>CM034146.1:830240012-832640012 GCA_019776745.2 Taxus chinensis
TGCACAGTCCATTTCAGTGGCATTTTGGTGAGAATGACTCCATGTTAGTGGGATTCAAGTGGTTCAGAGGGAGGTTTTCAAAGTTTAGATCAGTTTACAGGTTACAACTCATGACTCCATGCCCAATGGATGCTTCAGGCAACTGGTAACTTCATCTAGCAGGCAGATGACCCCGCTAAGTTGCCAAAACTTTTATCCAAAATTCACCCCCCAGGGTAATTTTGATAACATGCATCAGAATATTCAAGTCCCAGGAAAGTAGATTTATTTAGGGCCCAAAATCAAGAAAATCAGCTAATTCCTTTGTCCAGGCGGTCCTTGGGATAGTTGGGACGTCGGGGCACGAATCGGCCGAAAAGCCGCCAGGCGGTCTGCGCAGCATTTGGGGCAATTGGGACATCGAGACGCGCAGGACGCGAAACGACGAACCGGCTGAAAGAGGGAGAAAATTGCCTAAGTCTTGTTTCACAGAGTCTGGGACATCCAGGCCAAAAGTACGTGCAAGACGCAGATCGGCCGGTTTGGCACAAGTCAGTCCATTTCGGGTGGTTCGAAGAAAATTGTCCTGGGCAATCCGGGACAGTTGGGACAAAAGTACGCAGAGGACACGAACCATCCGATTCGGCCGAAATAAGATACTTTCATCCGGGATAGTTGGGCCAAAGGTATGCGTGGGATGCAAAAAGTTGAAGGAGCCAAGGACCAATGGAATCTTGCCACGTGTCTTTGCCGCAAGCAGGAACAAGGAAGCCCGAATCGGGCGGTTCGGAGAAATTTGTCCCAGACAGTTTGGGACATCTGGGCCAAAAGTACGCGAAGGACGCGAAAAGCCGAAGGAGCCAAGAATGAATCAGAATAGGACACGTGTCCTAAGGCAGGGGAGTTCAGAGCCAAGGAAGACTTAGGAAAATTTGACAAAAGTCTTGGGCCAAAAAATTAACAGGTAAAGATGACCCCGCGCCCCCGTCCTCGAACCAAACGATGCCACGTGTCCGAAATGGCGGGGGGCGCAGGGAAAAAATGGAAAATTTCCCAAAGTGATAAAAATGTCAAAATTTCAAAGGGAAACCCGCGAGAGGTGGAGGAGAGAGAATTACGCGGCCAATCAGCACCTGACACGTGTCATCCAAGTGGCAGAGCGCGGAAAAAAAATTCAAATATCTGTTTTGGCCTGTTTTTTTGCCCCAAATCTTCAGATCGCCATATCTTTCGATCCAGAGCTCAGATTTTCACATTCTTTATATCAATGGAAAGCTGGTGAAAATCTCTGCATGATTCCGGGGTCAATATTGCATTTTGGTTTAGTTTTGAGAGAGAAAGTCAAGAAACGTATCTGACACGTGGTAATGCCAGAACTGACGTTTCAACAACCAGTTTTAATGCACATGGGTCGCATTCTTCTTCAGTAAGCCCAGAACTGACGTTTCACCAACCAGTTTTAATGCACATGGGTCACATTCTTCTTCAGTAAGGCAAGAACTGACATTTCAACAACCAGTTTTAATGCACATGGGTCGCATTCTTCTCCAATATGGTCAGAAATGTCAGGGCATGGGTCTGTAAGGACGCCCATGCTGTTTTAATGCATCTGCATTCAATGAGGAATGGCTCCCACATCTTTTCACATTTTCTCTCTCCTGGGCTTGACCCATGCATTGTAAAAAGCCAGATTTGGCTCATTTTTGAAAAGTGGTTCATCTTTTCAGCTCTGTCCTCCCTTCTTTTCTTCTCTAGAGTTGAAAATGGAGTTCGAACCTCCTCCCCTGCTCTGTAATGGTGTTTTTACCTTTTACTATTGAAATGATGTTCTGTGCAAACTTCTGGAGCAACAAAAACGTGTTTTTTGATGCATCTGTCCATCCTTTCTCGTTCTTTTGCTTGTTCTCTTCTTGCCTCTCTTCATTACAGGTATTTTTGCATGTTCTAATGTTCATTACAGGTCTGGAGCTGTGTTCATGGAGTTTTGGGACATTTTCTATGTGAAATCTATCCTTGGGCCTATGATGCATTTGTCCATCCTTCCCATTGCTCACCTCTCCTTGTCCCATGGCAGTTTTGATAGATGTTCAACATTCTCCTTCTCTGGTGTATCACTGTTTTAGTGTAGGCTTTCTTTTCTTTTTCCCTTTTCTCTCTCTCTCTGTCTCCTTGGTGGTTAGATTAGGTTTAGATTAGCTTGCCTGCACTGGAATAACTTGTGGCAGGTAGTTTAGGAAGAGGAACCAGCCTTCTCTGGAGATTCCTTTCTCACTTTCACGAGTCCCACACTCAGAGAAAGGATTCAATGTTGTGTAATCACACTGGATGCAAGAGTGATCAACCTAGAAATCTGGTTAACATCCAGGGGTGCTATGATTCTGAACTAACAGATGCCTTGTTCAAATCTATGAAATCAATGCAGAGTCTCATTTCACCATTCTTCTTTCATACCAAAACAATATTTGTAACCCAAGTAGAATACTTGATTGGAAATATTATCTTAGCCTCAACGAGTTCAGATAAAATCTTCCTCATGATGGACTCTATCTTTGGATTAACTGGTCACTACTTTTGTCTAACCAGCTTGATACTAGGATCACGGTTAATGGAGTGTTGAGAAACACTTGGATCAAATACTTTGAGGTATTCATATTCCCATGAGAAGATATCATTGTATTTCTGAAAGAGAGCTATGAAGGCCTATTTTTCATTATGTGTGTAATTTTTACTGAGCGGAAACTCCTTTTTGCATGCAATAGTGACTAGGGAGAATTCTTACATGGAAAACATATAATATTCTTCACTCTTGAACTCATCATCAAGGATAAACATTTTTTCTAAGGTGACCATCCATTTAGGAAACTTGTTTGTCTTCAATTGTATCACTTGTTCACCATAATTGTCATGTAAATCAACTTGCATGCTTGATGAGAACTCATCTTCATTCTAGATGAACTGGATAATCTACACATTACTATCAAACACCATCTAGCTGATGTTTTTCTTTGGAATGGATTAGATAATCACTCTCTTAATGTTATGAGTGTTTCCTTTGACAAGTTCCTTACCAGAGGATAATTGCGAACCAAACATGTCCATCTAACCAGATTCTTTGTTCATCTTGCATGGCACCACTTTCTGATTTAGAGAATAAAATATCTCAAGGATATCCCATACTCTATTTCTTTAGGCTTTGAGAAAATTATTTTTTGTTGCACACTTGTTGGTGACTTGGTGGATAACCAGTTTTGTGTCCCCAAAGATCTGCAGTGCCTTGATTTTCTTCTTTTCAGTTATAAGTACACCATTGACCACTACCTCATACTCTGCCACATTGTTGGAACATGTGAACTATAACCTATGCATGAATTTTTTTCCCATCCTTGGGGGAAATGAGAACAACTCCTGCTCCCATGTCATTTCTTATTATGGATCCACCCAAAGTATAACTTCTATAGACCATGGTTCTCTTCACTTTTCTTGAGTGCACGCGACATCATCATTTCTTCTTCAAGGATGGAGTAGGTACCAAGCCTAGTTACATAAGCTCCAAATCCTCATCATATGGATAAAATCTATGGTGTCTCTCCGCCCATTCATCCAACACTAAGTCTAGGATAGGATGCACTAGATGCTTCTCTTCAAAAACTGAAACTTTTTTTTCTTGGATTAAACAATTAGCTTGGAGAGGGGATGGGACATATGAATCCACATTATAGGAAAATATTATCTCAATTTGTATGGTAAATTGGGTACCATACCTTTTTTTTAGTAACATATGGGTCCAATCAAAAGACAAGTAACCACCCACTTTAGCAGTGAAGTCTTGTGATAGGCATAGGGAAAACAGAGGGGGGAAGATTAATTATTGAAACATATTGAGTTATTGTTAGACTTGGACATGCATGGAGGGGTAACTAAATATCCTTTATGATTCCTAGGGTAGTGATAGTTTAACCATCAAGTTACAGGAATCCTTTTGTTAAGGGTATATACTTAAGTCCTAATACATCAAAAAAATTCTTAGGCATGAAATAAGTACTAGCACATGAGTCAATCATATAGTTATGGACAAGATGTTTTCCTATTATAAGGACATATAAAAGGATGGGGTTTTGAAAAAATTAATTACTTGATTCTCCTCTTCTTGATAGATATTGATAGAAGCATGTGGTTTTGAACAACTAGGTCAGCGCATGGCATTTGAGCCAAAGATTCATGTAACATATCACGTTGAGATGGAATGGTCAGGGCATCCCACATTGTGACATTTATGTTTGTATTCTTCATCTAGTCCACAATACTGAATGGAAGACCCACTGACTTATGTATTTGAGGTACAATGGCATCCTTTCTTGATTTTTCAGGGACAAAGGAAATAGCCTTAGCTGGCATAAAGGCTTGACCTACCAAAGGAGGGGCACGAGCCACTTCAGGAGGATTTTTGCGTGAAGCCTCATGTGTAGGAATTTGAGAAATTTTAATACTTTTTGGTTGTATTTTTTATCACCAAAAATGCCCAATGGAAGTGCACAGAAAACCAACAACAGTTAGGGAAATTCACCTTTTGACAGGGTGGAATTTCCTCTGCTTTGTGAGAGGGGAAGTTTCCTCATCCGATATGATTTTTTGTATTTTTTTTGCTTTTAACCGGAAATCACAAAAGAGTGAAAATTTTGAGAAATGGAAAATATGAAGAGAAATGAAGAATAAGTATAGATTGCAAACAGAGAGCTGAACAAAAGGATAACTTCTATATCAGATGGAAATGAATACAATGAGTGTTAAATCTGAGAAGCACAAAGTCTTCATCTCCTTCATAACTTTTCGATATGACAAAAAGTCCACATACTCTGACATCCAACACAAATTCAGATCACCTGAGCATCAAGCATACTACAAAGGAAAAACAATATCAATAATTCAATTACAATTAGACTAATAGAGTTTGTAATTGAAACCATCAACACAGTGGCATAAAAAGCATTGTATTCTGGAGGGAAAAGATTGTGCACACAAAGTTACAATAGCCTATCCAAATTTATCTGATAGGATAGAATAAATCCTCAAAAGAGTTTTGGAATGAGAAAAATTAGAGAGGCCCATCTTGTCAATTATGTCACAACATTTTATAAGCACTATGCTTCAAGAAGTAGTTATGAAACTACTTTAAGCCGTATCAAGTTCTAATCTATCTTAAAACTCAAGTTGACACAACTTGGGTTATATATTGCATTACAATTCACAAATGCATCATATTTAATTAATTTTATTTAAAAGTTAATACAATATATTTCAACTTTAATTATCCTGTGCTTGAGCAATGCTTAGATAAAAATTTCACTTTTGCCTTGTGTTGTCCAACAACCTACAATTAGAGAAACTAATGCCCATAAGATGTCATTTTGTACTGAGTTCATTTTTGTAGAATTATCATGAAAATATTCATCAATTCTGAAATCTTTAGTTTTTGTGTGTAGGTCTCAGAGCTACAATTCCAACGAGTATTCATTTGCGTGATTTCATTGATAATTTCTCAAGATATGGCCAACCAAGTAACTATAGGTCCTTTTGGGATTAACAGGTTTACCTAATCTTCATGGTCTTGGGTATTAATTTCTGAGTAGTTGAAAGATCATTTAAAAATATTCTTCTTCTTTTTAAATGTTTTCTCATATTTTAAATATGTTGGAGGCATTTAAATCATGGTGGGCCCATTTGAATATGCTATTTGCATTCGAAAAGGGGAGGAGGGCATGCTTTATGTTTGAGCCTTTTAATAGCTAGCTCAGTAACATAAGAAACTTCATTGATCCATTCATATTATGCATCAGCATAGCATACCCCATCAGGCCTGCATTGGTTCACACGCATCTTGTTTCATCCATAAGAGGTCTATTGATTTGTTACTCACCCACATTTCATTTCATCAACAAAGTCATGTTCTTAGTGCTTAAATGTCCCATGTGCAACTTGGGCCAAATTTATCCACCATCCCCACACTATACCTTTGCGTAAAGCTTGGTGATTCTATGCATAAATTTCTTGTGGGAAATTTAGGCCCTTCAAACTTGTATTGGCCACATTCTTGGCTCAAACTTATATTTTCCATGGTTTTCGCTAAGTTCATCGACTCAAGCTTAGCTTGGCCTTTAAAAATTGATCTTGTTGTGCATGCTTTGAATGTTCTAGGCTGAGTTTTCTGGGTTCACCTATCATAGCTCACCCATGAGAGCTTCTCATAATATTTTTTTCTCACGTCATGGAAGGGCTCAATCAAATAGCTTGATCTTTAATATTATGAGCTCGATCTTCATCAAAAAATGTTCCACTCTATTTAGTTTTCTCATCTCGGTCCTTGCACAAGCTCTCTATCATATGCAGGTTAGAGAATTTCATCATTAATCACAACTTCACCTGTCATCTTTTATCCTCAAAAAACTTACCAGGATCCCTAATAACTTGATAATCTCAACATTAGCTCAATTTACAATATATAAATTTGATGAGGCTCACATAACATGATCGGTTTACAATTAGATGAGTTTAGTCTCTTTAATTTATAGATTATTACATATCATGAATGAATAACTCGGTCCTTGTGGGTTCAGTGGATTCTTAACAACCATCTCATCTTCGTCAAAATATAGCTTGACTCTAGTTGGGAAAAATCAATTGCCTTACATAGTTTCATCCTGGTATGACAACATCTAACTCATTTCCTCCTCCATGAAACATAAAACCCACCCAACATCCTCACTCAACATGGTTTTCCAATAGATGATTTGTGATAAGCATATAAATCTCCAATTGTTTACAAAAGCTTGTATTTTCCACCATCGATCCACCTCAAATACTACAAGGCTCAACGATCTGCCACAAAAATTTGACTCAAATTTTATACCTCCACATCTCACCTTCGGGCCTCCATGTTGATTTTGACTCATTTGTCAACTCTAAATGAGCTATTTCTAACCATTACGCCTTAGCAAAATCTATCCCCACCACGTCGTATTGTATATATAAAATTACTCAGGGTTTATAGTTTAGTTCACATGAGCTAGATTTGAATGAGATTGATGTCATATGGAACTGATTCAACTTTCAATCATATGACAACAAAGGCATCTAACCCAAATATTTTTAAAATTTCAAAAAAAATCTCCATTTTGGAATGGGTGACAACACTACTGGATGCCTTAGATACATCTTTATGCTTTTGAGGATCAACATGTATTTCTGGAATTATGACTTACGTGCAAGATTTAATCATTCTTTTCTTGTATCTTGTGTTATTTGTAACCTAGAAATGTGGGCTACTAGCATCATTTGTGACTTGTTCGATTACACAAAATTCCTCAGCACCAAATAATATCAAGTTTCCATCACTAGGAGCCTCTGGCTTTTCTTGGTTCTTAGGCTCACTTGTGCTCATGGATGGTTCATAGTTAGGAGCATTTTGGATCATAAAGGATTGTGTGCATGCATCATTGGCTCAATGATATTGAATGTGAGGCATGTTGTAAGGGAATCACATCTCCAATTCTTGTGACATGTTATTCTAAACTGGAACAAGTGTCTGGCTTGTGTTGGGCACTGGAAGAGGTTATGTAGGAGGCACAACTTTTAAGGGAAAGTGTGCATTAGCATGTCATATGTCATTTTCATGGTTCTTCTTGTATATTTGATTCCCATACTAATTCTGCATGGATGAATATTTCGGTTGTGCATTCAATTAGAACTATTCTTGAAGGCATGCACCTTTTGTTTCTCTAAGGAGATGACCTTATTTGATAAGTTTCTAATTAGGGTCTTCATCTCTTCATCTTCTTTCTACTGTGTGGGAGAGTAGGATATATACGCAATAGTTTGCACACTTTGCACTGGAATAGGAGAAATAGAAGGCCAGGGTGCTGGAGAAATCTTTGGAAATAAGGGCGCAAGAGGTCTAGGAGCTACCTTTCCTTCCTGGATGAGACTATTCTCTTCCCTTATGGAAATGTTAAAGACATCTGGTAAAAATTATACCTCTCATGGATTGAATCATAATTGAAATGTCACTTTTTAAATCTCTCAGATAATACATGAAAACATGTTGAGTTGTAGGCCTTGCCACTTGAGGAATTTTCTCCCAAGTCTTCTGGAATCTGATGTTGAAATCAGTCATCTTCTTGTTGGGCGCCCTCTTTGTTGTAGTTAGTTGTTTCACCATTGATAGATGATCTGACTTGTCTTCAAAGTAGTTGTATAGAGTTGTTCCAAGGTCATCCCAGGTAGTAATAGATGTAGGTCTCAGGCCATTATATCATTAGAGTGCTTTGTCTTTAAATGAGGCTACAAGCAACCCAATTGCTACATCATCATGCATGATGAGGTAAACAAAGAGAACATTGACCACATCCTGAATGTGTTCAATAGGGGTAATTTTATTTTCTTTTGTGAAGTATGGAATGCTTTTGATCTCTGCTTCTAACGTATCATGTTGTGCATTGAGATTAATCGGACTTCCACCAGTTAAACTAGAAAATTTCCTCAGAGGAGAAGGTTATAGAAATCGTATCAAGGTGTGCAGGTCTGTTGTAAGGAGTATAATGTGCTCGGTGCACTAGAGATGGGTATGCATGCATAAGAGATATACTGTGTGTACTTCTTGGAAAAGTATGAAGGTATGCAAAGGATCCTTTAGCTGCAACACTTTGTCTCATGTGCACTCTTCTCATAAATGGTGATCTAGTTGTTAAAATAATAGATCTGAGTGTTGGAAGTCACTAGATGTGTTTCAAATGAGCCTCCAAAGGATGGAAATTTCTAAGTCACACACAAGACTTAGCAATTGTGAAGTTTAATATTCCACTTCTTGTCCCACTGAGCGTGATAGAAACTTTTGGTTGTTAAACGTGCACCCATGTCTCGAATTTGAAAGAAATGAAATTTTTGAGAGAACGATGAAACCATCTTCAAGTTGGTGGATCTTATGCACTTGAGATAGATCTCTGAAGAATATTGGTTGCTTTATCTATTTCTACTCCAACTACTACTCCTAATGCTGGAAGGAAAAAACTAAGATGAAATGCCAAGGGACTAGGGATAGAAGGATAAAAAATGGAAAACTAAACTAAGGGAGGTGATGGCACTAGAAAGAGTGGGATGAACGCTATCTGTTCTAAGTGAAAACAAAGGAGAAAGAACAAAGGGAGACTAAGAATGTGTAACATAGACTAGAATGCATTTACACCATCGATTTCATGAAACACTACCAGAAAATGGAACTGTAAGGAAATTAAGGTGATAGAGCAAGCATACAATGTAAAAGAGAGGCAAGGAAGAAGAATATAACACATTAAAATAGAGAATAGTCACAAAATTATGCTACATTTCTTCCAAAGATACATAAATGGTTACAATGGCATTTAAATACTAATGTTCACATGCATAAACCAGATCTAAAGGTCTATGACTCAAAATGCAAAGATATAAGATCCTTAACAAACACTAAAGGATGCAAAATATCAAACCCTTTACAATGAGTCAAGATCTTGTATTTATAGATGAAGCGATGAGAGAATAAGAATAGAAGGAGGGAAATATAATTTAAAAACTCAACCACTAACCATTAATACCTACAAATCCACCTGCAATCTGTCAAGTGTGGTTCTTCATGTTTGTTTGACATGTTAGAGAAGGAAGGAAGGAAGATCGGATCAAATCTGGGTGGTTGAAGAAATAGGATCACATATTAATGGCGTGAAAGAATTTTTATAGCTACTCACTCACAAAATCCCACTTAAATTTTAATTTCAATGACCTTGCATGCATCCCATGTTAGGAGCTTTCCAAAAAAATTAGGTGCATAAGGATCTGAGCACTGGAACAAAAGTTATGATTGTCAGAAGATCTGCAGTGCAAACTGGGAAAGTAAGACACATGGCATGTGTGGATTGGCTGAAGAAATGGCCAAATTTTCATTAGCTCTGTCATTTATGCCACGTGTCATACAATAGTTTTTTTCAAGGATTCGACGCCTTGGTGGTCTGCTTTGATAGGTTAAGTGTGATACATTCAATTTCTAACATATTTCCATGTGGCATAGAGAATAGAGAAGAAAACATAAAATCATGCATGCAGAAGCATGAGGTGCGGAAAGAAAACAGAGGGAAGGCATGTGAAAAGATAACAGACGTAAGAGCATATGGGAGAAATACCCAAGGAATAAATGTATGAGAGAGACACAATTATTACAAAATAATGTTTGACAACAAGGAGAAAGAGTGAGAAAATGATAGGGACATAGCTGATTTCGAAAGAAATTCTAAGGTGCACGTGCGGGATGAATAGCTATTGGGAAGAAGGTGAATGCGTAGAAGGTGTACTGTAACACCCTGAACTGTTGTTACTTTCTCCTGAGCATTCAAGTGTTGATATATGATTTCTTCTATATAAGGACATGTTCCTTTGGTTTTGGGAAGTCATGCTTGATTTGGATTATATCTTTTCTGCTCTTAACATCTTTGATTGAACCGGAATATGCTTGGACTCTTTTGTTTCTTTCATCCTTCGCATTTGAGTACAATCTGATTTCTGGAAGATTGTGGATTTATCCACCTTTATGACTCAACCTTGGATCAGTTGCATTGATCCAAGGAATGTTTTAATTTTATTCAGGATGAACAATTTGTGAGTTATTAAGTCTGACTGAACTTTGAATGTTCAAGTTCTTTTAAAACTCGTTCTGTATGTATGTATGTATGTATGTATGTATGTATGTATGTATGACCATAGAGGATAGTTTTGTTGGATTCTGAAGGTTAACTCTGGCTGATCATTGTAATCAGAATTTGGTTTCAGTCATCATAGCATCAGAAAGGACTTGCACCTTAAGCTAGGTAAGATGTGTAAGATTTATATCTAAATCTTAATTACTTAATGCAAATTGGAAACTGAATCGGGAATGCTTTATTCTGTTTGAAGTCTATTACTTATTAGTCCTATCTAGGGGACCTAGACTAGAATCAGTAAGGTTATTAGTTCTAACCTAAGCTATAACCTAATGTTGCAAGGTTAGTTAATCTAACCTAGTCCTAAACTATGTGCTTAATACTCCTAAGGAGGATGACTAATGTTATATCCTATGGTAATAATACTAAGTCTACCTATGATCTAGCCTTAGTCACTAACCTATCCTAAACTAATGCTATGAAGGGGGACCTAAGGAGGGTCGCAAGTCTTGGGCGATGGTTTCCATGGAATTTAAGTAAGGGATAAGGTTAAAGGACAGGGAGTGCTACCAGGCTTAGCGGAAGGTAAATTTGTTAAGAAGGTCTTACATGGCAGTATCTCTAAGAATGGGAACTTTTGTTTATTTTGTTTTAGCATTCGCCAACTTTGGTGGTCGGTGGAAATGGAGAATAGGCGTGAGAATGAAATTTAATGCAATTAATTTGCATAGGGTCTCGAGTGCGGATTGCTTGTGAAGGAATGCAAGTGGAATTTTGCTTGGTTGTCTTGTTTTTCATGCATTCCATTTTTTGCTCTGCATAAGCACTGGTACTTCGAACCAGCCGTCTACTCTTCATTACATGGCAATTTTTAAATTTTCAAATTTACTTCTCTGTCATGGGGAGTATATAAGGCTTGGAGGTAACAATATTTTGTTGTTTAACCTTTCGTGGAAGAAGAAGAGAAGGGACGAGTGCATTCAGAGGTCTTCTTCAAATTTTTAGTGACACTATCAGGCATGATAGGCCCTAACTATTAAAAATCTTGCTTTCCTTTAAATTTTTTCATTAGAACAACTCTGTTAAGATAATGTATGCACATTCGGCTTGGTTGGTAACAATGTTAAGGGTTTTATGTTGTTTTGGGGATTCTGGGTTGTATTTGAATCCTGGATGAAATCTGCTTCATTATTCTTGTTTCTATGTTGTAAATCCAATATGGATTTTTGCTATCTGTTTGGAAGTGTTGTAAGTTTTCTTTATTTGACTGGGATGTTTGATTGAGGACTGGCTCCATGAAAGAATGCATGCTTAATGTTTACGTGTTTGAAAACACCACAGTAATTATTTGTTGTTTCAAATATGATTGGATTAATGGATTGTTTGCTTCGCCATACGAACTCTAACTATTACTCGTCCATGTTTAAGAAAGTAGGTAATTGAAATTATGGTTGGAATGTTATTTTATTCAGTGAAACTTGACTGTTTTAGTTACCGTGAGTTGGAAATTTTGTTTGAAAATCTAAGCCTGTACTTTTTACTTCAAAAGGGTATGAATGTTCTTATGAATACATGACTCTGTGAGAAAGGAAGTATTTGGTTTAAACCATGTTGTTTTTGCAATTTTACATGGATATTAGGAACATGGTTATATTCAAGAGAAAACATATTTGGATGAAGCTATGTATCTCTTGGAAAATTCACGGATTAATCTTGGGTACTACCTTAATGGAAATTATTTTTAATGTGTGGTTGAGATATGACAGTGTTTGAAGTTCCCTATAGGTGACTGTGAAATCTACTTCTTAGAATTCGACTGTTACACAATGTACGGGAATTTTTAATTTGAAAGAAAACTTGGAATGATATAACAATCGTTGATACAGATTTTTTACGGTTGGAACTAATGCTTAGTTTCGATCCATTTGTAGTTGAATGGTAATGGGTTGAAATGATACCATATACAACTGAATGATCTATTTATTTTGTGGAGTTAAAGCACTGGATGACTACTATGGTATGAGTAGGATGGCTTTTGAGCAGGCATTGCTGGAATCTATATTTAGAATTCAATTATTACATTCTATGTACATGAAAACATTTTTGGCTTTGGTGTCCTAAAATTATATATATCAACCTAATAGTGCGACGACTGGAATCGATTCAGTTTGATCCATTGGAAAAATCCTAAAGGTGACTCTATCTTGACCTATGTTATTGGTTGAACTTAGAGTGTTGGATTATTTGCAATCTTTTCCTTCCTTGATTGAAACTTGAGAATGTAATATTACTTTCTTGGAAGTTAATATAGTTCCAAACTTGATTACAATAGAGTTTATAATCTTCTCTATTTTCTTTCTCTAAGTTGGGATGAAGGAAAGAAATTGTTAAAGGGTTTCATATTACAGAAAGTGTTTACACTCTCCTCTTGGAATAATAGTGTTCTCTTCTTTAGACTTCCTATAAGGAACTCTACTGTATGGTTATGAGATGATAGGACTGTTAAAAATAAGAGGGAAGAAATTGTAAGTGGTGAGATCTTAACTTAGAAGACTCCTTTCATTTACTAGTAGTATTATTGTCCTGAATTTAGAACCCAGTTTGCGATCTACTTGTATAAAGGTAGCCCTGTAGTTATATGTTTTGCATACTTATCAATGATTGAAAATTTGGTATAATAGAGTTAATGGTAGTTTGCTGGGTGAACTTGCATGAGGTAATAATCTCTTCTTTGCTCAAATTTCTTTTATATGCAAACCTGTTGGATACATATCTTAGAAGGGTTTTATTCTTTTAATTGGATGTGAATAAAACATGATTGACACTAGTTCTCGGCTTTGCGGATGGTTAGGTACTTATGATACAGAATTTCATTTATTCTTTTCTTGTATTAAACAAATTATCTGAAATAGACTAAGTTGAAATTGTGTCTGTGATTTGAGTTACGATATAAAGTCATTGGAAAAAGGAAAACTAGTGTGAAACATGATTTTTGAATTTGATGAAATTGATGTCATTTAAACACGATTGTTTAATGAAAACAATTGGTGGGATGCAATTGTTTTAAGGATTAGTGCTTATCATGCTCAATTCACTGAACTGACCCATGCTAGCCTTTTTTGTAGATGGTCATCGTAAGTGCTAAAGGCAGAAAAAATATGATATGATGCAATGACTATTTTAATTTGGTTCTTATGAAGAATTCCAACTTGGTTTTCAAATTATAATATGGAAGAAAGTTACTCTTTTGTAGAAGGCTATTGAATTAATGTATGCCGAAGTGCATAGATTGTATTTGTACAGATTTGGAAATAAACAAAATAGAGAGATATTACTTATGTGGTTTGTGTTACTTAATTGTTGGATTGATCTTCCTATTACATGTATGAATGAGTGTGCATTCTTATTGTTCTATGCAATGGAGTCTAGATGGATTCCCTAAGTAAGCCTTATTTAATTATGTGGCTAAATACTACATATTTCTGGTTATTAATTCTTATATCTTATGATTATGGTTAAATTGGAAATTAGACCATTGCTTGATTAGGGAAAGTTGAGAGTAAAATTTTCCCTAAAATGTAGCTATAACTGGAAGAAAATCCTAATACTCCCTTAATGTTCTAATTCAAAAGTAATATATTGATGGTTATAAATCACCATGACTTAATGGTATTGAGTCTGTTATGTTTCAGTTTCTAAAGTTGTTACATACCCTTCTCTGGATTAGTTATTTTCCTAATGGGGGAAAACATTAAGGTCATTGTCCTATTTTGTGGATACAAGGTTGTTAGGTACTAATCAGCAGCTTGAAACAATCTTAAATCTAATTAAAAAAAATTCTTTGTGAAATTGAACCTAATTACAAAAGGTAACTCAAGGAGTGTTGGACTCTGGGTTAGGGAAGGCTACCTAATAAGGTGGGCCTGTAATCTAAATATAACTTAACATAAACAAATTCTTGAGGATATGTACATCTTTCCGAGGCTATTCCGTAAGATGTTGACACATGTCAACTACAAGGTTGTACCTTCGAGAAGATTAGGATCTTCTCAAGGATACAATAATGCAGATGACGTATGTCAACACCCTCCTGCATTGATTGTTAAGATTTACACACCGAGACTTGTTAAAGATTTCCCTCCAGGACTGGTTAGGATCATAAATAGGTTATGAGGCAGCCCTTTGAGACTCTGGGTATCTCAACACATGGGGTTAACATCGGTTGACCCAGTTATGTCAACTTACCCCTAGTCTTCAACAGCAACTTTATAACGTGAAGTATGATATTAACCCGATCTAGAGTGAAAATTGAGGACAAGGGGGACTGGCTTAGGTCAATATAAGACATTCTATGTAACATTAGAGTGGGGTGAAGGACGTATTCCAGATTGACGAGTATGCCATCAAGGAATAAGTAATATGAACAGTATGTTTCAAACCTTTGGCCAAAGTATCGCAAGCTGTACTGATTACGTTGTCTTATGTCACCTAGTCTAAAGATCGTGATGCCGATGAATAATGGTAACAATTATTCAGATAGGTTCCTTCAAAAAAGCACTCAGAATCCTGGAATAGGGGAAGAGAACCACAAGAATGAAGTGTTTAGTTGAAAAATTCAATCTCAAAGTTATGCATGAATAGATCGGTAGTTCACCGAGTCATGGAATGAATAGATCAGTGGTATACCGAGTCATTACAGCTGTATATGGTTATCTATTATAAGAATGATTGTTATGATATGTGTGTTATAAATTATGTATTTAGAACAAGAGAACATTAATCAAAAAAACAATTTTTTTTTTTTCCTTGTTCTAAGGTATTAAAATGAGGATGTTACATCTTGGTATCAGAGCTGAAGGTTACAACTTTTAGACCTATTATGTCCATAATCTGATTAAAACCTAAATTTTCTTGTAAGAGAAAATGGTTAGAACAAGGGGAAACATTGTAAATAATGCTCCACCTGAGGAAGGGGCAAGCAACAACCCAAAAAATTGATGAGATCCCTGCTGCCCTATTGGACACAAGAGATCATTTAGCTGTGCTTGAATAGCAAGTAATGGGAAATGAGGAGGACGATGAAGGCTGGTAACAATAATCAGCCACGCTCCTGAGGACAACCCTGATATGGGTGTTGGTAATAATAATGGAAATGTACTTGTCTAACCAGAAAACAAAAAGGCTAGGTTGGCAACGGAACTCACTTATGATATAAAAAGGATAAGTCCACCTAAATTTGATGGCACCACATTAGGAGATGGAGCTGAGAACTGGCTCAGTGAAATGGAGAAGTACTTTGCAATAAGAAACTTCTTGGAAGAAACCAAAGCTATTTGGGGAGCATATCAGATTTCCCATGAAGCATCTTCATGGTGGGACAGCCATAAGGACTAAGCTAAATATTGATGAAAATAACATCACTTGGGATCAATTTAAAGGCTATTTTAGGCAACGTTGGCTACCATAACTTTTCTAATGATCAGAAAATGACAGAATTCATAGAACTTAGTTCAAGGGAAGCTAACTGTAACTAAGTACTCAGGAGCAGTTTATGAAACTCCTCAAGTACGTACCGCATAGTATCAAACTGACAAGAATTTTAGAATATAGAAATTCAACATGGGACTGAATCCCGTGATTGGAGGAGAGGTTGATCTTCACAGTCCAACCACTATGGAAGGGGTTGTTGAAAAATCCATAAGGCGAGGAACATAAATTAAATGCTATTTCTGCTCATAAAGAGGAAGTGCAGAAGACAGATTTCAAACCCTTCTTCAAATTCTCTTGCACCCAAAGGACGGACCATGGAAAAATTTTGGAAACAAAAATAAGTCCTTTCAGTGGATAATAATAAGAAAACGACAATCATCTGAAATAGATTAAAGTTTTTGAAATTATAATAACTGCAGAAGTCCTTGAGTTACGTGATAATTTTAGGCTGGAAGTCATATTATTGGAAAAAGGAAAACTAGTGTGAATCATGATTGTGGATTTGATGGAATGCCCTTTAAAGAAGGATGTCATTTAAACAAGATTGTTTACAGTGCAAACAATTGAAAGGAATGCAATTGTTTTAAGGATTAGTGCTTATCATGATCAGTTCACTGAACTGACCCGTGCTAGCAATTTTTACAGATGGTCATCATAAGTGGTAAAGGCAGACAAAATCTGATATGATGCAATGACTATTTTAATTATGGTTCTTATGAAGAATTCCGACTTGTTTTCAAATTATAATATGGAAGAAAGTTACTCTTTTGTTGAAGGCTATTGTCTTAATGTATGTCAAAGTGCATAAATTATAACTGTATAGATTTGGAAATAAACGAAATGGAGAGATATTACTTATGTGGATTGTGTTACTTATTTGTTGGATTGATCTTCCTATTACCTGTATGAATGAGTGTGCATTCTTATTGTTCTATGCAATGGATTCCAGATGGATTCCCTAAGTAAGCCTTATTTAATTATGTGGCTGAATACTACATATTTCTGGTTAGTAATTCTTATATCTTATGATTATGGTTAAATTGGAAATTAGACCATTGTATGATTAGGGAAAGTTGAGAGTGAACTATGCCCTAAAATGTAGCTATAACTAGAAGAAAATCCTAATACCTCTCTTAATGTTCTAATTCAAAAAAAATATATTGATGGTTATAAATCACCATGACTTAATGGTATTAAGTCTGTTATGTTTCAGTCTCTAAGGTTGTTACATACCCTTGCTGGATTATTTATTTTCCTAATGGGAAAACTTAAGGGTTATTGTCCTATTTTGTGGATACAAGGTTGTTAGGTACCAATTGGCAACCTTGAAACAATACTTAAATCTAATTAAAACCCTTTTGTGAAACTGAACCTAATTACAAAAGGTAACTCAAGGAGTGTTGGACTCTGGGTTAGGGAAGGCTACCTAATAAGGTGGGCCTGTAATCCAAATATAACTTAACATAAGTAAATTCTTGAGGTATGTACATATTTCCGAGGCTGTTCCATAGGATGTTGACACATGTCAACTGCAAGGTTGTACCTTTGAGAATATTAGGATCTTCTCGAGGATACAAAAATGCAAATGACATATGGTAACACCCTTCAACATTGATCGTTAAGATTTACACACCTGAGACTTGATAAAGATTTCCCTCCGGGACTTGTTAGGATCATAGAATAGGTTATGAGGTAGCCCTTTGAGACTCTGGGTATCTTGACACAATGGGTTAACATCGGTTGACCTAGTATGTCAACTTACCCCTAGTCTTCAAGAGCAATCTTTATAACATGAATTATGATATTAACCCGATCCAGAGTGAAAACTGAGGACAAGGGGGACTGACTTAGGTCAGTATAAGATGTTCTATATAACATTAGAGTGGGGTGAAGGACGTATTCCAGATTGACAAGTATGCCATCAAGGAATAAGTAATATGAACAGTATGTTTCAAACCTTTGGCCAAAGTATCGCAAGCTGTTGATTGCGTTGTCCTATGTCACCTAGTCTAAGGATCGTGATGCCGATGAATAATGGTAACAATTATTCAGATAGGTTCCTTGGATAGAGCACTCAGAACCTAGAATAGGGAAGAGAACCACGAGAATGAAGTGTTCAGTTGAAAACTTCAATCTCAAAGTTACCAAGTCATGGAATGAATAGATCGGTAGTTCACCGAGTCATGGAATGAATAGATCGGTGGTATACCGAGTCATTACAGTTGCATATGGTTATCTATTATAAGAATGATTGTTATGATATGTGTGTTCTAAATTATGTATTTAGAACAAGAGAACATTAATGAAACAAAAAAACAAAAAAAAAGTTCTTGTTCTAAGGTATTAAAATGAGGATGTTACATCTTGGTATCAGAGCTGAAGGTTGCAGCTCTTGGACCTATTGTGTCCATAATCTAATGAAAACCTGAATTTTCTTGTAACAGAAAATGGTTAGAACAAGGGGAAACATTGCGAATAATGCTCCACCTGAGGAAGGGGAAGCAACAACCCAAAAACTTGATGAGATCCTTATTTCCCTATTGGACACAAGAGATCATTTGGCCTTACTTGAACAACAAGTGATGGGAAA
Source organism: Taxus chinensis (assembly GCA_019776745.2). NCBI lineage: Eukaryota > Viridiplantae > Streptophyta > Pinopsida > Cupressales > Taxaceae > Taxus > Taxus chinensis. Next base: position 830,258,787 of record CM034146.1, read on the forward strand.
TGAGGAGGATGATGAAGCTCGTAACAATAATCAACCACCTCCTGAGGACAACCCCGTTATGGGTGTTAGTAATAACAATGGAAATTTACCTGTCGATCTAGAAAACAAAAAGGCCAGGTTGGCAGCGGAACTCACTAATGATATAAAAATGATAAGTCCACATAAATTTGATGGCACCACATTAGGAGATGGAGATGAGAAATGGCTCAGCGGAATGGAGAAGTAATTTGTAATAAGAAACTTCTCAGAGGAAACCAAAGCTATCTGGGGAGCATATCAACTTTCCCATGAAGCATCTTCATGGTGGGATAGCCATAAGGCTGAGCTAAATATTGACGAAACTAACATCACTTGGGATCAATTTAAAGGCTATTTTAGGTTGGCTACCACAACTTTTATATGATCAGAAAATGACAAAATTCTAGAACTTAGTTCAAGGGAAGCTAATTGTAACTGAGTACTGGGAGCGGTTTACGAAACTCCTCAAGTACATACCGCAGTATCAAACTGACAAGAAGTTCAGAATATGAAAAATTCATCATGGGACTGAATCCCATGTATTGGAGGAAGATGTTGTTGTTCATAGCCCAACCACTATGGAAGGGGTCTGATTGAAGATAACGATGCCGTCAGTATGGTGCAGCCACATAAATGTGGAGTAAGGCTATTTCTGCTCAAAGTACAAGAGGAAGTGTTGGAAGAATATTCCAAACCCTTCTGTCGTAACTTCTCTTGCACCCAAGTTAAGGGACCATGGAAAAATTTTGGCAATTAGAGAAATAGGGTTTTCGTGATTAGGAATTAGAAATATTATATTGGTAATAATGACAACGAATGAAGTCCTGCTGGAATATGTAAGTATATAGTATTTGCCAAGAAGTCTATAATAATGGGCAGAAGTCCTATGGAGGCCAACGTGATAAGGTTTATCTAAGGCTTGGGAGATAATTTTGAGCATGTACAGATAAGGGACCTATAGGTATGGCTGCTATAATTCGTGGCAGAATGGATCACTACGCAAACCAATGCCCTTTGAGACAAGGATGTTCGTAATTAGTAGCATAAGATACAGTGCTGTAAGTAGCAGAGGCAAGCAAGCTCATTTAGGCATAGAAGGACACCTAGTGAGAAGTTACTGGTAAGTTATTTGTGCATACATGTAAGCTATTAGTTTAAAGGTGTGATGACAGGAGCCATGAAGAGTTTTATTTCTAGTAAACTCACTCCCATAGTCCTGGTGAAAAGCAAGTGAAGCTCAGATAACACTTGGAGTAAATCATGGGTGAGACTGTAACAGTTTATGGTAATAACTCTAATTCATACAGTTAGATATGTGTCAGATTTGGGGCAGTCCTTTCGACTTACCTAAATTTTCCACAGTATTCTTGATCTCTATGTTGCACCTGTGGGATCCTACGACGTTGTCATTGACCATTACTAAAGGCTGTAGTATGAGTCATATAAGCATAGTGCGTGGAGTTACCGGTGAAAAATATATAATATGTTTAGATGATCTGCAGAAAACATTTTGAGATTCAAGGTGTAAAGCCGGGACCATTCCTAGTTGGTGGATTTTCTGGATTAGCTATTGCAACTTAAAAAGGCTAAAAATCAATTGGAGGGTAACCTTGTATATGCAGTAAAGCATATCTGAATCTACCATGGAAGAAGACGGTGATTTGCCATGAATACGTAGTTACCCACTGTTACAGTCATTTTTGCTGGGAATAGTATTTACCGCAGTAAATTCACTTTTTACCATGAATAGTATTTACTGTCAGTAACTTCACTTTTTACCAGGGAATAGTGTTTACCACAGTAAAGTCAGTTTTTACTGCAGTAAGTCAAGTTTTACCATAGTTTACCGTGGTCATTTCTATTTTACTGTAGAAAGGTGTAAAGTCACTTTCTAGTATAGTGATTCCAATTATTTGTGCACATAAGTCTTGTTGATTGTACTTGTGGGTTGGTATTTCACGGTGGTTACTTTTGAAAATGGGAAAGATTCCTGTTTTTTCAGCTCAATCTAATGAAGATGCTTCTTCTTTCATTCAAGAGTTTAAATGATCTTGTATTTGTAATGGCCTTATAAGAAGGGAACAATGGACTGAATTTTTTCCTACCTTTTTGGATGGTTCAGCACTTAGGTGGTTTGAAACACTAGGTGATAATGTAAAAAATTCATGGGATTTATTAACTAAAAGTTTTCTTGAAGAATTTGGTGAACAACAGAAATATGCAGATCTCATGATCGAGATCACAAAGCTATCCCAAGGAGAGAAGGAGAAGATAAGGGATTATCATGCTCGTGTTCTAGAGCTAAGGAGGAATCTCGATGCCCAGATCTGGAAGGAAGGATTAGCATGGATGGGTTGATGAATGGCATGGATAATCTCCTTTGTAAGCACTTCATTCTTGGGATGAAGCTAGAGATCAGACAACAAGTGAAGTATGACCACCCAGCTACCATTGAACAAGCAAAGGAGATTGCAAGAAGGCAAAAAGAAAGCATGGAAGAGGAGCCCAAAGAAATTGTTGCTAAAGTAGAGCCTACACCAGCACCTTTGGTCCAGAATCCACAACCACTCCCGGTGAGCACAAATATTTCTCCTAGTACATCTACTGAGTATGAAGATCTGCTAAAAAAGATGGGTCAGTTAACTATTAATCTTCTTCAAGGAAAAGAATTTAGTTCTCAGGGAGGAGATAGAGGTCCAAAAAGAAATATTTATGAAGTTGTATGTTATGGTTGTTATAAAAAGGGTCATTATAAGTATAATTGTCCAGCTGAAGAGCTTCTACATCCTAGTAAAGGAATAATGATAAGAGGAAAAGCACCTGTGCTAAATTCTTTTGATGTAGTAGATTAAGACCAGAAATAATGAAGTAGATGATGACATTTTGTAACGAAAAAAAAGAAAGAAAAAGATAATCAAGATGGAAATGATCCTAAAGGTTAGATGAAAGTAACCAAACTAGTCAGAAACATAGGACTAAGAAAGTTGGGTGTTGTAGGATTTTCTGATTTCAAAGGGGCAAGTTAGGGCCATACTCCATCTATTGGAAGATCCTGTCCTAAAAGGCTTTCAAATATTACATATGGTCAACTCCTTTGCTATGTCTTTTGAGAAGAGGCGGGAGCTGCGAAGTTGGATCTCAATGGCTTCGACGAAGGAAGGAGGTTGAGGTCCCTGTTACTAGAGGAGAGGCGGATCCCTATGCTCCACAAGCTGAGGTATTATGTAATGGTATTTCCGAATTCATGATGTCTTAGTCTGATGAAGGTGCTGCATGTTAATGTAATGATCAAGTCTCCTAATGAATATGTTGGGTTTAAAAATCTGATCACCCTTAGAACACTTATGTTAAGGTCATTAAATTCTTAAAGGAAAAACTAAACCAGAAGGTGTAGTCAAGCCAAATTGTGTACAATATCTGTTATGGGTGTTGTACCTAGGAAGTGCTGGTAGACTCCAAAAAGGTGATGAAAAATGGTACTGTTGCGTACCCAATTACTTTGGGGAAGACCATGGCTAAGGAGAGTTCATGAAAGTTTAAACTACTGGAATGAAGGTTTCAAGACAGCTTGGATATCATTAGAGAGAGGCTGAAGATAAATAGTGAATCCCTCGAAATTACTTTCATAAGGAAGAACCTGAAATGGATTCAAGTGATGAAGACTGATGATTGGACAAATATATTGTGAATACTCTAGTACTCAGTGAAGTGGACTTTACACTGAAGATGAAGAAAGTGAGTTTTGCTACATAGTTTCAGTCATGGATTTCCTTCCAGTCACACCAACTCATGACCCCATAAAATTATCTGAAGAAGAAGTTGATGATTGTCTTAGTACAAATAAAGATTGGTCATGCTGTGATGGAGAGTGAGAAGGATTCCTACCTCCAGCTCTTTCGAAGGTACATACACATATTCACTTTTGATTACAAGGAACTCCGTCAAGTAAGTTGGGTAGAACATTGTAATGAGCTGGTAGATGGTGCTAATGCCCATAAAGCAAATGCCATATAGAATGAATCCTAATTTTTCCAAGACTGTAAAAGAAGAAATAGATAAGTTGCTTGATGAAAGTATTTCTTCGAATATTTGCTGATGGAGAATTCAGAATGGGTTTCTCCCATGACGTGATCTCAATAAGGAAAGAATGGAGAAGCTACGCATTACATGTTGATTACAGAGAAGGACAAGCTAAGCCCAAACAGAAGAAGGATCTTGGATGCAGGTTATCAGTGGCATGGCATAATCTCTTTTTAAAGATTGTTATAATTATTGTAAGACATGTGATATTTGTCAAACGACATGGTAACCGTAAGACTTCATCAGCTCCATTATGCCCTACATCTTCCCCTTGGTCCCTTTGAAACCAGTGGGGAATAGACATTTTAGCTCCACTTCCAACTACACTCACCTTTGGTCCAAAATAAGTATATTGTAGTTGCCACAGATTATCATAACCAAGTGGGTTGAAGCTAGGCCATTGAAAACAACTTCCATTGATGAAGTGGCAAGGTTCATGTATGAACGCATTGTCACCAGATTTGGTTGATCCCATTAGAAATTGTAACAGATCAAGGAAGCCACTTCATTAATGAGTTGGTAGAAGCCCTAGTCAATAAGTTTTCTATTAAGCATAGGAAGGCAACAACATACAAGCCAAGCACAAATGGACAGGTGGAATGAACAAATTTTGTGTTGTGTCAAATTCTAGCAAAAGATGCAGCCTTGCAGGTACATAAATGGGATAAAAGGATTCATGCAGCATTGTGGGCATATAGGGCAACATCAAAGTCAGCAATAGGATACTCCCCATTTCAGTTGGCCTATGGCATTGATCCAGTTCTTCCTATTGAGTTTGATATTCCCACTATGAGAGTTATGAAAAATGAAAGGATGGATGAAAGTGATTCAGTAAAAGAAAGGTTGGTACATCTTCATTTGCTAGAGGAAATGAGAGAAATAGCTAAGGATACAAGCCATAAGAAGAAAATGAAGCAGAAGGAATACTTTGATCAAAAGATCCGGTGGTCTCCATTTCATGTGAATGACTTGGTTCTAGTATATGATTCCAGATACAAAAAAAGAAGACAGAGAAAATTTCTTCCAAAATGGATGGGGCCCTACAAAATAGCAGCTGTGCATGAAAATGGTACGTACCGACTGGAGGAATTGGATGGCACTCCCATTACGAAATGGGTCAACCACGACAATTTGAAGATTTTCCAAGCACCAGAATAGTCTACTCCGAGGACGGAGTAGAAGCTAGGAAGGGGGAAGATGTCGACACTAAAATTTTCCTCCGTAATTTCTATTTCATTAATGTATGTATTAGGAATAGGATGTTGTTAAGTATAATTAGTAGTAGCGTCTGATAGAAGATAACGGTGCCGTCAGTACGGGTGCCGCCAATAATGTGGAGTACGGTAATAGTCAAAGTACAATAGGAATGTTGTAAAAAGTAAATATTTGTCGTAAGTGGTCTGGTAATGTTAAAATGTCAAAGTTTGGGTAATTAGAGAAGTAGGGTCTACATGATTAGGAATTAGAAATATTATATTGGTAATAAGGACAAGGAGTGAGGTCATAAATATTTTGTGTATTTTATTTGTAAAAAGTCTAAAAATGTGGAACCCATGTAAAATGATAAGGTTTATCTTATCTTAAAAGATAAGCTTACATGTACAGATAAGAGTTAAGGTATGGAATATGATTCGTCAGAGTGGATTTCTTATCCTATCTTAGAGATAAGATGGATAATCCTGGAAGTTCTATAAATAGAGAGGCCACCCCCCTCATTTAGCATAGAAGGAAGCAGTGAGAAATATTGTATGAAGTGTGTAAAGGAAGCCATCAGTTTAAAGGTGTGTTGAAGAAGCCATTGAGAGGTGTAATTGTAAAGTTTCTCCCATAGTCTTGGTGAAAGGAAAGTTAAGTCAATAACACTTGAAGTACCTCATGGGTGAGATTATAACAATTTCATGTTAATATTATAATTTACTTTGATATTTTAGATTTGTCATCATTCCCGTCTTATCATAGTCAATGGTATTCTTGTGTTTTTTTGTTGTTTTGTTTCCAGATTACATCCACTAAACTAAAGGCTATGCATTAGTAAATAATCATAGCACGAGGAGTTCCCGGTGAAGAATTATCATAGTGCCGGATTGGTGATGACATATCGTAGTATCAAACTAACGAGAATTTCAGAATATGGAAATTCATCATGGGACTGAATCTCGTGATTGGAGGAGAGGTTGATGTTCACATCCCAACCACTATGGAAGGGGTTGTTGAAAATCCATAAGGAAGGAATAGAAATTAAAGGCTATTTCTGCTCATAAAGAGGAAGTGTGGAAGAAGATTCTAAACCCTTCTTCAACTTCTCTTGCACCCAAGAAGGGACCATGGAAAAATTTTGGCAACAAAAATAATTTTTCCATAGATAATAATAAGAAAATGACAACGAATAAGCCTGCTAGAAATGTAAGGGATAGTTTTGCTAAGAATTATAATATGGGCAGAAGTCCTATGAAGGCCAACGTGATAATTTTAAGGCTGGAAGTAATTTTGAGCCTAAAAAGGGACCTATAAGAGGCTGTTATAATTGTGGCAAAGATCACTACACAAACCAATGCCCTTTGAAGAAGGATGATCGTAATCAGCAGCATAAGATACATGCTAGAGTAGCAGACAAGTAAGCTGAAAGACAAGTGACACCTATAGAAGTTACTGGTAAGTTTTTTGGCATACCTGATAACTATTCTTTTCGATACAGGAGCTACTGAATGTTTTATTTCTAGTAAACTCGCTTCTAAACTTAAAAGAAAAGATGGAAAAATAGATAAATCTTAGACTGTACATTATGGTAATAAATTTGTTCATATAGTTAGTATGTGTCTTTTTGGGGTAGTCCTTGACTTACCTAACTTTTCCACAGAAATTTGATCTCTATGTTTCACCCTTAAGATCCTATGACGTTATCATCAGCGTTAATTGGTTAGCTGACCATAAAGCAAAAGTGGACTGCTATGAAAAATATATAAGATGTTTAGATGATCTATAGAAAACAACAGAGATTTAAGGTGTAAAACGGGAAATTTCAGTTAGGAAACTGTCAGCTATGCAACTTAAAAAGTCTAAAAATAAAGGATGTACCTTATATGCAGTAAAGATATCTAAATCTTTAGAGGAAGACAGTGATTTCATGAAACGATACCTACTATTACAAATTTTCAAGGACGTATTTCCAGAGGAATTACCAGGTTTACCACCCAAAAGGGAATTTGACTTCACCATTGAAATCAAACCAAAGATGGAGCCTATTTCTAAAGCACCTTATCGGATGGCTACTACAGAGTTAGTCGAGCTTAAGGCTCAATTGCAAGAACTTTTGTCTAAAGGTTTGATTAGACCAAGTGTTTCACCTTGGGGAGCGCCAGTGATATTTGTGAAAAAGAAAGATGGGACACTTGGATTGTGTATTGATTATCGAATGTTAAACAAGGAAATAATCAAGAATAGATACCCACTTCCTAGAATTGATGATTTATTTGATTAGATGCGTGGAGCATTGGTTTATTCCAAGACATATCTTCGATCTGGGTATCATCAATTAAGGATTAAAGAAGAAGATATTCATAAAACAACATTCTGGACAAGGTACAAACATTATGAATTCACATTTTTACCCTTTGGATATTAGCACCCGCAGATTTTATGAACTTAATGAATAATATCTTTCAAGAATATTTGGACAAGTTTGTGCTTGTATTCTTGGATGCTTTTCTCATATATTCTAAAATTGTCGGGGAGCATAATGAACATTTGAAAGTAGTCTTAGAAATTTTGAGAAAAAGAAGGTTATTCGGTAAGTTATCCAAATGTTCTTTCTTTAATACCGAAGTTCATTATTTGGGTCATGTCATTAGTAAAGAAGGAGCTGCTGTAGATCCTTCAAAAATAGTGGCAATAACCGAGTGGCCTACACCAAAGAATATACATGAAGTAAGAAGCTTCATGGGCCTTGCTGGTTATTATAGAAAATTTGTTAAAGATTTTTCTAAAGTGGTTGCACCGATAACTTCATTGCAGAAAAAGGATAAGAAATTTTCTTGGAATGATAAGTGTGAATCTTCTTTTAAAAGTTAAAAAAAGTCAATTGACTTCAGCACCTATTTTAGCTATACCTGACCCTAATGGAGACTTTACTGTTGTAATGGATGCTTCTGGGGAAGGTCTTGGAGGTGTTTTGTTACAAAATGATCATGTCATAGCATATGAAAGTAGAAAACTTAAGTTACATGAGCTGAATTATGCCTCTCATGATTTATAGCTTGCTCCCATTGTTCATGCACTTCAAGTTTGGAGACACTATTTACTTGGGAAAACTTTTGAGTTGAAAACTGATCATCTAGGGCTGAAATATATTTTCACTCAGCCTAATCTAAATGCAACACAGCGAAGGTGGTTAGAGTTTTTGTCTCAATATGATTTTGATATTAGTTACATAAAAGGAAAAGAGAATAGAGTAGCAGATGCTCTAATTCGTAGGAAACACATTTATGCTCTTATAACATTAAGAACTCAGTTTAAAGATGAGGTGAAAAGCGCATTAGAATCTGATATATACTTTCAGCAAGTAAAAAGCAGCGCTTGCTGCAGATCCAAAAGATGAGAGGTATAAAGGTTTTCATTTTGATAATGAAGGAATCTTACGTTATGGAAACAGAGTATACGTACCTTTTCTAAACGAATTGAGAAGGAAATTGTTAGCTGAATTTCATAATTCACCCTTTTTTGGACACCTAGGTATTACTAAAATGCTTTCCGACCTAAAAAATTAATATTTCTAGAGAGGAATGAAAAAGTATGTTATTAATTTTGTGACTCATTGTCTTGAATGTCAGTGGGTGAAGGCAGAGTACACGCACCCTGCTGGTTTATTATATCCCAATAGCATACCGCAGTACAAATGGCAAGTAAAAAGCATGGACTTTATACAAGGGTTGCCTATGTCGAGAAATAAACATGATGTTATCTTGGTATTTGTTGATAAACTAACGAAGGTAGCTCATTTCATCGCTGGAAATCTAAAGGATGATTCTCCTGTGTTAGCTAAAATATTTGTGCACAAACTTTTCAAATTGAATGGATTACCAGAATTAAAAATATCAGATAGGGATCCTAGAATGACATCAAGATTTTGGCAAATTCTTAATGCAGCTCTTGGAACTAAACTGAACTTAAGTTCTGCATATCATCCGGAAATGGATGGAAAAACTGAGAGAGTAAATCAGAGGTTAGAAGATATGTTATGAATGTATTGCATGGATCAACATTATAAATGGGAAGAGTATCTCCCATTAGTTGAATTTACATACAACAACACATATCACTCTTTTCTTAAAATGGCAACTTTCGAGGCACTTTATGGAAGAACATGCAGAACCCCTGTTAGTTGGGATAGCGTTTAGGTTAGAGAGGTAATTGGGCCTGAAATCCTTACTGAAATGGAACAGCAAGTTAAAATTATTCGTGAACGATTGAAGGAAGCAGTAGATACGTAGAAGAGTTATGTTGAATTAAAGCGGGTTGACTAAAAAATTGAACTTGGTGAAAATGTTTTTCTTCATGTTAAACCAAGAAAGAGTTCTATAACTTTTGGTAAGGTTGCCAAGTTATCACCTCGTTTTGTGGGACCTTTCGAAATTGTTGAAGTAATCAATTTCGTAGCTTACTGATTAGCCTTACCACCTACTTTGTCACAAATGCATGATGTTTTCCATATTTCTTTTCTTAAGAAATACGTTTCAAATTTGTCACATGTGTTAAATTGGAATCCCTTGTAGGTCCAAGACCCAAGAATAATCATGGTTAAACCCACTCGAGTGCTGGAAACTGGCCAATTGCATTTGAGAAATCAAGAAATAAAACAATCTAAGGTCCAGTGGGACTAGTTTAATGAAGAAAGTGTAACTTGGGAAAATCTGGAAGAGATGAAAATTGCTTTTCCCTTTCTTTTTTAACAGAATTGAATCTGTTGACTGATAAAATAAATTATTACTATGAATTTATCTTTTACATGTCATTATGTAAGCCAGTTTTGGGGCAAACATTTATTCAGGTTGAATAAATAGTATCATGATACTGATTTCTGAAACTATTCAAGTTTGAAATAGTTAATTTGTTTAGTGAGTCAAAGAATTGATTGACCAGAAGATAAATAAAAGGATGTAATCTTCAGGACGATGAATCTTTTAGGAGGGAAGCATGTAACACCATGAACTGTTGTTACTTTCTCCTGAGCATTCAAGTGTTGATATAAGATTTCTCCTATATAAGGACATGTTCCTTTGGTTTTGGGAAGTCATGCTTGATTTGGATTATATCTTTTCTACTCTTAACATCTTTGATTGAACTGGAATATGCTTGGACTCTTTTGTTTCTTTCATCCTTCACATTTGAGTACAATCTGATTTCTGGAAGATTGTGGATTTATCCACCTTTATGACTCAACCTTGGATCAGTTGCATTGATCCAAGGAATGTTTTAATTTTATTCAGGATGAACAATTTTTAATAACATTTCATGAGTTATTAAGTGTGACTGAACTTTGAATGTTCAAGTTCTTTTAAAACTCATTCTTATATATATATATATATATATATATATATATGTATGTATGTATGTATGTATGTATGTATGTATGTATGTATGACCGTAGAGGATAGTTTTGTTGGATTCCAGAGGTTAACTCTGGCTGATCATTGTAATCAGAATCTATTTTCGATCATCATAGCATCATAAAGTACTTGGACCTTAAGCCAGGTAAGATGTGTAAGTTTTCTATCTAAAGCTTAATTACTTAATGCAAATCGGAAACTGAGTCAGGAATGTTTTATTCTGTTTGAAGTCTATTACTGATTAGTTCTAACTAGGGGACCTAGATTAGAATCAGTAAGGTTATTAGTTTTAACCTAAAATATAACCTAACATTGCAAGGTTAGTTAATCTAACCTATTCCTAAACTATGTGCCTAATACTCCTAAGGAGGGTGACTAATGTTATATCTTATGGCAATAAGACTAAGTCTACCTATGATCTAAGCTTAGTCACTAACCTATCCTAAACTAATGCTATGAAGGGGGACCTAAGGAGGGTCGTAAGTCTTGGATGATGGTTTACATGGAATTTAAGGAAGGGATAAGGATGAAGGATAGGGAGTGCAGCCAGGTTTAGCGGAGGATAAATTTGTTAAGAGGGTCTTACATGGCAGTATCTCTAAGAATGGGAACTTTTGTTTATTTTTTTTAGGATTCACCAACTTTAGCAGTCGGTGGCAATGGAGAATAGGTGGGAGAATGAAATTTAATGAAATTAATTTGCATAGGGTCTCGAGCGCGGATTGCTTGGGAAGGCATGCAACTGGAATTTTCCTTGGCTGTCTTATTTTTCATGCATTCCTTTTTCGCTCTACATAAGCACCGGTACTTCGAACCAGCCGTCTACTCTTCGTTGCATGGCAATTTTTAAAGTTTCAAATTTACTTCTCTATCATAGGGAGTATATAAGGCATGAAGGTAACAATATGTTTTTGTTTAACCTTTCCTGGAAGAAGAAGAGAAGGGGCGAGCACATTTAGAGGTCTTCTTCAAATTTTTAGCGACACTATCACGCATGATAGGCCCTAACTGTTAAAAATCTTGCTTTCCTTTAAATTTTTTTATTAGAACAACTCTGTTAAGATAATGTATGCACAGTCAGCTTGGCTGGTAACAATGTTTTGGGTTTTATGTTGATTTGGTGATTCTGGGTTGTATTTGGATCCTGGATGAAATTTGCTTCATTATTCTTGTTTCCATGCTATAAATCCAATATGGAGTTTTTCTATATGTTTGGAAGTGTTGTAAGTTTTCTTTATCTGACTAGGGGTATTTGATTGAGGACTAGCTCCATGAAAGAATGCGTGCTTAATGATTACGTGTTCGAAAACACCACTGTAATTATTTGTTGTTTCGAATATGATTGGATTAATTAATTATTTGCTTTGGCATATGAACTCTAACTATTACTGGTCCATGTTCAGGAAAAGCAGGTAATTGAATTTGTGGTTAGAATGTTAGTTTATTTAGTGAAACTCGACTGTTTTAGTAGCGTGAGTTGGGTATGTTTTTTGAAATCTAAGCCTGTAATTTTTACTTCAAAAGGGTATGAATGTTCTTATGAATACAAGATTCTATGAGTAAGGAAGTATTTGGTTAAACTGTTGTTTTTTTGCAATTTTACATGGATATTAGGAAATGGATATGTTCAAGAGGAAACGTACTTGGATGAACTCTGTTCCTTGGAAATTCATGGTTGATCCTAGATCTACATGAATGGAAATTACGTTTAATGTTTGGTTAAGATATGACTGTGTTTGAAGTTACCATAGGTGATTTTGAAATCTGTACTTAGAATTCGACTATTAACTCTATACATGCATTTTTGGTTTGGTATCTTGGAATGATATAACAACCTAACAGTGCAATGGTTGGAATAATTTAGTTTTGATCCATTGGTAATAAATGGTAATGGGTAAAGTTATCCTAACTCTTAGACCAAAATGGTTCGAGTAATGGATGAAATGTAGACTATTTACTTTAGAGTAGGATTGTGGTATGAGATTAGATCGTTTATAACGTTTTATGTAAAGAAAACATTATTGGCTTTTGTTTAATGTATAGTTGTAAGATTTTATTGATCCATTGGCAAATCCTAAGGTGACTCTACTTGATCTGAGCTATTGGTTAAACATAAGTGTTGTTTTACTTGCCTCCTTCTTCCCTAATTGGATGAGAGGATGTATATTACTTCTTAGATGCTAGTATAGTTCTGAACTTGATTAAAATAAAGTTCTAATTTTCTCTGCTCCTTCCTCTAAGTTATGAAGGAAAGAAATTTTAGGATTTTGAAATACGAATGTATTTATACTCTCTCTTGAAATAATAGTGAGCTCTTCTATAGAATTCTATAAGGAACTCTATAGTATGGTTCTGAGATGACAGGAATGTTAAAATTAAGTGAAAATAAATGGTAAATGGTGAGATCTTAACTTAGAAGACTCCTTTACTTTATTAGCAGTATTATTATCCTAATTTAGAACTCAGTTTGTTATCTACTTGTATAAAGGTAGCCCTGTAGTTAATGTTTTGCATACTTATCAATGATTAAAATTTGATATAATAGAGTTAAAGGAAATTCACTAGACGAACTTGCATGAGGCAGTAATCTATTCTTTGCTCAAATTGCTTTTGTGCAAACCTGTTGGATGCATACCTTAAAAAGGTTTTATTCTTTTAATTGGAGTGAATAAAACATGATTGTCACTGTTCTTGGCTTTGTGAATGGTTAGGTACTTATGATACAGAATGTCCTTTCTTCTTTTCTTGTATTAAACAAATCATCTGAAATAGACTAAGTTGAAATTATGTTTGTGATTTGAGTTACGATATAAAGTCATTGGAAAAAGGAAAACTAGTGTGAATCATGATTTTGGATTTGATGAAATTGATGTCATTTTAATAGGATTGTTTAATGAAAACAATTGGTGGAATGCAATTGTTTTAAGGATTAGTGCTTATCATGATCAGTTCACTGAACTGACCCATGCTAGCATTTTTTTACAGATGGTCATCATAAGTGGTAAAGGCAGACAAAATCTTATATGATGCAATGACTATTTTAATTTGGTTCTTATGAAGAATTCTGACTTGTTATTCAAATTATAATATGGAAGAAAGTTACTCTTTTGTAGAAGGCTATTGGCTAAATGTATGCCGAAGTGCATAGATTGTAATTGTACAGATTTTTGAAATAAATGAAACAGAGAGATATTACTTATGTGGTTTGTGTTACTTATTTGTTGGATTGATCTTCCTATTACATGTATGAATGAGTGTGCATTCTTATTGTTCTATGCAATGGAGTCCAGATGGATTCCCTTAGTAAGCCTTATTTAAATATGTGGATGAATACTACATATTTCTGGTTATTAATTCTTATATCTTATGATTATGGTTAAATTAGAAATTAGACCATTGCATGATCAGGGAAAGTTGAGAGTGAACTATGCCCTAAAATGTAGCTAAAACTGGAAGAAAATCCTAATACTCTCTTAATGTTCTAATTCAAAAGCAATATATTGATGGTTATAAATCACCATGACTTAATGGTATTAAGTCTGTTATGTTTACGTCTCTAAGGTTGTTACATACCCTTTCTGGATTAGTTATTTTCCTAATGGGGAAAACTTAGGGTTATTGTCCTATTTTGTGGATACAAGGTTGTTAGGTACCAATCGGTAGCTTGAAACAATATTAATTCTAATTAAAACTTTTCTTTGCAAAACTGAACCTACTTACAAAAGGTAACTCAAGGAGTGTTGGAATCTGGGTTAGGGAAGGCTACCTAATAAGGTGGGCCTGTAATCCAAATATAACTTAACATAAGTAAATTCTTGGGGATATGTACATCTTTCCGAGGCTGTTTCATAGGATGTTGACACATGTCAACTGCAAGGTTGTACCTTCGCGAAGATTAGGATCTTCTCGAGGATACAACAATATAGATGACATATGGCAACACCCTTCTGCATTGATCATTAAGATTTACACACCGAGACTTGTTAAAGATTTCCCTCTGGGACTGGTTAGGATCATAAACAGGTTATGAGGCATCCCTTTGAGAATCTGGGTATCTCGACACAAGGGATTAACATCAGTTCACCCAGTAAGTCAACTTACCCATAGTCTTTAAGAACATCTTTATAATGTGAATTATGATATTAACCCAATCTAGAGTGAAAACTGAGGACAAGGGGGACTGACTTAGATTAGTATAAGACGTTTTATATAACATTAGAGTGGGGTGAAGGACGTATTCCGGATTGACGAGTATGTCGTCAAGGAATAAGTAATATGAACAGTATGTTTCAAACCTTTGGCCAAAGTATCGCAAGTTGCTGATTGTGTTGTCCTATGTCACCTAGTCTAAGGATCGTGATGCCAATGAATAATGGTAAAAATTATTTAGATAGGTTCCTTGGACAAAGCACTTAGAATCCCGGAATAGGTAAGAGAACCGCGAGAATGAAGTGTTCAGTTGAAAACTTCAATCTCAAAGTTACGCATGAATAGATCGGTAGTTCACCGTGTCATGGAATGAATAGATCGGTGGTATACCGAGTCATTACAGCTACATATGGTTATCTGTTATAAGAATGATTGTTATGATATGTGTGTTCTAAATTATGTATTTAGAACAAGAGAACATTAATCAAACAAAAAAAAAATTTCTTCTTCTAAGGTATTAAAATGGGGATGTTACATGTACGCAAGGGAAGAGTGCAAAAAAGAGGAAAAAGAAAATGGAAGGGAGAGAAGTGAATAATCAGAACACATAAGGTACACAAGGAACTACAGTTAAGGAGATGTGCTAATAAGACAATTGAAGTGTACACAACCTGTAATGAATATTTCAGAGCCAGAATATGAAATGAGTTATCCAAATAACTATGGTAGTTATTTGGATAATAAGAATTAAACTGCGTCATAGGGAGGTGAGTGTAGTGCGTAGAAGACAATGTAGTTTAAGTGACTAAGGGATGAATATGTGATGTAAAGGCACGGTGTAAGCAATGCAATGTATGATGTATAATGTATATAGGATATGCAATATATGTAGAAATGGAATATGTAATCATGATAAAACTAAACCCATATGTAATGGAATCTAGTGTAGCATGTAGAATGTAGATGATAGATAAATGCGAGATGGGAACTATGAAATGTAGGAGACATATGATGTGTAGGCTATATAAGATGTGGATGTAGGTGTAGATAGAATATTTATTGATTACATGTAAATCTAGGCACATGTATAATGTGACCTAGCGTAAATATGTAATGTAAGAAAGGGATGCAAAAGTAGATGCAAATGAGATGATGACTAGTGTAGTATGTATAAGATAAAGGATGTGTACATGATTGATAGATGAGGGGTGTATAGGATAATGTAGTATTCAGACTAAGGATAGAAAGGATGATGTAAGATACATGATGTATTTAAAAGAATATAAATGTGTAGAACCTATAGTGCAGTGTGTGGGGTTCAATATAATGGTAATCCCTCAACAATCTAGTGTGAATCGTATCACAAGAGTGTGTCATCAGTTAATTATTGTGTCATAATGTGTGAGGAATATGCTTATGAAATAAGGTGTAACTAAAGGGAGGGGGGAAGAAGGTGGGATCATGTTCCTTTGATACCTCCCCGAGTGTACTATGACGATAGCAATCTATGCAGACACGTAAGAGGTTCCATGTCATTGTGGGATACCATTGGTTATGTCATGATAGGAGATAGGTATAACAAAATGGTAGGCAAAAACAACATTAAAACCATACGATGATGATGGAATTGGAATTTTGGAATTCCCATTTGTAGGAGTAGTGTATTTTTCAATAATGATTGGTTGGAGCTTATGTGGGATTGGTGATGTTGTAGAAGTTTTGGTAGGGGAAGGAGATGGATTATTTGTGAGAGGTGGTTGCGTACTTTGACATGGTAGTATTGTGGATGACTTGAGAGAAGGAGGTTCTGAATTTATATCTATAGGAGGTTATTGAGGAGGTGTTTCATTATTATATATTGATGAGTCATGGATAGGAATCGATTGGGATGTAGCACTATTATTACGTTCAAGTATGAAAGGCTCAAGTGATGGTATGTCCTAAGGGTCAAGTATATGACATCTAGTAGACCTAGATAGCATATGAGATGCAAGAGGAGGAAAAACATGTGATTAAGAAGCATCATTAAGTTGTTGGATTTCAGATTTGAGCTTTGTAATAACAAATTCTATAACTTGAAATTTTTCATGAAACAAGGGGACTCTTATGGAGTGGGAGCGGGAGTAGGAGGATCAACATTTTCAAAAACCAAATGAGTAGGAACTATCACAGGACACAGGGAACCCTTGGATCAAGGTGGTGTAGGAAGGGGACCCATGTCTAGTACAAGAAAGAGGTAAGACTTCTCTTTCTACCTCATGGGATGATAAGATTTTGGGCCGTAGAACAAAAGTTTTGAATAAGCCATTTGATTCAAACATTATGACTGTGGAAAATGATGGGCTTTTAAGTATTATTATTCCTCATGGGTTAGCAGAAAAAGCTAGATCTTGAATGGAGTATGCTTTGGTTGGAACATTTTATAGATCAAGACCAAATGTGGAATGGTTTCGGGAATGGGAAAAATGAAAGTGGAACCCAAAGGGATCAATGGAAATTACTTCATATGTCAATGGGTTTTTTATCATTAATCTTTCAAATTCAGAGGACTGTACAAACATATTGGTCGGAGGTCCTTGGTTTATGGGCAGATCAAGCATTATTATCAAAAAATGGAGCCCAGGTTGTGATCCATTTAAGGAGAAACTAGACGAGTTACCTATATGGGTAAAACTTCTTGGGTTACCAATGGAATTTTGGGAAGAAGAGATATTAATAGCCATTGTAAATGCTATAGTATCTTTGGTGGTGTTTGATCTGGTTACTAGGGCAAGAATGATGCTAATGTATGCTCATTTCTATGTTGTTGTTCCTATGGGTAATTTGTTGAGAAATGAAATAGAACTTAAATCAAAGTTTTGTGAATGGATTCAAAAGATAAAGTATGAGATTCTCCTTTGTTCTACCAAAAATGTAGGCAGATGGGACATGAGAAGAAAAATTATAAGGAGGGTAATAAAGGTAAGCAAACTTGGGATAGAAAATAAAAGGAACCAATGAGAGAATAAGGAACCAGTACATTACCTCTAAATAATTTGTCTTCAAACAAATTTCATTTACTACAAGTAGAGGAGTTGGAAGAAGTTGTTGCTCAAGAAAATATGGAACTAAAAGAAGATTCTCAGATTAAAGCTTGTAAGGTTATGAATGGTGTCGATTAGGAGCTTGAAGTAATTGGGTCTCAAGACTAAAAGGTGGAGTTCATTGTGGAAGTTTTGGGTGTGAAGGATCAACAACCTAGTCAGGAAGGTTTAGATCCACATTTTTTGGATCTACCAAAATAGAGTGAATCCTTTCTAAAGGAAGAGCAGGAGTTGTCTCTAGTTGAGGAAGTTCCTTACTCTCTAAAATTAGATAGGATTAAGGATGTGTTGGAAGAAAACATGATAAACACAAGAAGTTCTCAGAAGAAATAAAATGTTAAAGAAGATTGTTGGAAAGCTCCTGCAAGAAAAGGAAATATGTCAAATAGGGATAATAGGGAGAAAAAAATGGCTAAAGAAATAGATTCAGGAAGACAACACTCCATTGAGGAGAGAATTTCACTAAATAAATTGAGATGAAGGTTATTTCCTGGAATATAAGGGGTTTAAATAAGCCTAATAAACAAATTATTTTATCATCTTTTTGGAAAAGGAATAAGCCTCATATTTTATTGATTTAAGAAACTAAGATGTCTACAGAAAAAATGAGTGAGGTATAGAATAAAGTTTGGTTTAGATCCAAGCTACAGAGTGTATCTTCAGTGGGTGCTTCTACAAGTTTGGTGACTTATTGGAATTAGAATGATAGAGAAGGGAGTTTGATTTTCAAGTCTCATTATCTTGTTTCTATCTTGTTTAGAAAGAAGTAGGATGGGTCTGAGTGGATTTGTTCAAATATTTATGCTCCCAATTCAGATGTTAAAATAAGAAAACTTTGGATGGATATCGGCCAATTTTGAAGTTAGTTTAAAGAGTTAAATTGGTTAGTTGGAGGTGATTTTAATACTCCAATGTGTATAGATGATAAAAAAAGGTGGTTTAGGTGTCTACAGTGATAGTATGGGGGACTTTGCTGATTTGGGACTTTGCTGACTTCATTGAAAACTGTAATTTGGTGGATGTTGAGTTAAAAGGATCTCCTTTCACTTGATCGATTCTGAGATTAGGGAAAATATGATTCAAATTAAATTAGATAGGTTTCTCATTAATTTATCTTGGTTACAACATCTGGATGTGTCCTTGGTGTCTTTACCAAGAATTAGATCTAATCATAGTCCCATTTGCCTTAAAACTAGTGTAAGTAATGGTGTAAGAGGCAGACTGTTTAGATTTTTTAATATGTGGTTGCAACATCCTAGTATCGAGGAGGAGATTAGGTCGAGTTAGCAAGTTGTTGTTAAAGGTAAACCTATGTTCAAGATTGTGGAAAAATTAAAGAATGTTAAAACGATATTGAAAATCTGGAACAAAGAAATGTTTGGGAATATTTTTTCTTAGGAAAATTAGATTAGTGAAGCGTTAAAGAAGTTGGCGGATGAGATTTTCAACAATGGTTTGTAAAAAGAGTTGAGAGATAAGGAGAAATTCCTTTTGACGGAATATCCTAATTTAGAAGATAAAGAGGAGGCTTATTGGAAACAGAAATCTTGTGTTATGTGGTTAAATGAGGGTGATAAGAATAAAAAGTTTTTTCATCTTACTGCATCTATGCATAAGAGCAACAACACTATTTTTGAATTAGAATATGGAAAAGGAGTTAGATTAAAGAATCAGGGTGATATTTCAAAGGAATTTTTTAGTTTTTTCTCTCATTTATTAGCTGCAAGAAGGGAATCTGATATGGGTAAGGAAAGTGATATTGAAAATCTTTTTCAATCTATTATTTATCATCATGATAATGTTGAATTGATAAAAATAACATCTGCTGAGGAGATATCTACTTCATTTTTTGATTTGGAAGGGGATAAATCACCTAGCCCTGATGGTTTTCCTGCTCTGTTTTTTCAATCCTTTTGATAAATAATTCATAAGGATGTGGAAGAGGCTATTCAAAATTTCTTTAAGTATGGTAAGATTTTGAAAGAAGTTAATAGTAATTTTATTTATTCTTGTTCCTAAGGTTCCTGGGGCTGAAAAAGTGTCTGATTTTAGACTAATAAGTCTATGTAACACGGTCTATAAGACAATAACTAAGATTATCTCTTTAATAATTAAAGGTTTGTTGGAACATTTTGTTTCATCAAATCAGGGAGCTTTTGTGGAGGGGTAGACAAATTTTGGATAGTGTGATAACTATTCATGAAGTTGTTCATTCAGTAGATGTTTCAAAAAGGGCTACTATAATGCTTAAAATAGATATGAATAAAGCCTATGATAGAGTGCCATGGATATTTTTTAAAATAATTCTTGGAAATTTGGGTTTCCATAATCATTTTATTGATTTGATAATGAAGTGTATCTCTAATCTAAAGTACTCAATTCTGGTCAATGGGAAATTTGAAGGTTTTTTCTCATCTAGAAGGGGCTTAAGGCAAGGGGATCCTCTTTCTCCCTTTATTTACATCAATTTGGTAGAGGCTTTAGGAAGATTATGTGCTTACTATAAATTGAAGAATAAGTTGCATGGGTTAGTTATTTCTAATGGTCTAGACCCTATAGCTTTACAACATTTTGTGGATGATACTTTGCTTTTGGGTAAGTCAAATCAAGTGGAAGATATGGTTTTTAAGGAGGTAACATGTTAGCTCATTAACTTTAGGAAAAATTTTGTTCTCTTTTTTAATGTAGATATTGAAATTCAAAATAGAATTGATGTGGATTTGGAGTGTCATATTCAAGTGTTGTCATGCTCTTATCTTGGAATTCCTTTGTTCAAAGAAAATATGTAGTTGGAAAGTTGGAACCCATTGATTATGAGGTTTCAAAAAAAATTGGCAACCTAGAAAGGAACTTTGTTATCTCAGGCAGGTAAACTCCAATTGCTTCAAAGTTCTCTTCAGACTATGGTGGTGTATTTGGTGTCCCTGTTCTCATATTCAGTGAAGGTTCTTATGGTCAGGAACGGAATCAAAAGACAAAATTCCATTATTGGTATGGGAAAATGTTACCCTTCTAAAGTATGGCGGTGGGTTTGTATTGAAAGATATCAAAAGTATGAACTTAGCCCTTATGGCTAAAATTGGTTGGCATTTTGAGCATGAATATTGCTTATGGGGTAGAATTCTTAAAGCTAAGTATTTATATTTTGATCAAGATTCTTTTGTCTCTAATGGTGCTCTCCCGGATGGATCTCTTTTTTGGAATGGTTTGGGAAAATGTAGAGATATTTTATCAAAAGGTAGTTAAATGGTTAATTAGAAATGGTACAAAAGATAATATTTTGGGAAGATTGATGGTTAGTTGAGGTTCCTTTAGTTAATCAACTTCAATTGAGAGAGGTGGCGGTTCACTTTCAGTTGGCCATGGGATATTGGATTAGAGATTATTAGGAGAGATCTGATTGGGGTTGGGTTTGGAAAGAATTGGATTGGGAAGGGGGGATGAAGATTTTTAGGAAATCATTAGAATTTTAAATCCTAATCTTAGAGGATTACATATACTTGTTGTCCAGAAAGAGGATGAGTTGATATGGTCTTTGACAAAGGATGGTAGATATTCGGTTAAAACTAGGTATGGTATAACAAGAAATTCTCCTCCTCCTCAACTATTTTGGAAAATTTTATGGGATAAGAATCTTACTCCAAATTTTAATTTGTTTCTCTAGCATGTTGTCCAAAATAAAATTTTAACCATTAATAATTTATAGGTGAAAGGAATCATGATCCCTAACTAATGTGTGTTGTGCAAAACTGCTAGTGAATCGGTTCAACACCTCTTTCTTTATTGTCCTTTTTATGAAAGTTTTCCAAACTTTTTGGGTCTTTCTGGAGAATTTTGATGACTGGTATAGGCAATGGATAAGTCCTTTTGTTTCTTTAAGTCTTTCTAAGGCTTGTATTTTTGTGGTGCCTCACATTGTATGGGGGATTTGGCCTGAAAGGAATGGCCAAATTTTTAGGGATAAATAGAAAAAAAATTTAAGGGTGGGGAGTGGTATCTTAGGTTATTTGAGAAATAATCTTTCCATTGTGAATATTAAAGAGAAAAGTGGGTTTCCTTGACATAAGCATGAGATTATTGAAGCCTTAGGAATCACTAATTCTTTAAAACAAGCTCCTCTAGTGAAAAATATGGGTAGAAGAAGTGCTAAATGGACAATACCTATTGAAGGATGGATGAAATTGAATTTTGATGGAGAAACAAAAGGAAGTACTGGTTTAGCTACATTTGGTGGTATTATCAGAGATGAAGTGGGTGCCTTGGTTTTAGCTTATGCTGAACCTATTAGAAATAATTCAAATAACTATGTTGAGGCTTATGGTCTTTTAATTGGGTTACAATGGGATAATTCTTTTCAAATTAAGAAAATTCAGGTGAAGGGAGATTCCTTATACATTATTAATGTGATGAAAGGAATTTCTAACCACCATATTAATATAGATTATATCATAAGAGATGTAAAGAATATGCTTATGAATTTTGAAAATATTATTTTTTATCACATGTTTTGGGAAGCTAATATATGTGCTGACACGTTGGCTAATATTAGCAGTCGAAGTCATCATAGAAGGTGGTGGCAGGATGAGGTGGAGTTTCCCCAAAGTATAAAGTTTTTGCTTAATGCATAAAGATAGATTTGGGTGTGAGAATAGGATATGTGACATCTTGGAAATAAATTCACTATGGGTGAGATTTATCGTCAGAATCATTACAATGTATGCGTTGGTTTGGAATGGTTAATTTAAAGGTTTGGTTCAAGTTTTTAGCCAATTTTTTTCATGTTTGTTTCAGTAGTCAAATTGAGATGGGTGGGGATAGGGTTAAGGTAGAGCCTTCTTTGTCGATAATCTTGGAAATGGATTCCTTTCTTTGGGATATTTTTAATTATAGTAGTATTTCGTATTTTGTTCAGAGTTCGAGGGGGGTTGATGAAGCTATCTCGAGGGAATTTTATTTGCCTTGGGATAATGGGTTTGTTTCTATGAGGGGTGGGAATTTTCATGTTTCTAATTATTTCATTGGTAATGTAACCAAGATGGACTGTGGGGGACATAAATTGTTCAAGGATAAGTCTCAACTTCAAGAGTAAGTGCATATTTTTATGGATAGTGATGAGAAGATATGTTTTATGGAGGATGGTATTGCTTGAAAATATCTTCCACGGAGGTGGGCCAAAGTCTGTTCATCATGACATATATTACCTTGGATGGGAAGTACCGAAAGTTGCATTCTCAGCATTTTATTCTCTTGAACCATTTTCATAGAGGTAGGAGAATGAGTGTTCCTTTTTATTTTTTTAACTCCCTACAATTATCAGTTAAAATTTTGAAAGAGGAAAAAATGGAGGTCCTTCTTCATTAAGGTTTAATTTTATTTGTTTAAATCAAGGAAGATGAATTTGTAGACTAGGTGGGCCAGTATTTGTTTGGGGGATGATTGGGAAGACCATATTTCTCTAGCCAAAAATATTAGGCTTAAGAAAATGAAGGACAAAGCTATAAAGGAGGTGGACTGCAGTGACTAGTTTACAAAAACCTTGTTGGAGATGCTGATGAAAACATGCCTAACGATGGTCTGGTGGAAGGAAACATAGTCTTTAACTTATTTTCCAGTAAGATTGAAGCCCTCAAGGACATGGTTAGTTAGCTTAAATCTCCGAATTGGAATTTGTTTTGGGGTTTGCAGAGGATGAATGCCTACATGAAATTTTTAGAGAATAGGGGTTGAGACCCTTCAGGGGATGATTGCTAGGCATAAAGGTAAAAAGAGGCAGTTGGATATCAGTTCTTTTAATGAGGATGATTTCCAGATGGATGGTGTTGGTCCTAGTCTCATGAAACTATGCCAAAGTGTCTCTAAGGCTAGATGGCTGACTTTTTACTAACTGGTGTTGTGGTTACGTTGATGTTAGTTTTGGTTTCTATTTGGGATCTATTTGGGTCAATGTATTTCTGAATCCTTCCAGTTTTGTAAAGATTATTTCATAGATAGTTTTTGTTCCAGTGGATCCTTATTGTAATATGTTATATAATAGGCCTTTAGAGCCTTTTTCCAATTATTATCTATAAAAAAAAATTGTCATGAAACAATGAATGTATATACCTAAAATTGATTCTAATAAGGGTTGATTAGGTGGAGGAGGATGGAAGGTAGTGTGAAAATATATAGAGAGTAAAGAGGGATAACCTAACCCATCCTTATGTGTTTGTGTAGGAAGATCCCAAGGGACTGTGACTTTAGGGTCTTATGTACTAGTATTAGTAAAACCATAACGTTGTAAATAGTCATACCATGACCCATACTTAGAAAAATTCTGGGACTTGTTAGTAAAAGGATCACTAGATTGCTCAATTGAGTTATACTATTTGAAAGGAGATGGGTCCAACAAAACATTGTAAAACAGTGCCTTGATGTCAAAATCTACAAGGTAATCTCAAAGTCATATTATTGTAATCTCAGTAGGAATTTGAAAATTTCTTCCCTTTACAAGGTAATTTACATTTGTTCCCTTTCTTAGAGTTAGTGAATGAGGTCCTTGAGACCAATCAAGTAAAGGAATCTCAGAGTCATGTGCAAAGGATATATTTTATGGGTCCAAATAACTTTGGTGAACCATGGAATTTACTACACTCACCATCTAATCACATTATGCAGCATGTGTATAGATATTATTTTAACATATTTGTTGATGAATTTCAACTCTTTAGATGAATACCAATGGTGGGAAGGATCTGTATATAGAATTCTCTCAGTGCTTGTACATCCATTTAGTTTGGTAATCTGGAAAAAAAATGTCGTCAGAGGAGAAAAAGTTTGACATCTTCAGGAATTTTGGTTTGATCTAAGTATGACCATGCATGCCTGTGTTCTTACTGATCTCAGGCTCTATATAAAGGGATTAAGGTGGGTGTAACTTTATATTTATCAGTGGCATCAACTGGTTGCTGGATTAAATGCCCAGTTGCCGATAGTGTGGAAAGGTTGTATTCACATGATATTAATGTCAGTAATGGAAATGGATTAGTACTCATGAAAACCCTAAGCTCATATTATCAGCGTATAAGAGTTGACCTTTCCTATTTTCAGGCCACATCATCTTTCCTAGTGTTAGAAATATACATGAAATTGTTGATTTTGCTGCCAAAACATCACCTCACTACAATAATTCATCTTGAAATAAATTATTTTCTTGAGAGAGGTTCAATGAATTGGTGGAAAGAAATTTGATTTCCATCTTTAATAACAAGGAGCTTGAACTATTAGTTAGTGGTTTTCCAAAAATGGATTTAGATGATTTGACAGCAACTACAGAATATGTTGGTTACAGTGCAATGTCTCCTATTATCTAGTGGTCTAGGAAGGTTGTGTAGTATTTTAATAAAGAAGAACTGGAGGAGATCTGATGGGCCATTTTTTGGGGAAGTAATGTGAGTCAATTGATTTATTCATGGGATTAATTAATTTAATTATGAATTAATTGAATGCCATTTTCTGTGTAAACTATGATAGAGTATCATAGCTTACTAATGTAAACATATTTAATTAATTTGTCTATCAAATTAATTAAATGTCAGACTTTGATGTCAAACTCAAGTTGAGTCAAACTTGAGACTGGGGTTGAGGTTAAAGATTATTAAACTAGTTTTATAATTGATTCTTAGGGGAGATACCTATATAAGGATGCATTGTAATGATAAAGGGGATCTATCTATCTTTTCAAGCTCATGGAGAAAACTATTTTATTTACATGTTTGATGTAACTTTGTGTGCACAGATCAATACAATGCTTTACATATCATTATGGTAATGATTTCTCAATTATTAAATCTTCTAAACTGCATGTGATTAAATTATTAATACTATTTTTCTTTCATAGTAAGAATGATGCCCGGTTGAATCAAACTTTGTGCTGATCATCCAAGTACGTGGACTTTGTGCCATATCAACATATTCTGAGGAAGAAGAAGAATTTTTGCTTCCTAGATTCCATGCTCATTATATGTATTTTTTAGATGGAACTGTTCTCCTATTTCTCATTCAACCAACCTTGTAAGGAAATATTGTAAGACTAAGAAGGACTAGTGTGTCTTTAAAAAGATAGATTTGTAGAACTTGGTGTCCTAGATTTGTTTGTCTTTCCTAACACCTATGGGGTTGTGTTCTTTACACACTCATTCCTCCTTTCTCTTCATATTTTTCCTTCACCAATTTCAATTCCCTTTTTTCTTTCTAGTTAAAAGCACCGAAAATACAAAAATCATATCATACGAGGGAATTTCCCCTCTCACAAAGTAGAGGAAATATCATGTTTTCCAAAGGTAAATTTCCTTAACCGTTTAGGATTTCTCCCATAATTCCACTGGGAAAATGCAGTGGAAAAAAATTCATCCAACATAACTCGAATTCAAATTTTCAATAGAATCAAGCAAAAATCACAGTATATGGTTGATTAAGACCAAACCAATAAGCCTGCATAAAATCAACTAGCCAACTAAGGAAACAAAATGAACCATATTGTATAATTCCCATAATGAAAAGTAAAAATAACAAGACTTTGATTAAGGTTTATACTAACCCAGTAAATATGGGTTTGCAAAAAATAACACAATGCTTCAACAAGGCATTCAGACTATTTTTAAAATGAGTATAGTTTCTGTAACTTTGACTAGTATTCATAGGTATAACTAACGATTAAGTTCCAACCAATAATACACAACCACCAACAAAGAAACTCATTGTTTCTTCACAAAAAAATCTCACGACCATGCTTATAACTGAAATTCATTTTTAATTGACATACAAATAGACTGAAATAATAGTTAGGAATAAAACCAAGAAATGTAGAAATAACACAAAAAACACAAAACCCATAATTATGAATGCGATTCAATATGAAGAGTAGAGTTATTTTTATGAAATAATAAAATAGAGAAAGTTACTAGATGAGTTAGAGCCTATCATTCCTGGTAGAGCTCTCGAAAACTTCCTCCAAGATCTAATACTTTCTATCCAAGCTTTCCCAAAAGATTTCTCTAAGAACTTCAAACAAATTCCACAGAAAGCCCATCTTCTTCTTCCTCATTATTTTTATAACTCAAACCAAAAATTTCTCTCTTCCAAATCCTCCATGCAATGGAGAGTTCATTAATGAAGCAAAAATGAACTACCAGTTATAATATCAAAAGATCAACATGCATAGCCATAATGCTCAAAATATTGAATGATAAATGGGAAAAAACCCCAAAGAGTTTTCCTAAAACCATCTTGCCCTTACTAAGGTGGTTTCTCACTTCCATCAAGATCATTAATGAAATGAAATACTATCAGTTACCCCTTAAAATCCACCAACCTCCATTCCAAATTAGCAAAAACTAAATGTTTAAACAAATCACTACTAAGAATTTTAGTTATCTTGGCTAACGTTTACCAACTTGGACTGGGTCACTGCCAAAGGTGATGGTAGAGCCCCTTAAATTCCATTTAATTCAAAGTACTAGATGGATTGGCACCAAGCTAACCTTGCATAAGCCCTTAGCCAAAGTGCCATCAATAGTTAGATCTTAGGTTAGATCTAGGATCTTATTTAGGTTTAGATCCCATTTAGAGTAAAGTACCTACCTTAGTTTAGTTTGATAGTGTCAATCCATATACACTAGGTTATTAATAATTCCTTTAGTCTATAGTCTTACCTTAGGATATATTTATCTTAGTTCCTACAATATTCAACAAGAACATCATCCTTAGTAATAATCAAATCCAAACAAGATCAAAAACAATATGATTACATTAATAAGAAGTTACAAAACATCTCTTACAACCTTTTAATCATCTAAGTCTAAACAAGATAGTCTATCAAAAACATAATGAAGTCAATTTGACTTAATGAATATGATTTCAAAAATATATCAAACAAGGAGAATGCCTTGGATTATTGAAATCAATCCAAGATATTTTCCTTTATCAAATATAGATGCAATATTCTTAGGAACAGAATGTATCAGAAACTTAGATAACTTACCAAGTTATCCACTATTCCACTGTCCCAAGAATCTAATTTCAATTTCCACAAGAGGAATCACATGGATTATTCCAAAAACTAGTCAAATGAATACTCAATTATTAATCAACATAAGTGCAATAATGCATTAATATTAATTAAGAATCATATTTCACAGATATTTGATATCATTTCAGAAAACATGATCTACAAATTCCTAAGAGAACAACCACTTAGAACGAAAAATCACATGTCAACATTTGTAAACCTCATTCAAATAAGTAAGTACATATATCAACATGACAGGGGCATTACACGAGCAAAACGGATTTCCTTGTTGTAAGTCTGATGAACCTGCAAAAAAAATATAACTAAGAGGAAAATGGATTAGATCTTATATGATGGGGTTTCCTGACGAATTCAGTTCCAAGAATTATTTACTCCCTTATACAGATGTTAACCCCCGTGTTTGATAAAAGATGATAAAATAAATGATATAGGACTCAATAACGTGCAGAAAATGAAGCTAAATAGAATCTAGAAATTGTAGAAATGGATAAAGAGTGCAGATTTGATCTAGACCAATCACAAAGTAAATTTACCTTTATGGGTTATCGAAAACCCAGGTTGTAGAGGGTAGGTTGACAGTGACCTATGTGGATGGATTTGGAAGGATTTGAGTGTAGATCAGATGATCAAAAGGTTCTAAGAACACTAATAGAAACCTTAAGAGGAAAATCTAAGACAAGGCAAAAAAAGATGCAAGAAAACAAGTATTTGGATGGATTAGATGGAAATAGGGTTTGGGTCAATGGCAAATGGGTTGGGTTGGCAATGACTTGAGACAAACAGAACAAATTTTGATTGACAGAGAAGCATAGTGACAAATTTGAGAACTAAGAAAAATAACAAAATTGGGAAGCACACTAATGATGACCTAAAGGGAAGAATTGGTGACAATACAAGAATGGGTCGATGGTGACCTGGGAAGTCCTAAATAAGGCTGAGGATGGATGATTTGAATAGAAAACCTACAAATAGAATGACTAAGAGAAGAAGTTGAATCTAAAACTTTGATGGTAGCTAGACCTGCAGAACGTTAGTAACTATAAAATAATGGTAATGATAGTATAAACCAATATAAGATCAAAACTTACCAAAGTCTTGACAAGTGATGTAAATAAACTCCAAGGCACTCCAAGAAGGTTGTAGAAGCTACAATAAATCTCAAGTTTGAAGATATGATAACAAAAACGTAAGAAAATTTTGATTATGAATCCCTTTGGGAGGAGAGGTAAATGTATCCTTCTAGGGTCGACGGTGACCCAAGTGGATCACCACTAACTATGGGGAACCATCTATTCAGGCAATGAAAAGATGATTTATTCAAGAGATAGGTATTTTATGGATTGGGATAAGTGCTTTAAATTATTTAAGTGGGTTATGGTTTCCTAAGGAAGTGATATGGGTAAGTCGGGGATACAAATGGATTAAATAAAACCTAGAAATAGTTTAGGGAGTAAGAACTCTGGGGTTTAGGGATGATAAAAAAACCTAGAGAAGAATAATCACGATTAATTAGATAATGAGGTGAGGCTTATGGGATAATTTATTAAGATTAATAATAAATTAAAATGGATAGGATAATGTTTCAGAAAGATAGGAATGTTAATATGAACATAAATTAATTAGCAGGGGGTCTAGATAGGTGATCGTGGTAAAGGAAGTGAATGTGAGTGAAAAGTGTAGTGATACTAAATTTCAGTGCCTACATCCTTATCACATGACTGATATGGCTCCTTCTTATATAGATATATAATATGCAATTTATCACCATAGACTACCCACCATATTTTGACCCCACCCGTCTGGTTCCTACTATAATTATAGTTACCACACTAAGTAATAAATACCCAATTGGGGGGTAACCATCCATTTCCTCCATTTCTGACAACTCCTTTATTTACTAATAGTTATCCCTAAGGATTACGCTATATTGGAACAACTCAATAATACGCCTGCTAAGATATCTCTCTTAGAGATGTTTAAGAAAACACATGTTTACAAATATATTTTACAATATTATTATCATTATTTCACCTTGACTAATGATACTCAGTCAATTTCCTTTTCTTCTCTCATGGATACATGCAAGGTAATTGATAAATATTTTACACCCTTATTATATTTATATATATTATTGAGTTAAACACACTAAAAGGATGTAAAAGGGAGCTACAAAAGGTGATTATAATTAATTAAATTCCAACATTAATTATGTAATATCAAGATAATGCCTTAATTTTTGCAACTAATGTATCTAATATGTCATGAGATCAACAAAAGAGAGGATAAGTACACTTATCTAATTATAGATATATCTAGGAATTTTTGGGTTTACAAATTGATGGAACATGGAGATCTAAAAGTATGGGTGCTTTGTTTCTAGAAACCTAATTGGGAAAGGAATTTCTGTAAGAATGTAAAAATATTCCAAGACTATCCATATGATTTTACACCTAATGTACAGTTATGTACCTATTCTAGATCTTGTTCTATAACTTCTTAATATTACTACCTTTCTAGAAATGTCTCTCACTGTCAAACCCTAGTTATATCTTATGTTGCAAATCCATCTAAATATTTTTTCTAAGATCTCAAACCCAAGCCTTGGATAGGATACCCTTCTAAAAAACATAATTATTTAGTTTGAATTGAAATCCTTGCACCATCAACATTGAAATTTCTTTGAATATGCCTCAAACCACACATTTTTCTACCTAACATGTGATATATTTATCAATGCAACTAGATTTAACAATTATAACCTCTATGAAAATTCTTAGAAATGATTTTTAATCTTTATAAATACTTGAGATGAGGATGTTTGAGTGCTTACAAATAGGGGAAGTTTATTCCTTGATCATGTGATATCTTTATCAATGCAACTAGATTTGGCAATTATAACCTCTACGACAATTCGTAGAAATGAATTTGAATCTTTCTAAATACTTGAGATGAGGATGTTGGAGTTCTTATGAATAGGGTAAGTTGATTCCTTGACCTAGTGGAATGCTTCAAACCTATAATGATTACTTCCCTAATGATTGTGTATAAAATTTGGTGAGATTTAGGGAACCTTGGGTGCCTTCAGTGCTAGATTTTACAAAAAAAAATTCATGAGAATACTAGGTTATGTCAGGTTAGAAAATGAGGTGAGTTGATCCAGAGGGTGTAAATGACCCAATGAAGAATAAAAAATTTAAATATTAGATGGAGGATATTTCAGTCCAAAACCATATAAGTCAGCCAAAAATGGACTCTGTAAGCTGAACAAACTAGATATTTTTGAATAGGGATGAAAAATAAAGATTACGTTCTGTTAAATGGATATTTTTTAATGTATTTTATGCATTTAACTATCAAAATTTATCGACAGATAAGTTTTTATTCAAATAAAATATTTAGACAAGAGACCTTGGGATGTAGTGAGAGGGGATAAAATGATTGTGGTTTCCTTAACAAGAGCGCATTATCAAACCTATAAGTTTCAAATGGTGAATTTTTGAATTTTATTTTCTATGTTTACCCCCATTTAAGTTTGAAATGGAAATTACATGGTTAAAGTAAAAAATACTTGAGTATGTTGATACACTTTGTCTTTACTTGATGCTTATTTTAAATGTTCCATGGTGTTGGTGTTATCATGCTCCATGATGAAACCTACAAGATAGAGTTTAGTCAATGTCCATAGTAGAAATTGAACTTCAACTCAAATATAAAGTATAATATGTGAAATTTAAATTTGAATAAAGTGAAATAAAGAGATGCAAAAACATTGAAGGAATACCCTTATTTAGTTTATGAAGGAGTAGTTACCATTATTTTCTTACACTTAGAGATTTGAATTCTTGAGCTTACTAAAGGATTGGGAGTGATCAACCCAACACATAATGGAGAAGAGAGAGAGAGAGAAGAAGAGTGAAGAACCAAAACACCTCATGAAGTAATAAGGTCATGTATCAAATTCATTAACTCTGATATATTTTCCTTTAAATGTATAAGGAAAGGAAGGTATTCCTATAAATACCTTAGCTTCTTTGTTACCTTCCAAAACCTCAAAAAACTCACAATTGCAGAAAAATCTAGGCCTAAGTAAATAAGGACACATATGAAGAAAGAGAACAAGTTCCCCCATGCCATTCCCATGTGCCACATAAATAAATAAAAACTAAATAAAAAATGAAATGCATTGAAATATATATGGAGAAAGTAGACCCATGCCCTCAAGATCCCTAAAATATAACTGGAACTAAATTCTTTGGTGAAGAAGGATTCAATAGATCTGAAACTTTATCAAGAAACTATACATTTAGGTAGAGTTATAAAATTTCTGAGATAGTTCTATGTAACTGCACCATGGGAAAAACCATATGAAAAGTTCAAAATCATCCATATTTTCCTAGCCAATATGTACATTTTTGAACATGTGCATGGTTTTTTAAATGTGTGTATTTGATGTTTGTATGATTACATATACCCTATGTGTACCTATATTTTAGCCTAGAGGTATGTATTTAGCTATTGTAAATGTAGAATGTACCTAGGTAAAAGTAATATCTTTTCAAGAATGTGTGATAAATCATTTGAGTGTGTAGCTCAATAGAATAGATGTGTAACCATGTTTTATGAATCCGATAGTGTGTGTAGAAACACATTAAAGGATGTTATTGTGGCCACTGATGATGGGATCATAAACCTAAAAAAAGGATGCACATGATATAAACCATGCCACACAACAAGAGATATAGTAAAAACAATATTAATAATAATAATAACACATGTTTAAGAAAAAAAATACAGAGAGATAGTAATTGTTAGACAAAGACATAAAACTGCAAACATGGGACACTCATGGTGTCATAAGACAATCAATTCCATTATACATACAAACATGATAATTATTATCACACAAGATAGGAATAGACATAAAAAAACATGGGACACCCACTATGTCAAAAAACTATCAAGGAACTCAAGCCATAATTAATAAAGCAAGAAAGTAGTAACACACAAAACTAGAAAACATATATAGAAAAAAGAGTATCAAAATGTGATGAAATTATATAGAAACATGTGAAGTAATAAATTTCAACATTACACAAGAAACATGTGTTAGTCTTGTTATATTAAATGATAACATGTACACAATACATGTAATCAAGTGTAATTATGAACTAGAAAGACACTATAATGAAATAATAACACTTTTGTATCATGTATAATAGATTCCCCTATATACATAAGAGGTATGGTTAAAGGGAAGTACAACACCTATTATCATGTACCTCTTTTTAGTGTCTTGAATGAAGCTCATTTTACCACATGAACACATGTGTGTAAATAGTAAATATATATGTTATCCATAAAACAAAAACAACAAACCTTATGTATAATATAGAGTGCTAACAAAATCTATGTATATAGATCCCAGTTCTCTATTTTATAACTATATCATTATTTTTCTATTTTTGAATGTTTATCTATGTACGAGGAAAGGGGTATCACAAACACTATTGATTTTTAGAAGAAGGATATAATTAAGGTAGATCCATAGGCTTGGGTTGTAACACCATATCAAGAAAAATAATGACAGGAGGTAAAACTAGGATCTATGAATAAGTAGATTACATAGTGATAGAGCATGTGGTTGCAATGTGATAATCAATGAAAGGGTCATGATTTTTATTGATGGGTAATGACACTATAATAATAATAGTATCATGATAAATGTGAGGAAATCTATTGGGAGTATGATGTAACATATTAGTTCCTTGCTCAGTGTCAATGTTCCATAGAGTAAGTGAGTAAGTCCCAATATATGGGATCAAGTAGATTCACCTTGTTGTAATAAAAAATTATTGGAGAACCGATAGAAATAGTATGCATTGTATTATATAGTGTCTTGAGATCTATAATAGGATTCATAAGGTGATGTGCATCGATAGAAGACATAACTGATAAAGTGGAACATGGAGGCTAAATATCAAGTGTAGTGTCAATTTGGTTGTGAATATCAAGAGGTGTATGATCATTAGATGTGTATCTAGAATTATTATATGTAACCGAGTTTAAATATATAGTCATGGTGACATTTATAAGTGGAATATAATAGCCCCCTAAAACATTAGGTATAATAGATGTAGTCGTGGGAGCAAGAGTGTGAGAAAAAAATGAAGGGACAATAATTATTGAATGATCAGAATGTAAAGTAATAAAATGTGTGGAAAAATTAGGTATCATAGTGGAATCAGAAGGGATAACCCATTCAAAATCATGTGCATCAATAAGATCTTGTTTAATATGGTGATTTTTTTCACATTAATCAGTAGGTTCCAAATTCATCTATGATAGTTACAATAAAAATGAACATTAAATTTACTAATAAGATGCTCGATTGTATCAACCTAAAATGGTTGAAGGATAGACATGATATTTCACTTGAGTAAGTTTTTTTGACACAACACGTGGAGCACAAGGTAAATGCATGATTTACTAGCTAGGTTAAAAAAAGGAAGAGATGGAGTGTGATTTTTAATGCCTACTACCATAGGGAATAATAATTAAAAGGGGAAGATTCCCATTTGTAAACTTGAGTAGAGAATTGATGATTAAATTATATACTAGTAGGTGTTAAGGTGATGTGTGTAGCTCATGTAGCCAAGGGTATACAAAGAGGATGTTGTAGCTAGGATCATCACATATAACGTAATAGATAGTGTCAAGGGTCTTAATGTCAGTAGTTATTGGAATAATGATAAAACAAAAGAATTTGTGAGGGATATAGTTTTATATATACAAGATAAGATGAGAATGAGAAAAAAACATTTCTAAAGAGAAGTAAACTGTAAATAAAAGAGATGCAAAAAACATTGATGCTTGATGATTTTTCAATAGTAAAATTCTTGACCAGAGTCTTGTGTACAAATACATAAACACATAGACGAAATACACTGCTAATAAGCAGTTAAGGAGGATTTGTAAATGAATGATCATAAATATTGAAATATAGATACTTTTGAAGAAAAAATTGAACATGCTCAATGAGTGTATTAGAATGAACCAATGTGTTATGAAATATTTTAATGAATACATCCTTACATGTGGGGTTTTTATTTAGTTATTCAAGGAATAATATGGTTTGATCATGAGAGGAGTCCATTATCACAACCAAAAATAAGTAGGCCCAAATGAATAATCATAAAATAAGATAGCATTAAGAACCGTAGGTTAACTAGGATCTTATACACGATGTTTAGTTCAGGAGTTGGGTTCACAAAATGTTTTACAACCTCTTTATATTTATTTAGATTACAGATTAAAAAAAAAGGATGTAAATGGGATATATATGAGATTTTTATGATTAATTAACTTTTGAAATTAATTATGTAATAGTATAACAACACATTAATTCTCATAATTATTTTATATGATGTGTTATAAACTTAAAACATAAGATGATAAGAGCACTTAGCTAGAATCGGGAGATATAAAACTGCAAGCACTTCTTTTTCTAGATCTGTATCTATAAAATGTCTTAGTTTAGAGTAAATGAACCAAAAATTAATATGAAATTAAAATATCAAATGGAGGATACATTCATCCAAAACCATACAAGTTGGCCAATACTAGATTCTAGAAGTTGGCCAATACTAGATTCTAGAAGTCGGGCCAAAGTGGATGATTCTAAAAAGGAATGAAAAATATGAAAAATGAAGGTTACATCCTACCAAGTAGAGTTTTCTATGTTTTTTTTACATTTAACTCTCTGTAGTCACAAAATAACGTACTTACTACTGTAATCTAGGAAAAATGCACTACTAAAAAGGAAGTAAAATACTAACAATAATACCTCATCCTTTACGTTCAGTAGCAAACCTCAAAATGGGCTAGGAAACATGGATTGAGCCCTGATTCCATGATATGTAGGTGCCTCTCTCAAGATGGAGCAAGGAATTCCGTGTAACAATGATCCACTTACTTTGCACCAAATGGGTAAAAGGATTATTGATTTTGGGTGCTTCAAGATGAGGCTATTTGGGCATTAAGATGAGGTGGAAGGAATTTCTTTGCTTAAAGGATGCAAGAACTTAGACAGGGCATTCAAACTTATTCTCCATGTCTTAGATGGGAGGGATAAGGTTGTATTTATAGCCTAGGGAAGTGATTAACTTAGAGTAATTTAAATAATCATGGTTTGAAAATGTGGGCAAGATTAGGTGAGTGGGGACCACGAAGAATGGGTGAGGATTTGATTTTAGATTTGTAATTCATAAGTAGAGGATTTTAGGTGAGTGGGGACCACGAAGAGTGGGTGAGGATTGATTTTGAATTTTTAATTCAATAGTAGAAAAACATGGAGAATAATGACATGTGGTAAGGATTAGGATATTTTTAGATTTAAAATGGATAATTAATAAAATTATATTTGATTAATTCAAAGTGTAGTTTTGTGGGAAATGAGGTAGGGGAATTAATTGATTTAGGACAGATGTGAAATTAGGGTGTCTACATTTTCCCCTCTTTGGAAGGTTACTATGAAATTAGTGTCCTTTCAAAGAAATTAAATGAGATGCAGAAAGAATTCAATCTACTTTTTCTAAGAAAAAAAATTAGAGTGGATGTTTGTTGGGGAAAATAGAAGGTGGTGAGTGACGGATGTCATGGTATCCTCTAAGAAAAAAAATTCATGAGAAGATGTGATTATGGACAGTTGTGATGATACCCTCTCAAGAGGGCTGAAGAGAATGGAATATATGACTGAGCTCTCGAAAAGAGGAGAGATTAATTTTGTGGAGAAGAGGATGATAATGGGGTGGAAGAGACCGTAATGACCATATGACGTAAATGGAGAAATGTAATGGATAAGTCAGCCTTGAATGCTAGGTGTGAGGGTGTGTGAGTGGATGCAATGGGAAAGAGAAAAGGGAATGTATAGGATTGGTGGTTGATTATGAGAAGAGTAAGAAAGGTGAAGGGTTATGGAGATAGGGGAGGGATAAAAAGGGAATGAAAGATGTAGAAGAGAATAAGAGAGAGGGTTGATAGGGGAATAAGGGAATGATGAAGGAAAAACAAGGAGAAGATAGGAAAAGACAAAGTAGAGGGTGAAGTTATGAAATAGAGAGATGTGCCAAATGAAGGAAGCAATAGAGATAATAAAGAAGGATGCATGAAAGTGAAAGAAATGATAGAGCTAAGAAAAGTAAGAAACAGGTAAAGATAAATAAGGAGAAGAGGAGGGTGGGGAAAGGGGGTAAAATTTATGAAAAATTTAAAGAGGACAAAAGAAGAAGTAGAACGGAGAAAAAAAAGAAACTATGAGGGGCGAGGAAAGTGTGAAAAAAAGTAGAGAAAATAATATAAATGTGTACAAAATGAATGAAAAGGTATGGGTGGTAGATAAAAGGAGAGGTGGTAAGAAGAAATGTGAAAATTAGGGGAGAGGAAATGAGGATAGAGTGAATACAGGGAGAATATTGAAGGAACCAGGTCTTTGCGAGGAATACCAAGGCAAATAATATGGAACAGACTGTATAGAGATGCATGTGGAGGGTGGGATGATAAAAAGTAAGGGACAATGCTGATGAGCTAGGTTATCGATGGGGAAGTAAGGAGGAAATGTGATGTAAAAAGGGGAATAATATGATACAGAGGAAGTGAAATAAGACGATGGGGGGAGAGAAGAGGATAATAGAGAAAATGGTGTAGAAGGAAGGGAATACAAAATGGGGATAATAAGTGTAAAGTGAATAGTATGAGGAATGTAAAGAGAAGAAAGAGGGGAGGAATGACACAGATTGGAAAATATGTGGAGATGCATGAAATGAGGATACTAGGATTACAAGAAAATAGACAAAGGATGTATGATTCAGATAGTAAATATATTGAAGAGGGCGAAGGGAAGATGGAAAGGTGGGGAAGAAATGACAAGAAAGGGTGAGGGGAAGTTATGGAAAGTCCAATAACAGTGAGTGGTGAGGAAGGGTAAGAGAAAAAATGAAGAAAGGGACAAATATAATAAGGATTGGAAAGTTTAACACAAATGAATGGACGTTAAGGAAATCCCACTAACAATGAGTGGTGAGCCTAGAGGAAGGAAGGTTGAAGGGAAACTATAGAAGGTCCAAGGGAGTGAATGAGGTTGTGTGGAATGAGGATTGATGATTTTTAGGGAAATTCCACTAACAATTATTAGCACGGGAATAGAGGATGATGATGAAAAAATGTTAGAGGAATGTTAACAACAATGGAAAATAAGTGTGTGGGTAGAGATGTGGGAGAATTTAAGAAGATGAAGTGGAAAGAATAAAGAAAATGTGAGGAATGAATTGGGACTAGGTGAAAGCGAGGAGAGGATGCAAAAGACAAGGATGAATGAGGTGAAGATTAAGAAACAAGACATGAAAAGAATGGGAAGAAATGGTATTAAGGATGATGGATCAAGAAGTGGAAAATGGGGGAAAAGAACGTGAGTATAGGCAGAAGATATTAGACGTATGTTGTGAGATGATAGAAGGAGAAAGGATAATGGTAGGAGGAAAATGTGGTTGGTAGGAGAGACCAGGTGGAAGAAATGATCAATAAAGTGAATGAATAATTAGGTGAGGGAAAAGTTTAGAATGACAAGTTTAGCATAGGGAGGATCCTAATGTAAGACTGTCACGAGATGGAAGTGGTTAAGTACGATTACCAAGTGAGTGACACTGGAGATGAAAAGTGGGAAAGCAAGAAGTGGTATTTACAAGAAGGGAAGAGGAGGTGAGAAGATGTGATAATGGGGAATGTTGAGAAAAAGTGAAGAGTGAGGATGTGTAGTGATGGGGAAGGGTAAGAAGATAGATCATCCTTAATAGGGACTCTTAAGTGAGATCGCCATGCCATGTGAGTGGTTAAATAAGATTGCCAAGTAGAGGATGGTGATAGTGGTGGTAAGAAGATGTGATGATGGGGAATGAAGAGAAAATATGGATGGTGAGAATGTAGAGTGATGGCCAAGTGTAAGATGACATGTCATGCTTAAGAGAGACTCTTAAGTAAGACTGTCATGTCACCAGAGTGGTTTCCGAAGATCGCCAAACCGACAGGGATGATATGCAAGGAGAAAGACAAAATTGTATTGGGTATAGGGGTGGAATGGCTGGTTGAAGATGATGATCAAGATGAGAGGTGGGAGAAATAAGATTGGGGAAATATTATGGGATGGGGGGAGGCCATAGGGAAGATCAACCTTAAGAGGAATTATTAAGTAAGATTTCCATGTGCCCGGAATTGTTAAGTAAGATCGCCAAGATGAAGAATAAGAATTACGATAGAGTTGGTGGGAATAGGGTATGATAAAATGGACTAAAGGGGAACCTTCAAGTGAATTTTCCATATTACGAGAGAGTGTAAGTTGGATGACCAAGAAAAAGACAAATTTGGAGAAGGATGAGAAAAGAGTGAGTGATGTATGTCCGATTGGAAGAGGAGACAAGAGGAGGTGCTAACAATGAAGAAAGTAAACAAAGGAATGTAACATGAATGGATGAAGGAATATATGTAGTTGAGGGTAGATATTGTGAGGGGAATCCTTAATTGGGATGCCCACGTCGTGAAAGTAATGATGCAAGAATGAGAAGCAGAAGAGGTGGAATGGGAAGATGTGTGTGGTGGTGATTATTTTTTGATGAGAGGGGAGGTGGTGGAGAAGCTTCTACAATGGGAAGATCTTAGGGAGAGTGTAAACCTCCACCAAGAATCCCATATAGAAGGGGTTATTAAGTAAGATTGCCAAGTGGGAAGTATAAGAATGAAAGGAGTGAGAGGGATTGGAATGGTGAGAAAGGTAATATGAGGATAAGTGGTGGATGAGTAGAAATGAGGAGTGAGGATGAATGGATAAAATACATGGTGATCATCGTGGGAGATGAGGAGTTTCTTGATAGTGAATGCTACTTGAGAAAGATCGTCAAGTAGGATTCACAAATAGAAATGATTATCAAGTAGGATTCCCAAACTAGGGAATGTATTAGTACGGGTGAATGGAGGGGGTGAAAAGTAATATATTGATCATTCAAGAATATAATCACGTGATGAAAAGCATCTTAATTTTAATATAACACATAACATGATGCATTGTGATATAAAAGATCAAGATGACTAGACTGTAATATGTGTGATAGCATAGACAGGGGCTAGACAAAGGTTTGATTCCCAAGTAAGATATTCAAGTATAAGAGAGCATAGACAGAGGCCATCAATAAAGTATGATGCCCCAGTATGATATGCAATCAGATAACATAAGTATATTAGAGAGAACACCAGGATACATAAAATCAAGATGCCCCCTTTAATGTATCAAGATACAAAAAAATAATTATTAATTTTTAACTAATAATGCAACACAAGAACCAATAAACATGTCCCTAATGTGTTCCATGGTGAGGATTGATTTGATGTGCCCCCAAGCAGGGGTATAAGGTCATAAAAAAGGATTGAGTCATTGCCCTCAAACAAGGAAACAATGAGAGCCGGATTTTCCCCAAGCGAGGAATCACATGAGAAGAAGTGGTTTGAATTTGATAGTCATAAGGTGATTGGATCATTAGTTAGGGATAATAGTTCAAAGGATGAATTGTGTTGATTATTTTAGAGTTTTTGTGATTTTGTGGAGTTTACAAAAAATTTTATAATTTATTTTTTATAAAAAAAATTTGATGTAGCAAATTTGTGGATGTTTTTGGAACTTTGAAAAATTTTCAAATGTTTTTGTATTTTGGATATTTTGTAATGTTTTTGGATTTTTTGATTTTTATACTATTTTTTTTATTCGGAGTGTTGGAGATTTTTTAATGTTTTTGGATTTTTGGGTTTTTATACTGTTTTTTTGGAGTTTTGGTGATTTTCCAATGTTTTTGGATTTTTGACGATAATATTTTTTTAGATTTTTGACAATTTTCTAATGTTTTTGGATTTTTGACGATAATGTCTTTTGGATTTTTGATGATTTTATAATTTTTTTTATTTTTGGATTGTTACACTATTGGTGGCAATTTATGGACCGGAATGCAAACTTATTTTGAGAGGTGATAAACCAGGATATTGTCCGTATGTACCATGTTCCTCATGGTAACTCATGCTCTGAATAACACAAATTCACATTCTATTGGTGGGATATGTTGGTGATGATATGATGAAAAGAATTCTAACTCCATTCTTGACTCCACACAACTTGTAATATGTGAGGGCTCATCACCGAGAATCAAGAAGGACGTAGGAGGTAGATAATGAATATAGGGACAAATTATAACAACAATAATTTTGGAAAATTGTGACTCAATTCTTCTTAACGTTACTTAACCGGTTTCAAAATGGCTTTCACTCTATGAGTCACATGCTAGACTTAGTTACATGGCATGTTGATTGGTAAGATATGAGGTGAAGGGATAGTTCACTCTTCACTTAGGCATCTAAATTAATTCTTTAGGGATTCTATAATTGTAAGCACTGTCATATTTATAAGATTTTGTATTCTTGAAATGAATCCCTATGCCTTGCCCCATGCTACTAGTGAGAAGCAAGGGTTCATCACCGAAGGCAAA
Source organism: Taxus chinensis (assembly GCA_019776745.2). Taxonomy (NCBI): domain Eukaryota; kingdom Viridiplantae; phylum Streptophyta; class Pinopsida; order Cupressales; family Taxaceae; genus Taxus; species Taxus chinensis. The sequence goes on from CM034146.1 coordinate 830,300,359, forward strand.
ACATAGGCGAGTAAATTCCTTTATTGAATGTTTTTACAATATTTTTATGCTTTTATGAGAATGACCCTCTACACTTTACCCCAAGCCACCTGTAAGAGGCAAGGGTTTATCACCAAAGATAAGACGTAGATGAGTAAGGGTACCTTCCTCTATTCCCAGTCTCACACTACTAGTAAGAAGTGTGGGCTCAACACTAAAGAATATGAAGGATGAAAGATGTGATAATGAATTATTCATAATTTATTGAATAGATGGAATTTTACAATAATTCTTTTGGAAGAAACATTTTCCCCCAATATCAGCCCCACACAACTATTAGGACGTGAGGGTTCAACACCAAAGAATGAGATGGACAATAAAATGAATTGGGTAGAGAATTTTTGGAGATTTGTTATGAAAGAGAGAATTTATTTGAAGGGAATATATTACCATTAATAAGATTCTAGGTATGACCATAGGTAAAAGCGACTGAAAATGGGAGATATTATAAGAACTGTGATACTCACAAGACTTAATAGGATCTATGTTAACACATGTCTCATGATGATGAGTATGAAGATATTATTGTGATAATGAGAATATCTTCCAATGAAATGAATGATTTCAAATTATTTAGAGATTAGTAAGAGAGAAGGAATAATATACACATCATTGTTTCCTTGAATAGTGAACGCCTCAAGGATAAAATTTATTTAAATGAACTATATTCATTGGTTCATCAAGTTCTTGACCATCTTTAGTGGTCAACTTATAGGCTCTAGAGCCAAATTTGGTTGTAATTACATAGGTTCCTAACCAATTCGGCTCAAATTTCCTTGTTTTTCTCACTCTTTAGTGGTATTCTTTTGATTTTCTTAAACGAGGTTGTCAAATTTGAATTCTATGGGCCTTACCTTTTTATGATAACTATGTTACAGTCGATTTTGATAGACTTGAAGATAATTGAGGGCATTAAGTCATTTTTCATCGAGAATCTCAAGTTCTTGAAGCCGTGACAGTTGGTATTCATCCTCATTAATTATATCTTTAAGGGAGATTCTCAAGGATGCGATTTCTATCTCAATAGGTAAAATGTCTTAACAACCATAAATGAGGGAAAATGGGGTGGCTTTGATAGGTGTGTAGTAAGATGTACGGTAATCCTAAAGAGTGGGGTAAATTTGAGTATGCCAATTGTGTTCATGGGTGTTGATAATTTTTTCCATGATGGATTTTAAAGTCTTGTTGGTTACTTCTTCTTGACCGTTACCCTCAGGGTAGTAGGGAGTGGACCACTTGAGTTTGATGCAAAAACGTTTGGTGAGGTCTATTACATCCTAGTTTTTAAAATATTTTCCATTATCTGTGACTAGAGTGGATGGAATACCAAATCAGTAGATGAGTTTATTAAAAATGAATTTTGATATTTGGTTACTGGTAACATAGGTGAGAGGCATACCTTTTGTTGTCACCAAATCACTGCACCCTCTGAATGGCCAGGATGTGAATAGGATGTTTGGTGTGATTGGGACACATGGGATCACCTCTCAAGCTGTGGGACTTGGGCTCGAGGTGAACCTCCGGAGAAGGCCGGCTTCCTCTTCCTAAACTAAGTGTTGTACTACTCCTAGTGTAACAAAAATGATTATCTAGTCCTATGCTAACATTTTCATGGGGTTTTAGGGAAAGAGTTTTACAGAAATGAAACTATACTAGGGATGGTGATGCACCAAATAAAGGGTGTCTTCAGATTTAGGAAGGGTTAATTTGAAGAGGGTGTGTGCACCACAGGTCAAATTCACCTACTGCAACTTAGAGAGGGTACAGGATACCACAGGCTAAGAGACACGCGTTCCTTTTGTTAAAATTTATCAGACCAAGAAATATACCAGTTTCCCAGTGAAGAAGGATGAACTCAAGAAGGGTGAACAGACACCACAACTCAACTACATGCAATACTCCACCACTCGATAAGCACAGAACTCCAAGAACATGTAATAGAAACTTAAACTTGCACAGTGTACCTGTAAGTATGAGAAAGGCACAAAGAAGCATAGAAGGATGAAAGGACCGAGATTAGTCACAAAACACACAATTTTATTGCTTCAATAACATTCACAATGCATCATACATTCAGAAGAGGCAATAGTTGCCATTACAGTCTTGAAGAGGAGGCTTGAAAGTTCTTTCAACACACAAGAACAACTTGCAGAAGAGAGAGGATTCTTGAAAAGTATACACTCGCCTGAGATATCTAACTGTCCAACTTGTCTGAACTGTTAGAACCCTTTGAAATGAGCTTCCAACTTACATTTATAGAAAAATATGTGAGAAAGAAGAGAAAATGGTCATAATTACATTCCTAAAATGAAGGCCCATGATGTATTTATTGCAGTTAGTTGAACCACCTGAGAAGGTTCCATCACGGGTCATTAATTGCCTGATGACCTAGTCTTCTCAATTAATTAAAAGAATATTTAAATAAAATATTTAAATAATAATAATAAATATTATTATTAAAATATTTAAATAAAAATATTAATTTAATTAACATAATGTCGGGACCCCCCCCATTGACCCGTTTGACATGAAGAGGAGGGGGGTCCATGTGGATAGAGTCTGCACAAATCTCAACTCGGTGAGCTTTGAATCCTCTAACTCGGTGTTGTAATCGATTTTAAATCCCATACTAAATGTTTCCTCGTCTTGGCAATTGAGCTCTTTTGCATTGAGTCCTTCAAATGGTGACCTATCAAACTTGATTCTTATCATTTTGCTAAAATGCATGTAGATCCTGTGAACCTGGCCTGATGCAAATTAAGACTCGCCTCACGAATGCCACTGCTACGGTCTTGCTTCAAACTCCAAATCGAGCCATTCTGAATTACCAAGCCATCTATATGTATTGTGAACATGAAGCTTTAATCCCGAAATTGAAAGCCTCTATAAATACATTAAACTTCAACACCCGTGAGCTTATTCTTTATCTCGACTTGGTACCAATGTTTCCACAATATGAAAATTTTGACTCTAAATCATACTTAGTGGATTTGATCCATAATACATTGGTTGTACCCACAGAGGTTAAACAATTCAATGAATTTAAATTATTTCACTCCTGCATGTTGCGCCATTTAGAAATTATTTTCGAGCTATGAAAATTGTTAGGGATCACATTACGTGGCCCTGTCAACACTGAATCGATTGATTTCTCTGTGATAGCTCTAGTCTTGACAGATAGATTTATTTCTTCTTGTTTTGGACCACATATTCACATGCATTCCACGTTCAAACTCCATGAAACAACACCATGAGCTCTTCAACTGATTCGACCTGGCTTTGTTTTGCATATCAACCCGAGCACCCGGTTGGCTCAAACTCACTTGAATGTCGTGCTTAACCCAACATTTCTAAAAAGAATGGTTTTACCACAATGTTCACGGTTCTTCCTTATCATATAACACTTGCAGTAAGAATATTTTAGCTTGGCCATAATAAGCACAATTTTACCTTCCAAACGATGAGAAAATGCCATTACCAATAAAGACCTAATGCTACCATGATGATGACCCAGGCTCATGCCCATAACATGTCGATAGACACCCTTAAGACTGATTCTTGGACAAAGAGACCTTCGGTATTTTGGCAGTGCACTCTGCAATCTAGGCTCCAACCAACAATTATGCCACTATTGGGATCTTAGTATGGAATAGGTAGCTATGAGCTACACAATATACTTATTTTTTTCAGAAACTAAAAAGATCCTTTATGTTACAATCTGCAACAAGTAAAATAAGCCCTTCAAAAAATACATTGAACAACCGGGGCAGCCAAGAGGACCTTGGAAAAAAATGTACAGTAACAACCATATGAATTCTTCCTTAGTCATGGATCAAAGCTAATAGAAATAAAGCTAGATAAAATTAGCTTGAAACTGTAGTATAATCGTCCATTTGTTAAAACAAGCTTCTCTGAACCTGGTAAAAGAATATTGTTATTGTCTGATTGGACGTACATAATGGAAGGGTATAAATATTACATCTGCCCTCAGAGTTTCTCAAAGAGACCATCAAGGATGTAACATGTAAAATGGCCGACCGGGGGTATTTTCAGAGCTGACCTTCACATTTAATTCATTTTTAGGTAAAGAAATGTTGAGCAATACGAATCGTTTCATTCTGTACCGTAGTAAACCTTCATCTCCTGATTCAGGTAGATTTTATGAAGCCTTGAATGGCGTGGCTCCAATCCATCGTACACGGCAGTGAATATTTGTTTCCTACAGCTGTCATAGATCTGAGTTCAGAATAAGGATAAGCCACAGTTTGAGGATGCATTCGATATTGATCAGATAACAACAAAGTTGGACAACCTGTTTGCTGGAAGCGTTCAAAAGACTTCAGAATAAGGATAGGCATGCATTCGACACTGAACAGATAACAATATAGCTGGACAAACTACTTGTTTAAATGCGTTCAAAAGGCTTTTACTGTACTGCGCATGCCTGCTGACTGTGCGTGGGAGCAACTTCCACTTTAATTATCCTGGTAACTCACACAAAGACTCAGACAACTCCAAACTGCATTGGGTTTTCATGACGGATTGCCATCTTAATATTTCCCTTGGTAGTTTGATCTGATTTCTCCCCAGTGCAGAGTGAACAACATGGTTTTCCATGCCAAAAATTTCCACTTGGCGGTGTTTTCCTTATTTTCCACGTCCTTAGCAAGATAGCAAAATGTTTCCCATGCGCGGGATTTTCATGACGGATAGCCATCATATTGTCTTCACTTGGCAAATTTGACCTGATTTCTTCAATTCACGGAAGTCTGACCATGGCTTACCACGGGTATATTTCCACTATTCATTCCTTAGCGTGGGATTAACAGCTTGGCCTGCCATCGTAATAGTTCCATGCTTGGCATACTAGCTCCAAATCCCCGCATAACAGCTTGGACAAATTAATTCACGGGCCCCGACCTTAGCTTTGCCGCGCAAACTTGGCAATTTGACCCGATTTCTCCACTTCATGGAAACTTTTCAATGGCTTGACATCACGTCATTTCCCTTGGCAATGCTCGCCTTATTTCCCACGTCCAAGATTGGAGTATAGGGTTTCATTATCATTTGGCCATATTTCATTTTGGACAGATGGCCACCGATCTCCACTTTTCCACCAGCGCGTGGGATCTTCATGAATCTTCTCCTACCGAGTTTTCCTTCAACAGATTTGAGGATAATATTAAACTCTCAGTGCAAACATTTCAGCTGTAGCTTGTAAGTTGTGATAATTCTGATAGAATCCTTTATGCTCGCCAATCTAGTGACTCCTTGAAGATGCTCATATAATTGAAAAGCAAATTGTGCCTCATGAATATTCTGATATGAAATAGTCCCCACCTCTATGAGATTCGCTTCCATGAGTTACCTCGTAAAACAAGTAAGATCTCGATAGAGATTCTTTGTAATAAATTTCCTCAGGTCTGCTAGTAACACTCTTATTGTCACTTAATCGATTTTCATACAAATATCTTGAAGGAAAATCCCAAATTTGAGGATGCATTCGATGCTGAACAGATAAAAACATCGTTGGATGACTTGCTTGTTGGAAGTGCTCAAAAAGGCTTCTACTATACTGCAACATGTCAACTACCTGTGCAGCAAATGCTCGGCTGAGGAAGGTCTGAACACCATTATAATTTGCAGCTCTTTTTAAAATGTCGGTTTGACTCAATTTTACATGGGTATTCCATGGTGCTTATACTATCTTCCTGGGTCGATAGAAGTCCTTCTATTATGTAATTACAAACCCGAGATTCAATGATGTTGAACCTCCCATATCTGCATAATTTCATATCATCTCGGTCAAACAAGATAATTCTCCCAAGTGGTTGGTCGAGCACTGTCTTAATGGATTAAACCTGGCATCATGTTGACTTTGACTCTCCCTGACTTGGCCTTCAGATCTTTTTACATCGATCTCCACCGAGATCCTTGTACAGTTCCTTTCATTTGTCAATTTTCAACGAGCTATATTTTGCATTAACAAGACCATCGTCGAGCTCTTACAACTAAGAGTCTCTACTGAGATGATTTCCGAGATGACTATCAATTTGACACCAGGTTCTTTAACAACTCGACCCTGAAATCTTCACTGAGTCGTGATCAACTGGGTGCCTTTTGATGCTAGGTGATCTCTTCATATGCAATTTAGGAATTATTTTTTTAATTATTGCATCTCGATAATAACCGAAGGTGGGTTCCTGGGACTATTATTTCATTTTGAACGTGACAGGACCCCCTTGTCCAATCTTGCCAAGTGTGCAAAATTGGATAACATTTTTGGCGACCCTCTCAGGGATGATTGCCTGCTAAGCATGATTCCAGTAGCCTTAAGTCATCCATTGGGCATGGAGTCTGTGTTGGAATCCTGAAAGTAGTATGATTTTCTTTGACACATCCCGGAATCTCCTTGAGCATTGCCGATATCCTGGGCCTCCCTGGAATGCTAAGGATGAAGTATACTGAATCTGTTGAATGCTTGACATCCATGGAACACTGCAAAATTTTGAATAAAGTAGATTTTGAATTGTTATAGAAACCTTGAACCTTTCTTCTCATTGACACCTTCCAATGATGAAACAATGTGCAGGACAACACAAAACAAAACAACAAGGAAAGAAAAACAACAACACACAACAATGTGCATAAGCACTTGGAGGGAAACACCTAATTTAACTGTACAGGGGGTGGAACGCTTCTCAAAAACAAGCTTTGAGATGTATCCCATTCACATGAATGGGGTAGTTCTTCTCCATTGAGCCTAGATAGACGAAATGAATTCGCCTCTTTGCAACTTGTGATGATGTATGGCCCACTCCAAAGAGCGTCAAACTTGGCATGCTTTCCTGGTTTGGCCCTGTCTTCATCCCATTTGAGAACTAAATCTCCCTCTTGAAAATGCCTGTCCGACGCCTTCTTGTCAAAAGATTTCTTAACTTGAGCCTGATGCTGCTCCAAAGTTTTCATAGCCTTGTCTCGTACTTCCTCTAACTCCATGAGTTTAGCAAACCTTACTGTCAGAGGATCACTCTTTATAACTTCAAGTTGATGAGCTAACTCCAAAGAGAGTGGGAGTTTTGCCTCTCTTCCATATATAAGAACGAAAGGAGAATTTCCGATGGCCCTTTTAGGTGTGATCCGATCTGCCCATAAGGCAGTCTTAACCTGTGTATGCCAAGTCCTCTTATTAGTCTCCATTGTGCGCTTAATAATCCTTATGAGGTTTTTGTTGCTAGACTCAGCCAATCCGTTTCCTTGAGGATAGTAATTGGACGAATTTTTGAGGTATACCCCATTTTTAACAGCCCATTCGCTCAATTTCATACTAAGAAAAGCTAGCGCATTGTCTGAAATGACTGTAAACGGAACACCGAACCTCGTCATTATACCTTCCAAAAAATCTAGAACTGCCTTTTCATTACTCTCTTTTAATGCTACCGCCTCTGTCCATCGAGGTAAAATAGTCTGTTGTGGTAAGGACCCACTTATGTCCATCACTAGATGGAGGATTAATCATTCCGATGAAGTCCAACCCCCATTGAACAAAGGGTTGATCCACTTGAATTGGATGCAATGGAAGAGCTACCAGCTTCTGCTTACCTGTGAAAAAGGCACATTCTTTGCATTTCCTTACCCAAAGATGGGCATCCTTGAATAAATCTGGCCAATAGTAGCCAGCTCGCATGATCTTGGTAGCTGTTGTTCATGCAGAATAATGTCCTCCAGATAGGCCATTATGAAATTCTTCTAGTATCTTACTAACCTGTTCTTGTCCTATGCACCAAAGGAGGATGCCGTTCAAATCTTTTCGAAAGAGAACGCTATCTACCAAAACATATGGGATTGATTGAAGATGGAAAGTTCACCTTTGGTTTTTATCAATGTTTGTTAGGCATGCTCCTGAGAAGATGAAATTCTTCATTTTGGATAACCAGTCAGCTTGATCAACATCCTCATCAGTATTTAGGAGTGTCACGTCCTCATTACTTTTTGATTCCATGTCTGTTGCAAGTTGCTGACATAAACCCTTACCTCTGATAAGTTTAGTGACTTTGATGTGCACGTCATACTCCATTACCTTTGTGATCCATCCAGCATGCTTTTCGTTCATTTCTTTGTTCAGCAAAAACTCCTTGACACCTGGATGAGACACCATCAGATGAATCTTGTTGTTGGACAACATGTTCTTGAATTTCTTCAAAGCTCGAATAACCGCAAAGACTTGCTTTTCAATGAATGAGTATTTAAACTCGTAGTCTTTGAGGGATTGACTGAAGAAAGCGATTGGTTGCTCCATCAGGTTGTTATTTTGTTGGGTGAGGATCCCTAAAATGCTCTCTTGACCTGCAAAAGCATAAAGGATAAAATCTTTGTCAAACCTGGGGTTCACAAGCATGGGAGCTTGAGAAATGGCTGTTTTGATGGCTTCAAAACTTTCTCGTCCTTCCTTTTTCCATGAGAATGGCATGTTTTTCTTTAGCATGGTTGTCAGTGGTTTAGCCAATGTCGCGAATTGAGGGATGAATCTCCGCATGAAATTTATGGTTCCCAGAAAACTCTAGAGGCCCTTCTTGTGACTTGGGAGAGATAAGGACATAATTGAATGAATCCTAGCTAGATTGATTGATAATCCTTCTACTGAAACCACATGCCCCAACAATTTTCCCTCGTGTACTGTGAAAAATACATTTCTTGGGGTTAAGTGAAACCCCAAATTCCCTACACCTTTGGAAAACTTTCCTTAGATGCGTGATGTGATCTTCTGCATGCTGAGAGTATACAGTTATATCATCAAGGTAAACTAAAATAATATCATTGATTAGTCCCTTAAATGCCATGTCCATGGCTCTTTGGAAAGTAGCTCCGGCATTGGACAATCCGAATGGCATTTTATTGTAGGCATACGTGCCCCACTTGGTAGTGAAAGCCGTTTTGAATTGGTCAAATTCTTGGACTAGGATTTGATTGTAACCTGAATATCCATCGAGCAAAGAAAATCTTTGAGCTCCTGCCACCGTTTGAAGGATCTACTCCATCGATGGAAGAAGATAATGGTCTTTTAATGATGCACGATTCAAATCCCTGAAATCTACGCATAACAAGATCTCTCCGTTCTTCTTCCTCACGGGCACCAAATTGGCTACCCATGAGGAATGCTTGATGGGAAAAATTATACAGGCCTCGATGAGCTTGGTTAGCTCCTTTCTCATTAGTGGCTCAATTTTGGGATTAATTGGTCTCTGTTTCTGACGAACTGGCTTAGCATTAGAATCCAGTTTGATGGTACGTTGTGCTAGACCTGGATCAAAACCACATAGATATTTATAGCTCCATGCAAAGATGTCATGATACTCTTGACAAAGTTTGATGAAAGTTTCTTTCTCCTCAGAAGTACACACTTTTCCGATCTTGAGAAATTTTTCATTTGATACTTCAACTTCCTCAAAATATTCTTCTCTGACCACCATGTTAGGGCTTTGTCTTGTGGCTTGGTCATCTGAATTGAAAATGGATTCCAAAGTGACTAAACCTTTTGGTAACTTGTTGCTTTTCAATTGGATAATTTGCTCACCATATGACTCCTGCAACTTATCTTGATTTTTTGCAGCAAACTCCTCCTCTTCTTGTAGGAAGAGGACAATTTGGTTGTCACTATCGAAACACTTGCCAACTATTCACATTATCAGGGACTGCTGGTTGAACCACCATTTTAACAAATTGCTGCCTTTCTTTCATGATATCAACTGGTATGTTGTATTGTGAACCAATTTTAGCAAGCCTATCCGCATCTTGATTTTGACCTCTAGGAATTGCATGGATCCCAAAAGCTTCAAAATATTCAATCAAGTCCCAGACTCGATTCTTATATGATCGTAAAAGATCATTTTTGGATGCACTACGTGCCGAAACTTGATGAACAACTAACTCACTGTCTCCAAAAATAGTTAGGGCCTTGATTCCCTTCCTTTGGGCTAGCTGAATTCCTTGCACAAGAGCCTTGTATTCAGCAACATTGTTGGTGCAACTAAACTGCAACCGGAAAGATGAGAAGTACTTATCTCCCTCTGGAGAAATTAACATAACACCAGCACCGGATCCATTCTTACTTCTTGAGCCATCGAAGAACAATTGCCACAGTCCTTTAGAATCACTTGGTGTTTTGACAAGTTGTGGTATGATCGTATCTTCTTCATGGATACAGTAAGTACCTAATCCTATTTCTTCCAAGACCAGCAAACCAACTTCTTCTTCTGCCAATACATCAGCGTAGGGATCGTACTGATGATCTCTACATACTTCATCTAGCAAAGTATCAGGGACTTCTTCAACAAGGGTGGTTGGTTCATGATCGGCATCTTCCTCTTCGAGATTGCCGATGGTGTAATTTCCATTTATGGGACTAGCAGTGTAGGGTTCTGCCCTTATAGTTACTTTGGTTCCATATCAAGTCCTGAGAATCATATGCGGACCAATCAGCTGATAGGTAGCCACCCATCTTGGCAGTGAAATCCCGTGATAGGCAGATGGCAAAGAGGGGAGGGAGATCAATGACCGATATGTCTTGGGTGAATGACAAAATTGGGCATGCATGAATGGTAAGTTGAAGTCCTTTGATAACCCCAACAGTCTTAATAGCTGTTCCATCAAGTTGAACAACCCCTCTTGCAACTAGCGCATATTGTATGCCTAGTACATCTGTAATTTGTTTTGGCATGACAGAGCTACTGGCACCAGAATCGATCATGCAATTATGTACCAGGTGGTCGCCAATGATCACGGAAATGTAGAATGGAAGTGGTTTGTTTGCCGTAGGAATGATTTTCCCTTCCGGTTGACACAAATTTGTAGCATTTTTCACTCCATGGCTTGGTGATCCGTTGGTTGTACTAAAATTGTTCAGAGCTTCTCGCAACAGGTTTCTTTGGGAAGGGATCGAGAGTGTGTCCCACATGGTAACGCTCAGATTGGTTTTCTTCATTTGTTCTACTATGCTGAAGGGAATTTCTCCAACTTTGATGGCACTTTTTTTGGGCATTGGGGTCCTCCTTTGGAAAATGTTTGTTGGGTACCGTGATGCCTGGAGAACCATCTTTCCCTACGGTGTGGCTAGCTGGTGTTTCTGGTGATTTCTTTCCTACATTTTTATCAACTGCCATTTGTAACCTAGGTTGAGAAGTGGACGCTAGATCAGCTTCGAGAGGTTGAGGCTCCATTGCTCTTTTCTTGGAACGAGTGTTTGCTGCCACTGATGAAGAGTCTATATTCAATCCGCAAAAATCTTCTTCTTGCCAGTTTAGCAAAGTGGATTCTACAGGTGCTTGCGGTTGATCTGTTGCTTCTTGCGTAGATGAATTGTTTGTTAACTCTGAAGGGGCAGATACACTTTGAACCATAAGGGCCTGGCTAAGAACTCCATTGGGACAAAGATTTTGATTGTGAGGTTGAGAGCAAGGATAACACCATTCGTAGTCTTGAACTAGATTATTTTGAACAGGTACTATAGCTCTAGATGAGCTAGCTGTAAGAGGGTTCTGAAAGTTCAAGGGCATGACATTTACAACTTGACTTGTAGTTTGATTTCGAGGCTGATTGTTTCCTTGAAAAGTAGGATGGTTAGCCTGATACTACTGATTTTGTGGCTGATATGGATGATTGTATTGAAATTCTTGCCTTTTGAGTGCAATGAGCTCATTTCCAAAATTTTGCAGTAGTGACTTGACTTCAAATAGGTCATTTGAAGAGCCAAGGGAAGATTGAGATGGTTGCTTGGAGTCTACTAGAATAGGAGCAATGATAGGTTGATGATTCGTAAGATCTAGAGAAAATGGCATTAGTGGTCGTGGAGCTATCTTTCCAGCCTGAATCAAAGAATTCTCTGCACTTATGGCAACTTTGTAAGCATCAGGAAGTGTAGTCCCTCCCATGGACTAGAACATAACTGCTACATCGCTATTCAAGGCTCACAAATAGTACAAGAATGCATTATGTGCAGAAGGCTTTACGAGCGCTGGAATCCTATTCCAAGTCCTCTGGAATCAGAAGTTGAAATCACTCATGTATTCTTGGGAATCTCTCTTTATGGTAGTAAGTTGTTCCAAAGTGATAGATGATCACTTTTGTCTTTGAATTGTTTACATAGCTTTTTTCTCCCAGCTGGTCCCAAGTGGTTTATAGTGCTAACACCTACCCACGAAACCATTGAAGAGCTTTCCCGTGAAGAGGTAGCAAGAAGTCTAACTGCAACGTGTTCTTCGATGATATTATGTACTGCACAGATGCTGGCTACATCAATATATGCTCCACTGGAGTAACGTGAGTTTCCCCCATGTAGAAGGGCAAACTTTTGAGTGCCGCAACAGGTATCGGGTCATGTTGAGCCAACACAAGAGGACTGCTGCATTGAAAGGGGGAAAAACTTGGTTCCTCGCCATAGCAATGAAAGGTTGATTGTTCCTAGGTGGAGGAATCGTCTTCCGTAAGGAGGAGTTGAATGACCCCTACTAGGTAAATCTGCAACTGGGGATGTGGAAATGCCTCTTCTTCTTCTCTTTGGAGGAGACAAGGAAAGTTCGATATGCTGATAATTTTCCTTTCTTTGAAGAAGCTCTTTGTCTGAATTCTTCGCATAAGTTACTGCACTGAGATTTGGAATCCAGAGATATAGAGTCGCCAGGTACTTTGAGTGTAAGTGAGAAGAGAAGTACTTTGAAAAACTTGTGTAAGTGAGAAGAGAAGTACCAAATCTTTGTCCCCACCGGGCGTGCCAAAAACTGTTGTCGCCAAATCACTGCACCCCCCGAATGGCCAGGATGTGAATAGGACGTTCGGTGTGATTGGGACACATGGGATCACCTCTCAAGCTGTGGGACTTGGGCTCGAGGTGAACCTCCGGAGAAGGCCGGCTTCCTCTTCCTAAACTAAGTGTTGTACTACTCCTAGTGTAACAAAAATGATTATCTAGTCCTATGCTAACATTTTCATGGGGTTTTAGGGAAAGAGATTTACAGAAATGAAACTATACTAGGGATTTGGTGATGCACCAAAAAAGGGTGTCTTCAGATTCAGGAAGGGTTAATTTGAAGAGGGTGTGTGCACCACAGGTCAACTTCACCTACTGCAACTTAGAGAGGGTACAGGATACCACAAACTAAGAGACACGCGTTCCCTTTGTTAAACTTTATCAGACCGAGAAATATACCAGTTTCCCAGTGAAGAAGGATGAACTCAAGAAGGGTGAACAGACACCACAACTCAACTGCATGCAATACTCCACCACTCGATAAGCACAGAACTCCAAGAACCTGCAATAGAAACTTAAACTTGCACAGTGTACCTGCAAGTATGAGAAAGCACAAAGAGCAGCATAAAGGAGGATGAAAGGACCGAGATTAGTCACAAAACACACACTTTTATTGCTTCAATAACATGCACAATGCATCATACATACATTCAGAAGAGGCAATAGTTTTCCATTACAGTCTTGAAGAGGAGGCTTGAAAGTTCTCTCAACACACAAGAACAACTTGCAGAAGAGAGAGGATTCTTGAAAAGTATACACTCTCGCCTGAGATATCTAACTGTCCAACTTGTCTGAACTGTTGGAACCCTTTGAAATGAGCTTCCAACTTACATTTATAGAAGAATATGTGAGAAAGAAGAGAGAAATGGTCATAATTACATTCCTAAAATGAAGGCCCATGATGTATTTATTGCAGTTAGTTGAACTACCTGAGAAGGTTCCATCATGGGTCATTAATTGCCTGATGACCTAGTCTTCTCTCAATAATTAAAAGAATATTTAAATAAAATATAAATAAATAATAATAATAAATATATTATTAAAATATTTAAATAAAAATTAAATTAATTAAACATAATGTTGGGACCCCCCCCCCGTTGACCCGTTTGACTGAAGAGGAGGGGGGGGGTCCATGTGGAAATAGAGTCTGCACAAATCTCAACTCGGTGAGCTTCGAATCCTCTAACTCGGTGTTGTTGCAATCGATTTTTGACCCCACACTAACTCTTTCCTTCTTGGCAATCGAGCTCTTTTGCATTGAGTCCTTCAAATGGTGAGCTATCAAACTTGATTCTTATCGTTTTTGCTAAAATGCATGTAGATCCTGTGAACCTGGCCTGACGCAAATTAAGACTCGCCTCACGAATGCCACTTTTACGGTCCATCTTGCTTCAAAAACTCCAAATCGAGCCATTCTGAATTAACCAAGCCACCTATATGCATTGTGAACATGAAGCTTTAAAGCGAAATTGAAAGCCTCTACAAATACATTAATTCAAAAAGACCCCGCGAGCTTATTCTTTCTCGACTTGGTCCCAATGTTTCCACAATGTTTTCACAATATGAAAAGTTTGACTCTAAAAACAATCATACTTAGTGGATTTGATCCATAATACCATTGGTTGTACCACAGAGGTTTAAACAATTCAATGAATTTAAATTATTTCACTCCTGCATGTTGCACCATTTAGAAATGATTTTCGAGCTATGAAAATTTAGGGATCACGTTACGTGGCCCTGTCAACACTGAATCGATTGATTTCTCTGTGTGATAGCTCTAGCTTGACAGATTAGATTATTTCTTCTTGTTTTGGACCACATATTCACATGCATTCCACGTTCAAACTCCATGAAACAAACACCACGAGCTCTTCAAACTGATTTCGACCTGGCTTTTTTTTTGCATATCAACCCGAGCACCCAGGTTGCTCAAACTCACTTGAATGTCGAGCTTAACCCAACATTTCTAAAAAGAATGGTTTTACCACAATGCTCACGGTTCTTCCTTATCATATAACACTTGCAGTAAGAATGTTTTTTAGCTTGGCCATAATAAGCACAATTGTACCTTCCAAATGATGAGAAAATGCCATTATCAACAAAGACCTAATGCTGCCATGATGATGACCCATGCTTATGCCCAACATGTCGATAGACACCCTTTGAAGACTGATTTTTGGCCAAAGAGCCCTTCGGTATTTTGGCAGTGCACTCTTCAATCTCGGCTCCAATCAACAATTTATGCCACTATTGGGGTCTTAGTATGGAATGGTAGCTGTGAGCTACACAATATTACTCATTTTCCATAAACTAAAAAGATAAAAAACACTTCCTTTTTCCATGTTACAATTTGCAACCTTCAACACATAAAAAAGGGTTCCCCTTTCAAAAAATACATTGAACAACTGGGGCAGCCAAAGGACCTTGGAAAAAATGTACAGTAACAACCACCATGAATTCTTCTTTTAGTCGTGGATCAAAAAGCTAATAGAAATAAAGCTAGCTAGAAAAAAAGCTTGAAACTAGATAGTATAATCGTCCATTGTTAAAAAACAAAACAGTTTCTCTGAACCTGGTAAAAGAATACTTTTATTGTCTGATTGGACGTACATAATGGAAGGGTGGTAATATAAATATTGCATTCTAATAACTCCCACTGAGTTTCTCAAAGAGACCATTTACGAGTAACAAGGATGCAACATGTTTGCAAAAACGGCCGACCGAAAGGTTTTTCAGAGATTTGACCTTCACATTCAAATTCATTTTTCTAGGAGAAAAAATGCTGAGCAATATGAATCGTTTCATTCTTTGCATAAGTCAACCGAACGCGGTTTGGCTCAAAACTCACTTGAATGTCGTGCTTAACCAACATTTTAAAAAATGATTTTACACAATGTTCCGTTCTTCCTTATCATATAACACTTGCAGTAAGAATGTTTTTAGCTTGGCCATAATAAGCACAATTGTACCTTCCAAACGATGAGAAAATGCCATTACCAATAAAGACCTAATGCTCCCATGATGATGACCCAGGCTCATGCCCATAACATGTCGATAGACACCCTTAAGACTGATTCTTGGACAAAGAGACCTTTGGTATTTTGGTAGTGGCACTCTGCAATCTAGGCTCCAACCAACAATTATGCCACTATTGGGATCTTAGTATGGAATAGGTAGCTCTGAGCTACACAATATACTTATTTTTTCAGAAACTAAAAAGATCCTTTATGTTACAATCTGCAACACGTAAAATAAGCCCTTCAAAAATACATTGAACAACCGTGGCAGCCAAGACGACCTTGGAAAAAATGTACAGTAACAACCATATGAATTCTTCCTTAGTCATGGATCAAAGCTAATAGAAATAAAGCTAGATAAAATTAGCTTGAAACTGTAGTATAATCGTCCATTTGTTAAAACAAGCTTCTCTAAACCTGGTAAAAGAATACTGTTATTGTCTGATTAGACGTACATAATGGAATGGTATAAATATTACATCTGCCCTCAGAGTTTCTCAAAGAGACCATCAAGGATGTAACATGCAAAATGGCCGACCGGGTATTTTTAGAGCTGACCTTCACATTTAATTCATTTTTAGGTAAAGAAATGCTGAGCAATACGAATCGTTTCATTTTGTGTCGTAGTAAACCTTCATCTCCTGATTCAGGTAGATTTTATGAAGCCTTGAATGGCGTGACTCCAATCCATCGTACATTGCAGTGAATATTTGTTTCCTGTAGCTGTCATAGATTCGAGTTCAGAATAAGGATAAGCCACAGTTTGAGGATGCATTCGATATTGATCAGATAACAACACAGTTGGACAACCTGTTTGCTGGAAGCATTCAAAAGACTTCAGAATAAGGATAGGCATGCATTCGACACTGAACAGATAACAATACAGTTGGACAACCTGCTTGTTTAAATACGTTCAAAAGGCTTTTACTGTACTGCGCATGCCTGTTGACTATGTGTGGGAGCAACTGCCACTTTAATTATCCTGGTAACTCACACAAAGACTCGGAATACTCCAAACTATGCGGGGTTTTCATGACAGATTGCTATCTTAATATTTCCCTTGGCAGTTTGATCTGATTTCTCCCCAGTGCGGAGTGAATAGCATGGTTTTCCATGCCAAAATTTCCACTTGGCGGTGTTTGCCTTATTTTCCATGTCCTTGGCAAGATAGCAAAATGTTTCCCATGCGCAGGATTTTCATGACGGATAGCCATCATATTGTCTTCACTTGGCAATTTGACCCGATTTCTCCAATTCACAGAAGTTTGACCATGGCTTACCACGGGTATATTTCCACTATTCATTCCTTAGCGTGGGATTAACAGCTTGGCCTGCCATCGTAATAGTTCCATGCTTGGCATACTAGCTCCAAATCCCCGCGTAACAGCTTGGACAAATTAATTCACGAGCCCCGGCCTCAGCTTTTCCGCACAAACTTGGCAATTTGACCCAATTTCTCCACTTCACGGAAAATTTTCAATGGCTTGACATCACGTCATTTCCCTTGGCAATGCTCGCCTTATTTCCAGGATTGGAGTGCGGGGTTTCATTATCATTTGGCCATATTTCATTTTGGACAGATGGCCACCAATCTCCACTTTTCCACCAGCGCGCGGGATCTTCATGAATCTTCTCCTGCCGAGTTTTTCTTTAACAGATTTGAGGATAACATTAAACTCTCAGTGCAAACATTTCAGCTGTAGCTTGTAAGGTGTGATAATTCTGACAAAATCCTTTATGCTCGCCAATCTAGTGACTCCTTGAAGATGCTCATATAATTGCAAAGCAAATTGTGCCTCATGAATATTCTGATATGAAACAGTCCCACCTCTATGAGATTCGCTTCCATGAGTTACATCGTAAAACATGTAAGATCTCGATAGAGAGTCTTTGTAATAAATTTCCTAAGGTCTGCTGGTAACACTCTTACTGTCACTTAATCGATTTTCATAAAAATATCTTGAAGGAAAATCCCAAATTTGAGGATGTATTCGATGTTGAATAGATAAAAACATCGTTGGATGACTTGCTTGCTGGAAGTGCTCAAAAAGGCTTCTACTATACTGCAACATGTCAACTACCTTTACACCAAATGCTCGGCCGAGGAAGGTCTGAACACCATTATAATTTGTAGCTCTTTTTAAAATGTTGGTTTGACTCAATTTTACATGGGTATTCCATGGTGCTTATACTATCTTCCTGGGTCGATAGAAGTCCTTCTATTATGTAATTACAAACCTGAGATTCAATGATGTTGAACCTCCCATATCTGCATAATTGCATATCATCTCGGTCAAACAAGATAATTCTCCCAAGTGGTTGGTCGAGCACTGTCTTAATGGATTAAACTTGGCATCATGTTGACTTTGACTCTCCCTGACTTGGCCTTCAGATCTTTTTGCATCGATCTCCACCGAGATCCTTGTACAGTTCCTTTCATTTGTCAATTTTCAACGAGCTATATTTTGCATTAACAAGACCATCGTCGAGCTCTTACAACTGAGAGTCTCTACTGAGATGATTTCCGAGATGACTATCAATTTGACACCGGGTTCTTTAACAACTTGACCCTGAACTCTTCACTGAGTCGAGATCAACTGGGTGCTTTTCGATGCTAGGTGATGTCTTCATATGCAATTTAGGAATTGTTTTTTTAATTATTACATCCTGATAATAACCGAAGGTGGGTTCTTGGGACTATTATTTCATTTTGAATGTGACAGGACCCCCTTGTCCAATCTTGTCAGGTGTGCAAAATTTGATAACACCTTCCACCCATTTAGTGAAGTAATTGGTAGCAGTAATGATGAAATTATGTCCATCAGTCGATGTTGGTCTGATTTTACCAACGTGGTCAATTCCCCATTGCGATAAGGGCCATGGTGTGGTTATCGATTGCAATGTTTGAGAAGGTGCATGGATAATATTTCCATTCTTTTGACATTCTTGACATCTTTATACAAAATGGCATGCGTCACTTTCCATGGTGGGCCAATAATATCCAACACACATGATTTTCTTGGCTAAGGATATACCATTCGTGTGCACTCCACAGATACCAGAATGGACTTCAGTTAGGACACAAAAGGCTTCTTCCTAATTAAGACATCAGAGTAGGGTTCCATCATATCCTCATTTATAAAGAGTTTATGCTAAAATGGTGTAATGAGAGGCATGTTGTGCTAAATCACGTTTATGCATTGGTTTCATATTGGTAGGAAATGTTTTATCATGGATGAAGGTATAAAGATCATGGTACCAAGGTTTATTCAGACCCATGATTTGACATACCATAGTGTTTTCAGGAAGGTCATAGGTAGGCATTAAGAAATGTTCTATGAGAAAATGTGCCTGAGGTTGACTAGATGTGATTTCTAATAGGAATCCAATGGTTTCCATAGCATTAACAGATTTATTATGAATTCTGTTTATTTTATTAAAGTTAATTAATCAAAAATAGCTTCAAATACTATCCACCATGCACTTATATGGGATACATTTTTCATCCTTGACCTTGTATTCATCAGTAACTTCTTTGATGATAAGTAAAGAATCACCAAAAACAAGTAATTCTATTAGATTCCAAGATATAGCTAGTTTTGATCGTGCGATTAGAGCTTCATAATTTGTGATATTGTTAGTACATTGGAATGCAAATCAAAATGATTTAGGGATGACATGTCCACTAGGTGTGATAAACAGAATACCAACCCCTGACCCATGGAGATTACAAGATCCATCAAAAAATAGAGTCGAAGTTGGCACAATGTTTATATGTAGAAGATCTTCATTAGGAAAAGAAAAATGAAGTGGTTCTATGCTAGGAAGGGGTGCCTCAGCAAGTTGGTCTGCAAGGGCCTATCTTTTAATTTCCCTCTCTGGAACAAACTTGACATCAAATTCACTAATTAGTACAACCCAACTAGACATTCTTCCTATGGGAATGGGTTAGGATAAGAGATACTTGAGATGATCAATCTTGGTGATCAACTTAGTTGTGTGATTGAGCAAGTAATGATGTAACTTATCGCATGCAAAGGTGACTGCTAAGCATACTTTTTTAATTTGGGAATAACATACTTCATGCTCAATAAGTGTTTGGCTATGGTAATATACAACTTATTCTTTTCTTTATCATTGTGTTGTGCTAACAGATCTCCTATGGCATGTTCAGTGGCAGATGCATAAAGCAACATGGGTTTATCGACAACTAGTGACATAAGAACAGGTGGGCTAGGGAGGTATTATTTTAACTTAGAAAAAGAGTCTTGACAATCATGGTTCCAGTGAAATTGTGCATCTTTATTGAGTAATTGGTTGAAGTGATGGCACTTATCGGCCAACTGTGATATGAAATTCCAAATAGATTGTGTTTTTCCCTAAAGACTACATAATTGTTTTAGGTTTTGAGGAGGCATTTCCATAATGGCTTTGAATTTTATAGGATCCACTTCTATGCCTCTTTGTGAGACAATAAACCCTAACAATTTACCATAGGTCACCCTAAACACACATTTATTTGGGTTAAGACAAACATTATACTCATGTAATCTATCAAAAATATGTCTCAACATAGCTAGATTCCCTATTCATGTTTTTTATTTTGCTAATATATCATCAATACAATCTTCCATGATATCATGGAAGATGGCATTCATTCCTTGTTGATAGGTGGCACCGACATTTTTCTAGCCGAAAGGCATGACCTTATAACAGAAGGTAACCCATGGTGTATTAAATGCCATTTTATGTTGATCCCATTAAGCAATATGTATTCGATTATAACCAGATAATCCATCCATTAAGGAGAGCATTTCATAGCCTATCGTAGAATCAACAATCATGTCTATATTTGGAAAGGGAAAGTCATCTTCGGGACAAGCCTTGTTAATACCTCAAAAAATTGTGCATATCTTGATGCCAAGGGTTTTCTTGGCTATGGGAAATATGTTAGATATCCATGCTGAATAATCAAAAAGTCAGATAAAATCATCTTCCAAGATTTTATTGAGTTCAACTTTTGAAAAGAAATGCTACTTGGGGATGCATTTTGCATAGTTTTTCTTATAGGCTTTGTATCCAGATGCACCACAAGGTGGGTGTACTATAAAGATGGATCCAAGCATGGTATTTCCTTATAGGTCTATGTAAATATATCTTGGAATTCAATAAGGATGTTGTGAATTCTATGCATTCTTGGTCAGATAGACTGATGCCAAGTTGTAAAATTTTTGGATGTTTGATGGTTCCAATGTTTATGTCTTTAGTTTCTTCTACAATCATTTTAAATGTATGTTTTTCAGAGAATGATGCTAATGGTTTGTATAGGTCATTGGTGTTGGGTAGTTTGGGAGAGTTGGTACCAAAAAAAATTGTGTGATGTTGAGACTTTTTATTAACATGTTTGTTTGATAGGGGTAGCGATGAGATTTTGACTATGAGAATTTTTTTGTTTGCACTTTTGATCCAAATTCACCGAAGATGAAGGACCTGAATATTTATTTATTTTGCCAAAATAGGATGATTCATCTAGATTTATTCTAAATCCTTTTCTATGGTCAAAAGTATGTATTTGATCATGATTTATGAGGAATTTTTTGATGGCTTCATCATTTTGGAACATATTCATGGCCATATGATGTGATTGGCCATGGTCTATGAGTGTCGAATGCATAGGCTTAATATTGATGACATTAATAGATAAATTTTTAAAGTAGAGATGTGTTTCAGTAAGGTCTTCAAAAAGTATATGTGGAGACCTGGTGTCATCCCTATCACTTGAAATTAATACAGGAGAAACATCGAATACCTTTAAACCTAGACCATGTTTACCGTGATGTTATGTGCAATTGATTGGGTCTAAATGACCTTGTTCATTTGGAATGAGTCTTTTACCCTTCCATTTCATGTTTCTCATTATGCAATGAGCTTTGGTAAATTAAGGGAACTCATAACATGGAGCAAAGTTATCATTATATAACAAAGATCCTGAAGAACTTGGAATATGTTTTTTGTCAAGATAACAATTTTTTTTCGAAACTGACTGTCCCATTTAGTAAGTGGGATGGATTCTCAGACATAGAGCGTTGGGTTTGTCATAGTTGTGTGGGGATTTGTTGATGTAAAAGAGGTCTTCCATATTTTTAAATTGATGTTCACCACATCTTTTGTCAATGATTTTAAATGTGTGGTATGGGTGACCAATAGGTACCTCATGTGGCGGGGATGTTAGTTTGGTAGTTCTAAAAGATGAAGAGAATGGGTTATAAGAAAAAGGGGGTGAATTGGAGGATGAAGTTTGGTTATTTGAAGGAGAAGGTATCTTAATAAAAGAGGTATGGTTGGATGAAGAAGGTTGACTAGGTGAGGAAGAAGATGGTGTGGTGGAAGAAGAAGATTGGTTAGTGGAAGGAGGACTGGTTGAAGATTGTTTATTAGTGGAAGAGAATGGATTGGAAAATGTGTTTTGGTTAGAATATGATGGCTTCAGATAATTTTTAGGGAGTGTATCCGCATCGATGTTTGTTTCGTTAGGGATTATGCGAGGTGGAGCATATTTCTTTGTTGATGGAAAGTAGTGATGATGTTAATACCATCCTTCAAGGAATCTAAAATACTCAAAGGGTTGAGGACCCGCACGTAACATAAATTCCTTGTCCAAATGAGTAAATTTAATACATTGGTGGAACATTTATGGGATGGCTTTCATGGCATGAATCCATGTTCTTCTGACGATAATGTTATAAATAAATTCTACATCCACAACAGAACATACCATTTCTAAGGTGATGGGTTCAACTTGGAGAGGCAATGTGATTGTGCCTTTAGACTTTATTTCTCTATTATCATACCCATGAATGGTTATGATATTGTTTTGTAAATAATTTTCAGTGTAACCTAGACAATGTAAAAGTTTTATGGAAAAAATATTCATGTGGATCCATTGTTGATTAATACATGCTTGATTTTATGATGAGTTATATAACCCTCAACGTATAAAGAATGATTATTAGTGATGTTGGGATTAAGAAGGTCAATGGGACCAAAGGATAAGATAGAATTAGGGACCATAAGATGTGAAATTAAATCCTAGAATTTTTGTGAATTGATGTCCTCAGGGACATGAGTGTTATTCAATGTTTGAATAAGGATGCATTGTAGTGTGAGAGAAAAATTGAGTAATTCCATGATGGAAATTTGTGTTGTAGTTTTCTCTAATTGTTTGACAATATTGAATGATGGCACAAATTTTGGAGTGGAATTGGTGGTGGAATTACATGGCGGATTAGGAGGTGGTGCGTGGGATGTAGTGGCATATTTTTTTTTGTAGGGACCCACATTGTTTTTCTGTCTGGTGGTGATCGCACAGTCAGTTATGATCTTTATAGTTTCGACAAAGTATTTGTCATATTATATGGTCAAGATGACTGAGTCATACTCAAATTTTTTTGATGATTGACCCATATTTTTTCGAATTATTATCGTGGTTAGGAAGGTATTTTTGAACATGTGAATTTTTTTATTGGGTGTTTTTGTCTCAGAAGTATTTTCAATTTCTATGTCTCCACATTCAATCAGGTCTTGGACGTAATGACAGAGTTGCATTCATCTATCTATAGAGCACCCTTTTATGTGGTGGTAATCACAATATTCATTATCCTTATAGAAATTTGGTTTGGGTTGTCCTTCTTTAAAGGGTTTGGTAATGGGATATGTAATCATGTTGGCATTTTCCAAGTGACAAAAGACAATAAATAGGATTTCTCTAAGAAGAGTGAATTGTCTTCGTTGGTCCCAAGAAGAAACTTCCTTTCTAGGGATTATGATTGGTTGTTTGGATTTTAATGTGTTGATGGGATTGTTTTTAATGTTTTGTACATGACAAGAATTAGTAATGCCATTGTTGACTATATTCTGGTTATGATTTATCCTGGTTCTAGGGGGGTGTCTTGATAAGATTGATCCCTAAAGGGTGATGTTATTGTAAATTCACAGCACCCCCAAATCGACCCTCAGATCTGCAATAGACAAATGGTCAATTTGGTGTGAATGCACAACATGGAGTCTTCCCTAAGTGTAGGACCTTACAAATTGGGAAAACTCTCCATATTAAGGCTAGTTCCTACTCCTTTATTTAGGTGTGTGCATGGAATTTATGCAGAGGTTCTAATTCAAAATTCCTACTCTAAAACTACCAACGAAACAGGATTGAGAGAAAACATGGAAATGGAAACAAAACTAAGAAAAAACAAACGGTGATACACCAAAGGAGTGCTGAACTTATTGCTTTGCAAAGTAGACACAGATCATAAGAATGCAACACAAAGCATGCACATATTTCCAAAATATAATGAAATATCATAGGACAATAATAAACGCATGAGAGGATTGGAAAATCAATCACAGAACATACATTATCATTCTCAAGCTTGATACAATAAATTGCAATAACAAGGAGGAAAAAAATGTGATGTAGTGCATATGGGAGGTCTAAAACTCCTTCAAATCTACCTTCTAACGAGAAAATAAGAGATTGCAAGAGCAAGAACGTCCAACATTACAGAATGAGCCAAATCTGGCTTTTAACGATGAAGCAGAACAAAGGACATGAGTAAACATTGAAAAATTGATTTTAAAACTCCAACCACCAACAAGATCTATTTAATTAGCCTTAAAAATGATGGGCTCAATGTAAAATCTCATATTTCCACACATCTACTTCACATACCAAAGAAAATGACTCATACTTCATCAATTTTGGTGGTTGGGGGTCAGTTCTGCATTTTTTCCCGCAATAGAAACATTTCTTCAAAATTTTCCCACAAATATCCATCAAAATTTGAAATTGAAGAGTCCATCATGTGGATAATTTCACCATCTTTCTAATGATACAAAAATCATGGAAATCCGAGCTCTAGTGCGAAATATATGGCCTCTGAATATTTAGGGAAAAAATAGTAAAATTAGGGCAAAAATCAGGTTCATAGGCCTAAATGAACTTTTCCCCTCTTTTTTCAAATTGGGAAAATTTCCCAAAAAATCTCCATGCCCTGCTCCTCCAATGACACGTGGTTCCCTCTGGTTGATTCGTGGCTTCAAAACAACATTTTACCCCTTTGCGCAAAATTGGGAAATTTTCCCAAAATTCTTCGCGGCCCTGCCGGTCCACTGTTGATGTGGACACGTGGCACCATCCAATTTTGTGTGGAGATGCAGTTCAACTTTTTCCTTTTGTGTTTTCACCACTTTGGCAAAATTTCCAAAATCCTCCTGAATCCCGCTGCTAAAACGTGGCATCTTTTGCTTAGTTGTGGGCCTCAAACAATTTGTTTTCCTCTGCGGGCTTTTAGGTCAAAATTTTCCCTTGATTTTTTTAGCCAAAAGGCTAAGTGCCAAAAAATTTCCTGGGGGTTCGCCTTGGCAAATTTTCCCTCTAAACCCCACCGAGCCATAACTTGCAAACTATAGGGAGTTAGGAGGACTTCCTTACCTTTCTAGAAAGGGGAAGAAAAATCCTACTAGATGAAGCCATTTCCAAAATCTTTTTATTTCTTGCAATGTGTGAAAATTGAATTTGAAGCACAAGGAAGGAAAGAATGAAGGAAAGTTAGCCAATGTAAGCATGAGCTCATTTTGGATAATAGGTGATTTAAGTAAGCCCTTAGAAATGAGGGATTTTTTGATTTGTGTTACATTTTCATTGACCTCTTCAAAACTATTAAGATAATGCATTTGCATGTGGAATGATAATTTGGCATTGAGATTTGGAACAAAAATGCTAATAAATTGTCTTTTGGGTATTGAGCTGGGAAATTTGGTTGTAATTCCTTGCCATCATTGTAAAAAGGAGGTGAAGTTTTCATTGTGCCCTTTTCTAGTGTTACAGAGATCAAGCATGGTTATTTCTAAGTCTAAGTTGTAGGAAAAATGTTTGACGAATTTCTCCATTAAGTCTACAAATGTTGTGACCAACCCTTTTGGAAGATGGAAAAACCAGTCTAAATTTTGTCCTCCTAAACTTTGGGGGAATAATTATAAAAGATACGTGTCTTGATAGGAAACTTCCTAAAATTTCATGTAAAATTCCTTGACATGTTCACGGGGGTCACCTTTACTTTTGTATTTATCAAATTTTCATATTTCGAAGGATGACGGAAATGGTAATCATGATATCTCTATATCAAATGGATAAGGACGTAGTTCTTCAAATTTGAATTATTTTGATTGTTTTTGTAGTCCTTGAATGGTGTCTTTCATATGTTTCCATTCTTATGTGAATGGAGAGATAGGGGACGACGGGTTATCAAAAATGTTGTGAGTATTGGGGTCTGGATTGGATTATTTAACCTTTCAGCTTTAGCAGTTGCTTCCTCAAATTTCTTTGTTAAGTCTTGGATTTTAGTGAATAACATGTCATCCGAAGAGCTATTTGGATTTTTTGGTATTTCATTTTGATATCTTGATTCACCATTGTCGATAAGTTTATTTAAATTTTCATTCCCAAAGTTAGGGGTAGTTTTTCCCCCATGGCTAGGATCCATAATAGATATTCATTTTTGTTTTATTCTATCACCCTACTAACTTGTTATTATTATTCATTGGTGAGTTTTGATTGTGTAACTTCTTCATCATCATTTTCATGATTGTGACTACTATAAATACCACAATGAGATGTGTCTGATTAAGTTATAAAAAGTGGGTTGGAATTTTGAGCAGATGTGATTAAATGAGAACTTGATTGCTTTGGATTTAGCTTGAATAAGATCATGATGATTGATAAGGAGAGTAACTCAAACAATTTATCTCAATATTATTGTGATATAAATCAAGACAAGTTATTAGGGAATTTGTTTCATGTTGTGTAGATTTGGCTTGAACAAGCTCTGGATTGTTGACAGGGAGAGTAACTCAAACAGGTTAATCTCAATATGGTTGTGATATAACTCAAAATGAGTTATGAAAGGATTTTTGTTGGTTGTGATATGGGATAAATGTGATGGTTGAAAAAAATATTGAGTGAACTCAAAAAAGTCACCAAATATTAGTTTTATATAGCTTGAAATGAGCTATTAAGGATGTTTTGATAATTGACGATATGGGGAGTGAATGCAAGTCAATCAATATCAATAGGATATAGCCGAAGACAAGCTATGGCGGATGTCTTGTTGGATGAAGCAAGCTAATAGTGTGATGTTTTAGCATGTGTTGTTGGATTTTGTTGGATGTTTTTCTTAGTATTGAATTGGTCAAGAAATTATTTTTGTGGGACAAAATTAGGGTTTGAACTTTATAATAAACACATTGATATCAGCTAAGTTTAATGATAAAAAAATTTCTAAACTATTTTGTTTACAAATAACAAGCAATCATGTGGATCAAATTGTTTTGGCTCAAAAGATAAATTCTTTGGAAATGATCATTGTTTCATACAATCATACAAGTATGCCATGGAATGATGGATGCAGGCTCTTATCACTCCAAAAAGATGCATCCTTCAATATACCCTAGTCTCGATATACCTAATTCTTCACAGGGATAGAATTGGTATAGGGAACCCTTAGAGCACTGAAGGAGACTCACCAATTCTTACTTACTTGCTTTGGAGTGAATCACCACATCCAAGGTAGGTTTTTTGAAAAGGTGGAAGGTGATGGGGGAATGAATGTGTATGGTATCCTTATAACTCCCAGCAGATTCATAGAGACGATGCCCAAGATTCGTTGTTACAACTATTTAGGTGTGAATCCCATGCACCACATGACAACATTACCTGTAAGTGAAGAGCAAGGGTGAGGGTAAATACTGAATGCTATGATGAGACTATGTCTCAAAGTGCAATGTAAATGTGAATGTTGTTGTTGTGTGGTATTCAATTCCATGTCACAAGTGTAGCGTCAATGGTGATGAAATCCACCTCAACTATGTGTAAAAACTAGATGATGAAGTGATTAAACATAAGGTTCTTTCCAACTTAAAACAAATTACTGGCGGAAATGGTAGCATACCTAAGCATGGTTTTTTTTTTTTTTAGTAGTTGTCTCTGAATGGTCGTACTTTTGTGATATTTTTGTTGTGTTTTTTATAATATTATAGTGATGTGGTCCTGCAAAGAATAGATTAGTAGTTATCGCATAGATGACATGTTAGAAAATTGATTGTGGTTGTTTCTAATTTTTTAGATCACTTGAAGGCACAGGAAAAGAGCATACACAACCAATGACCAAAAAAATATTAATAATATGATGGAGTAAAATAATGATTGAAATGATAGTTAGACAATAAAGCTAGAGGATCCAGTAATGTTAGGAGAAGAAACTAAACAATCGTGGCCATTTCTGATTTTCCAAATAGCTTGAAGGTGCAAAAAAAATAGCATAAGAAGATACAATTAGAATAGATGTTTTTGTAAAATTATAGTAATTATTTCAATTAATTGTTATTATGAAATAGTGATAACGATTATCTTCACAATAAAGTAAAACAACAAAAGAAGAGCATTAAAAATGTTACCAAAAGTGTCGTCATGGAAAATTGGAATGTAAGGAAAAAAAATTTGTTTTACGGATCTTAGGTGGCCTCTAATGTGCAAAATACGATGGGGAATGCGGACCTAAAACATTTAGCAAGAGAGGTGTGAGTAGGTCTTGTATTGTCGAAAAAGCATGCAAGAAAATGATGAGTAGTTTGTACCTACATACAAGGTTAGTAGAATGATCATTGAAAATAATTAATTATAATCACAAAGTGTGAAAAATTAAAAAATTATGTTGATAAAATAAAATGTGGAGAATGTGAAATGGTGCACACAAATATACAAAAATCCACAAAAAACATTAGATGACTCTGGAAGTAATTAAGAACTAGTGTAATGTGATTAAAGGGATCAAAAGGATATATTTGATTGAATTTTGAAGAGGTCGAAAATGCGTAAATAGATAAAAAGGTAATTAAGAGAAAATAAACAAGGGGCTAACTCAAAAAATTGAAATGATTAATGAATCACAATAAAATAATCAAATATATAATATTAACGAAGCACTACGGACTAGTCATATTATCAAGGTTACTACAACTAGCTAAACATTGTTATGATCTAAATGTATGGCTGAAATCAATGACAATGTGATCCTAAGAGCTTGGTGACTTAACGAGAATAAGAATTGATTTATAATGAGGTTATGTGAAAATAGGAAGTTAAGGTATGATATAGGTAAAACAAACAAATCACTTAAAAGGATACCTATATTTACTACAAGGTTTGAGTTATGATTATAAACTTAACAAAAGAACAAAACAGGTACAAAATTAAATATGTAAAAATAAATTGCATAACAAATAAATACTTTAAAATATCATATCACTAATTATAGCAATATTAAGGGCGGGGGGTACTAGGAGAAGGTGGATGGCAGGGTCATATGCAAAGAAAAAAATGACAAACCAAATGGGGGGGTGGGAAGTTGGAAATGAAAAGTCTCCACAAATGGGACCAGAGAGTGGATTCAAAGGACATGACGAATGAGAAGTGTAGACGAAAATGTGGAATTTTAAGGAGAATCAAAGACAAATAGAATGAAAATTTTGTATGTAGATATATTATGGGATATTGATGAGTAGGATGGATGTGGTAGGTGGACTCAATGGAACATGAGGAGATTGAATGTGATATTAGAATGAATAATATAGGTGAGGGAATGGATTGGGGATTGGGGAAGAGAGGATACATGATGGGGAATTAGAGTTGAGATTTTGGGACACATGGATATGAGTGGTGAGTTAGATCTACGTGGAGAGTGGGAGATCTTTGAGGTGAGTACGTGAGGGAAGTGACTAGGGGAGATGGTGTGGATCAAGGTCTGAGTGGGGGATGTTAGGATGGGTGGGCTAAGGGCTTGGATGGGGTGTGGTGAGTTGTCAAGAGTGGAGAGTTGGGAGAAGGAGTTGGTTGGAAGTGTGGGAAGGAGGGAGAGAAGGGAGGATTGGATAGGGATCTGGGTAGAGAGGGCATGGGTTGGATGGGTGGCAGAATTGAGGAGTTGGAATGGTTGGATAGGGAGCTAGGAGAGAGAGGATGTGGAGTTGTAGTGAGGAGTTATGGAGTTGGGGATTGGGTTGTCTTGAAAGGAAGGAGTGGGGAGAATAGTTTGAGATGGAAGGGAGGATGCAGGACTATGTGGAGATTCAACACTATGATGATGAGGTGACAGGGGGTATGTGGGGGTTGGGGTGTGGAACGTGTTTGTGTTGCCAAGTGGCCAGGAAGGGAGAATTCATGGCAGGGTAGTATAGCTTATGGTTGGGGTGAGCAGGGGATGGGATTTGGCACTAGTCAGGGTTGAGAGGCTAGAGAAATGGGAACAAAGAGGAGGGGTTTGAATGTGGATGGGGAAGTGAACGGAGAGATGGGAAATGTGATCGGTTGGTGATTTGGGGAGTTAGGAGTTTAGGAAGTGGGGGAGAGATGGGTGGAGAGCTGCTTTGAGGTGTGAGGAGGTGTGTGGCGAGTTGTTGGTTGATAAAAAGTGGGATGTAAGAGATTATGGGGTGTTGAGTTATGTGTAAGTAGGTTAGGATATTTACAATTTTTTTAATTTAATAAATAAATATACATGTTTATAGCATTTAGAATGAAAAATGATAGAGATGTGAGAATTGAAATCTAAATAAAGAAACTTACTAAGTGAGAGAGTTTTATTTTTGTTTTGGAGTAAATATTTAAATGTATTGAAAAACTAAGTGGTTAAAAATGTGTTTGTAAGTAAAACTAATTGTTGTTTTTGTTGTTTTGTTGCGTTGTGGAAGGAGATCTAGTGGGGAGAAAGAAAATAAATAAGATGTTGGATAAACTAAGATCTAGATACTGTTGTCCACTCAAAATTCCCTTCTCTGATGAAAGTAAAAATTTCAAAATTTTGAGTTTAAGTGTTTTTCTCTGAAGTGCCTAAGTCGTGAAATTGAGAAAGTCTGTGTTTTGGGTCATTTTGTGTGATTTTCGGGCCTGTCGGAACTTTTTGTCCCAAATGTCCCAAGTATGAAAGTGCATTTTGTTCCCCAATCGGCCGATTTCCATGAAGTTGTCCCGATTTCGGGCCCGTCGGAACTTTTCGTCCCAAGTGTCCCAAAAAATTATTGTGCGAACTGTTCCATTTTCGGCCGAAACACCCGAACCGCGTACTTCGCACTTTCGTGTTCCAAATGTCCCAAAGTTAAAAGTGCAAGTTACTTCCATTTTCGTCCCGAACCGGTTCGAGCCGCGTACTCCGGAACTTTTTGTCCCAAATGTCCCAAGTTCAAACGGGCCTTCTGTTCCAATTTCGGCCGAAACACCCGAACCGCGTACTTTCACGCGTTTTCGTCCCAAATGTCCCAGAATGCATTTGTGCGTCTTCTCCCTACTTCACCCAAATCGGCCGAGCCGCGTGTTTCGCGCATTCGCGTCTCACATGTCCCAAGCGTACCAAGTGTCATTCGTGCTTATTTTTCCCGCTCTACCTGAATATCATGCTTATTCAAATTGGTGGGTATGTATTAAATGCACATTTATGACCTTTCTCTCTCTCCTAAACGGCTATATAACGAGCATTTCCCCTTTGCATTTTTCACACTACTTCCATGCTATCTTTTGCTCGAACCCTTGCAATTTGAAAACCTGCGCGTGTATCCCTTCCCTCTGTAATTCCTTTCCGATTCTGGTTGCGGCTCTGCTACTATCAATATGAAGATCAAGTTTCAGGGACAGGAACAAATTTCACCACTTGAGTCTGCCGTTCGCAATATTGGGGACAACGAAGCTCGTCATCTTGATTTCAGTGATTTTTGGGCAAGAATGGCGGACGCAAACCCTACACCAATGGCGCAGATGATTCACGATAGTGGTTTGGCTTTTGCTGGAGGTTTCCCAATCTCAGTACAGTGTGCTGATACCGTGCTTTCATGCGGAGCTCACTTCGACCCCGCTTCGAGCGAATTGACCAATATACATGGGGAACTCATCGCCAAACTAGGATGCTGCCACCATTAGCACTGCTCTGAGGATTCCAGAGATGGATAATGCCATAGTCGTTTCCCGGGATCAAGCACAGGCCCTGTTCGACCAAGACAGTGACAAATATAAGGCACGAGTGGCGAAGTCCTGGCTTAAAAACCCTAGGAAGGGAGCTTCTCGTCTGACCAAAACCCTCTTCCGAGTAGATTTCAATGAAGAATTGTCAGACTTCATAATCTTGCTGGCTCGGGTTATGGGTTTTCCCTCTACCAACGAGTTTCACTTCTGGATGTGCCCGCTCATCAGCATGGTGTGCGAAGGAACGCAAAATATCAATTGGGTGGAAATCATAAGCATGAATTTGACGGAGCAGCTGTCCAATGTGCAGCAAACGAAGAAATTCTACATGACTTCGTACTTGATGTATACCCTGGCAGCGTCACGGAAATGGTTTGGCTTTTCTTACATTGATGCACACAAAGATGATCCAGTATATGCTTACTGCCCGCAGTTCACCCTGGAGACCAGCAATCATAATTTCAGAAGGGTCAATGATGCTTTCACCATGTACGTGGTCAGACTGCTCGAAGGTGATACTGCTAGAAGGTTTTCAGATGAAGCCATGAACCTGATATCGCAATATGGTGCTTATTTCATCCAATTCAAGAAATTTTCTTATATCAGGCTTGCTGGCTATGAGAGCACTCCTCTGCGGCTTCCCATGTTCTGCAATGATAAAATGGCCTTGATAGAAATATGCAGGCAACTAGACAAGTTGCACAGAACCTGTAGGGATAAGAAGATTTCTGGCTTGCACTTTCCCATCTCTCTAGGAAACTACACTTGCAAAACAACTCTGGATGCTCAGAACATAGAAAGAGCCCTGGTCCCTATCACTGTTCATTTCTTCAAGCCAAGAACCTGCTTTGACTTGAAGAAGTTTATTGAACAGAACATCAAGATAATCTATCATCATAGGGAAGATACAGAAGACTACTGGGCTGACTGTGCAGATGATTTTGAAGCCAGGAGAAGGCATTGTGGTAGGTTCTCCCTGCAATTGATCCAAGAACTCGGTCTGTACCAAGTTCCTGAAGGTCTCCAGGATGACAATTCTGATCTATACTCATATGAGTATGAAAATGTGATTAAGCACACTCCTTTGGAGGACCTGGATTGGAACAGGAAAGAGAGGGATGATCTGGCTGAGATCCTTGCTCCAGTCTTAGTCAGGACTAAGGTCTGGTTTGACAGGATGGTTCGAGAATTCAGGAGGCATTCAGGAGAATCCTCTTCTAAGGATGCTTCAACACCAAGAAGAGAAGCATCTATTCCAAGGTCAGAAACACCAGTGAAGACCCCTCCTGCCTCATCAATACAAGGACCTGCAGCTTCTACTCCTTCTTCATCCACTCAAGTGTACCAGAAGAAGCTCGAGGAGGTTAAGAAGGAACCTGTGGAAAGTGACCCTCAAAGAAAGTAGGTAGAGTTGCCTATGGGACCAGAGAACATCATTGTTCTCAGTGAAAGTGAAGAAAGTGAAGTACCAACTCTTGCAAGTGCTCCTGAAGATCCAGCTGATAAAGATAAAGAAATCAAGAGCACTGAGCTTTCAGGTAATGTTGATTCTTCTGCCGCAATTGCCCCAAGTGCCCCACTCACCTCTCAACTCGAGTCAACAGCTGCGCAGACCTTGAGCGTCATGAGCTCTCTGTCTCTTGGTCCCCTTGCTCCTCCTGCTGATTCCTCTTCCTCTTTTGCGTGGGTGCAACCTCTGGTTGACAAAAGGAAGAGGAAATTTTCCTCTCGGAGTTCAGGGACAAATTTTGATGCTGTCGTAGCCTTGTTGGGCACCACTCCTTCTCGTGCCAAGAAAGCCAGAACTACCTCCAGAATAGTGTCTGATGCTCAAGGCCAGCAATTCTTGGAGATTGCCAAGCCTTCAACGGATAAATCAGAGTAGGACTTGCAGGTATCTGACTTAGAGCTCTCGAGAATCCCAATGGGAGAGTCTACCCCTGAAGGTGAAATTCACAACCTCTAGGAAACAGTCACAAGAGTCATTGGGAGGGTAGAGAAAGGGCAACAAACTATTGAACAGTTGGAAGAACAGGCCCAAGTTCTCACAGGTTTCATCAAGTCTCTTTTGTCTAAGGACAAAGTTTTGGACCCTACCCCATTGACTACTCTTCCACCTCCTGTAATTCTAAGCCAAGATGAAGTGTAGAGTATAAAAGATATGCACAAGTATTCTGTCTATGGTAGAGCTATTGAAGCCCTGGTGGATGACATGCTTGTTGCTGGATTAAACTTCATCGATGAAGCTTTCAAACTCCACGAAAAGGTGAGCAATGTGCAACTGAAGCTCTCCTCTACTATTGGAATCATTGATAAAGAGCTCAAACTCTGGAGCAGTTGCATAGTAGACCTCCGACTCATGGGACAGGCAGATGAGAATGTTTTGTTGGCGAGTAAAGTCTTTGATGATGCAAAGGATAATCTGTCGAAGTCCTGGGTCTACAGCGTGGAATGGAAGATCAGAGTCCTGGAGGAGGCTTTGGGAGAACTGAAGAATAGTTGGCAGAAGGGTGAAGCTTTCAAGACACTGGTGGTCTCTACTTTCAAAGATATACACTGTCATCTTCAGGATGAGACTTCTGGTACTTCCCTTTCCTTGCAAGAAATCAAAGCTCAATTCAGAGCTTTTGTCAAAGATAACCTATTCAAGGAAAGTTCCATCTCCAAGGAGAAAATGAAGGAGATTTGCTCTCTTCAATCTGCCATTGAAGAAGCAAACAAAGATTATCATACTCATGTCGAGTTTGATAAAGAGATGGAGAAGTGTCTATGGATTTTGGACTCAGTCTACGACTAACACGTCAGTCCCTCGTGGCAGAGATATAGCTGAGGCGTTGAAGAGATTCAGGCAGCGAATTCTGAAGTCAGTGGGTCCCTCTCAGTGACCGACCACCTGTCTTCTTCTCCTTATTCTTCTCTTCTTTTCTATTTCTTTTTCTCGGATTCATTGTAATAGGTTGAGGTATTGCGATTGGCAATCCTTAACTAATCTTTAGTTAAAAGAAGTAGTTACAAAGAGTAACTGACTTGTAAGCTATATAATGGCCTTTCCACGCCATTTTGAAGGAGGAAGAACTTGGCATATTTTCTGAAAGTGTAAATAGATTATAAAGAAATCAATACAGAAGGACTTTTCCATTCTTTGTCTATCTGATCTCTGTTATTCCTAAGCTTTCATTTATTTTCTTTGTGAAGATCATTTGTCATAAATTCGTTAGTCTTACCGATTGCATACTCTTCAACTTTGCAAGCACGGTGATCTTGTATAACCAAGAAGGAACTTTGTGTCCTTGATTAATGAATCTGTGTTATGTTAAGAAACTTTGTGTTCTAAGCAGATGTTATTTACAGAACTTTGTGTCTTTAAATTCCATCTTATTTATTTGATACAAATGATCTTGTTTCAATTCACTGTGACTTTCGCATACATAAAGAATTACTCTGATATCTATAATTCTGCATGTTGCCTTTCTGCTCTTTCCCGTACTCTCATTTCCTCAGTCCTTTTGTAATTGATGATCTTCATAGAAAACACTTTCGTGATATCCAAGTTTAACCAACAAATCATGTTTTGTACATTTGTAAATAAGTTCGTTTCTGAATAAGGGAACCTCTCCCATTAAAGAGGAGGGACTTCTTGTCCCCTGACTGTTGCTCTTCGTAAAGTCCTATCTGACGACCAACAGTTTTTGGCGACTCCGCTGGGGAAAATCATATTCCAGTTCTGTTATTTTTTATCATCTTTTGATCTGGCGACTCCGCGTTTTACTTGAGGGAGAAGGACCCTTGGTATTGAAGATTCTCAGTTCCAGATTTTGGAAGCAGCAGGGTTTTCCTTTTCCTTCAACAAGAAATAGAAGAACTCGTTCGACAAGCACTCCACCTGTTCAAGATAGAAGTCCTACAGGTGGTATTCCTTCAGAGCCAACTAGCCCTAATCTTCGAGCTTTGATTCTTGCTGGTGTTGCAGTTCCTCTCCAAGCTGTTTTTCCAAGAATGGTGGCGCCATTACCATGGGGTCATCGTGTCAGGCCCCTTGCCCTTCCTCAGCCTTTGCATGAGTTACCCAGAGGTAACCGAAAGAACTTTCCTAAGTTCAAAGGCGATGGCAAAGTGCATCCGGATGTACACATCGCGGCCTTCATTGTTGCATGTGGAGTCCTAGGAGTTGAGCATGAAGACGTCTCCGTGAGACTGTTCGTTGAGACGTTACAAGATAATGTTGTTGGTTGGTTCTACCACCTTCCGGCTGGCGCTATCATCGATTGGGGCATAATGAGAACTCAGTTCGAAAACCGTTTCAAGCCAGCAGAAGATGTGCACGCCTTGCTTGCCCAAATTTCTTAGATAAAGAAAGATTCACAGGAATCCATGAGAGAATTTGTGGCCCGATTTAACAGACTGATCAACAAAATTCCTGTAAATACTCAACCTGTTGATCAAATTCAAAAATGTTTCTTCCTACATGCTCAATCGCCCAAAGTTAGTTATGCACTAAGAAGGGCTAATCTCGCAACATTGGTCAAAGATCAAACTCTCACTGTTAGTATCGAGGATGACTTGATCATGTCAGGGAAGTTGAGAAGAGACCCT
Source organism: Taxus chinensis (assembly GCA_019776745.2). NCBI lineage: Eukaryota > Viridiplantae > Streptophyta > Pinopsida > Cupressales > Taxaceae > Taxus > Taxus chinensis. The sequence goes on from CM034146.1 coordinate 830,336,873, forward strand.
CCCAAATCTAAGTCTACTGCTTCCTCCTCCTCCACTCCTGGGCCTAATACTGATCCATTAGTTCAGAAGCTTGTGAATGATCTTATTGCTATAAAGAAACAGTTGGCTGAGCATGCACTCCTTATGCAGACGTTCCAAGGAGAAATTTTCAGCCCAGAAATCATTTACCTCCTTCTCAAACAAGACTAGCACTTGAAGGACCTCCTGTTAAAGTTCCTGTGAATGTAACCTGTGAAGTTGAAGAGCCAGATGATGATGAGGATAATGAAGCTTGCGAGGAGTTTGCTGGACAGAATTTGATGATGAAGTAAAGGAACTTGAGGGATCTCAGGTTAATTTCTTCACCACTGAGGGCATTGATGATGGAGATGATTATGATGAAGTGGTAGCAAACATGAATAGCGAATCATTTGCTATCATGACTCAAGAGCAGACACATCAGAGGGAGAAGGTGACACAACCCATAAAGAAATCTAAGGAGCAGGCGGCAACTATCCCTGTAATTGCAAAAAGAGGATCTCCTATCCCTACTTCATCTGCACCAAAGGTGAGTCCTGTCAATCCTACTAGTAAAGTTCCTTCTTTTTCTCCTAAGGTTGATAAGCCTAGAATTTCAAGTGATGATGGCCCATCCACTTCTGGGTCTTTCGATATTATTGATCATCTTAAAAAGACTAAGGTTCAAATTTCAGAGGCTGAGTATTACCAAACCCATCCCAAAGCTTTTGCCAAAATGATTCAATTTGTTAATTCCCATTCCAAAACCACTTCTAAAGGCATTTTGCCCACTCCTCCTTCTGCACCATAGCCTAGTCTAGTAGCTGCTGTCACCTCGCCTAGTGACAAAATTAAACCATTTTATGTAACACTTCTTATAGCTGGTCATGGGCTCAGTAATTGTGTCATTAACTCAGGAGCCTCATATAATGTGATGCCTGCTAAAGTAGCTCATGCTTTAGGCCTGACTCTCACCACGCACTTATGGATCTTGTTACTCCATGGAGAGTAAATAAGTGCCTCTGGTCGGAAGAATTAAAGATGCACAAGTGGCTTTTGTTGCCTTGCCTGAAAAGAAAGTGTTGGCTACCATCTTAGTAGCAGATATCCCTCCTTCATATGGAATGTTACTAAGTAGGAACTTTTGCAAAGATGTGGGTGGGGAAATCCAAATGGACTGGTTGCATGCACTCATACCTGTTAATGGACAAATGAAGAAGTTGATTCCTGAGAAGCAATCTGAGTATATTGTGCAAAAAATGGATGATCCTAAAGCACAAATACTCTATGAGGATATGGGTCATGGCAATTACATGATTATGTCCCCTGATGAAATCCAACTTCCCAGAATGTCACCTAAAGATCCTAATGGTATTTGGGTTTTAGAGTTTGATGGAAGTTGTTCCTCAGCTGGTTCTGGAGCTGGTGTCTTGCTAGTGTCACCTGAAGGATGCCTACATCCTTTTTCATTTAAGTTGCAGTTCAAAAACACTAATAATACAGCAGAGTATGAGGCTCTCATTCTCATGGATTGCAAGTGGCCAAAGAATAAGGTGTGAAGAATCTTCTGGCACGTGGTGATGCAGAACTGATCGTAAAGCAAGTGAGAAGCCTTTTCCAGGTAAAAAATGGAAGGCTGAAACATTACTGGAATCAGGTTTGGGATTCCATTGAATTTCGTTGATGCTTTCTCCATTGAGGCAATACCTAGGGAGAAGAACAGCATGGCTGATTCACTAGCAGTCTCAGGGTCGCTATTGATTCCTCATCCGTGATTTCTCTCAGGATAAGTTCACCATTGAGATGGTCCATTGGCCTAGTGTACCTAATAATGCCAATAACTGGAAAGTCTTCAATGATGATCAACATTTGCTTTCCTTCCTGGAACTCAAGGGTAATTTCGAAACAACTGTATTTTGAGGGAAGTGACAACCTGCCTCGTGAGAGTGTGCCCTTTGACCAAGCAATCGCCCAAGGGGAAGAAACAGATCAAGATGGATGCCTCAATCTCAAAGGAAACAAGATTCCTAAAGGGTTGATGAGTTTGGAAGAACTATTTGATAAACATGACAGGTATGTGAAATCTAAAGCTTCTACTGGACTTCAGCAATCAGCTGAGCATGATAAAATTGATATTGGGAGTCCTAATGACCCTAAGCTAGTGAATATTGGAAAGTGCTGCACAGCAGATGAGAGGAAGAAAGCAATTGCTCTTTTAAAGAGGTATAAGGATGTTCTCGCTTACTCTTATGAAGATTTGAAAGCTTTCAAACCAAAATATATGCAGCACTCTATTCCTCTTAAGCCTGGAATTAAGCCTTTCAAGCAGAAACAGAGGCAATACAACCCCAAAATAGCTGACACCATCTTTCAAGAGATACAGAAGTTTTTGAAGGCTAAAATTATTTTCTCCTATTCACCATTCAACATGGATTGCAAATATTGTGCCTGTTAGGAAGAAAAATGGTGAGATCCGCATCTGTGTTGATTTCAAGAACCTAAATCAGGTTTCTCTGAAAGATAATTATCCTTTGCCTATGATGGATCAAGTATTGCAAGCAATAACAGGATCTGAAATGTTATCTATGCTTGATGGATTTTCTGGATATAATCAGGTAGAGGTTGATACTGTAGATCAACACAAAACAGCTTTCACTACTCCTTGGGGTACCTTTGCCTACAAGAGAATGCCTTTTGGGCTTATTAATGCTGGCGCCACTTTCCAGAGGGCTATGGATCTGGCTTTTGGAAGCTTAAAAGGAAAGTGTATTGTCATATATCTTGATGACCTGACAGTGTTTTCCAAGACAAGAGCGGATCATTTTGATCACCTAGAGACAGTTCTGCTGAGATGCAGAGAGCATGGGATCTCTCTGAACCCTAAAAAATCTGTCTTTTGTGTCACTGAGGGAAAGTTATTAGGGCACATTGTTTCCAAGGATGGTATTAAGATTGATCCTGAACGAGTTCAAGCCATCCAGCAAATTCCTCTCCCAACCAGTAAAAAGGGCGTGCACTCCTTCTTCGGTAAGATCAATTTCTTGAGAAGATTCATCCCTGATTTTGCAGAATTAACTTTGAATATTTCTCAGATGATGAAAGGGAAGAAAACATTTGGTTGGTCTTCTGAAGGAAAGGAATCCTTTGAAGGTATCAAGAGAGCTATCGCTAAAACTCCATGTTTTAGCCTGTCCTGATTTCAATAAAGATTTCATCATCTATTGCTATGCTACAGATAATACCTTGGCTGCTGTGTTAACTCAAGAAGACTCTAATGAGCATGAGCTACCAATCACGTTCATGAGCTATATTCTGAAAGATCACGAGTTGAAATACACCATGATGGAGAAACATGCTTTTGCAGTGGTTAAAGCTGTCAAGCAGTTTCGCTTTTACATCCTCAACTCTCATTCCATGGTATTGGTCCCGGATACAACTGTTAAGTCAATCCTCACACAACAAGAATTTGGATCCAAGAGAGGGAACTGGTTGCTAAGGTCCAAGAGTATGACATTGACATCAAGCCGACCAAGCTGGTTCGTGGAAAAGGTCTTTGTGAGCTCATTGCTGAAGGAGCTAAGCATGAATTATTGGAGAAGAAAGTTGGCCTTCCTACCGTTCTGTTCCTTAGTTCAGTTGACGAATGGTATGCTGACATCACCCATTTTCTCACCTATGGGGAATGCCCCTCTCATTTAACTGCCAAAGAAAAGAGGACTGTTAAATTGAGGTCAACACAATATGTATTATGGGAAAATGCTTTGTTCAAGCGTGGCTTAGATGGGAGATTTTTGAAGTGTGTGGACAAAGAACAGCAGAGAAAGTTGCTCTCAGCTTTTCACGATCAGGCATGTGGAGGGCACTATTCATCAACGGTTACAGCTCATAAGATACTCCGTGGAGGATACTACTGGCCTTCCTTGTTCAGAGATGCATCCAGGTGGGTAGATAAATGTGAGGCTTGTCAGACTTTTGTGGGAAGACCTAAATTGGCTTCTTTTCCTCTCAAGCCAGTTGTGATTGAGGAGCCATTTCAACAGTGGGGTTTGGACTTCATTGGTACACTTAATCCTGCTTCTAGTGCTGGTCACACTCATGTACTAACTGCCACTGACTACTTCACCAAATGGGTGGAAGCTATTCCAGTCAAGAGCACTACTTCTGAAGTGGTATGCAGCTTCATCAAAGAGAATATCTTGGTAAGGTATGGTGTACCTAACAAGATTGTAACAGATAATGCCTCGAATTTCTCTTCAGCTGAGATAATGGACTTCTGCTATGGGTATGGCATTTCTTTGGCTCACTCTTCAGATTACTACCCCCAGGGAAATGGGCAAGCAGAATCCACTAACAAAAATCTGGTGACTATCATAAGGAAGTTGGTCAATGAGTCTCAACGAAACTGGCACAAGAAGCTCTATGATGCTCTTTGGGCAGACATGATTACACCAAAGAGAGCTATTGGAATGTCTCCTTTTCAAGTGGTATATGGAGTAGAAGCTCAATTGCCAGTGACAGTGGAACTGCCAGCCTTGCACCTAATGAAGGCCATTGAAGATACTAGTTTCAGAGATGCTTTGGACAAGAGAATTATGTACCTGCACAAACTGAATGAGGACAGATTGATGGTTGCTGATAGGATATCTGTTCACCAGTAGAAGGTAAAGGTCCTGTTTGACAAGAAAGCTAGGTTCAGAGATTTCCAAGTTGGAGACACCGTGCTGTTATGGGACAAAAGACATGAACCTCGTGGCAGCCATGGAAAGTTTGATTCCCTGTGGCTCGGACCTTTCAAGATCAGACACTTTGCTGGTGAGAATTCCTTTTATCTTGATTACATGGATGGTTCTTCTCTCCCACTTCCTTATAGTGGGCAGTATCTCAAGTTGTTCAAGTCCTAGGTGATTAGGGAGTCCCTTGTATATTCTGTACAGTGTTTTTGTTTTTCTTTCCTTTTCTTTTTTGGTGTGTTGTCCTCTGTGTTGGTCTACTTTTTGACTCCGTGGCCCAATGGATAAGGTACTGATCTGCTTCTCTTGAGTTTGTCTAAGTTCTTGCCTTGTCTCATCCCTTGAATTTATGCCAAGTCATCCCCAGAAGGAGCCAGCTGTTGTCCACTCAAAATTCCCTGCTCTGATGAAAGTAAAAATTTCAAAATTTTGAGTTTAAGTGTTTTTCTCTGAAGTGCCTAAGTCGTGAAATTGAGAAAAGTTTGTGTTTTGGGTCATTTTGTGTGATTTTCGGGCCTGTCGGAACTTTTTGTCCCAACTGTCCCAATTTCAAAAGTGCATTCTGTTCCCCGATCGGCCGATTTCCCCGAAGTTGTCCCGATTTCGGGCCCTTCGGAACTTTTCGTCCCAAGTGTCCCAAAAATTATTGTGCGAGTTGTTCCATTTTCGGCCGAAACACCCGAACCGCGTACTTCGTCCCACTTTCGTGTTCCAAATGTCCCAAAGTTAAAAGTGCAAGTTGTTCCATTTTCGCCCGAACCGGCCGAGCCGCATACTCCGGAACTTTTTGTCTCAAATGTCCCAAGTTCAAACGGGCCTTTTGTTCCAATTTCGGCCCGAAACACCCGAACCACGTACTTCGCGCGTTTTCGTCCCAAATGTCCCAAAATGCATTTGTGCATCTTCTCCCTGCTTCACCCGAATCGGCCGAGCCGCGTGTTTCGCGCATTCGCGTCTCACATGTCCCAAGCATACCAAGTGTCATTCGTGCTTATTTTTCCCGCTCTACCCGAATATCATGCTTATTCAAATTGGTGGGTATGTATTAAATGCGCATTCATGACCTTTCTCTCTCCTAAACGGCTATATAACGAGCATTTCCCCTTTGCATTTTTCGCACTACTTCCATGCTATCTTTTGCTCGAACCCTTGCAATTTGAAAACCTGCGCGTGTATCCCTTCCCTCTGTAATTCCTTTCCGAGTTCTAGGTTGTGGCTCTGTCCTCTGAATTACTATCAATATGAAGATCAAGTTTCAGGGACAGGAACAAATTTCACCACTTGAGTCTGCCCTTCGCAATATTGGGGACAGCGAAGCTCGTCATCTTGATTTCAGTGATTTTTGGGCAAGAATGGCGGACGCAAACCCTACACCAATGGCGTAGATGATTCACGATAGTGGTTTGGCTTTTGCTGGAGGTTTCCCAATCTCAGTACAGTGTGCTGATACCGTGCTTTCATGCGGAGCTCACTTCGACCCCGATTCGAGTGAATTGACCAATATACACAGGGAACTCATCGCCAAACTGGATGCTGCCGCCATTAGCACTGCTCTGAGGATTCCAGAGATGGATAATGCCATAGTCATTTCCCGGGATCAAGCACAGGCCCTGTTCGACCAAGACAGTGACAAATATAAGGCACGAGTGGCGAAGTCCTGGCTTAAAAACCCTAGGAAGGGAGCTTCTCGTCTGACCAAAACCCTCTTCCGAGCAGATTTCAATGAAGAATTGTCAGACTTCATAATCTTGCTGGCTCGGGTTATGGGTTTGCCCTCTACCAACGAGTTTCACTTCTGGATGTGCCCGCTCATCAGCATGGTGTGCGAAGGAACGCAAAATATCAATTGGGCGGAAATCATAAGCATGAATTTGACGGAGCAGCTGTCCAATGTGCAGCAAACGAAGAAGTTCTACATGACTTCGTACCTGATGTATACCCTGGCAGCGTCACGGCAATGGTTTGGCTTTTCTTACATTGATGCTCACAAAGATGATCCAGTATATGCTTACTGCCCGCAGTTCACCCTGGAGACTAGCAATCGTAATTTCAGAAGGGTCAATGATGCTTTCACCATGTACGTGGTCAGACTGCTCGAAGGTGATACTGCTAGAAGGTTTTCAGATGAAGCCATGAACCTGATATCGCAATATGGTGCTTATTTCATCCAATTCAGGAAATTTTCTTATATCAGGCTTGCTGGCTATGAGAGCACCCCTCTGACGGCTTCCCATGTTCTGCAATGATAAAATGGCCTTGATAGAAATATGCAGGCAACTAGACAAGTTGCACAGAACTTGCAGAGATAAGAAGATTTCTGGCTTGCACTTTCCCATCTCTCTGGGAAACTACACTTGCAAAACAGCTCTGGATGCTCAGAACATAGAGAGAGCCCTGGTCCCTATCACTGTTCATTTCTTCAAGCCAAGAACCTGCTTTGACTTGAAGAAGTTTATTGAACAGAACATCAAGATAATCTATCATCATAGGGCAGATACAGAAGACTACTGGGCTGACTGTGCAGATGATTTTGAAGCCAGGAGAAGGCATTGTGGCAGGTTCTCCCTGCAATTGATCCAAGAACTCGGTCTGTACCAAGTTCCTGAAGGTCTCCAGGATGACAATTCTGATCTATACTCGTATGAGTATGAAAATGTGATTAAGCACACTCCTTTGGAGGACCTGGATTGGAACAGGAAAGAGAGGGATGATCTGGCTGAGATCCTTGCTCCAGTCTTAGTCAGGACTAAGGTCTGGTTTGACAGGATGGTTCGAGAATTCAGGAGGCATTCAGGAGAATCCTCTTCTAAGGATGCTTCAACACCAAGAAGAGAAGCATCTATTCCAAGGTCAGAAACACCAGTGAAGACCCCTCCTGCCTCATCAATACAAGGACTTGCAGCTTCTACTCCTTCTTCATCCACTCAAGTGTACCAGAAGAAGCTCAAGGAGGTTAAGAAGGAGCCTGTGGAAAGTGACCCTCAAAGAAAGCAGGAAGAGTTGCCTATGGGACCAGAGAACATCATTGTTCTCAGTGAAAGTGAAGAAAGCGAAGTACCAACTCTTGCAAGTGCTCCTGAAGATCCATCTGATAAAGATAAAGAAATCCAGAGCACTGAGCTTTCAGGTGATGTTGATTCTTCTGCCGCAATTGCCCCAAGTGCCCCACTCACCTCTCAACTCGAGTCAACAGCTGCGCAGACCTTGAGCGTCATGAGCTCTCTGTCTCTTGGTCCCCTTGCTCCTCCTGCTGATTCCTCTTCCTCTTTTGCGTGGGTGCAACCTCTGGTTGACAAAAGGAAGAGGAAATTTTCCTCTCGGAGTTCAGGGACAAATTTTGATGCTGTCGCAGCCTTGTTGGGCACCACTCCTTCTCGTGCCAAGAAAGCCAGAACTACCTCCAGAATAGTGTCTGATGCTCAAGGTCAGCAATTCTTGGAGATTGCCAAGCCTTCAACGGATAAATCAGAGCAGGACTTGCAGGTATCTGACTTAGAGCTCTCAAGAATCCCAATGGGAGAGTCTACCCCTGAAGGTGAAATTCACAACCTCCAGGAAACAGTCACAAGAGTCATTGGGAGGGTAGAGAAAGGGCAACAAACTATTGAACAGTTGGAAGAACAGGCCCAAGTTCTCACAGGTTTCATCAAGTCTCTTTTGTCTAAGGACAAAGTTTTGGACCCTACCCCATTGACTACTCTTCCACCTCCTGTAATTCTAAGCCAAGATGAAGTGCAGAGTATAAAAGATATGCACAAGTATTCTGTCTATGGCAGAGCTATTGAAGCCCTGGTGGATGACATGCTTGTTGCTGGATTAAACTTCATCGATGAAGCTTTCAAACTCCACGAAAAGGTGAGCAATGTGCAACTGAAGCTCTCCTCTACTATTGGAATCATTGATAAAGAGCTCAAACTCTGGAGCAGTTGCATAGTAGACCTCCGACTCATGGGACAGGCAGATGAGAACGTTTTGTTGGTGAGTAAAGTTTTTGATGATGCAAAGGATAATCTGTCGAAGTCCTGGGTCTACAGCGTGGAGTGGAAGATCAGAGTCCTGGAGGAGGCTTTGGGAGAACTGAAGAATAGTTGGCAGAAGGGCGAAGCTTTCAAGACACTGGTGGTCTCTGCTTTCAAAGATATACACTGTCATCTTCAGGATGAGACTTTTGGTACTTCCCTTTCCTTGCAAGAAATCAAAGCTCAATTTAGAGCTTTTGTCAAAGATAACCTATTCAAGGAAAATTCCATCTCCAAGGAGAAAATGAAGGAGATTTTCTCTCTTCAATCTGCCATTGAAGAAGCAAACAAAGATTATCATACTCATGTCGAGTTTGATAAAGAAATGGAGAAGTGTCTGGGATTTTGGACTCAGTCTACGACTAACACGTCAGTCCCTCGTGGCAGAGATATAGCCGAGTCATTGAAGAGATTCAGGCAGCGAATTCTGAAGTCAGTGGGTCCCTCTCAGTGACCGACCACCTGTCTTCTTCTCCTTATTCTTCTCTTCTTTTCTATTTCTTTTTCTCGGATTCATTGTAATAGGTTGAGGTATTGCGATTGGCAATCCTTAACTAATATTTAGTTAAAAGAAGTAGTTACAAAGAGTAACTGACTTGTAAGCTATATAATGGCCTTTCCACGCCATTTTGAAGGAGGAAGAACTTGGCATATTTTCTGAAAGTGTAAATAGATTATAAAGAAATCAATACAGAAGGACTTTTCCATTCTTTGTCTATCTGATCTCTGTTATTCCTAAGCTTTCATTTATTTCCTTTGTGAAGATCATTTGTCATAAATTCGTTAGTCTTACCGATTGCATACTCTTCAACTTTGCAAGCATGGTGATCTTGTATAACCAAGAAGGAACTTTGTGTCCTTGATTAATGAATCTGTGTTATGTTAAGAAACTTTGTGTTCTAAGCAGATGTTATTTACAGAACTTTGTGTCTTTAAATTCCATCTTATTTATTTGATACAAATGATCTTGTTTCAATTCACTGTGACTTTTCGCATACATAAAGAATTACTCTGATATCTATAATTCTGCATGTTGCCTTTCTGCTCTTTCCCGTACTCTCATTTCCTCAGTCCTTTTGTAATTGATGATCTTCATAGAAAACACTTTCGTGATATCCAAGTTTAACCAACAAATCATGTTTTGTACATTTGTAAATAAGTTCGTTTCTGAATAAGGGAACCTCTCCCATTAAAGAGGAGGGACTTCTTGTCCCCTGACTGTTGCTCTCCGTAAAGTCCTATCTGACGACCAACAGATACACAGTGAAAATAAATAATATATTCAGGGAAAAATAAAAAAATGATTAGTAACTAAGAGTGATTAACTACAAAACAATTATTGTAGCAAAAATAAATAAATAAAATAAATAAAGTAATTTTCTGTATTGGTTTCCCATACCAAACGTTGTCATCCATGGTAACCCACGATTAGCTAGAGCATGGGATGAATGTTATTTCTTCTAGACACTGAGCACTGCAAAGATCAAATAGATAACGAGTGGTGTTAATGTGATTGTTACAACAACCTGCATATGCACCATAAGACACCGCACAAAAAAAATCACTTCCCATAGTGTGAAGGTTAACTAAAGAAGGCCATAAGGCACAGAAAATGAGATAATAATGAACAATAATAAAAAAGAATGGATAAAACCACTAATTGGGAAATTAATGGTAACAAATCAAAAGTAACTGAGCATGCCAAAATGTAAGCTAGGAAAAATTCACTACTAAAAAGGAAGTAAAATACTAACAATAATACCTCCTCCTTCGTGTTCTGCAAAAAACCTCAGAATGGGTTAGGAAACATGGATTGAGCCCTGATTCTATGATATGTAGGTTCTTTTCTAAAGACGGAGCAAGGCCTTCCTGCAACAATCATCCACTTACTTTGCAATAATTGGGTAAAACTAATTATGGATTTGGGGTGCTTCAAGATGAGGCTATTTGGGCATTAGGACAAGGTGGAAGGATGTTTTTCGCTTAAAGAATGCAAGAACTTAGACAAGGAATTCAAGCTTATTCTCCATGTCTTAGAGGGGAGGGGTAAGGCTGTATTTATAGCCTAGGGAAGTGATTAAATTAGAGTAACTTAAGTAATCATGGTTTGAAAATGTGGGCACGATTAGGTGAGTGGGGACCACAAAGAATGGGTGAGGATTTAATTTTGGATATTTAATTCATAAGTGGAGGATTTTAGGTGAGTGGGGACCACGAAGAGTGGGTGAGGATTTGATTTTGAATGTTTGATTCAATAGTAGAAAAACATGGAGAATAATGTCATGTGATAAGGATTAGGTTATTTTTAGATTTGAAATTGATAATTAATCAAATTATATTTGATTAATTTAAAGTATATTTTTGTGGGAAATGAGGTAGGGGAATTAATTGATTTAGGAAAGATGTGAAATTAGGGTGTATACAACTACTACTATTACACCATTGAGTATGTTGTTTTATATATGGATCTTTCATAAGAAAAGTATTCTCTAATGACCCATCCCCTAGTATAGTCGTCAGTCTAGTTGGTCTTCATCTTTTTTTCCTTGCACAGTCGTCACTCACTCACATTATTCTAATCATCTCTCAACGAGTCTTATCTTTCATTATTCACTCAGTTGTCATCTCTAGTCTTTGATTGGGGCACCTAGGAAGGGATTAGGGCCCCCGAGGCACCCTGGTCCTCATTGTTAGGTGCCCTAGTCACTGTCACATTTGATTCTAATTTATACAATCAAGGTTGGTCTCTTTGGTTTCCCCTCCCATCTCCTTAGGTACTGGTTGGCATGTTGGGTTATTAGTGTTGAAATTTGAGCAAGAGATCTCTATATAAACACAACACACATACTACCTTATGGGAAAATTGTTTCTACTAATAAATAACTATCTACATAGAGCAAGGGACTACATTTGGGTACTATTCTACATCACACACTGCATAGGAAGGGAATTTTATTCTATTTTATCCACCATTTTATATTTTATCTAGCTATTGCTTGATGTCTCTGTCTCTTTGGCGCTAGGAAATTCTACAGACATTATTGCACAAATAATCACATAGAACTACATCAAGTTTGAGATGTAGTGCAATGCTTGGTTTTAAGACAACCATTGTGGCTGTTAAGGCTAGTCTGATCCCTTCGTATGCATATTTTTTTTAGGATTTTATGTTTCGTGTAGGGTTTTGTTGGTGATTCATTATTATAGGTTTATGAAATCTCCAATGAAGATTTTATGTTTCGTGTAGGGTTTTTTTTGGTGATTCATTATTGTAGGTTTATGAAATCTCCAATGAAGAAAGTGTGATATCCACATGACCAAAGGCAAATTATGTGCAAAGACCTAGTGACCATCTCAGACTCAGGTTCCGAGCTATCCCATAGACCACAGAACCTAGATTACAAACTAGGGCTCCTTAGGCACCCTCATCCTTCCCTAGGCACCACAGTTTAGCCATATCTACCTATAATGTAATTTTCTGAAGTCTTTTATGATGTTATAGTTTTTCATTCCATCACTCTATCTAGTCTCAGATCATTATGAGGTAAGTTAATTTCAGGTTAGTACCTTTCCCCTCTTATTTCATTTCATTTAAAATATCAAATAAATTACTTAGTATTTATAGTTTCCATATATTTTGATTATTACAATGTTGTACTCTTAGATAATATTACAATTCATATTTTAGTTAATCATTTTGGTGAACCCGTAGATTAGGACATTTTCCCCTTAGGATCTGCTACAAACCCTCATGAAAAATGATAGCTCTTATCCTTCTTGTTAATCACTCTCATATAAGATTCAATCCAATCTATGATGAGGTCGTTATTGCTGAGCTAAATTACCCTCTGTAGAAATCTTACTCTCACGAATGAGGTTAAACAATATATCTCCAATGCCGAATGAACTCTTCCCACTAGCTTTGAAAATTATTCTATTGGCTATGTTTCTGATGTGATGGATTTTACTTATTGTAAACCATGTTATATGACTACTCATGATCCTCCTTCTAATATTTGAAATAAATTCTAGATGATTCTCTTATTGATTACATGCTTGGTCTTGAAAATAGCTCACATGTGCATACTGATTGTTCTCCTAGTTAGAAAACTACTATATCTACATCTCATGATTCTCCTATTTTTTATACTTCTTCTCATGATCCATCACATACTATTCCATATAATATTTCATATTATGTTTATGATCCTATTGATAGTACGTTTAATGGCATTCCCATATCTGAGACTCTCTCTGATTTTTATGAAACAATTGTTAGTCATGAGTCTACTCATTTACATATAGTTGATTGTGAATATCTTGCTCCATTGTAATCTTATTTTGAGGTCTTATCTACTCCTATGCACAAATCATATTTTTCTATTAGTTCCTCCCTTCATGTCACTTCATCTCCATTTGTTAGTTCATCACCTCTTTTTGTTGCATCTCCATATGATGCTCCATCTCCTAGGGATGTTTCTAATGCTATACCTACTATTATATGGACTTTCCATGTCCTTTATCACCTATTGCTTCTTTGGAACCTACACTAAGTGTTCCTTTAGAATAAAATTATCCTACATCTCCTCTTGACATCCCTATGATTACTTATAATGACAAATTACAACCACTTAACACATTATTTCCATCCTCTAATATTCCTTCACAAGAATATTAGTTCAATTACAATTTCAGGTTCAATCACTCACATTAGAAATAAAATTGTATTATGCTTCTAATAATAACAGTTCATTACATGGTAATCCTATGCCTAAGAGGATTTATAGCTCAACATTTCCTAAGGATTCTAACATGCCTACCTTTTCATGTTTTGATGGTACTGGAAACCCTTGATTACATCTCAAAAATTATTGTATGGCTATGGATTCCTATTCTAATGACCATTTATTGCTTAAATCATTTTGAGATAGCCTTATAAATTATGATTTACAATGGTATACTCACCTACAATCTGGATCTATTAGCACTTATCATGAGATTTCTCCATCGCTTTATCATCTACAATAGCCCTAGAGTTACATATGATCATCTACCTACTTTATATCAGGGAAAAATAAAACATATCATGGATTACATCTTACAATTCAATGCTTTTAAGAACCAATTTGTATTTCAACTTATCAATCTAGAAAAGAAATATTTCTTCTATCGTGGTTTGATTCCATCATTAAAACAAAGATTGCAATATGAAAAATGTGAATCATTCACACTTATATGCTATAGAGTCATTGATCTATAATAAGACCTCATTGCCACACATGTTATAAATGCTCCACCTATGGTTACTACTACTAGATAATTTAGATCTTCTCCATTTCCATCAATTGTGTGTCCTACATGATCTCCATCTCCTCCTTGCAATAAATTCCAACCAAATACATCTTAGAAGTGTACTTCTTATCCTACTTCACGTCAGGACACACCTTAATCTTCTACACCTGTTTCATGTGAGCCATTACATTTTTATCATCATGCTTGACCACATGATGTATTGCATGCTTTTCTTAATGAGTGTTCCATTCACTTACCCTCTAACTAGAATCATCCATAACAACACCTACAACATCATCATTATGAACCCTATTGTAATTATCATCATATCAATGGCCATAGGAACAATGTTTTCTTCTCCCTTCATGATAGATTGCAAGAATTAGAGGATAAGGGGCATCATTTCCTTTTCCTCTCACTCACATGATCAGTCCATCTCTCCTCTTCCTCTTTAGTGAGTTATTACTCTGGTTGATTCATTTCCCTCATCTAGTGCTAAGAATATTATTCATCCATTGCCACAGGTTTTCCCTCATGCATGTTATCCATTATGTCCATCCATCATTACACCATCACATCCATCAAATCCACTTCATCCATCTCATCCACCACATCACACAACTATTTCACATTGGGTTCTACAATCCTTGACATTCCCACATCCCACAAGTGCTCCACATGATATTCAAATTGGTTCATATGGTCATGTTGTTTTCATGCCACATGCTTCTACCACTTCTCTCCAGCTCAGTATTTAGTAGGTGATTACTATTAGCTTACCCCCTAATGATGCACTTGTGTTCTTATTGTTCTTACACAACTGTTGAGGAATTTTCAATAAGAACATTTCATCATGCGCTTCATCGATATAACTAACGGACTCTAACAAATCATTTCTCAGTGATGCACTCTTGCTTTATACGGTTCATTATTGACTTCTTAGTGGTATCATATAAATGAAAATCATCATTTATATGCTAGGGGGCATCACTATTCTCCCCATATCTTCATCCTACTAACATGAAAAAACTTCATATAATTACATATCATCACATAATTCATCACAATGTTATTTGCCCAATCGTAATTACATACATCATCCATCATCGTAAACACTATATCATCATCTACATCATATTACAAGTTTGAATCAACAAACATGAACCTTATCTAACACATTATATACATTATAACAATACTAACTGGATTATACATCATCAATCACATCATGACATCAATACACAATCTTCATATGGCAATAAATATGTCTATATATATATTGGTTAAAATCATCGTTACAAAAACATTTCATCAATGGGGGGAAACTCCCCTACATAATATACAAACAATACAAATCAAATCTCATCATTACTATTGCTCTCTGATACTACAAGAGATATATAAATTGATTCCTCACTAATAAATTTGTGTCGTTTATCTCATCCTCTATACCTCTCTACCTGTCTCCATAGTAGTGTAGCCTCTGTAGATTTCTATGCAAACGTTGCAACTTGAAAAAACATGTAAACAAATACTACACTAAAGGACCACCACCCACCACCTCTCTGGCTCATCAAGTCTCCTCATGTGCCTTGTTCCTCTTTCTCAATAACATAGTAAATGTTGTTGTTGTTATGGCCGCTGGCTAAAATAAATTGGCATGCTCACCCACAATGTCCTCCACATGCTCTAACATTCCTCCACCCACAAGTACATCAGTCTAAACATTTTGTGTTAATGTGTGGATGGATGTGTCCACTATCAAGGACAAAATGTGTCACCTAAAAAAAATAGAGAACCATGTTATACAATCATATCCATCACATCATATAAGAAAATATCAAATCACAACATAAACATATACATATTTATGCTCTGTTATAGCCACTCCCAATTTTCTTTCCCCTCTCCCTCTCCTCCCTGTGGAAATCTTGTTGTATTTACAAAAAATTAAAACAAGAAAACCCATCAATGTGTCACCCACCATGCTTGATATGCCTCTATACACCCCGCATCGGCCTTGTCGGGCCCGATAGGTACTAGCTGCTCTCATGTATGATCTAGTATAGCTCCTAACCTCCTTGGTTCTCTAATGGCTCTAACGCACACATATGGATCTGAGGGCACATCTTGAGCCATAACAAACTATCGCAATACACTCTCCACCTGGAATAACTTGGTCACCCCTAGAAACTGATCCTCCAACCACATAGTCCTTTATATGCACCGTAGCTCTACAACATCCTCTACCCATCCTCCATAGTCTTATATGGATTCCATATCACTACCTTAAGCTCTAACCAATATATTAGAGCTCTATAGGTGTCAGTATTCATCTTATACCCATACACACCAACCCACCTCCTAGAAAATATGTCTGCCCTAGTCCCACTCTACTAATGAACCTCCAATCAGCCTCAGCATTGTTACATGCTCATAGGGCCATACATAAAATAACATCTTAGCTCCAATCCAACCTCCATGATACTCATGTGTAAATATATAGATATCTCTATATAGGTGGGCCAATACACATCGTGCTCACACATATTTGGTACTATCCTCCTCTATCTGACTATAAATATTGTGCATATTATACAAAATTCCCACACTAACTCCCTCTACTACGATATATGACACAATAACCACGGAAATAAACTTTTGCAAGCATGGAACCCCTGACCTCAAAATAGAAACCAAACTAATATGGGTCTCGACAGGCATGTGAGTCCCCAAAAAATACCACTTAGTAACCCACATTTTTCTCTCCATATCCTCTTAGGGCATGACTTGTACTCTCTCCCTAACAATTGGTAATTTCAATGTGATATACATCCTCCAACGTGACTACCATCTCACCTGTAGGAAACTAAAAAGTAAAAGTTTCCACACACCTTTGCTCACACAATGCTATCAACATAAGCATATTATGGGACACATCTCTCATCTGCACTATGTGTCGTAGGCCAGCATGGTCCATAACCTCTCAATCATCATCTAACATACCTATCTTAAGCAATGTACTCAAATGAAGACCATCACAGAACTCCCTTGAATGGATATCCCTCTGCACATCACAAAATAACACCAAACTCAGTGTTAGAACACTATACAAACCCATACACACTCACTTACGACATTACTACACAATAAAAGTCAAATTTACACCACTTTGGACTAAATATACACTCTCTGGATTGGGGCACCTAGAAGCAAGACTAGGGTGCTAAGGAGCAAGACACTAGCACCCAGGTCTAGGCACTTCCGTCCCGAGCCCACTAGCACCTCCACCTCTATTGTTTAAGTATAAACTGTCAAAAAAAGTCATAATAATTTTTTTGCAAAACATTCACTAAAAACAACTACTACACACACATTTTTTGAAAAAACATTCATACTAATGAACTCTATTTTCATACGCGATACTACAAGGGTTAATACCATCTCAAAACAGCTAGGATGTGCTACTCTCACTTGTGACATCCTTACACACTCACATCTCACCCTCACACTCATGTAAAAGAAAAATGAAGTGGCTAATCACTTTGTTAACTTACTATTTATAGTTACTTTTCATTTCTTACTCTACTATAGTCATTATTTCCAAAACATTGCCTCAACTAATACACACCACATGATTTTATTCATATCTTGAGCATTTTTACTCCAATTTACACCCCGTTTATGGAATTATTTTCTGAATTCCTCCTACCATCGTAGCATACATAGGACACATATGATATTTTTTGTCCACATTATCTTTCACTCAATTTGCACACATTTTTGTTATTTCTATCATACATTGTCTATTATTGGGCATACTTTCAGCTCATGGTTTGTTCCCATTATCACTTCCCCTTTCACCGATAGGGTATCATACAATCGAGTTCATCTTAAAATTCCCCTCACACCATTACGTGATCATTCAACACTTAAAATTTTTCATTTTTGAACATTTACTAATACACCATGTGAAATTTCATCACTTTCTATCAATTCCCCCTAATCACCTAACCTAGGGACAGTAAGCGTAAAACCTCTTTAGGAGTAAAACAATCAACCAATCAATTAATTTGAGTTTGTAACAATTGAAATCACACTACACAATCAATACAATACAACACATTCAGTCTCCCAGATGACCTAACTTGGGAGTTACATTTGTCTTGGGAAATTATTCTATATTTTGCATTTGCTTCCAGATGACCTAACTTGGAATCCATCACATTACGGTGACACCTGTGGAGTGGGGGAAAGATTACCTTTCCTATACCACTATAATATGGATCAACTAATTTGATCAAATTATTTGGATCTAAAACCATTGAATGTTTGATCTGATTCTATCTGTGGCATCTATATCTTGAGGATGTAGTTAAATGTTTGAGAGTAACACACCTTTCTCCCTACACTCTTCCTTTGGCGGTAAGACACCCAAATCCTCTATCGATTTTTCATACATACCCAATCAGGTTGGGAATTGATCAATGCCTACCCCATCTCATTAACATCATCCAATATCAAAATCATCACTTTCATTTTGTGCACTTCATCACAGTTTTACGTATCTCGCTACGTTGCATGGATCAACATGTTGATCCATGGTTCGACATGCTATAAGGTTCATTCGGCACAATTTTATACCAAATATGCACTTTTTTATATTACATGTGCTTCTCTAGATTTATCTTAGGTACACATCTCTAACTACTTTATGTTATCAAGATTTCTCTCACCAACATAAAGTGGCGGAAAATGTAGTCACAAAATCACGCAATTACTACTATTATTACACCGTCATATATGTTGTTTTATATATGGATCATGCGTAAGAAAAGTATTAAATAATGACCCAACCCCTAGTCTAGTTGTCAATCTATTTTGTCTTCATCGTTGTTTTTCTTACACAGTCATCACTCACTCGCATAGTTCTAGTCATCTCTCAGGGAGTTGTAGCTATCATTATTCACTTAGTTGTCATCTTTAGTCTTTGACTAGAGCACCTAGGAAGGAATTAAGGAACCCGGGGTGCCATGGTCCTCATCTCTAGGAACCCTGGTCTCCATCACATTTGGTTCTAATTTATACATTAGAGGTTAGTCTCTTTAGTTTTCCCTCCCATCTCCCTAGGTGCTAGTCAACATGCCAGGTCATTAGTGTCGAAATTTGAGCAAGAGATACCTATATGAAAAAAACATACATAATACCTTATGTGAAACATACTTCTACTAAGGTCTATATATCTTCATAGAGAAAGGGAATGCATTTGAGCACTATTCTACATCACAGACTACATAGGAAAGGGAATTCTATTCTATTTTATCCACTATTTTGCATTTTATCTTTTTATTTCCTACTATCTCTGCATCATTGGAATTAGGATATCCTAGGATCATTATTTCAAACATAATCACATATAACTACATTGGTTTTGAGATGTAGTTCAACACTTAGTTGTAAGACCACCATTACGGTTGTTAAGGACAATCTGACCCTTTCATATACATATTTCTATTTTTAGGGTTTTTATGTTTTATGTGGGGTTTTCCAGGTGATTCATTATTACATGTTTACAACATCACCAGTGAAACAAGTGTGATATACATGCGACCAAAGATGAATTACTGCAAAGACCTAACGACCATCTCAAACTCAGGTTCTTAGCTATCTCGCAGACTAGGTCACCTAGATTGTAGACTAGGGAAATCCAGGTGCCCTCATCATTCCCCAGGCACCCCATTCTGTCCATATATTCCTCTGCTCTAATTTTCTAGATTCTACTACAACGCTCTGTTCTTCAATTCCATCACTATGTCCAATCCCAGTTCACTTCAAGGTAATTTCATGTCAGGTTAGTACCTTTCCCCTCTTATTTCATTTCATTTAAAATATCAAATAAATTACTTAGCATTTATATTTCTGTATATTTCAATTATTAGATTGTTTTACCCTTAGATTAATATCAAAATTCATATTTTAGTTAATCACTCTTATAATTTTTTGATATATTTGTTTGTATTCATAAACACATTAAAAAAGATACCTCATGATATACTAAGTGGGAAAGAATGTGTTTTCCTTTTCAAGAGTGCATTGTCAAATCCAACATCATAAAAAGGTAAATTACCAAATTTGAGTGTTTACATTTCCCCCCTTTTAAGTATGAAATTAAAATTACAAGCTTAAAGGAAAATATACTCAAGTGTTTACACAAACTTTGTCTATGATCAAAGTTTATTTTGTAATGTTTCATTGTATTGGTGTTTCCATGATCCATGATGAAACATGCAAGATAGAGTGTTATCAATTTCCATAGAAGAAAATTAAACTTTAACTCAAATGCATATTATGATATGTAAAATTTTCATTCTTATAAATTGAAATAAAGAGATGAAAAACATGGAGGGAATACAAATTTTTATTTTATGAACGGGGAATTTCTTGTTATTTTATTGCACTTGGAGATTTGAATTGTAAATCTTACTGAAGGATTTTGAAGGATCAAAATTTTATTGTACTGATGAGAAACGAGATTGTTTGGTTCATGAAATTCAACATGGAATGGATAAGAGAGAGAAGAAGAGTGAAGTACAAAACTACCCAGAGAAGGAAGAAGACCATATATAAAATTCATTCAAAAAATAAGATATCTCCCCCTTTGAACGTAAGAGGAATGAAAGGAATTCCTATGAAGAACTTAGCTTCTTTGACACCTTTAATTATCCCAAGGACCACATCACTATAAATTGATCTAGGCTTAGTTTTGTAATAAGGTCACATATTAGAAAAGAGAATGAGTGCTTCTATTCCCTTCCCATGTACCACATAACTAATAAAAAATATAATGCATTGAAATATAGATGGATAAATCAGACCCATGACCATAAGGTCCTTGAAAGTGTACCTAAAATTTAGTATTGTGGTAAAGGAGTGAAGTACTTCACGCCCCTATAACTGATCTGAATTAAGTGAAATGGATCTAAAACTGTATTAAGCATGTAATTTTAATACCTTTATGAGTACTTTTTAAAAATGGGGCGATCAATTTCTCACTTTATTCCTCAGTGGATGTACCCATGAATTATATTTATTTAGTCTCATTTAATCCAATGGATTTAATCATTTAGAGCTAAGACTCCATAGAGATAAATAATTGGGGAGATTTGACCATTTTCTGGATGATAGGTATGAGTTATTCAACCCTCTCCTCGACATGATCCTTTGTGGCCCAATACTTATCAATTTTTTTGAACTATTTCTCCTATTAAAGTCTTGACCTCCTCTTTTGAAACCTCCCTTATGATGTTACTCAGACTAACTTTGGAGACCATACCATGCAAAGGTTCTTTGCTCACTCCTATCCTGTCGATGGTATGGTGATCTCAACAAACCTCTGTCCATTCTCAATAATGATGACCTTTAAAACTATTGTTAGTTTCTTTGCTACTCATGAAGGGGTTGTATTTAGGTCTCATCTAATAAAATCAATCACTTTTATTTGCACCACCCACCATATATTCCTTTCCATTAAATTTCCCAACCATTCAAGGACTGTAAGGCTCCCTGGAGTGAGTGTAAGTTGTTTCTAACCAGCCCCTGGAGGTAAGCTAGGTAAGTTAATGATAGTGGAGGAAATAAAATTTAGGGCTACCATAGGTATGGGTGTGGTAACTGATAGGAGTGATGGGTGAGGAGTGATAGGATTTTCTTAACACAAGTGTTAAGATTATAGCTAATGTTTTTGGAGAATCTAGAACAAATTTTTCTCTGTGTGGACAAATTGTTTCAGAGGTAGATATTTTAGGAAAGAGGCTTAACAGGTATGAGGTCAAGATGGACCTACTTGGTCAATAATTTCCCAATCTTGATGCCTTCTTAGGAATTGATACAAATACAATAATAGGAGAAGTGTGTTATCAGTAATGAGTAGAGAGGAAATAAAGATGATCTCATGGGAGATACATAGTTTATAATTTGTATCCTCATATAATTATCTGAAAAGATAAAGGAATCTAAGCAAAAAGGGTTGAATTCCCTTATTGATATATAAGAGGCAATTCAAAATATTACTTTCTTATTCAGTGAAAACCAAGGAAATCAACACACTACTAAGGATATTGTGACCTAATTTAAGGAACTATTCCTAAAAAAATTCAACTCCTAAGAATATTTTAAACTATAGGTCCATTAAGAGATACACTCAGTACCAAAATCATCTAAACTCAATGAATAAGAAGATGATATCCTTATACAAATTTCAAAAGTGAATGATTAGTACTAAAGTACATTGCCACATCCAAGACATGTACACAAGTGGCCTAAAACAGGAGTGAATAACGGAAGTATTTGAGAAAATTAATGCCTACTAGTAACACCTCCAGGTTTCCAAAGAAAGGACCATCAACGTCAAGGGTTAATTTTGAGGAAACATATTCATAAGAATTATGGGAATTGAATATCCCATGCTAGTTTCCTTTATAAATTTGTAAGGTTATTGAGATGAAAATTTGTTTTGTGAATTTACAGTTCTCATAAATGTAAACTCACTTTATAAATTCAAGGTTATTTAAAGGTGCGAAGTGATTTCATGTATGTTTAGTTTTGACTAAGTCAAATTCTTGGGGCATGTAGTTCTATTTTTGGAAGTAATGACTTTTTCTCCCACCCATGTAGTTGGAAAAGAGGGAGGATTTTCTCTATAAGTTGGAAACAAGATATTTTTTTGCAAATTATAAATACATGGTATTGAAGGTGGTGGAGGATTTTTATTCTACACTTTTTTTCAAGTAATAAAATAAATAGAAGAAGTGATTTTGACTTTTTGTTGTGTGTCTTTCTTTCTTAGATTATTGTTACCTACTATTATGTGCATGTAATAATATATTATTTTGTTTTAGTGATTTTTATTTAGTTGAAATATCATCATGGTTAACTCATGATCATGTTATTAAAATAAGGATATGTGTTTACCTATCAAAAATCACGAACACCTCTCTTACACATTTATTTCCATTTTTCACTTCTATGACCCATTTATTATTTCTTTTTCCTACCTTATTTTATTTTTTTTCGGTAAAATACCTACCTTGAGATGAAATATAAAACCCCAAAAGTAGTGTACATATTTTAAATTTTACATTTTAGCATTAGAAATATAGGGTGTTTCCCCATTGTAATAGAGGAGATATTTTATCTCATTCACATTGTTTTTAAAACCATCATTTTGTCCCCGTATTAAAATCATTTACCAATAGTTTCTAGTTACTCTACTAGGGACTGTAGCGTATATATTATTCCCCCATTTAAAAATCAAATTTTCCATATGCCAACATCTTATCCATATATTTTTTCCTGATGAATATCACTGACAATACATTTCCTTTAAGATCAATTCCCATTTAGCAGCCCAACCTCATTATGTTTTAAGATACATAAAAAGGTATTTTTTACTAACTTGAGGAGATGTGCTTAGTTAAATAGAAAAATTGAAATCCAATATCACATCATCGAAGGATACTTGCATAAAGAAAGTGACCTTGAAAATTTACATGCAATATTTCTTCAAGTGAATAAAGGATCTTGAATCATGCTAGAAGGATATAAAATCATCTACAAATAGTAATTATATTTAAGCTAGAAGAGAGGAAGTTTATACGAGGTAGAAAAGTGTGAAGATTGGTTGATCCAATATTTGATATCTAAGAAAATAATAATTTTACTCATTTATCTCAACAAAATATGCAAATTCTATTTAGTAATACTCCACTTGTATAGCAACAAGCTCGATATGAAGGAAAAACAAGCTTGTGTGAGGCACTTGTCCTAAGTGATACCAAGGTTCCCCTAATTACTATATTGCCCACAATGGTGGCACCAAATTTTTAGGTACCTTGGGGTCTAATGATTGAAACATTGTCTTTGATGGATCCTTTTGATGAACTTCCCATAGGATCAAGGAAACTTTATCTCAAGTTTAGATAAGATGATAAATAACACCTAGATGAACATATCACTACACTATTTATTTCAAGAGGCATGTTGGTGTTGGTGTGAGGATATATTATTGACTTTTATTAGTTTATTAGGAATTTGACACCTCACCCATTGTGATTCATCTGACTTAGGTGAGTCATAGGTCTATTAGGGAGTTATATGACATATGATAGATTCCAGCATATAATTTGTCATACTTTTCATATGCGTCAATATCATATGGGAGTTACATATTATTCTAGCATTATAATTCCTCACTCCATCATGGGAGTATGAAATGTCTAGGCATGGGAGTTACATCAAAATCCTCATATGTAATCTCATATTTTCATCTATGAGAATGAGTAAATGATTTTATTTCATGCATTCACTTTTTCCTTGAGTTAATTTTTTGCTTTATAATTACTTGGGGGAAATTTACGATATGGTTCAATTGCAACTCCATGGATGTGCACGCCATTCTGTAATATATTCATGCCCTATTTCAGGGTATCAAAGATCTATCTTAATAATCATGTCACTCACATTGGTATTTTTGTATACTCTTCGTTTCATGTTTATATTTATCTTCAAGTGCAAGTTTTAGACAATATTCAAAAACATGCTGGCTTTACATTTTTGGTCTTTTTATGTTTGATGGTTATTTTTCTTGGTTTTTTGTACTTTGATTTTGTTCAAGTTTGTAGGTACAACAATAAAATATTGTTTTCTATTTTAGGTCTCAAGGTTTCAAGTTTTGGTTTGAAGGTGGGAATGTTGATTTTTTTCCTAACTCGGTGCCAACTAACTGATTTAGGCATAAAGCTAGCTAGATCACCCCAGATGTAGTTCTCTTTTCCCTCATTGCATCCTTCCCACTCCACATTCATCCAAATTATGAACCCTTAGTTCCTTCTACCTAAGCTTTGTTTACACCTTCTCGGGCTCCAACACGATCATGTTTTCACCTTCGAACTCCTATAATACATTACCAAGCCCATGCTTACCTCGGAATCACCCCAAGCTTTATCCTAGCTCACTTCTTCCCCCCAAATAATGTTATCCCTGGTTCAATATGTGGGTAATATTTCCTTAGCCCTTATTCTGGAGCTCATTAATAACTTCACCCTAGCTCAATCAAACCTCGATGATCTATTGTGTTTCACCCAAATTTCTGAACTGAGTCAAATTCACCCTGGTTTAACCCCCTCTCTATGTCAAACTCATCTTGCCTCAACTCTTGCTTCTACCTTACTTCTTTTTCTCACCTTATCTTTTGGCTTGGTCCATGTGCCTCACCTGAGTTGTTACTCCACTCACCACAGTATAATAGCCTTTCCTCACCGTGTCGACTGTCATTGGGTCCCTCACCAACTTGTAAGGATTGCATCCTCTTCTAGATTAAACTTAAACCTATCTCATAGCCCTATCCCCATGGAGTTCATGTGGAGATTTTATAGATCATCTGCATAGAGGTAGCCAGATTACCACATGGATACGAACAACTCACTGACACATGGATTCAACTCGCGGTGCTTTCCACCTTTGTCACCCAACTTAGATCTTATTCAACCCTAATTGGAATGAACTTATCAGCAATCATCTCACCACATCTACTCCTCATCCAGGACTATCTCATCAGTTAATGTTTCTTGTCCATAGTAGGTGCATTTTGTCTAGAGATCTTTTTCCTCAGTATGGATATATTTTCCTTTAGTTTAGATATATTTTCCTTTGGTTTGGAGCTCTTTATTTTCAGTCCATGGCTCTTTACTTTTGGTTTGGTGTTGGTGTATTTTGTCTAAAGTTGCATAATTTTGGTGTAGGGGTACTTTTATTTAGTTTGGAGCTAGCGATATATTTGGTCTAGAGATATTTTTCTCAAGTTTTTTTAGGCTTGTTGTAATCAACTACCTTTGCAAATAGGTTAGCGAGTGCATCAACGACAACCTTTGATCCATAAACTAACATTGATCCTATGTTTATATAGTTTATCAAAATGGATACTTAAAAATTTAATCATTCTTCCTAAATTAAGATATGATCCAAAATATGATTTAAGTTATTCCCAAAACTTAATCGAAAATATGATTTAGAACTCATAAATTATTTCCATTTTGAATGATCAAAAGGATAAAAATACTATTTTTTAAAATATTGTAAAAAATTTATAATTGCACCCAATTAATTTAAACCTGACTATTTTTTTTGAGAATTAGGAAATAATAGATGCACAAGTGAAAAAAAATCCAAAATTGATAATGGAGTTCACCTTCTGATCGGAATACATCTCAGGGATAGCTTATAACAGCATTCGATCCATTAAAAATCAATTATTAAGTACAATAATTACAACTTACAAAGAATAAAAAATCATAAACCTATAAAAATATGCTTATCAGAATTTTGAAGAACTCTAAACTCGATCAGAAATGTTCTCCAACTTCCCATAGAATTTTCACGATCCATTTCCCCATGTTTTACATAAAAATTTGAATAAAAATGCTTTAAACAACATTAAAAAAACACCAATATGGAAAATAAATGGTATAGGTTGATCATATAGAAGTTCTAAAGATATCTTCAATTATGTCAAACTCCTAAAAATGCCATTTAGTGGGTCAAAATAATCATGTCTGCAAACTAGTCTATTATGTCAACAAAGTAACATGCTAAGGATTGTACATGACAGATTCCGACTTTTTGCTAACATGGGATTGCCTCCAAGTGTGAGACTTTCATTTTGCGATATACATTTCGAGAAGGCTATCTTCCTCTGCCTAAATCTAATGCTAAAGTACTCCAAAAAAAAAGGTAGCTAACTAATCCTAAAATGACCATGCTAAGGGACTAGGGAGAGAGAGAGGGTAAGAAATATGTATGAACAAGAAATACTAAGCTAATATGTCATGATAACACCAGAAGAAGGGTGAGAGCTCTCCACAAGGGGAAGGAAAGTGAGAATACATGGGAAAGAGGGGAAGACATATGTGCCATAGAAAAGAACCATGTAAAGTGAACCTTGCTTTGTATTGACAACACAAAAAAGGAACTTTCAAGAAGGAGATACAAAAAACGTGTAAAAATAGAATAGAAAGGAAATAAATGAAAATAAAATGAGCTAGAGAAGAAAAATGTACCACAAAACAGATTCTATATTTCTCAAAGTATGCACAATTCCATTTTAGTCATGGCAGAAAGAGATATTATATTATAGAGACCAAGTTAGAGGTCTTAAACTTTTGAGCAGTCGACCACCATTTGGGCATAGCGTCGTTAAAAAAAGAGCCATCCTTCTAAAATGAGAATTTTTTAATATATAGAGAATGAGAGAGAGAGAGAAGAGATAAAAGAGAGAAAAAGACATCATATTTGATCTTGTCATGATTAAACTATCTCTATTCTTCCTTACAACATGACTTGTCAAGTGTGTTCCCCCAAGTCTGTTTTGCCTGTAGAAGGAGGAAAAACCCCATACTTCATGAAATTAAGTGCTTGCACCATGTGTAGCTGTTTATAACTAACCTGAACCATTTTTTTCTCCTTTTTTTCCTTTCAATTCATGCCAAATTGGAGTGCTTAGGGAAATCTCTTGAATGAGACCAATTTTTTTTTATTTAGTGTACGGAATCGGAAGATATCATCATTTGAATATTTGTATGCGAGATTCACATGAATTTGATACATGGCAGCCTATGATTGGCTCAGGGACCAGCCTCATGAAATGTGTGCATTACTTTCATGTGTGTCATGTGTCGGTCTTTGATTGGGTCACAAGATTGGTCCTTACTTCCTTTGTTTTCCCTTTTCCTCCTCTTCCTTTAATTCATGAAAATATGGGCCAATAAGAAATTTCCACATTTCTCACAGCTGTCAGACTATCTTTAGATCCTATCAGTCCCTTAGAAATGAGAGCCAATAAGAAATAACCATGTTTCTTCACAAATTTCCTTTTCAAATACCTCTGACTAACCATTGCGAAGTGTGAGCTGATAGAAAATCTCCATGCACTTTACATGTCAGTTCTTTTGATTTCTACCTATGAAATCCATGAACCATCAGCCGATGAGGAAGTTGCATGTATTTTTTGGACATTTTTCATTTGTCATATATGTTGTCACTGATGTAAAGTGACATTGATGGTGAAATTATTTGATGTCAAGTGGCATTGATGGCAAAAGGATAAATTGGTAAAGTGAGAAAGATGGAGGTTGATTAATAGTGTCAGCTCATAGAGGCTTCATGATGGTCAAGGATAACCTCTAAGGGACTCAATTAGTGTTTGTGCAAGCCATGGGCATAAGATAGTAGTTGCTAAAGTCTCTAGGAGGCCACAAAACTCTTGAAGAAGCCGCTGAAGCTTAGTGAAGGACACGGGTTAAGGAATAAAGATGCAAAAAAAAAGCTGAAAGAAAAGTTGTGGATAAGAAAGATGAAGCCACAAATGTGAAGGAAGAGTCACACAAGCAAGGATGGACTGAAGGAAAAAAATGCAAAGGTAAGGAAAGTTTGGAGGAATCCGTGAAGAACTAGAAAAGTCGTGGAGAAATATAAAAGATGTGAAGGATTGGAGATAGCCGCCAAAAACTATAGAAGCAACACATAAAAGAAAATAGCCACGGACCTGGGAAAAATCCATGGGAAAGTAGTGGATAAGGTGGAAAGCCACATAACATGGTAAAATCCACAAGAAGCAAAGAAAAGTTGGAGATGACTAAATAGATGCCAAGAAAGGAGAAAATCTACAGATCAAATAAAAATTCCATGATACATAGAAAAATTTCAAAGAAGCTTATAAAATCCATAGATTGAGAAAATATGAACTGGACAGGGTTCGAGGCCAAATAAATGGAGTTAAAAATGGACAAGTGAGATTTTTTTTCTCAAAAATCGATGGTTATTCAATTTTCTAGTGATTATGGTTGATCATACGACTTGAGATCCATGAAGAATGAATAAATCTATAGTTCCAGATGTCTACATCTAATGCTCATTGACTTTGTGGAAATACAGTTGCAGTTCACTATGGGATTCCTGATTTCAAGGTAGAATTAAATATCAAAGGAAAAACATGGCTCGCTCATCTTGATCAAGTTGGAAATCATAGAAAGATGAGAACTCTATTTTTATGTATCGGATAATAATTTTTTTTTGGTGATTGCATAGAAAAAGGTTAAATCAAGCCGAATATAGGAAGAGAAAAATAGGGATTTTACTGTATTCATTTAATGGACCAGATTATTAGCTTACTAAATAGGAAAGGTGCATGAATTTTTTTTTGAAGTAATGATATGGGTCAAATGTCTATATAGAAAAAGTGTGAAGGATATTTTGAAGTTACTCAAAAATGAAATAATGCAAAAGAGTTGAAAGAGCGATAAAAAGAAGCTTCTCAAGTGATAATAAAATACAATTGAGCTGAGAAAGAGAGATAAAAAGAAAAGAGAAAGGAAGGAAGAGAGAATACAAATGAAGTATTTAATAATCAAATGAGAAAAACATCATAGTTGTAGATTGAATGAGAAAGAGAGATCAAATTAGATGAACAAAAGAGAGTGATAGAAAGAACATAGATAGATACAGAAAAGTGGTCATTATCCATTATGTAAGAAATTTTTGTAACTAGATGGTCAAAATTTGTATATAAATCAAGTCTAAGTTATAGCTTAACATTCTCAAGGGGTTGCAGCCTCCTTGTGGGTAGGTGCCTACAAAAGATCATTTGTAGCTGATTAAATTAGGGGTTAGTGCTCCTCAGAAGTTGGTGATTTCTAAATTTGTTGAGTGGGTGCTTAACTGAAACTAGTGTAAGATTTATAATTGGTCTTCCTAATATATCTATGGTTTCAAGTGGTTTTTTCTCCTAAAAAGGTTTCCCACTATAAATATTGTTATCAGTGTTCTTCTATCTTGTATGTGTTTGTTTTAATGTTTATGCTCTATTACTGCACTTATTAAGAAATTTTGAATCAACATTTCTAAGATGAAAATTTAATCTACACTGATTCACCCCCCTCCCAGTGCTTGTGAATCTCTAACAATTGATATTAGAGTTGGTCCTTCTTACATAAACTTAACATATTCAAGGAGATCATATTTTCACAAACATGTCAGAAAATTAGGCACACGACGGTTTATCACTATCAAGATCACCTCTCTTTACTGGAAAAAATTATGCATTCTGGAGAATAAGGGTAAAGACATATATGATGTCTCTTGGTTTTGACATTTGGGAATACATTGACAAAGGATATAATCCTCTAGCCACACCAATCACTTCTTCAGTAGATAAATAAGAATATGAATGCAACTCAAAAGCCATGAATGTCATCCTATGTGGTCTAATCGAAACAAAATTTGTAAAAGTTATGTAATGCACAATAGCAAAGGAGAAATGGACCAAACTTCAAAATATTTATGAAGGAGATGAAAAATTCAAGTTAGGAAAATTGCAAACCTAAAAACCCTAGTTTGAGAATCTGAAGATGAAATATGATTAAAGTCTAAGAGCCTACATGCAGATAATAGATGAAGTTATAAATATGATCTAAAGCCTAGGTGAGAAGTTAGAAGAATCTGTTATTGTTCAAAAGATTCTTAGATGTCTTACTTCTAAATTTCATGCAAAGGTTTCATTGGTGAAGGATTCCAAAGACATTACGACACTCACAATGGATGAATTACAGAGCATTCTATTTGAATATGAGATGAGAAATATTGGAACCAAGAATACACATAAAGAAACCCATTCCAAGTAAGAAGAATAAGAAGAATTAGATTCATACGATGAGTTGGATGATGCAAATATTGAAGGAATGTTTGTAATAAGACTGAATAGATTTTCAGGTAAGTATAAAGGAAAAATACCTTTCAAATGCTTCACATGTGGACAAGTAGTTCATTTTGGTGTTAAATTCCAAAAAAAAATAAAGAAGCTCAATCTAAACATGACAAGGATAATCTCAAAAACAACAAGAGAGAAACTGGATATAAGAAGATAAATATCAAGAAGAATTTCTTCAAGAACAAAAGGAACTTATATTCCAAAGAAGAGTCAAGTGAATCTACTTCAAAAAAATCTGAAAACTCTAAAAAATAAAATGATGAATATTGGTATTAATTTTTATTTATGGCCATGGATTCCCCTGAAGAATGTAGCTCAAAAGGAAAGAGTACAGTTGAATTTGAAGACTCAGATGAAGAAGAATATGAAGTAAATATTAAAGCTAAATTAGCATGTGCTCTTGAATAATTACCACTGTGCATAAGAAAGAATAAAAATATGAGATGCACATTAAAATATTATGAAGAACAAATCTGTATCTTTGACAAAATACAATCTCTAAAAGAAGAAGAAGAGGCTAATGAAGTCAAAGTGCTTGAGACTCAACTAGAAAATATCTTAAACTCTTACAAATCAAAGAAGGATGAATGCACAAACCCTCTCAGTGATCTCTACAAAATGGGCACCAATTCCCCCAAATTTTTTCTTCCAGATTCACAATTGCTCAGAGGAAGCAACTATGCTGCATGGAAGACAAAAATAAAGACACAGCTTGAGTTTGAAGAGATCTGGCCTGTTGTGACTAGTACTCTAACCAAATCACCAACTGATGCAACACAACAACGACAGTTTGATAGAGCAGATCAGAAAGAAAAACTCATCATCTTGTTTGGAGTGTCTGACGATGTGCAAGCCCACATTCGAGATGCCACATCAGCAAAAGAAGCATGGGATAAGCTGAGCACAATATATGAGGCCAAGAACAAGAATGTCATACTCGATTTGCAGTCAGTTACATACATTGAAGTTCAAACAGAATGAGAAAATTAAAGCCTTCCTAAGAAGAGTTGTAGAGTTGAGGGCTTCACTTCTAGCCCTAGGAGAAGAGGTCAAAGATGAATCTCTCGTTCCCATTGTTCTGAGAGCTCTCCCTTCTTCTTACCACATTTTTGTCATAACTCTAAACTTGTCAGATACAACAATTAGTTTTGACAAGCTAGTAAACCTACTGTAACAAGAGGAAGCAATGCACAACAAGGATGATGAAGAGGATCAGGCATTGTCTTCACATCAAAAATGGAAAGGAAAGGTAAAGGAAAACCTAAATCCTATCAGAAATCCCCACATCAAAATCAGTATCATGGGGAAAATCAACAAAAGAAGCGATGTCCAATTTGCAAAAGAGGACATGACTTGCAAGAATGTTGGTTTAAACACTTATAAGAAAGGTTCATCAAGTAATTCCTGGACCACAACAACAACAAACTTACAAGGGGCATTCAAACAACTATCACGGGTAGAAAAAGGGGAACTGGAAAAGAAGACCCCACCAGCAAGGTAATATTGCTGAGCAACAAGAACAATCAGACAATGAAGACTTCTTGTTCACTGCTCGATCAGAGTGAACCATCCACATCATCTAGTGACGTATGGTATGTTGATTCAGTAGCCACTCGACACATGACCGGCCACAGAGACTGGTTTATTTCAATGAGGGACACGCCATCGAAAAATCATGTTTCGTTGGGAGATGATTCTTCATATACAGTTCAGGGGATTGGAAAAATTTCTCTACCCCTTGGTTCACGCAAATGCAAACTATCAGATGTTCTATATGTCCCTGGGTTGACAAAGAATCTTCTTTCAGTCAGTCAACTCCTAGATCACAACCTGAAAATTGACTTTGATAGTCAATCCGGCAAGAAAATGTGTTTGATTCGAGATAAATCCAGAGGCTCGAAAATAATTGCAAAAGCCTCAAATGTGGGATGAATGTTTCAACTTGATTTCATTCACAAAAATGATCAAGCACTTGTGCCTAAAAACTCCACCTCAGCTCAGTTGTGGCATCGGAGATTTGGTCATGTAAGTTTCAAATATCTCGAAACACTTCGCCGGTGTAATATGGTACATGGGCTACCATCTCTTCAGAAGGATACAGATAAGTGTCCTCACTGCTTAGGAATTGGTGCCCATTTTGGAGAGATCACTGACAGGGTTTGGCTCTTATCTCAAATTCTTCTTTCATTATATCAATTTTTGTGGATGAAGTAGGAATTGGAGAATTACAAAGTAAAATTTGAAAGTCCAATTCCCTTGTTTTATGATAGTACAAGTTCAATAAGTGTATCTAACAACCTTGTGTTCCACTCAAAGAACAAAAACATTCTTATTAGATATCATTTTTTGAGGGGGAACAAGTGAATGATCAAAAAATTAGTCTATAATATGAGAGTATAAAAGAAGAACTTGCAGATATCATGACCAAGCCACTGCCAAAGGATACTTTTGATCACTTAAGGAATGAATTTGGGGTAATTCCTGATCCCACCAACAACTAGAAGATGTAAAGACAAGGTGAGGGATAATTCTTAGGTAAAATCATCTTGTAAATAGTGCAAAATAGTATTTTTGATAGGGGGAGCTATTTTTATAGCTCAATTTTATCAAAGTATGCATCATCTTAGCGAGAGCTTGGTCCCAAGTAAATCAAGACATATGGATCAGACACATGTGTCAAGGGGGGAATTTTTTGAGGGTAGGAACCAACAGTAAGATTTTTTCCTAATTTTTCATATTTGAGAAGCATTGATGGCCCTTTTTCATTGTTGTAAAAGGGGGAGAAAAGATCAAGTCAGAAACCAACTAGTAATAACAAAAGGGGAGAGAAGATGAAAACAAAAATATGTTGAAAGAGAGCTACAAAGTGTTTTCAGAAACCAGGTATTCAAGTATCATTTTTCCATCAAATGGCTATAGGTTTCTATGGTATTAAAGTGATGAGGTGTTTCCATCAATGACAAAGGGGGGGGCATTGTTGTACCTTTTTCATTTGTCATATATGTTGTCATTGATGTCAAGTTGCATGAATGGTAGAAGTATTTGATTTCAAATGACATTGATGGAAAAAGGATCAATTGGTAAAGTGAGGAAGTGAGAAAGATAAAGGTTGATTGGTAGTGTTAGCTCACAAAGGCTTTAATATGGTCAAGGATAATTTATAAGGGAAATAATCAATTTTTTTGTAAGCCATGGGAATAAGAAAGTAGCCTCCAAAGTCTACAGGGGGATGCAGAGCTCTTGAAGAAACTGCAAAAGCTTAGTGAAGGCCGCAGGTAAATGAATGGAGCCACAAAGCAAAAAGAAGACAAAGGACAAGCCACAGATAAGAAATATGAATACAAAAATGTGAAGGAAAATCTGCATAAGCAAGGGAAGTTCGGAGGAAGCCAATGAAGAACTAAAAAATCTGTGGAGAACTATAAAAGACGCGAAGGACTGGAGATAGCCACCGGAAACTATAGAAGCCACGCATAAATGAAAATAGATATGGACAAGGGACAAAGCTGCAAGAAGGTAGCGAACAAGGTGGAAATTTACATAACATGGTAAAAGACGCTGAGAAGAAAATAAAATCTGCAAATGATTAAAAATTTTCCAAAAAGGAGAAAATCTGTGGATTAAAGAAAATTTTCACAATACAAAGGAAAATACCAAAGAAGCTTATAAAATTTGTAGATAGATAAAATATGAAATTGAAGACAAGGATTGAGGACAATCAATGGAGTTAAACATGGAAAAGTGATATTTTTTTCAAAAAAATCGATGGTGATTCGATTTTCCGGTGATTACAACTGAGCATACCACTTGAGCTCCACGAAGAATGAATAAATCTATAGTTCTAGCTATCTACATTTAATGGTCATTAAATTTTTGGAAATACAGTTGCAGTTCTGTATGTGGTTCTTGATTTTAAGGAAAAGTTAAATATAAAAGAATAAAAATGGCTTGCTAATCTTGATCATGTTAGAAATCATACAAAGATGAAAAATAGATTTTTTAGGTATCGACTAATAAATATTTTCTTATAAGTGCATAGAAAAAGGTGAAATCAAGTTGAATATAGCAAGAGAAAAATCTAGAGTTTGTTGTATTCATTTAATGGACCAGATTCTCAGGAGACTAAGCAGGAAAGGTGCTTGACACACAAAACAAAGTAATGAAATGGGGTAAAATGTGTATATAGAAATTTTTTTAAGGATATTTTGAAGTTTCTTAAAAATTAAATAATGCACAAGATCTAAAAGAGCGATAGAAGGAAGAGTAAAAGGATGAAGTATCGAATAATTAGATGAGAAGAACATCAGAGCGGAAGATTGAATGAGCAAGAGAGATCAAATTAGATGAGTAGAAGAGAGTGAAATAAAGAACACAGACAGATACATAAAAGTGTTCATAATCCATTGTGTAACCAATTTTTGTAACGAGATGATCAAATATTGTATGAAAATCAAGTCTAAGTTGTAGCTTAGTATTCTCAGGGGGTTGTACCCTCCTTATGGGTAGGTTCCTACAAAAGATCAGTTATAGCTGATTAAATTAGGGGGTTGGTGTTCCTTACAAGTTGGTGCTTGCTAAATTCATTGAGAAGGTGCTTCATAGGTTGAGTGGGTGCTCAACAAAAGCTAGTGTAAGATTTGGAATTGGTGTTCCTAATAAAGTCATGGTTTCAGGTGGGTTTTTCACTGAAAGGGTTTCCCACTATAAATTTGGTGATCAGTGTTCTTATATCTTGCATGTGCTCATTTTAATGCTTATAATCTATTGTTGCACTTCGAAAGAAATTTTGAATCAATATTTTTAAGGTGAGAAGTTAATCTGCATTGATTCACCCCCCTTAGTGTTTGTGAATCTCTTCCAATCTTTATGCATTATCATACCTTAGATAGTTGTATCTAACAAATGCGATGTGTGAGCTAATAAGAAATATCCATGCACTTCGCATGTCAATATTTTCTTTGAAGTCCTTCTAAAAGTTACGAAAGATTAGCCCAATGTGAAGGATCCATGTCTCTCGTAATGTTAGAACCTGCCAGACTTTCTTTAAGCCTTCGCATTTGTCATAAATGCGATATGAAAACAATTAAAATTTCTCCATGTATCCTTGAGCTTCACATTGGTCAGGATTTTGATGGATTCACATTGCAACTTCTTACCTTTAGGGAATTAGAAACTTTTAATCTTTGAATTTGTGCCACATGTCCCCTTTGACCCTATCTCATTTCCTCCGACCAGATGAATTATGATTTGAGGCCTAGTTCATTGACTAAAGGTCCACATAATGGATTTTTCTTGGAGACTTCCAGAATACTACCACATAACCCACCTTCAATCATTGGGTGGCCTCTGACATTCATTGTGGTTTTATTCCATTTTTTATGCTACAGCCTTGACATGTTTTGCACAACACTCCACATCAATCCCTTTGTCTTGCATTTTTATCTTCTTCCCATGGATTTAAGTAAAACCAACCTAAGTCTTTAACCAATTTTATTTATTTCCTAGGTAAGGAGAACCCGCAGAACACTAAGTTCCATGCAAACCCACAGTAAAATTAAATAGTCTTATATTGTTTTTTGAAAGCCAATGACCAATGCTTTTAGGAAGTACAATTTGATGGTCATATAACCGTTACAGACCTACAAAAAATGGAAATATCCTTTTTTAAATATTCTTAAAGAGAAAATAACCTAAGGGGGTAATTTTTGGATAACAATTTGGAAACCTCTCGGGGTAATCTACCTATTAGATTAGATTAGTGGTTTTTTACAATCCATTGGGCATGAATTCGAGCCCAAAAACTTTAAAAAAACTAATTTGAATTTTAATATTTCTTACCCCTGAGCCATATGAAGCATAAACTAAACTTAGCATGATCTATGGAGTTATGAATGAAATTTTGAAACTGCTCCAACTACTGGTTCTGCCAAAGATTATGACCATGGGATTTGGAATGAAAATGATCTTGGGGAATGAAGAATACACTCTAAAAATGACCCCATAATCTGATTCTCATGAACACTTCTCTAAACTAAACTGGAATTTGCAACAACAAAACACACAAAAACTATGTAAAAACACGAAAAAACCATACATGTTCCATGTGTAACCATGAAAAGTGTGCATAATGCACATTTTATACTAAAATAAAACCGACTCTACCCTATCTAACTAGATAGAAAGGATCTAAAGAAGACCTACAATAAGCAAGGATACATATCTTCCCTTTCTTACTGATTAACTAAAATATGAATTTTAGAAGTTAATCTAAACTAGGAACAACAATGAAATAACTGATGTAAACCAAACTATAAATGATAACTATTTTTATTTGATATTTGAATGAAATGAGATAATTGAAATAGGAGGGAAAAGGTACTAACCTAAAAGTGGCTTACCTTGTTGTGATCCATGACTAAATAGGGTGATGAGAAGATGGAGAAGAGTATGATAGTATACCTCAAGAATTTATAACAGATGAAGATTCAACCAGACTGGGGTGCTTGGAGGAGGAGTAGGGAATATGTTGGTGCCCTGGTCTGTAGTATGGGAACCCTAGTCAACAAAATAGCTCAGAACCTAAATCTAGGAGTGTCGCTAGATCTTCACAATTATTTTCCTTTTGTTGCATGGATGTCATACTATCCTTGTTTATGATGTCGTAAACCTACAATAGAGATTTACATGGAAAACCCCATACAAATCATAAAACCCCTAAAAAATAAAGATGCATACGAAGGGGTCAGATTGTCCTTAGTGGCCAAAATGGTGGACTTACAACTAAGTGTCGCACTACATTCTAGAACCAATGTAGTTCTATGTGATTGTGTGTCTAATGATGTTCCTAGGGTGCCCTAGTTCCAATAACATAGAGATATGGGGAAATAGCTAGATAAAATTAAAAATGGTGGATAGAATAAAATATACTTCTCTTTCCTATGCAGTGTGTGTGATGCAATGATGCCCAAATGTAGTCGCTTTCCTGAGGAGAATAGCTAGCCCTTAGTAATAGATAGTCCTCCCATAATATATCAAGTATGTTATGTTTATATAGGGATTTCTTACTCAAAATTTGAAACTAATGACCCGACATGCCGACTAGTACCTAGGGGAATGGGAGGAAAAAATGTAAAGACCGACCTCAAAAATTAAAATGAGACCCAAGTGAAACCGGGACTAGGGATCCTAAAAATAAGTATTGCGGCACCCATGGATGCCCTAATCTATCCCTAGGTGCCCTAGTCAAAGACTAGAGATAACAATTAAGTAATTAATGAAAATTGATACTCCCTGAGAGACAAACAAAACTTTGTAAAAATTTGATAACTGTCCAAGACATTTAATGACAATGACTGACTAAAGTGATTATAGGACTAGGGGATGAGCCATTAGTGAATACATTTCTTACGCGAGATCCATATATAAAACAACATACTTGGCAGTATAATTGTAATAGTAAGTTGTTTTGTGACTACATTTTCCCCAAATTTATGTTGATGAGTGGAAATCTTGGTAACATAAAGTAGATGGTGATGTGTACCTAAGAGAAGCTTGGAGAAGCCCATGTTGTAGTAGAACATACAAATGTGGTAGAAGATCATGTTGAATGAACCATATAGCATGTCAAACCATGGATCAACGTGTTTATCCATACAACGTTGTAAAAAATGTAATGTCATCATGAAGTGAAATAAACACGAGTGATGATTGTAATGTTTAATGATTGATGATTTCAAATGTTGCATGATGACGATGGAATGGGGTAGTGAGTGATCAATTCCCAACCTGAATGTGCGTATAAGAATAATCAACTGGAGGATTTGGGTGTCTTTCCACCAGAGGAAGAGTGTAGGGAGAAAAGTGTGTTATTTTCCAACATCAAGATCTAGCTATTGCGGAGGGACTCAGATCAAACATTTGTGCTTTTTGGA
Source organism: Taxus chinensis (assembly GCA_019776745.2). Lineage (NCBI taxonomy): Eukaryota > Viridiplantae > Streptophyta > Pinopsida > Cupressales > Taxaceae > Taxus > Taxus chinensis. Next base: position 830,375,658 of record CM034146.1, read on the forward strand.
TACAAATAATTTCTTGCAAAGAGAACTCAAATCATTGGGTGGTAAACTTTGCTGATGCTTTCAAATTTTTACTATGAATTTAAAGATTAATCATTTTTGAAAATATCAATAATGATAATCCTAGATCTTCATGAAGGAGAAGGTTATAATTGATTTTCAAATATTGGGAAAATTCTTTTGTAATTAAAATTCATTCTGACCTCATTTCCCAATATCTTTTATCCCTTCTTCATTCATAATCATCCAGAAATGTATCCAAATGTTTTATACTCATCATTACTGGGGTATGTGTAGAGTGATGTAAGAAACAAATATATTTCCTACACTCTTTGAAGTTAAAATTTAAGATATACTAATTTTTATCTAGCATTCCCTCTTTGTAGGAGAAATCCTGTATGGTATCTAGTGTTATACCTCAAATTTTAACTACCCCTCTTTTAGAATTTACATCACATTTCAAAAATTTCTCCTTATATGTCCCTTTTACATTAGTGTTACAAGCGTATGACGGGGGAAATTTTATTTATTTAAATGCATTAATTTGATTGTCATTTCACGTTTGAAGTGGTTTTGATACATTGGCATGTCGGCATTAATATGATTAAATTATTTGCATTTATATATCTAGGTTATGTTGGACACTTTGTAGATTGATGGTCACATATTTAACGAGATGACATTCGAGTTTCAATTTATGATGACTATATTTAACTTCCAAGCTCACTTTGTGATTTATATTTTCTTCACTTTCTGGAACTAGCGAGGTATCAGTCAATGTCGATTCTTTTGTTTTATTTCATTATGCGACATCTATAGGATCATTTTTATGGTATATGGTTTGTTAAAACTCATAACTTTCCATTGTGCTATATTTTAACGCCATATGCGTTTGATATGGTATGCACATTTACCTGTGATATGAAATCATAATTTGGGTTTTTGAACCTAGATGCATATATGTTTTATCCCTTGAATGTAATTTTAGGATATTGATTTATAAATTTATTTAGTATATGCTAAATTTAATAATCACCTCATATGATTTCAATGAAAAATTTGGAAGCAAATGTGGGAAGTATATTCCATTAATTTGAATTTATAAAAAAAATGCCAAGTGGCAAGGTTGGTAGTGGAACAAGAAAGTTGGGAACATTAGGAATATGGTTGTTTATGACTGGAAGGTTTGGGTTTTCATATTATAGGGCTCGAGGTACCCGAGCATTGAATGCGACTTTGAATCCCTTTTCCTTATCTTCATTGTGAAGTTTGTTTATTCTTTACATTTGTTCCCTCATACAACGAAGCCTTGCCATTTTGGTCTCTAACCTGTTTTACCTCCATTTCGATCGATGTTGATGAAGTTGAAGGGTTCTTGGGTATTTGGATTTGGTATTTTTTGTTTCATTTGAGGTATGCTTGACCTCTATTTGATTTTGAGATATTTTTGGCCTCTATAGTTTTGAGTTTTTCATTCCACATTCGAATTGAAGATGGATTTTGACTGTTTAATATTTTGATTTTTTTTTCAAAATGGGGTGTGGTTAATTTAAACAACTTATTTTGATTCTTATTCTCCCTAATAATATTTTTGTTTCACTTTCTTTTGGGTATTTGAGTGCATGATTCTCGTTCATCTGTAGAACATTTGGGAGCTAAAATTTGATTGTTCTTTTGTGGAAAGTTTAGTTTTGAGCCAAAGTAAAAAGGGTTTTTTATTGAGTTTGTTAGAGTTTTTATTTTGTTGAAGGGATACAAAGCATAGTTTTATTTCTTATGATTATTGTGTTTTTGAAAAAATTTGAGAACTCTTTGAGATCCTTGCATTTTTTTCTACAGTTCGTTTTTGGTTTCTAAGAACCATGTATTTAAGATCTTATAATAGAAACTATGTCGTGCTTTTATAAACTAGGCAATGAAAAGCAAGAAGTGTTATGCAGTTTTGTAGAAACGAAGGAATTTTTCTCGATTTAAATGTTAAAATATAAGGTTCAGTGATATTTATTATCTCTAAAAATTTCTAAAATGAATATATGGTGTTCAGGTCTTCTAAGGATTTTATGGGTTATCATTTCTGAAGATTGGTCATTTCATATTTTGAAAACAAGACTAGTAAGTGGGTAAAGCTCTATTAGTAGTTTGTGATCTAACGAGTTTTACCATATGTAATTTTTTCTATTTATGTTAAATGGGTTTCTATTCATGGCATTTGGTTTCTGGGTATGATTATTTTAGGTTTGAGAGTGCATATTTTTGAATAATTTATAGAAATCATTATATCATTTGAAATTAGTACTTGACTATTCTTAGAGAAGGATATGCATGAAATATTGATTATGGTAGTTTAGTGGTTTAATATTATTTATTTATTTTAACTATTAAAATATACATGTCTTAGTGGATGACACTGGGAAATTCCTCTTTGATATGGATAGTCATGAATTTTGGTTTTAGGTTTTATGTTGATTTGAAGGATATAATTGTCTTTGAGGCTGTAAAATGATGATCATGATTTTTTGATATTTTAAAATGATTCAACAGAACTATTTGTGGTGAAGTTTCTCTTTGATGAGTTAATAATTCTCTATATGATGGAGTGATTTCATGGGTTTTATGGAATGATTAAATTCTAAAATAATTTGATTATCATTATGGAAAATTGACATATGCCTAGATCCGGGTTGAATGGTTGGGGTTCTCCATAGAGTTATAGATCCAACTCAGGTTGGAATCATAATAATAATGGATCTTCACATGGTCACAGAGGTACTCCTTGAGGTAGACTAAGGGAGCCTAACTCTTTTTGGGGACGTGTTCTCGTTGTTCATAGGGGTGGTCCAACCTAAGTATCTATTCAATTTGATTCTTGCAAACCTATTATGAGGGAGGTCTTACATCTGATAGATTTTCCAATTATTTAGCCTTCCCACATTCTTCCTAAATTAAATGCCCGTTATGTTGAACATCATCCTTCTCATTCTAATCATGCTCATTTTACATCCCGGAGGCCTTTGTATTCATATCCTTCTTTGCATAATGTTGAATTAAATCCTTCACTACCCCTTATAAAAGCTAAAGCAGAGAAACATTATGCAACCCCTAAATGTGTTAGGTCCTCTACATACATACCGATGGAGCTATGTCCATTTAACTGATTCAAGCTAGAATTTTATGGTGACTCAGGCTCTCTGACTCATACTATGTTGAATTTGGAGTCTTATGAATATACTTAAATGAGGGCGGTGGATGGAACACCCTTTCTTGATATGACTAGAGAGGATTGGAGATTTATGCTTTTATTTTGACATTTGAAAATTTGGTATTTTGGGGACATATTGATTTTCATATGGTGGACTTGCTAGTATTTTGACTTAGCCATTGGTTCGAACTCAGATGGCCATAGATATTATGATGCGGATATATTTTGATTTATGTGGATGTTATTGTTATAACTTAAATATTTTGAAAAAGATTAAAATATATGGTATAATTTTGATTTTAATGGTTTAGAAATGATAATGTAATGTTATGGCTACATGGATGATTTTTGGATTTAACGTTTTATTTAAATTTAAGTGGATCCCCACCCCTATATACTTGGTTCCCATTAATGTTTTAATTTATATTTGAATTTATGATATGATTATAACTATGCATAAAAAATTTAATTGACATATCTTTATATCGATTTATATTCATAGTCTCCTATTATGTAATATCTTTATTTTATAAAGATATCAGTTATAACTACTTTGTTGGAGGAGATCATAAAAGAAGATGAAGGGACCTTTCTTGCAAGAGGAAATGTTATCCCAAATTCACCCCCTGGGTTAATTTGGATAACTCGTTATAAAATGGACTTAACCATTCAAATTTTAGGATGTGCAAACAACCATTAAATTCAGACCCAAAAATAAAAAAAGAAAGATAACTCAAGATGACAAAAGCAAGTAAAATATTCATGCACGACGAGCTGGTGAACTGTGGGAAAATTGAGCTAGTCAGGTTTTGTGGTGAGTTGGAAATGAGATGGATGATGAATGATTTACAGAGCAAGGTGTGTGAGTTCATGTTGGAGTCAAGTTGAACTCAGAAAATGTAGGGTTGGATGGAGATCAGATGTCCGTCCAACTCCACCTATATAGATGGTTGTTAGATAGAATCCAAATGGTCATCCAACCTCACAGGTTGGACGACACATAGATAGACAATCGTCCAACCCCCTTAGTTAGACGACCAAGGTTAGATGGCTTGGTGAAAGCCAAGGATGGATGGGTCATGAGGTTAGATGGCCAAGGTCAAAATAGTGTCTAATGAGTTGGTGGACAGCGTGGGAGGTTGAAGTTGAACTAATGGTGAGGTGGAATGAGATGGCTCATGGTCGGGTCACACAAGCTAGAGGCAAGAACCTAGTTGGATGAGCCACAAGGTTAGACGGTCATCCAACCCCATCTATTTGGGTGGATGTCTAACCTAGGTTAGATGACACAAAATGATGGCCCACTGTCCAGTTGTACAGAACAGGGATAGATGGGTCATGTGGTCAAATGGGTTGTTATCTGAAATAGGCATACAAACTAGGATGGAAAACCATCCAACTCAACAAGTTGGTTAGCCCATGATATAAGGACAATGGTCAACAATTTAGTTAGTTGCTTCAAATTATACAACCCAATTCAATTAGACTTCCCTCCATCCCTTACAGGTTGGATGCCTCACAAATCACATGTCAGGAGAGGGAAAGTGTGAAAATATATCTGAACAACCCACATTAATGGTCGTAGTTAAGGTAGTTCAGCTACCTATCAGGTTTTTAATGTGACCTATTAGATATTTAGTGATATATGTCTAGATTTTTAGTGTCAAAAGATAGTTCAATAACCTCACCCATGAGCAGAGAATTGATGGTGGTGGTTGAGGTAGTTCAAATACATGTCAAGTATTTAATTATGGTAGGTGAGACAATTTCATATATAATGTAGTTGACCCCTCATTTTTACAAAGACATTCTTGAAGCTGGGAAAAATCTTACATATTTTTTCCTCAACTCCAATGAGTTGTAAGCATTCTCCTATGCCTAACAGGTATATTTGTGCCTCCATTGAACAATTTAATGGTATTTTCATGTTATAGAGCAATAACTTCATGTTTTTGTAGTTTTTTCAACCCTTTCTCATGTTTTATTGCACCTCTTTTCCTCTCTATTTTGTTGTTGGTTTTATGTGCATGTATTTCACATTTTTAGGTGTAAGCTGATGTGTTTCATGGAGATTTGATGGCGAGTGGAGATTTGGGTCTGTTTCACTACTATTCTGACCTCTCTAAGCTCTATTTTCCCTCTTCTTTCTCCCTCAACAAAGTATCTAACCCCCTCTTTGTAGTGCTATCACCCATGTTAGTGTAGGGTTTCCCTTTTCATGCACTTTCTCTCTCCCTATCTCCTTGGAAGTTTTACGATAGGTGTAGTTAGGCATTTTTTCTACATTAGGAGTAGTTTAGCATTAGGGTTAGATAGAATAATTCATCCTTCTCTGGAGGTCCATATCAAGTCACAAGTCCCACAACTTGAAGGATGGACCCATGTTAGAAAAATTCCAGTGATTGCCCCACATATGTGACAACAAATTTGGGGGTGTTGTAATTTTAACATAACTTGAAAATAGAGGTAATTTGCATATTGAGTTAAGTGTGTTTCATTATATATTTTTGGTGAAGATATTATGAATGAAGCTTTTATTACATGGTTTGGTGACCTAAGGTTTGAAGATATAAGTGTAAACATTTGATGCAACAAGTATATCAAGTGATTATTTTCATTATTCCAATTATCTGAAGATTAATTTTCTATGTCTAATCTATATACTAATCACAGATTTAGATCTTCATATCTAGAGTTTCCATTAAGGTTGTTTGCATGATTTTATAAAGAATTTTAGGTCTATGATATGTCATTTGGCTATTATATTCATCAAATTCTGATCAAGGATGATTTTGGTCAATTTTGTACTTCTCTTTTGTGAGTCAGTTTCCCAAATTAATATAAAACAATGTTGGTATCTAAAGACTTGAATCATTATGTGCATGGTGTATATTTATGTTAGTTCCTTGCTTACATCTGCTCATATACTTCTGAAATTGAGAGTTAAAAGGGATTTATTTTATTCTTATTTCTGAAACGAGAGTGAAAAAGGATTATTTTAGATTGTATTACAACAAGAATTTTATGATATCAAGAAATTAATAGAAATCAATGTATGGAAAGATGTTGTGAGGCTTGATTCCTTCCCTCCAAGAGGTTATATAGTTCATAGATATCATTTTGTTGGATCAGGTTTATTACATGCAGATTTTGGGTTTCTTTTCTTTGTTGTTTGTTTTTCTTGTTTTCTTTCTGTTTGTATAATAATTTCCCATAATCTTAGGTTAATTTTTGCATTGATAACTTGAGATATAAAATACCCCAAACCCTTATAATTTTCAAAGTCTCCTACTCGATTAAAGCTGGTTTGATCCTGTCTTAACCTTTTACGATAGGTGAAAGGTTTGATTAGTTTTCGGTTCATTTTTTGTTGAAAATAAAATTGGAAACTCCGGTGGGGAATTGATAAATAAAATATCCAAATGATAGATCATAGACCCAAAATGCTAAATAGAAAATTTTGCAAAAATCCTTCATGAAACCTTTGGATATGCAGATCTAAATCTGAAATCAATATATAGATTAGAGAATGAAAATTAATCATCAAATAATCAGAATAATAAACAAAATCACTAGCTATACCTACTACACCAAGTGTTTACAATTAGATATTCAAACCTTAGGTCACCAAACCCTGTAATCAAAGCTTCATTCAAAATATCTTCACAAAAAAATATAAAAAGAATTGAACTTAACTCAATATGCAAGTGACCTCTATGTTCCTCCCTCAATAATGTGCCCTTCATCTTCTTTAGAATCAAGGAAAATGATAGCATTAGTGAATTGATCTTCATGAGTATTCCAAGAAAAGGTTCAAATGTTGGCACTAATACCTAGTTGTGAATATTATAAAGGTAGATCTTTGGATGTATGATAGGTGTAATACCTGTAATGGTCATGAAGAAAATTTCTCTTGAAAGAATGAATTGGAAAGAAAAATCCCTAGTGGAGTCTCCATTAATGGATCAAATCAAAGAATCTTTGAAGTTACCATAATGATAATCACATTATTTCATAAATGAATCATTCCATAAAACCCAAGAAATCACACCATCATATAGAGAATTATCAACTCATCAAGGAGAACCTTCACCAAAAATATTTTTTTTGAATCATTTCAAATTATTAGAAAATCATGATCATAAATTTACAACCTCAAAGACAATTATATCCTTCGAATCAACATAAAACCTAAAACCAAAATTGATGATTTTCAATATCAAAGAGGAATTTCCCACTATTATCCACTAAGACAATTATATTACAACATTTCAGAGCAAGAATCAACGCCAAAATGCTAAATTTCCATAATCAATATTTCATGCAGACCTGGTCAAAGAATAACTGAGTATTAATTTCAAGTGATATCATGATTTCTATAAACTATTTCAAAAATATGCACTCTCAAGCCTGAAATGATCATACACAAAAACCAAATTCCATGAATAGAAACCTATTTAACAGAAATAGAAAAAAATCCATATGGCAATATTTGTTGGATCACAAACTACTAATAGAGATTTACCCATTTACTAGTCTTGTTTTCAAAAGATGAATTGACCAATCTTCAAAAATGATAAACCATAAAATCCTCAGAATACCTGAACACCATATATTCATCTTAGAAAATTTCACAAAGAATAAATCTCACTGAACCTTATGTTTTAACATTCACACCAAGAAACATGCCTTCATTTCTACAAACTACATAACACTTCTTGCTTTTCATTACCTAGTTCATAAAAGCACGACATAGTTTCTATTATAAGATATTCAATACCTAGTTCTTAGAAACCGAAATGAACTGTTGAACGAAATGTAAGGATCTCAAAATATTTCAAAAATACAATAATCATGAGCAATAAAACCATGCTTTGTATTCCTTCAGCAAAATCACAGCTCTAACGAATTCAACAAAAACATTTTTTACTCGGGCTAAAAAAAATTCCATAGGAGAACAATCACCTTTTAGCTCCCAGATGTTCTACAGATGAATGATCATCATGTTCTTAAAGACCCAAAATCAAGTGAAACTGAAATATGATGAGGGCAAAAAGTAATCAAAATAAACTGCTCAAATAATCATACCACATTCAACAAAAATTTAGAATATTGAATAGTCAAAATTCATCTTCAGTTCAAACTTGGAATGAAAAACAAACAACCAGAGGCCAAAAATAGCTCAAAATTGGAGAAATGTCATGCATACCTTAAACAAAACATATAATACCGAAGCCAAATGCCCAAGAAAACTTCAACACCATTAACAGATATCAAAATGGAGGTAACACCAAACAGAGACCAAAACGGAAAGGCTTCGCCATATGAGGGAAAAAATGTAAAGAATCAAAAAAATTTCACAATGAAGATAAGGAAAAAAGGTTTGGTGGCCTAAGGTTTGAAGTTGTAAGTGTAAACAATTTGATGTAGTAGGGTATATCTAGTGATTATTTTCATTATTTTGATTAATATAAAGATTAATTATCCATGTCTAATCTATATATTGATTGTAGATTTAAATCTACATATCTAGAGGTTCCATGAAGGATGTTTTCATGAGTTTATATAGCGTTTTGGGTCTATGATATGTCATTTGGCTATTGTATTTTATCAAATTGTGATTAAGGGTTGATTTCAATGAATTTTGTACTTCTATTTTGTGAGTTAGTTTATCAAATTAATATAAAACAATGTTGGTATCTAAAGGCTTGTATCATTATGTGCAATGGTCTATATTTCCGTTAGTTCCTTGCTTGCAGTTTCCTCATATACTTCTGAAATTGAGAGTTAAAAAGTGATTTATTTTATTCTTATTTCTGAAAATGGGAGTCAAAAAGGGTTTATTTCAAATTGTATTACAACAAGAATTTTATGATATCAAATAACTAATACAAATCAATGTATGTGAAATATGTTGTGAGGCTTTATTTTCTTCCCTCCAAGAGGTTATCTAGTTTTATAGATACTCACTCTTTCTGATAGGGTTTATTACATGTAGATTGTGGGGTTTATTTTCTTTGTTGTTTTTTGTCTTGTTTGCTTGTCTGTATTTCATGTTTTATTTCTGTTTGTATAATCGTTCTCTCTAAATGAATAAAATTAATTTCCCATAATCTTAGGTTCATCTTTTCATGAATAACTTGAGATATAAACTACCCCAAACACTTATAATTTTATAAGACTCCTACCTGATTAAATCATATTCAATTCCATCTTAACCTTTTATGATATGTGAAAGGGTTAGTTAGCTTGTCAATCCATTATTTGTCGACAAAAACATTATGCGACTCCATTGGGGAGTTTTATTTTTGATTAATTTTTTCACGAGAAGTTTTCTTCTAACTATCTGCTTGTTTTAAGATAATTTTCTTGATAAAAATCATAGTTATTACACCTGTCATACAACTAGACCTATCTTTAGAAGATTCACAACTAGATATCAGTGCTGACATTAGAACCTTTTCTTGGACTACTAACTCATGAATATCAATTCAGTAACACTATTATTTTCCTTGATTTTTGAAGAAGATAAGGCCTTTAAAATTGAATGTCACTTTAGAGATTAGTTAGAAAACACATCAAGATATTGTAAAAAAACAAAAGAATTTAGATAGAAAGTGGAGTTGTTCTTAGAATTTTTAAAGTTCAAAAGATATTGCCTTTGGACCCGGAGAACAATAAAAAAATTGTTAAAAACATTTCTGTTGATATTTATGATTTATTTTATTCTATTTCTGAAATGGAGAACTTCATTAATAATAACAATAATGACAATAGAGAGGAGAGGAGAAGGAGATATGCTCAACGTATACCAGGTTTTGAGGACAATCAAGACATAAGAGATGTAACTAATGATGAACACTCTAATGGTGATGGTGATGAGTTGAATCCATGGCTTAAAGGAAATCCAATATACATTAGAAGGAACCCACCAAAACTTCCTTCCTTGAAAGGTATCACCCTGTCAAATTTTTCAGGAGATGTCTGTGAATCATGGGAAGATCACCTTAATGATTTTAATTTGATTGGTGCTGTCATTAGCATTATAAACAAAAAAATATTTCCTCATACTATTTTCTCAGACCCTCCAAAGAAAATATTATAAAGCTTTTATCATTTTACCTTCCAAATCCATTTTTTCTTGGTCTGAAATAAAAAATTGGTTGAATGAATGTTTTGGTAAAAAAAGGGATGAATATGAATTTCTTAATGATCTCTCTAACATCTCAATGGATGTTGGAGAAACTATTTATCACTTCACTATTTGTTTTACTAAACTTAGACAAAAAAATATCAAGAGATGTTAGACCACCTTAAAATCTTTCTCGTCTTTATTACTGCAGTGCTCTTCCTCTAAAGTATATGTTATCTCTCAAAGATAAAGAGATCTTTGATTTTGAAGAGCCCATTAATTTATGTATAGACTATGAAAATAAGCTTGAAAATATTGGTTTCAAAGAGAGAGCTTCTACAGGAATTTCTCGTGATATCATGGAGATTTTAAATTTTATCCATAATTTAGGTAATGATCTAGTCATCGTCAAGAGACAACTAAATGACCAACCTTCGAGTTCAAAATCCAATGCTTCCTTAGGTAAGAAAAAGGTTGAGCCCAAAGAATTGTATTGTGGAGTCTTTGAAATAGATCATGATCGTTCCACATGTGTTACTGCTGAAAAAATCGAAAAGTTCATTAAAGGAAAAAATATCAATGACATGTACAATTTTGTAGACTCTAAAGTAAATGCATTGCAAACAAGAGCCAAGGATTATTTAAAAAAATATACTAATCAAGAAAAAGGTAAAAGTACATGGTTCAAAGTCTAAAGAATCTAATAATTCTGACAAGTCAAAGTCAAATTATGTTGATAGGACTAAGGACTCATGATCAAACAACACCTAAACATTCAAACAATGCTAAAGCTCCTTCTGGTTTGAATAATGCCCAATATATAAACTATAGACCCAAGTCATATATTAATTCTTTTTTTTTTTTTATGAGGGTTATGGTATAATATTTTATATGAAGAATTTTTGAAGTAATTTGACCATGTTTGAAAGCCTTAACTTGCCTGGATAGTTTGAAAAGTTAGCTACTACTCCCAAAAATAGATCCAACCCAAAAAATATTGTAGCTTTACAAGAAAAAAAGATGAAGAGGATGAAGTCTTGAATGAATCAAGTAATCCAACTCCATATTACATACCTCCATTCTACGTCACTATCAAAATCTGAAATAAAATTATTACAATTGTATTATTGATACAGGTGCATCTAAGAACATAAAGCCTAAGTCCACTGCTAAGCAATTAGGCATATCATATGAGAATGATAATAGGAAGATGATTGGATTTGATTTAAAACATACAAAATTACATGCAAAGTTCAGAGACATTATCATTTAAATTGCACAAGATGAAAGATTTAAATATATGGGAAACATGCATATTATCAGTATTCTAGCCAATTATGTAATGTTATTGGGAAGAGACTTGTCTCAAGATATTGGTGCTTATGTTGGTATAGATCTTACTTAGGTTCATGTCAAGAATACTATTGTCTTTTTGCAAAGAGAATACTGGTCAGGAACGCCCATTGAAGGTATAGAGAATCCACTATTTCTTTCATGGATACTGGTATGGGTACTTATGGTTTGAATTATCCAAAGATAATTTCTTTTAATTTTATATACTTTTAACATGCTAGGATAGTCCCTCAAGATGAGTTTTGGTCAGTGTATTTTGATGGAGCATATTCTAAAATTGGAAATGGTGGTGGAACTGTTATTAAGTCTCCCTTGGGTAAAGTTTTTAATTATGTTTATTAGTTTTATTTCGAATCAACCAACAATACTCCTGATTTTAAAGCTCTCTATGTAGGATTGTGGAAAGCTCATGACCTTAAAATCAAGAAGTTGATTGTTTCTAGTGATTCAGAATTGATTATAAGATAGGTTAAGAAGATTTATAAGACAAACAAAACACAGTTATATATATACACATAAAAAGTATGGTCCCTTATAGAAAATTCTGAAGTATTTAATATAATACATATTTTTTGAGAGTTTAATGATGATGCTCAAAAACTCGTTGTTTTTGCTTCAAATCCTTTAGTTTCAGATGATCATCCTGACTATAATTTCATAGAGGCCTGAAGACCTTTCTTTCCTGACAATGAAACTAAATTTTTTATTTTCTTACGTGATGAACATATAGATTGCTTCTTGAAAGGTAACTATTTTGATTTTGATGAATATGTTTAGAATTACGGTGACTATTTGTAACTATCTAGTAATAAACTACCTATTGGTATGGTCAGCCTCAAATCCATGTTTTCACCCCATGATCATCCTAAAATTTTTCCTTTTACTAAAACCTCTAAGAGGATTATAGGAGAAACAATTGTGGTTAACCTTGACACTAATGATGATCCAATTTTTTTTATTTGGGTGCATGTCTTTCAGCAACTGATATAAAATCTTATGTTAAGTTGTTGAAATAATTTATTGATATTCTAGCTTGGTCCTACAAATATTTAAAAGGTTACTATACTAGGATCATTAAACATGACATTCCTATCAAACCTGGTATCAAACCTGTAAGACATAAATCTAGAAGGGTAAGCCCCTTGCTAGAAGACATCATGAATAAGGAGCTTGATAAGATGTTAAAGGATGGTTTCATATTTCAAGTGAGGTATTCAGACTATTTTGACAACTTGGTCCTAGTTAGAATGAAAAATGGAGACATTCGTCTTTGTTTTGACTTCAGAGATCTAAACCATGTGAGTGCCAAGGATAAATTTCATTTGCCAAATAATGACCAAATTTTATAGCAAGTTGTCAGTTCAGAAATGATTTCTCTTTTGGATGGTTTCTCATGTTATAACTAGATTTATGTAAATCCACAAGACAGACATAAAACAACGATTAATACATGAAGAGGTACCTTTACTTTAAATCATATTCCTTTTGTTCTAATTAATGTAGGTGCCACATTTCATAGAGCAATGCACATTGATTTAAATGATTTAATTGGTGTCATAATTAAGATATTTGTAGACGACTGAACAATATATTCAATGAAGGGAAAGAAACACTTAGAGCATTTTTATGAAATCTTCATTCACTGTCATAAGTATGGGATTTCCTTAAATCCTAGGAAATTTGTTTTTTGGTGTAACAGAAGGGAAAATCATGGGTCATATCATTTAAAAGGATGATATTTCAATAGATCCATAGAGAGTGCAAGCTATCAAAGAGCTAACCCCACTAAAAAATGAATCTAGACTCAGATCATTTTCTGGTAAGACAAATTTGGTGTGAAAATTCATTTTTGGTTTTTCTAATAAGGCTGCTCCATTACCGATTTTATTAAATAAAAATCATGGTTTTTTGTGGGATTCTAACGTTGATGCTTCTTTTAGTGATGTCAAGAATGTTATTTCTTCAACACCTATTTTGGCTAAACCTGATTGAGATAGACCATTCATCTTATATCTTAATGTGACTGACAAGGCTATGGGTGTTGTGATCACTCAATATTTTTCCTTTGAAGAAGAAAAACCAATTGCCTACTTCAATAAAACTCTAAAAGATGATGAAATCAGGGATCCTTTGATTAAAAAATTTATCTCTATTTTGGGTAAATATAAACATTTTTTTATGGGTAATAAGGTTGTTATTCAGTCTAATGTACCTATTTTATCTTACTTATTCAAATAAACCATAGTTGATGGAAGGTTATCCAAATGGATTTTCAAAATGTATTAATTCGATATCAAGTTTGAAATATGTTAAACTATCAAAGGAAATGAACTCACAAAATAATTACCTGAAAATGAAAATTCTGAAATTAATGTCCTAATTTTTAATGTTGATTAAAATTTGAATGTTGTTCTACATTTTAAAGTTTTGAAAACTGATTCTTTTTCAGCATAGTATAATTTTGGTTTGACTATGCAAGACTGGGACTTATTTTTGTCTCAATATGATTGGTACCATGACTTTTTCTATTATTTCCAAAACCAGTCTTATCTTGATCATATGGAAAAAGACAACACAAAGCTTTACGCTTTCAATCTCTTAAATTCTTTCTGTTAGAAAATATCTTGTTTTACATAAACCGAGATGGTATCTTACTTAGATGCATAACTCAAAATATGACTAACAAAGTCCTTAGAAATTTTCATGAGGGAATTTGTGGTGGAAACTATGCTGTGAAAATTACAAAACAATAAATTTTACATGTTGGTTACTATTGGCCCACCATTTTCAAAGATACTTATCATCATGTCAAGTCTTGTAATCCTTGCCAAATCTTTACTGGCCAGGAACGATTACATGTTATGCCTCTAAATGTAGTTATTCTAGATGTACCTTTTCCAAAATGGAAAATTGACTTTATTTCAGATATGCATCCTCCCTCATCTACTAGACATAGGTATATTTTGAATACGACTAATTACTCTACCAAATGGCTAAAGGCATTAGCTTTAAAGAGTTCTACATCTAGAGAGGGCATAAATGTTTTTGAGAATCAAATATTTTCCCGCTTTGGAGTAGCTCATGAAATAATTTCAGATAATGGCCCAAAGTTGAATTTTGATGAATATTTTACTTTTCTTGATAAATATTCCATTACTTCTAGTCACTCATCCAAATATTACCCGCAAGGTAATGGTCAAGCTGAGTCTACAAACAATAATCTTATTAACATAATGAAAAATATTATATGTGAAAATAAATGGAATTGGTACCTGAAGATTTTCAAAGCCTTATGGGCTGATAGAAAAAAACCTAAGTCAGGTACATGTGTTTCCCCTTTTTTGCTTGGATATGGTTTTGAAGCAACCATGCCTATTAAGTTACAAATTTCATCTTCCAAAACAACTTTAAACTATGGGATAGATGATTTAGATGTGATTCAGCTATGTTTAGGTGAACTGATTGCTTTGTATGGGACTAAGATCACAACAATTTAAAAGTTAGAAAAGGGTAAAGAGAAAATGAAGAAACTATTTGACAAAAACACCATTGTAAATAAATTTTAGGTTGGTGGCTTAGTTCTTTATTGGGATAAGGATAATGAAAATACAAGCAAGCAACATAAGTTTAACTCTCTTTGGTTTGGACCTTATCAAATAATATTCATTTTAGGTAATAATGTTTTTCACTTATGTGAGATTAATGAAAATTGGTTGTGTTTCACAATCAATGGTCAACATTTAAATAGTTTTTAGCAATGAGTTAACATTTTGTACTTTATATATTATAGTTGATTGTATTTTTTGGTTTCTCTATTTTTTGTTTTGGCTTGTTTTCTGTTTTGGCGTTTGTTGGTCTTTGTCTGGTTCAAAATGATTGGAACTGGTGGAAATAGCTCTCATATCCTTGGGTGCTAATATTTGCTAATGCTTTCAGATTTTGATTATTAATTTAAAGATTAATCATTTTAGAAAATATCAATAAATATAATGTTGTATTTTCATGACGCAAGAGGTTATACTTGATTTTTAAATATTGGGAAATTTATTTTGTAATTACAATTCATTCTTCCCTCATTTCCTAATCTCTTTTATCCCTTCTTCGTTCATACTCATCCAAACATGTATCCCAATGTTTCATGCTCATCATTAATTGGGTATGCATAGACTGATCCAAGAAACAAGTAGCTTGCTTGCACTCTTGGAAGTTAAAATTTAAGTTATATTAATTTTTATCCAACATTCCCTCTTTGCAGAAGAAATCTAGTATGGTCACCAATGTTATACCTCAAATTTTACCTACCCCCTCCTTTAAAATTTATGTCAC
Source organism: Taxus chinensis (assembly GCA_019776745.2). NCBI lineage: Eukaryota > Viridiplantae > Streptophyta > Pinopsida > Cupressales > Taxaceae > Taxus > Taxus chinensis. The sequence goes on from CM034146.1 coordinate 830,391,665, forward strand.
ATTTCAAATTTTTCTCCTTATATGTCCCTTTTACATTAGTGTTACAAGTGTATGGTGCAGGCCACTTTATTTACTTAAATGCATTAATTTTATCGTCATTTCAATACATTGACATGTCGACATTAATATTATTAAATGATTCAGATTGATATATTTATACTAAGTTGGACACTTTGCAGATTGATGGTCACAAATTTATTGAGATGAGATTCGAGTTTAAATTTACATTGACTATATACAACTTCCAAGATCGTTTTTTGATATACATTTTCTTCCCTTTCTGGAACTAGCGAGGTGTCAATAAATGCCACTTCTTTTGGTAAATGTCTATAGGATCAATTTGGTGGTATATGGTTTGTTACAAGTCGTAAGTTTCCATTTTTATATATTGTGACTTTATATGAGTTTCATAGGGTATGCACCTTTACCTGCAATATGAAATCATAATTTGCTTTTTTAAACCTAGATGCATATATGTTTGATCTCTTGAATGGAATTTTGGGATATTGATTTATAAATTTAGTTAGTAAATACTAAATTTAATAATCACCTTATATGGGTTGAATGAAAAATTTGGAAGCAAATGCTAGTATTTTATTCCATTAATTTATATTTATAAAAAATGCCAAAGTGGCAAGGTTGGTAGTGGAGCGAGAAAATTGGGAACATTGGGAATATGTTCATTTACAACTGATAGGCTTGGGTTTTAATATTTCAGGGATCGAGGTACCTGAGCATTAAATTCTCGGCCTTAGACCCCTTTTCCTCATATTCATTGTGATTTTTTTAATTCTTTACATTTGTTCCCTCATATAGCCAAGCCCTTCCATTTTGGTCTTCATTTGGTGTGATGAATTGAGCAATTTATTTTGATATTTGTTCACCCTCATCATATTTTGGTTTCACTTTCTTTTGGGTCTTTGAGTGCATTATGCTCATTCATCTATAGAACATTTGGGAGCTAAAAGGTAATTGCTATTTTTTGGAAAGTTTAGTTTTGAGCAGCAGTAAAAAGGGTTTTATTGAATTCGTTAGAGCTGTGATTTTGCTGAAGGGATATAAAGCATAGTTTTATTGCTCACGATTATTATGTTTTTGAACTATTTTTAGAACTATTTAAGAACCTTTTTTTTCATTCTACATTTCATTTCAATTTCTAAGAACCAGGTATTGAATATCTTATAATAGAAATTATGTTGTGATTTTTTGAACTAGGTAACGAAAAGCAAGAACTGTTATGCATTTTATAGAAATGAAGGCATTTTTATTGGTTTGAATGTTAAACATAAGGTTCAGTGAGATTTATTCTTTGTGAAATTTTTTTAGATGAATATATAGTGTTTAGGTCTCCTAAAATTTTTATGTTTTATCTTTTCTAAAGATTGGTCATTTCATCTTTTAAAAACAAGATCAGTAAGTACGTAAAGCTCTATTAGCAGTTTGTGATCTAACGAATATCGCCATATGGATTTTTTCTAGTTTTATTAAATGGGTTTCTATTCATGGAGTTTGGTTTCTGGTTATGATCATTTCAAGTTTGAGAGTGCATACTTTTGAAATATTTTATAGAAATTATTGTATTACTTGAAATTAGTACTTTGCTATTCTCAAACTAGGTCTGTATGAAATATTGATTATGGAAGTTTATTGGTTTGACATTAATTCTTGCTCTGAATTGTTGGAATATATTTTTCTTAGTGGATAACAGTGGGAAATTAATCTTTGAGATTTATAGTCATGAATTTTGGTTTTAGGTTTTATGTTGATTTGAAGGATATAATTGTCTTTCAGGCTGTAAAATGATGATCATGATTTTCTAATATTTTCAAATTATTCAACATAACTATTATTGGTGAAGGTTACCTTTGATGATTCTCAATATGATGGTGTGATTTCATGGGTTTTATGGAATGATTAAATTCTGAAATAATGTGAATATCATTATGGAAACTTGACAACCTCCTAGATCTTATTAGAATGATTCAGGTTCTCCACGGAGTTATAGATCCAACTCGAGTTGGAATCATAGTAATAATGGATCATCACATGGTCATATAGGTACTCCTCAAGGTGGACGAAGGGGCCCTAACTCATTTTATGGATGTGGTCTCGTTGTTCTTAGTAGTGGTCCAACGCAAGTATCTATTCAATTTGATTCTTGCGATCCTATTCTAAGGGAGGTATTACATTTGGTAGATTTTCCACATGTTAAGCCTATCCAAAGTCTTTCTGAAGTAAATGCCCATAATTTTGAATGTAATCCTTCTCATTCTAATCATGCTCATTCTATATCCTAGAGGCCTTTGCATTTAGATCCTCATTTGTATAATGTTGAATTAAATCCTTCATTTCCCCTTATAAAACCTATTGTAGAGAAAAATTATGTAACCCCTAAAGGTGCTAGGTCCTCTTCAACCATACCTAAAAATTTAGGTCTTTTTAAGCATGTCAAGATGGAATTTGATGGTGACTCAGGCTCCCTGACTCATTCTATGTTGAATTTGAAGTCTTATGAATATAGTGAAATGAGAGCAGTTGATGGCACACCCTTTCTTTATCTAACTGGAGAGGTATGAAGCTTTATTTTTTTACTTTGACATTTGAAATTTTGGTGTTTTGGGGATAGATGTTTATTTGGTTTTCATATAGTGGACTCGTTGGTATTTTGACTTAGTCATTGGTTTGAACTCGGTTGGACATAAATATTATGATAAAGATATATTTTGATTTATGTGGATGTTTTTGTTATAACTTAGATGTTTTGGAAAATATTAAACTCCATAGTTTAATATTGATTTTAATGGTTTAGAAATGATAATGCAACGTTATGGCTACATGAATGATTTTTGAATTTAATGTTTTATTTAAATTTAAGTGGGTCCCCGCCCCTATATACTTGGTCACCATTAATGTTTTATTTATAGTTAAATTTATGATATGATTTTAATCATCCATCATAAATTTAATCAATTTATCTTAATAATATCATATTCTATAGTATCTTTATTTTATAAAGATGTCATTTTTCACTAATTTTGTGGAGGAGATTATAAAAGGAGATGAAGGGCATATTCTTGCGAGAGGAATATAGAGGTAACTCACATATTGAGTTAAGTGCATTTCATTATAAGTGTAAGCATTTGATGTAGTAGGTATATCTAGTGATTATTTTCATTATTTCGATTATCTAAAGATTATTTTTTTTTGTCGAATCTATATACTGATTGAAAATTTATATTTGTATATCAAGAGGTTCCATGAAGGCTGCTTGTATGAATTTCTAAAAAAAATTGGGTCTATGATCTATCATTTGGCTATTGTATTTATCAAATTCTAATCAAGGTAGATTTTGGTGAATTTTGTACTTCTCTTTTGTGAGTCAGTTTCTCATATTAATACAAAACAATGTTGATATCTAAATAATTATATCATTATTCTCATGGTGTATATTTCTATTAGTTCCTTACTTGTGTTCTGTTCATATACTTCTGAAATTGAGAGTTAAAAGTTATTTATTTGATTCATATTTCTAAAATGAGAGTCAAAAGGGTTTATTTCATATTGTCTTACAATAAGAATTTTATGATATCAAACAACTAATACAAATCAATGTGTGGAAAGATGTTGCAAGGATTTCTTTCTTCCCTTCAAGAGGTTATCTAGTTCATAGATATCACTTTGTCAGATAGGGTTGATTATATGCATATTGTGGGTTTATTTTCTTTATTGTTTTCTATCTTTTTTTCATTTTTGTCTTTCCTATTTTCTTTCTGTTTGTATAATCGTTTCTCTTAATGAATAAGAGAATTTCCCAAAATATTATGTTTATTTTTTCATGAATAACTTGAGATATAAACTGCCCCAAACACCTAGAATTTTCTAAGTCACCTACATAATTAAAAATGGTTTGATTCCATCTTAACCTTTTACGATAGTTAAAGGGGTTGATTAGTTGTCAGTCCATTTTCTGTCGACAACATATTCCTTCTCTCCAAATGTATAGTATACCTCCCTTTCTATCAACCTTATAAGGTAACTTGGTTTAGTGAGTGTTTGTTATAAAGTAGGGATAACATGTGAAATACCACAACTTTGAAAAACATTAGTGCATGGTTTAGGGAAGTTGCATAATGCCATGTGGATATGGGAGAAAATTATGCGAGGTTTGGGGAATTCTTTGGGCATGAAAAAGTTGTGGAGCATAAAATGAAGGATAAGGAAGTAAAGGAGATTCTTGTTTTTGAAAGGAAATAATGTATTTTTCTTTATTTGCACAAGGGGATGGAAGAATTTGAGATTACAAGGGAATAATTATAGCCACGGAGATGGGATTCCCCTTGCCAGCCTGAATAAGTATATTCTTAGCTTGTAATGTAATGGTAAAATCTTTATGAAGACTGTTACCTCTTATGGATTGAATTAATACAGCTAAATCTGTATCAAAGGACCTCAACTAATATAATAATGCCATACCTTGTAGGGGTCTGAATTCTTAAGGAATTATATGTTAGGTCCTTATAAATCTGATGTTGAAATTAAAAATAAACTCCATTAGAGCCCATTATATTTTTTTGATATGTTTCATGAGGAAAATGACATCTACATCCTCCTAGAACTAGTTGTGTAGTTATTATGCCAGCTAATTCCCTGTGGAAATGCATTGCGAAGACAAACTATTCTACCAATATTTTTGTTTTCCTCTGAGTGATGAAACTATAATTCTGAGAATAATGTTCTCTTCTGTGATATTGTGAATTACACAATGTTTTGATATATCCTAGATGTGATCAATATGAGATTGATCTATACTTCCATGGAAGAGAGGCAAGTTTTTCAAGGCTATTTTGGTGATATCATCCCATTCTTACAATTGGAGGGGGCTAGAACTAAAATTTGAGAATGGAAAAGATCTTTAGAGAGCCATGAGAAGATGGGGACATGGAAATGAATGAGGGGATGGAGGAAAATGTATGAAACCTAAGAAAATGGATTTAATGAATTAGTGGAGTCATCAGATGTGCTTGAAAATGCCTCCAAAGGCTAAATACCGTAACAAACACATCAACCTTATTGGTATGAAGTTAAAAATCTCTTCAAATTTATCCCACCAGGCATGCCAAAAATGTTATGTTAAAAAAGTAACACCCTAAGGATTGTACATCACATATTCCTACTTTTTCCTAACATAGGATTGTCTCCGAGTGTGGGACTTGAATCTTGAGAAAAACTTGTAGATAAGGCTGACTTTCTCTACCTAAATCTAATGAAAAAATACTCATAGAAAGGATAATATAGCTAACTAGTCCGAAACTAACCATTCCAAGGGACAAAATATAGAGAGAGGGTAAGAAATATGCATGAATTGGAAATAGTAAGCTAAAGGGTGGTGATAACACCAGAAGAAGGGTGAGAGATCTCCATAAGGGGAATGAAAGGTAGAAAACATGGGAGATAGGGAAAACAAATGTTCCACAAAGAAAAACCATGTAGACTAAACCTTTCTTTGCATTGACAACATTAAAAAAGTAACCTACAAGTAGGAGATACACACAATATACTAAAATAGAATAGAAAGGAAAAAAATCCAAATAAAACAAGCCAGGGCAGACAAAGAATCTAGAAAAAAAATTCTTTATATCTCAAAGTATGCACAATTTAATTTTAGTCATGGCATAAGGTGAGATTACATTACAGAGACCAAGTTAAAGGTCTGAAACTTATGTGAAGTTGATAACCATTTGGGCATAGTGTCGTTACAAAAAAGATCCATCCTTCTCAAATGAGAAAAAATTAAATATATAGAGAATGAGAGAGAGAGAGAAGAGGGAATAGAGAGAGAAAGACATCATATTTGATCTTGTCATGATTAAAATATATTTTTCCTTGTAGCATAGCTTATCAAGTGTGTTTCCCAAGTCTTTTTTTCTTTTAGAAGAAGGAAAATCCCCATACTTGTCAAATTAAGTGGTTGAGCCATCTGCAACTATTCATAATTATCCCTAACCATTTTTTCTCTATTTTTCCTTTCAATTCACGTAAAAATCTGATTCTCATGATCCCAAACTAGAGTGCTTAACGAAATATTTCAAATGAGAGTGATTTTGTTTGATTTGGTACATGAAATCGAAAGATATCATCATTTAAATATGTGTATGTTTATATACACATGAATTTGACACATGGCAGCCTATGATTAGCTCTACAATCATCCTTTCCCAACATGTGAATTAATTTCATGTCTATCATGTGTCGGTCTTTGATTGGGTCGCAGGATCAGGTTTTACTTCCTTTTCTTTCCCTTTTCCTCCTCTTTAATTAATTTATGAAAATAAGGGCCAATAAGATCTTGCCACATTTCTCATAGTTTTCAAACTATCCTTAGACCCTGTGAGTCTCTTTGAAATGAGATCCAATATGAAAAAACCACATTTCTTCACAATTTTCCTTTAAAAAGTCCTTTAACTGAGCATTACAAAGTGTGAGCCAATAGAAAAGCTCCACACAATTTGAATGTTAGTCCTTTTGATTTCTACCTCTAACATCTGTGAACCATCGACGAATGAGGAAGATGCATGTATTTATACATTATCAAACTTTAAATAGTTTTATTTAACAATTGTAAAGTGAGAGCCAATAAGAAAGCTCTAAGTACTTTGCATGTCAGTCTTTTCTTTGAATTTCTTCTGATAATTGTAAAAGATTAGCCACTGAGAAGGCTAAACATCTCTTGTAATGTTAGAACCTATTATAATTTCTTAAAGCCTTCATGTTTATCAGACATGTGATATGATAACCAATGAAATGGCTCCATGTGTCCTTAAGCTTCACATTTTTCAGGATTTTAATGGAATTTCATCACAACATCTTACCTTTGGGGACTTGGAAAATTTTTATCTTTGAATTTTTGTCACTTGTTCCCTTTGACCTCATCTAACTTGATTTAACCTGAAGAATTATGAATTGAGGCCTATTCCAAGGATCTTCTTTAGATATTACCAGAATGCCATCACATAATCCACCTCTGGTCGTTGATATACTGCCTGTTTTATTTGTGTCGCAGCCTTGAAATTTTTCACACAATACTCCGTGGCACTCCCTTTGTCTTACAGTTTTATTTTCTTCCCATGAATTTAAGTAAAACCATCCTAAGTCTTAGACCTAGCTCTTATCTTTCGTGGGTTAGGAGAATCCTTAGAAAATTAAGTTCCATGCAAACTTGAGGTAAACTAAAATAGTCTTCTACAATTTTTTGAAAGGAAATGACCAATGATTTTGGGAAGTGTAATTCGATGGCCATATAACTGTTATGGACCTGTGAAAAATGGCTAAGTCCATTTTTAAATCTTGTTCAAGCAAAAATAACCAAGGGGGTAATTTTAGATAACAATTTAGAAACCTATCAGGGTAATCTTCCTCCTAGATTAGATCATTGGCCTTTTCAAATTCATTGTGCTTGGATTCGAGCCCAATTTTTTTTAAACTTATCTGAATCTTAATATTTCTTACCCATGGGCTATATGAAGCATGAACTAAACTTAGCATGATTTATGGAGCTCTGCATGAAACTTTCAAACTAATCCAACTATCTCATTCTACCAAGAAAGAGGAACCATGGGCTCTAGACTAAAAATTATCTCAAGGAATAAAAAATACACTCTGAAAACTACCCCATAATTTGATTCTCATGAGGAATTCTTTGAGTTGAACTGGATTATGCAACACCAACAAAGGATGCAAAAACTATGTACAAATATGAAAAATCATACATGCTCCATGTGGGACCATACAAATTGTGCACAATTCACTTTTTCTATTAAAATAAAACCTACTCTATCCTAATCTAACCAAAAAAAAAGGGGCTAAACAAGACCTACAACAAGAAGGGAGAAATAGATTCCCTTTCTTACAAAATATGGCCATGAGATCTATTTGGAAACAAAATCACATGGTGAGAATGAAAGCATGCATTGCACTCCCAAATTCTTCAAAGTACCATAAAAAAACATGATGAATACCTCCTCAATTCACTCTACATTTGGTTTTAGGTGTTGGAGATGACCTTTGGTACTTTGATGATCATCCTCATGCTTTGAAATGAGAATTACTAGTTACAACTCTAATTTGGTCTCCAACCTAGCTAGATACCTAATTAGGAAAGGGGATTTGGGAACCAATGGGATAATCCTTGTGATTTACCCATATCTTTGAATTTCTTACCTATAAATGGGGGCATCCTACGGAACTTCTTGAAGGTGGTTCTTTGCAACTTGATATGTACCTTATTCTTATTGCTCTACAAACCAATCTATATCCACCCTTGTATTATCATGTTCTAATTCTTCAAATAATAAGATAGAGAACTCAAACTCATCTTCCTTGAAAACTTGAGTCCCTTCCATTCAAGGTGCAACAATCTCCAAACATGTAGATAAATGAGGATCATTGCATTCCATTAAAGAACCTTGATCACTTTCAAAACATTCTTCCTCAAGGCTGTGGGTTCCAATAGTGTTTACAAACACTTTATCCTCCTCTTTAGTTCTATTTTGATTGTCCTTCATATCTGCCTACTCTATTTTTATGTTCATCTCCTATGTTTACACATTTTGGATCCTCTCATCCTCCCAATATGAATAAGACTAATCTTCAATAGACATGGAATTATTTTCTTTGGTAGGTTTGGTTGGAGAAGAGGCATAATCGAGGGTCTACTGATTTATTTAATGCTTGGGAAAAGGTTTTTGATGCTCAAGGATCCTCATCTGATCAATTGAAGAAGCCAAATTATCATCCAGAACATATTCCCTAATTTTTTGATCTACTTTCTCCAACACATATGCATTATTTTATTGGGGATGGGACTATGCAGAAACATTGCAACCATTGAATATAAAACTCAAAACATGAAAATATAGATATAACAATCCCCATAAAATCTATAGCAGTGAAATCGTAAATAAGAATAATCCAAATCACACAAAAGTGCACACATATAACACAACATGTACTGTGGTTCATCCAATGTTGGCTACATCCACCAAATATAGAGATCTCATATATATATTATATAAGCAAGGGATTAAAAACCAACTCTTCTCCATAAAAGTACATGTATCTCTACAAGAGTATCTCCTCCTCTAGATATCCAACCATATCTTTCCTGAGTACACTAAACCGTGCCACCATACCATCACCTTTATCTCCTCCATATATCTAACTGGATCTACTTGAGTGCATTATAACCGTTCCTTTGACACACCATCAAATCTCACATAACATAAGCTACCCTACATCTGCCATTGTGGAACCAAGCTCTCATTGTGAATATTCAAATAAGACCTCTCAGAAGGGTCTACCAATGTGCAATTGTAAACATGCACCAAGAAGTAATTTTTTCCATCACTAGATCAACCTGTGCAAACATGGATACAACTTCCTCTATAATACTAGATTCCTATGGATCAATAATACATCATGATATCATGGATCTATAATACAAGATCTCACAACAACCCTATGGATCTACAATAATGAGAAATAACAAGATCTCACAACAACCTATGGATCTAAAAAGAAGAAACACTAAGTGCTTTGCATACTATGTAAGCCATTACATGAGACTAAATAATACAAAGGAAATATAGTAGAAGATAATACCATCTTCTCATCAACAATGTACCTACACTTTCCTTCTATTCAACTTGTCTCTATGAAAGCTCTTGTCTTCATGTAATCTGATTTTTCTTTTTCTTTTTATTCTTCTTATTCATCCTTTCAATCAAGGATTATGCTCTTCTTCTCATCTTTTTTTTCTCTAACCCCAACTTTCTAGCTTATATAAGCCTAGAATAACTTAGGGCACAATAGCCATGTAATTACATCCAATATATTTTCTTTAAAACAAAATATATATTAAATCCCGTGACTTATAAATAAAACACTCACACACAGATACCTGATGCCGGTTACTCCTTGTCAACCTGATCGATGTCATTTTATCCCTAACTGATGTTGGTCAAGCCCTAACCAATGCTGGTATTGGTGTAACCCAATCACTTTGTAATGCATGGTCCAGTGAAGCTATTTATCTCCATAACCTAACATATTTTGCATAGCAACTTGTTGTTTGGAGTGTTGTATGGGTTTCTCCTTCTATCCAAAAGCATAGTAGACATCCCTTTCTATCAACCTTATAGGGTAACTTGGTTTAGTGAGTGTTGGGTCTATGATAGTAGGGATGGCATGTGGAATACTATAACTTCTAAAAACATTAGTGTTTATGGTTTAAGGAAGTTGAGTAATGCCTTGGGTGGAGATGGGATAAAATTTTGTAAGGTTTGGGGAATTATTTGGGCATGATAAACTTGTGGAGCATAAAATGAAGGACAAGGAAGCAAAGGAGCTTCCTATTTTTGATAGGAAACAATGGATTTATCTTTATTTACACAAGGGGAGGGAATAATTTGAGATGGCGAGGGAAGAATTATAGCCACAAAGATGGGTCTCCTCTTGCCATCTTAAATGATTGTCTCCTCAGCTTGTATTGAAATGGAGAAAGCTTGAAGAAGACTTCTGACTCCTATGGATTGAATTAATACAGCTAAATATGCATCAAAGGACTTAAAATAATACAATAATGTCATACAAATATTTAAATGATTATCAAATAAATGTAATAGTATGAAATGATAGCTAAAAACATTCTCAGTAAGTTTCCAACTGAATCCCTATGATTCTACCAATACTGCAAATGTCAAAATTAGATCAGTATGAAATAGATGACGAAATGCCAACAATAGGTGTGTGTCCAATAACCTTGCAAAAAATGTCAACAATACAAAATATCATTGAAATATATCAATATGAAATAGGAAACTAAATGCCAAACATAGGCGAGTGTCCATTGATCCTATGAAACTATCAGTCATGATAAAATATTACACGAAAATATCACCCAAAATAGATCAATATAAAAAAGACAACAAAATTCTTTCTCAGCAAGTGTCCAACTGGTGATACTAGATAATTATTGTAAAACATTTTGGAAATTGTTCATAAATTAAAGTGCACAATTCCTATAAAGAGGCAAGAGTTATATTGAATCACTAAAATTTCTAGTGAAGATAAAAATACCTATCCAACATAAAATTGGGGATAGAATTACACTGCATGCACAAATTTCAAATTCTGAATCAGTGAAACTATCACTGGAAAATATCACAGCGTGAAATTACAAACCACATGTGATAGCTAAAAATAAATGCCCAAAAATAAGGGACTTAAATCATGTACAATTATCATGTATTGAAGCAATAATTTTGTTTATTAATTACAAATACAAACGATGCTCAAATGGATCTTATGAGCATCCATATTTTACACACTAAAAATCACAATAAATATATTAAAAATGTAAGCATCCAAAATTAGAGGTATGTATATGCCCCCTAGACCTACCTAAACTACTGTCTAAATTACAATTGACAATGTCAACCAAAAATGTGAGAAGAAAAATATGAGAATGTTAAACCTATCACTCATCTCTTCCCTATAGGTGTCTCAAAAATACATATTTAAAGCTAAAATCATACGAGAAAATATCTTTTCTACATAAAATAGGAATCCCACAAAATTATGATTTGAAAAATGCAAGCATCATTCACGTAAGGGACAAATTCACAAGAATGAAATAGATGTATATTCTTGAAAGTGATTACTATTTCCTTTCTTTTTACGTGTCAAAAACTCCAAGAACCAACTTAGAGAAATTTTCAAAAGAACCTCTTTACTAGTCTTTCCAAAATGACTATTGACTATGTTTAATACTTGATGTGAATGATATATCTCCACCCGATTGAAATAAATTACTTTCCAAAAATGCTTATCCAAAAATGGAAACAAAAGTAAAATAGGAGATATCAAAAATCTTCTTCCATAAAAAGGGTAAAAATTCCTTTTTCATTGACATAACAAGGAATCCCAAAATAGAGTTTGAGGTCAAACAAGTATGTTAATCAATAAATATCAACAATACAATAAAAAACTATTCAAGAAATTAGTTTTACCAAATCAGTGGTTGATTCCTCTTCTCGGTTCAACAACTTGAATAGAAGATTACACCATAAAAACATCTTGTATAATGATGTAGTGATACAACTCCATGTTTTCAAATAGTTCTAAATAGTTTCAAAACAAGGCATATTTCGTCCCAACATGCCACACAAAGGTTATCCAACCATGGATATCAAAATACAAAAACTATGTATATTATCCATTTCTCATAGACAAGAAAATGTTGGAATAATTTTATCTTCATTTAAATCTGAGAAGTATACACTGTGTTGAGAAAAGGTTAACAAATAGTTGAATTTCAAACAACTTAAAGATTACACCCTACAATGTTGATGAAAGATTTGTGAATATAAATCAATTGAATCAATTGACTAGTACCCAAAATAAATAAGTGCAAAAATAATTTCCAATTCCCTGAATATTTTCCAAATATCATTCTAAATATCCCAAAATGGAATGGTCTTTTAAATTTCTCCTAATTAAACGACACATGCTTTAAAACTATATATAGATGATATTAGAAAGGAAATCTTCACAATATGGTTTACTCACAAAACGTTTTGGCTAATGCTAACTCTGACTGGATTCAATTCCATACCATAATCACCTTGCAAAAGAAAACAAGAGATATCCATTAGTTGTTCTCATCACATGGTTTCCTATTTTCTACAAATAAATTATAATCCTAATAACTACACACAAAAATTGGAAAATCAAAAATCCAAATTTCAGCACAAATAGAATAAAACCAAGCTAAAATTATATATCAAAAATGCAATCAGAAGTTAATCCAACATTCTACCATCTTTGGTACCAAAACATGATCTGTAAACTAATAATGATCTCGTGTTTGAATAGTTTATCTAAACGAATACTTTAAAAATTAATAATTTTCCCCAAATTAATAAATAGAAATTGATTAAAATCTGATTTACATTTTTCCCAAAACTAAATTGAAAATTTGATTTAAAGTTCAAAAATCATTTCCATTTTACACGATCAAAAGGATCAAAATATGATTTTGTAAAAGAGTGTAAAATTCATAAATAGCAGATGCACAACTCAACACAAACTAAAAAATTGATAACAGAGGTCCCCTGCCAATCGTGCTACGTCCCCAGGATAGCTTAGAATTCTATCCAATACATTACATCAATTTGCAAGTACAATGATTAAAACTTACAAAGAATAAAAGGTCATAAACCTATACAAATATGCTTATTATACTTTTGAAGAACTCTGAACTCAATCAACAATATTTGCAAGATCCATTTACCCATGTTTTATGTTAAAAGTGGTGGGGAAAATTTGTTAAACAACATCAAATGAATAACAATAGGGACAATAAAAGTGTTAGGTTGATCATCTAGAAATTTTAAACATATTGGCAGTTTTGCCAAACTCCTAAAAAATGTCATTTAGTGGGTCAAAATGACCATATTTGTAAACCTCTCCTTAAGGGACTATACATAGTCTTTGACCGAATTTTATTCAAATAGAATAAATATCTTTTTATAGTGTTTAGAACATGTAGGCGGGTTGGTTATGGTGCCTAGTGGTTTTTTTCCAGGTCATCGGTTCGATCCCCCTTAAGGTGCTTTGACATTATTTATTTACTTTGGTTTACCAAACTAATCCCACATGTATGTGCATATTGGGGATAAGGTGGTTTATATTCAAATTCATGACATATAGTGAGTGGCCAATTGGATACTTTTGTTGGGGACCAAGAATGTGCAGTTTATATTGGCATGCGTTGTGGCATGTATGTGGATGACATGTGTTGGCATGTAGACCACTATGTGGGTATGGTGGCTAAGGCATGGTAGAGTGAGTTGGCATGTGGTGCGCTTGGGTTATAACGTGTTTTTCTATGGAAATGTACTATGCAATGTGGAAAATATGAAGCACTTTGGTTAGACGTGGAGTATGAGTTGGAGGCCATGTGGTGGCATGAGGACCCACCATGTGAATCTCTCCAAAATAACCAAGTCCCTGATGCTACCATCATATCACATGTCAACGTAAAAGGCCACAAATTAATGTGATATAAACTATGGTGTAATTGTAAAAAATTAAAATCACATTAATATGTACACAGTGGTTGGGCCTCTTCCAAAAAAAATTGGACGCCACTATTGAAACCCAAATTTTTAACACACTTTTGGAGAATTGAGAATAGACCAAACATGTCCACAATAATTTTTGATTAAATATAAAAAATATCAAATAGACTCTGTGCACAAGTCAGGGTACTCTAGACAAGTGCTTCCTTGTTGAACCAAATTTACCATGAACATTTACCAATGATATTGGTAACATATAATATCTTATTCACATGTTCCAATAGGTGTTAGAAAGATATCAGAGTTATCTTCTATACTGTAATGTTTTACGAAGAGATAAGGAAATTCTAACAACCATGAAATGTTCTCTAGATCAAACTTATGGGAAGGGAGATATTTTTTTGTGATTTGAGACACTTTCTCTCACATGGAACTTATGTTTCCCTTATTTCTTGTTTTCATAATTTTATTCTATACTTGTTACGGTGAAATTTCATCACAAACATTTGAAACTTATTGTAGTCTCCACACTTACGATATTTTGTTAGCTAATTTTAAGGTGAGTTGTCATCTCTTTCTCGTCACACAAACGCATCTAATTTTTATCAATACACTAAACTATAAAGTTCCATAAAAAAGGGTTGAAAATATTGTTCTAGGATGTGTTTGTATTTATTTTCTTTCTGCATTATTACTTTCTCTCTCCTCATGATAGATGTTAATGTTTTTCCTTTTTCTCACGTCATTTAAGTATTTTGAATAGAAATCCAAGACGATAATCAAACTAAGGGGTAACGGGTTGTACCACTTCACTATGGGAGTGTAAAATGAACCTGATGATGAACTTGAGAAATCTAAGTGGTTTAACATATGCGAAGAATCCTTAGGTCTTCTATGTGTTTCCATTTCTCCTGCCTTTATCTTCCACATTGAGTATCCCGAAACACCTTATGACGCCTTGAAAATTTTGGACAGTAGTTTCAGAAAACAAGATGACACGAGAGCTCATGATTTGTAGAATGAACTTATAGGATTAACTTCTAGTAACTTGATAATCTACAGGCCTTATTATTTAAATTTGTCCACCTGAGAATGTTGTTAAAATAACGTGGATTTAATAAAAAGGATTCGTAATTGATCTTATCCACTCTCTGTAAGATTTTACCCGAATACTTTTTTCTTTTTTTTACCTCTCATACTATGAAATAAGATTTAGGGTCTGCTTGAAATATGCCCTCATTTGATATATTTTTGACCCAACTCTTTCGATAACTAGACAAGTTGATTAAAATGGGAGAAATCAAGTTCAAGTCACATGCCTTAATAGTAGGTACTAATAAATGAAAGAAGAAGAAACATGAGAAGAAAAAAAAGAAAAAGGACAGACCTAAGAAAGAATCTATGTCCACTCAAGCCAAACCTAACACAAAGACTTATACTTATGAGCCTAAACCAAAGAATTAAAATTGTAAGTGTTCCTACTGCAAGAATTCGAGATATGAAGAGCATCAATGTATGAGAAAACAAATCGACCACATTACTCATTTACTTGAGAAAAATAATATAGGTGTTATGATCCTCTCAAGAAAATTTCTCTAAAACCTAAATATTTCCAAGGAAAAAGAATTCAAATCTGAAAATAAGAAAGGAAAGGCCCTTGTAGAAAGAGTTGTTTCATCGTTGAAATGGGTCATAGATTTCAGTGCCTCCACTACACGGGTTCTTCACATATTGAGTTTTTCGACTTTGAACCATGTGGTATGTTCCAAATCACTTTGGGTTATGACACATTCGTGTCAATTGTTGATATTGGATTTGTATAAGTAGATGGTGGGACCTTTAATAATGTTTTCAGGGTTCCTGATCTCTCTACCAATATCCTACTATTTTACCAAATCACTCATATTGGTGAAGTAATGTGAGTGTAATTTAATCCTAACTTAGTGTTCATAAGAGACTATAATGGTTGAGGGAAAGGAAGATCACCAGTCCCAGTCATATAAAGTTTCCCACTATACTTTTGAATCTTCACCCACTACCTTTCTTACTTACACAAATGAGGTTAGTAAGCTATGACATGAGTGTTTTTGATATTTAAACTATCCTTAGCTTGAAAATTTGAGCCAAAATGAGATTTTCAATAGGTTTCCTTGGGTCAAATTTTCAAATGGTCTTTGTGAGGGTTGTTCCCTTAGAAAGCACCCCAAATAAATATTTGGTAAGGAAAAATCTTTGAGAGATTATCATCCCTTAGATATTGTTCATAGTGACATATATGGCCCCATTTCATATCCTTTGTTCACTAGGGATCTTTATATACTTATCTTCATTGATGAATTTTCACATTATACATGGGTTTACCTTGTCAAATATAAATCTATAGTTTTCGATCACTTTTAAGAGTTCAAAGATCTTGTTAAGAAACAAGATGGAATTTCTATCAAGGATTTTTAGAAATGAAAATGGAGGTGATGATGTGAGAAATAGGTTCAATGATTTTTTTACCTCTGAAGGGATTGGTTTACATCATACAGTTGTTTATATCCCTTTACAACATGGACTTGCATAATGAAAGAACAAAACCCTTAAGGATATGGTCATTTTCATGGTTCATTATAAATCCCTTCCTTTGTAGTATTAGTTTGAATCTATGAATTATCCTCGCTACATTCAAAACTGTATTCCACATAAAATAGTAAAGGGATGACACCCTTTCAGGCTTGGTATCTAACAAAACATGATGTTGAGCATTTTTTTTGTCTTTGGATCAATTGACATGGCTTGGATACCAAAAAATAAATGCAATTCCTTGGAACCACAATCAAAACCTTATATATTTTTTGGGTATCCTAAAGGCATGAAGGGATATATACTTTTGAACCCCGCCACTCATCAAGTTAATATTGAGTTAAGTGTGAAGTTTGTTGAGTCATATTATACATCCACTTCTCTGCCCATTGATCTCCTTCTACCACTCCCTAACTCTTATTTGGACTCTTCTAATGATTATCTTCTTGATATTCTCACTCTTGATCCTCCTTGATCCTCCTGCTTCATATTCCAATGAATCTGATAATAATGATCATGAGGACTATGTCCCATCTCATTCGAGTGAAGATTCAAAACATTTTGAACTTGACTCTCCTCCTGGTCCTCACTAGGATATAAATACCTTATAGATTGCTAGAGATTAGATAGGATATTGTCTATATCAGATATAAATTCATTCAAAATTTACAGGACCCCGTGCCTTCTTTGCCTCTACTTTAGACCCTTAGTATTTTCAAGAGCATTTTAGCATTCCTCGGTGGGATTCTACTATAGAAGAGGAATATTCCTAGCTCGTGAAGAATGATAATTGGGATCTCGCCCCTCTTTCTAAGGGAAGAAAAATGGTTCAGTGTGAGTGGGTACATCAAACCAAATATGGTTATGACGGGAACATCAAAAAGTATAAATCCCGACTCGTAGCTAAGGGTTTCTCCCAGGTTGTTGTGGTTGACTGTTCAAAGACCTTTTCTCCCATTGTGAAGATGACTTCTATTTGAATAACACTAGAAATAGTTTTTGCTAACATATGGGAAGCCTATCAAATGGATGTTGAGAGTGACTTCCTTCATGGGGACCTAAACGAATAAATCTATATGGAAAACCCTTTGGGTTACATCTAAGATTTCTAATTCATTGGAAGACTTAAGAAGTCTATATACGGCTTTAAAATGGCCTCTCGAGCTTGGTATGTGTTAACATTTTAATCTACCTTGAGAAGATAGATGTCAAAAGTGTCAGATTTTTATTTTTTCCTAGAAAATCCTTTATAAATGGAAAATTCCCCAAGGTCTGAAATCCAAATTTTGGACTTCGGATTTCAAAGATTTTCTCTTTCAGAGTTTAATGGCGTGAGTCTTTGAAATTGTGTTTCAAATTTCTGAAGTCCGAAACCCCAAAAATCTTGAATTTTGGATTTTTCGAGCTTTTGAGGTTCGGATATTTTACTATGTAATTGGTAATTTTTTAACCCAGAGTTCCAAAGTCTCAAAACCCAAAAAATTCTGAAATTTCAAACTTTCAATATTTCAGGTTTCAGAAACTTTTGGCCACATTTTGGTTAAATCCCTTTCAGACTTCCGAAGTCTAAAAGTCCAAAATTTTGGACTTTTAAGATTTCGGGTTTCAGAATTCTCCGATTCATTATTTGAGGATTTTCACTTTTAGACTTCCAAAGTTTGAAAGTCTGAAAGTATGAAATTTTCAGACTTTCAAGATTTTAGGTTTCAGAAATTTCCACTACCAATTCACATTTTTCATCTCCCAATCTCTGAAGTCCAAAACCCCTGAAATTCCAAAATTTCATAATTTCGGCTTTCGGGTTTTGGAATTTCAGAGCCCTTCATGCATCTAATTTTTCACCAACCCCATATGGATCATATTTTTTTCCATTAATATCAAACTTTCTATTTAAACTCAAGTTTTACTTGTCATTTTTTACCTGACACATTTGCTATGACATTCCATCCTCTTATACCTTTCAACGTCATTTTCAAGGTATTTTATCTTTGTTATGTTCCTTTTGGTTCAGGATCTCTTATTTTCATTTTGTTTGTTTTCTTTGGTTTTTCTTTTGTGTACCTCTCGGAATGACAAACTCATTTCCCACCATGTTTTTGTGTTTTGAGTTTCCATAGGCATTCAAAGTTTTTCAAGGGGAGCTCCTCAAGTTTTCCAGTTTTCCCTCTTAATACTTTTTGGGATTTGGAGATTAGCATTATTTGGTGATTTACTTCTCAGATTTTGAGGACTGGTGGCACATCTCTATTTCAGATCTCTTGATTTCGACTTAGCAGAGGTCACCATTTCAGAAAATGTTTTCAAAAAATTTCTTCAGAAAATCTTTTTGGAACTTTTCTTTGGAAAACTTTTTCTGAACTTTTCTTCGGAGAAACTTTTCTGAAATTTCATTTCGGAAAATCCTTTTGGAACTTTTCTTCAGAGAATTTTTTCAGAAATTTCATTTTCGAAAATCTTTTCAGAAATTTGATTTCGGAAATTTCTTTGGAAAATTATTTTGGAACTTTTATTCGGAAAATGTTTTTGGAACTTCGGATTTTTTCTGTTCGAGACTCTTCAGTTCGAGTTTTTAGATGCTAATATTTTTAGGGAGTTTGGGACCTGTCTTTTAGAGTATTGCACTTCGAGTTGTGGACTTCTCTTTTTCAAAAAAAAAATCAATTTCAGCTATCGTTCTAGCGTATAGGGCTTGATGTCTACTTGTACATCAAAGGGAAAAGAAAATACGAAGTATTCATTTCTTGGAGTTGCTCCTCACTCTTGCTTGTCTTTCGACTTAGGGAATATAGGGGACATCGACCTAGGGAAAATTGATTTTCTACATTTTTAGGAAAGAGTAAAGGCTCCTAACAAGAAAACATGGACGTAGGCCATCTATGATAGTGGGATTTCCCTTGCTGCCAGTTTTTACAATCCATACATTGCCCAAAGTTCATTTTAGCCACGGCAGCCCACTTTGACAAAGAATCCATGTCAGTCAAAGATGATGATGATAAGGTGGTAATCCATTTAGACCCAGACTTATTTGAATATTTTCTCAAAATCCTGACGTTGAAGATTATGCCATAATTTTTTCAGTGGAACATTGGGACAAGGAAGAGGAAGTATGCACGAAAATCATGATGAAAACTTATTTGGCCAAGAGCTTCACCAAATTACCCAAAACCTCGCATCGGTCAGATTTTATTCAAGACGTCAGTGACCTTATTGTGCTACTAAGAAAAGTTTCAGGTATCCCTTCTGCAAAGGAATTACAGGAATGGATGTTCTTGTACATCGCTACCATCAAGAAGAATAATGAGTTTATCTGATGGGGGAGTATATCAGTAGCTCCATTTGTTATCAATTGGGAAAGGTGTTTTCCATAAAGAATTTCTATATGACATCCTTCTTGGTTTATGCGGCCGCTACTATGGGATATTTATTTGGGTTGAATACTAAAGGTATTCACAGAACCTCCCAAATCTATGATTTCTATCCCCATCTAACACTGAGTCAAGGGAGCAGGCATTTTCATAGGGTCAATGATGCCCTCTTTGCAATTATCCTCTACCATTTTGACAAGGAGTTATACAACCGAAGGATTTTTTATGAAGCATTTAAATAAGTGTGTGAGTGGGGATCCATCCATTTACAGTTCCCTACATTCACTTACATTCAGATTCTAGAATTTATAGCTGCCTTTAACAAATTGCCAGGGGTGCCCCACCAATAAATTAGTTCTACTGGAATTGGTCTTACAATTTTTGGATTATCATCAAATCTAAAACAAGTGCCACAAATTGGGAATGCATTTCCCTATTTCAATTGGTAGATACACCTACCCGAATATTCATAAGGCCAAATATTTGGATGCAGAATTGGCCAAAGTAAATTTGTGAAACTTTCATCCACAAACTAATTTGGATTATTGGGGTACATTTGTTGAAACAAGTCAGTCCAGTTCCCACTTGCCCCAATTGGAGTGTATCTAGATTCATTTTCGGGATGAATACATCGTGTGACAATGAGATTATGAGAGTTTGAACTTGGATGAGGTTCGGTAGTTTGGCTTGGCTGATGTCCCAAAGGAGGCACAGGATAATGATGAGGTTTTAGATGTGGCATAAAAAAATGATAATATTGTCAGTCAACCATTTTCATGGATTGATTGGTATGTAGAGGAATGTTGCAATACAAAGAAGAGGGTGGGGCCCATTTTGTAGAGAACTTACAGTTGGTTGGTTGCCTTGGGAATTTCACCCAAGGGAGAAGAACAACCTACAAACATAGAGGCCCCACCAACCATGATCTAATAAACACTCACAAAGGGGAAAAGGTCGACTGAAAAAACCCATATGACTCCAAATAAGATTTCATTTGTTGTTGGTGGCTCATCTCTCTCCAAGGATTCCATTTCTAAGGCCATGTCTACTGCAACACCTGTGATAGAAGTGGTTAGAGTCGGTGAGTCCCCTAGTATCTGCTAAGACCCATCACATCTTCTTCCTCCTCCATTGTCACTTCCAATATCATTTCCTTCCACTTCCATAATCATTTCTTCCTTCCCAACTCCTTCCATGGCCCAGGTTTTCTCATCTCTTCTAGTTCTCTTAGCTGGAGAAACTATTGGGTCACCCATTTAATCTTCACATCCCTTAGCACTTCCATTTACCTCCACCTCATTCTCAAGCATCATTTTATCAACTCATATGGTTTTCCTTACATCCACCCCATCCATCATGGCCACTTCTACCTAAATATAAACTAATGTTTCTAGTACTCTTGTCATATCTAATGTTGTAGACATCGAATCTACTATCCCATCTTCATCAGCATTAGTTATTCATGAATGGTTGTTTAGATAGACTCTAAAGTAGAAGAAGAAGGTGCATATGGGAGATGTCATAGATCTCAGTATATTAGAATAGATGCCCAAAAGATAGGCCAAGAGCCTAAAAAATTGTTTCCAGTCTAATAGTGAATCCATCTGGAGAGTAAATTATAGAGGTTGTTATCCTCGTTGAGGGAAAAACTAAAGAGATAATTACTACAATAGATTATTGAATCTCTTAATTTTCATTGGGAAAATATACTCATGAAGGGGCCAAACAAGATGTGCACACTACTCTCAGGGCTCTACTAGAAAAATATGACAAGGATAAGGCCACAAAATATGAGTTTAAAATCAAGGTTGAACAACTCATTTCATTGTTACGCAAAGTAACCCAACCAAATCCATCTACCAAAGTCTCAACTACTATGGCCATGATATTTTCTTCTACCATAGATGAAATTTCTTATCATTATCTTGAGAATCTAGGAAAGAAAGGGAGATCAGTAAATGGATGGATTGAATACATACTGCAAGAAGCTAATCCCTTAATTAAGGAGGTTGTCTAAATATATAATGATCTGCAGGTTAGGAAGGCTACTATTGGTAAAATGGATGAGGATTTTTCCGAAGATAATAATAATCTCAATTTAAATTTGGCAACGTCGAGTGAGATCAGAGAAGAGGTGATCGATGATGCCTCAAAGTTATTTGAATACCAAAAGGCCATGGAATTTTGGTGCCAAGTATTGCAAGATTTAATTAAGAAATTGGATGATAAACGAGAAGAAATCATGGATGCCCTGAATGACATCTCAGAAGAGTTTTATATTGCTAATTGCAAATTCTTCAACAAAAACATCAATGGTCTTCTTGAAGATAAAATTAAGGAAAATTTCAAGGATTTGGTAAAGCGCGATGATGAGATCACCAAAAATTTCAATAGTGACTCCATTGACCAATTGGTCTTGTGCCAAAATTTCATAGGGAGACTAAAGAAAGTGACAAATAAACTTAGAAGAGTGCCATCCAATATCACAAAGGAGATTGAGATGGAATATGTAGTGAATCATTATGCATGTGGGCCTAGAGATGAAGAAGTTAAGGGAATCATCAAGTGCTTCATAGAGTATAAGCATTGAATGGCTGTGTGGGAAGGAGAATAACATAAATTTTCAGGAGAGAAAGGTGTAGGTGAACAAAGCCAAAGCTGAGTGGCCATGGAGGGTCAAATCCAAGCTCTTGATCGATCAAAGTTGCAGGGTTGACTGATTCAAACCCTTGCAACAATTTTTCTATTTTTGTGGGAGCATGTGCCATTAATTTAATGACATTTATACTTTTAGAAAATGCTAATTAAGGGCCAACCTGTAATGGCTTAGCCTAAGAAATTATAAATAATTGAATGCGTCAATCTAGTATAGATAGATTGTTTTTTTGAGTGAGGTTTCTCTTAAATCTTGGAAGAGTGCTTTCAGATAATTCTAAGAATAATTTTAATTATATTCAGAGTTACACCTTACAATTGGGAATCTGATTTATTGTGTTGAATGGTTGATCAATGTTTACTTTGTGAATATATGATTCCCTAGTGTGATTGGTTAGTTTACCTTTATTTCAGGTTATCTATTTCATGTTGTGAATGAGTAATGTGATTGTCTTTTATATCATTTGTGAAAATATTATTTTCCTTTTATTTTTAAAGTTGCATTATCATTATTCGTAACTGCTGAAATAGATGTCTGACCAGTGCATGTGTTCCTTTCTCTTGATAAATTAACTGTGTGTTGAATCAAATTTGATCTATCCTTTACATATGCTCAAGTTTAACAAAGGGAATGCGTGTTTCTTAGTTTGTAGTATTCTATACTCTCTCTAAGTTGTAGCAGGTGAAGTTGATCTATGGCGTATGCACCCTCATCAAATTAACCCTTCCCAAGTATGGCAACACCCTTTATTTGGTGCATCACCATCCCTGGTATAGTTCCATTTCTGTAAATCTCTTTCCCTAAAACCCCATGAAGATGTTAGCATAGGACTAGATAGCTTTTTTATCACACTAGGAGTAGTAAAGCACTTAATTTAGGAAGAGGAAATCCAGCCTTCTCCGGAGGTTCACCTAGAGCCCAAGTCCCACAAATTGAGAGGTGATCCCATGTGTCCCAATCACACCAAATGTCATGTTAACATTATGGCCATTCAGGGGGTGCAGTAATTTGGAGACAACAGTATGCCAAGATGAATTCCTTTCTTCTTGCGTCAGAGTTCACTAGGTGTCACTCTTACCCAAATGTTTACATTCTGTGGTAAGATAAGTCCATGTTTATCATTTTTTTTTATGTTAAATACTTGTTGATTATGGCTATCTCTTTCTCTATCAACGAGTCTATGAAGACTTCCTTAGCCAACAAGTTCTCCATGACCAAATTTGGTTTTCTTCACTACTTCCTTGGGATTCATATTACCCAATCTAACTCGGGGATTATGATTTCTCAACCTAAGTAAACCCTTAATTTTCTAGCCAAGTTTAACATGTTTGGTTATAACCCATATCCTACTCCCTTCCTTTTTTGAGTAAATTTAGTAGTTTATTTTTCCATTCCAATAGTCTATGGTACCCATTTTTGAGTTTGTAGTAAGCTTGATCTACCTAACTCATACCCGGATGGATATTTCATTCGTTATCTGGAATCATGTCTAGATTCATATAGGAGCCACATGAGCTACATTAGAAAGTAGATAAGGAAATCGTTCACTATGTTCATGTGACTCATACTAATAACATTCAATAATTGGGAGGGATAGAGATTGATTTAGTTGGATTTATAGATGTTGATTAGTCCAATGATGTCGATCATAAGAAATATACCTCTAGATATAAATTTT
Source organism: Taxus chinensis (assembly GCA_019776745.2). Classification (NCBI taxonomy): domain Eukaryota; kingdom Viridiplantae; phylum Streptophyta; class Pinopsida; order Cupressales; family Taxaceae; genus Taxus; species Taxus chinensis. The sequence continues at coordinate 830,416,070 of CM034146.1, forward strand.
CTCTTGGTTTTGGCTCTTGTTAGCTGATTGAGAAGGAAGAAGAACATGATTTGTGTATATTATATAGAGGCATAATATAGGGGAGCAATTGATAGTGCCATATAATCTATTTGGTTACAATGTTGTTGGTGAAAGAATTTTTTGTGTTGTAAATTATGTGTTTCCACCAATGCTCATGAGGCTGCCACCCTACTTGTGTATGGGTAGGCTCCCATTAATGAATTTAAAATATACTAATTCTATCTAACTATTGTGGGGAGTCCAAATAGGTCAAGGATCACATAGTTAAACTTCAATGAACATGTTTCAAAGTTCTTGTACAAGGTACAAGAGATAAAATTGCAGCGATGAGGGGTAAATGAGAGAATTACAGGAAAGAGAGGGTTATTGTTGTGAGTAGGAAATAACATAGTTCACACATAATAAATATATTAGTTCAAGATATAATTATAGGAAAACAAAAATGAAATCAGAGAGACTAATAAACTAGAGACACATAGTTATTTAAATTCATCCATTTAGGCAACAAAGTTCCCTCCTGACCATGATACTTTGCAAAGTTACAGAAAAGAGAGAGAGAGAGTAGAGAAAAATGTTAGCAAAGGAAAGGGGAAAATGTAGATTTTATTTCTTACATGGTGATGCAGATCTTCACAAACTACAAAAATTCACAATTGCTACCAAGAACTAAAAGTTTCAAGATCCTTTGGAATGGAGAAAACCATTCCAATTTATAGCCTTATGAATTACCTTCTCATATGCCCCCCACATGACTCTTCATGTACATATTATACTCGTGACCTTTCAATTGACCTTAGAAGATACAAATTAAGTACCTCTCTTATAATTTTTAGAAATTAATTTTACAATTTACAAATATTGTCACTTAAGAAAATAGGAAAAAATACCATGATTGTGTATAATGAAGAATTATAAGAAAGGGAGAGAAGAGGAGAAGGGAAAGGGATTTAATGATATGTTAAAGAAGATCCCTTTAATTTATAACTTGTTTATTTGAGGCATGATGATCTCAATTTCCTACTATTTCAATATGCACAAATACCTCAAGCTACCAAATGAAAGTTTAGAAATAATGTTGTGAGACCTTCTAATGTGATCTTGAGAAAAACATAGGATTCACGCATGATGATGCATCCTTGATCTCAGAATGGGAGTGAGGATCACTCTATTTTATCCTTAGAATTTCATAATTGTCATTCATGATGCACAAATAATCTTGATGCTTTTGTTCCTGTCCCACACAATGTGCTACAAACATCGAAAATTCTAACCTTTACTAGTCCATGATATGTGATCTCCTTAAGGAAGAAGGTTGATCTATTTCCTATCTCATTTGGTTTGGCTAGCTCAATCATCTCACCTAGATCCTTTGGTTCATCTCAAATAACTCACTTGTCTCACCTCAACCAAATCACTTGGTAATATGATGATGGTCTCCATATTAGATGCATAATGGACTGGGGGGCTGAATCAATCCTTCAAAACTTTAATTAATTTAACTTGTGTGAACCAATAACCATTCAATTGTTCATTAATATGATTTTAACAACATGAAAAAACCATTCATAAGAGCATAGACCAAAATAGTACACAAGAACACAATATTTGAAGTGGGAAACACTCAAGGGGAAGAAAAACCACTAAATCCTCTACTAATATTACTCATAGAAAAGGGCTTACATGAATATTACACATCACAAAATTATTTATTTAATGAAGTACCCACTTCACAAGAAACACCCAACCCTATTTAGTAAAACACACACTAAACAAGGAGGCTACCACCCCCTAAGGTTATCAAACACCCAATCAACCACGTGATGATTATGACCATTAATTTATTTTTCTCTTACAATAGATTTTGATAAAAACTTCAGCTCACACAATTCAAAACCCCTCTTCAAACACACACTCTCCTACTTCACTCAATCTCATTTCTTCATTTATTGATTAGATATATTTACCTTGATTATCTATTGTTCTATCTCTTTTAATACTTCATACCTTATTTTAGCTCTGTCCCGAAGCCCTCATACCTCCTTCACACTCCCCTCTAGCTCACACATTCCTCTCACATCACAACCTAGCTCAAATGAGTAAATACAATGACATTTTCTACATGACTTAACTCCTAAACACCTCCAGGTCATCCATGAACATTAAGGTAAGTTATACCAAAATGAAAAAATTCCTACACACTCATATAAATTCACAACATGAGACCATTTAGGTCATAATTAGGCCAAGACACTCAAACATGCACAATTAGGCCTAAAAGGATAGTTTCATCTCCACCAAGCACAACATGGATTCCAATGGAAAACTCTATCATCTTCAAGAACTCAATATCTCCATGAATTTTAGGAAAAACCTATAAACACCTTCCATAATCTAAAGAACCTATACATCATCCATTATTCTCATGACACAGCCCAAGTTGGACTGTTTCCTACTCAATTTGAACACCTAAAACAAAACCAATATTTAAATATGAATACCAAACTCTCACCAATCATCTCAAATATGGAATGAAACCACTAATTGGAATGAAACTGAACCAAGGAACACTTAAAAACCACTTTTTACATCATGACTCAGCCCATAAATGCATACAAACATTTACGTCCTTCAAGAGATAAATGCTGCCCAGAAATAAATATTGGAAACTTAACCTTATCACAACCTATGATTAAACTTTAACAACTTCTCAATGCATGGAATAGGATCCATTTTCACCCATCATAAATATCCAATGGATAGTAATGATGAACCAAAAATATTGGTATTTCAGTCCAATTTCTTTAAAGAACCTATATTTTCCTGAAACCCTGTCAAATAGGTCAGTTTGTGACCTAATATTAGAAACCAAACAAACCTGTAGGAATAAACCAAAAAATTCACACAATAATATTGTATGTCTACAAAAATATCTATAGTCATTAGACTCATCTACTTAGGCCACACATGCCCAAGAACCTTCTTTCTCCATGACTGTCAAAAATATCCCATTAGGCCTAAAAACAAGTCTTCATATTTGGACCTATGTAAACGTCTAGATGGCTGCACCAAGATATAAAATAACTTTAAACATATCTTATATCTCCCCATATACCGAGAACATCAATTTAAACATTGGGTCTAATAGAAAACCTTAGAGAAAATCAAAATTTCCTGAAAACAAGCAAATCTGAGTGGGCTCCATCTATAGTCAAGACTCCAAATCACCACCATAAGACATATGGTGAGTCCTTTCCATCCTAAAATCATCATATTTTATGATAAAATAATTTTTTAGGTCACGCCATCAATATTTCCTCCATCACTAGTGAACTATGGTTTAGGAAGTGTTTTCACGTCCTAAGCTTCTTAGCAATTATTCATAAATCTTAGAACTTTGTTTAATTTCATTCTAACTCTGAGATCTTTTGAGCTCCATGACTCAACATAACTAAAAGGTTTAGGTCCCCATGTAGACTTTGAATGTGTCAACTAACACAAAATATGTCATATCAAGCTAGGAAATTCACCTTCTTGAGCTCGGTAAGACTAAAAATATCATAAATTATAAATATATTCATCATACCAACTTGACACTTTTCCCAAAAAACTAGGACACCCTTTCTCAAATTATAAAAATTATCATTAGGTCATAATTATCTCTTCATCTTCTCAACCACCATGAATTTCCTAGTTAGGTCATAAAATTAGGTTTATTTTAGACCCAAACAAAGTACATAAGCACCATACCTTAGTTGAAAAACTCCTCAGAAGGTCCTAAAATCCATGAGACAACATGTATCACACCTTTTTATTCCCTTATTGGACCACAAGATTATGCACCTAACGTTCATTCTTCATTGGGTCACCAAAAACCTAGATAGGTCTATATGAGCACCTGTAAACCATGCTCAAACCCTACATTCACCTCTTGAGACCTATGTGAGTGTCACAACATACTCTCCTCATGCTCTCCATTCCTTTACCATGATTTTTAAGCCCACATAAATCTATATCCTTCATATATGTCATCACTTATGATGACTAGACCTCCTGAAGAGGCCTACTTGATAAATAAATTCTCACCTTCTTCACACTTACACTCATATCACTCCTTGTCTACTCACAACATGATCACTACAAAATTCCTCTTGCACTCCTTACACCATCCTCATTTTTCATTAATTTCCTTACATATTTTACATCAATGAAAACACAAGAACACACATGCCAACAATATCTCCATTTCTCATTGATGGAAAACAACCTATTACTTCTTTCCCTTTTTACATTATTGAAAAATCACATACCTATAGCACATATTATTCATCTTCATCAACATATTAAGATCATCTATTGGTTAGAAACATCAACCAAATCATCAATCAATCTCAAGCTCCCGTTACTCTTCTTATTGACTTTGTTTTGGCTTCATCATGTCATAAGAGCACTATAGCTCCCCTTGGGAAGATTTAAAAAATAATCATACATAGTGACATACCTGATCCTTGAGTAAAAACATCATTCTAAAATCATACTTAGTCCTATCCCTATTGGAGACACCTTCAAACTGACTTAATCCTACTCTACAAAGAATGTAAACACCTTTTAGGACCAAGATCCCTAAATCACCTCTTCAAAACAAAAATTTCAAACTTCTCCTTGCTATAGAAACATACTAAACACATGAAACATCACCTTATTGCTCCTCCTGACCAGATACAAAATCCTCTAACTGTATATGAAAATATAAAGGCACATACCTTGACCAAAAGTAATGGAGATAGGTCAAAACCAACACTACATTCTTGAAGCACATTTTTTGGTATTCTTTACCTTATTTTCATGATATCATAACATACTTGACCATATGTCTAGCTTGTAATTCAACTATACTTTCAAACATCAATAAATTTGCCAAGCTATCCTTTTTTACACCTTAGAAACCTTCTTGAAGATAATTGTTAGCTATCTCCTTTTCATGAAGCCTTTAAACACTTGTAGCTCACCATTATAGTACAAAACAACATATTGTACCTTGTCATGATGAAAATTATCAGCCATACAATTCCCTCAACACTCCTAGATTGTCATTTCAAGGACTTATGAGTATTTAAGCTCCCCCTCAACTCATGCAATCATATCCAACAACTTGAACAATTCATACTCAGGAAAAATCAAGACAATATTCTTATTAATACATAGTTACCCTCCTCAAATACAAACTAGTATACATACCTTATTATGATATACTTGCACAACCTTCATAAAACCTTAAACATTATTCAAATTTTCATTCCATACCTAAGTATCATTGTAGACCTCCTTGTTGCTTCATATTTATGTTTGAGACATATCTACGGACCCCAACATTCACACAAAGACTTACAACAATGCATATTAATTGAAAAAATCACATCTTGGCCTTTCATAGACTTGATAATACTTAACCTTCCTTCATCTACCTCCATGAAGCATGAACAAACTTGAGATATCTCGAACAAGAATCAAGATCCCCGTTTTGAGTAAACGACAAAACGATCGGATAACCCCTACAAAATTTTTGAAGTGATTTTGCATTATGACCTCTTTTAGAGCAAATCGGGTTTTCGGGTGTTACTAGCAGCTTGACATAAGTTTTAACATGCTTTATGTCTTATGACCTCCGAAACCCGAAACCCGCCTTGTATTGAAAAATCCTTTGAAATCGGGTTTTCGGAAATTCAACGCATCGGAACGTACTTGTGTTAAAACATGCTTTGTGTCGCGTGACTTCTGAAACCCGAGACCCGCCTTGTGTTAAGACAATCCTTTGTATTCGGGTTTTTGGAACTCTAAAGCATCGGGACATTCATGTTCCAAAACATGTTTTATGCGCCATGTTCCCCGATTCCCGAATTCCGCTCAAGCCTTTGTAATCGGGTTTTCGGAAGTTCAATGCATCGGAACATTCGTGATTCAAAACATGTTTTGTGCTCCATGTTTTCCGAAGCCCGAAACCCGAAATGCACTAAATCTCCTCGTGTCGGGTTTTCGGACTCCTCCAACATACTGACCTGGCATTCAAGCCGAATGGTTGGTAAGTTGGCACGTGCCGAGCTGAAGTGTATTTATTGCCATTTTCGTATAAAAATGCGGATTTCCACGTCGTTCTTACTGTTCATATTTTTAACTCGTGGATTTTTCGTATGCTTTTCCGCTTCCAAAGCCCGCAAGCTCGCATTACCAGACTGGATCGTTTGTTTTCGATTTTACCTGTCTCGAATTGAAGGTATTTTTCGTTCCTTCTTTATTCTTGATTTTTCCGGAAACTGCGTATATTTCCTTTCCAATTTCTTGCCAGTTGTTGAGGGTTTTTCTTCCTTCTTCCTTCTGTGTTGTTTTGAAAGGGGTTTTGGGTTTTCAGGGTTTATTTTCTTTTTGCAGATTATTAATTGGTGCTGTTCCTTCCAAACTCCAATTACTTGCATGATGTATGGGATATGAATAACAAAAAAAAGAAAGGAAGATGTGTATGTAGAAATTCAAAGGAAAGGCTCTGTTTTTGTTTCTCGGTTTTTGGAAGACTGTTTTGCAGATTCAAAAGTCCGAAATACAAAGGAAGCTCGCGGTGACGGGGTTTATCAACATTCCGACCTCAACAGTGGGTGTCGGGTTTTCTCCTGTTTCCGCCATTTAAAGCAAGTGTCGGGCTTGGCCGAGGTTCCGACAGAACAAACTTGTCGGGTTCCTCAAAGTTCCGACATCCTCTTCAGCGTGTTGGTTTCATCTCTTCTTCCAGCGCATTCATTCAATCGGGGTTTCCAGTTTGAACAGCATCACCTGAGTTCCGAGCCTTTCTCCCTCCAACATTCTTCATGTCGGACCCTGTTCTATTTCAGGAGAAGGCCGAGAAGTCAGCAGAGATGAGCTTAAGGAAAAAGTGGAGTAGTTGACAGAGATTTTGATTAAACTTTCAAAACCCCTTGAATCCATAACACCTTCTTCTGTTTCTGCCGGATTCGATTTCTCATCGGTGCCTACGATTGAGAAGATTGCTAATGGATCCAAAAGTTATTCCAACAGGGGAAGGAAGTAGTTCAAGACGTGGTGAAGAATCATCAGTTTTTGGGGGAGATTCAGAAGGAAGGAGCAAAAGATGATGATTCGGATTAAGTCCAGATGTCACATGCCATTTCTATTTTTAGAATGACATATCTTTTATTTCCGTTTTATCATTATTTTTAATTCATACTTTGACTTGATCTCCTGCGTGAGAGTCATGCAAAGTTGAAGCTCCAGTTAACAGGCTACTCTTTAGGATCTGTCCTGTTTGATCTCTAGCTTCTTTTGTTATAAATAAGGGATGCTTGTGCATTCTAAAGGGTCGAGAATTCTTGAAGCATTAAGAGGCTATTGGAAAGGAGAAAAACTTTGTGTTTTCTTTCAATCATTTCAAAGAATAGAAGCTGATATTGTTTTACAGACTTTGTGTTGTGAAATATATCTTATTTAAGACAGTGTTCTTATGTTCATGATCTTAAAGCTATTCTTTGCATAGAATCTCAGTGTTTCTAATTATCTCGGACACTATATCTGTGATCTAAAACTCGTATGATTATTTCGTGCTCTGTGTTTACTCGAAAGAAAATACGTTTCTCCCATTTCTTTTCTACCGTGCTTCTTTCACTGTAACAGTTTCTAACCTATTTCACTTACGAAAGCAATATTCTTGAATCGTGTGAATGTGGATTTCGGGATTTCATCCCAACCCCCAATGGTTAGATTAGTGTGAATATTGTATATATTATTTACTGTGTTTTAGATTAGCAATAAACAGGCAGCCTCACCTGTCTTTGAGGAGGGATTTAATCCCATGTACTGTGGTTGAACCTCATATTTTGGTTTGACAAAATATCCAACCAACAGTTTTTGGCGACTCCGCTGGGGAACGACGGATCAATAGTATAAAGCTTATCCTCTCGGTGTCTGGCGACTCCATATTTGCCTTATTTTTAATAAGATCTCCTTTCAGTTCAAGCTGGCCAGGAGGATCTTCACTCGGTCTCGCCGAGCTCAAGGTGAAATTGATCCACTCTTTGAGTTGCTGCAACAGCATAATTTCAGCCTTTCTCCCAACAGCGTTGTCTCTAATCGAGCCAGAAGTTCTTCACCTGTTCGGAGAAATCGGATCCCTGAAGAACGGGAAGCATCTGCAACTTGTCGTGCACTACTCTTGTCTAATACCCGGATCCCTGTACGCACTCTTTTCAGAAGGATGGCGGTTCAACCTGTGCCTTGGGGTGCAGTTATTGGTCCTCTTACTTTGACTCCTCCATTGCATGAGTTACCACGTGGATCTCGTAAAAATGTTCCCAAGTTCAATGGAGATGGGAAGCAGCATCCTGACGAGCACATAGCATCTTTCTTTGTTGCATGCGGTGTCCTCGGAGTAGCCTACGAGGATGTCTCCGTTCGACTCTTCGTTGAAACATTGCAGGGAGTAGCAGCTGAATGGTTTTATCACCTCCCGAATGCATGCATTCCAGATTGGGCTACCATGCGGACCAAGTTTGAGGCACGTTTTAAACCAGCCGAAGATTCTCATGCATTGTTAGCTCAGCTTACTCATATGAAGAAGGAATCGCATGAACCTATGCGGGAATTCGTGGCTAAGTTCAATAAGCTGATCCGGAAAATTCCAGTTATAGCTGTACCAACTCTGGAAAATCAAAAGTGCTTCTTCATCAATGCTCAACCTCCTGATATAAGCTTTTTATTACGAAGGTCGGTTATCCCAGATCTGGCTACTGCTCAGTCAACGGCTACTGAAATAGAGGATGATCTCATCTTAGCTGGAAGGATCAAGAAAGATATACCCAAACTCAAAAATCAAGGTTCTTCTCAAGGTAATACTGACCCTATGTTTCAAAAAATGGCTAATGATTTGATTGCTTTAAAGAAGCAAGTGTCTCAGCAGGTGAGCAATGTTCCGTACCGGGATATCCCTAGGCGGAATTTTAATAACAATGGTGTACCTGCCAGAGATAGGCCACGGTTAGCTCCTGCTCAACCGAGATTAGCAATTGAAGCGCCGCCTGTTAATGCAGCAGTGGAAATAATTGAAGAAGATGATGAACCAGAAGAACAAGATTCCCCTGAGGATTTCGAAGCTTCAGGATATGCTGATGAGTCTTATGATGAGTCAGCTGGCGACTCCAGCATTGGGTATTTGGAATATGATGAAGATGAATGTGAGCCAGATGGTCAATCATTTGCTGTTTTCACTCGGTCTCAATCTCAGAATCCCAGAAGACCTCCAGAAAATACTAAGGAGAAGAATAAGGAACCTCCCATATCCATAGTCAAGAGGGGTACACCTATTTCGGCACAAACTGAGAAAGAGGTTACTAAAAAGGCAGCTGCTCCTTATTCTCCTTCTCCTAAGGCCAGTACCCCACCACAAGCTCATGTAATTAGAACTGAGCCTACTATAATTCCTTCTTACACTGCTTTTGACATTATTGATCATGCGAAGAGAACAAAAATTCAAATGTCGGAAGCAGAATACCTTCAGTCGAATCCTGAACAATTTGAAAAGCTGGCCAAGTTTATCAGAAGTAAAGCGGTCGTTTCATCATCGTCAAAAGGTCTCCTTCCAAATCCTGTTCAACTTCCACCACAGAATAATCTGACCTCTGCTTCTTCCTTAGGAAAGATTGAACCATTTTATTTGTCTCTGCTTATAAATGGGTTTAAACTCAGCAATTGTATCATTGACTCAGGGGCCTCTGATAATGTTATGCCTGCAAAAGTGGCTCATGCCCTTGGGCTTACTTTGACTAAATCATATGGACGGTGTTATTCCATGGAAACTAAACAAGTCCCTCTGATTGGTCAAATTAAGGACGCACAGTTTGCATTTGTTGCTTTTCCTGAGAAGAGAGTGAAAATGACTATTCTGGTTGCAGACATTCCTGCAGCTTATGGTATTCTCTTGGGTAGAGGATTTTGTAAAGATGTCGGAGGAGAAATTAGTATGGATTGGACCAAAGCCAAGATCCCGGTCAATGGGGTTCATCAGGTTCTTCATCCTGATCCGCAGGCAAAGTATTTGGTGACCAAATCAGATGATCCAAGAACTCAGATTCTTTTCGAAGATGCTGGCTTTGGAAATTATTTCATGGCTTCAGAGATACCCATGGTAGATGTTGAAGAGGAAGATCCCAATGCAATTGAGACACTCGAATTTGATGGTAGCTGCTCAGCCTCTGGATCAGGTGCTGGTGTTGTCCTCATATCTCCTAGCTCCGAGATTTTCCCATCAGCTTCTAAGTTGCAATATGATAAGACTAACAACACGGCCGAATATGAAGCCTTGTTATTAGGATTAGAATTGGCCAGACAAAAGGGAATCAGGAATCTCAAGGTTCAGAGGAATGCGGAGCTGATTGATCATCAGAGCAGGGTGAAGAAGATTTTCGATAAAAAATCAAAGCAGCGTGACTTTCAGATTGGAGATTTGGTGTTGATTTGGGACAAAAGGAGAGAACGGAAAGGAATGCATAGAAAGTTTGATTCTTTATGGAAAGGACCTTTCAAGGTCCATCAGCTGAATGGCGAAAATAGTTTCCTGCTATCATATCTGGATGGAGGATTACTTCCGTTGCCTTTCAGTGGGCAACATCTAAAGCTGTTGCACCATTAATGCAAGATGCTCTCTTGCATTGTACATATTTTGCTTTTGTTGTGTGTTTGCTTTTGGTTTTCTTTCTTTTCCCGTTTTGTTTTGTTTTGGTTTTCTCCTTGACTCCGTAGCCCAATGGATAAGGCCCTGGTCTGCGAAACCAGAGATTCTGAGTTCTCTTCCTTTGGTATTGCAAAGAAAGTCCCCAACTGGAGCCAGCTGTTATCCCCGTTTTGAGTAAACGACAAAACGATCGGATAACCCCTACAAAATTTTTGAAGTGATTTTGCATTATGACCTCTTTTAGAGCAAATCGGGTTTTCGGGTGTTACTAGCAGCTTGACATAAGTTTTAACATGCTTTATGTCTTATGACCTCCGAAACCCGAAACCCGCCTTGTATTGAAAAATCCTTTGAAATCGGGTTTTCGGAAATTCAACGCATCGGAACGTACTTGTGTTAAAACATGCTTTGTGTCGCGTGACTTCCGAAACCCGAGACCCGCCTTGTGTTAAGACAATCCTTTGTATTCGGGTTTTTGGAACTCTAAAGCATCGGGACATTCATGTTCCAAAACATGTTTTATGCGCCATGTTCCCCGATTCCCGAATTCCGCTCAAGCCTTTGTAATCGGGTTTTCGGAAGTTCAATGCATCGGAACATTCGTGATTCAAAACATGTTTTGTGCTCCATGTTTTCCGAAGCCCGAAACCCGAAATGCACTAAATCTCCTCGTGTCGGGTTTTCGGACTCCTCCAACATACTGACCTGGCATTCAAGCCGAATGGTTGGTAAGTTGGCACGTGCCGAGCTGAAGTGTATTTATTGCCATTTTCGTATAAAAATGCGGATTTCCACGTCGTTCTTACTGTTCATATTTTTAACTCGTGGATTTTTCGTATGCTTTTCCGCTTCCAAAGCCCGCAAGCTCGCATTACCAGACTGGATCGTTTGTTTTCGATTTTACCTGTCTCGAATTGAAGGTATTTTTCGTTCCTTCTTTATTCTTGATTTTTCTGGAAACTGCGTTTTCCTTTCCAATTTCTTGCCAGTTGTTGAGGGTTTTTCTTCCTTCTTCCTTCTGTGTTTTTGAAAGGGGTTTTGGGTTTTCAGGGTTTATTTTCTTTTTGCAGATTATTAATTGGTGCTGTTCCTTCCAAACTCCAATTACTTGCATGATGTATGGGATATGAATAACAAAAAAAAGAAAGGAAGATGTGTATGTAGAAATTCAAAGGAAAGGCTCTGTTTTTGTTTCTCGGTTTTTGGAAGACTGTTTTGCAGATTCAAAAGTCCGAAATACAAAGGAAGCTCGCGGTGACGGGGTTTATCAACATTCCGACCTCAACAGTGGGTGTCGGGTTTTCTCCTGTTTCCGCCATTTAAAGCAAGTGTCGGGCTTGGCCGAGGTTCCGACAGAACAAACTTGTCGGGTTCCTCAAAGTTCCGACATCCTCTTCAGCGTGTTGGTTTCATCTCTTCTTCCAGCGCATTCATTCAATCGGGGTTTCCAGTTTGAACAGCATCACCTGAGTTCCGAGCCTTTCTCCCTCCAACATTCTTCATGTCGGACCCTGTTCTATTTCAGGAGAAGGCCGAGAAGTCAGCAGAGATGAGCTTAAGGAAAAAGTGGAGTAGTTGACAGAGATTTTGATTAAACTTTCAAAACCCCTTGAATCCATAACACCTTCTTCTGTTTCTGCCGGATTCGATTTCTCATCGGTGCCTACGATTGAGAAGATTGCTAATGGATCCAAAAGTTATTCCAACAGGGGAAGGAAGTAGTTCAAGACGTGGTGAAGAATCATCAGTTTTTGGGGGAGATTCAGAAGGAAGGAGCAAAAGATGATGATTCGGATTAAGTCCAGATGTCACATGCCATTTCTATTTTTAGAATGACATATCTTTTATTTCCGTTTTATCATTATTTTTAATTCATACTTTGACTTGATCTCCTGCGTGAGAGTCATGCAAAGTTGAAGCTCCAGTTAACAGGCTACTCTTTAGGATCTGTCCTGTTTGATCTCTAGCTTCTTTTGTTATAAATAAGGGATGCTTGTGCATTCTAAAGGGTCGAGAATTTTTGGAGCATTAAGAGGCTATTGGAAAGGAGAAAAACTTTGTGTTTTCTTTCAATCATTTTGAAGAATAGAAGTTGATATTGTTTTACAGACTTTGTGTTGTGAAATATATCTTATTTAAGACAGTGTTCTTATGTTCATGATCTTAAAGCTATTCTTTGCATAGAATCTCAGTGTTTCTAATTATCTCGGACACTATATCTGTGATCTAAAACTCGTATGATTATTTCGTGCTCTGTGTTTACTCGAAAGAAAATACGTTTCTCCCATTTCTTTTCTACCGTGCTTCTTTCACTGTAACAGTTTCTAACCTATTTCACTTACGAAAGCAATATTCTTGAATCGTGTGAATGTGGATTTCGGGATTTCATCCCAACCCCCAATGGTTAGATTAGTGTGAATATTGTATATATTATTTACTGTGTTTTAGATTAGCAATAAACAGGCAGCCTCACCTGTCTTTGAGGAGGGATTTAATCCCATGTACTGTGGTTGAACCTCATATTTTGGTTTGACAAAATATCCAACCAACAAAGTCATCATACATAATGACTTTCTTCTTGATGGATCCAACATCCTTTCCCTATGTCACCACCTAATCCATCTCACAAACAGATTGGAAACATTCAAGAACATAATGAATATATCCTACCACTATGATAACACTCCTACAATGTCATACTTTAAACCATTCAAACTTTATTTGACTCTATCCTAAAACACATACTTCATTCACTATTTTGACATCACAAGTTCCATTATTTTGAACTTATTAATGCATAAAATTAGAACATATATGAAACTAATTTTATAGATAAACCTTCATGTTTGAGAACATGTTTATCACATGTAGAGTATACATGAATTATTTCTTTCATGAATTACTTGTATCATATTAGTCATACTTACAGTACCAACTAGCATCCCTACAATGTTGTTACAAAATGAATTTTGTTTTGATCTAGGGTAGTGATACCCTTCACGTGCTATAGAAGCTCAAACTTGTATACATGCTCTAAAACATCCTCAACACCTTTATGGTCTGGGAAGTACAAAGACATTTGGAAAAATAATTTGTGAGGTGGTTAAGGCCCTTGTCTTCCCAATCCAAAACCTTGATTTCCTCTAGTTTTTCCTCTACCACCAAATCCACTAGATCCACCAGCAGCTATCCCTCCTGATCCACTAGATATGCCAGGTCCACTAGTTTCTATTCCACTAGATCCATCTTCCATATCTAGTAAAGGTCCTGAAGTGGTCACGCCTTGTGTCCCCAGTGTTGCATTAAACTGTGCACCAATAGTCTGTGATATTGCACCACTACCAGATGTGTGTCATGTGCCACTTTTAGACATGATACCCAAGATTTTCCTACTCAAAATTTTCCCAAATGTCATTCCATACATAATACCTCCAAACACAAGAAATGATTGTGCAGCCATAGATGTGTCAAACTAAAAGTTATACCTCCTAGATGTGGATCGGTCACTTTCACCAATACTAACTCGGTTAGTAATACTTATGTCCTGATTTGTAAAATTAAGTGCTAGGGGTTGTTCACTATGTGGATTTAGATACACGCCAATGAATCATCTCCTTTCTTCATATGACGAGCCTTCTCTAGAAGCCAAGGGGTTTCTCTCCCACACTTTCCAAGATGGGGTAGAAGAGACTACTCATTTTCCACATCTTTTGCATGAACCTTAATTCCTTCCTGGAAGATATTCCTCCATAAATTCATTTCTCCAACAACTTCACGTTTGTCTATCTAAATCCCTCTCCAAAGCTTCATTATACTTGACTATTCTCTCTTCCCTCTCTTTTTGAGCCACAAGGTCTGCCATCTTCCTCCACCCTAGCTTCCTCTCCCAACACTCAGAAGAATCTTAGCTAGCTATATGAAATTATTCCAAACTTAGTGTAATGATTTGGATATTTATAGCTAAAAGGATATCATGCAAGAACAATCCTCTTGGCTCTCTAGAAAAATCAAACTCAATAATTTCAAGACAGGTATACTTAGAAATTGTGTATTCCAAGGTGTAACTTGCCAACACTCTACGCCACCAATGATCAAAAAAACATGTCCAAGTTAGATCAATATCATGTAACCTCTAATACTCCTCTTGGGTCCATATGTTAGATATATAATACCACCTCGATCTAGATGCATACGCTAAAATCCATTCATAAAACTCCACTAGAAAACAACAAAAGAAGGTCTTGTATAGCTCATGATACAATTGTTCTTATATCCATTTACATACATTAAACTCGGTTTCAGTACTAAATATATGAGTAAAATCATCCTCCATTATTTTAAGCCATGCTTCGACACTCTCCAAGGTCAAACACTCTATCATCACACACCATTCTCACAACAATTTCGAAAAGAGGTCCTAGAAACAGAACCAAAATGTATTCTCCATAGTGCTGCTTATTTAACAACCAAACCCAAGCACGCCAACATATCATCCATATTAGGTTGGAGCTCACAAGAGGTGCGCATAGGTTTTGAGCCCCTCCTTTATGTGAGATTCATGAGAATATTATTTCTTACATGGGGATGTATTACAAGGAGAGGATAGATGTAATTATCTATAGGGTTTTAGATGTAAGCTTTTATTCTTAGTTGATATATCCCAAACAAAAAATTAACATGATCAACTAAAATTAGAATCAACCATGACATAACATTGAGGAAAATAGTAACATACACATGAACATAAGGGGAAAACACATATCAAGATCCATTTTAAGTGTGTTATGGAACTGTTTCATTATATTGATAAGTCAAATGCATTAGCTAAGATTACATCATGAAGTTCCATCCATGGAAAAATGTTCATAGTAGAACTTTCTTTTACATCACAGAGCTCTCTGTTACACTCCTTACACAATACTTTCTCATTTATTCCCCAAATCCTCTAAAAAAGACCCTATATAAAAAAAACATTCAAAGGAATATTCTCCTAACCATCTATCATCATCTGCAGAAGCCTATTTAAATATTCTTATGATTACTCTACCACTACTTAGGAATCTACCAGATGTCACCATGCATTTCCTTTAATTGAGTGTCTTTAGCATGCATGTGTCAACTAATCCTTAACAACCTTGAATCCTTATCCTTTCATCATAATCATAATGATTCCATGGAATATCATTTTCTTGAATCACAAGTCTCCATAGCTCATCCACATCTGTATATGGTCACTTTTCTCTTTGCTCCCTATGCACATATTTTTCATGTTTGTCCAAAACTTACTAATTCCTAGCTCCATCTTTCCCTAGTATGACCCTTCACACCTCTACAAGGAATACTTCTATGCATGCCTTGGTTCCCTGTCTCCGCACACCACTAGGGTTCATGCCTTAAGTACTTAGTTGTTTAGGGTTCCAACATCGCCCCACACTAAACTGGCTTCCACCCTAGAAAACCTTCACACTAACTAAGAAAAAACCTTGATGACCAAAACATGTTATGGTAAGTATGCTACTCCAAATAATAAAAATAGTGGTAGGGAAATAATTTCAACAAAGAATTAAAGAATGGTGGATGCTTATATGACCAATTGAAGGAGCTCGTGGAACTCCGAATTTATCTCATCCTTCAATTTCTCCCAAACATTTAATTTTGATAAATCCTTTCCTAGCGCATCCCCTATGACATTAGGCACCTGGTCTGGGATGATTTCCTCCACCTTCCCCTTTAATGGGCTGATGGCCACCCCTAACTCTAGATACCCTCAAACTCATCCATCTACTTGATGATGGAGTCTGTGAGTTCGTTGATTCTATAATATAGCTTTTCGCGCTTTGTTTCTATCTTCTCTTTCTAGGTCGTGGTGTTGACGATCAATTATGTGTACTTTGCCTTGTTGGTGGGGATCATCTCCTACAAAACTTTGAGGGTTTCCTCCTCCTCTGTCATGTGCATGTCAATTACTGGCTCACATTTCCTACAGTTGTTGAAATCTCTATCTTCTAGTATATTCAACTCCTTGAGTTGGGAGATTAATTCTTCCAACTTAGTGATCCAGACTTCAATGGGGTTCTTGTTCTTTTCCTTTTCTTTTGCAAGCTCTGTAGCTATCGGGCCCATGCCATCCTTGATGTTAAAAAGTAACATCCCTATGAAGGCCTCAAGATACTCCATCTCAACCCCATAATTTTTCCTGGCCTCGCTTACCAATGATAGAAATTACCCAAAAAATTTCTTCACGAGGGCATGAGCTTGGTCATATACCTCCTTTGTCAATGCTTTCTCTCCCCTTAACCCATGGCGCAACCTATCTATTTCCTTCTCCTTTCTCTTTATTTCTTTGATCAAGGTCTGAATAATGGAAAATATATCCAGACTACGTCAAATTACCTCAGAAGTTATCTTTTGCAAGGTATTACACGTATGTTCATCTACAAAGTGGTTAGGATCCACAACTCTATATGTATCTCCCCCCTTCTTCTTTAAGCTGATGGTCTCGATTACATGATCATTGACCTCAAACTCAGGTTCCTTAACATGGTAGAGCATAGTCCAACTAAGCATCTTCCTACTTATGGGCATACTCCCTATCTTGATCCAATAATTCCAAACCATGCAACTTTTATAGTGGGAGGGTGGCCTAAAACCTTACGTGCAAGACCTTCTTGGGGTCATCCATGAAGTCCATGTATGTGGAAACTAGCATCAACTTCTTCCTTATTTACTTGTACTTTTTCCTCTGCTTCTTCACCATAGGGGTGAATCCCATATCCTCCTTTATAGTAAAGGAGTCCCCCTTGTCTTCCTTTTTGCTGACATTCTATGGTGTAGTGTCTTCATGCTTTAGACTCTTCTAAGTGCATACCAAATCCTCCTCTCTTTCTTACCATCCCTCACTTGCATTTTTTCCTCAACCTTAGCCTCCTGCCCCTCAAACTCCACTTCCAATTCTTCCTTAAAGGTGGTGGGGTATTCTTCCTTCATGCCTGCTATGGGGCTTGATGTGTCATGTTTCTTCAATTTCTTTTCCTCAGGCTATTCCTTCTCTTCTTCCTCTTCCATGCACCTTGGTGATGAGGTGATAGCACCACCCTATTCTGAAGTTTTGACACCCTTGTTTCTATTCTGACGTGTCTAGACCTTCCTCTTCCTTGAAGTTTCTAAGTTACCTTCTTGTTCTCCTTCTAATTCTTCTTCTTCTTCTACTTCTTGTACTACTTTCATAGGTGGGATTGGCACCTCCCATGGTTTTGGAAAGGGAGATTTCATAACCTCTACCTAAATTCCACCCTGTGTTTTGGGGTAAAGTTGCATGAACACCCAATGGGCATACCCCTTCATGGTAATGCCAACTTGTGGCTGTAATTCCAAGAATTATGGCTCTAAAACCTCAACATAGGTAGGCCGAGTGCCATACTTTTATGTAGTGCACAACGTGTGGACATTAACATCCACCTTGTCCACATCAACAACTAATTTCTACGCATCGTTAATCCTCTTGATGGTGCACTTCATGTATCTGGTAGTGAATGCAAAGGGGAGCTTACAACATGCCCCCATCTCTCCTTTGGCCATCATGATCCCTGCTAGATAATAGTGTTGGGTGATGGAAAATGTTACCCTATCACCAAAAACTTGTGACAACGTGTGGGGAATGCGCCAATAATTCTCAAAATATCTACAAACATGCTCAAACCACATATTCATTTGTGCCTTGTAAGCATTTGAGATGGTTCCATTGCATGTGAAATGTGTGAATTAGACTACAGGGGATGCGTTCATGGGTGGGTGAACTCAAATGTTCCCATCTGGTCCGTCTGGGATGCTGATATCCCAGAACATGATTAATAGTAGGATGGAGTCCTAAGTGATCTTCACTCCTTGCTAATTCTGTATGCGCACCTCTTGGATAATGCCATTTGTAATGAATTGTGAAAAGTTGTAGTGTGACCTATTTGACATCCTGTAATCCACGTATATGAATCTACGATTAATGTCCATCCACCTTTCTAATGTGCCCAATTTGTAGTTAATGAGTCAGGAGGTGACTCTCAGCGCTGGATCTGGGAGTTATGTGACAATGTGTGCCCTAGCCCCCTTCTCTTAATGTAGCTTCTTTGTCAGCTCCTCAATCTTGGTAGTGGCACATAAATCAAGTGTCTTATCTTCTCTAATATTCCACAGGATTGTTACCATTCAAATCAGATGGCCTGTGATTCTAATTATTCTTCCCATGAAGTATAAGAAGTCTTCGTGCACCCATGACATCAACCACCTGAAAATCAGAATGGGTTTTCCAAAGAAGGGAAGCTCCCATAGCTGCAAAACCCCTTCTCTTTTTTAGAACTTGTTTTACTAAGTTTTCAACCTTAGCATTTCTGAGCTTGTCCACCATTGGGGTGTCTGACACAAGCTCCACTCACATCAAATTTTTGTTGTCATTTTTTGTGTGGTTTTACTCGATGATCTTACATCTATACAGCTTTGAGCTCCACTTATAGGCCTTGATAACACTAGGAGGATACTGCATCTCCAAGTAGATATCCATGGGATCCTCCTTTTCCACCACTAGTTTCTTTTTTGGTGCCTTAATTAGTGCCATGTTCCTTTCATTTCCTTAATTTGTGCCCTAGGTGTTATGTTCTTATCTTTCTACTACCCTAACTTGACAACTTCCCCACTTCTCTTTCACATCACCTTATTCCTACTCTATTGTTTTCTTCCCTCCATGTTGTGTCACAAATTTTACTAAAGCTTTATGAAAGTCCACTGGTTCATGATAGTACCTCACTTCGTTCTTCTTTGACAAACCCTCGTCACACTTTAAGCTCGGGAGCACAAAAGAAATTATCTAAGGTAAGGTAGTCTAAATGACTATCCTTATCTCTTATTTATACTTTATCGATGCCTTAGACTTCCTCTAACCATGTGTCCTAATGTCACTTTTTAATAAATCACTTTTCTTCATTTAAGGAAACTTCTAAGACTTTCTCTTTCACTTCATAGCTATAACCTCTAGGCACTCCAATACAACCTAAACAGTCAAATACCTCCTTCGCATGCATCCCCATGCCAAAGTACATAACCTCTGCACCATCTACTAAGTAGTTCCCTATAATGTTTCCTATCTTATGGCATTTCACATGATTATTCCTTTCTTGTGGTCTTCATGTTCTTTCAATCCACCTTCCAAACTACACAAAATTTAGGCACATTTTCCATCCATGCACCTTTGTCATCCAGTCTCTCATTCTTCATCCTTTGCATTAATTATTCCAAAAAATTTGGCCTCCGTATTCAATATAGTTGCTACCTTGGCACCCCACAAAAATGTATGCGTGATCCCTTGAGAATAAAACCTATTATAATGAAATTAGCTACCGACACACCAATGTGTAAAACAAATCTAAAAATGATGACAAACAAAATAACTCAAAAGATTATTAAAAATCTAAACTAATTGGCAAAAATACCTTATTTCAAATTACACATAAGCCTTATTTATAGTAGATCTTCACTCTACTCCCATTGAAGTAACCTGGTAACGTCATCCCATCAAGTGCTTGTAACTAGCATGCACTTAAATTGAGGATGTACAAGATCATATATGGTCCTAAGAAATGGAATTTCAGTTTCCTAGGATGGCGTATAAATTTGGAATTATAAACAAAGACCATTTGCACAACCTCGAATTGTTAGTTTTTAATATGGCGATCATGCCATGCTTTTTCTCCCAAATTTTTAGTATTCTGACTCCACCTAGTAAGTGATCACCTTTTGTATAACTGCATTAACTTCTCAATGAGCTCTTGTAGTACTTTCTCATCAGCTAATCCTCCTCTATGTGCAATATGTAGGGACAATAGCATTAACTCTACTGTTAAAACAACTTCCGTGCCAAACACCAACTGGAATGGTATGGCCTTATTCAATCTCTTGTAGGTTTTCCTATATGCCAATAGTACTGCTGAGACTTTCTCATCCCAATCCCGTATTCCCACATCAAAAAAAAAATTCATCATGTGACTCAGTATCTTTTTAAATGCCTTAGAACTTTCCATTGGATTATGGGTGATAGCGAGTATTCTTGTGGTGGGATATCATGAATTCTACTAATACAATCCTGACCATCTCATTCAAAAAGTGTGTTCCTTTGTCACTAGTCAATATTAAAGGGAACTAGTGAGTATGTTCTCCCATAGGAATCTTACTAGTATGGTTGTTGTGTAATCCTTTGTAGGCACTGCCTCTGCCCATCTTGTTAAGTAATTAGTATAAGTAATGATATAGCGTGAAACAATCCTTCACATGGCAGGTGAAAATCGGTCCTACAAAATTAATGGCCCATTTCTCAAATGGTTCTACGCTAGCTATCACTATTAACGGAATATCATCCCTTATTCTTGGTTTTCTAAGGTGTTGGTAATGGTCGCAGGCCTTGCAAAACTCAATACAATCCTAGTATATGCTTTCCCATGAAAGCCCTTCTAATAGAATCTTCCATGTGGTGGAATTCCCTTCTTAGTGTTGTCCTGTAATCCCACCATACGCTTCATCCATGATTGTAATGTGCTCATGTTCTAACACACACCAAAACAAAACCTCATCAAGACCTAGCTTGTATAAGTCTCCACCAATTAACATGTAGGGTGTGACGCGTATGGCTAACTGACTTCATTCGAAATTCTTAATTCCCTCTACTCCCACACATGTTTTGAGAAACACAACAATATCTTCCAAGTAAGAGGATGCGTGCCGCAATATAAACAGTTGCACATCTGGAATTGTATCCTCAATGCTCTTTGTGTCCTCCCCTGAGTCAATTCTTGATAAATGGTCAGGACCTGAGCTGCTCTTTCTTGGTTTCAGAACAACTGCATACTCACATTATTGAAACAACAAGACCCACCGACATATATGCCCTTTTAAAATGGGCTTGTTCACTAAGTACTTCAATTCCATTTGATCTGTGTTGACTATGAAGAGTGTTGCCAATAGATATTGTCTGAATTTATATAGTGCCTAGATCATTGATAGTACTTTGTGCTCAGTAGTATTATAGTTTTTCTCTGCTGGTGTCAAATTTTTGCTATAAAAAAAACAAGGGGTGGTCAACAATTCCTTCTCCAAGTTCTGCTAAGATTTCCCTAATCTCTATTCTCGAAGCTTCAACATGTACATGGAATGGTTTATCCCAAGAAGGAAAGCGTAATATGGGCATAGCAATAATCTTATTCTTAAATGTATCGAATGACATATGCTACATCTCTTCCCAATGGAATGTACATCTATGCTTCAATAATTCCTCAAGTGACATGGCGATTTTAGCATACCCCTTGATAAATTTCTAGTAATACCCCATATTCCCAAGGAATTCATGTACTGCACTCTGGATGGTAGGCTCCCTCAATCCCACAATAATAGAAACTTTGACAAGATCCACTAGCAAAACTTACTAACATATGATATGCCCCAATAGGGTTCCAAATGGAGTGGAGAAAAGATATTTATTAATGTTGAGGGATATATGTAACTATCGGCATCTCTCGAACATCAACCGCAAATTTTCACAATGTTATTTCACTAGTCCATACATTTTTCAGTCATCAAGGTAGACCTGAAGAAACTTATAGATTGAATCCTAAAGTGCCTAAACCAGTATGCGTGAAAATAGAGTATGCACATTATTTAGTCTGAAAGGCATCACCTTGTAGGAAAAAATTCCCCATTCAGTGGTGAATATTTTTCTTCTTGGTCTTCCTTTACGATTCTAACTTGATGATATCCTGAGAAGCCATCTGTGAAGGAATAGATCTCACACCCAGCTACTTCCTCTAGGATTACTTCAGTGAAAGGGGTGGGAAACGGATCAATGACACATACCAAATTCAAATCTCTATAATACACATAGATCCTTATCCTCCCATCCTATTAAATGCTAATAATAATTGGGCTTATCCATTTCCATTCCTTCATAGCCTCAATGATGTCTAATGTGATCATCTTGTCTATCTCTTCCTTTCCCCCAGATGTGTAGATTAGGGTTCATCTAGTAAGGTCTCTTCGGAATAGGGTACGCTCCTTCCTTTAACTTGATTTTCCTTTCCCCTAATGAGTAGTAAAATCCTTTAAGCTAATGGTACCCACTAAAAAATAATTCCTCAAACTAGCGTAATAAATTCATGATCTTTGAAACCTCCTTTTCTAACCAATAGTCCCCAATAGTAGCCTCCTTAGGTTTCATTTATTAGCCAATGTTAACCTTATTTGTTTTGAGGGGTTCATGCTAGGCGCACGCTTGTTCATCAACACTATCTATTACTTCGCATGTACCCATAGTATGGTTAACATCCAAGTTCTTCACTTCCTCGCCATCTATCACATAAACCATCTTCCCCTTCTATTTCTCATTTCAAGTGAACTCATCAAAGTGTTCTTCTAAGCTAGGATACCCCAATAATTCTAATATTTTATCCTCTGCCATGGCACTGTCTCCCATAGTTAGGCACTTAAAAACCTGTAACACCTCATTCATCAAGGGCTTAGCACTTCTATGTTCAAACATTTGAATCAACTCCTTTGTTAACTCCTGTCAGTTCCCTGTCTGATAGTGTAACTCTAAATGAACTTACCATGTGACTGTATATCCTTGTAGTGTGGAATTAAACTTTTGCACCCAGAGGGACAAAGGTAAATCCTCTACGCCTTCCATCCAGATCCTCTCGCACTCCTATACATGATATATGGCATATTCTTTCCCATAAAAGACACAAATTTTAGTTGACACGTTGCTCCTGAAGAACCTAATAGAGAGCACAATCCTCACCTCATGCAAAGTGT
This sequence comes from Taxus chinensis, assembly GCA_019776745.2. Lineage (NCBI taxonomy): Eukaryota > Viridiplantae > Streptophyta > Pinopsida > Cupressales > Taxaceae > Taxus > Taxus chinensis. The sequence goes on from CM034146.1 coordinate 830,439,660, forward strand.
AGACAAGCATGCTCCTTCGTTTGATCTCACATCTCCATTGAGATTCCATGGCTCATAGGAAAAATTCAAGGTTTCCATCCCCAGTATAACTTGGTAGTTGCTTCCCTTTCAAGTGCCTTAGTGGGCATGCCCTTTTCACTCTTTTAACAGAGCCTCTCAATTTATTCCCAAGTAACTCATAAGTCCCATGCACCCAATTTTTATATTCTACTCTAGTTTTATCACTCATAGATTGAGTGTCTTCTGAGTCCAAGATATTACACACATAGATTCTATCAAGGAATTATTCTCCCAAGGGATTAGTATAGGGGACTTAATTCTCATCATTTAGAGGGATAATAACCCATTTTTCCTTTTTTTAAATACTTATGTACCCCTTATTGAACTGTAGTTCAACACTATTAATATTACACCAGGGGTGCCCAAGTAACAATGGAAATCTATCTACCTCAGTTAGCACCAAGACTTCAAAGTCTTCGATGAATTTCACCCCTTGGAAAGTGATAGTAGTGTCCTTCCAGACACCAATCGACATCTCCTTTATCTTGTTAGACATATACAACACATTTGAAGATGGTGGTAATGGGAGCCTTTCCATTTAATACCATGTGCCTAGAGTGAGAACATTAACTTTTACACCCATGTCTATCAAAATATTTCTCAGAAGCCACCCGCCAACTACTACATTTAGGGTAATCTCCTTATCATAATCAATGGTATGAGGGGGAAGTTAGTGTGCAGGTAAATGTCACTTGCACTCTCCTCTGACATGAGTTAGCTTTTCTTTCGTAAACATTCTCTCAGTAAAGGAATAATATTCTCCTGCCTCAACATTTTTCACGTGTTACCGATCTTCAAGGAAAATTTTTCCTTTATATGCCCCTCTACCTCACAATTTGTGTACCATAGGACACTGCGAGTCTCATCGCCCCGAGTTCATAGATAGCTTCTCAAGATACTTTTCCAATGCAGTAATCTGAGCTTCATAAAAAAGGGATAACACTATTATTCATGCTTCTAATGGCCTCAACATGCAGGGCAGCGTCCAAGGCCTCATGCGGGTCTATGAACTTCTTATGTGAAAACACTCCCCTAAAAGGTGTTATCAACCATCGCCAAAAACCATTGAGTATACTGAGAAGAATGAATTTCATAAAAAAAAATTCACAAGAGAGTCTTAAAATATGCATCATATTCCCACACACACTCTCTTCCATACCTTATTTAATTTCCTTCAGTGTGCTATTGCTTTTCTGCTTGAACTCAGGAATATGAAACTTAGCTAAGAATGCATTACGCAGTGTGTTGTAATCTACCACTGTCATGTGGGGGTTCATACTTCCGATAATAACTATATGCACATTCCTGCAACATTTTTGTAAACTAAATTAACTTTTGTTTAGAATTAGTGATCCCCTTTAGGCCACCATAGAAGTTCACACTTGTGTACATGCTCTGCAACATCCTCACAACCTTTGTAGTCTTGTAGGTGAAAAGATATTATGAAAAAAACTTACTGAGGTGATTGAGGCCCTTGTCCACCCGATTTAGAACCTTGATTTCCTCTGGTAATGCCTCTACCAATAGATCCACTAGAACCTTGATTTGTCAAAATAAGTGCCAAGGGTTGGTCACCACAATAACCTCCAAACTCAGGAAATTATTGTGCATCCATAGAGGTTGATTTGTCAAAATAAGTGCCCAAGGGGTTGGTCACCACGTGGATTTAAATACACACCAATGAATCCTATCCTTTCTTCATATTGCAATCCTTCTCTAGAATCCAAGGGGGTTTCTCTTCCGCACTTGCCAAGATAGGGTAGCACATACTGCTTAGGCTCTATGTCCTCTATGTTGAACCTTAATTCCTTCACATAACTTCTTCCTCCATAAATTCATTACTCCAACAAATTTCTATTGTCTATCTAACTCCCTATCACGAGCTTCATAATAATTGAGTCAATCTCTCTTCCCTCTTTTTTTCATCCACAAGGTCTGCTATCTTCCTCCACTCTAGCTTCCTCACCCAACACTCAGAAGAAACTTTATCCATCAATAGGAAATGCTTTCAAACTCAGTTTAATGATCATGATATTTATAGCTAAAGGGATAGCACATAAGAATGATCCTCTTGGCACCCTAAAAAACTCAAACTCAATAATTTCTGGACAGGAATTACGTAGAAATCACGTACTCCAAGGTGTAACATGCCAACACTCTACTCCACCAATGATCAACAACACATGTCCAAGACAAAGCAGAGCATCATGCAGGCTATAATACTCCTTGTAGGTCCATACGCGAGGTCTATAGTACCATCTCCATCTAGATGCATACTCCAAACTCCATTCATACAACTCCACTAGAAAACAACAAAAGAAGGTTTCATATAGCTCATGACACATATGTTTATCTATCCATTTACATGCATTAAACTCAGGTTCGGTACTAAATCTCTGAGAAAAAAAAATCCTTCATTATTTTAATCCATTCTTTGACACTCTCCGAGGTCCAAGCGCTATGTCATCACGCACTATTTTCATGACAGCTTTGAAAATAGGTCCTCACAATGGAACCAAAATGTAGTCTCCATAGTACTCGCTTGTTTAAGAACTAAACCTAAGTGTGTCGGCATATCATCCATATTAGCATGGAGCTCACCTGAGGTGTGAAGGTGCGAGGTCCCTCCTTTATGTGAGATTCATGAGAATATTATTTATTACATGGGGATGTATTACAGCTAGAGGATAGATGTAATTATCCATAGGATTTTTATATGTAAGCTTTTACTCCTACTTGGATTTATCCCAAAAATATATTTAACCATGATCAACTAAAAGTATAATAAACCATGAAATAACATTTAGGAAACTAGTAACATACACACCGAACATAATGGGAAAACACATGTCAAGATCCATTGCAAGAGTTTTTACGGAAATGCTTCATTATATTGATAAGTCAAATGTAGTAGCTAAGATTACATCAAGAAGTTCCATCTATGGAAGGATGTTCATAGTAGAAGAACTTTCTTGTACATCACAGAGCTCTCTGTTACACTCATTACAAAGTACTTCCTCATCCATCCCCTGTATCCTCTAAAAATGACCCTCTATAACAATAATTCAAAGGAATCTTCCCCTAACCATCCATTGTCATATGCCGAAGTCTACTAGAATTTTCTTATGATTTCTCTACCACTACTTAGGAATCTGCCAGATGTTGTTATGTGTTTCCTTCAATCGAGTGTCTTTAGCATGTATGTGCCAGATAATCCTTAACAACCTTAACTCCTTATCCTTTCATGATAACCGTAAAGGACTCCCTATAATATCCTTTTCTTGAATCGTAGGTCTCCATATCTCATCCACATTTGTATTTGGTTGCTTTTCCATTTCCTCCCTATGCACGTCTTTTTCCTGTTTATCTAAAACTTACTAAGTCCTAACTTAATCTTGCCCTTGCATGACCCTTCATGCCTCTCTAAGGAGTAATTTTATGCATTCCTTCATGTCATGGCTCTGCGTGCCACAAGGATTCGTGCCCTAGGTACATAGTTTCTTTTAGGATTTCAACATCACCCCCACACTAAACTAGTTGCCACCTCAAAAAAAAAATTACGCTAACCGAGCAAACCTCTTGTTGACCAAAACCTATTATGGTAAGAATGCTACTTCAAAGAATAAAAATAGTGGTAGGAAAACAATTTGAGTAAAGAATTAAAGAAATGGGGGGGTGCTTATATGACTAATTGAAAGAGATTTGGGGAATTCCACATTTATCTCATCCTTCAATTTCTCCTAGGCCTTTAATTCTGATAACGTCTTTCTTGGCACCTCCCCCTACAACATTAGACACCTAGTCTGGGTTGATTTCCTCCACCTTCCCCCTTTAATATGCTATATAGCCATACCTAACTCCATGTAGAACACCCTAAAACTCATCCATCCGCTCAGTGATGGATTCTCTGAGCCCGTTGTTTCTGAAATCTAGATTTTCACATTTTATTTATCTTCTCTTTCTGGGTCGTGGTGTCAATGACCAATTTTGCACCGCTCTTCCTTATTGGTGGGGATGGTCTCCTCTAAAAACTTTTAGAGTTGCCTCCTCCTCTGTCACATGTGCATAAATTACTAGATCAAATTTCCTACAGCTATTCAAGCCTCTATCTTCTAGTTTATTCACCTCCTTGATTTGGGAGAGAAAGTCTTATAACTCAATGATCTGAGCTTCAACGGTGAAATTTTTCTCTTCCTTTTCTTTTGTGATATTTTCAGCCAGCATGCCCTCTCCATCCTTGATGTTAATGAGTAACATCCCTATGAGGTCCTAAAGATACTCCATCTCATCCCCATAATCTATCATGTCCTAGCTTACCAATGTCAGAAATTGCCCCAAAATGTTCTTCATGAGGGTGCCAGCTCATTCGTACACCTCCCTTTGTCTGCGTCTTCTCTCCCCCTTAAACCCCTAGCATAACCTATATATTTCCTTCTCCATACTATTTATTTTTATGATCAAGGTCCAAAATAGTGGCACATGTATCCAGAATACATTGGATTACCTCTCAAGACATATTTTCCAAGCAATTACATGCCTGCTCATCTGTAAGGTGGTTAGGATCCACCACTATATATGTATCTCCCCCCCTTCTTCTTCAAGTGGATGGTCTTGATTGTATTATTGTTGACCTCAAACTCAAGTTCCTCAGGCATTCCAGTGCCATATTCCATCTTAGCATCTTCTTGGTTCTTGGCACACCCCTAATCTTGATCCAAAAATTCCCAACTATATAAATTTTTTGGTGGCGAGGGTGGACTTAAAACCTTACACACATGACCTTCTTAGGGTTTTCCGTGAAGTCCATGTGTGGGGGACACTAGTATCCACTTTTTCCTTATTACCTTGCACTTTTTTCTCTACTTCTTCACCCCATGGTTGAATCCCATATCCTCCTTTATAGTAAAAATATCCCCTTGTCTCCCTTTGGGCTGACATTCTGCATGGTGTAGTGGCTTCGTGCTTCAGACTCTTCTCAACCCCTACCAAATGATCCTATCATTCTTTCCGTGCCTCACCTACATAAGTGGCCTTCACCTAATCCTTCTGCTCCTCCAAATCCACTTATAATTCTTCCTTGAAGGTGGTGGGTTATTCTTCCTTTGAGCCTGCTATGTGACTTGATGTGTCATGTGTCTTCTATTTCTTTTCCTTTGGATCTTCTTCCTCTTCCTCACACATTGATGATGAAGTGTATACACCACCATATTCTGAAGTGATGGTGCCCCTGCTTATATTTCAGTGCATGTAGTACTTCCTCTTCATTGAAGTGTCTAACTTCCCTTTTTTATCCATCTTCTTCTTCTTGTATTGCCTTCTCAGGTGGGATTGGCACCTCTCATGGTTTAGGAACTAGATATTTTGTAACCTCCACCTAAATGCCTCCCTGCATTTTGGGGCATAGCTACACAAACACCTGATAGACATACCCCTTGACGGTAACACTTACTTGTGGGTGTAAGTTTAGGAAACATTACTCCAAAACCTTGACATAGGTAGACCAAGTGCCATACTTGTCTATAGCATGCAACATGTGGACATCAGCATCCACCTTGTCTGCATTAAAAACTAATTTCTTCATGTCATTAATCTTATTGATGGCACACTTCATGTATCTAGAAGTGAATGCAAAGGGGAGCTTGCACCATGGCCCCATTTCTCCTTAAGCCATCATGAACCTTGCTAAATAGTAGTGTTGGGTGATAGAAACTTTTACCCTATCACCAACAACTTGTGGAAATGCGTGGGGGATGTGCCACTCATTCTCAAAATCTCCACGTAACCACTCAAACCACATATTCATTTGGGCTTAATAAGAATTTGAGATGGTCCCATCGTAGGTGAAATGTGTGAATTGGACTACAGTGGATGTATGCATAGGTGGGTGAACCCAAATGTACTCATCTAGTCCATTTAGGATGCCAATCTTCCAGAACATGATTAATATAGGAATGGATCACCAAGTGATCTTCTCTTATGCCTTGTTCTGTACCCGTGCCTCTTCGATAATGACATTCACGAAGAATTGGGCAATGTTGTAGTGTGGCCTCTTGAACACCCTATAATCCATGTATATGAATCTATGGTTGATGTCCGTCCACATTTCTGATGCACCCAATTTAAAGCTAATGATTTGGGAGGTGACTCTCAGCACTAGGTTTGGGAGGTCTATGACTACCTGTACCCTACCTCTCATCTTGTAATTTGGCTTCTTTTCCAGCTCATTTATCTTCATAGTGGCACATAAATCAATTACTTTATCCTCTCTAGTATTTTGCAGGCCTATTACTATTTGAATTAGATGGACTATGTTTCTCATTCTTCTTCCTGCAAAGTAGAAGAAGTATTCATGCATGTGCAACATCAACCACCTAAAACCAGAGCAGCTTTGGCATAGAAGGGCAGATCCCATAATTACAAAACTCAATATTTTACATAGATTGTTGTACTAAGCCATCAACCTTAGCGTTTTTTATATTTTCCACCATCAGGGTGTCTGACACATAGCCCACTTGCATCATATTTTCGTTATCAGTCATTCTGTGGTTGTACTCGTTGATCTCATATCTGTATATCTTCGAGATCCATTTCTTGGCCTTTATAACTCCATGAGGGTACTGCATCTTTGAGTAGATCTCCACGGGATCCTCCTTTTCCACCATGGGTTTCTTTTTTTGTGCCTTGTTTGGTGTCATCTTCCTTTCCTTTCCTTTGTTCATGGCCTAGGCATTATGTTCCTCTCTTTCAACTACCCTAACTCAACAACTTCCCTTGTTCTCTTTCATGTCACCTTATTCCTACTCTGTTATCTTCTTCCCTTTATGCTATGTCATAGATTTTACTAAAAATTTGAACAATTCCACTGGTCTTTGATAGTACCTCACCTCATTATTCTTTGAAAAACCCTTGTCACACTTTGAGATGGGGAGCACAAAAGAAATACTCTAAGGAAAGGTAGTCGAAATGACTATCCTTATCTTTTATTTATACTTTATCAATGCCTTAGAGTTCCTCCAACCACATGTCATAATGTCATTTTTTTAATAAATCACTTTTCTTCACTTAAGGTAACTTCCACAACTTCCTATTACGCTTCATAGATATAACCTCTATCCACTACAATACCACTTAGACTACCACAAACCTCCTTTGTGTGCATCCTTACACCAAAGGAAATAACCTTTGTATTGTATACTAAGTAGTTCCCTATAATATCCTATCTTATGTCATACCATGCAATCCTTCCTTTCTTGTGGTCTTCATGTTATTTGAACCCACCATCCTAACTACACAAAATTTAGGCACCTTTGTCATCCCGTCACTCGTTCTTCTGCATTCGCACTATGTTTTTCCAACATTTTGGCCTCCATGTCAATATAGCTGCTACTTCACCCCACACAAAAATGTATGCATGTTCCCCTGTGCATAGAACCTCTTACAATGCAATTAGCTACTTGTGCACCAACATGCAAAACAAATACTAATGACAAAGGAAACAACCAGAAATATTAAAATAAATCTAAACTAATTGGCAAAACTAACTTATTTAATATTAAATAGATGCATTATTTTTAGTAGGACTTCAGCCTACTCCCATTGAAGTAACCTGGTAACCTCCTCCCATCTAGTTTTTATACCTAGCATGCACCTGAATTGAGGATGTACGAGATGATATATCATCCTAGCCAATGGACTTTCAGTTTCCCATGATGGCGTAGAAATTTGGAGTTATACAGCAATACCATCTACCCAACCTCAAATTATTTGATTTTAATATGGTGATCATGCCATCTTTTTTTTTTGTTCCTTTTCAGTCTTTTGACTCCACCTAAAAAAGTGATTGCCTTTCATCCAACTACATTAACTTCTCCATGCACTCTTGTAGTGATTTTTCATCAGTTAATCCTCCCGTGTATACAATATGCAGGGATGGTAGCATAAACTCTACTGGTAAAACATATTCTACACCAAACACCAATTGGAATGGTGTGGCCTTATGCAATCTCTTATAGGTTGTCCTATACACCCATAGTACTGTTGAAACTTTGTCAACCCAATCTTGTCTTCCCACATCACAAATTTTGGTTAGCATGTGAATCAATATTTTTTAAATGCCTCAGTGGTTCCAATTGTTTTTGGGTACTAGGGGGTAGTCATATGGTGGGATACCATGAATTATGATAGCAAAATCCTAACCATCTCACTCAAAAATTATGTGCCCCTATCACTAGTCAAGCTTAAAGGGAACTTTAACCTTCTGAGTTTGTTTTCCCATAGGATTTTTTTTGTTGTGGTTGTTTTTCAATCCTTTGTAGGTGTTGCCTCTACCCATGTTGTTAAGTAATCCGTACAAGTAAATTTATAGTGCGAAGCAATCCTTCGTGCAGTAGGTGAAATCAGTCCTAAAACATCAATGACCCACTTATAAAATGGTTCTGGGATAGGTATCGGTCTCTAAGGCATATCATCCCTTCTTCCTGATTTACCAAAGCACTGTCAATAGTCACTGGCTTCGCAAAACTCAATAAAATCCATGTAGATTCTTTCCCACCAAAGCCCTGCTAGTATAATCTTCTAGGCGGTGAAATTACCTGTATATTATCCTCATGGAATCCCACTATGCGCTTCCTCCATGATTCCATCGCGATCATGTTCTAACACACAGTAGATAAAAACCTCATCATGGCCTAGCTTGTATGAATCTCCACTAAATAACATGTAGGGTGTGGCATGTATGGCTATCTACTTTCTTTCCAAAGTATTCATTCCTTCTTATACCACACCTATTTTGAGAAACACAACAATATCTTCCAAGTCAGAGGGCATGCACCACAATAGAAATAGTTTTTCATCTGGCATTGTATCCTCAATGTTGTATGCATCCTCCCCTAATTCAATTCCTTATAAATTATTAGGCCTTGAGTTTCTCTTTCCTCATTTCACAAAGACTGTAAACTCAAATTCTTGAAACAATAGCACCCAATGACATATGCACCCTTGTAAAATGGGCTTGTTCATTAAGTACTTCAATTACATGGGGTCCATGTAGAATATGAAGGGTGTTGTAAACAACTATTTCCTAAATTTGTGCAGCACTTAGATCATTTATAGTGCTTTGTGCTGAGTAGTAGTATAGTTCTGCTCTACTTGTGTCAACTTTCTACTAGCAAAACACAAGGGGCGATCAACAATTCCTTCTCTAGATTGTGCCAATATTTCCCCAATCACCATTCCTAAAGCATAAACATGTACATGGAATGGTTTATCCCAAGAAGGAAAGCGTAATATAGGCATAGTGATAATCTTATTCTTAAATGTATCGAATGCCATCTGCTACACCTCTCCTCAAGTGACGTGGTGATTTTGACATACCCCTTGATAAATTTCCGGTAATACCCCATATGCCCATGGAATCCACATACTGAATTCTGGATGGTAGGCTCCCCCCAATCCCACAATAACAGAAACTTTGACAGGATCCACTAGAAAAACTTACTTACATATGATATGCCCCAATATGGATCCAAATGGAGTAGCGAAGAGACATTTCTTAATGTTAAGGGACATGCACAATTGTCGTTATCTCTTGAACATCAACTGCAAATTGTCACAATGGTCTTTCACTAGTCCATACACTATTCAATCATCAAGGTAGACCTGAAGGAACTTATGGATAAAATCCTAAAATGCCTAAACCACTATGTGTGAAAAAACAACAAGTGCATTCTTTAGTTTGAAATGCATCACCGTGTAGCTTAAACATCCCCATTTAGTGGCAAAAGTTGTCTTTTTTGTTTCTTGCTTTGAGATTCTAACTTGATGATATCCTAAGAAGCCATCCATGAAGGAATAGATATCATGCCCAGCTACTCCCTCCAGGATTTCTTCAATTAAAGGGGTGAGAAAGGGATCAATGAAACATAATGCATTCAAATCTCTATAATCAACACACATCCTTATCTTCCTATCCTTTTTAATGTCAATTACTATTAGGCTTATCCATTCTGATTCCTCAATAGCCTCAATAATGTTTGATGTGATCATCTTGTCTATCTCTTCCTTTACTCGAGCGTGTAGATTTGGGTTCATTCCATAAGGTTTTTTCTAAATCAGACATGCTCCTTCCTTTAACTTGATTTTCATTTCCCCCAAAGAGTGGTGAACTCCTTTAAGCTCATGGTAACTGCATGGAAATAAATCCTGAAACTCATGTAACAGATCAATGATCTTTGAAACCTCATTTTTTGACCAATAGTTCCCAATATTAGCCTCCTTAGGTTTCATTTCGGTTACTATGCATGTAACCGAAATATCGTTAACATCGAAGCTCTCCAATTCCTCACCATCTATTAGATAATCCATCTTTCCCATATCTTTTCTCCCTGCAAGTGCACTCGAATTGTATCTCCTCTTATTCTCCCTCACCAAATTGCTCTTCCAAGACATGATTAATACTTATATATTCAAAAATTTGAATCAAGTCATTTTTTAACTCCTGCCAATTCCCTATTTGATGGCGTAACTCTGAATGAATGTACCATGCACATGCACAACCTTGTACTGTGGAATAAAACTTTTGCACCCAGAGGGAAGGAGGTAAATCCTCTGTGTCTTCTATCCAGATCCTGTCACACTACTGAACATGATTTGAGGAGGATTATTTCCCATCATAGACACAAATTTTAGTTGGCGTGTTACTCCTAAAGAACCTAATAGAGTGTGTAATCCTCACCTCATATCACCCTATAATATTTTCCTGATGTGCCATCTAAAAACGTACTACAGTTCCATGCAAAGTGTAGACAAACATGCTCCTTTGTTTGATCTCACATCTCCACTGAGCTTCCATGGCTCATAGGAAAACATCAAGGTTGCCATCCCCAATATAGCTTTGTAACTTATTCCCTTTCAGGTGGCTTAGTGGGCACATCCTTGCCACTCTTTTAACACAACCTCTTAATTTCTACCCAATTAACTCACAAGTATCATGCACCCTATTATCACATGCTACACTAGTTGTATGAGTCATAGATTGAGTCTCTTCCCACTCAATAACACCCTCCTTTGTTGGTTGTATAACTTCAGGGTCCTGGATAGTGTGCACACATATATTCTATCGAGGAATTCTTCTCCCAAGGTCTCAGTAGAGGGTGTTGACTTCCCATCAGTTAGTGGGATAATATCTCATTCTTCCTTGTTTTCAAAACTTATGTACCCCTTATTGAACTATAGGTCAACATTGTTGTTATAAAACCACGGGTGCCCAAGTAATACTAGAAAGTTTTCCACCTCAGATAGCACCAATTATTTTAAGTCTCCAATGAATTTCACCCCTTTGATAGTGATAGCAACATCCTCTAATACACCAATGGGCATCACCTTTGTCTTGTTAGCCATATACATAACATTTGAAGATGGTTGTAATGGGGGCCTTCCCATTTGATGCCATGCATCTAGAGTGATAACATTATATTTTTTACCTATGTCTATTAGAGTATTTCTCAAAAGCCACCTGTTGACTACTACGTTTAGAGTAATCTCTTATCATAATAAATTGTATGATGAGGAAGCTTTACGTGTAGGACCTGTCACTTTCTCTCTCCTCCAGTGCATAGTACTTCCTCCCATAACCATTCCCCTAGAACATGAATGATATTCTCCTACCTCAGCATTTTACACACTTCCCTGACCTCATCCAGATCCTTTTGTAGAGCCTCAGTGTTCTTCCCTTTCTCTAACTTCTATGGCTGCTCCTTTAGGCACTAGATTTCTCCTTATAGGTTTCAAATTACATACATGGTCTCCTAATAAACCTGGTTCTGATGATTAAGGTCTGAATACTTCTCGTGCACTACTTCTACTCTAATATCTTAGTGTCCTTTGCTTTGTTGTTTCCCTAGCATGCGTAGCCTCAGATTTAGTGGTCACCAGTACAGGTTCTAACTCTGACTCACGCGCCACCCTTGACATCCATTACAAGTCAGCATTCTTCAAGCTTACCATTCTTGCACCTTTATCCTTTCATTTATACTAGCTCATGAACTCAAATAGATCTAGGCATTCCTCATACTTGTGCTTCTTCCCACACTAAGAGCATTATAACAAATCAGTACATTCACACTTATAGTGCACCGTAGATCCATAGTTGTAACAAGCTCCATGTGGGAACTTAATTTTTCCACCTCTATAATTTCCTCGACCTTAAAACCCTCAATGGAAGCTTCTTCAGCAAGCTCTTCCAACCACACACCCTTCATAGTAACGACCATCATCCTTGGAATTGTTTGTAATATCATTCTAGCACACACCAATAGTAATGACATCTTGTATCTTGTCAATCAATCTATAATCCTTAGTGTCATGAGTAGTAGAGGTGCAGATCTTACAGTAGTAAGACACATTGTTACGGATTACGCATTGTAGTAGTGGAAACCTACTTGCTTCACAATCTCAGTGGAAAATCCCACAGTTGACTATCATGGTGTGTACTAATCTCTGAGGAAAATTATCCTTATTATGTTTGTTTACCTCACAATCTGTGCTTCATAGGCCACTGCGAGTCTCATGGGATGAGTTCACAAATAGTTTCACCAACTGCTTTTCCATTACAATAATTTGAGCTTCAAGAAAAGTGCTAACATTCGTATCCATTATTCCAATGGCCTCAGCATGTAAGGCAACCTCCAAGGCCTCGCGTAGGTCTATGAATGTCTTGTGTGAAAGTGATTTCCTAAAAGGTGTTATCAACCCTCTAATAAAACATTAAGCATGCTGAGAAGGATGAATGTCATACGAAAACTTTGACAAGAGAGTCTTGAAATGCACATCATATTCCCACACACTCTTTGTTGTATCTTGTTGAATTTCCTTTAGTGTGCCAATGCTCTTATGTTCAAACTCAAGAATATGAAACTCATCTAAGAAGGCATTGTGTAACACATTGTAATCTACCACTGTGTTGTGGGGGTCATACTTATAGTACCAACTATGTGTGGGTCCCTATAACATTGTTAAAAATTGACTTACATTGTTCAAGGGTAGTGATCCCCTTTACACACCATAGAATCTTAGAGTTGTGTACATGCTTTGTAACATCCTCAACACCTTTTTATTCTTGTAGGTGTAAAGAAATTTTGAAAAATACTTGTTGAGGTGGTTGAGGACCTTATCCACCCAATCCAGAACCTTGATTTCCTTCGGTAATACCTCTACCACCATATCCAATAGATCCACCAGTGCATGTTGCTCCTGATCTAATAGATCCTCCAGATCTGTCAGGTCCACAAGTTTATATTCCACCAGATCCACCTCTCAAAGCTGGTAAAGTTCTTGAAGTGGTTGCACCTTGTGTCCCCATTATTACAATGAACTACATGCCAACAGTTTGTGATATTACACCGCTACCAGATGTGTGTCCTACGCGACTTCAATATGTGATACCCAAGCTTTGTGTACTCAAACTTTTCCTAAATGTCATTCAAGACAATATACATCAAAACAGAGGAAATGATTGTGTAGCCATAGAGGTTCCAAATGAAAAGTTATACCTTCTAGGTGTTGATCGGTCACTTTCGCCAATACTAACCAGTATAGTAATACTTATCTCCTGATTTGTAAAAATAAGTGTCAGGGGTTGGTCACCAGGTGGATTCAGATACATGCCAATGAATCCTCTCCTTTCTTCATATGACAATCCTTCTCTAGAATCCAAGGGGGTTTTTCTCCTGCACTTTCCAAGATAGGGTAGCACATACTACTTAGGTTCTACGTCCTCTACGTGAACCTCAATTCCTTCCCACAACATCTTCCTCCATAAATTCATTGCTCTAAAAAAATTATATTGTCTATCTAACTCCCTCTCATGAGCTTCATTATAATTGAGTCATCTCTCTTCCCTCTTTTTTTCAGCCACAAGGTCTACTATCTTCCTCCACCCTAGCTTCCTCACCCAATGCTCAAAATAATCTTATCCATCCATAGGAAATGCTTCCAAACTTAGTGTAATGACCATGATATTTATAGCTAAAGGGATAACACGTAAGAACGATCCTCTTGGCACCCTAAAAAATGCAAACTCAATAATTTCTGGACATGAATACGTAGAAATCACGTACTCCAAGGTGTAACTTTCTAACACTCTACTCCACTAATGATCAACAACACATGTCCAAGTCAAATCAACATCATGCAGGCTATAATACTCCTCTTGGGTCCATATGCGATATCTATAGTACCATCTCCATCTAGATGCATACTCCAAAATCCTTTCATACAACTCCACTAGAAAACAAAAAAAGGTTTCATATAGCTCATAACACAGATGTTCTTCTATCCATTTACATGCATTAAACTCAGATTCGGTACTAAATCTCTGAGAAAACACATCCTCCATGATTTGACACTCTCCAAGGTCAAGCACTTTGTCAGCAGGCACCATTCTCATGATAACTCTGAAAAGAGGTCCCATCAACATAACCAAAATGTAATCTCCATAGTACTACTTATGACTTCTCTACCACTACTTAGGAATCTACCAGATGTCACCATGTGTTTCCTTCAATGGAGTGTCTTTAGCATGAACATGCCAGCTAATCCTGAACAACCTCGACTCTTTATCCTTTCGTGATAACCATAATGATTCCCTATAATATCCTTTTCTTGAATCGTAAGTCTCCATAGCTCTTTTACATTTGTATCTCATCACTTTTCCGTTCACTCCCTACGTGCTTCTTTTTCCTATTTGTCCAAAACTTACTAAGTCCTAACTCCATCCTTCCCTGACGCAACCCTTCACACCTCTCTCAGGAATACTTCTATACATGCCTTCGTGTCATGTCTTTGTGTGCCACAAGGCTTCATACCCTAGGTACTTAGTAACTTTTATGGGTCCAACATAGACATAAGTTGAATTCAAATCCATTGTTAACTATTGTACACTTAATAACCATATTAAATATGTAAATCAAGATATTGAAGGGTAAGTCATTTTCAAAAGTGTTAAGATCAGTGAGAATATTAGACTTGAATGTTATGTGTTGAGAAAATGCATCTACAAATGTTTGATAGACAGAGTCATGATGCATATCAGCAAAAATGCGACTAGTAACAAGAATATGCTAGACTCAATGCCTTACATAAGGGTGTGCAAGAAAATAATTGTTGATTTATATGATTATAGTGACTATACTTTAGAATGATAAACAAATAATGAGGATCCTAAAAGCATGAAAATCAAGTTTGGGTTCACCAAAATGATTAGCTAAAATGTGGAAATAGTCTCAGTTAATCTTATATTAAGAAAAACAATAACTAAAAGATGAATTCATAAATAAAATGACCCAAACAATCTAAGCTATGAAAATATGAAACTCTAAGGTGCAAGAAGGGTTAGATAGAGCTTATCTGATTTGACGAAGGTGTTGGATTGTGTCACAATGTGAACCAAGAAAACAGGAGGAGGATATGATCACACAGAGGGCTGAGAAATCAAAAATCCAAGCTCTCTAGTTGGGCTAGGGTGCCTAGAGAGGGACAAGGGTACTCGTGGATGCCCTGGTCTGAGATATAGGTGCCCTAGTCTATAGAAATAGCTTGAAACCCTCCTCTAAGGTGTTATTGGATGTTTTCTTATTTTCTCTTCTTTTCATGCTAACTTTGATGAACTACGTCAGATGTCATTGCAATACCTATAATAAGGAATCTCCTGTGAAACCCCAAGACAAGCATCAAATCCTTGAAAAAATAAATATGCATATGAAGGGTTCAGACTGTCCTCAACGGCCACAATGGTGGACTTACTAGCTGAGAGTTGTACTAAATCTTAGACCTAATATAGTTCTATCTTTGTGTGTGCAATCATGCCCTAGGTGCTCTTGTGCCAGTTGCACTTTGTGAAAGTAACGAGAAATAACTATATGTAGAAATGTAATAAAATGGTGGATGGAACAGAATAAAATCCCCTCCTCTACAGTGTGATGCAAATGAACTAGCTTTGTGCCTTGTGATGGAGCTATATGGAGCCTTTGATGGATGCAACCTTAGGTGATGATAGTAATGCTTAATGCTTGGTCCCTCATTATGGTCTCTTAACTTTATATTTATATGGTTCTCTTGTTCTAATTTTGTAACTAACCCCAAAAATTTTGACAACTAAAAATATCAAAATTCCAAACTGCTTAAAAAGCTCCCAAAAGATAGAAGTAAAGTAGGAAAAGGCTCAGGGCACCCTGCATGGGACCAAGGCACTTGGGGTGCCCCAATACATGGCCGGGGGCACCCTAGTTAGAGGTAGAATGACACAAAATTACAAAAAAAGAATAGGCAAGTATGTGGTGAAGATTGGCAATGATGATAAAAAGTAAAGTAAAATGAATAAAGGACATGGGTTAATTAGTACTTTCTTCACTCAAAAACCATATGAATAGTAATATGATAACAAGACTAAATAACTCCTAAAGTGCATGATTTTATGTCCAGAGAAAGACATTTCACTTTTATCTCTCCATGGAAGAATATTGGAAGACTCATGGGAAGTTTCAAATTCATTCATCTAAAGCTCCAAAAGATTAAGTTCAAAGTAGAGTTTCAGGGATAGTTATAAAAAATTTTCATATCAGTTTTAAAGTTGATATTTGATTTCATTCCCAATGGATGCTTCAAATATACTTATATTTTCATCTAGAAGGTATATATCCCCTATAAGTCATCAAATATTTGTCCAAAATAGCACCCCATGTTATTTTTTAACAACTCATCCAAGTTTTATACTTAGGAAGCTCTAGATTGATGATCCACAAAATAAATGAATTCATTGAGATAGTATTCTATAGAATATGTGAAAATATTAGTGCTTCACATTATGAAAATATAGTGTTACGTGGATATGGAGAATATGGAATTCTATAGAGTTGGTTAGTTACATGCAAAAAGTCATATACTCTTCTAAGGAAAAATTAATGACACAAGGAAAAGTGTAGAAAGACACCCCATGAAAAAAGAAAGCAAGTTTGGATGCGACTAAGGTTAGAATCCATAGAAAAATAATTATATGTTCCATGGGTTCTCAAAGAAGAAGCGACATTTTCAAAGGTCTAAAATCCATGATGCGAAGAGGTGGTGTTCCACAAAATGTGGAGAAGTAATTTTAAATGTAGAATGCATTGAGGCCATGGGTCATCAAAAGAAAACAAATCCGCACAACATGAGAAGTTTCTAAATGAAGGATAAATCCTTGGATCAAAAAAAAATCATCTAAAGTACCTGAGGCATAACAAAGTCACGCCTGTTTTGAGCCATAAAATATACCACTCAACTAACCCTAATTTAATTTTAATTGGCATCATCCTCCTGTAATATAAATTTGATGACATGTGCTTAGAGCGATGTTAGGTACTCATACCTAACCTATGAAATATATGGTGATTGGTGCTTGGTGTTTTTGTGTGGGTTGATTTCAATAAACATTGGATGTTATCAATGCCTTCTCCTCTCTCTCTCTCTCTCTCTCTCAAATTATATAAATATAAGTACTTTGGCACATAATACGGGTTCAATTTCTACAAGTCTAGATCTCTACCTTTGATCTCAAAAAATCTTGTTTATGACCTTTGTAACTCGCACATGGAAATTCCTTTCCTTGACTTTGTGTCTGCAAATGGTCAAAATTTTATATTAATGTAAGTGTGGATTCATTTCCTTTAATGCTCTATATTTAATATGAAGATCTATGTCCTCTTACATGCCTTCATTCATTTCTAGTTATTCTCCCTAAATTTTTGTGCATATTATAAATATTCACTTACATGTTCACATTTGTGTCTTTCAGAGCCATAATTGATCCATTTTTCAGTTTGGTGCATCACCTCCCCTTCTATTTTCATTTTTCTCTCTTTTTTTCTTTGTCTTTGTAGATTCTTAGTTTAGGAATTAGACGATGTTATAGTAGAATATGGTAAGTGTAGTTGTAAAAAATTGGGGTAAGAGTATCTAGTCCTTTCATCTAAGAATAGGCCTTGGTTGAACCCATGCCTTCAAGGTCCCTCATTTTTTCATTGAAATGTTGAATTCCTAATTTAGCAGGGGTGCAAATTTATGTGATAATATTAACCTCAAAGTTTTTCTTCTTAGTGAAGAGAAACACTTTTACTGCAATTGACTCATCCTCCACCTTATCTTCACTCGTGTAAACAAGAAGAAGAAATTTGAAATTTGAGAGTTAAACAAATTGGCGCCATTACTAGGGAGGAACCAAATGTTTTTGGTTAAAGGTCCCTAGATTTTACTTTTATATTAGTAGTCTTTCTCTAGATTTAGTTATTATATATGTTTAGAAAGAGTGTTGATATAATTCTTCCTTTTTGAAGTGATGACTTCCTATTAGATTTTAGACTACTATTCTTAATCATTTGTGTTGGTTTTCAAACATATTTTAAGTTTTGTCTCTCTATATTTTGAATTTTGCAAAAGGGTTCAAAATTGGTGCTCTCTCATTTTTATTGAAACTCCTTCATGTGGTTTTTTGTTTAAAGCTTAATGTTTGATAAAATGAGTTGTATTGTTACTTTTTAGTTATAATACATGAGTATTTCGATAATGCAGATCTTTACTATGGATTCTTATTCTCATTTTATTGGTGGTTCTAGTAATACGTGTGCTTATTCAATTGGTGTATTTTTTTAATTAAATTTATTCATAGTAGTTGGGTTTCTATGGGGTCTCATTATACTTAAAATATTCATATTCATAAAATATCATTTATTAATCAAATATATTAGCTTGTTAATAGAGATTTCATTCATTATTTTTTGCTTCTTTCCCCAAATCTATTAAAAAAACTCTACCCAAGTTTAATGGAAGTATTACACTTAAGGGAGAGAAACATTTGAAATAATTTATTGAATTGATCAAGGATTTATAGTTTTATAATGATGGTAACATGGTTATATTGTTCATTCAAATTTTAGTTGATGATGATTGGGACTAGTTTCATGATCTATCTGACCAGATTATTGATTCTTGGGATAAATTTCAGTCTCTCTTCATTGAGAGGTATGGAAATATGACTGATTACTCTTATCTCTATCATTATTTCTATAATTTGGTATAATTGAAGGAAAAAATTATTCATAGGGTTAACCTTAGGTTTTTCAAAACATGGAATAAATTCCTTCAACATTTAAAACCAATTGAAGCTTATGACCTTATTGTAGATTGTGATGAATTCGATGGTGATTTCAATTACTACTTGTGAGATAAGAATCCATTGACAATCATTCATGATTTGAATTTTTTTTCAAGATTTAGGTTTCTCTCATATTATTATGATCTAGATGTTATTAATTCCATTATTGACAATCAATATAATTTGTATAAAGATATTATAGATATTGATGATCAATTTGATTATGACAACCCTAGATTTGATACTAATCTGAAATCACATTATTACACTTCTAATTTACAATCTTGTTTTTATAATAAAGTTTTCAGATAAAATTATGATGAATGGGGATCTTGTGAGGTTGATGTTGATCTATTCTCTCACAAGTATTCTCTTACATCTGATTTTGATGTTAAATATATAAAATGGTTTCCTCTTGATGAACTTGAAAGTGTTGTTCTAATTTCTCCTAGTATGGTTGTAAGTGTTTATAATGTTTTTACTAAAATTAAATTCTATGTTATGTATATATAATAGGAAAACCCATTTCAATTTAATTATCTCTTTGTAGGAGAATCCCTTGCTAATTTGTGTGGCCTTTTAGGTTCTAAGGATGTTAACATTGAAGATAATGAGGTCTGTTCTGGTTTACTTCAAATGACTAATGATTTTATGATTAGTAATCAACATGATTTTTTTGAATTGTTTTAGTATGAGGATGTCATAAATTATTATCTCTAATAAATTGAATTACAAAGGCACAAGTCCATTGTGGAGAGTGAGGAATAAATAAATGAAGTTAAGTTTAAGAATGATATTCCTCAAAAATTGAGTGATGAGCATTGCCTTGAACATAAAAATTCATAAAGGAATGTTAAAAAAAAAAAAATTCATATTTGGATGATGATATCATGTTTCTTCCTAGCGAAGTGGTATCCATTAAGGAAAATGGTCATATAGAGCATGAAATAAAGGCGAAAGTGTTCTTAGAAACTATTGAGACTTGGTTTTAGGATTTAGGAAATGAAGATAAAGATTGTTGTGTTGAAAGTTCAAATATATATTCAAATACTGAAATAACTTAAAAAATCCCATGATGTTGAGGAGAAAGAGATAAATATAGAAAAATTTGTGTTTAAGGTAGAATACAAATTAGATTACATAGATGAGTGCAATATGTTGCCTATTGATATGAAAAGGTATGAATTTTTCAAACTTTTTTGTTCTAATGACAGAAGTGAACACATTGATCTTATGTTAAGTGAAAATGAAGTGGATGAATTCATCTCAATTATCTCAGAAGAATTAGAACATTTTTTCTCTTTCTAAATTTAAATTTATGAGTGTTGGAATTCTAAGTTTGTTAAAACCACCAATGATGAGGTGAACCTATGTTAAATGTATGACTCACACTTTTGGGAATTCAAACTATTGATTGACTTAGATAATTAAATGAACATGTTTCAATTCATTCTAATCATCTGTTAAATTTCCAAACACATGATGAATCAAATTATTTAATGGAAAATCCTAAACTCTTTCCCAATTTACATAATGATGCTCTTTTTGAAAAGTTTGATGAATCTGATTATGCATTGAAATTGATGGAGGTATTCTTGGTGAAATTGATAAAACTAATGAATTTATTATTTTATGTGATGTTTATGAAGATAATATCCATAAATTTCATTATGATGCAATTTCTTATTCACTTGTTAATTCATAATGTCTATTTCCTAATGAATGTATTGTAGTTGATAATAAAGGTGGAATTGTTTCTTGTAGCAACACTTATGTTGTAAAGGAAGAAATGTATTGTATTGATTATCAATTATGCTAAATCTCTAGATTTGAATAAATAATTTCAACAACAATAAATCAAATTAACTCATGAAATGGAATGTAGAAAATATAGAGACAAGATGTAAGTAGAATGGATCTATTTCTATTGATTAGTGGAGGGCATTTTATACAATTTATTACTCCTATAATCATGGAGTCAAGTCTCAATATCTTATCCCCATATTTATCCTCTAATACCTAGTCTTACTCCTAATCCAAAGATACTCTCACACACTCCTATCTCTATAAGTTGTGCATGACAACTAATTCTACACACTCACATATTATTTAAATATTAAATAATACTAATATTCAAACCATATGTTCACACTATGATAACTAATTTCGTAACAATTGAATTGTAGAAACATTAGATGATATGTGTATCTTAACCATATCTCATCATCCAAATGTTTTTAATAATGATGAATTCATTTGCTTATCCCATATCTTCACTAGTTAGGTTTGTAATGATGAAGTGATGGGGTTCTCTGTTTGTGATTTTTTTAGGAACATAATGATAATGGTTTAAATACCACTGAGAATTTTAAGGATAAAGGTTTTTCCTTTATTACCAATGAAAAAATGGTGGAGAGCTAAATGAGTTAATGGTTCATTCATGTCATTATATTATAAAATAATTATAAGAAGAAAAAATGCATGATAAAGAATTTTTCACACATGTATTGGCTTTATGTGACAATATCAATGAGTTTTTCAAACTTAAGAGTGGAGATTTTACCTTGCATTATGAGGACATTTATCGTTAAATTATTTAATTTTCCCACCATCTGTCTCCTCCTACCCTTTTTCATGATGAAATTTTTGGTTATGAAATTCATTCAAGTCTTATTCATTAACCGAATAACTACATGCAACCTCAGATTTCTTATGATCCATTTCATCTTAAGAATGACCTCTTCCTTAAACATTTTACTATTTTTACATATGGTGAAGATAGTATATTAGAGGTGATGAAAAATGATAATTTACAAAATTACTATGATGATGAATTATCTTTTGAGTATTTTTCATATTTGGAACACAATTCATTTTATTTTAATACTAAGATACTAGTTACCTTTCAAGAAAATGCAAGTTCATTTTTCTCTAAAGATTTTACTTTCAAGGTTATGAGCTTATTCCTCATTATAATTTTGAAAATATGCATGTTGATTCTTGTGTTTGTAACCTTGTTGTTGATTCATTGTATTTTGGCATGGTTAGAGGCTTAGAGCAACAATAAGAGTACACAGTTGAGAAGTTAGAGACCGGATTTTTGTTGGAACAATCTACATGTGTGGATTTGGGAAATTAAGAAAGTTATTGGTATGATCAAAATTTTAAACATTATAAACTCACCATTATGATCCCTAAAATTCACTTTAAACTAAAAAAAATCTTTGAAACTTTAGATGACACAATGAGCATTGATCCTTCTTACTTGCATAATAGCACTAGTTGTGATTAATCGTTTGAGTTTCATCTTGGTTTTAAAGATTTGGGAATGGGAATATCAGTATTATTTCTAGCAATATCCTTCACTTTTCCAATATTTATGCATGAAAATACAAGTAGATAAACTAATATAGGATCTAACGTTACAAATTTAACCCTAATATGCTTATGTAAATACGTCAAGATAAAGCTAAGAAATGGAGAAAAACAAATTGCATAAATATGAACATAGTAAATGAAAACCTCCATTCAATTGTTGCATTTTATTTAGAGATGTGGGTATCCTTGTGATCCTTGATGAAGGAATATATGTCCTCAAAATGGCATAAAATCCATGTTTTATTCTCCTCTTACTACGTCAACAAGTAATTATTTTATCACTTTTTCTTTAAGCTCTTTCGCAATAGCCTAAAATGAGAAAGTAGATGTATATGTATTATAAGGACATGGTGTATTTTGGAAAGAAATTACTAAGTTGACTTTATATCTTTCCTCTTTTGGAAAATTGTAAATCTTAGTGAATGTGGGATAATGAAGTTGTAGGGTTATGAGTGGATAAACATAACTAGGATTAATTAATTAAGATTAATGACTCATGGGAATTAGAGGAGTATTAATTAATCACTTAGGATTAATTAATAGGCCAAAAATTATCTTATAAAATATATTTAGAGGGAATGTATAGGATAATTAGTGGTTTTAGAATTCTAAGGATTATAACATCCAAAACATCATCGTGGAAGGGGACTCCTTAAATATCATCAACCATCTTAATAAGATTCTTCCCCCTAGTTGGAATATCAAAGATTTCATTGAGGAATCCATTAATATCTGCAACACTTTCAAAAACATAAAAATTGGGCATACTTATAGGGAGGGAAACAAGGTGGTAGACACCTTGGCTAATTATGGCACCGACAACAATATCACCTATTGGGATAATGAGAAGTGCACCACCAAGGAGGTACAAAATGGTATTAATAAATATAAACATGGAACCTAGCTGCCATGATTCTCAAACTTCCATCCCACATGGAAGGAAAACCTAGATATTTGGATTATTCTGAAAAAAGGGGGTGTTTCCAACTTCATCGAAAAAATCCAAGTCCATGACCAAAAAATTTTAATGAATTTTTCCATGGATTGGAAGGATAGCAAGGTAAACTATGGGGGCCATCATGTGCTGATAAATGAGGAGCTCATTGTTGAGGTGATTGGTCTCGATTTGGATGGTTGTTGGTTCTTTAGCAAACGGGTCGACAAAACTACAGATGTAAAGAGATTTTCTGATCAAGGGGAGGAGATCATCTTTATTATGGTAGGCATTAAGGTAAGCTCCATTTTGAAACCCTATGATGATGTTACTAAAATGATGGTTCGATTCATTTCCTTGGAAGGATGGTATGTCACTATTCCTACTAAGTACTTGGTCTTCCTCAACCACTTTAGGAGAAAATTTGCAATTTTTTCACGCATTACCTCTTGAATTCACTTGAATGTTCCATTCTCGAATTCTAGAAACATACAAGGGCCATCCCCCTTCATAAGGGTCTCATCTTCCTCCTGCACAAACTCTACCTCTCCAAATTCCCATCCATTCCTCCCTCCCCTAGTGACTCACTCATTCCCATCCACTCTGATCCCTCTAAAAACCTAGCCAACTCTTCCAAGGCTAGAGCCACAAAATCTAAGAACCCCAAATTCAATAGAGTGGCCTCTCCTCTCTCTGCTCATGTTCTAAGAAGAAATAAAGAAATGGAATTTTTTAAAAATATTTTACACATTAGCAATGTTGGTCAGGATAGTACCTTACAATATGAGAGGGATAATACTCCTCTTAGACTAGACTTATTGGAAAAAGAGGTTGAGAATATCAAGAAAGAGATGCATCATTTAACCAAGTATAAGGGGAAAATAAAGTTAAGTGATGATGTGGGTATTGAAATTGATCAGACTAAGGATATTTACAAAAAGTTGAACTCATTGGACAACAGATTAGGGAGGGCCAAGGACAGGCATGACCATAATATGGCCATTTTCAAATCTATTAGTGAGTTTCAAGAGAAGCAGGTTAGAAGCATTTATATGTTGAGAAAGATCCCTGAAGCCATTTGGGGGACTGAGAAGGAAAGAAACCAAGCTATCTCAAACTTGAATGTGAATGATCCAACGCACACTACCACTCTGGCATTGTTCACTTCTTTGTGCACAATCAAAACAAGGATTGAAAGGGCCTCCAATAAATAACACCCCTTGGTCTGGCTGGTGGCGTTTTAGTTGCTACTCTGTTTTGGATAGTATGATGTTTTTTGGCTGCTTAATTATAGTTATTTCTATATTTTGCTTTTTCCTAGTAGCTACTTTTTGGGTTACTGTTGGACTTTATGTTTTATCTAGATTCTAATACTTCTTTGATGCTTTTTTCATGTTTCATCTGGTTTTTGAGCCTTCCTTATAACTAGGTTTAGTCTCATTAAAACTATTTTCCATTAATAAAAAAAATTAGTGGTTTTAGAGGGATCTAAGAGTGAGATTTAATTAATTAAAGGTACATTAATTAAATGAGAGGAAGGGATTTATATAATTCGTTAATAACAGGTAATTAGCTAATTAAAAGGGGATTGTTATTACCAAATAATTGTTACTATGCATCCAAAAATAATATTTTAGTTAATTAACATAAGGTCATTAATTATATGGTGATAATGGAAAGATTGTAATTAATGTAATTTTTTTATTAAAATTGTGTTCTGGAAAGTAAGTGTTTATAGTTTCCCCTCCATGAGGTGGTGACATACGTGTAGTACCATTTCAAAGAAAGTAGATAATGTTATAAATTTCATGGGAGGAATAAAAATTAGTAGGATGGATAATGCCACCTCGAGTGTTAATGGGATGATAGGATAAGGCAAGTGACACATGAAAGAGGAGAAAAACAATCACAATGGAATATGTATAGATAGGGGATGGGTAAAAACAAATTATTATCACCACAATGAATAGTAAAAAAGGATTTGTACATGACCTCGATGAGAGGAGATGATAATTATATTGTTGAAAAACTGAGAAGAGTTCATCTTAAGTCTATCACTAGAAATTGAGACATGGGGATGGGGTAGGTTATGTAATTTAAATTCATTCACTTATTAGAAGTTATTAAATTTGAGTGCATTTGATGCAACTAAAGAGGTGGCGCATAAGGTCATTAAAATTAACATTTTTCAATTTAAGAAAATGTGCACTACATCATAGTGGATTCATAAAAAATTATTAGATTCACTATAAGTTGTAGCGGATTCATTCTAGGTTGTAAGATATTCACTCTCACTGATGAACTCATGACAACATATATAGAACTTGCCAATGAAAGAGTTATGACATGACATAGTGAAGTCACTTGGGTAAAACCCTCATTGAAAAGTGTAGGAAACTCACCTTATCAAAATAATTATTACATATTGCAACATATTTTACATCAGATGGTTTGAAATAACTAGTACTGAACTCGCTCAAGTTAGGGGAAAACTAAGTTTACTTATTGATTTCAAAAATTATTGAAGTTAGCTAAGTATGAATTTTGTTTACATATCTACATGTGAGGTTGACTGTTGTTATGTTATGAGAGAACTTATCTAAGGCATTACAGTGGCTTTAAACCCTACACCCACATGATTGGGCCATCGTAGAGGAGCTAGGATTATACTATATTTCCTTTATTCCCATGATGCACTAATATGTACCACTATTGACATATCTAGTTGAGAAATGGTATTCAAATACGAGCACATTCTAGCTTTTGATATGAGAGATAAGCATCACGTTAGACGATGTGCATAATATTTTGACATTACCAATCACATGGGATATGATTTACGATGATACCACTAATATAGTAGATGATATGATCCAAGCCATAGGTTGGTTAGATTTACCTCGCATTGGAGGACCAATATATTAATAATAAAGTTTTTATATAGATGTGACTGAGTATATGTCCCTAGTTTTGATTACTATTATCAACATCATATTGCTACCTGATAAGAGTGACTGCTACAGTCTAGCTGGGTTTTGGGATTTATAATAGATATGGTTGAGTAACACAATATATTCACATGGGACCTCACCTCCTTACATAGTTGTGTGTGTGTTGTGTGTGTGTGTGTGTGTGTGTGTGTGTGTGTGTGTGTGTGTGTGTACACACACTTGGTTGTTTAAAGATGCATAAAGAGTATATGTCACACTACACTAATTTAAATGTTGGCATGGGTGAACATCTCATTTGGAATACCAGTGGAACCATTTTATCTACTTGGTGATGATGATCCATGAGCCTTCTAATGGATCCAATTAGGAAGAGGGAGTTAGGGATACAATGAGTCATTGGTATATAGATGGTCCTTAAATGATCTCATAGTAAGAGATATTATATGAAGGCCCTATTTCATGATGAGGAATTGGGATGAGAGTTATTCAAAGTTAGCTTACTCACACACTTAATGGTATCAAGTGGGAAAGTGAGACTTTTTTCTTGAGATAAACAAATCTAACCAAATTTTATGACTGTTTAGATATAGACAAGGATTTCCCATGATGTTGCACATATTTATCCATGTGATGAGAGATATACAAGATTGGGGGGCCTATTATAGATGTAGTGACAACTTCATCAAATTGAGAGAATTGGTGGTTATCATGTGGGATATGTGTAGAGGGATTATAAATGCAAGGAACATAGTAAAATATTAGGATTGGTACCAACATTTTTGGCTAGTTAGATTGAATACTCCATGGCATAATCATGTTTGCATTGCAGAGGAAGATTTGTTAGTGTTTGATTAGATACATTATTACATGTTATAGGCATCCCCACAGGTACAACCCAAGGTACTAGTGATCTTTGTAGGGGTGATAGAGGAGGAGGTGGGGAAGTAACAAGGGTTGGCACATCCATGGGCACAAGATGGGATGGATGGGGGATACCTACTTGTAGAGATGTATGGAGTGTTGTAGTGATATGGATAAGAGGATAAACCTTAACACATATGGGTATCAGTACATGAGGTGACATTGCAGGGTCCTCAGCCATAAAATAGGTCATACATTTATTCACGAGGGGTTCATTAGCTAGGCAATATCCTAGCACGTGGGTTTATATTGAGGTAATTAAAATTAATAAAATTAAATTCAATATACTAGTAGACATGAGGGGGTGAAAGGGTTAAATTTGTTCATGCTTTTGAATCAGGTATTGGGGGTAGGTTAAAGAGGTGGGCCAAAATAAATGGAGGTTTAATTTTAATATAAAACTAAAACATTTGAACCCTAGTTTGTAAATGTAAATACCTTAAAATTTCAAAAGGAGTGTGGTCATAAATTAAATTATAAACTCTTTTTTAATAAAGAAATCTAGATTCTGAACCAAGAAATAATAAGATGGTAGAAAAGTAGGATTGATTATGCTTTTCAACACAAGTGATATTATTTCACCATCTTAATTATTTAAAGAACTATTAATAAATGATTAAATATTAACATATATAAGGTGATTTGTAATAGGTCTTCAATGTCTTCAAACTTTCTTTCAAGAGGAAATGCATATTTAAAAATTTGAGTGAGAAATATAATATATTTTTTTGTCTAATATATTAGGGTAGAAACAAAAAAGGGGTAAAAAAATTGTAATTGAACAATGGGTAAGTAAGGTACATGGAAAACATAGGGGTTATTTTCATTCTAATAATATAACAGGACGGGGTATTATCAATTGAATAATTAGAGGTAGAAACTAGAATTAAGGGTATTCTTTAATACTCTTCGAACACATGTGTTATACCATATGCTTACTAAGTGAACCCCCCATGCATTTAGTAGTGTAATTAATTGCAACTGAGATATCTTCCTAAGAGATGGATATAGAAGGCGTGAAAACCTAGTTTCCTAGTGAAAATAGAGATTCAAATATTGTAAGGTGCATGGTCGAGGTAGCACGACTTATAGCGAAGCTAGCTACGAGGAATATAGAAAAAAGACACAACTATATTTGAGTGATATACCACATGCCCCAAGTGGGATATCCAGGCTATCCAGAGATTTGTACCCTAGAAGGAGTAAGACATCCTATTTATCAAGTGAGAAAAAACTTGGGTAGAGAAATAATCATCATAGGTGGTAGATCAGAGACTACACTGGGAGTGAGATATAACACACAATATTCTAGGTGCATAGGATATGAGGAAGATGTTTGATATGATGATATGATTATAGAGTGAGAGCATATACTATGATACATTATACAAGATAGATATACCAATAGATCAACAATCTCCTACCTACTCTTAGAGATAAAGAGATCCAGTCATTAAGACCAGCAAGATAAGAAACATCATAGGGATTAGTTGGGACACTGTCAGTGATGGGACACATAAGGTTGAAATTATTGGCATCGTCAGGAGGTATGAGGTAGGGTTTTGTATACCAGGACATCTAGGTAGTCCATCACCTAGAAAGAGTCATGTAGAGAGTTGAATCCTCCTAGATTTAGGAGTTTTTTTACCACCAGGAGATGTATAGCACATGAGTATGATAATATTTTTGTGAGTATGATATTATTTTGTAAGTATGATATTATTGTTATTTATATGATTTTATTTTATGTTTATTTAGTTTATCATTGAGTTAGATGAGATTACATAGATTTTTTCAGTAAGTGATGATGATGATGACCAAATTAAGAGATACATGATTAGATTAGATTTTTAGATGTTATGATGATAATACTATTTTTCTATTTTTATCCCTAGTTTTTTTTTATCTATTTGAGATGTTATGATTCATGTGTGAAACATGTGTGTGTATACTTATTCATGTGTGTTGTATTTGAAATTTAATCATTGTGTCTTAGTAGGCTCGAATAAAATGGGAAGGCTAGTTAGAGGAAATGTTAGTTAAAATGAGAGGTTGGATAGATGATTATATGCGATGGGTATGAGTATGGAGTATGAATGGGAAACCACTTTATAGATGATAAATTAATATTGTTTGAGATACACTTTATTTTATATAAGCATACAAAAATAAATACAATGAAATGAAAGACCGTAATACCAATATTTGTAAGATGTTATATGACTAGATCAAATAAATTTACAATGCAATGTGAGTAAGAAAATAAACCAATAATCAAAAAATTAGACTAAAACACATTCAAAAAAACAATGTATAGTAAATGCATCAATATTTTTTAATTATATTATAGTACCCAAATGTTGTAGTTATACAATAAGAGTTAAGATGGTGTCCATGAGAAAGGATTCATACAATGTAAATGTTTTTGGGATGGATAAGTCTCAAGATAAGTAAACATACACCGTGATTATGTCACAAGAAACAATATATATCATAAAGGTGGAAAAGGAAGCTTGAAATGTTTTAGACAAGATGTGAACTATTATGATCCACTTGTCATGCACTATAACAATTGAGCATTGTTTCAGAATTTTTTGATTATATTGATTTTTAAAGATTTTGTCAGATACTATTTTTGTGGTTTTTCTAGATGTGACATTTTTTGTATTTTCTAAAATTTATGATGTTTTTGGATTTTCTATAGTTTGTGATGTTTTTTGGATTTTCTATATTTTTTGATATTTTTGTTGGGAATTATGTCATTGTTGGTACCCTTGATGTCAAGTAGCATTAATATCAAAGGGTCTCAATATGAATTGGAGATAGAATCTTATATTTTTTATGTCAAATGAGGTGTTAAGAGGCATGCTTTGCTATTTTGGTGTAGTTGCATGGTGTTTAAGTGTGTATGCATGGTTCCTTGTGCATGGTCATTCAATTTGGTGTCATTTATGGGCCTCAAGAATTGTATAAATGTTGGTATAATGTATAACATATTCAATATGATGTGTTAGAGGAGTTAATGAGTCTGTAAGATGTTGACAAGGTCATTTTACTTCAGGTATGTGTTGAACTAGGACATTTTAGGCCTAGTCCTAGACCTAATGCACAAAATATGGCATGATTTTTTAAAGTAAGAAGTAGGGAAGCCTTATTTAGGAATGTGCAAGGTGTTTTGAGAATGTATAATAGTTGTGAAAGATTCCAAAGTTCATTACTCAGGTTCATAGTGCATGATGAGGGTCCTTTTAAGAAATAACATTGAAGATAAGGCAACAAAGACAGGGAAAACCATGGTGGAAGTGATGTTTAATGTCTTAGAGGATGTTGAGCTCAAGACTTGTTCTTGAGATCTTGAATAAGGTTTTAAAAGTTTTAGAAAAGGGTGTTTTTCAGTGTCTTGTGCCAAGTTTTAGAGATTGCAATGAGTTTTTTAATGTGAAATATGGTGATACATTTCCATCTATATGCTACTTATTCCTTGCTGAAGTGATTTACTATGTGAAGTAATTCACTTTTTCAGATTGATTTTTAAGTGCTTGAGACCTAGTTAGAGGTGTTTGTCTTTTAGACTATTTCATGAGGAATATGGATGTTGTAGAGTTTTTTTATCTTATAGATGATTTTTATAGGTTATGGTTGACATGTGTAGAGATGATGAAGTCTTGGTGGTGTTGCTTCATGTTTTTCTTGTTTATGATATGACCATTGACAGTGAAGACCATTTTTTAGGCCTTGTGAGCTAGTTTGAAATGCTTAGGATGGTGTTGACCTTTAAAATACCTTGTGTGATTTATTTGATAATGTAGATTTTTTTTTATGTTACAATTACCAACCTTAATGGTATTATCTGACATGTGGTTGTTTATGGGGTGTGTCAAGTATAAAAGTGAGATGTATTAGCTCATTTAAGCTAGGATAGAGAACGGATATATAAGAGAGCTAAAGGAGAAGTGTGAAGAGGTGAGAAGGCTATAGAGGAGAGAAAGGAAGAGTATGAAAATATTATTAGGAAAGAGAATAAGGATCTTTAAGTTCATTAGACCCAATCAACATATAAAGGTGTAATTTTCAATGAAGAAGGAGAGTGAGTAGTTTGAGTGAGTTTAAGTGAAGAGGAGATCACAATGAGATCACAATCAATTGTTGAAGAAAAAAGGACATCATGTTATCATTAATTTCATGGTGAATAGGTGGGTGATACTTCATCTTAGGGTGTTATAGCCTCCTGGTAGATTTGATTCCTTACTAAATAGGGGTTGGTGCTCCTTGTGAGGTTGGTTCCTCACTAAAATTGTAGGGGTTGGTGTTCCTTGTGAAGTGTGTGCTTCACTAAGTTCCTTTGTGTTGTGTAATATATGAAAAGGTTCAAATTTTTTTTCTTCCCTTTGAGGGTTTCTTGCTTTATATCGTGTGTATTCTCTTGGTTCATGTTCTTGTGAATGGTTATTTCATTTTAATAAGAACATATTGTTGCATGTTGAATGGTAACTTATTCACACAAGTTAAATACAATTGAAGGAAAGTTTAATAGAATAATTCACCTCCCCAGTCTTTGTGCTTCTAACCAGTTTTTAGCTTTTTCTAGATTTTTCAACTTTTTCTGGATTTTCTAGATTTTGTGATGTTTTTGAATTTTCTAGATATTGTGACATAATTTTTTTTGGATTTTCTAGAATTTGCAACATGATGTACAAAAGAACAACACAATGAGATAACCTGATCGATATGTTAGAATATTAAAGAGTAAATTCCCATGTAAATATACAAAATTGGGAAAGTTTGGATCAAGGAAAAAGCTACAAGAATGGAAAAAATATTTACTCAAGGAATTGTGAGTAGGATGTAGTAGCCATGCACCCAAGTACAAGGTTCTTGAGAACAACTAGACCTACAAATGACAACAAAAACTAGTTTTTACCATGGTACATGCCCAAGGTTCCACAATTGTGTGGTTTTCACCATTGGATGAAGTGATTTCCATTTTATTTATTTTTATTTTTTCTCTTTTTTATTTTTTAAATGTTTTGATTTTTTATTTTTGACCTTTTTTATTGTTTTCTTTATTTTATTTAATCTCAAGTATAGAAAAAATTAGCTATATGATGTTCATGGACTCCTTGATTTTGGTACCATTAGGATGGGTGACCTTATAGTTCCGTGAACCAAAGTTATCACCCAAAATGTATGACCCTAACTAGTTAGGCTCAAATTTACCTTTCTTTTATTATTTATTTATAGTATTGAACAAATTATCTTTGAACACAATATCCCCAATAGTAAAATCATGAGAGACAATGTTTTTATTATACTATTTTTGATTTGATTCTAATACACTTTGAGGAGATCCAAGGCATGAAGATTCCTCTTGTCAAGTAGTTCTAGCTCAGTAATTCTGACCACTCTATAATGATCATCATTTTCAAACACAATCCTTCAAATATATGCATAAAGATGGGATCTCGATCTCTAAGGGAATGATAGCCTTCATTCTATAGAATAGGGAATAGGGTATGGATGAAGTAGGAGTCTGGATGGAAGTGTGATAATCCCATAATGTAGAATGGATTTGGAGATGTAAAATTTGACCTGATTTTTATAAGTTTTTCCATAATGTGAATAATTGTTTTTTTTTTGGCATCATATTTCCCATTACCTTGAGGGTAATAAGGAAAAAACCAATTTTGGTAGATTATGAAGCATTAACAAATGGTCTGCACTTGTTTCTTCTTGAATTATTTACCATTTTTAGAGACAATGGAATAAGGAATGGAATAATCATAAATAGTGTGGTTCAAAATGATTTTGTATGTTTGAGCACTGATTACATACATAATGGGTATATCCTTCACCAATTTCATGAAATATTTGGTTTCAGTAACAATATGTTTATTTCCATCAAAAGAGGTGAGTGTGAACTTCCTTATGAGATCAAGCCCCCATTTTTTAAATGGATAAGGAATAATAATAATTTGTAAGGGTTGGAATGGTGCGTGAATCAATTTTTCATGATTTTGACAAAAGAGACACCAACATATTAGCAACTATTTATTTCCATTGTTGGCTAGTAGTAACCAACTCCTATAATATTCTTAGCATGAACCATTGCCACTAATATAATCACCAAAAATGCCTTCATGCACCTCTTTGATAGATTAGATAGACTATTATGAATTTATACATTGTAATAATGTCCCATCGTAGATTTGACAATAGAGAGTTCCTACAAGGAAGGTATAATGGGGATATGCATTGGATAAGGGATACTTTTAGGAATGGTTAATGTTGGGTGGAAAGGTTTCATCTTGTGGGTAATTGTATATACTAAAAAATATTTTGGCATATCATAATTGAGAAAAGTTAGATGTTTGATAAGGAAATTGAATTTATTTTTGTATTGAGGTAGGTTTAAGAGATATCCAATTGTATCCATAGCACCAGTAGAATTTTTATGAATCTGGGGAATTTTCTGAAACTTGATTTGGAAAAAAAATATTCCTTGAGGTTGTCCACCATGAACTTATAATGAATAAGCCTCTCATCCTTGACATTGTATTAATTGTTAACTTATGTTATGATGACAAGTGATTCATCAATGACATGTAAGTTTTTGATATTCCCTTTGATGGTCATTTTGAGACCAGCAATGAGAGCATCATATTAAGCTATGATATTAGTGCAGAGAAAACCACTCTAAAAGGATATCAAGATAATGTCACATATAGGGGTGTTAAGGATAACACCAACACCAAATCCATGAAAGGTGAATGATACATCAAAGTAGATTTTCCATATAGTTAATTTTCTGACAAGCAGAACAAAAGCATCTGGTCGATCAATATTTAATGGTTCTATTCCTGAAAAGGGTGATTCTATAAGTTGATTTTTGAGAACCTTCCCCTTAACAAATCTTTTTATTGACATAATCTATGAACATTTAATTGAGAAAAATAATCCATTTTTCCATCATCTTGATAAGAGTGATTTTAAATAGGAGGTATTTAAGTGGGTCAAATTTGGATATGAGATTGGTTTTATTGTTCAGAAGGTAACGTCTAAGTTTTTGGAAATTAAATAAAACTAAAAAAGATGTTTCTATATATTTATAGTTAATCATGTACAATACTAAATTATGGATGAGGTAATAAATAGTTCTTTATTTATATTTCTTATCATCTTGAGCTAACATAGCACCTATGGAAAATTAGGTAGTGGAAAATGTATAACAGAAGGGGTTTATTAAGATTAGGAGGGACTAAAATAGGCACCTTACATAGATATTTCCTAAACTACTCAATGGTTTGTCGATGTTTAAGACCCCATTAAAAATCAACATCCTTCTGAAGAAGATGGATGAAGGGATAAAATTTATTAGCAAGTTGGGAAATAAACCTCTAGATAGCTTGAATTTTACCCTCGATGCTACAAATTTATTTTAGGTTTTTGGGAGGAGGCATTTCTATAATATTTGTAGAATTTTCTAGATCAAGTTTAATTCCTCTACTAGAAACAATGAACCAATAACTTTCCTGATATAACTCCAAACACACATTTCATAGGGTTCAACCTAACCTTGTATTCTCAAATTCATTCAAAGATGTGGCGAAGGACAACCAGATGCTCTTCTTACGTTTAGACTTACTATAATCTAAAATTTACCCCAACGTGATTTTGACAAATTGCACAATTTCTTTAGGCTTGAATAGATAGAAATGGTGAAAACAAGAAATTTGGATTTCTGGAGGCACCCTTTGATTTTCTATAACTCCCCTTTTCAAGGAAAATCTAAGGATTTAGCTAAAATTTGCTAAAAAATGGGGAAAATGTTTGTTTTAATGTATTGTGGGTCTAGGGGCTATGGACGGAGTGACTGCGGATTGAACTAGCATTCCTTGTCCTTGACTTGGGTCCAAAAGGCTAAGGAAATAATGTATTGTGGAAAAATTGGGTCCCGGTGCCCCAAGAGGTCCAAGTTCCATTGGGCTGCAAGTTCCCCGAAATATCAACTTCTCTTATTTGCAAAGGAATGAAGTGGATAAAATGTATTGTGGAAAAAATGGGTCCCAGCGGCCTAGGTGGTCCAAATTCTATCAAGTCATAAGCTCCCTAAAATGCTGACTTGTCTGATTTACAAAGGTATGAATTGGGCACAATTTATTGTGGAAACATTAGGTATTGGTGTCCCAAGAGTTCTAAGTACCACGGGGACGTGAGTTCCCTGCAGAGATGAAATTGTCGCACATCTAGGAGATAGAGTGTAATGCAGATAAAGCAAAAGTTCAAGGCCAAAATGACACAAGTTTCGTAGGGACATGAGTTCCCTGAAAACCCGCAATACAAAGGGAAAGTTGTTTAATGCGGATTATAAGAGTCCGTATGGAACACCCCGATCCTAAACTTCAAACGGGCATAACTTTTGACCCGGAGCTTCGATTTTGAAAAAATTAAACTTTTCAAAAATCTCTCAACATCCTCTACGTAGAAAAATATAGATTTATTATTTTTAATGAGGTTAAGTGAGTGAAAATAAAATAAACGTATCAAACCCTATGGATTGAATTCCTATTCCCATGTATTATAAGAAATGCCTTGGCAAACATGATGTAGCTACTCTGCGCTCAGAATCACATAACTTGAGCAATTGTTAATGGATTTTTGCAAAATTGAATGATCGTTGGAATTTTCGTTCTAAGTACCTATGCAAAATAATAAAAGAAATGTATAATGATTGATGATTTTTTTAGGGAAGTTATTTTAAAGTAAAACCGAGCCTAGGTTCTAGAATTTGGTTGTTGAAAAGATGGTTGGAGAGTGCATTTAATGAGGCATGAGGAAGATCATTCTTTCACTACTGTAAGTTATGGGACACCTATGAGATAGCCTTCTGTAAAGGTTAATATATAACCATTTGCCATACTCATTGTGATCATGACTTGCAATTGGTTGGAAAAGTGGATATTTGGGATATTGCATCTGCTCTTCTCTCTTTCTTCCCAAATTCTATAAATTGGAGTGTGTGGGATCATTGTAAACGGAGGATAAGTTGAAGTAGAAAAACTCTGTCATTTTGGTTTTGTGGAGCCAATGTATTGCTACATAAATTTGTAGTGGACTTCTTGCATTGATCATCTAGGCCTTCTATTTTGTAATATTCTTGGACTGTGCATTTTAATGAAGCAATAGATTCAAGTTTGTGGATGTATCTTCCCTTGCTCGATGTTTGTTCGCATTCTCCTTACCTCTCTAAATGTTATTGTAGATGTATTGTGTCTACTCTATATTCTCTTGCAAGGGTCCATAATATTATTCTCTATGCATGTAAATGTGGTGTGAATGTTTTGTTATTAGACTGTGGATAGCTTTCATCACCCCTCTTTGATCTTCATTTTACTTCCATTTTTAGACATTGGGAAATATTTCTCATTCCCTTCTTTTAGTGCATCGACCTTTGTAGTGTATTTTTCCTTCATTTGCATGTTATTTCTCTCTCCCTGGTCCCCTTGGAAATTGTAGGATAGAGATAGATAGTAGCTTTATCTCAATAGAGTTAGTTTACCACTAGGATTAGGAAGAAGAACTAGTTTTCTCTGGAGGTCTATCTCAAGTAGCAAGTCCCACAATTTAAAGATAGTACCCATGTTACCCAGTCACACAATGAGATCAAGCACACACACTTGTGCAAATCAGAGGGTGTTATGATTTGGTGATAACAATTCTGGCATGCTAGGTGGGACATAAGAAGTTTTTATTTTAGTTCCATAGCAATTTTGATGTGCTCTTGCTGTAAAATTTCATCTTGTTAGAGGCTTTGAAATAACACATCTACTAACTCCAAAAGGGAAGAATCCACTGGTTTCAATAGTCCAAAATCAGTAGATTTATGAGAAGAATTCAAACAAGGTCAAGAACCAGAGAGGAAGAAAATCTTTTTATACTTGCAGCTATCTCTGGGTAGAGGAATAAGGGGAAGAAGAGCTCTAAGGTCTCCATCTCCACCGAATAGGACACTTTATCAACACCTCCACCTCAGTAGGCATTTTATTCAATCAACCAGAGTTCTTAGAAAAATCACAATGGCACATATGACAACAACCACCAGCTTAAGGGCTACCACTAATTCCCTATGTCAATTTCACTAGCAGCATTCCAACTTGCTCTCAATGCACATAGATCCAATTCTAGTTGCAACATTAAATAAAATTCCATATTTCATTGGAGAGAACCATACAACTTTGATTGACCACATCCAAGACATTGTAACAGTTCCTATGCAATTCATGAAATTTACTGAAATGGACATTATCAATTAAGTTGTTAGAATCCTCCTTTAAGGGTAAAGATTTGCAATGGTTCATGATTCTAACAGCAAGATCTATTCCAGAATTGGGACCGTTTGTGCACAGACTCTTCACAATCAATTTGGGGATAAAGAAGACAACTTATCTTTATTAGGAGCAACTAACCATAATCAAGAGAGCATCGAATGAGTATATTGTTGATTTCAACTTCAGGTTTCAAAGGACATGGGATATAATTCCACTTTTCTGTGAGACCACCAGCTGAAG
Source organism: Taxus chinensis (assembly GCA_019776745.2). Lineage (NCBI taxonomy): Eukaryota > Viridiplantae > Streptophyta > Pinopsida > Cupressales > Taxaceae > Taxus > Taxus chinensis. The sequence continues at coordinate 830,477,649 of CM034146.1, forward strand.
GTGCCTTCCTTTACTTTATAAAATCTCTAAATTTAGATATTACAATGATGATACAATCCATAGCGAGGTACAAACTTTACCCATATCTTATAGTATTCCCATTAGAGCTGAAAATTGTTTGATTCAAGCTAAAAAACTTGCACCTAGGCCACCCATGCCTCTTTATCCAAAATTAGGAAGTCAAAGAACTAGTCAAGAACCTACAATAGCTCCCATTCTTGCTCCAAAAAATCAGAGTTCAACTGAAGATTATACCTCATCTTCTAGTTCCTAAAATGAGTTCCAAGAAGCCATGACCAGTTGCAAAATTTAGGAAATGAGTTGGTAATAATTAAGAGTTAGAAAGCTCAAAATTTCAGGTCATATCAGCCTGAAACCCATATACACCATTTCAACCTTACAATACCAATACTGCATCCAAATATAGAGCTATGGTACTAGTGCAAAATAACATAGCTCAATAATATGATTGGTGTTTCCCATGCAATCAACCTCATAACCAGTAAATGTGTTTAAACGGTACCTTGAATCAAGCTCTTATGATGAAGAAAATGGGTGTGGAAAAAGATACATACGAAGAAGGAAATCAGCAGTAGGAAGCATCTCATGAAGTACCTCTAAAAGAGACCACACTTGTCAATTTCTAGGTTGAATATTTTTGTCGTATAAATCAAGTCCCTTCTCAAAGTGTAGCAACTAATACACGGTCCAAGAAGAGAAATATTGGAGAGAGATAGTCATCTAATTCAAATGATTCACAACCATATATCACTCAGCAATGTATTGGTATTCAAAGTGCAAATACCAATGTGCAAGGTCATCCCAAGCCACCTTCTAGACTAGCTCAAGTGTCAGTTATAATAGCCCATGTGCAAGAAGAAAATGTGAAAATAAAGGGGACATATAGAGATAGCTCATCTCCATTCAACATCATTAATAAAATGAAGAAAACAAATGTAAACATCTCAATTTGGGATTCATTAGCTATCCCAGGAAAAAGAGACCTATTGCAAGTTGTTATGGTGAATTTTTTAGCATCAAATCAATCATCTAAAGAGAAAGAGAAGGTACTCATCAATGAATCTCAACAAGGAGGAAATAAATGAGGCCAAAAAGGTAAAATTTTTGAATCCCCCACCATTCTATATCTCATTGATCGTAATAGATAAGTTGGTGCATAATTGCATGATTGATTCGGGAGCAAGTAGCTCTTTAATACCAAAACAAGTAACTGATCAGTTGGGTATTCAATATGAAATCATTTCTATAGATTTGGTACAATTGGACAAGACATCGGTAACAATGGTTGGATTAATCAAATGATTGAGCCTTACATTGCATGCATGTCCCAATATGATCATCTTGTAAGATGTATCAGTCATAGACTTGTCACCACTCTTTGCATTGTGTTTGTCAAGAGAATTAACTACTAAAATTAGAGTTTATTTGTATGTTGATTGGTCACACATGTTATTAAGAACAAGGTATAGAGCTAAGGCTATAATCAGATTTGAGCCAATTGCAAATTTCCACATTGAGCCTCATATAACGAGTCCAATCAATTTAAATTGCTCAACTTTCAATCAAGAATATTGTTCAAGAACTTATGAAATAGACACCCAGATTTGGAAGCATTTCGGACTCAACCCTTGATGATTAGGCCAATAAGAGAAATGAATTCAAACCTTACAAGAATATGGAAGAAGCTTAATTAAGGGTCTATTTTTTGCATGAAGAGAATCCACCTCTCCCTAGCATCACCAAGCCAGATCATAAATGTAATAATGAGGTGTGGAAACTATTATTTGATGGCTCAAGTAGTAGGCAAGGTCTTGGAGGAGGATCTATTCTTGTTTCACCACAAGGTACACAATATTACCGAGCTTTCCATTTTCAATTCACTTGCTCAAACAACATAGCTGAGTATAAAGCCTTGATCCATAAATTACATTGGGAAAGAAAGAGAGGTATTAAAAACTTGCAAGTGTTTGGAGATAGTGAGCTAATCATGAAACAAGTCAGAGGAAAAAATGTTGCTAAGAATGATCTTTTGAAGGACTATAAAAATCGGTTATGGGATCTCATTGAATAATTCAAAGCTTTTAGCATCAATTCCATCCCAAGAAAGAAGAATGAAGCAGTAGACAAACTGGAAGTGATTAGAGTAGAGTTTGGCATTTTGGAAAGTATCAAAAGTGAAAAATATCAGTCTCATATCAAAGTGGTTGTAAGACCAGTTGTGCCAGATAACAATAAAAGTTAGCAAGTCTTCAAGAATGATTAGAAAATTATCAATTTTATGCAAGAAGAAATTGAGTTCTCTTCTAGAAACCAAGACAAGTTGGAGCAATAATATGGTGACCAAGTGGTGCAGCTAAGGACTAATAGATTAATGAAAGGTCTTGTAACTTTGGATTCAATATTCAACCCAAATGACCAGTTCTGAAAGGAATAGACAAACATTCAGGTAAAGGGTAAGGATTCAGAGCCCATTTCAATAGATGAAGGCAAGATGTTGCAAATTGGAAAAGTAAATACTTAACAAGAGAAATATGAATTTCTTCAACTTTTTCAAGAATTCTCAGATGTCTTCACCTGGACTTAGAAGGATGTAAGAGGTTTCAACCAAAAGTTATCCCAGTATACTATTGAGCTAGATTCAGAATCCAAGCCTATCAGACATAATCAAAGTTCAGTGAATCCTCAAATTAAATCTCTCATGAGAAAAGAGTTGAACAAGATAATTAAAGCCATCATCATCTTTCCTATCAAACATTCATGGTGGGTTACAAATTTGGTGTCAGTAAGGAAAAGAAATGGAGAAATCATACTTTGTATAGACTTCCATCATCTAAATAATGGTGAAGGAATAAGATCAGTTCAAAAAAGCCTTCACTATGAAATGGGGCATATATGCTTACAAGAAGATGCCATTTGGATTGTCAAATACCGGAGCAACATTTCAGCGAGATATGGATATGGCATTTAAAGGAATAATAAAAAAGATAGTACTTATATATCTAGATGATAGCACCGTCTTCTCAAAGAATGCAACAAACCACCTCTTTCACCTCAAACAAGTATTTCAAAGGTGTAGAATATTTGGAGTGTCATTGAATCCAAAAAAGTGTGTATTATTGGCACATGAGGGAAAGTTGTTAGGCCATATTGTTTCAAAATAAGGATTGACAATTAATCCCAAAAGATTTGAAGCCATCCAAATTTTTCCATTTCCAATTCTTAAGAAAGCTCTTCAAATCTTCTTGGGAAAGATAAAATTTGTCCACATATTTGTGCTTGATTTTTCCACTCTTGTGAAACCATTAACAATGAAGTTGAAGAAGAGTCTCACATTCAAATGGAAAGCAAAAGGCAAAAAGCAAGCATGCAATATCACAAGCTCCAACTCTTATTAACCCATATTTCTCCAAGGACTTCATGGTGTATGATTTTGGAGGATCATACACAATCTCACCTATCTTGGAACAACTAAATAAAGAAGGTTCGAAACAGCCCATAGCATTCTTCAGTCAAATCCTAGAACATTTTGAATTAAGTTATTATTTTATTGAGAAGAATGTTCTTTCTGTCATTAAAAGTTTAAAGAAGTTCAGACACTTGGTCTCAAAAAAATGAATTCAACTACTAGTGTCAAGAAATTTCTCCTAAACAAATATCTAAATGAGAAGAGGAAAGGTTGGATCACTCGGGTAATGGAATACAATATTGAAATCAAAGTGACCAAGCTAGTTCATGGAAATATTGAAATCAAAGTTACTGCTAAATGATCAAGAACAACCATCTGATGATGCACCCATTCCACGATGGACTCAAGACATGGTGCATTATCTCAAAATAGGTTTATGCCCTCCAAACTGGAAAAAATCCAAGATAAAATATTTCAAATTGCAATCCATTTCGCATGTTCTCATTGATGGGATCCTATTCAAGAAGGATGTAAACTGGGTGTTATTGAGGTGTGTCCCAGTAAGTCAGGCTGAGAATATATTACATGAATTCCATGATGGAGAAGCAGGAGGACACTTTTCTCCATTCAACTCTTAGGATCATAAAAGTTGGCTATTATTGGCCTACGATGTTAAGTGCTTGGTACTCATGGATCAAGAAATGCAAAAAATGTGCATTCTTCACAAGGAAGGAAAGGTTAGCAACCCTGACTCTTCATTCAATCTCAGTAGGTTAGTCATTCATGCAATGGGGATTGGACTTCATTGGAGTTTCCAATCCAAATTCAAGTCAATGCCACAAATGGATATTTACAGCAATAGACTATCTCACCAAGTGGACTAAAGTAGTGGCACTTACGAAGGCAAATGAATCGAGCATCTTAGATTTCTATGAATGGATGGTCACAAGGTTTGGAATCCTAGTCACTATCATATCAGATAACGCATTGGAATTTCTTGGCACAAAAATCATTGAATGGGATGTCAGGAATGATATATACCTCAGCACTTCATCAAACTATTACCCCTGGTGTAATGGTCAAGCAGATTCTACAAATAAGAAATTGTTGAGAATTATTAGAATAACTCTTGATGAGATCGAAGAACCTAGAACATGAAGATAAATTACTCTCTATGTGCTGATAGAATCACACCCAATAGGTCTATAGGCAGCTCTCCATATAAGCTAGAATATGGGAAGGAAGCAGTACTACCTATATCACTTGAATTTCCATCCTTAGAGCTCATGAAGCAATTAGAACTAGCTGAGTTTGAGCCCATGGAAATTAGGTATGAAGAGCTGACTGAATTAGAAGAATTGAGAGAACATGCAAGGTAAACCATGGAAAAATATCAATCATTGATCAAGATGAGCTTTGACAAGAAAGCTAAGCTTTGACATTCCAATCAGGAGACTTGGTACTGAAGTGAGATGCTCATTGTGTAAATCCAGGAAAGCATTCCAAGTTCAATACCATATGGAGTGGTCCATTTATGATCACTAAATGCAAATGTATCAATTATTTTCAGCTGGATAAGTTTGATGGTGAAGAATTGCATACTCTAGTCAATGGAATCTACCTCAAACATTGTTACTAGAAGGAAGAATTTCTCACTCTTGTACATATTAGTCTAGGATTTCCAATTCCTCCAAGTGATTTTACACATTATTATTGTTGTTAGAGTAGGTTTTAATTTCCCTAAGTTATGGTGCACATGTTCTAATACTTCTAGTGTATGCTTTGTATATAGTTCATCACCCTTCAGGAAAGAGAAACCACTATAGTAGGAAGCTCATAGTTACTTGTAACAATTCAAAATTTCAAATTCAAACAAATACAAAGCAACTAAAATCAGGTCAAGAAACATATTTCAAATATTTAATTCTTTTGCTTCCCCGAATCAGGATTTGAGTTCCTCAAATCAAGGGGTCATTTTGGGGGCCAAGTTTGATATTACAGCAGATGGAAATTCCCAATTTTTCACTCAACCTTTAGTTAGTGTATAAATAAGATATATAATCCACAATGTTATCCAAAGGTTTGATAAAATTACTTACAACGATCAGTTGGCAGCCCAAGTCTAAAGTCAACTCCATTCGAAGCAACATTGGAAATTTCGGAAGAAGAAATAAAATTAGTCATTAATAGAGTTTCATGATGACCAAGCTAACAAGTTTCACTCCAATTTTGCAGTATACTTCACCTAGCCAAAATATCAGTCTCGTCTATCCACACTTGGTGAGGAATCAAATGTTGAGGAAACATTTGTAGGTACTCATCATTCATCCTCATGGATCACAATTGTTGGAAAGGGTGAAATACAAGTTTCAAGAAATTTTCTACTCTCACAAACATTAACTTCAATATTTTCTTATGAAAGTTGAGAGTACAAGCTGCAAGGAAAAGATTCGGAAGCTGACAGTTTCATTACAAGCATTCTAGGATCATGTTTTAGAGTTTAGATTAGTTAATGATGATAATGCAGTCTCCATGCCCAATGGGTAGCTTAAGACAACTAGAAACACTCCATTTAGGAAGAAACTACCCTCATTGAGTCACCAAATTGTTATCCAAAACTTTCCCCAAGTTGATTTCGACAACTTACAAAATTTATTTAGGATTGGATAGATAGAAATGGTGAAAATAAGAAATCTAGATTTTTGGAGGCACCCTTTGATTTTTTATAACTCCCCTTTCCAATGAAAATCTAAGGATTTAGCTAAAATTTTCTAAAAATGGGGGAAAGTCTTGTTTTAATGTATTCCAGATCTCGGGGCTACGGATGGAGTGGCGATGGATTAAACTAGGGTTCATTGTCCTTGAATTGGGTCCTAAATTCTAAGGAAATAATTTATTGCAGAAAAATTGGGTCCCGGCCGCCTAGGCTGTCCAAGTTCCATCAGGCCACAAGTTCCCTAAAATTTTGACTTGTTTGATTTGCAAAGGAAATAAGTGGGCATAATGTATTGTGGAAAAATCGGGTCTTGGTGGAGTAGGCAGTCTAAGTTCCATTGGGTTGCAAGTTCCCTGAAATGTTGACTTGTTTGATTTACAATGGAATGAAATGGGCACAATGTATTGCAGAAAAATTGGGTCCCGGCGGCCCAGGCGGACCAAGTTCAATCGGGCCATAAGTTCCCTGAAATTTCAACTCATCTGATTTATCAAGGAATGAAGTGAGTACAATGTATTGCAAAAAATTGGGTTGTGGTGGCCCATGAGGTCCAAGTACCACAGGGACATGAGTTCCCCGTAGAGGCGACATTTTCACACATCAAGGAGAAAGAGTGTGATGTGGATAAGGTAGAAGTTCGGGGCCTAGATGACATAAGTTTTGTAGGGACATGAGCTCCCCGAAAACCCATAAAACCCACAATATAAATGGAAATTGGTTTAATGTGGATTATAAAAGCCCACGTGGAACACCCCAACCCTGAACTTCAAAGAGGCATAACGTTTGACCCAGAGTACCGATTTTGACAAAATTAGAATTTTTAGAAATTTCTCAACATCCTCTACACCACAAAAACTAGATTTCTTATTTTTAATGAGGGTATGTGGTTTATAATAATATAAATTTCTCCAACTGTATGGATTGAATTCCTAGTCTCGTGTATTACGAGAAATGCCCTGGAAAACTTGAAGAAGCTACCTGCACTCAGAAGCTCATATCTTGAGCAATTCTCAACAAAATTGTGCAAATGAATGCTCATTGGAATCGTAGCTCCAAGACTAACGCATAGTAACCAAGAAATTATAGAATTCATTTAGATCTAGGGAAGTATTTTAAGGAAAACGTGCCAGGTTCATAACAATGATTTTATTTGTGGTTGGGAGTGTAATTAAGATGCATGGGAAGACATTTTTGACTTCTAAAAGTCATGGGACAGTATGGGGTACCTTCTACAGGTCATATATCATCATTTGGGCACAATTATGAAATATTTCAAGTGGTTAGAAAGTATATTTTAGGAATTGCATCTCCTCTCTCTCTCTCTCTCTCTCTCTCTCTCTCTCTCTCTCTCTCTCTCTCTCTCTCTCTCTCTCTTCCAAAATTCTATAAATTGAAGTGTTATGCTCATTGTAAGGGGCGATAGTTTGAGTAGTAAAGATCTGTCATTTTGGTTTTGTTAACCCAATGTGTTACTGGTGTTTATAATGGACTCCTTACATGGTGATCTAGTCCTTCTATTTGTAATAGCTTGAATTGTGCATATCAATGAAGTAATAGATGCAATTTTGTGGATATATCTTCCCTTATTGTTTTTGTTCACATTCTCCTTGCCTCTTCAACCTCATTGTAGATATATTGTGTCTATTATATGTTCTTCCAAGCGTCCATTATTATTTTTTATGCATGGAAATGTGTTGTGAATTTTTTTGTTAGACTATGGAGAATTTTAATCACCCTCTCTAATATGCATTTTACTTCCATTTAAACACATTGGGGACTGTTCTCATTCCCTTATTTTGGTGCATCAACTCTTTAGTGTATTTTTCCTTCATTTTAATGTTATTTCTCTCTCTCTAGTCCCTTGGAAATTGTAGGATAGAGATAGTTAGTAGCTTCATCTCAGTAGAGTTAGTTTTAACTATGATTAGGAAGAAGAACCATCTTTCTCTGGAAGTCTATCTCAAGTAGAAAGTCCCACAACTTGGAGAGAGTACCCATGTTACCTAGTCACACCGTGAGGTCAAGCACACACTTGTGAAAATTGGAGGGTGTTGTAAATTGGTGACAATACTTACCTAAGATGTTTCCCACATAATCTTCCATAATTTCATGTTGCTCATCTAGATTTACTTACAAAAACACCCCATGCATGTGAGTTATAAACTTCTTGAACATGATTTTTTCTACTTCTCACCTTGCTCTAGCCTTTCACATAAAATTGAATACTTTGGTGAGATCACCCAAGGATCAAAAGAACTTGGGATCCATCAAGGTTAGTATTAAAATGAAGAATAATAATTAGTAAACACAAAATAAGAATGATTAAGAAATATATACTATATTAACATACTTATGATCAAACAATCTAGTTTCTCTCAAACCATGTTTTACTTCTTATATTGATCAATCATTTCATATATACATAACAGCTCAAGATCTTCACTCAGACCTACTTGACTATCTCTTCCCTCAGACTTTTCCATACCCCCCACACACACTCTCTCTCATAAATCCTTTACTATAAACTCTTAATGGGGTATATATACTCATGGGACTTTTCCTTTCACTAATCTTTCAAGATCTATCCTTAGCCCTTGAGTTTTTTCTACCAGTTAACTATTACATTGGGAAATTACTAAGATACATTCCACCATATCTTTGTCTTTCATGAAAATTAATTCTATCATTTACTTGTGTATATTTATCCATGTCCTTTTTTTTCTCCTCATGTCTTATCTTTGTGTTATTTTCTTAGACCTAATCTATATATTATTGCACCAGTTGCACGCTCGATGTAAAAACCTATTTTTTACTACACAATTTTAATAATTAAATTTCACTAATTGCTCTTTTTACCACTGTCACTCTATAATTAGAGAACTTTTGCTGATTCGATAATTTTCCCAATCTTTTATGTCAATTGACATCGCTTAGTTAGTTAAAATCCCCTTTTAATTAATTAATCACCTATTATTAATTGATTACCATTTCATCATCATATGTTTAATTAATAAACTATTTTTAATTAAATCCCACTCTCAAGCCCCTCTAATTCCACTAATTTCCCTCTACATCTCTTCTAAATAGGTTCTACAAGCTAAACTTGGCTTATTAATTAATCCAAACTGATTAATTAAACCTCATCTAACTCCTATGGGTCATTAATCATTATTAATCACTTCCAATCATGTTTATCCACTCCTAATTTTACATCTCCATTATCCCACATTCAATAGAAGTTGTATTTCTCCCAAAGAGAAAAGCTATAAAATCAACCTAGTACCTCCTTACAAAATTAAATCATGTCCTTGCAAGACATACACACTAATTTCTTATGAGATTATTTTTATTGTTGGAAGGCTTTCCAAAAGTGATAAATTGCTACTTGTTGAAGTAGTAAGAGAAGAATCACAAATGGCATTTGTGTCATTTTGAGGAGATATCTTCCTTTACCAAGCTCCTCATCCTAATACTATTTGTAACTCGGAATCAGCTTGTAATGAATACGAACATATCGAAATCACATCCACATAATGAAGGGAGGTTTACATTGATGTTTTTTTATATTTGTGTAAGTTATTTAGCTTCCTTCCATATGTTTTATCTTAATGTATTTTCTTATTGAAATATATTAGGATTTACTTGGTGCTATATCATTAGCTTAACTTTTTCTATTTCTTAAGTATGCATACATATTCATAAATATCTAGGGAAATTTTGATAGTGTAACGACTGTAAATGTTCATTTTTCCTAGTTTTGGATTTAATGGAAAAATTACCATTTATACTCATTATGATACTAAAATGCACCTAGACGTCCTTGGTAAAATCCATCAAATATGTTAAACTTGGTATAATTCCCATTTTGTAGTTTTGATAGCTGTTTTTCTTATATTCCCTTTGGAAACTCAATTAAAATTCTAAAACTTAGAAAAACATTTCTTTTTCAGTCATTGCACTTCCCAAATCAATCTCAAAGTTGTCTAAATAAAAACAGGTTCATTCAAGCCTCATAAGCCACCATGGATCCTATCACTTACTTAGGATATAAACAATGTGAACATAATCCATTCTTTCATGATCCCTTGGAATATTCATCCAATTTTGAACTTGATTTTATTGATCATAATGAGGGAGAGGAGGAAAGAGAATATGATGTAATCAAACATAATCCAACTCAAGTCGATAACTTTCTCTATAAAAACAAGGATCAAGTTCTCCTTTACTTTTTTGAATCTAGTGCTTATCTACCCTTATATTTTGATCCATCCTTTTTTACTAGTATGATCTAAGGGGAAGAGTTAATAGAACCTCCACCATTCAAAAATATTAATGATATCCTAGACCTCAGACATGCGTCTACATCAGTAAATCCTAAAGGTCGTAATGAGGGATACATCACAATCAAACCTTCCAAAATGGCTAAAAAAAGACATTTCATACCTTTTGTTAAGTTAAACTGTGATATTTTAATAGAGGTTGAGGACACTACCTATACTATGCAAGCAATGAAGAAGTGACAATTAGACAAAAACTATAAGCACTTAGTCACTAGTTGGTGAGCTTAGCTTCTCATGTCCACATGGACAAACCTAAGTTAAATCACAATAATAAACCTAAATTGACCTATGAAACATATCATAATGAGAACCATGAAGGTGAATACTCTAAATCAAACTATACTTACATACCTTCCACACCTTTGTGTGGAAAATTACTTCACCAACTATGGAAATCCATGAAAGACACACTTAAAAGTATGCAAGAAAACAATTAGTGGACATACCAAGAAATATCATTTCAAAGAATTATTTCCCTACTTCTTTGATTGATAAATGATAAGTACCCCATTTCCACTTTTTTCGATTATCAGAAGCTGGAATCATAACATGTAAAAGGTGACACTAGAGATCATGTGAAGTACTTCTTCATGAATTTCTCATTCGTTTGTTCCCACGTAGTCTTAGAGGCTAGGAACTTGAATGGTTTCTCCAACTCCTAAAGGGGTAAATATCTCCTTATAAAACTTATCTGAAAGGTTTTTACACCATTTCTCTTTTACTATAGAAAGTGATATTCAATATTTGGCATATGTATTGTTAAAAAAAAACAATGAAAACTTTTCCACTTTCTTGCAGTGATGACGAGGGTTAGCTAGTCACTTCCCTTGATCCATTCCAGAGAAACAACTAGTAATCATATTTGTACCTAATTTGTATCTAAATATTTCCTTCCATTTACAAATTCATTGTGTAGGTACTTTTGAATAAGTCGTTGAGAAATGTAATCAAATTGAAAAGGCCTTATTAGAAAAAGGTGTCTTAAATATTTCCAAGGGGACTATGACCCTAAACCTATCAAAAAACCCAAAAAAAAACCATCATAAAAATTTCATAGGTGATGGAATCACATATTCCAAACACATCCAAGCGGTCAAAAATAACCCACATTTAAAACTTACTTGGGTTTCACCTAAACCAGAAAAACCAAATGTCGGGATTATAACCTACTTAGTGAGTCCCTATCATCAATCCTTTGACAACTTGATTCAAACAATATGGTCATGTTTCCAGATACCAAACCTTTTGAAAATAACATGGATAAACCATAATCATACAAATACCATGAATATTTTGAATATCATCATGTTAAAGGTCATGGTACAAATCAATGAATGATATTAAAAAACTATATCCAAAATATATTAGATTGTGGAGATATATAGATTGATGCACAATAGCCCATTAAATCATCAAAAAATCAATTTGGAATATAAAAAAACCATTTCCAAATCTCAAATAACAAACATAACTAACCTTATATTGAGTTCAATCCTCATAAGGTAAAATTACTAATCATGTTGTATCAAATATTTCACATTCGTTTGATTATCTAGTTGGGTATATCCACCAAATCACCAACCACATCACCACTATCAAAATAAAATATGAGTAATGTATTAAAATTCAATGCACTCACATCATTTCACTTGTAACCCCTCTATATACTCCTTTTCATAGTCATTATGATCTCTTAAAGTAGCTTGAGAAGGCAATCACCAAGATTTCTATCTTGGATTTTCTCAAAAAAATCTACTGTTCACAAAGATATCCTCTATAATACCCCTCATGAGTCAATATTTCGTATGGACATTGACCCTTTGTGATTCTAATCCTTGGTTTCACAAGTTACCCCCATCTAAATAGACCATTTTTAGCCAAAATTATATTCCAATTGATAATTACATGCACAACTTACTGTTGTATATTGAAGTGGACATAACCCATAAGAAATTCAAACAATTTCTTGTGGACAATGGATCTAGATAAAATATTTACACTCTAAATATTATTAGATAAATAAGGCATACAGATACATGATATTGATCCTAATGTAATTATCATTAAGGCATGTGATAATGTTGAGAGACAATCATTGGAACAATTACTTTACTAAAGGAATTTGGGCCTATCATAAAATAAACTCGGTTCCATGTCATTGATTTGGAGCTTCCTTATAACATCCTCCTCAGTCACCCATGGATTTAATCCATGTAGGAAATCCCCTCCACATTCCAGCAATTCATCAAATTACATTACTAAGGTCAAGAGATCACAATTTCTGGTGACCCACTACCCTTCGTTCATTGTAGAGTGTTAGTTGGCCACTACCCAAAAGCTTATGTTTGCCCTATCACAGAGATTTCTTTTAAGTTGAAATCAATATATTTTTCTTATTGAATCCATCCTAACATGTTCCAACCTAATGCGATTAGTGCATCCACATCTATATCTACCTTTCACATATTAGAGTCATAGTTCAAAATCCTTAACATCAGCTACAAGGAATATGACCTCCAACAAGACCTCCTTGTTTCCAGTCTCCCATTAACACTTAAAACACATGGTAGGCCCAACTTTCAGCCACAAAGAACACAATATAAATATAGCATAGACAATTTTCTACCTAGTGGCCTCTTAGAAAATGAACATCTAGATAACACTTACACATCCCAATCACTTGATGAAAAGATGGCCTCCTGATATTGATCATTAGAATATTTCATCCCAAAAAAAATGATGTATGCCATGGTATACCAAGGTTATGGTTTTGGAAAACATGAAAAAGGTGTACAAGAACCTCTCCCTGCACATGAGAAAGTGGGAAAATATGGTGTTGGTATAGAACCATATGGTGTACCACTAATTGAATTTAATGACGCCTCTTCTGAGCATGAAGATAGCTCTTTTGAATAGGAAATTTAACCTAGGTCTCCTTGTAGTCTCTATGAATACCTTTCCTCTATGACTCTATTTTTTGATAATACCATTTTTACCTTATCCCCTTCCATTACTAAACTTGATCTTGTGTACCCACCCCTCATCAATTGGGACTAACAATATCACATACCAATAGATCTCTTTTAGAATGAAGAAGCAATAGTAGAGGTCATTGGGCTATGTGATGACATCCCCATTGGGGATCATAAAAAGTGATCCTCTATCATCCTTGATACATACGTGTAATTTGGGGAGAAGGTTGAGTTCTATTGTCATCAAAAAGTGAAAAACGCAATAATTTCTTAGATAAAAAAGAATAAAAAATCCAAACCCCATAGTTAAAACATCTTTAAGGAAATCATGTAAAAATAATGTTCCAAATAAGATAAGAATTACATAAGTTACCATTTTATTAGTTAAAATATAGTTGAGATGATAGTATAGGATTCATTCAACCTCCCTCCCATTCCTACTCGAATGGAAGAAGGTTCTAAGTTATTGGTCAAAGATACTATTAGCGTCAACATTGACACAAAGGAGCAGCCTAGGATTTTCAAGATGGGAGCATTTCTTAATCCACGAGAATAGAAAAATTTAACCATGATCCTGAGAAATTTTTTTGATGTTTTTGTTTGGTCGTATGTAGACATGCCCAGATTATATCCTTCATTTGTTGTGCATAATTTAGTTATTCATGAATCATCTAATCCAATCAAACAAAATCTCTAAAAAAATCATCCACAAGTGGCTCTTCTAGTCAAATAAGAGCTTGAGAAGTTGTTAGCAGTATGGTGTATTGGGCCTATTGACTACTTAGAGTGGATTTCTAATATAGTTTATGTTCATAAAAATCCGGTTGGAATTAGGATTTGTATAGATTTTAGGGATATCAATAAGGCATGTCCTAAAGATTAATTTCCTTTTCCCAAAATTGACATGATAAATTTTTATTCTACTACGGGTCAAAAAAATTTATCCCTCATGAATGGATTTATGGTTATGATAAAATCAATATATCTGAAGAGGATCAACCTAAAATTTCATTTACTACTCGTTGGGGTACTTTTTGTTATCAGTTCATGCCTTTTAACCTTTAAAATTCAGGAGATACATATCAACATTCCATGATGGTTATATTTCATGACATATTACATAACATAGTATAAGATTACATGTATGAGATTATGGGTAAGTCAAAAACATGAAAAAAACATCCTATAATCCTTCATCATATATTTGAGTGGCTTCAGGAATATAAGATCATATTAAACACAAATAAATGTGTGTTTGGTGTTATATCAGGAAAATTATTGGGATTCATTGTTTCTAGAAGAGGAATTGAAGTGGATCCAAAAAAAATCAGATATCAATGAAATGCCTCCGAAAAACCTCAAATAGCTCCACAACTTATAGGGTGAAATCTAAGCTATTCACATATTCATTTACCATTTTACTAATAAATGTCATTCCTTCACCCATCTCCTTAAAAATAATGTTGATTTCCAATGGGCCCTAAATTCCAAAATACCTTTAAATAATTAAATTAGTCTTTAGACAATCCACATGTTTTAATCCCACCTACACCAAAAGAACCCCTTTTGTTATACATATCATCTACTCATTTTTATTTAGGCGTGTTCTTAACATAATATGATGCACAACATAAAGAGAGATCCATCTATTATCTATTTGCAGGCATTGATATCCTATGAGATAAATTACATGTAGATTGAAAAGGCATGTTTAACTGTCCTCTTTTCTTTCCAAAAGCTTCACCATTACCTATTGAATAATAAGACCAAGCTCATATCCAAAGTTGACCCGCTCAAGTATCTCCTATCTAAACCCTCTCTTAACTAGGAGGATGGAAACTTGGATAATTTTACTCATCAAATTTTACATTGAATATGTCAATTATAAAGTAGTTTAAAGGAAAAGTGCTCAATGACCAACTTACAAAACCACCATTTCAGGGCAAGCTCCATTTGAGTCTTGAATTACATGACACATATGTGTCTTTTGTTTAAGATACACTACTTGGAAACTATACTTTGAAGGTCATTCACATTTTCATGAGTCATTCTTATTACTCCTATTGATGATCTTATTCCAATATATTTTAGAATTTATTTTCCTTGCACCAATAATATTGCATGGAATATGAATCCCTTCTTATTGGTATGGAAAGTTTCCATTAAATGAAATATCAAACAATTTTAGGTTATAGGTGAACTCACAACTGATTATCAAACATGTTAATGAACAATACAATGTCAAGGATGAAATTATTATTCCCTATAATCATATGGTAGATAGTCTAAGGAATATTTTGTTAATCACTTTCCAACATTTCCCAATGATTATAAATAATTACATAGATTTTATGGACACTATTGGATATCTTTTATGATTTTAGTGAATTATAGTTCCTTTTTTAATATCTCACAATATATTCTTGCGATATGTCAGAATATTTCTTGGTATGTGAGGTTGTTGGTCCCTTTTCCCCTTGGTATGAATGCATTTACAATTACTTACAATATGGTACCTCTCCACCCAAATTTTCCCATTACCAAAAAAAACCCTTATCCAATAAATGCCATGTTATACCCTCCTTGTGGGAACTCTCCATTAGCAAGGATATGATGGGACCTTGTTATTGTTTCTAAATTAGAAGAGTCTATACAATCTACTAAAATGTGCATGAAGTCATATGTGGGTTTTTAGTTGCCCAGTTATATGGTAATAGATTATTTTCAATATGTGTGCAAATTTTTCATGTGCCAAACACATGGTAATTTGATTCATACACCATCTCAATCATTTCACCCTATTACTATTCCTTATCCATTTTCAAAATGGGGGATCGATCTCATAGGGAAGCTCATGTTTGCTTCATCTTATTGCCATAAACATATCACCACCACAACTGAATACTTCACCAAATGGGTGTAGGATGTCCTTCACAATCATGTAACTGGTGATCAAATATCTAAATTCATCATGAATCACATCATTTTTCGTTATATAATTATTTCTACAATTGTCTCAAACAATGATAAATATTTCAAAAATAAGAAAGTGAAGACCCTTTATCAACGCTTCAAAATACATAGAAGTGGTCTACCCCTATTACCCTCAAGGTAAAGGGAAATATAAGGCCAATGATAAAACACTTCTCTGCATCATGAAGAAATTGGTTAGTAAAATAGGTCATAATTAGCACCTCTAGATTCAGCCAACATTATGGGCTTATTATACCTCCATCTGAACTCCTACAAGAGTCACACCATATTCCCTTGTCTTTGGCATTGAATCCATTATTATGTTAGAGATCAATATTCCCTCCTTGTGTATATCTTTGAAGGATTATCTTAAAAATGAAGAATATTATAAAGTCACTAGAATGGAAAAGCTTGAGTTACTTGACAAAAAATTCCTCGATAGCTTGGATCACATCAATGCGTATCGAAATAGAATCTGTAATAGAAATAAATAACACATTATCTCTCATGAATTTGAGGTTGGATATCTTATCCTCAAATAAAATAAGTTCAAAACTACCAATGAAAGAGAAAATAAGGTAAAATTATATCCTAACTAGTTAGGGCCATGCATTATGGTGGTTAAATTTGACTCATGAGCTTATAAGCTCGCTTACCCTAATGGTATAAATATTCGGGATCTAATGAATATCATGCACCTCAAATTCTTCTACACCTAAGCTTATATGTTAAAAATAAAATAAAATAATAATCATAAAAAAATAGCAAAAATAAATAAATTCATCCAATGGTGAAAATCATCCCTTTTTGCATTTGATCTAACTTGTCATATTCTTGTATATTCACATGAGAAATAGTCCTTTTATTATTTCACCTCTCACTAGGGTCATCTTAGTGCATTTTTCTCCTGTATATAGTTTCATAAAACCAATAAAATACTAGAAACAATCGTGAAACCTATGAAATCTAAAAACACACTTAAACCTCAAAAATCTAAAAACATTTATAAAACCTGCGAAATCCAAAAACTTAAGTAAACCTAGAAAATATTGAAACATTTTTAAAACATTTAAAATCTAACAACTTTAGTCAAACCTAGAAAATCCAAGAGCATTCGTATGACTTCTAAAACCCAAAAAAAATCATAGAACTTCCTAAATCCAAAAACATTCACAAAACTTAGAAAACCCAAAAACATTGTCTAATGCAAAAGAATTAAAAGTTAGAAAATGTTCACAAGACATCCTAATTTAGCACTCACTTATTCTAGTATATGACATGCAGATCATCTTATGATATTCTTCCATTAACAAGCTTATTACCTTTCTATTACCATCTTTCTAGCATATATCGTTGCTTAAGGAATAATCATAGTGCACATTTACTTCTATCTTGACTTTTACATCCTTTATCCATTCCCTTTCGTGTATCCACACTGGGGCATCATCTTAACCATTTTTGTAAAACTAAAAAAATTGCAAACTGTAGGAGGATTAAAAAGATTAGTACACTTCTTAAACATTTATTATTGAGTGTATTTACTTGTACTTGTTTGGTTGTTAGTTTATTTAGTGTCTAGTATTGCTTTACTTTGGTATTTTTATTTTAGTCAATCTTATAGCATCCCACAAATATTAGTATTATGGCTTCTCATGTTATTATACATTTTTATTGAATGCTAACATCAAATAAGAGGTATCTCAAGATGTAATGGTTTGCAATCTTGAACATGGTTTACCATACCCCCTATTCATCACATCTACCGATCTCAACATTTCGTTACTAAGTCCCTTTTCTAACTAAAATTTCTTCTAACTAACCCCATTCACTTCATCTGCCTTATCAAGATAGGACAGATAGGTGATATGATCAAAAATAAAATGGCTAATCTATATCTAAGCATCAAACACATCAATGCATCTAAATCACATTCAAGAGATAACAAAACACATATAACATCATCATATAGTCATCACATCTAATATACTCATACATCTATCTATAATCATCTGTGTAACACCAAAATACATTGCCATATAACTATCATGAGCTGATTAATGTTAAACATAATGATAAAAATTATAAACATACATGTAGAAAAAATCTAAAATCCTCTTCTATATATGTTGGTTGGATATTTTTTCAGAGGAAAAATATGAGGTTCAACCATAGTATATAGAAAAAGGTCCCTCCTCGAGTAAGGGGAGGCGCCTTGGTTATTATTACTCTAAGAACAAAAGGAATATTTATAATATCCACATTATCTTAACCTTTGGGTGTTGGATCTCATCCCAGTATATTTATTTATTTTCTTCAGAAGGGGATGCAAAAGTAAAGGAAAGTAGTTTGACAAATGAAGTAGAATAAAGGTGAACACTTGTGCTTTAAACTTGGAAAATGAAAATATAAATTTAATTACACAAATGAAAGAGGATAATAATAAACTAAATTTTTATTGAATAAAAATTAACTATAATCAAAAGGAATAATAATGCATTGAACGTACGAACAATAACATTAACATCAAGAAATCATTCAACAAAAAGTCTAAAACCTACCTCTTTATTCCTTTTTGATAAGTAAATTGAAAATACAAATATGTTCTCCCTTACTCTATAATTACTCCTTTTCCAAGCTAAAAACCCACACGTTCATGAATTTAACATGTTAACGTATGTGGAGAAAAGGAAGACAGAAAAAGGGAAGTTTTTGGAGCATAGTCTATTTATAGAAAATATACATTAAATCTCTTTTGACGAGTTCTTCTGTATCATGTCAACATGTTAATCTAAATGATGTCAAAACATCCCAAATATTTACATGTTTGATGAAAAATGGAAAGACATGACAAATCCTCAACCAAATTTCTCTTCATCGGTTTCCTTATCAGCTTCTTTGTCACAATATGTGTGGAACTTTTGAATTATTTTGTGCACTTATTTCTCATCTATTTCACAAGAATATTGGTTTCGTACATCACATGTGTCGAGTATGCTAATTAATTTTACTAGGAACTTTTGAATTTGTTAAAGGACTTTAGCAAGATTATTTAAAACATTTTGATATACAATTAATTTATCAATTGATTGTAAATTAAAATCATTTCTTTCCTCAGAGTCATTTTCCACTAGATATTTTAAGTCTTTGAAGATGTTATCTATAGGTAACATATTCAGATCTTCATTTAGGACTTGGCATGGTACTTCAGAAAATTCATCACCAATATCATTGGTGGAATAAATTCCTTCTTCCCTGGCATTTTGTAACTTTTCCTTAACCTCATGTAATATTTTGACTCAAAAGTCAAGAAGTCAATGGCCTTATAAAATTCAAAATTCTTTCTTCTCTCTCTCCCTCTCTCTCTTGTTACTCCTTGCACTAGAGTATCAGCATCCACCTTTTTGAGCTTATCCAGGGCTTCCAAAGTAAGGTCTTGATTCTTGCATTCTTCACCAAACAAATCATTCATTTTCTTGATTTATGATTTCTCTCTTAATATCATTATGGATTTTAATAACATCCTCAATCAACATATTTCCATGTTCAAGGATCATTTCAATAGTTCAATCATTTTTTCTGATCTTATCAACCTTTGATATATATGATGCATCAAAACTAGTCATAGAAAGAGGAGAGATCAGATTTGGTTTGGTGAATTTGAGTAATAAGGTTTTCAGATGCTTTACCTTTTCTGTGAACTCCTCCTTAGTATATTTTTTTCCTTGAGTTGTTTTAATAAATTATCCAAATCCACCTAAATATCTTATTTTTCTCCCTCTATAGTAAATTTCTGTATACCACCTTGTTTTTCTTATAATCAAAAGTGGTGATGTCTTCCTTACTCTTGTTAGTACTAGGCACAAAAATATCAACAAACCTCTCCCCTAAATTATCAATGGTGATATAGGAGATCATTTTGGGTTTCTTGGATGTACGGGAGGGAGAAACATTCAATGTGTTGATATCAAAGGCTTTGGGAAGGAAAATAATTTTCCTCTTTTGGGGGGTTTTTCCTATTATCAAAGATGGAACTAAAGTGGTATTTAATGGTTTATAAAGATCTATAATCATGATGGTTTTACCTAGAAGAGTGGGCAATGTACACACCAATGGGGAAGGAGTTGAGAAAATATCCATGGCGATAGTTGAAGAGGGAGCAACACAAACAACAGGAGAAGAGATCATATAGTAAACGAAATATGATGGTGAAGGGAGCTAAGTTAAGTGAGGAGATCCTAGAGAAATATTGACTCCATATAAAGAGAGGAAATGGATGAAAATACCTATTCTATGAGTGAGAAATGAAGATATGAAGACATTGAAGATTAAGAAAGAGTGGAGGATGTGGTGATCTAATATATATGTACTGATGAATAAGGTGGAGGAGATGGAACATGATGAGGAGAAGGAGGAAATTGACTATGAAGAGGATAAGTGATAGGAATTGACACATGTGGTGATGAGGAGGGAACAAATAGGAAGGGACTAAGTGGACATGGTGCTGATTGGTGGTCCTTAATATTTTTAATGAGAAGGAGAACAAATTTTTATAATGGTGGAGGGTGGGAGTGAAGAAGGAGGAAATTTCTCTTTTCTACTGACAAATTTTATTCTAAATGGCTTGAAGGAACCTTGCCTTTATCTTGAGACTCCTGGGAGGTACCCACTTCATATGAAGTGGTTGTATTCACCTTTGGAAAGTTGACATCTTTAGGTTGGATATTCAATGAATAAAGCTAGTGGTTATTTCAAATAAAAATCTAAGAAGATCACTCATTGATAGATGTTACTCGCTTTGATCAACCAATTAGTTAGGGAAAACCCATATTTCCCAATTTCATTTGGTTGTAGATAGGGTCCAAGACTTCCCCATCATCCATTGTGCTTTAAGGAATATATGTAATATTATATTTATTCACTTCATACAGAGTTAGATGGTTTTAGTCTTTCTTTCTTATGGCCACTTAATCCATGGAATCAATCCATATATCCTCAAGTTTGAGCACATGAAATTGCAGAGTTCCAAGCCTTTTTATCATTCCTCTATAATCAAAGTTAATCATTTGATGAAATATTTGAGGGTAATTCCTTGCATCTCAGTGGATATATTCTTTTCCTTGACTACTTATGTCCAAGTGTACTAGAAAATTGAGATTGGGAAATGAATTCTCTCCTTATGTTTACTTTGTTGAAACTTATGAAGATCTAATAATTATCTCACTAACTCCATCAAATTCCACATTTCACTTGGGTATATTGGCAATAAGTAAGGAGAACCCTGGAATCCTCTAACTCATATATATGTGAAAGTTATGAATTGGAGAAAGATAAATCCCCAATGAGATAAAACATTCCATGCTACATCAATGCACTGACACTTAGAAAAGCCTTTCTCAAACTTGCATATGATGTTATAGAAGAAATCATCATTCACCCTTTCGAAATGATGTGGACTTTGTGGTAAAAAACACTAATGGTGGAAATCATAAACATAATAAAAAAAAATTTGTACCCTGCATGATTAACCTGGGGTATACTCTCATCCCATATATTTTGTATGTTACATATGATGTCATATAGATTTTACCTTTTTTATGCACTTCCCTCATCTATTTGTGAAGGGTTTCATTGATGAAATAACCTCATATAAATATCTAGTTATTCTTCCTCATAATAGTGAGAAATTAGTACATATATTCTTGAAATGATTTTGCGTTATGAAGAAAAAAAAATATTCTTAGGAGTGTTATGATGTCATTGATTTCAAGGATGAAATGAAGGATGAATTGAAAAAAAAACTTATCAAAGAGTTGCTTTGAATGCTCTGAATAAATAGATGGAGCTTCCACCTTGATTTGTACACTAGAAATCCTAAAAAATCTTTTCCATTTTTTCCTCCTTTCTTAGCACATCGAGAAACCTGAAACATTGAGAGGAACTTTGATGATGTTTCACGCTATGAAAAATATGAAACACTAAGCTTGAACTTCTTGATGTTTTGCACCTTGAGATTTCTATCACACTATTAGACATTTGTATTGTTTAACACCCTAAAAAGTCCAACATAAATAAGTCAAAGGTTAAAACTTTTCAAACATTCCATGAGTTCTAAAACATTGAGTTAGGATTTTAATCTCAATGGACATGTCCAGAATCCCATCAAGTTCATGTCATGGTTTTGGAAATTTATATACTAATGAAAAACATGATACACTATCAAAAACATAGGTTTAAGGAAATATAACCTTCTTCTTACATAAAGAAAAATAATTGGGGAAAAAACTCTCAATTTAAACCAGAATAAATAGAAGAAAGAAGGAATTAAAACCCTAAAAACCCATATAATACAAAAAATGATGAAAAAGAGGCAAAAAACAACTCAAAAACATATAAGAATACATTACAAATATTATACTCACATAAAATTTAAATGGGCTTGAAGAGAAATCGAGAAAAGGTGTTCAAAATGCCAAGAAAATAGATGTTGGGAGTGAAAAGGCTAAAAGAAAGTCCATGGTTATAAATTAAATTCGTAAAAGGTGAAAATGACGTGGAAAATATTGAATATATACAAGAAAACCACATTAATTACATGTTAGGTGACACATGTGAGACAAAATTTGACTTAAAAATTAATTCATTGACCTAGGTTCAAGAATTTGATGGCACATGTCATGGCTTGCTTACATGTTATCGAATTCTGAAAAACCCAACACAAAGGGGTGCATGCATTTCATGGATCAGGGTTTTATTGACATGAAACATTATTTCGTAATGACATGTTCAGATGTCTCTTACCCCTGAAAAACTTACACAAAGGGTTTTTTAAGTTTCGGGTTTGCAAAGCATCGATCATAAAATATGTCTAGAGCATTACATGTTGCGACGCAAGGAAATTCTAGAACCTAAAACACTACATTTTTTTGGGGTTCAGGGTTTGGAAATCATATGACATGTAGCATATATTTTCCACTAAGTGTTCTTATGCCACCAAATCCCAAAACCCAAAATACTCTAGTGTAGCGAGTTTCGAGGATAGGGATGTACTTGACATATGACATGCAAACATGCATGATGATCCCAAAAACCCATAAAACATAAGGAAAGAAACTTTTAAGGAAAAAATTTAGATTTTTGAAAAGATAGAAAAAATTATAAGGCCTTCAAGGATGAAATTTTTGATAGGTTATCCAAATTTTATGATAAAAATCAATATTTGGGATAAGAGTTGGCTTCAACTAGGGACTTCTTTTAGGTTATGAATAACACAAAGGTAGATAACCTAAAATATATAAAGTTCCTTGCCATTTGGTCCATGGATTTGGAGAGAAAAGGATAAAGAGGAAACATGAAAAAAAAATGAAAACATGTGTAACACAAAAGTAAAACAGAAAACAACAAAAAAATCAAAACAAAATAAAAACCACACCAAAGAAAAAGGAAACTATAATACAAGAGAGTTACAACTTTCTCTATTGATTGAACAATTTCATATATTTCCTACTATAAGGAAATGAGAGGTTTGTTTCATATAAATAGGATAGATATTTGTTATTTTATCCACACAAGATGTGTATTTTGAAAAAGCCTCTCCATAAAGAATCAAAATTTTGTGTATTCCTTTTAGATCTCTTCTTTTGTCCCATAGAAGGACTTGATCTCCCACCTAAAACTCATGTTGGTTGACCTTCTTATTGAATACATTTTTAAAAATTATCTGATGTTATATTATCCTGTTAACCACCTTGCATCCCTTCTCCTCTACTTGGTCAGGTACATAACTCTCTTCTCAATAGAGGTTTGAAATTTGTCATCTTCAATTGTATTGGCCAAACTTATATCTAGTAACTCTAGAGAGATAGGAATATCAGCATAAACCCAATAAAGTAATTCATAGGGATACATGCCTATATCAATTTTAGGGATACATTCCACACATAGTGCATCATACACTACCTTATGTTAGGGCCTTTGTTTATCATTAACAAGTTTTCTGATTATAGTCACTAAGTTCTTGTTGTTTGATTCTGCCTAACTATTTCCCTAATGTAGTAATTTGAGGCATGAGACAAAATGATTCCATTCCCATAATAAAATTTAATGAGTTCATAAGATGAAAAAATTGAATCATTTTAATCCAAAATATTATGAGGAATGTCAAACCTTACCATAATGTTCTCTTTGATGAAGTTGTAAACACCTTCAGAAGTAGCATGTTTCATAGGAATAGCTTCCACCCACTTGGTGAAGTAGCCAATTGTTGTTAGGAAATAACTATATATATCACTATAAAATTGGTTTAATGCACCAATAAAATAAATTCATCATTGTTGAAGAAGTTTGTCAATCACGACTGGCCTAAGGGGAAGTGCTACCAATTTAGGCCAACTGTTGAATTGTTGGAAAGTCTCAGATTCTTCCACCCATGTAGATGCATCTTGGGATAATGTGGGCCAATAGTACCTAGTTCGTAAGATCTTGTGAGTGGTAGCAGATGCCAATAAATGACCACCATGTGAGAAGTTTTAGAAATATTCTAAAATCTTACCCTGTTAATCCTTATCCACACAATGGAAAAAGACTTTGTCAATACCTCTTTTATGCATGTCATTGTCACAAAGAATGTATTTAGGTGATCTCATCTTAATAGTCATTTTATCCTTTGAGATTAAGTTCTTTGGAAACTCTCCGTAAGTGATGAAATGTGCAATTTTTTAATACCACTCATCAGTAGTACTCATGAACAAAACCATGGGGAATTCCTTCTCATATGCTCCTGCATTTCAAGTTTCTTATTTAGGATTGCTCTCAGAAATGAGTTAAAACAATCGTATTCAACATACAAGTTTTATAGGTTTGATATCTAATTCATAAATTTGTACTTTAGCAATCCAATCACCCATTTGACATCCCAAATATTGTTTAGTTAGAATGGACTTCACAATTATATCTGGAACTATGAACAAAGTGTGTGAGTTTAAGATGTAATACCCGAAATATTTCACTTCCCTTACCATTATGTAAGCATTTTTATAACTTTTTATATATTTAATTCATTATATTTCAAAGGAAAAATCATAAAAGAAATGGGATACTCAACACCTTCCATATTATTTTGAACCAATATTGTAGACATAGTATATGTAGAGGCATCGTTGTACATAATGAAATCCTTCTGAAAATTTGGACATGCCAAGAAATGGTCTTGAGAAATGGCTTCCTTGATCTCATTAAAATCATATTTTCCATCAACATTCCTTTTAAAAATAACCTTTCCTTTCATTATTTTTGTTATGTTTTGAGTCTTCTCAATGAAATCAGAAACAAATCTTCTTAAGAAATTGAATTTTCTTAAGAACGAGTAAATACATGTATTGCTCATAGGAAGAGTGAGATTTGTAGAGTATTTAATCACTCGAAATTAATCTATGTTCCTTCCTTCATCACAATATTCCCTATAAAATTACCTTCTATGAATCTAAACATGGATTTAAAAGGATTCAAAGAGATCCCATGTTGATGAAACCTTATTAAAATCTTCTCCAAGTGGTCACAATGATCTTGTATATTATTTGTAAATATTGTTAAATCATCCATGTAAATCATGATAATTTTTTCCATTAATTATTTGAAGGCCATGTCCATCATCCTTTAAAACTTTTCCCATTATTGATTAAACCAAAAGGCATTCTACGATATGTGAAGGTACCCCAAGGAGCAGTGAAGGTCATCTTGTGTTGATCCTCAGTATCTACTTCAATCTGATTATACCTTGAAAATATAGCTAATATGGAAAGCATTTTAGAACTAGTAATTGTTTGCTAAAATTGGTCCATAATAAGTAAGGGCTAATTATCCTTGATAAAAGCTGGGTTTAGATTGCAGAAATCAACACAAATATAAATTTCTCTATTATTTTTTCACACTGGGACATTATTAGCAATTGATGTAGAATAGTGAATGGGAAATATAATCCTTATATGCAACATATTTTGGACTTATTGAAGAATTGTGTGAAATATATTTGTATTCTAATGACGTTACTTTTTTATGTATGGTTGGGAATCCAACTTGAGAGTGACTTTATGTTAGACATATTTGATCCTAAATTATTTTATATTAGCATACAACCAAGCCAAGACATCCATGTATTTGATCAACACTTTCCAATATTCACGATCTAGGGCTACTCACAGGTACCCAAGTTTACATATTTAACATTGGTAAAAGAATCAATTTTTGTATGGTGATAAAAAATGTGTCTAGGTACCATGCACTCTTATCATCCATTCAACCAAGGTATTTGAGGCAACAAGCAAGGGACACACCAAGACCGACACATAAACAAATAGAATTAAAGAGGGTACATGGACTGTCATCATCACATACACCAATGGAAATAACCCTTACACCAGGACCACATAAGGTTTCCAAGGCACTAGGTCAAATAAGATGAAGGAACCCTATGGAGGTATTGGCACTATGGGGGGTAGAAATGAATGAAATAAGCATGCAAATCCGATGCTAAAAAAAGTAAATAATTTTTTTGGGTCACCTTGGATTTTATATATTTCCCCTAAATGTGAAAACTTAACGTATTGGTATACAGAAGAGGTGGTCACACACATGCAATGGGTCCAAGGTCAACTAAGGACGATGTTGTAAGATAGGGGAAATTGAAGACCATATCTTTCCCACGCACTATCCAAGGAAGGATGGTGATAGGAAGACAAATGCAATCCATGAGAGACATATTTCATCAATCATGCCCTTAACAAGTAGTACACATGGTTTTGAGTTTTTCAATTGAGTATTCAAGGGATTTAATGAAGTATAAAGAGGCCACACATATTCCAAACACTCATTAATGATGGTATGCTTGAATGTGTTTTGACCAATTTGTATAGAAATAAATAGTGGAGGATCATCCACCCGAAGCAATAGATATTTAGGAATCATAGTTACTACGGGGAAACAAATGAAAGTTTGAACATCAGCGATATGATCCGTACAAATGGAGAGTTCCTCAATTAGATGATAGATACTTTCCTCTGAGTCGTGCAACATAAGATATTGCCCCAAAGTAGGAGGGAAGGGTATATTCATATTAAATAATACAATAATAACATGCTAGTGATGGTGATGTGATGTGTACATGAGATCCAAAAAGGGAATTAGGATAGGAATTTGAGATAACACTTCCAAAGTATCCTACTCATTGTGGTTATACTGAGAAATAGGTTGAGAGTGTTTAAGATCCTCATAAATGGGAGGATTGATTATATATATTTCATATATTGTTGTTTTTTATGCTAGATGCCATCATCCTGGCCAAATGTGTCTGTGTTTAGATAAATAGTTTCAGATTCCTTCAATCCCACAATAGTGTTGTCAAAAGGTCCGACGGCATCTGTAGGGGATGGGGTTTTGATTTTGGGAGTCTAGTTTTGAGAGACATAGGGGTAAATAACTATGTGATTTTGAGGATAAAATAATGGAGGGTACTCATGCTCTATATTAACATACCTCACATCATTTATAACCATTTTGTCCTCAGGGCGATAGTCAAGATCAACCATGTTCATTATGGCATTTTCTGGTTTCTTAGAGCTTTCACCTGAGCTATGGTTAGGCATATGGTCAGAAATAACTTTAAGCTCTTCATTAGCTTGATTAATGGCATTATGATGATTATTTTTCCTTTGAGTGTCTTGAGCCTTGAATGCTTCATTCAAACTCTCTCTAGTGATGGATTTATGCTCAAATTGAGGACCTAAAAAGAAAGTGATAGAAGTCATGTCGAGAGAATGATAATTCTCATGAGAATGAACCCAATTGGCGTGCCACATATAGATTTTTTTTTCATCATCCCATTATGGGACAAGTCTAGAAGGACTGAGGATTTGACTAAATTATTTAGGAATACACTTTCGCAACTCGTCCTTGGTTAATGGATGATAGTAAGTAGGTTGGTTCTTATTATTAGTATCATTTTGATCAATAACATAGACATTCCTATTTTTAGAATCCATAAGAGGAAGGGTATATAATATCCCATCATCCGTGGCATTCTTTTTCTTTGATTTTTTTATTGTTTATATCTATTTAGTTTCTTAAGTATTCTGAGGATCCTTCTCAAATCACCCCAGAATATAATCTTTTCGATTAGCTTGTTCAAAATATTCATCAAGGGAAATAGGTTAAAAGGACCTAACGTTATACCAAATGCAATTTTATAAGGCTCAAAGGAAGAGTTGGAATAAACTATCATTCAGCATGTTGTGTTCTTCCTTAACATATAAGATCCTTTGATGCTTAATGAATGCTTGATCTGATTCATTCTCATGGTGTTTGTACTTAATGAAAGCATTGATGTTGTTTTTAGGTAAATCATGATATTGAAACTCATTAAATAAGGTTGTTACTAGAGATTATTACTCCACTATCAAATTAGAGGGTAAAGTGTGATACCAGTCCAAGGAATCTCTAGTAATATTCTTAGCTAGGATTTAAGTGCTAGCATAAGAATTAAATTTGACATATTCTTTATAAATATTTCCAAAGGCGTTAATGTGAAAAGTAGGATCATTTGACCCATCATATGATATTAGAAGGGGAAATGCCTCCAATATCCATCTTATCAATGTAAGGTGCTAAAGGATCTTGTGGTACTTCCCTCAAGACTTTTTTGTGAATGGGAGGTTGGAAAATATGCTACGCCCTTAATCTATTGGTTGTATTAGGATATGAGTAGCCAACTTGTGGCTTACCATATAATTTTATTATATCATTTATACTTTCTCATGCTTAATAGGTTGGCCTTGGTGATGGCCATAACATATGAATAGTATATATAGGGGATTATAGGTAGTATTTCATTATCATTTGAGCATTTGAGTCTTATTATATGGTTTGGAGGTTGCCCCCCTCGAAGTGGTGAAGCTATTCTAATTGCATATTGAGATCATTATTCTGAAATATTGTGTTATTTGGTGTTCCATTTTTACTCCTAATCTAAATTATACAATTAATTTCATTATAAATGGTATCAGAGTTGCGATTTGGGCCAAAATTAGGGCAAAAACCCTAATTTTTTGTTTCCACCACATATTGCAAACCAAAGAGAATTGGTCAGAAATATTTTTACCAGAGTTGAAAAGCATTTCAAGTAAGGTTCCTTGAAAATTTAAGACTTTTTTGATCTATTTTTCAAAAGTTATTACAAATTTAGGGTTTTTCATAAAATCACTCCCTAGGGTGCAAATTGTAGAAAATTTTCAAATTCTTTACATTTTCGGAAATCTCTCAAAAAAATAGTATTGGTATTGTATCTATGTTTTTTCTTGTTTGGTCTAAATTGTATCAAAACCATAAACCCTAAGGTTTGACATCATGGTGGGGCCTTCCACAAGAGCAAAAAAGAATTCAGTTACTCTGGGTAAAACCCCAGATAAAGATGGGGTTGTGATTGAATAGATGGATTTAGAAGGGGTAAATACAAATTCCTCACCACTAGGGTTTACCTCAATTGATCATAAGGTGAGTCAACTTGAGTATGAGTTGTGAAATGTACAATCTGAGATGGCCTCTAATGGAGACATAACCCAAATCAATCATCGATTGGATGATATCATGCAACATGTAAAGGGTAACCAGTATGGACAAAATCCAACCCATATCAACCAAGGAGGACCTTCAATTCAAAATCATGGACAAACTAATCATATTGGATCACTTTTCAAGTCCCATCAGAATCAAACTTATTCACAACCACGGAATATGATGTCGAAAGTGGATATGTGCAAATTTTATGGTAAGGATCCCCTGAATTGGATAAATCAAATGGAGAAATTCTTTGCGTTACATCAAACACCATCAGGACAAAAGGTGACATTGGCATCCCTATATCCTGAACCCGCCCAATTTTTTTGGTATCATTGGTTATGTGCTCAGAGGCAGAAGAATGGTCTGGGCGTCACTTGGACAGTTTTTACCGAGGAGTTGCAATTACACTATAGTTCCAATGTTTCAGAGAACTACTTTAGTCAATTAGCAAAGTTACGGCAAACAGGATCAGTCAAAGATTATGTGCAACAATTCCAAAACCTATCCTTAAGAGTGGAGAATATTCTAGAAGAGAATCTAAATAACCTTTTTCTTGGGGGTCTTAAATACCACATCGAGCATGAGGTATTTATTTTTAGTCCAATAAATCTTTTTTATTTTATTATCATGGCACATCATGCAACGGCCACCTTTCATTAACACCAAAGACCGTAGTATCTCTTCCCCTTCATTTGCTCAGCCAATTAGACTAACTCCTCAACAAATGGAAGAAAATATAGCAAAAGGATTATGTTTTAACTGTGATAGCAAATATGGACCAAGACATAAATGTACTAAGAAGAAGTTGTTCTATATTGACGGAGGTAATGAGGATGATGAGGAAGCTGAAATTATAGGAGAGGCTAAGGAACCAGTAGAAGATGAAGTAGAGGATCACCAACCTACAATTTATTTCCATGCATTTTCAGGTATGAGTACTCCTCAAACACTCAAGGTTATTAGCTATCTGAAAAAATAGAAGGTGATGGTGTTGATTGACTCAGGGAGTACTCATAACTTCATAAATAGTAAGTTAGCTTCCCGCCTCAATTGTTTTATTTACCCAGCTCCAGAAATGCAAGTTATGATTGTGGATGGTGGGGATAGTCAAGTGCACAGGAAAGTGACATAGTATCAAGCTTTCCATGGGAGACTACTTGTTAGACTCACCTATGTTTGATATTTCTATGGGAGGGGAATATATTGTTTTGGGGGTCTAATGGCTCACAACCTTAGGTACTATAGAGATGAATTTCCAAGAATTATTCATGTGATTTCATTCAAAGGGAAGGACAATAAAATTGAATGGGATGGTAGCTAAGTCTCCATAGATTATTAGCTCTCATCAGATGCAGAAGGTTCTCAGAAAAGGAGTGGATGGATTTATAACAAAGCTATTTTCTATAGAAGTACAAAATACAGAATCTTCAATGCCACCCGATCTTCAGAAGATTGTGGATTCTCACTCATATGTTTTTGATACAATTCCAAAGGGACTACCACTAGTTAGGAATCATGATCATGTCATTCAATTGATTCTAGGGAGTAAAACACCTAACATCAGACCATACAGATACCCATATTCCCAGAAGAGTGAGATCGAGAAAATGGTGGAGGAAATGTTGAAGGCAGGTATCATCAGGCCTAGCCAGAGTGCATATTCTTCACCGGTGGTCATGGTACGTAAGAAGGATGAAACATGGAGGATGCATCTAGATTATCGAAGAACTCAACAAGTACACCATCAAAGATAAGTTTCCTATTCCAATAATTGATGATTTACTTGATGAATTTTATGGTGCTGTTTATTTCACAACATTAGATCTTCGTTTGGGGTACCATCTAATTAGAATAAAAGAGGAAGATGTTCATAAAACAAATTTCAGGATTCATGACGGCCATTATGAGTTTTTGGTAATGCCTTTTGGTCTTACAAATGTGCCTTCAACCTTTCAAAGCTTGATGAACACTATTTTTAGGCCATTTTAAAGGAAATTTGTATTAGTTTTCTTTGATGACATATTGATTTACAATAAGACATGGGAAGAACACTTACAACATGTAAATAAAGTGTTGGAAGTTTTTGAGAAACATACTCTCTATGCAAAGCCATCCAAATGTTCTTTTCGTGTACAAGAGGTAGAGTACTTGGGTCACATTGTATCCCATGAAGGTGTCAAAGTTGATCCTCAGAATATCAAAGCTATGGTGGAATGGCCAAGGCCCAAAAATCTCAAAAATCTTCGTGGGTTCCTAGGACTAACAGGGTACTATAGAAGATTTGTGTGGGGATATGGTAGAATAGCAACCCCACTCACTACATTGCTAAAGAAGGATGCCTTCCATTGGACAGACGTAGCCACTAAATCCTTTGAGCAGCTGAAGGAAGCCATGTGCAGCACCCCAGTTTTGGCTACTCCCAACTTCTCAAAAACCTTCATTGTTGAATGTGATGCTTCAGGATCAGGATTGGGAGCAGTTCTAATGCAGGAAGGAAGACCAATTGCATTTTAGAGTCAACAATTCAAAGGAAAAGATCTGCTCAAACCTATCTATGAGAAAGAAATGATGGCCATTCTTCATGCGGTCAAGCAATGGAGGCCCTATCTCATGGGTAGACACTTCAAGGTAAAAACTGATCAAGATAGTCTCAAATACTTTTTGGAGCAAAGGTTATCATCTAAGGAACAACAAAAGTGGGTAACAAAAATGTTGGGTTATGATTTTGAAATCATATACAAAAAGGGTAAAGAAAATGTAGTAGCTGATGCGTTGTCCAGAAAGGATACATCCGCAGATGCCTTACTATGTGGAATGTCCATGTTGACGGCCGATTGGGTGGATGAAGCAAGATTGGAATGGAATCAAGACAAGGATACACAATCTCTAATACAGAATATCAAGCAAGGATCTATGACATCTAACAAATTTGAGTGGAAAGGTAATGCCTTATGGTACAAGGACATGTTATACTTGAGTAAAGATTCTGAGTTGAAGCATAAGATTCTTGCAGAGCTACATGCCTCGCCTATTGGAGGACACTCTGGGTTTTTGAAGACATATCATAGAATAAAAAGAGAATTATTTTAGGAAGGACTCAAGGGGGATGTACAAAAGTTTGTATCAGAGTGTTTAGTGTGCCAACAGAACAAAGGGGGAAACAATTAAGACACTAGGTCTGTTGCAACCCTTACCAATTCCTAGCCAGAGATGGGAGGAGGTCTCCATGGATTTCATCACCGGATTGCCTTGTTTAGAGGGTAAGAATGTTATTTTCATGATTGTGGATAGGCTCACAAAATATGCCCATTTTTGTGCCCTATCACATCCATTTGCAGCCAGTACAGTGGCAACTATTATTTTGGAGACAGTTCAAAGGCTACATGGAACCCCAAAGATAATTGTAAGTGATCGTGATCCTATTTTCACAAGTAATTTTTGGATGGAATTATTTTCATGTTTGGGTACTCAGCTAGCTCACAGTTCATCTTATCATCCTCAAACTGATGGGCAAATGGGAAAAGAAGTGGTCAACAAATGCTTAGAGGGGTATCTACGTTGTTTTGTATCAGATAAGCAGGAAAGGTGGATTAAATAGCTTCCACTTACAGAATGGTGGTATAACACATCTTTTCATACCTCTTCTCAAATGACCCCATTTTTAGCATTATATGGTTACCATCCACCTTCTATCACTTCCTCCTTGAGGGTGCAAACTAAGGTCAGAGATGTTGAGGAACACATTCAACATCAACAACAGGTTTTGGCTAGTTTGAAGGAGAATTTAGCATTAGCACAAAATAATGATGAAACAACAAGCAGATCAACACCGTAGTGAAAGACAATTTTGAAATTGGTGACTGGGTTTTTGTATGTCTCCAGCCTTACAAACAGATGTCCCTAAAGAAACAGAAAAAGGAAAACAAACTTGCTCCTAAATATTATGGCCCTTATCAGGTTCTACAGAAAATTGGCAGTGTTGCTTATAAACTAGAGTTGCCTCCATCTTCACACATACACCCAGTATTCCATGTTTCATGCCTGAAGAAGGTTATTGGATAGAAATTTGAAGCCTAGACAGAGTTACCAGAACTTGACGAGGAAGGAAGAATCATTTTGGAGCCAGAGAAGATTCTGCAAACACGTACTAAGAGGCTGAGAACTAGAGACATTAAGGAATATCTGATCAAGTGGAAGAATCTGAGCATAGAAGATGCAACCTGGGAGGATGAAGGTTTTCTGCAGCAACATCTAGGATTATTCAACATTGAGGACAACGTTGGTTTGAAGGGGAAGGGCATGCTACACCCTTAAACTATTGCTTGTATTAGGATATGAGTAGCCGACTTGTGGCTTACCATATTATTTTATTATATCATTTATACTTTCTCATGCTTAATAGGTCGGCCTTGGTGATGGTCATAACATATGAATAGTATATATAGGGGATTGTAGGAAGTAGTTCATTATCATTTGAGCATTTGAGTCTTATTATATGGTTTGGAGGTTACCCCCTCGAAGTGGCAAAGCTATTATAATTGCATATTGAGATCATTATTCTGAAATATTGTGTTATTTGGTGTTCTATTGTTGCTCATAATCTGAATTATACAAGTAATTTCATTACACATTTCCTTCATGAAACCCACATTGAGATCATTTCCAAACTACCATATTTACATCCCACACAGGCTGGAGGAACAACAACTCTGATACCACTTTATCCCCAATGGGATACCACTTAAAAATGCACAAAAATATTGAAAATATTGTAGCTCATCTTATCAAATACTGATTTTACCAGATTTTTACAGATTAGAACTAACATTTTAAATAAACTTTCCAATATTTCCCAAAAAATCCACTCTAATGTAATTGAAAATATACAAGAGACTTGATAGTATTATAGGGGGCATAATACTAATTGTTTTTGGAGTTTTACATAAATTAAAATGGCCAGAAAATTGAACAACGTGCCCTAGACAGGTAAAAATTAGAGGCTCGTAACTCTCAAATACCTCTAGAAATTAAGGGTCTTTGGTAATAAATTAACATAAAAGAGAAACAATATTTCCTATTTCAAATATGAAACAACCGACTCGAAAACATCCAAATAGAGGCTACAGGTCACCACGTTTGGAGAAGGGTTCAGAAATGATGGAGGCATCTTCAACAAGTTGCCACACTCTTCCCAAATGATATGCCATAATGGATCTGATCTACTACCGTGAATCTGATATGGAATAAGCTCACTGATTATCCTCTCCAAAGTGCCGCCACATATCCATGAAATCCTATCTTTGAGAATTTTCAAGACAGATATTGTCTTGTATCGGCATTATTGCCCTGAAAATGGTATACAGAATGACAGACTAGGGTATATCTCTCACCATGCTAAATGAATTAAATGCTATGCTAGGGATTGGTCTTCACCACTGAAGCTAGGGTCCTTGTGGGATTTGACTCCATAAAGTTGTAGATGCATAGCAACAATAGCTGCATGTGAAAGGGGTCAATAAAATGGATGTAAAAAAGTGCCTTTTCTTACTCCCCTGGCTCCTTATATACTATCTCCTCAAATGAGCCCCATAACCCTAGAGTGCATTTCATTCCAAGGAGGGGCTAAACAATTAGAGTAAATATCACTTAATTTTTCCCCTTTTTGCAAGTCGCCCTGTCCAAAAGTGACTCCAACACAAAATTGGGATATTAAAACCATAGGGGCCCCTTCCCAAAAGCTTCCAGTGTCCATGGGCACCCTAGGGTCTGACCATGGCTAGGAATCATACCTAGCCCTTAGGCCTTTGGCGTAGGAAAAGGGGACATGATACACACCTCGGTCCACCTTTCAATGTCATCTTAATTATCTCCCAACATGAATAACGACTCCTTAAAGATAAATCGATTTGCATGATTGTTCCCCTAACTGTCCTTGACATGTTAGAGTCCACTTCCACATGCATACCTTCCATGCCTCACTAAACCTTAGCGAGCCAATTTTTAATATGCCCCACTTGTGTTGGGAGATATGCCAATGTTTTATATTTTCCACACCTTCCACCTTATACGTTGACTTAGCCTTTAATGTAACTCGATGTCATGTGTTATTGACCGACATTAGTTTTCCAAATGCTTCGGGGCTCCATTATTTCACCGCTCATTTACTGCGCCATGTAAAAACGTAGGGCCCTCACACTACCTTTGTATGCCCCAACTCAGCCGGTGATCGGTCACACATTGAATCACTTAAGTTACACATTCCACCGAGTATCTTAGAATTTCCTGCCATGTTACATGATGACCCACTTGATGACTCAGCTCGACGTTTACATTTATGAAATGTGCCCACCCACCTAGAATAATTCAAATCCTGCCATTATAGTTGACTAAAGTAACTCAGAAATGAACTATTCATCTTGTCACTCTAACGGACCATCTATTAATTAGCACCTTGGACATTATGAGCCTAGAACAACTTGGTCCATCCACCTAAAATCTCTGACTTGCCACATATCCCCAAAACTCCCAAGCTCGGGTTTTACCTCGCCACATTACCCCACATACCCAATATCATTCCATCCCCACGTATATGAGCGATTTAGATCTCATGGTCAGAAGAATCCCCTTCCTACATCATGTTCGGCCTATACATCCAATTTCCCTGAATCTCTAAATTTCCATCAACTCGCCGTGATATTCATGAGCTCATTGATCGAGTTTTACTGATATCACCATTTCCACTAGCTTGAACTCATCAATTGCCTTGAATGCTCAACTTGGTTTGTTTGTGAGATTATCGAGCTCTACAACTTATCTTTATGTTGCATCGAGATTCAACCTTTATATTGTTGTCTACTTGTTCTCTGAGTTCTCTGAAACTTAATCCATATGAGTCTCATGGATGTGAAAAGCTCCATACCAAGTCTCAGATTTATCACTTGCTCATCTTAATTCTAAACTCCACATGTTTATTGAGGATGGTTTGGCCTCAACTCAACTCCAAATATTTCATCTAAAGACGTCATAAGCTCTATATTGATCATCGAGCTCTAAATCAACTCTTTATTGCATAGAGCTCCTAGCAAAATCGAGAACCAATCTAATTGGGTTGCATTACGAATCGCCTTTCAACTTGGTAAAAACTATCTACCGCATTGAGATGGCTCTTGAGCTAGGATCTCAAGCCTATTCTAAGATAATGATCCCTTAACTGAAGTACTATTGCACCCCTATGCTAAGTCTTATAGAGGCCATGAGAAGCCAAACCCTAAGCTCATTAACCATGAAGAAATCACTTTTGCGAAGCCACTCTTGCCTCGAATCAATTTGGCAAGGGCTGTGTGATTCATGCTCAACACAGTATGGAAAATCATTTTAAACAACGGCGGATTAAGTGTTGAGCTCTCCATCTTTGTGAACTCGAACCAAAGCCCATTAAACGTACTACGATATCCAATCTCTTAGCTCCTGAAAAATGTAGCCTTAATAGATTAACGGCTAGACCCTAGGCTCGACATGGAATAACTCGATTGGATTCACATCCAACTTCCTTTTGAGGCTTTGTAATGATCACAGTCAATTCCCTAGCTTAAGTGACATTGAGCACCAATTTAGACTCATCATCAGCTCGACAGGACTCCTAAACTCTTGGAAACCTTTACAATTCTGAACTGAGCTCTATTAATTTCCTCGTGAATTAATTTTCCATTTCAACTGACGTCAAGCTCCTTACTCTAATGATCTTCAACGAGTAACTCAGTTACACCCTGCCTATTTGTTAGGGAGTCCCAAAATCTCCACATTACCTATGAGTTGGCTCACTTGTCGATACCCAATGAACAATCTTAAAGCTTATGCACTCGTCTCTGTGCCGAGCCAGCTCCAATGGATCAATCGACTCCCGTGACTCATTAAATCTTCAACGAGCAAATGAGTTATTTCCATGGCGAGCCATCCCTTTTTTCTCTGTGCTACCGAGTTTTATTTCCCGTCTAACTACTTTTTTTTGAGATTAGCATGGTTCTTACCAAGATCCAAGTTCGAACAAGACGTCTATGAATCCAAACTGTGAGATTGACTCACTCACCCCTGTCACTCAACATGCTAGTTATTTGTCTTACGAGCTCTTGAGCTCCCTAAACCACCAAGTCTTTCTGCATGACCTACCGAGATCATGAACTGATCTTCACATGAGCTCATTTTTTTCTAAGCACCTGGAGCGTTTTCCTCCTACCAAGCCTCAAAAGCATGAATCGTGAGCTCATCACTTCACCCTAGGCCTTCCAATTCCTAAGCTCATTACATGAAGACTTATGACTCGTCTCTCCACCTTCAACCAATGCTGAGCTAATGTCAGATGAGTTTGAGTCTGAGCTCAACAATGATCAATCGTGCCCTCATGTGGCCTGTTATGTGCTACAAAGGCTTATCATACTCAAAATAGCTTGACCAAGTTATCTTACAATTGTCAACCTCTTACAATTACGTTAGCTCGTTGAGTAGCTCACCGAGCTAGTTTCAACTCATGTCCTCTTAGCTCACTCAAACAAAATTTCTAGGATTTTTCCAGTTCAAGAACATCATGGAGACATAACAGGACACTTGAAAATTCTAAACACCAATTTTGATCATTTTGTCTTGTGTTAGGGTAAATGTGGGTCCCACAGAGCTAAGCTTATACTCCTCAAGTAGAATGTATTGAGCTCCTTTCAAAACCTAGAAGATGAAAAAACGTTCAATCTAATACCCAGCTTCCCAAAACACTATAAATACTTCCAATGATTAACTGAATGCTTTTCCTAAAAATTCCTAATTCTTCCATGTATCCCTACCAACTGTCCAAGCTCAGATCTTCTCCAGTTGTCCATTTTACCAAGGTGGGTATAAATGGATTGACATATTTGGTGACTCACTGGGACATCTAGCCTGCTAGATGGGTTAACCAGTGTCCTGAAGCATCCATTGGGCATGGAGTTAACTTGACAAGCATGAACTGATTTGAAACCTTGAAAGATCAACCTTATAATGCAGGCAGTTGAAGCACTGTTGAACCTAGATTTGACCCTATTATTGCTCAAATTTCCCAACTTTTATAATAAAATATTCAAATTTTTTAGTCGAGTGGAAAAATAACATTGAATTTGAATTTTTATTTTCTTTTTCCTCAAGATAGGACAAATCTGACCTGTTGGGGCTTAAAAATGAAGACCCAAACCTACTTGGAAAATCTGGATATTCCTTTCCAACTATTTAAGTAAAACTAGATGATGGTTTCTTGGCAAAGGATTAAACACTATAGAGCTTAGAAACACATGTTGATGTGGGGAAGTTTCACTTAGCATATTCCACTATTAAAATTGGCTCCTCAAACCTAAACGCTTGGTTGGAACATTACTAAAAAGCTACTTCAAGTTGTTCATAAATTTCCCAAGTTACTGAAATAAATTCAAAAACATTTTAAATTGAACTCAAGAGATCAAATAAATAAATAATGGGGGATTTTCGATGTTGATCTTATGCTCAAAACATAGGAGGAATTTGAGTGAAATTGAGGATGTCTACTCACTGCTGGATTGGTACATGCAGAAGTGCCATGTAGACCTGCCATCTGTAGACATAACAAGCTGTCCCAGAAACTGATATTCTGATTTTGACAAAGGCAAAAGAAGTTTAAGCCATGACTGATCTGAAGAGACAAGAGTGTGAGAACATTCAAAATTGTCCCTAAGTGTGATTTTAGTTGCTCTGCATTTGAAAATTTCTTGAGGATTGCAATTGTTTCTTATAACTTTAAGGTTCCTTCACTAATGACTCCCCTATCCAAAAAACATGGTAAATCATGTATTCAGGAGACCACTACACACACACACAATGATTCCCCTTGTAATTTCAAAATCACTTAGGAAAAATAAACCTACTCTAATACACCAACATAATGGTGTTCTGAAATCACTTAAAGGAAATAGATATCCTAAACTAACCATATACAAATATCATAATTAACTATAGTAACAATGCTTGAGATATATTATGTTGACTAGGATTTCAGAAGTTCCTCTCCATTCAACTTACAGCAAAATTATAAATCATTTCTAGTTCTTTCACCTCGTGATCATGTAGGGACCACTTCCATATATCATCAAATTTGACAATGCCTACCTAGTATTTCCCTGTCAGTATCCCACTATTAGAACCAAATCTCCTTCCTAGTAATGCTTCTGGTTTTAGCTTTCTTATCAATTAGGATGTTTTAATCATAAGATCATTGATCATATATCCAAGGTTTGCATTGATTTCTCTCTCATATCCTCCAACTCCATGAGTTATCCAATATCTAGCTTCCTTGGGCTCATGATTCAAATAACTCTAGCTACTTGAAAATATCCAGTGTTGGTAAACTTGAAGAGCTAAGGGTAGCCTAGAAAACATTATTTTTCATAGATTAGCTTGTAGGGAGAATGCTACGAGTAGACCTCTTTGGTTTCAATTTGGTATCATCCCACAAATTTGATTTTAGCAAAGGTATGTCACATTCTATGATTTTCACCCATGAGTCCTTCTACACTTATCCTCGGTAAAATCTTATTTGTGGAATTACTTTTTGCCATTACCTTGGGGGGTAATAATTAGAGGAAGTTCTTAGATAAATTTTATTCTTAATGGCAAACTTATATATTTTACTTGCTAAGGAATGCTATATAATTATTTGCATAAATAAAAGTGGTCGGGACACCAAGTATGCTAACAATTCTATTCGTAAAAGTCCAATATACTAGACTCGTTTTCATTCCTTGAGTACTCCTGCTTCAGTCCACTTGGTGAAATAGTCCTATTATGGTGAGAATCTACTTATGGTCTTAACTTGAGTTTGGACATGATGACCCTAATGAATTCCAATCCCCACTGCATGAATTTTTGATCAACTGAGATTGAGTGGATTGGAATTACTGCCAACATTTCTTGATCCCTATGAAGAATGTGTTGATTGAGAAATAGGGACGGAAGCCTGTGTAGATTTTATTGATCTCAATCAGTAAAAAAATACATTGAATAGGCTGCAATATTTATAGATATTGCACAGCCATATACATCTAGAAAATGAGTTGCACAGGTGCAACCACAAACCAGAATAAACAAGCTTCCAATAACATCCGGGAAGCAAAATTACATAAAAACAAATATATTGTTTAAAACAATATAACAATGTGAATACTGACAAATATGGTTGATTAACCATATAACTATTTAAATATTAATTAAATAATAATCCTATGCATAATTAAATAATAGGATAATATAATTTATCCTAACATTCCCCCCCTTAATTGTGCATTGTCTGACGAGATGAGGAGAGAAATGCTCTGAACAACTCGAACTTGTCACGTGCAAGTGACTTTGTGAAAATATCTGCTCGTTGTTCAGCTATTGGACAAAAATGAAGCTGGATGTTGTGCTTCAATACATGTTCGCGTATGAAATGAACCTGAACTTCAATGTGCTTTGTTCTCTCGTGAAAAACTGGATTGCAAACAAGTTTGAGAACACCTTCGTTGTCAACATACATGGTAGTCGGTTTGTCCTGTGGTATTCCAAGTCCTTCCAGTATGCGACGTAGCCAAATCGCTTCACAGACAGCTTCTCCTGCAGAACGATACTCGGCTTCTGTGGAAGAGCGAGAAACAAAGTGTTGTTTCTTACTTCCCCATGATATTGGTCCAGATCCCATAAAGAATACAAATCCAGAAGTGG
Source organism: Taxus chinensis (assembly GCA_019776745.2). NCBI lineage: Eukaryota > Viridiplantae > Streptophyta > Pinopsida > Cupressales > Taxaceae > Taxus > Taxus chinensis. Next base: position 830,519,430 of record CM034146.1, read on the forward strand.
ATTTTCTATCATCAATGTTACCTGCATGATCTGAATCTGAATATCCAGTCAAGAAGAAGTTTTCATTCTTCTTGTATTCTAGACCAAGATCCACTGATCCTTTGAGATATCTCAAAATGCGCTTTGCTGCTTTCCAATGACAAATTTTGGGTTCCTGCATGAACCTGGATAGATAGCTCACTGCAAAGCTGATATCTGGTCTAGTGTAGGTCAGGTAAATGAGACTCCCAATCAGCTGCCGATAGAGAGTGGCACTTACCTCAGGAGATGGATCTGAACGAGATAACTGTAATCTATTCTCCATAGGTGTAGCAATTGGTGTGCAATCCATCATCCTAAACTTCTCGAGCGTTGTCTTGGTATATTTCATCTGAGAAACAAAGATGTGATTCTCTTTCTGCCATACTTCCAGTCCAAGACAGTAGTGCATAAGCCCGAGATCTGTCATGTCGAATGATCGCTTAAGATCTTTCTTTGTTTCATCAATCATCTTCACTGAACTGCCAGTGATGACTAGATCATCGACATAAACTACAACAATCACCATCTCCCCCCCTTGCTTTTTGAGGTAGAGATTGGGATCGTATGGATTTCTGACGAATCCATGTTGTACGAGATGCTCATCAATCTTGATGTACCATGCCCGGGGTGCCTGTTTTAGGCCATACAGAGATTTCCTGAGTCTGCATACCTTTTCTTCTTGACCAGGTACAACATATCCCTCAGGTTGAGTCATGTAGACTTCTTCTTGCAAATCTCCATTTAGGAAGGCACTTTTTACGTCCATCTGGTGAACTTTCCATCCAAACTGAGCAGCTAGAGCAAAGATCATCCTGATCGTTTTGATCTTAGCTGTGGGAGCAAATGTCTCCTCATAGTCAATGCCTTCTTTCTGTGCGTACCCCTTTGCTACAAGTCTTGCTTTGTGCTTTCCACTGTCCCATCTGCTTTGTACTTAGTTTTGAATATCCATCTGCATCCAATGGGTTTCTTCCCTGGTGGAAGATCGACAAGCTACCAAGTGTTATTCTTCATCACTGATTGATATTCAGAATCCATGGCATCTTTCCAAGCTTTTGACTGTAGGGCTTCCTGGACTGTAGAGGGCTCGTCTGATTCAATGACTCTACTCATCAAAGCAAAGTTAACTTCTTCTCTTGCTTTACTGCGAGTCCGTGGTCCAGGGGTGGATGTATCCGGTGGAGCATCCAGTCTTGCATCTCGTATTGTGCTTGTACACCATTTAGGCATACGTTGAGCTGTTCCCATGGGTTGTGGTTCTATCTGATCAACACCATCATCCCCATCATCACTTTCATCTTCTGAGGGAACATTTGCTTCAGTTTTTATAACTGGTGAAAAATCTACATCTTGCGAGTCCGGAGGAGGAGTCTCTGCTTCCTTCTTCTCGAAAAACTCAACATCTCTGCTTGTGTAGACTTTTCTGGTCTTAGGATCCATCAGTCTGTACCCAAGAGTCTCTTCACTGTATCCAATGAAGATGAGATTTTGTGACTTCATGTCAAATTTCTTTCTGTTCTGTTTGGGTATGTGCATGCTGGCTTTGCACCCGAATACTCTGAGGTGTGCAATGGATGGTTTCCTTTTTGACCATGCTTCTTGTGGTGTAATTCCATCAAGAGCAGTTGTGGGCGCTCTGTTTAACAAATACACTGTTGTTTTTGCTGCTTCTACCCAAAATGTCTTTGCAAGTTCAGAATCATCGATCATGCATCGCACCATTTCCATGATAGTACGATTTCTTCTCTCGACAACACCATTTTGCTGCGGTGTGTGTGGAGGAGGCATTTGTCGACGAATCCCGTGAGTTTGTAGATAGTCTCTGAACTCATCACTGGTGAATTCCCCCCCTCGATCTGAGCGGAGAGTTCTGATGTGACGACCAGTTTCTTTCTCAACTGCCACTTTGAACTTTTTGAACGTTTCAAAGGCTTCACTTTTCTTGCGAAGACAAAAAATCCACATTTTGCGTGAATAGTCGTCAACACAGAGCATGAAGTACTGGAACCCTGAATGACTTGGCTGCATTGGACCGCACAGATCGGTATGAACCAGGTCAAGTTTACCATGAGCTCGAAAAGTACTTGTTTGGAATGAAACTCTGTGTTGTTTTCCTGCTAAGCAGTGAGGACACTTGTCTGTATCCTTCTGAAGAGATGGTAGCCCATGTACCATATTACACCGGCGAAGTGTGTCGAGATATTTGAAACTTACATGACCAAATCTCCGATGCCACAACTGAGCTGAGGTGGAGTTTTTAGCCACGAGTGCTTGATCATTTTTGTGAATGAAATCAAGTTGAAACATTCGTCCCACATTTGAGGCTTTGGCAATTATTTTCGAGCCTCTGGATTTATCTCGAATCAGACACATTTTCTTGCCGGATTGACTATCAAAGTCAATTTTCAGGTTGTGATCTAGGAGTTGACTGACCGAAAGAAGATTCTTTGTCAACCCATGGACATATAGAACATCTGATAGTCTACATTTGCGTGAACCAAGGGGTAGAGAAATGTTTCCAATCCCCTGAACTGTATATGAAGAATCATCTCCCAACGAAACATGATTTTTTGATGGCGTGTCCCTCATTGAAATAAACCAGTCTCTGTGGCCGGTAATGTGTCGAGTGGCTCCCGAATCAACATACCAGACATCACTAGATGACGTGGATGGTTCACTTGATCGAGCAGTGAACAAGAAGTCTTCATTGTCTGACTGTTCTTGTTGCTCAGCAATATTACCTTGCTGGTGGGGTCTTCTTTTCCAGTTCCCCTTTTTCTGCCCGTGATAGTTGTTTGATTGTCCCTTGTAAGTTTGTTGTTGTTGTGGTCCAGAATTGCTTGATGAACCTTTCTTATATGTATTATACCAACAATCTTGTAAGTCATGTCCTCTTTTGCAAATTGGACATTTCTTCTTCTGTTGATTGTCCCCATGATACTGATTTTGATGTGGGGACTTCTGATAGGATTTAGGTTTTCCTTTACCTTTTCCTTTCCATTTTTGATGTGAAGAAGTACCTGCTCCTCTTCATCATCCTTGTTGTGCATTGCTTCCTCTTGTTGCAGTAGGTTTACTAGCTTGTCAAAACTAATTGTCGTATCTGACAAGTTTAGAGTTGTGACAAAAATGCGGTAAGAAGAAGGGAGAGCTCTCAGAACAATGGGAACGAGAGACTCATCTTTGACCTCTTCTCCTAGGGCTAGAAGTGAAGCCCTCAACTCTGCAACTCTTCTTAGGAAGGCTTCAATTTTCTCATTCTGTTTGAATTTCAATGTATGTAACTGACTCTGCAAATTGAGTATGACATTCTTGTTCTTGGCCTCATATATTGTGCTCAGCTTATCCCACAGCTTCTTTTGCTGATGTGGCATCTCGAATGTGGGCTTGCACATCGTCGGATACTCCAAACAAGATGATGAGTTTTGCTTTCTGATCTGCTCTATCAAATTGTCGTTGTTGTGTTGCATCAGTTGGTGATCTGGTTAGAGTACCAGTCACAACAGGCCAGATTTCTTCAAACTCAAGTTGTGTTTTAATTTTTGTCTTCCAAGCAGCATAGTTGCTTCCTCTGAGCAATTGTGAATCTGGAAGAAAAAATTTGGGGGCATTGGTGCCCATTTTACAGAGATCACTGACAGGGTTTGGCTCTTATCACTCCAGGTATTAGGTCTCCCAATCTATATACCATCAGTCCGATATACCGAACCTTTCTATATACGCGCCCTTCCGATATACCCGGCGGTACGTGGAAGAAGCTCGCCCTTTCTATATACCCGGCGGTACGTGAAAGAGGCGTTAACGTACGTGAAAGAATTCGATACGTGGTACCAAGATAGTACTGATGGGGTCTGTGTGATTATTGACACCCGGCTCAAAGAAATATCCTCATACGCGCACGTAACTTCGCTATATACTCGGATAATTTCTCAGTCCGGATTTATGTCTTGCAATCGTTCACAGACGGATGGGATGGTTCATAGTGTGTGCACTGTGACCTTATTACTCCCTGTCGATTTATAGGGACGATGCCCAGATGACGTTGTTGCAGCTATATTAGGCGTTAAGTGTAGTAGTAGTCGCGACGGCTTTACCCGTAAGCGCTTCCCAGAGGCACCGTATATACCGAACACTGCGAATGAGATCTAGGATCTCGTGAGTGTTACAGAACCAATTTTTACTTTTTTTATTACAATTCTGCCAGTTTCTGAGGAGTTACAAAGTTTTGCAGTTGACTATGGCAACCTGCAAATTAGTACAATATACAATACAATTTACATTCAAAAAATGACATGGCAAAAAATTGCAGTTTTGCGGGTCCTGGTGACCTCCTGATGACCCAAAATGCTAAAAATTGCAAAAAAATAGCTGAAAATGCAATTTTTAGATGGGTCTCCTTTTTGCAAAAAATGTCCAAAATGAGAAAACAGACCAAATAGGAGAAAAAAAAAATTTACCCTAAATTAGGGATTTCTCCGCTAAATTTAGTTAGTTATAACTAAATTCAAAAAATCTGCTAAATTTAGCAATTCCGCCAAAAATTCCGCCAAATGCAAAATGTGAAGTTGGGGGTGGGATTTGAACCATGCACCTCCCACTTCTAAGGCTTTCCCTCTATCCAACTTGGCCACTTAAGGGCGCTTGATGTAGAGATGAACAAACTTGTATTTAAAGTATGTGAAAAAATGGCTTACCTTAGAAAATGCACCATAGATGAAGGATCCACGTGGCAGCAGCTGGTGAGAGGCGTTTTTAGGTTATTTTTTAGCTAAAAATCCAGATCTGAAGCATGTTACAGCACTTTATCTCCTTTGGCCGCCACTTTTACCTTATTTCTCACCATTTTTTTTCATTTTTTTTTTATTCTTCTTTGATCTTTGCTCAATGTATGATGCAGGTCACATTTTTTTGAGTTTGGGCGCCTTTTTTTTTCTTGCCACGCACTGTACAGCATGTATTTTTGCTGTATTTTTGCCGGTGGGCTGCGTTTTGAATGCCTGGACTGCGTTTTTTTTCCTTTGGGCGCGTTTTGCAGTTGCTGGGCGCGTTTTTTTGACTGTATTGTATCACAAAAACGTTTTTTTTTTCTTTGTGCAGGCGCTGGGGGCAGCAAATGGCGTGGGCAAGCTCAAAAAAACATTTTTTTTTGCTATGCAGGCCGTGGGGAATAGCAAGGGCGCGTTTTTTAGCTTATGGCTGCGTTTTTTTTTATTGCTGGGCCGCATTTTTTAATGGAGCTTGCTTGTACAGGCTGTGGAAACAGAGAATGGCATGGGCATGAGGAGAATGGCGCCTCTTTTGCTAAAACCATAAATGTTTCCTTCTCTCTTTTTTTATTTGATTCACTGCCGGTGCATATACACAGCAAAGCAATCCTCCAAAATAAGATATACCTCTAAATGCAGTAAAAACAAAACCCTGGAAGGAACAGACTGATGTGGGGGAGGCAGGGATGGGGCTGGGAGTTTGCACGAGGCTGCACAGGCTCTCAAATGCTGCAAACACGTCTCCAATCTCCTCTCTCTCTGCTGCTCTCTCTTCCACACCTTCACAGGGCCAGAATTTCGCTCTGGTACCAAATGTTGATTGAGAAACAGGGACGGAAGCCTGTGTAGATTTTATTGATCTCAATCAGTAAAAAAATACATTGAATAGGCTGCAATATTTATAGATATTGCACAGCCATATACATACAGAAAATGAGTTGCACAGGTGCAACCACAAACCAGAATAAACAAGCTTCCAATAACATCCGGGAAGCAAAATTACATAAAAACAAATATATTGTTTAAAACAATATAACAATGTGAATACTGAAAAATATGGTTGATTAACCATATAACTATTTAAAATTAATTAAATAATAATCCTATGCATAATTAAATAATAGGATAATATAATATATCCTAACAGAATGCACATTTCTTGCACTTCTTGATCCATACATAACAATCACTAAACATTTTGGGCTAATGGTAACCAGCATTCATGATATTTAGGGATATTACTCATGGAGAAAAATCACCTCTAGCTTCTCCATCATGGAACTCTTGTAGCGCTTTCTCAATCTTATTTTTTTGAAACACTTCTCAAGAAAACTCCATTCAAGTCCTTCTTGAATAATATACCATCAATGAGAACATATGGAATGGATTGGATTCTAAAATACCTTCTCTTTACTTTTCTCAACTCTATAGTGCATAGGCATGTTTGAAGGAAATTTATCATGTCCCGGATACAAAAAAGAGTGGGAATAATATCTTATGCTTGTTCTTGGTCATCTTGTAACACCAAAACAACTCTTTCTTCATCTTTTAACTCTGCATGTTCATTGGAAGCTAGTTCCACACACAAACCTTTCCCAATGAAATATTTTTCCACTTTGATCTCTATTTCATACTCCATGACACGATTAATCCAACCTACCCTTTTTCCATTTAAGTCCTTGTTGAGAAGAAATTCCTTAACTCCGACATGAGACACTAACAACTTGATCTTGTTGTTTGAAACCAAGTGCCTGAACTTCTTCAAACTCCTTATAACAACGAGGATATGCTTCTTAGTAAAACTATTACCTCACCTCATAGGCTTCTAAGCTATGACTAAATAATGCAACAAGCTTCTCAGATCCTTCATTATTTAGTTGCACCAAGATGGTAGAGATTGTGTCTGAACCACCAAAGGCGTAAAGGATGAAGTCCTTGGAGAAGTTTTGGTTGATGAGATTTGGAGCTTGGTATATTTCTCGTTTGATATCCTCAAAAGTCTCCTTTCCTTTTGTTTTTCATTTGAATGCAGGTTATTTTTTAACATGGCTTGACAAGAGTGGAAAAATCAAGTATGAATCTTATGACGAAATTGATTCTCCCCAAGAATATTTAAAGAGCCTTCTTGTGACTTGAAAAAGGTAGAGAAAGGATAGATTTAACTCTTTCTAGATCAATTTTCAACCCCTCTTTAGACATAATGTGTCCCAAGCACTTTCCTTCATGAGCTATGAAAATACATTTCTTCATATTTAGAGATACTAGCCTGAGATGGGAGAGATGGTTAGTTGTGTTCTTGGAGAATACAGTTATGTCATCTAAGTACACAAGAACCATATTATTTATCATCCCCTTGAACTCCATGTCAATATCCCTCTAGAACGTTTCTCTGAAATTTGATAACCAAAATGGCATCTTGTTGTGAGCGTAAGTGCCTCATTTTTTAGTGAAAGTTGTCTTGAACTAGTCTTCCTCTTTCAAAATGATTTGATTATAACCTAAGTATCCATCTAGCAAAAAAAAACTATCTGAACCAGCTACTTCTTGCAAGATTTTTTCCATGGAAGTGAGTGGATAATGATCTTTGAGAGAGTCTCTATTCAAGTCTCGAAAATCCACACACAATATCATTTCTCCATTTCTTTTCCTAACTGGCACCAAATTAGCAGCCCATGATGAGTGCTTGATTGGGAATATGATACTTACCTAAATGATCTTGTTCAATTCCTTTTTCATGAGAGGATCAATGTGAGGATTTACTAGCCTCTGCTTATGTCTAATGGGCTTGGCTTCTGGATCTAACTCAATGGTATGTTGTGCTAAATTTGGATCAAATCCTCTCAAATATTTGTAGCTCTAAGCAAAGATATCTAGAAATTATTATCAAATTTGAATGAAATCATAATTTTCTTGATGATTACTTACTTTTCTAATTCGAAGCACCATGCTTTCACCCACTGAAATGGACTTTAAATCTTCACCCTTGACCTTAATATTTTCTTTCTCCTTCCAGAACCGGTCATTAGGATTGAATATTGACTCTAGAGTTACCAAACCTTTTGGGAGTTTGTTTGTTCTCAGCTGGACTACTTGATTGCCATATTTCCTTTCTAGTTTGTCTTGATTCCTCGAGGATAAATCATCTTCTTCTTGAAGGAAATTTATGAGTTTCTAATCACTCTCAAATACTTTCCATCTTGTGTTATTATCTAAAATAGTTGGTCTCACTATAACTCTAACATGAGGTTGTGTTTGATCCCTCTTGATACTCTCAACAATATAAAATGTTGCTCTAATTATTTTAAGCTTATCCACGACATCATTTTTATTCCTTATTATGGAATTAATGTTAAAATATTCAAATTCATCTATGAGATCCCATACTCAATTTTTGTATCTCTTAAGGAGATCTTCCTAACAGCATTAATCCCTCTAATCATATTTACAACCAGCTCACTATCCTCAAATACTTTCAAGTTCCTTATGCCTCTTTTCTTTGCCTAGAGTAATCCAAGGATTAGTGCTTCATACTTAGCTGTGTTGTTTGAGCAGCTGAATTAGAACCAGAAAGTTGAGTAGTACTTGTTACCTTTGGGAGATATAATAATTGCTCCTCCTCTAGCACCATGTCTACTCCTTGAACTATTAAATAACAGATTCAAGACTTCATTCGCATCTTCATCATCTAATTTGGTGACACTAGGAAGAGGTGTGTTTCCTTTATGTAGGTAATGGATTAACAATTCAACTTCCTCCATCTCTTTGAATGGATCATATGAATGTCTTTTGTGAGCCCACTCATCAAGCATCAAATCCAGAATGCCTCCAAATTTATTACTTGTTTCTAGAGTACTTGGGAAGTTTTATTGATCAAAAGCTGAGAAATTGGCATTGATTGGACTTGGCATGTAAGGCTCAATGTGGTAATTTTAAATTTGCTATGATTTTATGGTGGATTTGTCTCCATACCTTATTCTAAAAATCATGTCTAACCAATCAGTAGACAAGTATTTGTTAATCTTAGCAGTGAAATATCGAGACAAGCACAAGGAAAAGAGGGGGTAAATTGATAATAGATATATATTTTTAAACAGTGACATTTGGGAATGTATTCAATTTAAGATTCAACCCTTTGATCATTGCAATGGTTATCACTGTTATCTCATCCAATTGCACCACTCCTTTAGAGATAGTTTCATAATTCAAACCTTGTTGATCTATAATTTGCTTTGGCATGACTCAGTGGCTTACACCTAATTCAATCATGTATTTGTTTACAATATCGTTTCTAATGATCAGAGATGCATATAGTGGTGTAGGTATCATATTTCCCTTTAGATGACCTCCTTCTTGCTTAGTTGCATTGGTGATCACTTTGTCTTTGTAACACCCTGAACTGTTGTTACTTTCTCCTAAGCATTCAAGTGTTGATATGTGATTTCTAGTAAAAGGATGTGCTCCTCGATTCAGAAATCATGCTTGATATGTACTGAATTTCTTGCAGATTGCAGATCTTGACTGAGTCAAAATATGAATAGACTCTTTTATTTATTTCATTTTGTGTCTGAATATTAATCTGATCACGGAATGAATTATAGTGGTATTCATCTATAATATCTAGACTTGGATCAGTGGAGTTGATCCAAGTAATGCTTTAAATCTGGTTGTGATGAATTAGATCACAAACCTTGAACAGGCTGCAAGGTATGGAAGCATTGATTAAGCAGGTCAGGAGTATGACTCAGGCTGATCTTGGGAAATGAAATGGTTCCCGATATCAAAGTATATCTGGAAGGTCTCGATTGTAGACCAGGTAATAATTCATTGACATACAATTCTGCAATATGAACAGGAGCTAACTCTGTTCTAGAAGGTATGATGTAGGTCTTTTCGAGTTTTGAGGACAAGGACCAAACTGAATTATTAAGGGTTAGTAACCTAAAACTAAAACCTAACCTAGGGGTTAGATTATTGTTAGTCTAACCTAGACCTAGGCTATTTGTTAATATCCTAAGTTAGTATCTTTGTGTAAATTTGTTAGTGTGGGTATTACCCTAAACTCTAACCTAAGATACTAACCTAACTTATGAGGAGATTATGAAGGGGCCTATGAAGGGTGGCGAACCATGGGCGGTGTTTTCTATGGCAATAAATGTAAGGGATAAGGATGAAAGACAGGTCATGGTGGAGGCTTAGGCGACGGCTAACCGGTGGGGACGTGGCAGGTCGCTAAGTTTGGAAATGAGCATGAGTTTTAGATGGACTGTCACCAAATCTGGCGGTCGGTGGAAGTTGAGTTTAAGCGGGAAAATTGGTTTAATGGCATTTAATTTTCTCGGAAAGCGAGCACGGAACTCGTGAGAAGGCATGCAAACGGGAAGTTTGTGGGTTTGTTTGGCTTATCGCGATTTTCGGTTTTTGCTCTGCTTGTTTACTGGTTCATCGCACCAGTTCTCTTTGAGTTGCATGGTAAGAATGAATTTCTCTGGCTCTTTTCTCTGTCATGGAGGATATATACGTGATGGAGACAGCGAAATTTTGTTGGTCGCTTTATCGTGGAAAAAGAAAAGGAAGTTTGAGCTCTTCCTGTGGTCTGCTTCGGAAATTTGATCAAAATACAGGCATGCTAGGCCCTAACCTTTAAATATCTTGCTGTCTTTCAAGTGCTTTCATTAAAACAACTCTGTTCAAATGTTTTGTGAAGATTAGATGAATTTTATATGGAGGTTTAGTTTGATTTTTGGAACTGTATCTCTTCTGGTTCGATTTTTCAATTTCCTCTTGATGGGTGTTTGTTGAAATCGAACTTTGGCTCTATTTGCTTTGAGTATTCATACTGGCTTATGCATGTGAGGTATTTATTTATAAAGGTTTGAGTGTTCGGCCTGTTTGGCATGATCCCTTAGAATATACCTGTGTGTAGTATAAGACCACTGTATGTTTTTTATTGTGGTCACTGTTTCTTGTTATGGAAACTGTATGGAATGATTCTTATGAATACTGTAAGATTGTTCAGTATTAATGCTTCTTTGGGTACCCTATCGTGGGATTTGTTGACAGCGACTAATGATACTTTCGGGTTTCATTTGTTTTCAATTTTTGGCTTGGAACAGGCAACTGTTGCGTTACCGTAGTCTTTACGACCTTGCGGAAGTTGTTTTCCTTGTTTTTGTGTTAGTGGGATTACTTGTGGATTGTGTATAATATAAATACATCTATACTTTATTATAACGACTCAGTTGAGTCCTTGATTGAATCATATATAAGCTATCTACTGTTGTGGATGTAGATTCATCCTTGTGTTTTGTTATTTGCTTTCGTGGAAGCCTTTTAGAGAAAGGAACAGGCCTTCTGACCACGGTTATTTGTAATAAATAATCAGTATAGATTTCCTAGGTGTGCATTTTTATTTCTATGTGAAAGCTGTTTGAAAGTTCGAAGCGGCTCAGTTGATCTCCTTGCTTGAAATGGGTATTCGATTTGCTTCACTTGTTTCATTCTGAATGTTGCCATGAATGGCATAGATGGAATTATCAACCGACTTCTTAGTACGTTGTTGTAGGGTTCAGTGATTATGTGTACAAAACCATTAACAGTTTACAGTATGAATTCATATGTTTTTGCTTGAATTGTTACCTTCGTATGAATCATTAGGAACTCTGGAAAGGTAGCTGGTACTTCTGTTTCTTTCTGAACTTGTCTTTGGACACTGTTTTTGTCACTGTTGAGATCCTTGGGTATGGATGACTGTTTCGTGTTCTGACCTTGTTTGGGTAAGTCGCGAATATCACACTAAGACTTGCATGCGGCAAGGTAAGGAACAAATTAGTTGAATTCCTTTCTTTTACTTCAGTCTGATTTTGACTGAGCAAGAATATGTATGCTATGTTTTTTTCCAATTAATCTGTCTGTTTTGACTGTGCTTGATTTGGAAATACTGTGTGGTCAACATAGCATAGTCTCACAGGAAACCTTAGATTGTTTGATGCAATAAGGTTGTTGTTTTCAGCGATTCGCTTGTAGTTCTTGTTTTCAACTTATGTCAAGCCTTACTGTGTAAAAGGAACTAGCATTGGGCTTAAGGTTGTTACATGAATTGTTGATGTGTTAGTTGTTGTACAGGAGTTGCTGTGTTTCTATTTCGTGATTTAGTACAGTGATCTTGCTTGCAGCTTGTCTAACTTGTTCATTTTTATACCGGTTGAATGTTTTCATATGTGAAGACAGTACAGTGATGAACTTATGTGAAAGGAAGGATGAATGGTTTGGTTCTTTCTCTTCCTTTATTTAATATTATTGATATTTGACTATCAGTGGGAAATTGTTTGTAACATATTGGTGGAATCCTGAATTGTTATGTAATTTCCTTTTTGGAGAATGAAACAATCTGACCAATGTTGTGAATTTGGATTCAATGATTGTTTGTGTACATTCGTTCCTTGTTTCTTAATATTTGATGAAATATTAGAAAGTGATTAAGACTATTCTGTAACAATGATAGAGTTACATATTTGTAATCATTTTGTATTACAAGGGCTTAGTCTGAGTATGTTACTTGTGTGAATGTCTGATCTCATTTAAACAGGGTGTTTAATGAAAACAATTGATGGATTGCAATTGTTTTAAAAGTTAGTGCTTATCATGCTCAGTTCATTGAACTGACTCATGTTGACTATTTTTGCAGATGATTACCGTAAGAGGTAAAAGCAATGCAGATCCGACAAGCTGATCACATTGTTTATTTGATTTGTAATGAATTGTAGCTTGATTTTATAGATGTACTATATGTGAAAAGATGTTTCTTTTCCGTTAGCATAGTAACAAGTATGTTGTTGCATAAAATGTAATTGTATATGTTTTGAAAGGAATGGAAATAAGTGTTTGATACTTATGTGTTGTGTTCTATTCTGGAAGTTGACCTTCTTCGGTTTATGTAATGAAGGGGCATTGTTATTATTGTAAATTATGGATGCATTTGTGATTGACAATGAAAGCTTGTAAGTAAATGAGATTAAATTCTTATGAGTGTTTAGCAGTTCTAATTTGTTCTAGCAAAAGCAATAGTGGAATTAAATTATTGCCCTTCTAGAAGATAGGTTAAAAACGAGCCTAAAAGAGAACGCTAAACAAACTGGATTAAATTACTAATCCCTAGTCCTAGGTATGAAAGGACAATAGTGAATTGGGTTCTTAATCATTTATATCTTAAAACTAAAAAGGTATGATATAAATTCAGTTAAGAGAACTGATAGGCAATCAAATGGAGTTCAGATGGCAATCTCAAGTAAAGGTTATGAGATATTGTCCCATTCTGTTGCTTTAGAATCAGGAGTATTCTAATGACTCCTTGATGAGAGCTTGACCGTAAAACCTCTACCAAGTAATGAGACTTTTAGAGGAGGGTCGTCTTAAGACGAAGAATCCAGGGATCGGAAAGGCTAACCTTAGGGTAAACGTCTTTAAAGTAATTTGTACTCAAGTGCTTAACGCATATTGACGAGTAGATCTTTTCGAGGCGGATTTAAAGGATGACGGTACAAGACAACTGCAGGGTTGTACCTCCGAGAAGATTAGGATCTTCTCGAAGTTACAACAATGCAGGTGACTTATGACGACAGCCTTTGCATTGATCGCTAAGATTTACATTCGTGACTGGATTAGTTACTCAGGGATTGATTAGGAATGTGGTCAGGTTATAAGGCTGCCTAGGAGGTTCGGGGTATCTTGACACATTGGTCTAACTGTAAGGTTAAACCAGTATGTCACCGTATCCCTAATCCTCTGGATATCCATATAACATTATCACCTTGTTAATCTATCTTCGAGTGATTCAGTTGTGAAAGAAAGGACTGACAGTAGTCAGTATAGGACATTCTATATAACATATGAATGGGGTGAAGGACGTATTCCAGATTGACGAGTATGCCGTTAAGGAATACGAGACATGAACAGTATGTTTCAAATCTTTGGCCAAAGTATCGCAAGCTGCTGATTGCGCTTTCCTAATTCACCTAGTCTAAGGGATGAGATGCCGATGAATAATGGTAACAGTTATTCAGTTAGATTCCTTGGATAGAGCATTTTGAATCCCAGATTGGGGAAGAGAACCGCAAGAGTGTTGTGTTAAATAAAAACACTAACTCTTTTTACTCATGAATAGATCGGTAGATTACCGAGTCATGGAATGAATAGATCGGAGGTATTCCGAGTCATTACAGCTGCATATGGTTGTCTGTTATATAAATGGTTATTTGAATTGTGAGTTCTAAATTATGTATTTAGAACCAGTATGCAATTATCAAAAAAAAATTTGACTTGTTCTATTGTCTAAAATGAGGATGTTACAGTCTTGATCCTTGCGTGCATGATTTGGAAAGGAAAAGTTTTACATGGTTTCCTAAAACAAATCGCTTTATCCTGGAATTGTCATTGACTCCCATATTGAGATATTTACATTTGTTTTCTTCATTTTATCAATGATATTAAATGGAGGTGGACTATCTCTCTACTTTCCTTTTCCTGGCACAACATTTTCATACAAAAGAGTTGCTACAACAAGTACTCTAGACATATTTTGGGACTATATTTGAGCTATAAAACCCTTGAAGTGTGATATGAGGTTGAGAAGAATTCAAATCCAATGATTTTACTTCCTCTATATTTCTATTTTTATACCTTGTGTTCACTACAACACCCTACGAAAGAGGTTGATTAAATCTAGAGAAATCCTCTGCTTGCCAATTCACCAATGAAGTATCATTCTAGGAATTTTACTAAGTTTTTTCCTGTTGTTGATCTTCTTCTTCATTTTTTTTGGAGGATTACCAATTATTTTCACCATCAAATCCTAATTCAGAGCACCATTGAATCACATTTCTTGGTTATGTGATTTTCCATAAGGGAAACACCACTAATATTCATGTGCCAAATGTTTTTGGATTGGAACCAAGGCTCTAGATGAAGAGGAAACATTGGGATTTTACGGTTGAAATGGCCTAGAAATGGAAGGTTGTCCTTGATTTTGGTTAGAAGCTTAAGCAAGAGGTCTATTAGACTGATATGAGGGCTTATTAGGTTGGTACTAAGGCTGATAAGGTCTAAAATTCTAAGCTTGTTGTCTCTTGAGAGTCACTAACTCATTCCCTAGGTTTTGCAATTGTTTCATGACCTACTGGAGTTTAGTTGAGGTGCTAAAAGAAGAGGTATGAGCTTGATTGGAACTCTAATTTTTAGGGGTATGAATAAGGGCTAATTTAGGTGTCTTGCTAGAACTAGGATTCCCCATTTCTAGATAAATAGGCATAGGTGGCCTAGGTGTAAGTTTAACAAATTGAATTAGGAAATTATTAGTTTTAATGGTTATGGCATAAGTTCCTGGTAAGTTTATCCCTCCCATAGATTTGTATCATGACATATATATCAGCTTTAAGAACTTTAAGGAAACAAAGAAATGCACCTTTAGTAGTTGGTCTTATGGAAATTGGAATCTTGTCCCATGTTCTTTAGAATCTGAATTTACAGTTAGACATTTGTTCATTTAGAGCCCTCTTGATTGTAGTCAACTTCTCTAAAAGAGATAAATTTTTTACCCTTTTCCCAAACTAGTTACAAATTCCTAAGCATAGTTCATTGTAGTTCTAAATTGATCATGTTGATAAGCTTTTGAACCACTATAAAGCTTTCCCTTTGATAGTAGATGTAATAAGTTTGAATTCCACATCCATATCAACAATCTGATGAATGGAACAGACATTTATAATGTCCTCAATGTGATCAATTGGGTTGTGTGATTCTCTCCAGTGAAATATGGATTATTTTTTAATGTTGCCACTAGAATTGGATTTTATGCATTGAGATTAAGTGGAATACTTCTCGTGAAATTTAAAAAAATATTTGGCAGTGGTTTTGTAGCCATTCAAATTAGTCTAATAAATATGGTGGATTGTAAAAATGTCCTACCAGGTGGGGGTGTTGAGAGAGTTCTATTTAATGGAGATGGAGATCTCCAAACGTTTCTTCCTCTTCTTCATCTTCCTGAAAATAGCTGCAATTATTCAAATATTCCTTCTTCTCTTGTTCTATACCTAGTTTGAATCCTTCTCATGAATTTAAGACACATGGGATGTTAAAACCAGTGAAATATAATCTTAGGAGATGTCAGATGTGTTGATATAGAGCCTCCAAAGGTTGAAATTCACCAAGACACACATCTAATCTTGATAGACATGGAAGAATTGACTCTTATCCCACCGGCATGCCAGAATAGTTTTCACCAAATTACACAACCCTTTGATTTTTCATATGTGTGTACATGAGCTTCCAGTGTAATTGGGTAACATTGGACCATCTCTCAAGTTTTGGGACTTGCTACTTGAGATGGACCTACAGAGAAGGTTGGTTCCTCACCCTAATATAAGTACTAAATTGCTACTAATGAAGGAAAATATAATATATAATCTTATCCTATCAATTTCAAAGGACCAGGGAGAAGGAAATAACATAAAATAGAATAAATCATACACTAAGGGAGATGATAACACCAAGATAAGGGAGTGAAATATTCTTTTAAGGGATAAGGATGAAGGGAAATGTGGTGAAAGAGACCAAAACAGGTTTGACACTGTCATAGGATATGCATTTACCACTAAATATCCAAGAAACAAAACAACATAAACCTACAAATGAAATAAGAATATGCACAGAATAAAACAACAGCAATAGAGGAGGCAAGAAAATGCAAGAAATTTGAAAAAGGGTTGAGAGAACACCATAATACACAATTTTATTGCTTTAGAAATTTGCACAGTCCATTATAGTTATAGAATATAGGCACCATTGCATTTGCAAAGTTCACGTGAAGGTTTGTAGCTCAATGGAAAAATGAGAAAAAAATTTACAAGATTTTTCCCTAGCTCCTAGAATATTTCCCCGTTCAAAATGAGAAGGGTTTATAATAAATAGAAGGTGAGAGAGAGAGAGAGAGAGAGAGAGAGAGAGAGAGTCCCAAAATCCCACTTTCACCCACAAAAAAAAGTACATTAATTGGATACAAAACATGATTGAGAACCTGTAAACCCCATCCTTTTGTCTTCTTAGCTTGTTGTAGAAGAAATGGTTCCCCGTGTCTCAATAAATGAATTTTCAACCACCTGGAAGTGATAATTTGATTCTGGGCTTGTTTTCAACATTTTTAACCCATCTAACTCCACCAAATCTATGATTTTTTATTTCTAATTGTATATGATAGAATAATGATTCCAAAAAGTCTAATTTTGTCCAATTTGGATAATATTGAGGAAGATATGGCAATTTTTGTGCAGGTCACTCTTTGTCCCCAATTGAGCAGTCTCGGGCCTATACAATTAATTCTGGTGGCTAGAAATTATTATTTCACTTTTCATCTTTTTCACGTTTAATTTTCCAATTTCTAAGGTTTCTGGGAGATATAGTTTAAAAATATGGGGCCCATAAAAATCAAATTCCATTAAAAAAATGGGTTGGGAGCATATATATGTGGATGGCTCCTTACCATCTCAGCTATATCTCCTGCCAACTCGACGATGACTTGTCCAACCCCGAAAAATCATCTCCACATATATTTCCCCAACATGATCCTCTCTCAATTAATCACCCTTGTCATGGCCCCCTAATCCCTTTGCATGCACCTCAATCCCCCATTGATCATCCTCTGCAACATCTCATTGGAGCTAGTTTTAACTCGCCGAATAGCTCGGCAAGCTATTTTTTAGCTCCATAGACATTTTCAGTAATTTTTCAATTCCTTTATTTTTCTAGATTTATTGGATTTCTCTTGAGCCAATGAGTTAGTGAAAACTGAGTGAAGTGTCCCTAGGACCCATTCTCCATTTTTAGCCATATTTGCTCCAAATTGACCAAGTATTGAACCCTTTCGAAACCCAGAAGAGGAAAAAAACTTCAAGTGATCCCCAACTTCCCAAAAAACTGTAAATTCTTCAAAACATTGAATTTTTTACCTAAAAACTCCAGATTCTTCCATGAATCCCCATCAACTATCCAATCTCAATCTTCTCCAACTTCCATTTTACCAAGGGGTACAAATGGATGACATGTACCTAGACCAACATCTTTGAAAATGATCTGTGCTTTGGGATCCTCTGACTTAGTAACAAGATAGTTTTCTTGAACTTCTGGCTCAAGTGTGTACATTAACACATTAATAGGCATCCATGATTGTGTTCAATCCATGTGGATTTATCCTCCTACATCTCTACAAAAAAATATTTGCAATAATATTTTGTAAGCAGCTATAATATCTACAACCATGATCATCATCTTGACCCCTCTTCTCAAGAAACACAACAAACATGAATTGAACATCCTTCCTCTATCATATCAATGGGACTTTCTTGGTTTCCATTGAATATCAATATCCAAATGGTTTGGTAACATTGATTCCTAAGGCTTGAGCTACCTTGGTGGGCATAAAATGTTAGATTCTCCTGATTATATGATATAATTGTTGAGATTGAAACCATTAATAAGCTAGGATAAATAAAATGCTTCAATATTTCATGATGAGGACATTGAGGAAACATTAATTTAAGACGAGGGAAGAATGGGGTTGGGAAGGATCCCTTTTGGAATAATTTGGTGAAGCTACATTAGCTTTAATTTTTAATAAATTGATTCAATCTTTCGAATTTCTCAAGATTAGACTGAAGATATTTTTCTTCCAACTAATAAATTTTATTTTTCTTTTTCATGATCGATGATGTCAAAATCAATGTAAGAGGAATTCAATGAAGGTGAATACCCTTCATTACTTACTTGCATGGGAGTGGTATTGGCCCTAGCAATAACATGGAAGAAGAATTGAAGGGAGGAGTTATCTTATTTATAGGAGGTTTCTCTTTTGGTTACACAGGTAAAGGATCACCTCTTTTGATAATATTTGGCATTTCCATTAGATATTAATTTTCTTTGAATTTTTTGTTTTGTTTCTCCACTCCTTTATTTGGTTTTATCAATGATTAAATACAAAAAAGGATTAGTTGTTCATATCATTCACCACATTGTTGTAATCATATTCTTCATATTCTAGGATCCCAATATTGGATTCATCAGTCAGTTCATCATATGATTCATCAGTGTAGCGAGCTACTTCATAATATTCGTCAACTTCCTCATGTGTTTCTTCTTGTTTCTCAACTACTTCCACAACAACATTGATAAGATGACCTTCAATAGCTAATCTTGGTTGAGCATCTGAAAAATGGTTCCTATCCCTTGTATG
Organism: Taxus chinensis; assembly: GCA_019776745.2. NCBI lineage: Eukaryota > Viridiplantae > Streptophyta > Pinopsida > Cupressales > Taxaceae > Taxus > Taxus chinensis. Next base: position 830,538,492 of record CM034146.1, read on the forward strand.
AGGATTATTATTATTGGAGTTCCTACTTGGGATATCCTCATAAGTAGCATTAAGTGCATTTTGATACATTTGTTTCTTTAAAACCAACAGATCATTTGTTAACCTTTAGATCATGGTATCAATAGTACTCTTAGACATACTCTGGCTCTTAGGCTTGGAGGAATTTTTCATTATTTTTCTAGCCATGATAAGGTCATATTTAATATCTATAGTTGTTTCTTGAGCGAGAGTGAAATCTAGAACATATAACCTTCATAACAAGAATCCAACTTCAGGTAGTTTTTCATTAACAAAGAAACACTTTTGATTTTCATACATGGGAGTGGAAAAAATAAGGATCTTGTGGATTAACTCATTAAACTTCACTAAAAAATTTTCATAGGCTCATGTGCCTTTTTATTCATCTAAGTCAGTTGATCTGATAATGCATGTCCATCCTTTGCATGCTTGAATATTTCCTCAAACCTTGTTCTAATAGTATTCCAATTGTCGATGGAGCAAGGAGGTAAATGGTAGAACCATTATACAATAGCTCCTTAGATATTTCTAATGAACAATTGAAGAGACACATCCTCACTAACAATAGCCATAACTCTATAATCCATAAAGAACGCAACTATATGTTCATTAGGATGTTATTCTCCGTCACCACTGAACTTTGGGAAATTCTTCGCAAACCCTCAGGTAAATCATGTAGAGGTTAATCCAACTCCAAAGGGCCAATAGATGGTCCCCAAAGGACTCGAGTTAGAGGTGGTGTATTCATTTAATGTAAAGATGTGGGCATAGGAATCTGGGTTCCACTTAGAAATAAAGCTCTATAAGTAATCAATGTATTTTCCTCCCATGTAATTTAGTTTCAACATATAGGTGATGAGTCATTTAAACACCTAGAGGACCATCTATCAGGAATGATATTGACATTATGCAGCTGAAATAGCTTAAATTTAGGATTCACCACAACTCTATCCTTACTAGTGTGAGTGAACATATTTCCTACCAGTTTTTAATCAATAAATAAACCTTAGGGAAAAGAAACAACTTAGCATGCAATAAGTAGGATAAAATCTATCTTGCGTATTTGTTTCCCCAAGTGGAGTCACCAAAAAAAATCTGGTTGGATATTTTTTTAGAGGAAAAATATGAGTTTCAACCATAATATGTGGGATAAAGTCCCTCCTCAAGTAAGGGAAGGCACCTTGTTTATTGCTACTCTAAGAAAAAAAAGTAATATTTACAATATCCACATTATCTTAACCTTTAGGAGTTGGATCTTATCACATTACATTTATTTATTTACTTCAGAAGGGGATGTGAAAGTAAATGAATGTAGTTTGAGGGATGAAGTAAAATGAAGGTGAATAATTGTGCTTTCAACATTGAAAACATGCATTTTTTAATTTAATTACACAAGTCGAAACAGGATAACTAGCAAACTAAATCCATATTGAATAGAAATTAACTAGGAATCAAAAGCAATCATAATGCATTGAAGTTAATAAAAATAACATTAACATCAAGAAAGAATCCAGAAAAAAATGTCTAAACATTGTCTCTTTATTCCTTTTGATAAGTACAAGTGAAAATACTAAATCTTTTGTCTCTTAATCCACAATTAATCCTATTTTTTAAAAAAAAAGTTATATTTTTATGCATTTACCAATTTTCCATCTATAGAGAAATGGAAGAGAGAAAAATATAAGTTGTTAGATCACATTCTATTAATAGAAAATATATATCAAATCTCTTTTTATTGGTTTCTTATACATAATTACCTATTCAACTTCATAGTCCAAATGATGGAAAAACATCACAAAAAATTACATGTTCAATGTAAAAATGGTAAAACACAGAAAATACTCAACAAGACTTCTCTTCATTAGCTTCTTGATCAGCTTCTTTATTACAATATGTGTCAAACTTCTACATCATTTCCTACACTTATTTCTAATATTGTTTATAATAATATTGGTTCAGTAAATCACATGTGCTGAGTATGTTGATCAATTTTCGAGGGAGATTTTGAGTCGCTTTAGGGTCTTGGCCAAATTATTCAAAACATTTTGATATACAACTAATATATTCATATCTTCATCTAGGACTTGGAAGGGTACCTTAGAAAAATCATCATCAATACCATTGGTGGCATCAATTCCTTCTTCTCTAGCCTTCTATAACTTTCTCCTGGCCTCATGCAAGATTTTGACTTGTAATTCAATGGCCTTGTAAAATTTAAAATTCTTTCCTCTCTCCCCTTTTATTCCTTCTTACACTAGAGTATCAACATCCACCTTTTTGAGTTCATCTAGGGATTCCAAATTAAGGTCTTAATTTTTGCATTATTCATCGATCTAATCGTTCATTTTCTTTATTTTTATTTCTCTTTCTCAATATCAGTATTGACTTCAACAATGTCCTCAATTATAATTTTTCCATGGTCAAGGATCCTTTCAATCCAACTATCAACATCTTAAACCTTTTGTCTGATCTTCTTGACCTTTGATATGGATGATGCATCAAAAATAGCTGGAGAAAGAGAAGATATCAGAGTTGGTTTGGTGAATTTGATTAATAAGGTTGTCAACTACTTTACCTTTTCTTTAAACTCCTCCTTAGTATATTTTGTTTCCTTAAGTTTCTTGAATAAATTATCCAAAGTCACCTAAAGATCCCATTGTTCTCCCTCTATAGTAACTTTTCCTAGTTCCACCTTGGTTATCTAATAATCATACATTGATGTCTTCCTTTCTCTTGTTATCAATAGGCATGAAAATATCATCAAAATTATCCCCTAACTTATCAATGGTGATATGGGAGAGTGTTTTGGATTTCCTGGATGCATGGGAGGGAGGAGTGAATGTGTTGAAATCAGAGTCTTTAGGAAGGATGGCATTTTCCCTCTTCTTGGGGATTTTCTTAATAGCCAAGATGGAATTGAAGAGGGAGTTGACAATTGCTGAGAAGCTATAATTATGAGGATTGTACCTGGAGGAGTAGGAAATGTAAACATAAATGGGTTAGGACTAGAGAAAATATCCATGAAAAAAGTTGAAGAGGGAGCATTAGAAATAATAGGAGATGAGATCATAGAGTAAATTCAATATGATAGTGAAGGGAGTTGAGGTTATCGAGGGGATCTCAAAGAAAGATTGAGTCCTATCGAAAGAGGGAAAATGGATGAAAATACATATGTCATGAGTGACACATGAGGAGATGAAGGAGGTGAAGAGGAAGCAAGAGTGGAGGATTTGGTGACCAAAGAGATCTTTAAAGACAAAGAAGGTGGGGGAGATGGAACATGAGTAGGAGGAGGAAGAAATGGCATATGAGGAGGAGAGGTGAAATAAGTGACACATGTGAGGTTAGGGTTACAAGAGGGACTTTGTGGGTGATAAGGAGGAAAGAGATGGTAAGTTACCTAGTATTCATGGTTCTTATTGGTGTTCTTTGACATTACTAAGGAGAAGGAGAATCAACATCTACTATGGTGGTGGGTGGGATTGAAGAAGGAGGATATTTTCCTCTATTGTTGAAAAAAATTATTGTAACTGGCTTGGAAGGCGTGTTTCCTTTATACTTATAATCCTGGGAGGGACTCACTTCTGACGAAGTGGTTTTCTTCACCTTTTGAAAGTTGGCATCTTTAGGATGAATTTCTGATTAATAAATCCAGTGGTTGGTTCGAATCAAAATGTGAAAACCTATCTCATTGATAGATGTTACATATTTGAATGACCAATTAATTAGGGTAAACCCCATATTTTCCACTTTCATGTGGTCATACATAGGGTCCAATAAATGCGCATCATCCACTGTTCCTTGAGGAATATATACAATATTATATTTATCCATTTCATCTAAATTCAGTCGGTTGTAGTATTTATTTTGTATGGCCACTTCATCCCTATAATAGATCCATACATCCTCAAGTTCGAGAACATAAAACTACAGAGTTTCAAGGATTTTCAGCACTCCTTTATAATTAATGCCAAGCTTCGGATGAAAATATTTGAGGTTCACTCCTTTCATCTCGGGGGAGATATTATTTTCCGTTATGACTAATCTGTAAGTGTACTGGAAAATTGAGATTGGGAAATGGATTCCCAACTTATGTTTAATTTTTTGGAGCTAATGAAGATCCAACAATTGTCTCACCAACTATATCAAAATCCACTTATTGAGTATCTTAAAAATAAGTAGGGATAAGCCTAGAATCCTCTAACTCAAATATAGATAAAAGTTGGGAATTGAGGAAATATACATCCCCAATGAGATACATCATTCCAAGATGAATCAATACACCGACACTTGGAAAATTCTTTTTCCAACTTACATATGATGATGATGAAGAAAACATCGTTCACCCTTCAGAAATTATGTAGACTTTGTTGTAAAGAAAACTTAGGGTAGAACTCATGAACATAATCATAACTCCTTATACCATGCATTTTTAACATGTGGTACACTCTCATCCCAGTTATTACATATGTGACATATGATGTCATATGAATATATTTGTTGTATGCACTTCCCACAACTTCTTATGAAGGATGTCATTGATAAACTCCCCCCATATAAAGAGTTGTTTATTATTCCTCATAATAGTAAGGAGTTTGTACATCCATTCCTTATATTATTTTTCCTCAAGAATACCAACAAAATTATTTAGGAGTGTTATGATGTCATTGATTTTTGGGCTGAAATCACTCCTAGGTAGGTTCTTCGAGAATCTACTAATTGCAGGCTTTGTTTTCTTAAGATAGATCTTATTCAAAGCTTTAATGAAATCTTTTGCATTTTCATCCCAAGCCTATTGATCCTTTTTTAGATCAGTATCGACATATTCGTTAAGGTCTAGAAGCTTTATAAGTTCCTGCAAGTATTCTATTTCTAGGAAGATAAATACGTCTCCATATAGGTTTTTTACAGTCCTAGGGTCACCATCATAGTGACTATTTGTTGCAAGTATGAAATCCATACATTGTGTGGAGATAGGGAAGGATCCAACAAAATATAATCCACTATCATAGATGCATTGCATCTATTTTTTCTTAGAAGTGATTTTGACTCTTCTCCATAATTCATCCATGTGGATGTGGCCAACTATGTATCTCTTCTCTCATAATTCGAATCAATGTTTTAAGGGGTAAAACCCTTTGACACTTTCCTTTTATTTATTTTTCTTCTTTGGATGCTTCTGCCTTGGCTTTCCCTTTCCCTGATTCAGACATTTAAGGATGAATTGAAAAAAGAAGCTTGTCTGAGAGCTCCTTTAAATGCTCTAAAATAACAATTAGAACTTCTATATTGATTTGCACACTATAAATCTCAAAAATCCATTGTCAATATTTCCTATTTATCACCTCGAGAAAACTGAAACACTAAGTGGAACTTTGATTATGTTTTACACTATGATAAACTTGACACACTCAATGGGACCTTCTTGATGTTTTGTACCTCGAGAGTTCTGACACACTATTGTTGAATTGTATTTCTTTAACATCCAAAAAATTCTAACACAAATAATATAGAGGTTAAAACTTGTCATACATTCCATGAGTTTCAAAATATTGAGTTAATTTTTTAATTATGATGGAAAATTCCAAAATCCCTATCAAATCATTTCAAGGTTTTAGACAGGTTTATAATGATGAAAAATACAGATATAGTGTCAAAAACATAAGTCCATGGCATGAAAAACTTATTCTTATGACAAATAAAAATAATTAGGGAATCTAATCTTAATTTAAACAAAAAAAAATAGAAGAAAGAATGAAATAAAACCCTAACAGACCATCTAAGACATAAAATGAAGAAAAAAAGGAAAAACAAACTCAAAAACATATAAGAACCTGTTAGAAATATTGTGCTAACTAAAAAATGAAATGGTATTGAAGAGAAATCGAGAAAAGGTTCTTGAAATACCAAGAAAATATTTTTTAGGAATGTGAAGGTTGGTGTAAGTCTGGAGTTAAAAATCAAATTTGTATAAGCTGTAAATGATGTTGAAAATCCTAAATTTATATAATCATCCTGCATTAATTAGATGTTAGATGACATGTGTGGGACCAAATCTAATTTAGAAATTAATGTGTTGACCTAGGTTTGGTAATTTTATTGCACATGTCATGGCTTGCTTACATGCTCTCATGTTCAAAAAACCTGACACAAAGGGGTCATGTGTTTTGGGGATCAGGGTTATATTGACATGAAACATGCTTTGATAATTACATGTTCTAATGTCTCTTACCCTGAAAACATGAAACAGATGTATTTTCATGTTTCATGTTTTTAAAGCATCCATCATAAAACATGGCTAGGCCATTACATGTTCCAATGCAAGGAAAGTCTATTACCTGAAACACTACAATGTTTCATAGTTCAGGGTGTAAAAATAATTTAACATTTATCATATATGTTCCACTAAGTGTTCTGAAGCCACCAAATCCCAAAACCTTAAATACACTAGTGTTTCATGTTTCGAGTATCAAGATGCACTTGACATATGACATACAAAGGTGCATGATGATCCCAAAACCCCAAAAAATACAAGGAAAAAAACTTTTAAGACAAAATTTTCTAGATTTTTTAAAAGATAGGAAAATTTATAAGGCCCTCAATGATGAAATTTTTGATAGGTTATAAAAATTTTCTCATAAAACTCAAAATTTGGGATAACAATATTGTGGTATGAAAAAAGGCACTTGAGTTTACAAAACCAGTCTCATAACTATATGATAAATCTTCTCATGGTACAATCAAAAATCCTATATCTAGATGATTCAACTCTCTCTATGACTCTCTCTTGCCACTAGACTACTATGTGGTATTAGGGATGGTCAGTGTGGTCATACCCTCATGCTATAGCCTGAGTTGATTACCTTAAAGGCCCCATCATTGAATTTGTTCCCACAAAATCTCAGGAACTCTGTCATGGTGATGGTCATTATAATTGGCTCACCCTCAACCGTTGTGAAGAACTAGCTACTTGAGGATCCACTAGAATAGAAATCTCATACAGATCCCTATACCATACTACCTCTCCTTGCAACTAGGTAATTTAGTCAAGCATATATATTACACCTTGAGCTCTTGAAGTTGTTCAAACCACATTTCACTCCCTATGTAATAATTTCTCCAATGCTCAGGTAACATCCCTTTTATAGAAATGGATTTGCACTATAATCTATATCTCACTCTACTGTGAGGCCATCCCTCTCTCTGTATAGTGTATCCCTCTCTCTTTGCATAATATCCAACTTATATGTTTTTATATTTTTCTCCACAATATGCTTAGTTGCTGTAGCAATACGTCAATATATCACCCTTTTGATTTTATGATGAGCTATGAATGCTTCAATATATAATGAGTTGTTATTGTGAATTTTCATACTCAAAAGTTCCTAAGGACTAAATGGAGAATTTGGACTACTAAGTGATCAATTTACAGTTAAGTCTTGAAATTTTTGACTAATGATATCCTTAGGAACACATGCATCATGAAGTTCCTAAGTAAGGATGTCTTGAAGAACAAGTGATGACCTAAGAAATTCCATGAGGGATATAAGTTCATGTTTCTTCTCAAACTATTTGATAATATTATAGGAATCAAAAGAATAGTTAGCATTGGAATTTTTTTGCATCAGTGGTAGGTTTGGGATTAGGTGCATGAGATATAGTTGACTGGAAGGGTTGTTTGGCTATAGGTACCCAAGCATTTTCTCTCATGTTTTCACCACATGATTAGGATTATTAATTTTGATAGTTGTCACGGAATTAGGTATGTGATCTATGAAAGAAATAATTTAATTAAACTCAACCTTGTTAGAGGATTGACCCTTATCTTTGGCTTTATCATTTGTTTCATGTTTTTTGAATGGGTCCTTAAAAACCTTTAGTTTCTCGATTGGTGATTTTGTATTTGATTGGTTTTTTATTTTAATAAATTTGTGGTCAATTAAATATTGGATGTAATGGAATAGTTTCATATGGTGATCCATTTATTATTGTTGATGTGATGGTATTCACAATATTCATTTTCTTTGCACCATGTAGGATTTTGTTGTCCTTCCTCAAAGGTTCTTGTGATTGGATAAGCTACCATGTCATCACTTGATAATTAATGGAGAACACTAGAAATACTTTCTCTAAGAGGTGTGAACTATCTTCATTTGACTTCACATGGAGTAGTTTCTTTACTAGAGATTATAATTGGTTGATTGTTTAATTTATTTGGTTTTTATTGAGGATTTAGTACATTTTGAACATGGCGAGTATTGGGGACCCCATTATTTACAATATTTCATATTCAATTGAATTTTTTTGATTTATCATGATTTTGATGATTGTCCTTATTGGATTGATATTTTTAAGGATTTTTTTATTAAACCTTTGGTAATGATATCCCTTTTAATTTTTTATCCTTTTTCAATTACTTCCTCAAATTTTTTTAGGCAATGCATTTACATTTGGGATGATAATTCCATATTAATATTTGGTATGAAAATGCTTACCAATAGTTTTTCAGGTATGGAACAAGGAAATCAGCTTGTGATTCCTCTCCATCATTGAAGAAATTATGTGAACGTTTCATTATTACTTTTTTTGGTGTTGCAAAGATCCATCATTGTAACTTTGAAATCTAGGTTGAAAGAGAAGTGTTTAAAATTTTTTCTGATAAGTTAGCAATAGTTGTGATTGATCATTTTGGAAGGTGTAAAAACCAATCTAAGTCTTTCCCTCCTAAACATTTTGGGAAAAGACGCAAGAGATGGATTTCATTATAGGATACTTCTTGGCATGTCATGAAGAATTATTTAACATGTTCTCTTGGGTCATGTTTTCCTTTTTATTTGTTTTCGAAGGATTCAGGAAAAGATATGTGTAGCCAGGGTTAACTTTAAGACCCCCCCTCCTAAAAATTATTATAGAATTGGGTGGAAAATATCTGAAATGGGCTTTCAAAAAATGGCGAATATTCCAAAAAATAAATTTGCAGAAAAAAAAAGAACTTGCCCAAAAATTTTCAGGATTCTCTTGAAGATTTGCAAGCCTAACCAAAGCTCGAATTAAATTATGTTTAATGCTCTTCATGACCAATATGATGTATTAGTTCATGGTGATCATAAACTCTTCCTGTCCATTAGTCTACTAGCACATCCCCTAAGAGAAAAAAATAAAAATATGTGTAAAAATTTTGATGAATTATTCTTTTTTCAAGAATTATAAAATATGATTTTTGGATTCATTAGCCCTTTTTCCATAATGATTCATATATTGGATGACTAATTTTTGTCAAATTTTGAACCCCAGGGTGAAGAAACCAAAATTTTTAGCGAGTTGGGTGATTGCAGACACCCGACTGCAAAAAGACAGACCCCTAACAGCAAAAATGCAGATGCCTGATAGAAAAATGTGGATGCTTGACTACAATTTTTAAGGTGTCAAGAAGACCCCAGGAGACTCAAGGATGCAATCGGGTGTCTGAAAAGTACAAAATGCAAACGCTCGATTGTAGAATGCAAACACTTGACTAACAAAACGTAGATGCTTGAATATGAGATGTAGATGTCCAATAGTGAGATGCTCAAAAATTCATGAGGTAATGTGAAAATCCAAAGGTTGGAAAATGTATATTCTCAAGATGTATATGCTAGATTATGTATAATGTAATCCCCACATTGGGACGAATATATGTATTTATATCCTTCAAACATGTGTATAGGGAAGCAAATGTCGTGGCAAATTTCTTTTGCTAATATGGGGGGTTAATGGGCATGATTTGACACTTTTGAGGGAGATGGAAATTCTCAATCCCAAGGTGTGGGCACACTTATTAAAAGACACTAATGCCCCACATATAAGGTTCTCTTCAAGGGGGGTCTATTCTGTCATGATTTTTTTGTTGTATGATGAATTTGCATTTTATTTCTAAATTATGAGAACATCAAGGTTGTGATTTGCACGTATTTTTGGAGAACTTTATCTGGCAACCGCTTCTATAGAATCATTTTTGTTGGTGTGTGAGTAAGTTCTCAGCTCTCTAGTTTCTGAGTTTTTTTTGTGAAGAGGCCTTTGTTTTTTAGTGGTATGGGTGGGGGATCTCATCAAGACTGAAGCTATTGACCTCAGTTGGGGTCACTCCCGATGCTATGTACCTATTTGATAGCAAGGGTTTTTACCCCTTTTCTGAAAATCTTTGAAGGGGCACTACGAGAATCTCAGCAAAGACTTTGCTAGCACATAGAAAGTGACCCAAAAAAAGGTGTTGTTGTTGAGAGATGAAAAGGGATCATTTTGGAGATCAATGTGGATTTAGTGGCTAAATTTATGGGCATTCCGTTGGTGGGGAGGGAGGAGTCTATAAACTGAAGAAGAAAGCCTCTGAAGAACTGAATCTATTTCTTAAAGGTAATTGAGAATATCACCTCCCATTTTTTTGGCTACCTATAGAATGTCTTTACCTAAACCATTTGACAAGATTGGCTCTCACCTTAATTCAATTCTTAACCCTGGAAAGCCCACTAAAAAATGTATCTATGCTTACCACCTCCCAATGCTAAACCATTTTAGAGGGGGGCAGGATTTTAGTTTTCCCCTATTTTCTTATATCATTTTGTGTGTCTTTGTTTTCACAATTTAGTCATGTGGGATCTTTGTCCCTCTCCACTAGGGATTTATCCTTGCCCTTGTCAAAAGGGCGGCCTTGGACATTGACAAAACTGGTGCTCTCAACCTGGCTTTAGAAGCTTATGCGGACGGTTTTGGAGTCTGATTCGGAGGAGGAGGATTCAAGTGATGATGAAGATTCTCTGGATGGAAAACATGGAAGAGGATGAGGTGGAGGTGGTCATAGCCCAAAACCTTCATAACCTAAAATCTAAGCAGACCCCAAGCACTGATCCCGAACACTAAAGACGAGTCTAGCAAACAGAGTGCCTCAACTCCTATAAATGCTCAAAATGGAACAACACTATGAAGCTATGAGTCAGGTCAGACTCGATCAAAAGGGGACAATCACTTGGCCAGGATGGTTGTTGATATTGATGAGCTCAAGGGGGACATGTGGCTCACTAAGAGCTTGGTCAAGTTTATTTTTTAATGATTGGCACAAGATGAGGGGATCAGGTGCAGGAAGCTATTAGCAATGGGCAGGGGTGGTGAGATCGAAATCCTAAAGGCCAGCTTGGGGGGCCATAACCATGGATATGGATTATATTAAAGCTATCCTCCATAGCTATATGGAATGGAGCATTGTGACTGTTAAGTTGACCCTGCATGCACCCTCAAACTCTAGGGCACCTTGCCAATTCTTATTGTGTTGTAGATAGTCAAGGAAGGAAAACAAAAAGGTGACCCGAGATGGTTTAGATGTCAGCTCTTTGCCTGTTAATATTGATGCCATTGTAAAATAATGGGCTAAGGTGTTGGAGGGGGCTTGAAAAATTCTATAAATGAATTTGGTGTGGGGGTTGTTCTATTTTTTCACTATATTTGGTCTTTGGTTGTTTAGTTTCCTTCAATGTTGTTATTTTCACTATGGTTTTTTTGCTGTTGTTAGTTTTCACTATATGGGCTCCTAAGTGCTCCTTATTAATATGAACTTTTATACTATGGTGTTTTTTATTTTTATTATAACTTAGCTTAATGTTCTCTCATGGAGATTTCTTGATGTGTACGTAGTAGGGGTCCCCTTAACCCTCTTTTTACCACTAATTATATATATATATAATATTATATATATATATATATTATATATATATATATATATATATATATTATATATAATATATATATATATATATCTGTGTGTGTGTGTATTTATATGAAATTTATTATAAACACTAGGTGAGTTGACCCCCCAAACTAACTTGTTCCTATAATTTTTAGGTGTAATGTTGCTCCAAATGACTCTTAAAAATCACCCGAATCTAAATTTCAAAAAACTAAATATTCTTGAATTAGTGAAGAATTGCCACTAAAAGTTTCCCTGTGGTGCAACATTTCTTTTTCAAATGGATAGTGAAAAAAAGTTCTTCAAAGTTGGATTGTTTTTTCGCTTTTGCAATTTCCCATTATCATTTCTTTCATGATTTTACATTCTTGGGTGAATGGAGACCTTCCTTGAGAAATTTCCATGGTTTTTTTCAGTTTTTTTTATTAGGTTAGGCATTTTCTTCATTGGTTTTGGAAACCTTAAGAAGCCATATTAGAAAGGTCTATTGTCATATCTTGAATGTTTTCTATAAAGCTTCATTTTATGTATCCATTTAATCACTCGATTTTGGTTTGGTTTTTTCTAGATTTTGGTTTTTTCTAAAATATGTCTAAATTTATCATCATCAAAAATCCATGGGTAATTTAGCTCCCATTTTTGAGGATACAAAGAAGATATTGATGCTTGTTTTATCTTAGAAGTTATTTCTACTTGCTATATTTCTCCTTCGATGATTTTAGGTTGTATAACTTCTTCCTCTTCATCATAAATATATTTTTTTAGGGGGATTTTCATCATGATTTTCAAATATTTTATACATTTTGTTTAAAGTTTCCACCCTTTAGCATTAAAAAGAGTAGGAACCTAAAATGAGAGGTAGTTTGTGATTTTGATATATCTTATTTTGTTTTGATTGGATTGTCTTGATTTGAATTTAGATTTGATTGATTTTCTTAGATTTGATCATATGTATCCAAAATTTAATACTTTTGATTTGGATTGGATATGCTTATACTTGGATATGGGTATCCAGAATATAAGACTTTGATTTGGATTGGATTTTTTGATTTTTATAGGATTTTGAATATAGGTACTCAAGGTGAAAGATGTATATTTCAATAAGAATTGTTTTTATATTTTGAGTTAAATAAAGTGAATATCTAACAATATAAGAAACTTGATTTTGATGAAATTTGCATTTTTTGATGTGTATGTCCAAAGGGATAAATTTTATGATTTATTTTTGATGTTGGTAAAACACAAGTTCTAAGTTCCAAAGGGATTTTGAAAATCTAGTTTTGATTTTTTTTTGCTAGGATTTGATTTTTTTTTTGTGGAACACGGCCTAAAATTTCAAACTAGAATGTAAAAAAAGGTAAAGAGGTTCTTTTATAAACCAAGTTATATGATATTAATTTTATATAACCTTCTTTGTTTACAAACAGAAAGTAGCAAGTATACGCTTTGTAGAACATTTTAACTTTAAGAGGTAAAAATTTTCAAGTAATCCATGCAAAGTTTAATAAATAATGAGACATACAAGAATGTTATGAATGAGTGGATGAAATATCTTATCTCTCCAAATAGATGTTTCATTTGAAATATCATATTTATGAATATAAAATATATACGAGGATAGAAATGATGCAAGGAGCCCTTAGAATACTGAAAGAGACTCACCTAATCATTACTAACTCACTTAGAGGAGTGAATCACCACGTTCAATGCATACGCTTTGTGAAAATGTGGAAAGGTTATGGGGGAATGTTTTGAATTGTTTCCTTATTACACCCTGAATATTTATGGGGAGGATACCACATACTTCATTATTACAATTATATTAGATGATACTCGCAGTAACCCCAATAACGAAAACATTACCCGTAATTGGGAGACAAAGGAGAGTTAGTGTAGACACTAGTTTTTGACACCCCTAGGTGACCTACCCACACCTCTCATATTCATATTTCAATCCCTAAATAATATGCTACCCTTGTAATATCCATTTACTCTCGTAAATACTCACTTACCCCCTCATAAACCTCTGAAACCTTCTAAACCCATTTTATCTTATTAAATCCAAGCTTTCATAACCTCCTCAACACACTCTTACTCACGTAATTTTTCCCCCAACCCAAAACTTCCCCATTTGGAGGTGATTTCAACCACTTTCAAGTGAGTTTTCCCAACTTTTCCTGAATTTCCATGACTCTCAAAATCATCAAAAAATTCTATATAAACCCATCATCTTCCATGATTGGGGATCCTTGGACACATATAAAAATTCTAACCTTATAGAGACTAAAGCAACATCATTCATTGACATCTTAGCACCCTGTACATCCACACCAAGTCCTTGGAGATACCACACAAATGTAAGGCCTCTCTGTAACATTCATCATTTACATTTCACATTATAGGCAAGGTATTGTTTTCTCTTTAGATCCCCTTTTATCTATGCATAACTTTTAGCAACAATTCAATCATTTGATCACATATTCAAAATATAAAAAAATCACATTTTATTTCAATTTACTAATTACACAGTAATTACCTGTGATTCCCTTGAATCACCAGCGACTATCCTGAATCATAAGGGATTCCTACTTCTAAGCACTTTAATCACATATTGTGTGTTTCAGTCCATTTCACAATATGTTTTTGTTAATCTCTTTGTTTCAAGTGTCCTCTGTCTATAGATGATCATTCCAGGTGAAGGGTATAAACCAGACACCATCTTTGACTTTCCAATCATGCCACTACCATTTGTGTGGTAGGAATCAGATATCAACTATGAATTAAGTCTTTGTGTCATTTCTTTCACACCCAATCCAGACGAGATCACCGACTAATTATAAGTTCTCATCAAACAAAGTGATGAAGCCAACCGTTACCAGGAAGATGTTTTCAACCCTTCCCAACCTATCATTAAGGATATTAATTAATTCCCTCTATCCATATCCTTTGGTATTATTTGTATTTCCATCATCATCTCCAACTTAATTTTCTAGAAAAAGAAAGCCCTCTTGTTTATGGGATTGGCCTTTACCAAGTAATTCGTTATTTTATCATCTAATGTCTCTCTTGTCAAGCTATTACTTGTGTACAAGTTTCTTTATTCTCTAAGAGAATAGTCTCTTGCACCCATTTTGATTCATACATCTTGACGTTGTCGATGAAAGTAACATTAAACCCTACCATGTATTGAGTTTTGGTGATTTATTTCATAAAATAAGAGTGAATCTAAAATCTAATAAAACATTATGACATACATGGTGGGACACTAGTCCATTTTCAATCAAATTTTACATTTCCATAGTAAAATCTATTTCCTATTTCATTTCTTGTCATAACAACTAACTCTTCAGTGTGGATTCCTCTAGTGGATTTCTCAAAAATGAGTAAATAATTAAAAAATAGTTTTTATTGAACAAAGGTATATTTTTTTTTCTCATTCATTCTCCTTTTAGAATCACATATTTTGTGCTTTGTCTTCATTTAAATAAATTTTTCTTTTGGGTATTTAAAATAATCTTCATTTTTACCTGCTCATCTAGCTTAAATAGGGGTTAAAACTCTACATTCACTGATTCCATTCACACACATCCAAATCACATTACAAATCAAATTTGAATTCTATATACTTCCTTACATGTCTACCTACTTGGATTTCATCACTAAGGTAGAAACTGACTCGGTGCTTTGATTGAGTATAAACAATTAGTGAGTGGTATATTGGTGAAGAACCTGACACCCTTATCATTACAGGATCGTGAAGTGAGGGGGTAGACCCCAATACCACACCTCGTACTGACACCAACAACAATTTGGGCCTCTCGTACTCTCGCTTATACCAATGAATCCAACCTTGAAAAGACCTAAAACCAGACGTAGTTGGTATGAAACTTAATACCCTTTATCTACCATCTTTTTCTCTTCACACCTTTAGAATTAATCAAGATAATTAAAATATCTTGTTGATTGTGTAAATTTAGTTTTAATTAAAATATATTAATATCATTATTTGTTTTTTGTTGCATGGTTCAGACTAAACAAAAATCCCATTTTTAGAATACTACAGACATGTCAAACCCATTGTAAAATTCCCCTAAATCAATAAAAGAGCCACTACACTCCCCATTGTAGAATCAAATACATCCAAAATTCTTGATGAATCCATTCCATAATACTTTAACAATAGAGATCCATTATTTGAATAAATTATAGACACCAATCTGATTTCCCTTAGCATTTATCTTTCTTCCTGAGCTATTTTCCTTCTCTGTTATAGTTCATAGTCTCCACCAGATGTCACCACTATCACATTCAATCACTCCAAGCTTATCGATCCCTCTTATCATTTAGTTATCAAGAAAATTTATTCGTTTCTTACCAATATTAATATGGGAACATCAACACTTGCCTCATTTGCTCCCATAGTTAGCTTTGAACTCAATGCTCTTTCATCACAAAACTTGGTTACTCAACAAGGGCCCTTATCATCTACTTCCTCAGCTAACCCTGAGGGTGTCAAAACTTGTCACTATCACTTCATCACCCATAATTGATCAACAAGTTTAGGTTCCATTTGCATCCTCAGCTAACTCCTTGGGTTTCCAAACTCCCATTGTAACTTCATCCCTAGCGATTATTCACACCCCTTCCACGTATCTTTCCCCACCCCCCTAGTAAGATATTTCAGTATGTCTTATTCCACAAGCCCCTTGGCCCCACATCAAAACCCATCATCTTGCAACAACCTACATCCACAATCCAAAATTTAGTATCTATTCCTACATCCTTACCACCTATCAATACAAGTGTTATCACTAGCGCTTGTCCCCTTTTGGAACATACTTCTACAAAGAGTGTGCCACAGTATGGATACCTTCCTACTCAATAGAATCCACCACCTTACCATCTTCTTTTCAACACTTATATCCCTCGCCCCTATCAGTTTTTCCACTCTTCTTCAAAACTATTAGTTTCTTTCCAAACTTATAATATACCAGGATTTTTTCCTCCTTTTTAAAATCCCCTCCTATTATATCACCCATATCGATAATAAAAATCCCTCATATATAATCAAGTGAATACCTCAACTATCCAACCCCATCCAATCTATCCCATGCATCCGTTGATAAGTAGAATTGTGAGTCTCAAATTTGCCACTATGGGACCTAAAAATACGTATTTTATGAGAAGATATGTAACGATCTCATCAACCCATCTGTACCTTTTAAACCTTATCCTCCTCACCTAGGAAAATTTTAAGGATCCCTCTAAAAAAATGTATAAGATAATAATTAAATTTTGAAAAACCACTTTTAAAAGTAAGGAGAATATTAGGGAAAAAATCGTGGGGAAGGTGATTTTTTTCTAAAATTTAGGGAAAGGTTGCAGCTGCAACAGAAGCAGAATTTTACATGTTATTAGCATGTAACATCTAGAATGCTATGAGTCAATAAGATTTATAATATTACTGGTCAGTAGTACTCAAAATGATACTAGTCAATAGCATTCTGAATGTTATCATATGGTAGCATTCTCAATGCTACCGGCTAGTAGCATTCTGCAATTCTATTGGCTTGTAACATTTTGCCTGCTACCGGTTGGCAACATTCTGAATGCTATCGGCTAGTAGAATTCTACAATGCTACCAAATAGTATCATTTTACATGCTACTTACTGTTAGCATTATATAATGCTACCAGCCGGTAGCATTCTGTAATGATATTGGTCAATTTAACAAGAATAATGTTATCGGCCGGTAGCATTTTATATGCTACCATCTGGTAGGATTTCAAACTACTAGTTAGTTGCATTATCCTTTCTACTATTTGATATCATTATCCTTGATAGTCATTGGTAACATATAAGAATAAAAATTCCATCAATCCTATTAATTTTCACTTTACATTAGACAAAAAAATCAGCCTCTATTATCCACTGATATCAACAAGAAGCCTCTATCATACACTGAAAAACAATAGTAAATGATAAAAATAGACTCTTCTCATGATCTCAACAAGGAAACTCATCTCCAAATAGGAAGGAATAAGGTCATCTGTAGAGATCAAATAGGAAGTATGAAGGTCATCTCCACAGACCAAACAAGAAGCAGGAAGGTCATATCTAGATTCAAAATAGGAAAGTCTATTTAATTTATTATAAAATGTCAAGAAGGAAGGTCATTTCCAAAGTTCCTGAGAAGGAACAACCTCAAATCTAGAAGTTTTCTTATCATATCCTTATTTTTCCTCAACTATACAAACTCCTATCAGAACCCAATTCATTTTTTACAATGGAATTACACCTCTAGTTTCATAGGGCTAGTTTATATGCCTTGATTTGCTATTGACACCAAAAACACTCAACAAGCTTCTAGTAACTTATAGCAATTCCTATTGTATTTTTAAAACTCAACTCCCATCACACACACTATCCTTTAGAACGTTCCCTAAAGACATTCAACATTTGACAGGACTCCCACATAAAGATGTATATTTTATTACAAAATTTTTTATTATATTTGATAAAGATAGAAATTATTTAGAGTCTCATTACCAATTATCTATTGATGTAGCTACTGGTAAGTAACTAAGTTTCATATAATCATATTATTGTATATATCTTTTTTAATTTTAGGAATTTTTATTTTGTGACTTATTTAATATTGATAAATAAAATCTTCTTACATTTACAGGTTCCCCAAATCCTTCAAAAAAGGGAAATTCCCCTCAAGGATTTTAGTAACTAGTTTCTGCAAGGTGTGTAGTAATTTTTCCAGGCCAGAATCATATTGCAGGGTAGCTATAATGATATTCCAGTTTTTCCCTTGTTTATATTGTGTGCACCCTTAAGATGAATAACTATGAGTGATGCACTTTATTATCCTCTAGGATAAGACATGACCTAAGTAACATTAATGTGAATGAAAATGTTACCATTAATTCTACAAAAATTATTCTTTCTTTGTATTATGAATCTCTTTACAATTTATGTTGCACCACTACTCCTATCGCACTCAACAGCAAGCTTATAGCGATGTCTTTAAAATTTAAACAGTGGGAGGTCAATCCTAAATTTATGATTATTTAATTTTTAATCATATCCTTAATTTTCTTAATAGTTTATAAATTATATTTGGAATTAATATTCAGTTTGCTATAAAATTATAATAGGGGATATTTGTTGCAGTTACAATCAGAAGAGAGGTTTTCATAAGAGGACATTTGCTTCTAGATTCCAGAGATTATGTTAGTGTTTTAAAAGATCAACAGATCGAGGACACCACTCGGTTCACTCCAAAAATAAGCACTTATCAATTGAAATAGATGAGTTCTTTAACTCCTAGTCAAATTGACATGTCCATCATGCCACTAATCACAGGTTTTTAATATTTCTATCTTCTATTTCCAATATTTTTAACGTATATAATATAATTTTATATAAATCTAAATTAAACATTTATAATTTTTTTGTTAGGTTAATTATTAATTAACCATATATTAATTATGCATTTCATATTTCATTATTTAGTTAATGTTATGAATCAAGTAATGTTGTTATTTGGTTTTAGTAACCATATTTGTTTTATGTAAACATTAGGGATGTTGTTATATTGTTTTAACAATATTATTGTTTTTCTTCCCAGATGTAATATTTGGAAGCTAATGTATTTGCATTGTTAAACTTCTCTTTTATTTGTATCATGGCTGTGCAATACATACATACATACATACATACATACATACATACATACATACATACATACATACATACATACATACATACATACATACTACATACATACATACATACATACATACATACATACATATATATATGCAGCTATGCTTCTGTAGCCTACTTTTGTGTATCAGATTGATTGATTTTAATACAATATTCAGGCTTTCATCCCTATTGCTCAATTTACATTAGGTACCAGAGTGAAAATCTAGACTTGTGAGCCTGTGAAGGTGTGGAAAGAGAGAGCAGCCGAGTCGGAGAGCCAGTGTTGCCTCCTGCAACCTCCCAGCCCCATCCCTACAATCCTCACATCCTCTTGTTGTTCCAGGTGTTTGAAATACAAATTTTTTTTACACTTGGCGCACCTAGCACCTGGTAAAAATTTTTGCAGGTATATATATTAAAAAAAAACTATCCCCATTCAAGGGTTTTATCATCTATTTGTTATCAAATTTGGAGGACATTGTTGTTGTTTATTCTTTTCAGTGAGACCCTACTGTGTATTGAGTTGCAATTCGGGTTACTGTATGATGGTTGCTCTAGTGAGTCATTTTGAAAAGGGCCAAGCCCCATTACCTCTACACAACCTGTGTCCTGCTCCACGTTGGCTTTCCATTTGTGAACATACACGACAGTTAGAAATTATAGAGGAGTATCCAATCAATATGGTGGCGAGTTGTATTGAAAACAATTGTGGCCTCAATCTCCATTTTCGACCCCTGTATACAAGCTCCAAGCAGTAGACTTAGCATCACTCACAGTGAACCCCTCTGGCCATAGATTAAGGCATCTCTCTCCTCCATGAACACTCCCAGCACCAAGCCAAACCTGCACAAAGGAACAACAATCAATTAAAAATTGGTGGATAAATAAAAAGAGGCGGATTGATAAAATCACCAAATAACAGTGACCTAACACAAAGCAAAAAAACAGTGGAGGAACATAAAATACAAAGGTGTTGAGATAAAAAAAACATCTTAGATCCGTCTTCGGAGCTCAAAGGAACCCTAATCCACATTCCACGCAAGATCCACATGGCCTCAACCTCTTGCCAGCTCGCTATTTTTCCAAAAAAAAAGAGGTGAGTCAAATTACACTCTCTTTAAATATAATTTGCTCAAACTTATACATCAAGCGCTCATATAGCCTGATTAGATAGGAGGAAAGACTTAGAAGTGGGAAGCTTGGGGTTCGAATCCCACCCACAACAAGAACTTTTGAAATTTGAAATTTGGCTTGAAATTTGGAGAAACCACCATACTTGGAGGTAGATTTCATGGAAAACCACCACTAAACAGATAGTTATAGGTATAATCACCTCTAAAAGTTAAGTGAAGAAATCCCTAATTTAGGGTTAAAAAAATTCTCCCATTCAGCCTATTTTTTCATTTCAAGAAACTTTTTCCAAAGGGGGGATAGCTAAAAAATGCATTTTCAGCTAGTTTTTTGCAATTTTTTGTAGTTTGGGTCATTATGGGCTCCGAAGGCCAACAGGACCCGTAAAACAAAAAAAATTACCTGTCATTCAATTTTTTCTAGATTTTTTAATGTAATTGCATGCTGCAATATATTGTACTAATTTGTAGGTTTCCATAAGTCAACTACAAACTTTGTAACAATTCAGAAATAGGTAGAAAATTTGTAATCAAAAATAGAAATAAAAATTGGTTCTATAACACTCACGAGATCCTAGATCTCATTCGCAGCCTTCGATATATACAGTGCCTCTGGGAAGCACTTACGGGTAAAGCCGTCATGACTACTATTGCACTTAATGTCTAATATAGCTGCAACAATGTCATCTAGGCATCATCCCTATAAATTGATAGGGACTAATAAGGTCACAGTGCACACACTATGAGCCATACCATCCGTCTGTGAACCATTGCATGACATAAATCCAAATTGAGAAATTATCCAAGTATATAGAAAAGTTACGCGCACATATGAGGATATTTCTTTGAGTTGGTGTCAATAATCACACAAACCCCTTTCAGTACTGTCTCGGTACCACGTATTGAATTCTTTCACGTATGTTAACACCTCTTTCACATACTTCCAGGTATATAGAAAGGATGAACTTCTTCCACATACCACTGGGTATATCAAAAGGGTGCATATATAGAAAGGTTTGGTATATCAGACAAATGGTATATATATTGGGAGACCTTATACCTGGAGTGATAAGAGCCAAACCCTGTCAGTAATCTCTGCAAAATGGGCACCAATGCCTCCAAATTTTCTCTTTTGGATTCACAACTACTCATAGGATGCCTCCAAATTGTTCTGAGAGCACTCCCCTCTTATTACCGCATTTTTGTCACAACACTAAATGTGTCAGATACGACAGTTAGTTTTGACAAGCTGGTAAACCTACTGCAACAAGAGGAAGCCATGCACAATAAGGATAATGAAGAGGATAAGGCACTTTCTTCACATCAAAAATGGAAAGGAAAAGGTAAAGGAAAACCTAATTCCTATCAAAATTCCCAAAATCAAAATCATAATCAAGGGGACAGAGAACAGAAGAAGAAATGTCCTAGTGTCCTCTACAAAAGAGGACATGACCTACAAGATTACTGGTATAATACTTACAAGAAAGGTTCATCTATCAACTCTGGACCTCAACAACAATAGTCTCACAAGAGACATTCTAAGTATAATCAAGGGTAGAAAAATGGGAACTGGAAAAGAAGACCCCCATCAGCAAGGAAATATTGCTGAGCAACAAGAACAGTTAGACAATGAAGACTACTTGTATTGTTCGATCAAGTGAACCATCCACGTCATCTAGGGATGTTTAGTATGTTAATTCGGGGGATACTCGACACATGACCAGCCATAGAGATTGGTTTATTTTAATGAGGGACACACCATCAAAAAACCATGTTTCATTGGGTTATGATTCTTCATACTCAGTTTAGGGGATTGGGAACATTTATCTACCCCTTGGTTCACGCAACTGTAGACTATCAGATGTCTTATATATCCCTAGGTTGACAAAGAATCTACTTTCAGTCAGTAAACTCCTTGATCAAAACCTAAAAATTGACTTTGATAGTCATTCTGGCAAGAAAAAATGTTTGATTCGAGACAAATCAAGAGGCTCGAAAATAGTTATGAAAGCCTCCAATGTGGGATGCACGTTCCAACTTGATTTTGTTCACAGAGACGATCAAGCACTTGTGGCTAAGGAACTCCACCTCAACATAGTTGTGGCATCAAAGACTTGGTCATGTAAGTTTCAAATATCTCAACACACTTTTCCGGCGTAGTATGGTACATGGGCTACCATCTCTGTAAAAGGATACAGACAAGTATCCTCACTACCTAACAGGAAAACAACATAGAGCTTCATTCTAGAGGAGTACATTTCAAGCTCATGGAAAACTTGACCCTGTTCATACTAATATTTACGGTCTAATGAAGCCAAGTCATTTTCGGTTCCAGTACTTCATGCTTTGTGTTGACGACTATTCAAGGAAAATGTGGATTTTTTGTCTTCGCAAGAAAATTAAAGTTTTCGAAACTTTCAAGAAGTTCAAAGTAGCAATGGAAAATGAAATTGGTCATCACATTAGAACTCTCCACTCAGATCAAGGGGGGGAATTCACCTTTGATGAGTTCAGAGACTTCCTACAAACTCATGGGATTCATCAACAAATTCCTCCTACACACAAACCATAGCAAAATGGTGTTGTTGAGAGAAGAAATCGTACTATCATGGAAATGGTGTGATGCATGATCGATGACTCTGGACTTGCAAAGAAATTTTGGGTAGAAGCAGTAAAGACAACAATGTATTTTTTGAACAGAGTGCCCACAGTTGTTGTTGATGGTGTAACACCACAAGAATCATGGTCAAAATGGAAACCATCTATTGCACACCTTAGAGTATTTCGGTGCAAAGCAAGCATGCACATACCCAAGAAGAACAGAAAGAAATTGGACATGAAGTCACAAAAACTCATCTTCATTGGGTACAGTGAAGAGAGCCTTAGGTATAGATTGATGGATCCTAAGACCAGAAAAGTCTACACTAGTAGAGATGTTGAGTTTTTTTAGAAGAAGGAAGCAGAGACTCCTCCTCTAGGCTCACCAGATGTAGATTTTTCTCCAATTGTAAAAATTGAATTTGTTGTTCCCTCAGAAGATGAAAGTGACGATGGGGATGATGGTGTTGATCAGATAAAACCACGACCCATGGGAATAGTTTAGCATATGCCCAAGTGGTGTACTAGCACATTACGATATGCAAGAATGGATGCTCCACCAGATACATCCACCCCTGGACCACGGACTTGTAGTAAAGTAAGAGAAGAAGTTAACTTTGCTTTGACGAGTAGAGTTATTGAATCTAATGAGCCCTCTACAGTCCAGGAATCCCTAAAATCAAAATCTTGGAAAGATGCCATGGATTCTAAATATCAATTAGTGATGAAGAATAACACTTGGTAGCTTGTCAATCTTCCACTAGGAAAGAAACCCATTGGATAAAGATGGATATTTAAAAAAAAGTACAAAGTAGATGGGACAGTGGACAAGTATAAAGCAAGACTTGTAGCAAAGGGGTACGCACAAAAAGAAGGCATAGACTATGAAGATACATTTTCTTCCACAGTTAAGATCAAAACAATCATAATGATCTTTTCTCTAGATGCACAGTTTGGCTCAAAAGTCCTTCAGGTGGACGTAAGAAGTGGTTTCCTAAATGTATATTTACAAGAAGAAGTCTACATGACTCAACCTAAGGGATATGTAGTACCTAGTCAAGAAGCAAAGGTATGCAGACTCAGGAAATCTCTGTATGGCCTCAAATAGGCACCTCATGCATGGTACATCGAGATTGATGAGCATCTCATACAACATGGATTTGTTTGAAATCCATACGATCCCAACCTCTACCTCAAAAATCAAGGGGGGAACATTTTGATTGTTGTTGTTTATGTTGACGATCTAGTCATCATTGGAAATTCAGTGAGGATGATCAATGTAACGAAGAAAGATATTAATCGATCGTTTGACATGACCGATCTTGGGTTGATGCATTATTGTCTTGGATTGGAAGTATGATAGAAAGATAATCACATATTTGT
Organism: Taxus chinensis; assembly: GCA_019776745.2. Lineage (NCBI taxonomy): Eukaryota > Viridiplantae > Streptophyta > Pinopsida > Cupressales > Taxaceae > Taxus > Taxus chinensis. The sequence continues at coordinate 830,563,056 of CM034146.1, forward strand.
TTCTCAAATGAAATATACCAAGACAACTCTTGAGAAATGTAGGATGATGGATTGCACACCAATTGCTACACCCATGGAGAACAAATTACAATTATCTCATTCAGATCCATCCCCTGAGGTAAATGCCACTCTCTATCGGTAGTTGATTGGGAGTCTCATTTACATGACATACACTAGATAAGATATCAACTTTGCAGTAAGCTATCTATCCAGGTTCATGCAGGAACCCAAAGAGTTTCATTGGAAATTAGTAAGGCACATCTTGAGATATCTCAAAGGATCAGTGGATCTTGGTTTAGAATATAAGAAGAACGACAACTTCTTCTTGACTGAATATTTGGATTCAGATTGTGCAAGAAATATTAATGACATAAAATCCACTTCTGGATTTGTTTTCTTTATGGGATCTGGACCAATATCATGGGGAAGTAAGAAAAAACACTTCATTTCTCACTCTTCCACAAAATTCGAGTATCGTTCTGCAGGAGAAGTTGTTTGTGAAGTGATTTGGCTACGTCGCATACTAGAAGGACTTGGAATACCATAGGACAAACCGACCACCATGTATGTTGACAATGAAGGTGTTCTCAAACTTGTTTGCAATCCAGTGTTTCATGAAAGAATAAAGAACATTGAGGTATAAGTTCATTTCATACACAAGCATGTGTTAAAGCACAACATGGACAGCTTCAATTTTTTCCAATAGTTGAACAACGAGTAGATATCTTCATGAAGTCACTTGCTCGTGACAAGTTTGAGTTGTTCAGATAATTCCTCTCCTCATCCCTTGAAACAATGCACAATTAAGGGGGGAATGTTAGGTTAATTATTAATTAACAATATATTAATTATGCATTTCATATTTCATTATTTAATTAATGTTATTAATTAAATAATGTTGTTATTTGGTTTTATTAACCATATTTGTTTTATGTAAACATTAGGGATGTCGTTATATTGTTTTAACAATATTATTGTTGTGCTTCCCGAATGTAATATTTGGAAGCTAATGTATTTTAAATTTGTTGTTGCATTGTTACAACTTATCTTTTGTTTGTATCTCGGCTATGCAATACATACATACATACATATATATATATATATATATATATATATATATATTGCATCATGTTTCTGTGTATCAGATTGATTGAGTTTAATACAATATTCAGGCTTCCACCCCTGTTGCTCAATTTACAATTTTTTACATTCCTTTGGTGCAGTAACCTCCAGTACCTCAAGTTTATATCATCAGGCTCATGCTAACCCAACAATAATTGTATATGAATTTTATGAAGCACAAGATTGAGATATATCTTCATTATCACAGCGCATGTATCTCATTTAAGTGTTAATTTTAATTTATTTTTAGATTGTTATGAATTGTATAGTTTTAAATGAAGAAACTAATAAATTTAAATTTTTAATGGTTAATTACATTAGGTCAATACTATCAGTACCAATCCCACTCGCAGTATTTTCAATCTATCCCTCAACAACAACCATAACAACTACAACATGCACCATCTACATCCCACCTAAAATCTACATGAATAAGTAATGTTTTTTAATCATAAATGATATATAATTTTATATAATTTCATTCTTAATATGTTTTTTCATTTCAATTTTCTCATGTTTTCTAGAATTGATTGTTAAAGTGCATCCTCTGCCTCCAATTCCAAATACATATGATTATTTGAGGGAAAAGATGCCACCACCACCACCACCATAACAAAATGTTAGGACTAGGGGCAAAGGGAAACATATTTCCTATAATGATCTTGCTACAAGTAGGGGAACCCTTAATTTTGGTGTTGAGTTTCCAAATTTTTGTTGGGCAATGTTACTAGTGCGCAGGGTGTATTTATTTTGAATGAAATTGATTTGGATGAAGAATATCTTAGCATTGAAAGTGTCAGCGGTGATCATGCCCATGGAAGTTTCAATACACACTATATGATTCATGGGATAAGGAAACCTTCTTGAGAGAGAGAACAAAAATCAAACACACATTCTCCTGGAGAAACTACCTTAAATGACAATGAAAACACTAGTTTTTCACTTGATAGTCTTTTGGTTGATAATTTTCTAGCCATTGTTAATGATATTTAATTGAAGGATATAGAACTATTAGAATTGTGGGATTTTAGGGATAATTTTTTAATTAAAGAACTAAATTCCTGATTTAATAACTACTCCCAAAGACATTTATTGTATTCTTTGGTTCAATACAAACCAGCTAAGATTGATATTTTGATGAATCAGGATGTGTTTGGTACTGTGTCTTTTTCAAATACTTATAATGATGATGTATTAGATATAATGTTGAATAGAATAGATAATTTAAATTCAAAATCACAAGCCTACCATAATGTGTGGTCAAGAGATAAGGGCCTTGTTAATACGAATGAGAAAATGGATAAGGCATTGGTAATTTTAAAATAATTTTCAAATATGATTTATAATTTTTTTTTTAATTTTTTAATTATTTTTTTTATTTTTAAAATGCATTCAAAGTACTAGAATTTGAAGAATGAGGCAACAGTGCTTGATGTACAGTTGAAAAGTGCAAGGTAAATTTTAATTACAGTAGTTGATTTGAAGAAAAAGCTTGTTATTTTAAACAAGTAAAATAATATCTTAAGAAGGATAATAAATGAGAATGAAATGGATCCTAAAATATTGTTGAAGAATAAAATAGAATAAGATCAAACGTTATTATTTTTCGATGATTCAAAAAATCTAAAACTTGACATAATTTTGAATATCAATGCAGCCGCTAAGGATCTTGTTCAGTCTGGTGTTTAAAAATAAGGTTGTGGTGTGAAGGATTCAGTAACAAAAATGAAAGAATATACTTTGTGAGGATGAAGCTACAATATGAAATTTTCAAAAAAAAAATTGAAGCTCTGGTTGTAATTTGTAAAATAGTTTAATATTCAGACTATTAATATATATACTTTTCTTGTAATTTTGATGTTCTTCATTATATAAAAATATTGAGATTTAAACTATATATGTATTGTACTTTTATTATATTCATGTGTAAGTTCTCCAAATAATTCTATGCTATTATTTTGGTTTAAAATACAAAAAGAATAAGTATGACATTTCTCAATTAAAAACTTTAAAAAAATTACAACATTGAAAATATTATTGAATAAATAACATGTGTAAATCAAAAATAACAAGTTACATATGTATAATATGAGATATGAAATTTTATTTCTAGAAATAATATGCCCATACATAAATCTTTATTCTATATCAAGTAGCTCAAACAATTCTTGACTATTTAGGTCTTCAAAACACAAACTATTATCTAATCTTTCATTCATGTTTTTCAGTCGTTGTTTTGATTTTTATGTATTCTTTGTTACTGTTAGCCTCTATATTACAATTACAGACCCATCTCCTTTCTACAATATAATTCCATACTTCCATTACTCTTTCATAAGAAAATGTTCTCACATCATATCATGAAACATGTCTCAAGATTTGTATCCAGTCTATTTCGATATTTTGATTTAACAAATGTTAATGCGCTAAAAAAATTCATCGTCAATTGATACCAATATAATGTTTTGACATAATTCATACAATCGAAAATATTCATTAATGTTATCATGTATGATGCTACTAGGATACAATTTTTTCATAGTTGTGTAATTGCACCGTTATCTATTGGTTGACTTAGTAAGTCATTATTTGACCATTGTGATGTTAAAATGAGTTGATTGCCATGAAAGTAGTTCCTTATTGAATAATATCCTTAATTTGAACTCCATTACATTCTACTAATTTTCCAAAATGTTTAATGAGAGTAACCATGTGTCTTTTGTATGAATCACTTATAGTTTTCTTATCTACTACAGGATTCCAAAATATAGGATTGACAACTACTATGGCCTTAATAATCTCATCCCTTTTAAATTGTTCTCTGGTCTCACTAGATAAGGATTTTGAAATTTTCTGAAATTTGATTCTTGTTTGAGATATAACACCTTCATATAAATTACGTGTTACAAGTATGTCTTCAATGTTTGATCCAACAATATCCACTCTATTTTGGAAAGTGTGCATTTGAATCTTGTTCCCATTTACAACAATAGAAATATTACCACTTATATCTAGTCGAAAATAAATTTTAAGATCCTTTAAATTTGTTAAAGTTTCTCAACTATTGAATACTTCCTTGAAACACATTAATCAGAGTTTGTATAACAAATATATTGTTTTTACATACATGTTTTCTGCAATATAATGAAGTCGACTATGTAAATGGATCTTTCTTAAGCATGTTTTGTTAAGGAATTGATTTCATTCAACATGGGTAGAATCCCACAAAGTGTAAATAATGTTTCCAAATATGTTAAGTGGTAAATCAGATCTTTTTCCATATCAACATACATATGGTACTTAAACGTGAAACATGTTAATGATGAATATTCATCAAAATTCTTCGTATAGGTTCATACATGAAAATCCATCTTGTATCACGTCTTTAAGAAACTTTTTACCATCTGTCACTCCAATTGTAAATTTTTAAAACTCCTGAAATATTTTTAGAACATTTAACATATACAGGTGGCAACTCATGGATAAGCTCCTCAAATTTTTTCAACATTTAAATTCTTTTTATCTTATATGTAAGATTCATCCTATGATCCATGCAATGAATTGGAATCATGTAAGGCACAACTAATTTTTATAGGTAGACACCTATAGTTTGGTCAAAGTACTATTATTCCTAATAGTGCACTAACTTTTCTCCACCTCACAAATTGATGACATACTGATAGTTAGACCTATCTAACTCCCCTTTTTTACGACACTCTTTTGGTCATATTCCTCTTATAAGTCCATTAAACAAGCTAATATAGCATTTTTATTGGCTAAATCCTCTTCTTATTCCCTTCCACGCCAATTCTATTAGCTTCCTGGAGTATCAATCCATTCCATTGGGATTAATTGAGCCTCTCAACAACTCTTTCAAAACCCTAATTTCTCTCTAAAACAAGATTAACTAGCCTAACCTAAGTTAACTAGTCCTAACCATGGTCAACCTCTTCTAAAACCTAGTCAAATCTTACTTTGAATTATTAAAAGTGCTTTTTGGGCTTTTTCATTTTGTCCCACATGCACCCAAATCTCCCACTTTCCCAAATGGAAAACTATAAATAGACTACTACCCCCCCCTCTCATTTCTAAGAAAACTTCTTCCCTCTAACATAAACTATAGTATTATTGTTAGGATTGAGAGTTTATTTCATTTATTGGGCTATTTGTTTTACCATTACAACACATACAAGGATAGAGTAAATGGGAAGAACCCATATTCCTTGAAGCCATTAATGGTGATCTCCCATTCTCTTAAGCACAAAATGATTGCTTAGATCCTTATTGGGCTCATTTACTTAAGCTTTAAAGAATAGAGGGTAGTTATATTTTTTTTGTTTTTCTTATTTACTTCAGAGTTTAATGCATGTAAAGTAGGAATCCTTGTTCATTTCTTATATGATGGTCCATTGATTGGTTTTGCACAAATATTTGGGGTTTCTTAAGTATTCTTACCCCATTTCCATTACTTTTTCAACCTTTCTTTGAACACATTTGGCACGCTCGATGGGGACACCTCACCATTGTCCTCTAAGGGCCATTTTCAAGCCTTTTAAAGTCTATTTTGATGTTTTCTTAGAAACACAACTTGGTATCTATTTAATTGATTTTTTTTAAGTGAGCTAAATCATCCATATTCATACATTTAATGTGTTTAAGCTGAAAATAGGCTTCTTTAAATAACCTTCAACCTTGTTTTCTTGTCAAAAAATTTCATTTATGTGAGTTTGTAAACGTTTTTTCAGGGGGTGCACATATGTATCCTAGAGGGGCGCGTCTCTATTGATAACCTAGCACTGGCATTGAGCTAGCTGCATACCTATTTAGTCGTAACTACTAGCTGACAACACATTTAGACTAGGTCACGTATCCACCGAACCATTGGTGTCTCCATCAACTATTGATAATCCTCGTGTCTCTAGACATGTTTATGTATTCTATCATATTGTGTTTTCTACATTTTTTGACCCGCAAGCATATCCATTGATCTGAGAGCATCCACCTTGAAACCTTGGCACACCTTTCTCAAAAGCCAGCATAGGTGTTTGTGCTCACTTTCATAAAACCCTACCATACATCCACGTTGGTTGGGGCGCATATCCATTGACTGGGGCCCGTAGGTGTCATTCTAGGCGCATAGGCATCTATGTCATAATTTGAAATTATTTTTTCCCAAGCTGTGAGATCATTTTCTTGAATTTTTCTGAGGTTTTCAAGGGTTAACAAAGAAAGTACAAGGTGATGTTTAAATTTTTTAAATTTTCATAGCTTAAGTGTTTTTTTTTTCTTAACTAGAACAGGGTTAGTAAAGCGCATATGCTCTCTCCTTGCACCCTTTAGGTGATATTAGAGATCAAAAGAACTTCTATAACCTTTTATCATGTTTAAAAACACTTATTTTATGCTTCTAGAGTAAACTATTTTCCATATAATTTGTTTATATAAATTTTTCACATTGCATATGCTCTTCCTTCGGGCCTTTTTAGTGATCTTAGGAATCAAAAGCAACGTGTAAATTCCCTTGTTTAATATACATATTTGATGGAAACTTAATAACTCATTGCATGCAGAACCTAATGCTTGTCAAAGAAAGGCGTCAAATAAAAAAAACTTTTAATACACATGTTTTATACAGGTTACCAAATGGTGTGCTACTTAAAACCACATTAATTTAAGAAAGATAAAAAACACACCACTTCACTTCACATTGTAATGTAGGTTTCAGAAAAGGGTACGTCCCTATCCGCTCAACTAGAACATAACCCCTTTGGCATAATGCTTTAAGCTATAACAATGGGGGTGGTTCTAGGAACCCTAAAGTAATCCACCACTGAGTAACCTCGTGGATGAAATAGGAAGCACTCTGCTTACCCACTTGACTAGTTTTTCATTCTGAGTTAGAGTCAAATTTGTCTATATTACGACCCCATTAACAGTACAACTGAACACACTAGTTACTCAATATATCAAAAGGGGGTGAAGTAAAGTCAAGATACTCCCAAATCAGTTAGTGTGACTCTTTAGGTAAATCAAGCTCACTTCTAAAAAACTTGTGACAACTAGTTAAGGGAGCCACTCTATCTTGGAGCCCACTTTATTAGTCTGTTTTCATGTCGATCCATCATGAAGTTATGACTTACTTGGATTCTAAACCTTTTTTTTCAAACAAGGTAAAGAGTCCACCTAAGTTTGATCTGCGTGTCTTTCATCATGAAAATTAATCGACATCTCACTTATTTTAGCTTTTTCTCACCTTCAGATGAGGTGAAGCTCATCCTAAGTGGCACTTAGTTTATTTTCATCTTTCAATCTATGCCCTTGCGTTCTCACTTCCCACTTTTGGGGTGATAAGGAAGCATACCTCGCACATTTGGTCAAAGATAGTAATCACAACTTTTTTGTCTTTTTACGCCCATCCATCTTTATGATGGGTTTTTTAATTTCTAAAGTGTGCAAGTACGCTTTCATATCTTTGACAGTCCATCAATCTTTATTTCAATATCATCTTCACTACTGCGGGTTGGGTTCATCATTTTATCTCTTCTTGAGTTTATATTTTTGTCTTGTATTTTGGTCACACCAATTTTGGTACTTACATCATGTTTTCAATTTCTTGAGAACGTGATATAAGTCCCTTTATTATACGTAATTACATGTTTCTCACACAACTAGAAGAATTCTTGCTATAATTATACTTAGTTTCAATTCTGAACGTCATCTAAATATTTTTGAGAGTGTCGATATCACCTTATATATACCACAATGACATCATCTTGATACTAACCACCCTGTTTTCCTTGGTTAATGTATTAGGATAGTGTTGTCACGCTATACACATTCGCGACTTCCATTTTTCACAAAAATTAGCTTTCACCGGCATTTAAACTAGTTTCAGTATACTTCGCCAAGAGATTGTGTCAATACCACTTCGATATTTAGGCCTTGTTAGAATTATAACTTGATCTATGTATTGATAGGATATTGTCACTATCCATGCATTTAGGGTATAAACTTGGCGTAATGTTAAATTCGAGTGATCATTTCATCTAAGTGTTCATACGAGTGTTTCCTTGATAAAAACAACTACATAGCATTGCATCTAGGACACACTATGTGATATTTCAAACATCATATCGAATGACTTACAAAAACATGTGTTTAGTATTCACGCTAGTTTCGTATAAATGTCAGCTAGTAATGCCTAAAATCACAAGGATTGCATCCAAATAAAATGAGCACGACTTGGGAAAAAACCCTTTCGAGACCTTTTCATTTAGCGGAAACAACTTAGTGCCTCTCTTTTCATAAGTTAAAGACTGTAGAGCCACTAATTGACCATAGCAGAGAAGGTTCATACTCTTCTGGAGAGCAACATAAATTAGACCTAGGCATATTTGACGAGCTTCATATATTATAACAGAGACCAAGTACTCACAAGAGTCCTAGAATTAGGAGCTAAACATTCCGCATGAACGTGAAGTAAAAACCAAGGTCATTAATCACAAAATGTAAGAACGAGTATCACTCTTAGACATTGGATAACCCCTTTGACATGGGGTATGCCTCTACTTCTGGGCAACATCATACCACTAGCGCTAAAGGAGTCCCATCATGATGCCACCTGGTGATGCACAAAGACCTTCACGTAAAATGAAGATTCAAGTGCAAAGCCTCACCGCCTCCCACGTTTGATGAGGAAGAGGATCCTTTAGTTGAAGAAATATATCCTTCAAAAACATATCTTGAAACTGAGCCAAAAATTAGCAAACCTAGGCTCTTTAAGAAGAAACGTATACAAAGACAAAGACAAAATGAAATCTAGTGAATTCCACTTCAATCCATATATTAACACTACCTTTAAAGTGGCTAAGGCATAAAAGGCCAATGTCACCTACCAAAGAACAACTCATTCAGAAGGAGTTACAATCAATGAAATACATTGCTTACTATGATTGTAGGAGGGAAACACGGAGGACATAGCCAGGAAATACTTGTATGAGGAACTGTACACTTACCCCATTCGGCAAGGTACATGTTGCAAAAAAACCCTTCCCAAAGCATTTTACCATTCCAAAATTTGACAAATATAAAATTAAAGGTGATCCTCAAGATCACATCAAGGACTTTTATAGGGCTTGCCAAGAGGTTGCATATAGCAATAATTTCTTGATAAGACTCTTCCCTCATAGTCTAAGGGCACTAGGCATTGGAATGGTTCTTTAGCATACCCAAAGGAATCCATTATAACACGTGTCCCACATAGTTAGCAAAGAAATTTGTACGACCTTATTCTTTCAACATGAAAAACAATATCACAATGAATGACCTCTACAATGCGTAAATCAAAAGACCTAATGAGATTCTTTGTATGCTTTTTACAATGATGGCGAGGGTTAGGCAATTCCATTTCCCTTGTGTCATTACCAGAAAAGCAACCTAGAAAGTCATATGTTTTCCTAACATTAAACCCAGAAATAGCCTTCCATTTACAAATGCAAATGTGGCTCTAACCTTTGAAGAAGGTCATAAAGAAAGGAATTCAAATCAAGAAGGCCCTCATCGTAAAGGGAACTCTTAAACCAGCCGTTAAAGACTAAGCATGAAACAAAATCCATAGACAAACCAAAGTTCTTCAATAAGAACAGGCATGTCATTAGTGATGGCATTACAGAACTCCAAAATAGTCTAAGCCATGCAGACAAACCTAATTTTAAAGCTATTGCAAGGACCTCATCTCAAGGCACCCACTAAACGTACATGTGTCCACACTGTTAATAGAATCCCTATATGCCATAGACTAAAGACAGTTAGATAATGTAAACATGGTGGAATATCCAACTGTGTGATAGTACCATACCTAGAAGATGCTCCAAAACCTGGTTGGTTCAAAGAGTATTAGTATTGTGACTTCCACTGTGTCAAAGGACACAAAACAGATAGGTGCTTGATACAACGTCATTACATAGAAGACCTCACTAAATATGGTAAAATCACCATAGATTCTCCCCCTGATTCCGGACAAGGTCCTAAATGAGAAAATGGGTATCTATAAAGAGCCTTTCCCTAACCATGTGGATAAAAAGAAAAGAAATATAGATCATGGAAAAAGCTTCCAACGACTATATGACTACCACTTATATTTATCCCTAATAATGATAGTCCCATCAATTCCCTCATAGGATGTATTTATTCATCTGATGAACAGGTCAATACTATTAGGATATTAGAAAAGAGTTTTACAGTAGGGATGAGATGTGTTCATTTAATCACACTTGACCACCTACCTATTCCTCAAGAAGGTCAGTATAATTTAATAGACTAGTTAGAGAAAACACCTACTAGAATATCAATCTTAGATCTCCTCAAAATCTCTACTACCCATAAGAACATACTTTATAAAAAACTACAAAGTTTAGGATTCTCTATTGATGTGGATCCCACGCACCTCCAAGCCATGATTGCACACCTTGACTCTAATGATCATATTACTTTTGACCACACCGCAATCCAAGATAATGACCCAGAGCATAATTTACCCTTATACCTAGAAGTGGTGGTTACCCATCGCAAAATTAAGGGAATACTTGTGGATGGTCCATCTGGTCTAAACATTTGCACTTAGAAGTTAGTTAAGCAACTAGGTCATTCAAAAACAGATCTAGGAGCCAGTACTATCACAATCATAGCCTATGATAATTAAGAGTGTGAATCAATAGGTACCATAGTGGTTCTAATGGAAGTAGGGTGAACTTTTCATGATATGACATTCCATGTCCTTGACTTGGACCTTCCATACAACATGTTCCTAGGGCACCCATGGATCCATGCCATGCAAGCCATTCCTTCAACTTTTCATCAATGTATCAAGCTATGCCATGAAGGCCGAGTAGTTAACATTCAAGGTGACTCAGAACCATTCACACATTGTAAAACATTTCACAATTTTTCTCGTGCAGCTTATGAATTTCCTTCTGTAGATGTTGGTATCCCCCTAGAAACAGAAGCTATAAAGAAGTGGGTAGATTTAGAGTCACTCACGCCTTGTAATCAATATTTTCCTTCATTTCTCAACCCTTTTTCCTCATGGGACACAACGTCGGATAAATATGGCCCAGACGAGGCATTCACACTTAAACAAGCTTTATTAATATCAGATTTATCAGTATTTCCTAGAACAAGAGGAAACCCTTATTTTTAGTTCAAGAGTACTCAGGAACAATGCCCCAAACAATTCAAAAACTTTCTCCCTAGTGGTATCCTAATGGAGGAAAAGATGTTAGAGGATCTCACTAACAGAGTGCTAGAAGATACCATGGCTTTATGCCATCAAGCCCCCTAGTATATCAAAGGCCACCGCATGATGTTTGTCCTGGGTTATAGTGGGTTTGGATGTAAAATCAAATCACAAGTCCAACTAGAGCCTATTCCCATCCCCAGTTACAAGTCTAGTAATCTTGGCCTGGGAATAAGACTTCATGATGATCCACCCTTTGAGATTGATGCCCCCTCTTCTGAACGTGAGGACGACTCATCTTGCCTCCACTAACCTATTCATTGATTCATTGTTCCTGACCTTATCCGGAGCCATTCCTCAAACCAATTATCAAGTAACCCTTGTTTATCCCAAGCTTATCGACTAGGATCAATAATTTCATGTGTGAATTGACTTATTTAAGAATGATGAGGCATTTACAGAATTCATGGGACTTAGGGATTCTATTCCAGCTAGGGATCACAAGAAAGGTTTCACAATTCAACTAGACACATCTACATACTTTGGAGAAGAGGAAGAGATGTGTGGACATTTGAATAAGAATATGGGGAACAAGAGTAAAAACACTTCAGAGAAACCTTAAAAGAAAGATAAACGTAAGTTGCATAGTGACAAACTCCTTGAAGCACTTGTAGATAAGCAGAATGAAGAGCCTGTGGATAAAGTGGTTTACCCATTTAAAGAGGATGATGAGCTACCTAAGGAAGTTGATCTTACTCTCCCCCCCCCATCCTACATGTATGGAGGATGCTTCTAAAATTCTTATTGAAGAAAAAATAAATGTCAACATTGGTTCAGAAGAACAACCTAGAATGATAAAGTTGGGAGCTTCACACTCAGCTCAGGAACACAAGATCTTTGTAGAGATCTTAAGAGAATATGCGGATATATTTTCATGGAAATATATAGATATGCTTGGTTTGGATAGAGAATTAGTTGTGCATACCCTTGTTGTGCACCCAAATGCTAAACCCATCAAACAAAAGTTGAGAAATATGCACCCTAAGGTTGTGCTCCTTGTTAAAGAAGAACTGAAAAAACTATTAGTTATTGATTTCATTAATCCCATCGACTATTCAGATTGGAGATCTAACATAGTCCCTGTGAAAAAGAAACCTGTTGGGTTAAGGATCTGTACTAATTTCCATGACATCAATAAATCATGTCCCAAGGATAATTTCCCATTTCCTAACATTGATATGATAGTTTATTCCACCACTGGTTATGAAATTTTGTCCTTAATGGATGGCTTTTCAGGTTATAACTAGATACAGGTTGTAGAAAAACATTAGCATAAAATAGCCTTCATCACCCCTTGGGAAACATTTTTCTACAAGGTAATGCCTTTCAGACTCAAGAATCTTGGGGCCACCTAACAATGTGCTATGACTTTCATCTTCCATGACATGATGAATGACATCATGTAAGATTATGTTGATGAAATCCTAGCCAAATTCAAAAGTAGAGGAGATAACCCTGAAGTGTTGAGGTATATCTTTCAGCATATCAGGGATTATAAGGTGTGCTTAAACCCCAAGAAGTGTGTCTTTCATATTTTATCAGTAAATCCCCTAGGTTTCATCATCTCACAAAGGGATAAAAGTGGACCCTACAAAGGTCACAGCTATTATAGAAATGCCTCCACCTACAACTCTCAATCAATTGATAATTTTACAAGGAAAGAGTTAGGCCATCCATCATTTCATTTCACAACTTGTGGATAATTTTCACCCATTTACCCATCTACTGAAGAAGGATTGTTCATTTGACTGGGGACCAGACTATCAAAAGGAATTTTCACTATTTAAACAGTACCTTGTCAACCCACATGTACTCATGTCGCATACCCCAGGTGAACCTGTCCTCTTGTACATCTCCGCTACCTAGTTTTCTATTGGTGCACTATTTTCCCAATATGATCTAGACCATAAAGAACAGACATTTTATTATCTCGATCACACCTTGATTTCCTATGAGTTAAATTACCCACAGATTGAAAAGGCATGAATGTCAGATGTCTTTACCTTTCAAAAACTATGCCATTATCTCCTCAACAATAAAACCAAACTCATATCCAAAGTTGAACCTCTCAAATACCTTTTATCCAAACCCACCCTTATAGGAAAAATGGCTAATTGGATCATTCTCCTAAGAAAATTTGATATTTATTTTGTAAATTAGAAGTCCTTGAAAGGACAGGTAATTGTTGATCAGTTGACAAAACTTCCTCTACCAGGAATGGAACCTTTGTGTCTGGATCTGCCTGATGCATCTAAGATGTATATTGAAGAACCCATATAATGGTAGGTCCATTTTGATGGATCATCCACTTTCCAAAGATCTAGAGTGGGGATGGTTCTCATCACTCCCACATGTGATATTATACCAAGAGAGTTCCATTTGGGATTCCCTTGCGCTAATACCATTATAGAGTATGAGGAACTCATTGTTGGCCTCAAGCTAGCTATCACTTCGAATATCAGACAACTACGTGTCATTGGAGACTCCCAACTTAGCATTAAATAAGTTAATGATGAGTATAAGGTTAAAGATGAGAACCTTATTCCCTATAAGAAAATGGTCAAAACCTTGAAGGAATATTTTACTTAGATCATTTTTGAGAAAAATCCAAGGTCACACAATAGATCAACAAATGTTATGGCCACAATTGGATCTCTCTTATGCATTCCACCTCAGGAAAGTAAAATTCCTTTCTTTGTAGAGCATCTACAAGTACCTGCATATGATATGCCAGAATCATGTTTGCAATGTGAAATTTTTGGTCCATTATCCCTTTGGTATGAACCTATCTTCCAGTACCTAAAAGATGGCACATTTCCACCAGACATTACCCATTATGAAAAGAAATCCCTTATTCCACGCTATTAAGGAAGTACACGGTGGTATTTGTGGAGTGCACACGAGCGGTATGGTCTTGGCTAAAAAATTTACTGAGAGTAAGCTATTATTGGCCTACCATGGAATTAGAATTCTGTAATTTTGTAAGAAAATGTGAGCTATGCCAAAAGTAAGGAAACTTAATACATGCACCAACATAGGCTTTACATCCCATCACGATGCCTTGTCCATTTTCTAAATGGGGTCTAGATATCATAGGGAAGCTCCATCCTTCTTCTTCATATGGCCACACTCACATTATCACCGCTACTAAGTATTTTACTAAATGGGTAGAGGTTGTGCCTCTTACTTATGTCACTGGTGCCAAAATTTCCAAATTCATCATGAACCTTCTCATTTTCCACTATGGTATACCCTCTACCATTGTCACTAATAATGGTAAATCCTTCAAGAATAAAACGGTTAAGACCTTGTGTCAACATTTCCATATTCAACTCAAGTGGTCTACCCCTATTACCGTCAAGGTAATGGACAAGATGAGGATACCAATAAAACACTTGTACGGATCTTGGAGAAAATGGTAAGTAAGATTGGTCATACTTGGAAATTACAGATACATCCCGCCCTCTGGGCCTATCAAACCTCCATTCGCACTCCTACTGGTGTGACCCCATAATCATTAGTCTATGACACTGAATCCATCATACCTTTGGAAGTGGAGCTTCCCTCCCTGAGAATATATCTCCAGGACTATCTTGGTAAAGACGAAGACTATAGAGTTGCTCGGATGGAAGAACTGGAACTGTTTGATGAAAAATGTATCAGAGCGCTTAATCACTTAAAGGTCTATAAGAAAAAAGTATCAAGGGGATATAATAAATAGATAATTCATCATGAATTTGATGTAGGTAATCTAGTTCTAAAGGAAAATCAGAGAAACACCGTCAAAGATAGAAAAGAAAGGTAAGTTTGAAGCCAACTGGGTAGGCCCTTATGTGGTGGTTGTTAAGTACAGATCAAGAGCATATAAACTCACATACTCAAATGGTGAAGAACTCCCAGAACCTATGAATTCCATGCATCTCAAGAGGTTCTAAACTTAAGCATAGCAAGAATATAATTTAAGAACTAAAAAATAGAAAAACAAAGAAAAAAACAACAAAATATGAGAAAATTTAGAAAACAGTAAAGAAAAAAGTAAGTCGTCCACATGTGAAAACCATGCAATTATGGCACAGTGGGTAGGTATTTGGGTGAAAACTAGTATTTGGTGCTCAAGGAATATCTATCATTCACAAGTTCCTTAGGCATCAGGATTTGTAACTCTCACCAATTTCTAGGGTTGGTTTCCCTTGCTAGGTCTAGGGACCCTACTAAATCTATCTTGCAAAGCCGTGATCTGGCTTATTTTTTCTTATATCTACATGAAGGTTTTTTTCCTTTGAATACTCCCATCTAATGCTGGGGGCACCTTCACATTCCACTATCTCGTACATACATGAGTGGAATTCTACCTATTGTATATTCCCACATCACACTGGGGGAATCCGCGCTTCTTTGTCCTTGTACATTGTTTTCAGAACATGACCTTAAAAAATACAAAAACATTCGTAAAAGGATACAAAAAGTCAAAAACATTAAAAAACCTCCCTTCTAAGGACAAAGCTACACCAACTATGCAAAGTTGTCTTAGGGAAGCCTCAAAAGAACGTAAATAGTAGCCTCAAAAACTTATCCCTCCGGATAACCCAAAAACATTAGAAAATATATATCAATGTTTTCCTCTAATAACAAAGTAGTATTTAGATTTTATTTTAGTTGTTGGTTTGTATAGTATTGATGTGATGAGCTTCTCGTATCATTTGTTTTTAAGAAGATAGTTTGTTTACTTACCATATATTGAATCTTGTTCAGTTTAATTGTGTATTGCATTGAATTCATTTTTCTTCTATAATATGGGTATGTTTACATCATCTGTTACATGCATCTATTGGGATTAATTTTACTTACTTAGATTGAATGTTAATTTAATCTATTGATTAGAAGAAGTATGAATTCATTTTTTACATTTGGTTGTGTTTATTTATATATACATTTGTTTAGATTAGTTAACTTTTACTTGTGTGTTTGTTTACTGCACATTTGTTTGTTATCACATCTATCATCTACCATTCATCACATATAAACATCATTTGATGCATCATATACAAAAAAATGATAAGTTTTACAACATGCATGTACACTAAGCTAATCATCACATAGAGTATCATCAATGGGGGCAAGAGGGGTTGCACATAATCACAAATCTATCCCCCCCCCACACAAATATCATCTAGTATCATCCCAAGTGCTAGATTAGAAATTAGAAACATCCCATAAATCCAAAACATATGATACTATCTGCAGATATATCATCAATGTAAAAACATGAAACATAAACATCGCTAAAGATAAAGTATGTCACATACATAAAAGAAAGGGAGAACATACATCATGATACAATCATCTGTAGAACATAAACCATCACCATATAACCATATAGAAGAAATATACAAAAAATAAATCATTGAATGTCCATATAATACATGTATAAATGTTTGTCTCAAACTTAGGTATACATCATCGATACAATATGCCATCTAAAAGGGTTATGCATCAAAACTGAACCTTCATCAAGATACATCATCAAAAAATGGTACATGAATCTATACATCGATCAAAATCAACCTTCATAAGAGGCATGTACACATATAATACATCTGTACAAAATTAAAATGGAGAAGTCAACCATAGCTCTCACCCTCTCTAGAGCTCCCGATTCCATGTCCTAGGGGATGGAAAAGTGGTGGTTATGATGGTCCTACTCCAAGGGTACTACCCTGCTGTCTGGTTAGCTCTTGTCCAGTTGGTTGTTGTATGACTGGTTGGAAACTGATCTAACTAATTGACCCAACCATCGTGATCTAGAGCCTATCCCACTCACATCTAACTAATCAAAAGGTGTTACTCATTTCCCTATGTGGAATTCTCTAAAGTAGGTGGTCCTATAATATAAGGCCTCGCCACTAGCTCTCATCACATCCTAACATCTTTGCATCTCCAAAAGTAGTGGCTGCATGTACAGTGGCATCCCGCTCACCTGTCAATATTCCCCTATCAACATGGTCTGTCTCACAGTAATGGCCTCTAAATCTCTATCTGTAGTAATGGTATGCACCTGGGCTCATGCCTGATCTCTCTTAATGATAAAACCTTGTGCCTAGGCCTAATCCCTTTGTGCAACAACCATCTGCACGTGAGTCTATGACTGGTGTAAGATACTCAATATATGTGCCCCTTGTGCTACTAACTGACTGATTTGGTGTTGTAAGCCTACACCATCCCCACCTTGAATGGCCTGTGATCTAGTCTAGTCTCTCTCAGTTTTCAATATCTGTACCTAGGTGTTGGCCTGATCTCACTCTATTGTTAAAGACTATACTTATGCCTTGGCCTCATCTCTCTTACCATCCACTTGTAACTACATGGATATCACTACCTGTAGTTGTTGTTGAAGTGCAGCCAGTTGTCCATCATCACCACCACCCCCTGAAGCACAAAGTGGTGGAACCTGTTGTGGAAATAGCTACTATAAATGGCCATATATCCCCATTGGAATGCCTACTGGTGAAAAATCTATATCTGGAGACCTGGGTGCCTGTCTTTGTCTGAGCTTGGGTACTTATCTCTATGGCTACTGTAATGGGGCACCCTGTCCCCTACCCCCAACATGATGTTGAATTTCAGGACCATCATCGTCATCATCATCACCACTAACTCCACCCTCATGGCCATTGGGAGGCCCCACTATGGGTGCTCTCACTCCTGCATCATAGAAAACTCTAGGAATGGTCACATGGTGCAAGATCAAACCTTGATACCATGGTGGATACTCAAGGGTGCAGCCCGGATCTCTAACCTTTCTCAATGGTACCCACATGGCTGGTACCACCTATAAAAAACTAGCTAATGCTTTGTCCTGTGTAATCTATGGACCCATATCAAAGTACTCCCTGGCCCTATGAGCATACCACATATCTAACCTAGGTACATCCTAGGTAATGCCAAACTATCTATAACACCTATCTACTCTATAAATATCCCTCATATAGCTATAGCTTCCCAACATGAAGTGCTCAGTACTCACAGTGTTGAGCTTTAGGCCATCCTCTGGCCACTAAAAGTGTTTATAGGGCTTCCATACCACTGCAGCCTGCTAAAGGTCATCTAACTCATCGTGGTAATGATAGGCATCACCCATGTGTGGCCACACATCGTGCCCAATCAGAACCCAACCCATAGAAGAAGGATCCTCTGGAGCCCAAGCTCTCAAACCACCTATGGGGTGACCAATAGTTATGTGATCCCACAACTAGATCTGTAGTAATCTATCTGGTCCTACCATCTTCTGATAGTAGTAGTTTATCAAATGGTCTTACTATAAGTGTGCTAAAATACACTGACCCCGGCAATATGTCTCCCCATCAATCAATCTACGTATCACTCCAAGAAGGCTGCGCTAAAATGAAGCATCGGTATTTTTAGGGAGTAAGCTCCACTAACAAAATCCATCATGTATACTACCATGTGATCAAGCTCTAGATCCTCAATGAAGCACGATAATCTAATAGTCAACCCATGAAGTAGTATCATTAGGACACCAAAAATCTCTATAATACACTGCTCTATATCAAGCCAATAACTCATGTACTAAATTAGTTGACCCTAGATAAGGACCCGCATGATGTGCCACACATCCTCCAATGTAATCATGATCTCACCAGTCATGAGCCAAAATTACTAGCTCTCACTATGCCACCTCTTAGCCATGGCTGTTAGAAGGGTGTGATCCAAGGTAATCTATGGTATATCATCCACATATGCCAATCCTATAATGTATGGAAGGATATCTAATATCCTTCGATCATCCTTGTAAAATTGCACCTCTATCGCCACCAGCTGGCCATACCTCTCACGTGTATATAAGGCAGATAGTATTTATTGCAAACAAAAATGCACATGTTAGGGTCATATTTCTATCTACTTCTATCTAGTTTTCTATTAAAATTCTTCTTTCATTCATCTAGCATGCTAAATTTTGCATTCTTCTACAAACCATTTAGTCTACTTTTCATCTATGCTTAGCTACTTGGTTGCAAGAATAGATTATCCCCTTTCCTTGACATGTAGGCCTCTTCTTAGACACCTGCATGCATGTTTATGCATGTGTGTTCCCAACTTGCATAAGCTTATGCTTCAATGCATACGTGCTCTACCCAACGCTTACGCTTCCCCCCTTTTTTTCCATCTAACTATCCCTTCTATCTAGATGCATGCACCCTCATCTTGACACATACACCTACCTATCAATGTATCCACGCGCACGCCCATATTTTTCCCCCTCAGGAACGAACTCCCTTCCTCCAATTTATGTGTATGCGTGTACCTATTTTTCAACTTGTACACATACCCGTACCCATCAATTTGATGCATGTGTGTGCACGCACCCATTGAGTCGATGCATGCATGTACGAGTGCACATGCATACGTCAAAAACACGCCTAACTAGCCTAAAAGAGACATAAATGTGGCATTAAATGTGTAATTGACAAAGAGGGATAGGGCACTCACGTAGGGTCCATCTGCTCGATCCTTAAGGTACTCTCAGATGTAATCTTCTTGTATTCATCTGCTCAGTAGCCTCTCCATCTCACTCCAAGGCTCTCACTTGCGTTCAAGGTAAAAATTTGCAAGAGCTCTGCTATGAATGAACTGGTCATGATTTTTTTACCCCCCCCCACCCCAAGGTGGGTATATTAAGCCATCACAATGCCATAGGGGCATGTTTTCTCCAATGTGATCAATCTTATATTCTTCTGCTCACCAAAATGATTTTTTTGCATTTAAAATCATTATTTTTTACTAATTTTTGCACACTAGAGAACTGTGTGCTACCCTATGATCACTTCTTTTCCCTGGAATGATTTACAAATCATTCAGGTTCTATTTTCTATCATTTTTTTCTATTCTTCTTCTATTTTGTCTGTCGTGATGATTATTTTTAAAATAATTATTTTTGACTCGTTCTTCTCTTGAGGGCATTTTATTGCTATCAGATGCCATTGTCTTCGCCTTAAGACTTTTTTGCACACTTTTGAGAGATATTCTATCTCTTAAAATTCTTCTAACCGGTCAAAAATTTAAACATTGTAAAATAATTAAAAAAACCAAAAAAAAGTGAATTTTTTTAAAATGGACTAAAAATGCTCATTTACGGTTGAAACTTGTATCTCGCATATGTCACTTGTCTCGTATCTTGCTGATATTTCACATGTTTTAAAACAATGACTCACAAATCATCTTGATCTACCTCAATTAACAAAAAGTTAAGTTGCTTACTTCGTTCGTACTCTAGGGCACTATCAGTTGCATGGTATTGTTTTTGTCGTGCACATTGCTTTTCCATCAGACCCAAGTATCCTCCATCCTTTCCCTTGCATTTACAAATTTCTTGGGGCATCATTCCCAACCCTTTTCATTTATCAAAACATTTGGGATTGCAACTCGATAATAAAATATTTGTGTAACTATCTTGAACGTTGTTGGTTTGAGTGGGTGTGATTGTACTTATTTCCCTGTGATGTGAGTTTGTTTACTTCTCATATTGCATTGCATGTTTGTATGTTACATGGAGTTGTTATTTTAGAAATAGAAATTTTTTGTATCTTGGATTTTCATGTCATTTTATGCTTCCGGCGTATGCTTACATTTTAATAAGAACCAATGATGAGGATTCTAAGCAAAATGATGATAAAACAAATATTATTACTAGTTTGGGGATAGCTCAATAACCCCTTTTCTTGTTGTTGTCTCATCTTCTCTTCTATTCTCTTTTTGATCGTCGATCGAGTTTCTTATATCACCCCATCAACGCTCGAGGAGGCATCATATCTTCATCCTACTAATTTTTCTTCTACCCCTTCAAAAACATTCTACTTATTTATAATTGTCTATTTTATTTGAAGTGATGTAGCTTACGTCACCCCAAAGAGGGGCAAATGTAGACACTTGTAGTTTGGTCAAAGAATTATTATTCCTAATAGTGCACCAACTTTTCTCCTCCTCACAAATTTACGACCTACCGACAGTTAGACGTATCTAACTCCCCTTTTTATGACACTCTTTTGGTCGTATTCCTCTTATAAGTCCATTAAATAGGTGAATATAGCCTCTTATTGGCTAAATCCTCTTCTTATTCCCTTGTGGACCACTTCTATTATCTTCCTGGAGTATCAATCCATTCCATTGGATTAATTAAGCCTCTCACAACTCTTTCAAAACCCTAATTTCTCTCTCAAACAAGATTAACTAGCCTAACCTAGGTTAACTAGTCCTACCCATGGTCAACCTCTTCTAAACCTAGTCAAATCTTACTTTGACTTATTAAAAGTGCTTTTTGGGATTTTTCATTTGTCCCACATGCACCCAAATCTCCCACTTTCCCAAATGGAAAACTATAGATAGCCTACTACCCCCCTCTCATTTCTACGAACACTTCTTCCCTCTAACATAAACTATAGTATTATTGTTAGGATTAAGAGTTTATTTCATTTATTGAGCTATTTGTTTTACCATTGCAACACATACAAGCATAGAGTAAATGGGAAGAACCATTGGCCTTGAAGCCATTAATGGTGAGATCCCATTCTCTTAAGCACAAATTTATTGCTTAGATCCTTATTAGGCTCATTTACTTAAGCTTTCAAGAATAAAGGGTAGTTATATTTGTTGGTTTACTTATTTACTTCAAGTTTAATGCATGCAAAGTAGGAATCCTTGTTCATTTCTTATATGATGGTCCATTGATTAGTTTTTCACAAAGCTTCAGGGTTTCTTAAGTATTCTTACCCCATTTCCATAACTTTTGCAACCTTTCTTTGAACACAAATACAAAGACTCATTCTATGTCCTTACATTACTGATGCACTATCAATACCAACACATATAAGCTTTATAGTTATTTAATAATCATCCATCCTAGCTATATCCTTCAAATTAGATATAAACAATTCGTAAAGATTTTCAACATTCTAGTTTTCCTTCATTTTATGAATAGCTAGAAGATGAGGTTGCCTTGTGTGGTTCTCAGAAGTATAAACATGCATGCAAACCTAAGATGTGTTGTCCACTATTATAAACTCATCAATGGAAGGGGAGATAAAACTTGCATTCTTGACTTTCTCTTTCAAATCCTCCTTTTCAATCATTGCAAGACAGTTTTCCATTTTCCAAGCATGGATATCTAACTAATGTGATTGTGGAAGGTAAGGAAACCCATTAAACTTTAAAAAAATTTAAAATTTGAAAAATTTGAAATAGTTCTGCCTAGTTTAATAATGAAAAATACAATTGAAAATTGTGTATTTTATTCCTTAAGATTTTCATTTACAACTTTTCTAAATTTTACATTAATTGTTCCTCCTTTCTTCACAAGTTTTTGGCAATGTTTCTACCTAATTTCATACTCCTCTAGATATCTAACATGCATGCATTCTTTTGTTCTTTTCCATCTATGTGTCTTCATTTGTTTTCCATTGATTTCTTTTACCGTCACATATATTTTACCACAATGTTTCTCAACTGTGTCTAGTTTTAGTTGGATTTTATGTTCTTTTTCTAATTTTCAATTGTAAGTTATACATCTATATTATTTTTTAGTATTATTACCATTTTCTGGCTCTACAGGTTTAATGAATGGATATTTTTTTTGCCCAATCTAATTGAAAATATCTTCCAATTATCCAGGTAGTTTTCTTCCTTCTCACAGATTTCATTTTTTTGAAGAGTGTTGTCAGTATAATCTTCTGCTTGAATCTCTTCATGTAAAATTCTTCTATTGGAGGAATATGGTAGTGAGGATTGTCTTCCATCTCTGGCATGACATCATCAATTATATCTCCATCTACTTAAGTGTTAATTATTTCCTTAGGGGATATGTTTTGGTTAATTGTTTCATGCCAAATACAATTAACATTATGGTTTTCTATAATCAAACATGAAAAAGGTTTGATTGTGATAAATATATAAAATATTTAAGATAAACTGAAAAAAATAAAGAAACATTTCATGAAAATTTGTTACCGATGTTACTACTTGTAGTGGATGCGAGTTGAGTCCATTTTTTTTTTGTTGAAATAATTTAATATATTAATTTTTATTTTAATTTGATTTACCTTGTTATCATTATTCACAAAGTCCATTGCACCTATACAATAGGAATTTTCAAATAGGTTAGTTTTTTAAGTAGAATATTTAAAAATTGTAAACATTAGGTGAAAAAGGTTTGAATCTTAACATTGTGAATGTTTCTGATATAATACACAGTGCTACCGGACAACATCATTTTCAATGCTACCAGCTAGTAGCATGTTCAATTACACAACACAACAAATCAACACACATTTTCACTTCCACTTTCTCTTTGGATATTGATAGTATTGACTTATTGACCTTCACAAAGAGCATCCCTTACACAACAAAGCAAATCAACACGCATTTTCTCTTCCAATTTCTCTTTTGATATTGAAATTTATATGAGATGTGGAATTTTCCTTTGGAAAATACAAAAGAGAAAGAGAAGGAATGAGGAAGAGAAGGAATGTCAAAAGTAGATTGGACTAAAGAGGAAACGAAAATGCATCAATTGCAATTACGAGGGCTAATATCTCCCTTGTCAGACATTAATTGTTAGGTAATATATTATCTCAATAAATTTCTATATTATGTGAAGGGAGATCTTTGATCAGAAAAAATTATTGCCATGGTCTTTCCTCTACAAAGTGGCTTTATTTTTTGTGTGGGAGTTCAAATAACACTCATAGATCCCATCATGTCTAGAGATTTGAAGATAAAAACAACATCATTTGTCATGATTGGTGATTTGTAAACTACCCAATATTTTTCCTTAACCACTGAGTCTTATAGCCAGATTATTCTTTTACTGAATTAACCCCAAAATAAATCAAGTTTAAATAAATGCAATGTATGAAAAAGAACAAACACTGCACCGAGTTGATAACAGATTTTGGAAAAATGCCTACATCTCCAGGTTCACAAAATAGTTGAACCAATCTATTATTAAAATTCAGTTGTAAAGTACAAATAAACTTATGATACTACAATTAATATTCAACCGAACCTGGTGTGTCAATCGGTCCAATAGACCGAGACTAGTCTTGGAAAGCTTCCCAGTGTCTCCATGACATTGCTTCATAGTTTGACACCTTCTGATGACCTCCACTCTATTGTGTAGTCTCTACCTCTACACAGTGTTATGTCAGACAATGTCTGATGTTGACTTATACTTTTTTACATAGGAAAAAACATATATGTAGAGCTAAGTCTGGTAAAATGTCTAGTGACAATGAAAATCATATTTCACTCTATTACATGGCCTTCATCCTCTACACATAGCTAAGAATACACCCAGTGTCATCAACAAGCTCAATAATGATTATGACCCTCCTTCATGGTCTCCAAGTAACTAACTTGGAGATACACCCAGTGTTAAAGAGTTAGAGCTCCAGTATGAGTGTGCTTCTCCATTGCTTTGATCCTGTTCCTCAGCTTCAAAATTGCATCTCTGGGCTCCCGCGCGAGAATAAGGCTTCAAATCAGCCTTTACATTGATTGGTGAGTTAAAATAATAACTCTTGAATTTTTTATGGTTACCTATTTAAATATAGGTATTTTATCTCTTTATGCCTATTAAAAATAATAATATGTCTTAATATAGTATTGCCTTAATTAAGGCCTTCACATTTCCCTCCTAATCCTTCCAATATTCCTCGAAGTCCTGAGATTTTCAAATGAGAGGAGAGGGGGGCTTTTATAGGCCTAAGTGGCACTCATTTGGTGGTTAAATGGATTATCAGCCATATTCATGCCAACTCACCAAGCTAGGTGATTTAATTAGTTCACCCAGCTTGCATGAGACACGTCACGGGTTCAAACCACACACCTATTTTTTTGCCAGTTCATTGACTTGATTCATCATCGATAGTCCCTCTGAGCTAGTTTCATTGTCCCCCATTGACTTTGTCAACCTTATTGTTTCTATGTGTCCTAAGATCAACATGCATTCTACTGAGTCTAGTCAAGTTACGTTGACATGTTGCCAAACTATCCCATTAAGCTCTTTAATTCGTGTGTAGTTTTTACTTGGGGTGGGAATTATATCCCACATTGAGTGGGGGATTGTTTAGATAATCCTTGAAATAGAATTTTTCCCGCTCATCCACTTATGGCTTCGGCCACATTGTACGTCGATTTTGTCTTTTCTTTCAGCCATAGTTGTTAGCTTGATCTAAACTCAATTCCACATCCAACCTGCCATGATCTTAGTCAGCTCGCTGAAGTGGCTCAACTCACACAATAATGACTCACCATTAACTCATCCAAGTATCTCATTAAAGTAACTCAATGAGATTATTATAGCACTACGGTAGTTGGGTCCTCCTCCCAAACAAGATTAGACCCCATCATTGAAAACATTTTTGTCGAACGTCGAAGATCGGCATTATCGACTAGAATTTCAACCTTCATTTTTTATCCATGACCCTTGACAATGCTTCGAAAACTCATTTCCCAACTGTAACATGCCCATTCCTATTTCACTTTTGCTTGGTTTCTATGCTTTGAATGTCTTGTTTTTAAACAAACTGTAACTCGAGTGCACTATGTCCATTTTATGTGTTCCAATAGGTTCCAAAACTCTCTCAAAGCATTCTACCATACTATAATGATCCCAAGATATTTATGGAAAAAAACATTTGTTGATTTGATCTCTAGATCACACCTCCCCACTAAAGAGGATTTTTGTCCCAAAAAGCTTATTTTTTCTTCTGCTTCTTGGATCAATAACCCTGGTGTTGTCTCTTAGTGATTCCTGTAGCTAATATGACGGCCTTCGAATTGTTATTCCTCTAAATAGACATATGGTTTAATCCCTAGGATTTGTGGTACTTGGGATCACTTCCTTCTATTGCACCACTCTGATGCCAAATCAGGATAGTGAAACTCCGTTTTGTCTTCATGAGGACTTCATATGGAGATTTTATTACTAATATTGTAAGAAAATGCTAGGCATAATTAATTTTATGAAGTGTCTAGTTGTAGACACAAAATCACGCACTTTTGGTAATTATCTAGTCCTGATTACATATTGTTATTTACTTGGTTCTTAAGTACAAAAAGTAATAACTAACCCATGTCTTTTTCCATCTTTTGTTGCTTTATTTCACAACTTTTGGTATTACACCTTTATTGGCCCATTCTTTCTTTTCATACTACAGCTTTAACTTTTTTGGATTGAAGCACCCAGCTAGGACGTCAATGCCAAGTGCCCTCATCCCCTCTTAGAGCCCATGTCCTCTTTACACTTTACTCTCACTTTTTGTGTCCTTCATAATTTTTTGAACATCTTATATTTTTTGCAATCAGACTTTTTCAGGGTTAATTACAAAATTCAGGCAAGGGAACCATATAAATATAAAGTTATGTGATCATAATCAAGGACCAAACACTAAGCACTTACTATCACCACCTAAGGTTACATCCATCAAGGCTTCTATTTTTCCATTTACATCCATATAGCTCCATCAAAATAGACAAAGGTTGGTTTCTTACATCACACTTCATAAGAGGGGATTTATTTTATTCCATGCACACATTATTTACATTCTACGTCTAGTTATTACTTTCTACTCAAAAAGTGTGACATGCACAAGGGAATCTAGGGCACAATCCCACACACACACACAGAGAGAACTACATTAAGTCTGAGATGTAGTGCAGCATTCAATGATAACTCCATCATTGTGGTGGCTAAGGACATTTTGACCCCTTCATATGCATCTTTATTTTTTAGGGTTTTGATGTTTTGTTTGGGGTTTCACAGGTGATTCATTTATTGCAAGTATACAGGAACATTGGATATCATGCAGGGATATGCATACAACTAAAGGAGAACAAAAGTGAGAATTCAGAGACACCTTGGAGGAGGTTCTTTTGTCATTTTCACATACCAAGGTGCCTAGATTTATGACTAGGGTGCCCCAGGCACCCCTGTCCCTTTTCTAAGCACCCCAGTCTAGCTAGATAGCTTGGATTTGTATTTCTCAGGATCTTGTGCTACAGTTTTCTCCTCCTATTTATCTAGTCTCCACTTTGACACATTCCTACGATGTCTTCAAATCAGCTAAGGATTTTCCTAACCCTCCCTTTGTTTAGGGTTTCATATTTTCATAGCTTAGTTTACTTAGGTGTATTTCAGTTATTTCATTACTTATTTATTTACTGCAAACTTGCATTAGATTAGGCTAGAAAAAATCCATTTTAGCATAATAATTTTGGTGAACCCCACTTGTGATCAGTCTTTGGGATCCTCCTTTGGCATATCATCTTCTTTATCATGGATCCTAAAATTCCTCAAATTTCCTTGTCTGATTTACTTCAAATGCACCCTAATTGCCAAGTTGTTCTTAAAAAGGCCCTAGACACCATGTATCTTCCCCGAGATATGTCTCTGCATCAAGTAAGTGCTATTTTTTATCATTTATTTGATGACCCTAATCTTCTTGATCCTCCATCTAATTAACCCATGTTGGAGTAAATTCAATATTTACATTTTTGATTTCAAGACAAATTTAAGGGTATGGAATCCATAATTACATCTCTCAAATCTTAAATCCAACATCTTAAGGATACTTCTCAAGCTCATGTGTGTTCTCTTTCTACATATCATCTTCATTTTATGTCTTCTACATGTGGTCATACATGTGAGCATCAAGTCTTACCATTACCAGATCCTCTCATGTTTGATCATAATATTAAGAAATACGACATTCTTACGGAGTTCCTTAGTCATCAATTGATCGCTTTACCATCTATTCAAGGTGTAACGTAATAAAATACTAGTGATTAGAAATGTGAGAAAATAACTAAATTGTTTCCTTAATTCAATCTTCTCAAACAAAACCTCAGATAGAGTAATGGATGGAAAGGAGAGAGAGAGAGAGAGAGAGAGAGAGAGAGAGAGAGAGCGCGCTTATACCTACAATTACCTACGAGTAGCACAACTCCCCCTTTGATGTGGTGGCTTCTCTCTTAGATTATTAATGATTCTTAGATTGCTTTAGACTTTGGAGACACTTGGGCAGCACCTCCCCTTTGCTTGTATTGGATGATTATTTGATTGATAAAGATTGCTTGATTGTGGATGAATAATGTATTAATTAGATGATAGAATGGATTATTCGGTGAATAAAATAGTAGAAATTTGTTATGGATTTCCAATATTGGCTCTCATGGAGGAGGAGAGCTTGATTTATAGCTTGTGGGTGGAGAATTCAATGGCTAAAATTGAGCCAAGTTGAATTGAAATCAAGGGGGGGATGCATGAGAAGATTGGAATTCTATAGAATACAGAATTCTAGAATGTGGAAGAAGCCTCCATTGAATTTTTAATTCAATGGAGGGAAGGAGATATTTGAATTTTTAAATATGAAAGAGGTAAATTTAGAAAAGATTTTAGAAATAGAAGCCTCTGGATTTAGAGGTTTGATGATGTGATTAGATTACGATTAGATAATGTTAAATAAATATGATTAGGGATGTGATTTGATGGAAAGGCTAGGTGTAGGGATATGTAGAGTAGGTTGGTAGATGGATGTAGGAATATTAAATTCCTAAAATGATAAAATGAGATTAGAAAAGGGGATGATAATAATTAATCTTGTGATTAATTATTATATAGGATAAAATGCATAAAATAATGGATAATGGCATAAATGATGAAATTGGATGACGAAATAAGTTAGAATAAAGGGATTAAATAAATGATGAAATTAACAATAATTAATCTTCCGATTAATTATTATATCGATTTAGATGATGTTGCAGGATAGATTAACCATAATTAAGCATGTCGACATTTAATATGTCTACATTTTTTCCCTCTTTGAATTGTTATTCTGTAGCAATGAGCATTCAAATAAAAAGAAGAGAAGATGTTTGGATGGTGATATGATTCCCCCTAGATGGGTTAGGTGGGGAGGAACAAGTCAAGTAACCACTCGAAAAGAGGAGAGGCCCTAGTTAGTAGATGGGAGAGGATTAGAGGATAAGAAGGTTGAGGATTTAGAGGATGAGGATTAGAGGATTAGAGGATTATGATATTTGAGGATTTAGGGGATGAGGATTAGAAGAAGATGTAAAATAAGATTATTAGAAGATAGGAGAGAGGATGAAAAGAGGAGAATATTATAGGATTATGGGATTTTGGATTTTGGATTTTGGATGCCCCAGTCAACGGTGTATGATAAGGGTGAAGATTTTAGATTTTGGATTAGAGGATTCCCCAGTAAATGTTGTATGACAAGGGTGAAGATTTAGGATTTTAGATTTGAGGATGCCCCAGTCAAGGGGTTAGGATTTGAGGATGTTAGATGTTGAGATGCCCCAGTCTAAGGGGTAGGATTTCAAGATTTAAGGAGGTTGGATTTGATGATGTGATATTTGAGAATTGATTTGATTTGGAGAATTAGATGATTGAGGATTTTTGGATGAGAGAATAAGGATTGGTTTTTTGATTTGTTAAATTTTTAAGTTACCTTTACATGATGGTGGTTTCAAAAAAATACAAATTTTCTACCATCCCGTGAAAATTTCTTGTCTAAACTTTTTTTGAGAAATTCAAAGTTTTCCAAACTCTGAAGTCCAAAATTTGGGTTTCGGATTTCAGGGTTCTCTTATTCAATGTTTTTCATTATTTGTAAGAAGGAAATTTTCTCAAATTTTTGAAGTCTGACAATCCGAAGTTCCAAAATTTTGGAACTTCAGGCTTTCGGGTTTCAGATTTTTCCTTGGCGTTTCTCATTTTTTTCACGTTTCATTTCCAAACTCCAAAAGATTGAAGTTCCAAAAATTTTTAACTTCGGCCATTTGGGTTTTTGGGTTTCATTTCACACCTAAGGATACTTTCGTTCGAATACATCCAAATTTTGAAACTTCGAAGTTCTAAAATTTTGGAACTTTGGGATTTTTGGTTTTAGATTTTAGGTTTCATATTGAAACTGTTGTGCTTACATTTTGGATTTTGGGCTCTATGAGGAAATTTTAATTTCCAATTACCCCACATGTGTCCGCTTGTGGGCATTAATTTTGGGTTTACCTATATAAACCTAGATTTTCACTCATACTTTAAGGCATCATTTTCAAAGTAAATTTTTGAGTTTATTTAATCTTTTTGGTTTATATTGATCATGGTTTTTGATTGCTATTGTCATTTTTTCCATTCTTTATCTTCTTGCTAAAACATGGAAGCCACTACTATTTTCTATTTATTCTTTTAGTATTTTCAAACATGTCGTCTAGACTCTTATTCAATGTTGCAAATAGGGGTAAAAACTCATCAAATTCAAGGGTTTTACAAACATTTCATTTCAGATATTTGGAATTATTAGCTTTCGGAAGTCACTGTTTATCACTTGTGTTATTTCATCCTTGTTTTGTTTTAAAGGTAGATGATGTTGTGGGACACGCTATTTTCTATGACATACCAGTTGCTCCCCAATTTCTCCATGTTTCTTCCATAGACAAAATCCTAGCCTGAACTCCCCTACCTGCACAGGAACCTATTTCATCTACTCCACCCAAAGAGGGACCCCCTTCATTTTCTTCTTCACCCGTGAAATAGCCCATAGTTAGCACTCTACCTCTTGCCTCTCAAATTACCAAAGAGTCGTTAGTAGCACCTCTCCTATTCATAGACGACACATGTCCACTCCCTACACCATCACAAGGAGAGTCTACCTTGTCTTTCCCATCATCTCCTTTACCCATAGAAGATCCTGTAGAAACACCATTGCCTTTAGGTGACCATTCTCCATCGACCTTCCAAGATCTTGCTGATCTACTTTTGGCTCTCTTGCCCATAGAGTCTTAAGATAACCATTTCCCTATTTCCCAAACATATTTTACGGGGATTTCTACTCGATCTAGATTGGCCCCACTTACAGCAGTACCATTTTCATGGCTGGCCGATCACTTTGATTATTTTGATATAGCCTTGCTTTAGAGATGTCTTCTACTACCTACTTTAACCCAAACACAGTTGTCGCTCATCAAAACCTCCACAATCTATCCAAAAGTGTTTCAAGAAACCAAACCAAACATAACCATGTCTATTGTAACACCTTCTATTTCATTTCCCACAACCCAACATGCACCTCTACCCACCACCCAATGCACACCTATACCCAAACACCTACCCACCCCTATATCATTTCCCTTACATAAACCCATCACTACCTTAGGGGTCATGCCGACATTGAACCTTACCCATCCACCCGTCAAATTATATTTAACCTCATCTTCCCAAACCAACACTAAACTCATTCCTACACCTAAAAGGAAGACCCAACCTTCTAGGCCTCATACGCCAACCTCTCCTACCACACCATTGTCACCTTCACCCCTTTCGTCCATCCTAGGACCTCACCCGCCAACCCTAGCCAAGTAACATTCTTCCACCGGTGAACCAAGAATATAGCAGCCCACCTCCTTATCACAGCCCTCTAATCTACCCAAGCGAGCCACACAATCCCCGTCATCACCCGTGACCTTCTTACAACCCATATCACCACTACCTTCTATAACTTCTTCATTACCAATGACACTCCCCACTCTTCCACTCACACCTTCCATGTAATCTCTGCCAGTGACCACTACTGCACTGTGATTATCCCCATGGGTAACTCTCCCCCATCTACCATCTACATTTCCATCTATGTCACATAGTCTTTCCTCACCTCTACCCAAGAAAGTACATTAGAAATTAAAAATCCTAATGCCCTCCATTGAAGTGATTACACCTATTACTCCGCCCATTACCACTTCATCTATTATTCCTTTACCTGAGAAGGGGAAACCCAAGCCTAAGATGGGACCACTCCCCAAACTGATAGTCCACCCTACCCCTCTTCAAGACCCCTCACCTGTGACACCTCTCACGCCACAGTCACCCATTATTCCACCCAAGCCCACACTCACCTCACATTATGATCCGTAGGAAGGGTCATATGTCATTATCCTAGCCAATCTCCTCGAAAACTTTGTCATCACATTACCACCTCTTAGACCTTACGACCCACTTATACCCAAACCAAAATTGTTTTATGAAACTAAAATTTGCACCTACCATCATGTGTCAGGACATGATGTAGAGAACTCTAAGGCTTTAAAAATCACTCTTATACAATTATGTCCTCCTAAGGAAAATTTTGATGATGATGATCTTCTTGATCAAGACCTCATTCCACCTTCACAAATCTCCCAAAATGTTCTTCCAATTCCTACTCATTGACCATTATCTCCACCCCCACAACCCTTTTTTCGATCCCCAAAATTAGAAATTAACATGGTCCACATAAGAGAGCTCGTCAGAGCCCCATCTAAATGTCAGTGTGCTCTACTCATTTCACAAGGCTCTTATCCACTGCTAGGATTTTTCCCCTCATGTCCTTATACCTTCCATGGTAGACCCTCACCATCCACCTCCTCTCAGATTAACATGATCCACATTGCCACCCATGTGCATAAAGATAAAGACAAGGAAAAGGCAACTGGCCCATCGACCAACCCTATACCCAACATAACATCTACACCCACACCCAAAGTCACCATTTAAGGCCCTTCTTATCCTATTTCTGATGGGGTCACACATCACACAATCATAAAACAATTGCATCAATCCTCCCTTAAAATGTCTTTATATGACCTCATCCATACCTCTAAGTCACATCATCAAGCCCTCACAGAGGTCCTTTAATCTGTGGAGGTTTTACCAAATGACCCCACCTCATCACATAACCTCTCTCACTAAGTTGTTACCTTCCTCTACACCTCCACCAACTCGCCAAGTAGCCGCCCTCATCTTTTCAGACAAAGAGATTGCCCCCTTCCAGTCTGATGACCCCAATCTCACTCTTTTCATCTCCATCTATATTGATAATATATGCATATGACGTGTTATAATTGATAGTGGTGCTAGTATTATCATCATCTCCTCCCATGTGTACAACCAAATGCGCATAGCTTCCAATTGTATGCATGGTAACCCAGTTATGCTACACTCCATCAATGACGCCATGACCTCTACCCTAGGTATCGTTGTTCTCCATGTCTGCATAAGTCCCCGAACTATTCCAGAACTATTATATGTCGTAGAAGGGGATTTCTAGTATAAATTGTTTCTTGGCTGACCTTGGATCTGTGTCATGGGTTGTGTCCCTTCAACTTTACACCGTTGCATAAAATTTGAGCACGAAGGATATAACTAAACCATCTCAGTTGAGCCATCACCTTTAAAGACCTGTATCATACTATACAGGCCCAACGAAGTACTTATCCTAATCAAGGCATCTGTCACTACCCCCATTTCACCTTCACCCACAAGCCCATCCACCAAGTCTGTCATCACCTCTCCCAGATCTAACCCTACTATTCCTACTACCACCGCAACCTCTACAGCTGACTCACCTACTTCCCAATCATCTAGAGAGTCATTTATCCCCGCTACCCACATATTGACTACTAATACCTTAGAAGGTTTTTTTCAATGCCTCACTCTAGGGAAGTACCACCTATACAATATTGACACATTCCTTACTCCATAAGATTACAGGAACCTGCGTCAGCACCCTGGTTATGACTACCGCATAGGTGAGGTTTTTTCTTATGGTCCTCCCCACCTTCACACTAATCTAACATATGGGGGAATTGATATTGCCACTTATTCACCTGAACCTCCATCCCAAGCATGATCATTTTCATCTGACTTACACTCCCTTACTAACCACCTCTTTGCTCATACTTTCCTTCATTGTTGTGCATAGAAGGGCTTTGGCTTCAATTTTTACAAATAGGGTCACCAACTGTCATCTCCTGTACCACCCATAAACACAATGACTATAGTTGCATTGGCTTTAACGCACCACCTCCTAAGAAGGCTCAAGTCAACCTCATTCAAGAAGATAAACCTTCTCCATCTCATTCACCCACATCACCATCTTCAACCATGGAGTCCATATATCCTAAATCTATTCCTCCTAACTTTTTTTTGTAAACACAATTTCTCTAGGGCCTCTTACCTATTAATGCGATGATGAGGCTCCCTCTTCTCTCCTATTCTTATATCCTAACATGGTCAATGATGATACACCTTTTATTAATTTCATTCAATGTCATGATGATGATTCCATCCTCACCTACCTTGGTGTGGAAGATTATTATATTCATCAGTCGTTACCTTCTAAGATGCAAAGCATGTTGAATGAATCAACCATTGAAATCAACATTAACACTCAGGATGACCTACACATTCTAAAGATAGGCCAATATTTATATGCTACGTAAGAAGCTTTTGTCTCTTTCCTTCAGGACCATAGCAATGATTTTTCCTGGTCCTATGCCGATATGTCTAGTATTGACCCAAAAATCGTGGTCCATAATATTGTAACCATTCCTGATACCAAACCCATCAAACAAAAGCTACAGAAAATTCATCCTCACATTACTCTTCTAGTCAAAGAAGAGCTTTAGTTCCTTTTCTAAGTTTCCTTCATCCTACCCACTAACTATCCCCAATTGATTTCTAACATTGTTCCTATCACAAAGGTGACAAGAGGACTCTGCATTTGCATAGACTTTTGTTACCTCAACCTAGCTTGTCCCAAAGATGATTTTCCCATACCAGGAACTAACCAACTATTTGATCTCACCACTGGCTATAAAATCCTATCACTCATAGTCAGTTTCTCAGGTTACAATCAATTATTACTTGTTCCATAACATCAACACAATATTGCCTTCATCACCCCATGGGGGACCTTCTGCTATCGAGTCATGCCTTTTGGCCTTAAAAATGTCAGTGTTACATATCAGTGAGCCATGAATTACATCTTCCATGACATCATGCATGAGATATTGGAATATTATGTAGATGATATTCTTACCAAATCCAAACATCGAGCCAAACACTTGACCATCCTTAAGGTCATCTTCAACCACCTCATCAAGTATTGTGTTCGTCTTCAACCAAATTAGTGCATCTTTATGGTACTTTCAAGAAAATTCCATGGTTTCATCATTTTCCTACTAAAGTAAAGGCTATCCTAGAAATTCCTGTGCCTACTAATCTCCATCAACTTCAAATCCTACAAGGTAAGTTATAATCCATTCATCATTTTATCTCACAGCTTTCCGACCACTGTCAACCATTTCATCATCTTCTCAAGAAGGAAATTTCATTCAAATGGGATGATGAATGTCATAAATCCTTTGACGCCTTAAAAAAATACCTTCTTCAACCACCAGTGCTCATTCCTCCTAAGGATGACCAACCCTTTTACCTATATATTTCCGCCACTGACCATTATTTCGGTGTCATGCTTGCTCATCGTGATGAGTAACACAAAGAGAAAGCATTTTATTACATAAGTCATACCATTCTATACTATGAAACTAGATATACCCATGCCAACAAACTCTGCTTATCCTTATTTTTTGTTGCCACCAAACTCCTCCATTACCTCCTCAACCACAAAACCTTCGTTGTTACCAATACTGACCCCCTGCACTATATATATGCCAAACCCTACCAACATCAATGTGTTACATGTTGGATTATGCTTTTTTCCAACCTTGAACTCAAATTAATTCATCAAAAGTCCCTCAAGGGCCAAGCTATTGCTGACCAACTAACAGACACACCTCTTTCCAGAAATCAACCCTCTGACTTTGATTTCCCAGATGAATCCATAGCAACCCTCTTCTTGGATGATACCACTTACCAAATGACACTCTTCTTTGATGGCTCCAAGTGTCAGCGTGGAGGTGGGGCTGGTGTTATCCTCATCCCTCTTAATCGTGAACCTATGCCTTTGTCTTTCAAACTTTATTTTGATTGTACAAACAATATTTCTGAATACAAAACACTCGTATTAGGTCTCCAGGCTACTTATGCCTTGGATGTTAAGTCAATCAATATCTTTGGTGATTCCCAACTAGTCATAAACCAAGTTAATGGTATATACCAGTGACATAATGAGATACTTCAAGAGTATAAGCATCATGTAGACATACTTTTGACCACCTTTGACCGTTATGAATTTCAAACCACACCACATTCTACCAATAAGTTTGCGGACACCATGGCCTACTCTGCTTCTCAGATACCCACTTCGCCTACTAACTCTAAAACCTTTGTCACAATACAAAGGTTGTAATCACCTTCGTATTTACCTCGTGAGGTCTACTTCATCAGAACTGTTGTCCCTAAACCTCATGACCTTTGGTACAAGAAATTTTCAGACGATCTTTCCCTTTCCATTCTACCAGTTGATCTCACTCATAATGGACAATGTGCCTTTCTTAAAAGTTTCTCTCATTATGTCATCATGGGTGGTTTCCTTTATAAGTGCGGCTTTGACGGTATTCTCTTACGATGCCTCACAAGTTCTAAAATTCCCTACACCATCAAGGAAGTTCATGATGGAATTTTTGGAGGTCACTTTAGTGGTTTAGTTGTTGCAAAATTCAATCTTTGCCTTGGCTATTATTGGCCAACCCTAAACCGTGACTGTTGGGATTATGTCAAACGCTATGTAAAATGAAAGCAACATGATAATAATCATCACACACCTAGTCATGTGTTATAGGTAGCACGAGTCCTTTGGCCTTTCTCTCAATGGGGCTTGGATCTTGTCAGCGATATCAATCCCCATTCTTCACAATGCTATCAATGGATCATAACCGCTATTGAATATTATACTAAATGGGTAGAAGCCATTCCCCTCATTTCTATAAAAGCTGAAAAAATATGTGATTTTATCAACCATCACATCATCTATCACTTTGGTGTTCCTCACTGTCTCATCACTGATAACACAAAGCAATTCAAAAAAAAAAACCTACGAAAGCATTGAGACGCTTTTTGATAGGAAATAAGAGATAAAATATGCAGAATAATCCCTTACAGAATTGCAACAATAGAAACTAATATGCAGAAAATATTACAAATCTCAAAAAAAAGTGCAGAATAAATAACACAACATAGAAAGACAATATTTAACGTGGTTCACCCAATTTGGGCTACGTCCACCAAGAATCACTTGCTCAGATTTTATTACAAGCCTCCATTCTCTCAATACAATACCCAGATCCGTTTGGAGCTATGCTCAACAAACTCTACAGAATTCACACTTGAATTCAAAGCACATCTGCAATGCATTTGCTTGTATATCTATCATATGCATAAGAACATATAAATAGACAATTGCTTAAGCAGTTTGATACAAAACTGTGGGTATCAAAACCATGGCAAAAAACCATGGGTATCAAAACAATGGGTACCAAAAAACCATGGGCCTAAAAACAACCCATAACCATTACCCAGTACCCATGGGTTAATAAACCACCCATGAAAATTTGCTTCGGGAGCTTCACCCCCAAACCCCCTTAACCCGCTCACCAACGAGCGAGACCGCCATAAAAAATACCTGAGTGTAACACATAGAAGGTGTACCACACTCTAACATGAAAATAGACTCCACAAACATAACAATCTCCCACTTAGGGACTTATTTTCATTGAGAAAACTTCTCAACCCTTCACTATCATCCGCAAAGGCCAACCAAATCTGAACATAGCTTTAGTTTATCCCTTGTGACCACCTTGGTCATCATGTCTGCAGGATTGTGACTGGTATGAATCTTCTCTAACTTCAACTTATCTTCCTCCAAAGTTGTCTTGATGAAGTGACATCTCAACTATATATGCTTCTTCTTGGAGTGGAAAGCAGAGTTCTTAGCTAGGTGTATAGCACTCTGACTATCACTATGCAGCTTACATTCCTCCTGCTTATGCCCCAACTCCTCAAACAATTGTTATAACCAAATCATCTCTTTTCTTGCCTCTGTGGCAGCAACATACTCAGCCTCCATGGTTGAAAAATCAACCAGCTTCTGTAGTCATGAAATCTAGCTTACTGTTGTCCCACTTACAGCATAAATATAACCTGTCGTGCTCCTCCTACTATCTACATCTCCAGCCATGTCTGAATCTACATAACCACGTAAAGCAGTGTCTGATCCACTGTAGCATAAAAATATCCCCATGGTCCCTCTCAAATACCGAACGATCCACTTTACTACTTTCCAATACTCTTTACCTGGATCACTCATAAATCTACTCATAACTCCTACTGCATGGGCAATATCAGGCCTAGTGCATACCATATCATACATTAAACTACCAACCACTAATGAGTAAAGTACCTTGGACATATGGTTTCTTTCCTACTCTGTCTTGGGACACTACTCCTTTGATAACTTAAAATCTCCTGCCAAAGGAGTCCCAATTGGTTTAGCATCATGCATGTTAAACCTATCCAATACCTTCTTAATGTACTCTTCCTGAGATAAATTCACCTTTTGTTCCTTCCTATCCCGAGTAATCCTCATACCAAGGATTTTTCTGGCAGCCCCCAAATCCTTCATATCAAAGGATTCACTTATTTGTTTCTTGAGTACTTTTATTTCCTGCATGTTTTTACCTACAACCAACATGTCATCAACATACAAACACAAGATAATATAACTTCCATCCTCAAATTTCTTTGTATACACGCAATGGTCAGAATGGCATCTGATATAACCTTGCTCCATCATGAAGCTATCAAACTTCGTATACCACTGATGTGGATCTTGTTTCAGGCCATACAATCTCTTCTTCAGTTTGCACACCATCTCCTCCTTACCTTTGACTTCATATCCTTCTGGCTTCTGCATATATAGTTCCTCCTCCAAATCACCATGGAAAAATGTAGTCTTTACATCTAACTATTCTAAGTGCAAGTCTTCTACTGCCACTATTCCAAGAACATTTCTAATAGAACTCATTTTTACTACAGGAGAAAAGATCTCATCAAAATCTATACCTTGTTTCTGTACAAACCCCTTGACCACTAACTAGGCCTTATATCTTTTCTTTCCTCCTTCTTCATCTTTAACTTTGTACACCCACTTATTCTGCAATGCTCTTTTGCCTTCCGGTAGCTTTACCGAATTCCAAGTTTGGTTCTCCATGAGAGACTTATGCTCCTCATCCATGGCTTGCTCCCACTTCTTACTGACATACCTACGTTGCTTCATCAATGCTTTTTGGCTCTCCACTATCAGTGAGTAATAAATAATAAAGAGAAGGAGAAAAACATTCAGGTTCTTTTCTTACCCTGGAAGACCTCCTCACTGTAGGAGTTTGGGGTTCTGTTGAGTAGGTTCCTGAACTGATTCATGGGTCACTATCCCATCAGGAAGATCCTATACCACTGCATATTCTTTCTTGGATTCTTCCCTATTTTCTTGTAACTGTTGCTTATACATGACTTTCTCATTAAACACCACATCCCTAGACCGAATAATTTTCTTGTCCTTAATACTCCAACATTTAAATCCAAAGTCAGCACCACCATAACCAATAAAAGTGTATTTTTCTGATTTAGCCTCTAGCTTGGTCCTATGATCCTTGTCAATATGAACAAACACCTCACATCCAAAGACTCTAAGAAATGAGTAATCAACTTTCTTACCATACCAAGCCTCCTCAGGTATGCCTCTATCCAAGGCACTTGAGGGTCCTCTGTTTATTAAGTACACAGTTGTGCTCAACGCTTCTACCCAAAAATAAAGAGACAGTCCTGCATGTATCCTCATGATCCTAGCACATTCCATTATTATTCTATTCATCCTTTCTGACACCCCATTTTGCTGCGGGGTTCCTGGAACCATCTTTTTCCTACAAATTCCATTCTTAGAACAATAATCATCAAATTCATTGCTGCAATACTCCCCTCCATTATTTAACCTGAGACATTTTAACTTAAGACCCGTTTCATTCTCTACCAAGGCTTTCCATTTAACAAAAGTATCAAATACATCAGATTTGTTTCTAATACAATAAACCCAAATTTTCCTTGTTGCATCATCAATAAAAGTAACATAATAAATTGAACCCCCAAGAGATGATACATGAGCTGGCCCCCACACATCAGAATGTACCAGCTCTAACTTACTCTCTTTCTTCATACGTCTAACTTTGAGAAACCTTACTCACTTATATTTCCCATATATGCAGTTATTACAGAAATCCAAACCTATTTCTATATATCCAAGCAAATTCTTCTTTATGATGTCCATGCCCTTATGGCTCATATGACCGAGCCTATAGTTCCATAATGTTGTATCTACATCTGAAGCCATAAGATTACAATCATTAGTACTATCAGTGGATAAATACAAAGGTTCCAACCTTCTTACCTATTGCCACCCACAAGAGCACCCTTGGTAACCTTCCAAGAGTCAAATGTAAATATCACAGTACAACCATCACTTCCCAATTGCCCCGCCGATATCAAATTTCTCCTTAATGTAGGCACATGTCTGACATCCTTCAATAGCCATGTATTCCCATTCTGCATCTTAACCTGAATAGAACCTTTTCCAACTTTATTGCAAGTCTCATCATCACCAAGAAAAACATGCCCAAAATCCCCTTGAACATAATCAACAAAATAATGCCTATGTGGAGTAGCATGAAAAGAAGCCCCTGAATCTAAAACCCAAGATTCAGTAATATTATGCAAAGAAATAATCAAAGCATCCTGACATACATTACCTGATGCCACATTTGCCTCCTTGTTTTCTTCTTGTTGTTTCTTCTTGTCTCGAAGCTCCCAACAGTCCTTCTTTGCATGCCCAAACTTTCCACAGTTCCAACATATAATCTTGCTCTTGGATTTTGACCTTTCCTGATCTTTCAATTTTCCATGGTTTCCTCTATTCTTTTATCTCCCTCTATTTTCCATTGTCAAAGCATTCCCTAAAGTAGAAGATTCCTCAGATATTTTTCTACGCATTTCCTCGCTTAGAATCACCCCTACAACATCCTCAAACTTCAACTTCAAGTTACCTGGAAATGATTTTCTTACTGCCATTACCAGGCTATTTCAACTTTCAGGTAAAGAGCACAAAATTAATAAAGCCCTAACTTAT
Organism: Taxus chinensis; assembly: GCA_019776745.2. Taxonomy (NCBI): domain Eukaryota; kingdom Viridiplantae; phylum Streptophyta; class Pinopsida; order Cupressales; family Taxaceae; genus Taxus; species Taxus chinensis. The sequence continues at coordinate 830,604,519 of CM034146.1, forward strand.
TCATCAAATTCTATTATAACCGAAGCTAACATATTCACAACTGTATTGAAATCATTTAAATGATCTACTACTGAACTATTCTTAGACGTCTTTATATTAAACAAATTTTTCATTAAAAATATCTTGTTAGAGGCGGAGATTTATTCATACAACTACCCTAATGCATCCATTAGATCTTTTGTAGTCTTTTTCGATGAAACATTAAATAATACCAAAGATGCAAGACACAGTCTGATTGTTCCAAGTGCCTTCCGATCCAACAAATCCCATTCCACATCTATCATACTCGAGGGTTTTTTCACCTTCCCAGATAGCGGAGTATAAAGATCCATCTGATAAAGGTAATCTTCCATCTGCATCTTCCAAAGACTAAAATTCTTCGCATTGAATTTATCAACCCTAGATCTTCCATCATCTGCCATAGCTCCCACTCAAGATAAAACTTTCCCTACGATTCAACACTTCAGCAAACCAAAACCAAGCTCTGATACCAATTGATAGGAAATAATAGATAAAATATGTGGAATAATCCCTTACAGAATCACAACAATAGAAACTAATATGCAGAAAATATTTACAGATCTCAAATAAAAGTACAGAATAAATAACACAACACAGAAAGACAATATTTAACGTGGTTCACCCAATTTGGGCTACATCCACAAAGAATCACTTGCTGAGATTTTATTACAAGCCTCCACTCTCTTAATACAATACCCAGATCCGTTTGGAGCTATGCTCACAAAACTCTACAGAATTCACACCCAAAATCAAAGCACATCTTGCAATGCATTTGCTTGTATATCTATCATATGCATAAGACCATATAAATAGATAATTGCTTAAGTAGTTTGATACAAAACCATGGGTATCAAAACCATGGACAAAAAGTTGTGGGTATCAAAATAATGGGTACCGAAAAACCATGGGCCCAAAAATAGCCCATAACAGTTACCCATTACCCATGGGTTAATAAACCACCCATGAAAATTTGCTTCAGGGGCTTCGCCCCCGAACCCCCTTGACCCGCTCACCGGAAAGCAGTAACTGCTATAGAAAAAATACCCGAGTGTAACACATAGAAGGTTTACCACACTCTAACATGAAAATAGGCTCCACAAACATAACACTTTTGGCATTCAACTCAGTTTCTCATCACCTTATTACCCACGAACAAATCGCCAAGCTCAATCAACTAACAAAACCTTGAACAACATTCTTATGAAAGTATTCAATGATATTGGATTAACATACACACATTCATTTTTCCTTATGGGCTTACCGCATTAGTATTCACACTTCGACTGTAGCCACACCTTTCTCTCTGGCCTACAGTATCAAGGTTGTCTTGCCTCTACACGTCCATATTCCATCTCTTTGCCCCTCCCTATAAGACATGCTCAACAACGGTGACTTTCTCAAAGATCATTTGGCACAACTTGAGTTATTAGATGAGCGTTAGCTTAATGCTCTTGAACATCTCCGAATTTACCAAAAACGTATCAAACGTGCCTACAAAAAATGTGTTCATGAACTAACCTTTTAATCCAGCGATCTCATCCTAAAGGAAAATCAACATGTAACTAAGGAGGAGAAAAGTAAACGGGAAAAAAATTTCTCCTAATTGGCTTGGACCCCTATATCGTTACCCATAGCCTACTGATCAGGTGCTTATCATTTTTCTTCACTTGAAGGTAAACCCAAACCTAATTCCCTCAATGCCTTGCATCTTCAACCATTTTATTGTTGAAATCAAGTCCTATATCACCTTTAATCTCTTGCCCACTCATCCCTTAGGCATCGTTCACCTTCCATATTCCCGTTTTGAGGATCCACGACTAAATAAGAATTGTGTGATTACCCATCACCTTTTAGCCTTATCTTCAATATGAGTACCATGGCTCTGCTCATAGCACGATTCTCATGGATACTTTTTATCTTTTAAAATATGGAATCCCATGGTTTTTCATCTCTCAAAACCACCTCTTTCATAATTAACCTCTATGTGATATTGTCTAGTCTTCTAAACAAGAACCTAATCTTCCTATATAGTCTTGTCCATGGCTTAAACATCCAAAAAAAAAAAAGGGATTCAACTCCTTGATTTAAACTTCTAACAAAAACATGACTCCCTCAAAAAGGGACATCTCTTCTCTCTATCTAGCTCTTATAAATAGATTACTCCCTCAAAGGATAGCTATATACAGTCATTGCCAAAATACAATAAAAACATCCAAAAACTTCCCACATTGATCAGCTTCATGAAGACCTCAAGGAGATAATATATTCATCTCATATAGACTTCCCTCATCAAATGGTCTATTAAAAACAAAAAATGAAGAAAGTGATGAAATTTTCTTCATGGACTTGCCTATTTTTTATCATGGGTTTCTTGCTATGAAAAACAAGTTATCGTACACTACGTTATGCTAAACTACCCACTCTCACCTCATTTCCTTTTCATCCTAATTGCCTCTCTATGCAAGGGACTTGCTACAACCAAGACATTTCGTGATCATGTGAATTTCTTCACCCTTAGAATATTCCATTATGTAAGGCCTTTAGGGTCTTACATCCATAAGACCATCTGGGGTAGGGTAGACTCATTAAGGTTCTTATCAATTAAGTGGCTATTTTTCCACCTCTTACCATTCACCTTCCTCATTATTTATTGATTATCCTATATAGGACCAGATCATCGACACCTATATTTCAAACTACTCAACCATGCCTATGACCTACATTCAACCATGTCTATAACCTCACCTTAACCATGCCTATTACCTAAATTCAACCATGCCTATAACCTCACCTTAACCATTTCTATGACCTAAGTTAAACCATTCCTAAAATTTCACCACCCATCCCCCTAATTCATCATATTCTTCCCTAGCTTATGGGAGAACTAAATCATCTTGAGGCCCCTTTTCGTCGGGGCTATGTAGGTAGCACTTCGAGGGCATAGGGCCCTTGAAGGTTAGCTCAGCTACTCTTCACCCTAAACTATTTTCCCCTTCATTTCCCTATTCACGTCCTACCTTCATTCATGTCCATTTTATATCAACAATTGGAAATTAAATCAAACAAGCAATAATTGATGAACATTTTTACCACATCAACACATCGTTCATTTATCATTTTCACAATTCCACTATAGAAAATATTGGGAACCTTAAACCGTAACATGCATATACATTTTCATTTATCTCCATCATGAATATGACCTGACTCCATCATGCCTATGACCTTACTCCACCATGCCTATGACCTAACTCTGTCATACCTATGACCTGACTCCATCATGCCTATGACCTGACTCCATCATACTTGTGACCTAACTCCATCATGCCTATGACCTGACTCTATCATGCCTATGACCTAACTCCACCATGCCTATTGACCTCACTCTGCCATGGCTACACCCGATTGACTCAATCATTCCTAATTCACATAGTTCCCATCACGTATACACCTAATAATGGAAATTAAAACAAGTTCACCATCCATATTATAAATATCATCATCTATAAATCAGCAAGTTTGTGTATACATACATATGCAAACAAATAAAAATTCTCAAATCACTCAGATACATCCTCACCATCTTTGGCATGTAGGCTGGTATATGATCAAAAATCTCAAAACTCTCGTATACAACCTCACTCTCTTTGGCACGCAAGCTAGTATATACCAAAAATGTATAAAAATATGGAGGTATGCATAACTATTAGGCATCCCTCCATCAGATATTCTTCATGCATGTCTCACCTATCTCCTCCCCCTCCTCTACACCCATGCAGCGTCCTACTAGCATCTCACCGCCCTCCATGGGCCTCGACCTTCCCTCTAATGGTACCTCACCTGGAGCTGATCTCCGTGCATTGGTGGCCTCACCCTAACCATTTCCCGGGGTTCGTCAGCCCCTTGTACTCTCCACACTGTGTGTACAAGACCTAGTCCTCTCACTCAAGGCCATTGTACTCTATACTCTATAAAGGTGGGGACATCTATCCCAGCAACCATCAGGTGATCCCGATAATATCTTGCCTCACCTAAGACATCCCTAAACCTAGTCATGGGTACTGTCTGTAGTGATTCCATCAGCCTCTGACCCTGTACCAGTACCGTGGGACCATATCTCGCCCCTACCTGTAACATAGGACCCTGTCCCTGAACATATGTCAGTGCCTGTGCCTATCCCTAGGCCTGAAGGGCCACAATCTACACCTGAGCAGTGGCCAACAGACAGTGTAAACTTGCTACATGCACCTATAGGGCAGCCACTTGTGCCCCATCTCCATCCCAACCATGTGTAGGCACTTATTCTTGTACTACCTAGGCCTGTAGGGCTACTACATGTCCCTGTAGTGTGGCCACATATACCTCTGACCCTATCAGCTACCCTTGCACTATCCCCAATGGTGTCACTAGGGTAGTCACCTGCCCTTGTAGGGTGTCCCTCTGAACTATGACAATGGCTAAGTTGGGCTTCCCTGGCCTCAGCAGTACTACACGTAGTTGTGTTTCCCACCAGTATTTATACCTATCTATAACCCCGACATCATCAATCTTTTGGTCTACTACCTATTCCTCCTACCCTATAGGCATCGTCAGCTATGGTAGTAGCATAGGCCTCTCCATGTCATCCCTCCTATAATGTAGAAATGGTGGAGGTACATCCTGCTACAACCCAAACTGTCATCTGACCCTTTCAACAGGTATCATCTCATGCTCTCCTGCACAGCATCCCTCTATCCATCAGAGAAACTGTATCTCTTGTATCTCATCGGCCATCTATTAATATGATGGGAAGCCGGCATATGGCCTCTAAATGATGTCCACACTGGAAAACCCCTCTAGTGTATGCTTGTAATATGCTACATCATGTGTATCCCTTGTAGTTTGGTACTCACCAACAGCAGGTACCCATCACATGTAGCCTACCTGAACCATGCCTTCCTCAAATGCATCAGGTCGGGGCATGCCTACTGGATATACACACATGATGTGCTCATAGTCTCAGTAGTGTAGGAGGAATGTATAACACAGGTTGAACCTTCATAGCCTCCCATAGGCCCAAAACTCTCTATATAGCTACACCAAGAATGCTAGTGCCCATGCAAACTGGGTCATATCCTCCATCATGTCATGAATAACCCCCATCAATTCCCATGGGAATCTCCCACTCTCTGTATTTGGCAACGCAAAGTAACAGACTACATCATCAACATCACTAACCTCATCTCCTCCATATGGGCCTGGTACATATCTCCATAACTCATGTTGGCGTTATGGAACCTCAACTCCACTAGCCCCTCACCAAACACTATTGACATCAACTCCTTAGATGCCTCTGAGGAAATGGAATACACATGTGTCCCTACTATCTGCAGATGCAGGATCCTATAAACATCCTCCAAGGTGATGGTCATCTCACCTGTCGGAAAAAAAAAATGTGTTGGTCACCGAATCCCATCTGTCGATAAGGGTGACCATCAAACTCAGCTCCCATACTACATGTCGGTAATGTCTAACCCCAATTCGGCCAACCTCTACCACATGGCACCACTGCTTAGCTATCGCACTCCCCCGCACCACTATTAACATGGGTGGCTCCCTATCACGCATCTGTAACTAGTCACTCGCTTGTATCCAATAAACCACAACATCATTAGACCTCAACCATGCTCCACTTCACCCTTGAACCCCAACCTATTCCCCACCCCTACCTACTTATGACCTATCTCCCCACCCAAACCCTGACAACTACTATTCCCCCCATCTCAATTTCACACATCTCAACTCATACCTATTCACACCTCTTACCCAAGCTATTTTCCATCAACAATATCTCTCTATCTCATGACCTATCTCATCCCCTGGCCTATTTTTCCATAATCCCGACTGGAATCGATATCTCTTAACCGGTACCAATCTCCCAAAACTAACATTGGTCACCTCATTTGTGACCAATGTTGGCTAACTCCCATCAATGCCAACTAACTCCCACTGATGTCGGTCATTATCCCGGCACAAAATCCACAAAAACCTACTCATTTTTCTCAAAAATTTATTGTTCCTCCCTAACTACCCACCCATTCCTACCCAAATCTCCCCTCCACCCATACCCATCCCCCCCTCTTAACCTGGATCAACCTTCCTACCCTTCTTATTTCACCCATTTTTCCAAATTTCAATTTACTTTTCCCCCCAAAAACCCATTTTACCCTAACCTAATTTCTACAAATCAATCTACCTAACCAATGTAGAATGGGATCGAATCTTACCTCATCGTGATGTCAAATCCATGGGGGCAAATCAATCCACTGCACGGGTGGTCCACCTGACCCCTCTCCTACCTCTGCCATCACTGAATAGCCTCCTCACCTCCACCTAATCAAATCGATCTCCCTGAACTCATGGACCCGTCTCCCTAGCTTCTCTCACCAACTCATACTCTCTACCTCATCTGGGTATAATGCCCTATCCTCTCTCAGAAAAAGCACCAAAATTCAAATGGCTCTATCATTTTTTCCAATGTCACAACACAACAATGATTCCATAAAATACAAAAAAAAAATCTTTTATAAATCCAACCCAACCTGACCGATGTCAGTCCTATTTGTGCCCTAGCCAACCGACATCGGTCACCCTATAACTGGCATTGGTCCATCCTTATAACTATTTTTTCTTGCTAAGATTCCTTTTTCCTACAACCATTAGTGCCAACGCACCTTTTCATCCTTTTGGACACCCCTTGAACCATACCTACAAAGCCAACCTACCCCTACATTGCCTTTGTTACATCTTAGGACTTGCTCTTTTACTTATACCTTGGCCTTACCCGTACCATGACCTATTTTCCTAAACTTTACCTACTTGGTGTGACCATTGACCTTATGTACTCGTTATACCTTGTTATGCTTTTACCTATGTTTTTTAAGCCTTACAACCATACATTGCCTATTGTCATTCCGTTTATCCTAACCAAACCTTTAATGTACCAAAACATACGAAAACATTCCTACACCTGACCTATGTTGTGTTTCCAAACCATATCCTATACCATGGATGCCTGACTCACTTCACCCTTGTATGGATAAACCAATCGACCTTAGACGACATAGAGTTTGAAAGATTTTCAACCTGTTAGTGTGCCACATTTTCCAACATGTGTGTTCGTTCAAATGCCACTACTTTTGACCCTAGCCCATTTACCTGTTTACTTGATTTGACCTTTATCCTTTATCCAATATGCCCACTGACCTTCATTTTCCCACCTCCTCATTTTATGAAACCAATCACATATTTCATCTTACACTACATTAGTGCCCGGTTTGAGGGGGGTCACCTTCACCCACATATGGGTTAATCACTTCCAGTTTTTGTTAGTGTCCCTTACTAATACAAGCTATGCAATAAAAAGGGAAAAAATGTAGACACCAAAATTTGGTTACACTCCCCCTAGTCCCATTTCGAACAACTAACTTAAACACTTTTACCTAACCATGACCCTTACATCACACATTAATATTAATTTAATCACTTTAATTAAATTAATACTCATCCTCACTTTATTCATTATTTAACTATCTTAATTAACCTAATTTCCACCTTACCTAGAAACCTCACCCCACCACCTCACCTAGACACCTCATTCTAAACCTATTTTTAGTATCTATGTACTCACCATAACTAACTAAGACTTAGTTCAACCCTAAAAAATCATCACCTATTATTCCTCTAACCACATTCCTGGTCATTAAAAGATAACTTCTATTTTGATCTGCGATAAATGGATAGCCCTGGCTTAAATGATTAGGAATATTTGTCATTTTTAGTAAACCTAGAGAATCCTGCCTTAACCAACATCGGTCATCCCAAAACCAATGCCGATCAACATGAGACCATCATCAGTTACCATTTATTCATTTTGATAACCTTGTTTGAGAGGTTGGCCACATTCTCAAATTTTGGGAGCAAAAGGATATCTACATGTAATCAATAACTAGAGATATTTACCACATCCAAGTAGCTATAGCCAGTATCAAGACAGATCCAGAGGTATCACTCTCATGGTAGCATTCCGGGAAATACCACTGCGGCACCAATTTGGTATCCCACCATCAATCATCACCACCACCCAGCCATTGGACCAGCAACATTAGTAAGTGCATTTATCACTTGTGTTATTTCATCCTTGTTCTATTTTAAAGGTTTTTGTCATCTTTGTTGTCATTTTCTATTAGCATTCCCATTCCCCCACTATTCCTCTTTTTGTAAACTCAACCATTTCTCCACCCACACCCATAAAACCACCTATACTTGACTTCTAAGATACCCACATACCTCGTTATTCCCTCTGTCATCTCTGTCTCACCTCAGCTCAAACCCCACAACTAGATCTTATTGGTTTTTTATCAGCCCACCTCTACCGATGCCGGTTACCCATAACCATCATCGGTTCTTCCTAAACCATGATCAGTCATACCTTGCCAACGCCGGTCTCTGTATTTTGATCATCCTATCAATAACATAACCTAAGAATCTTTATCCAATCAACCTAAGCGACCCAAAACCTGAAACTGACATATTCCAGCACTTTGACCCCTTACCCTACCTCTAAAACTTATCGTGACCTAGCCTGTTATAATATATGTTCTTATTGTATATGAATGAGGTACCTAAATCATATCAACTACAGTAGGAATTTGTTTATTTACATTATTTCTCGCATTAAGTTGTATTAAAAAGTGGATTTCCAGCCATCTAGGAAGTATCACACTTCCCAGATCTAACACTCGCTAGGCAGTCCACTTTCATATATTATTTAACTCTTCTTTTGTGGTCTTATTTTTTATTTCAAGTAGTTCCTCCTAGCCAAAAAGGAATCTCTCACAGTCATAATTTGATAGATAAGTCATAGCATGCACACAACATCTTCAAACCAACTATTTCAACAAGTATTCCTCCTCAACCCATAACATTATCTGTTTCGTCACATTCAAAATGTAAAGAAAAATGGTGAACAGAGTCTCAAGATTTTATTCAAACTCCTTCATTGGCATTGTCACCACCCATGGTTCCACCTCTTCCATTATCATTTTTCGTTCTATCTTTCATTTCCACTTTTCCATCTCCTTGAATGGCCTAGGTTTTCTCATCCCTACCCCGTATCTCAGTTGGAGAGATGTTTGATTCCCTACATTTTACTCCACCTTCTCATCAACTTCCTCTTTCTTCCATCCATGTTTCATCCACTCCTAAGGCTATTATAACACCTATGTCTTCTAGCGTTGCCACCGCTATTCCATCTTCTACTACTACCACTACTGCCATGATTTTTATCCAGTACCACCCAAATTTCTAATTCAATAATTAAATCTTCATCTACCTCTTTCATACCTGATTGGCTAAACCCCAAATCAAAAGAAAAATGTGCCTCTGGTAGACGTAATTGAATTAAGTGTGATAGAACCAACTCTGATAAGATAGTCAAATGGCCAATAATCATCTCTAACTTATCAATAAATCTATCTAGAAAATGGTTTGTGGAGATAGCTACCCACCACGAAAAGGGAAAACCAAAGAAACTATTACTACAAAAAATTATCAAATTTCTAAGTTTTAAAAAAAAAAAACACACACTAAGGGGCGGAAACAAGATGTGCAATTGGCTCTGTGAATTTTTTTGGAAAAATATGACAAGGATAATGCTTCAAAAGATGAGTTAAAGAAAATGGTTTGGCATCTCACTGCTCTTCTAAATAAAGTAACACAACCCACTCTGTCTATTGATCCTTCAACTACAACTACTCTGATAGTTTCTTCTAGCTTGGATGATATTTCATATCATGAAATTGAGAAGATATGTTTGAAAGAAAGATCAGTGGACATATGGATTGAATGCATAGTTAAAAGAAGCAAATTAATTGATTAAAATAGTTGTAGAGTTATACGATGAATTAAATACTAAGAAAGATTCCATAAGGAAACTAGACGCATCCATGTCTGAAGAAAGCAACAATTTGGGTCTTAGTTTTTGTTACCTGGGAAGAAATTAGAAGTATTGATACAAATATAATCTTCCAAGAAGGTGTGGTAAATAGTATCTACAAGTTTTTTGAGTTTCAAAAGGCCATGGAATTCAAGTCAAAGGTGTTAAAAGATTTGATCAAAAAATTGGATGAAAAATGGGTTGAAATAATAGATGTGTTAAGAGATATTTAAGAAGAATTTGAGGAGATCCACTATAAGTTCTTCAATGAGAACATTTACACCCTTCCAACTGATCAAGTGAAGACCAATTTCAAATTTGGTAAAGAAATATGATGAAGTTACAAAAACCTTCAACATTAATTCAATCTGAATACTTGTTTCATTCCAGAATTTAATAAGCCAGATCAACAAAGTTATACGAAAGTTGAAAAGGTTTCCAACTAATGTTGCAAGGGAAGTGGATTCAGTAGATGTAGTAATTCAGTACACATGCGGACTTGAAGAGGAAGAAATACATTAAATTTTGAAGTGTTTCATGTAATTTAAGCAACATACGGCTACGAGAAAGGAGAGTAAGGATAAAGATGAATAGGAAGCAGATACTGTAGGGCCAAGATGAGCTTGGAAACCATTGTTGAATAGGCTCTAAGTTCTTGGTTGGTCAAATGTTACATGGTTGACTTAGTCAAACCTTTGAAACTACTTTGTTATTTTATGGGAGCATGTTCCCTTGAACTTAAATACGTTCTAGTTTTAGCAATTAGTTAGCTAAAGGTAGGGTTGTAATGGCCAACCTCTTGAACTTATAAATAGATTAGATGTGTTAAGCATTGGTATGAATTTTAGATTTGGTGAGAATACTCTTCAATCTTGGAATATTTTTTGAGCTACTTTGAGCCTTTTGATAATATTCATAATGATATTTTGTCATGGAATGTATGGTGTATTGTGTTCCAATTGATTAATCTCTAATTTTTGAATGCTTAATTCCTTGATATGGATTTATCGATCTACCTTTATATCATTTATATTTCTTTAATCTTGAAGAGCATGACATAGAACCTTTGTGTTTCAGTTGTGGATAGTTTATTCCCTTTCTATTATTAAAGTGAATCATACTTATTAGTCAAATATTAGAGAGTATCACATGAATTGTGCATATAATTGATCATTTTTCGATATGTTAATTGTGTTGTTGAATGAATCTATATGTTTAGTTTGCAGCTTGGGTGCATCACCTTATTTAAATTTTTATTGTTATTTATCTCTAACTTTAATCCTAAATACTGAGTAGATTAGGATATTTCTAAGTGTTTTATCTTTTCACTTCAATCATAGATCAAGTTCTCCGAGTTCTAAAGGAATTAGGCCTTCTCTGGAGGTTCATCCCAAGGAAACAGGGTTCCACACCTTAGGGATGTTCCAACATTACACAGGATCGCCTTAAAGATTCAATGAGTACAACGATCTACATGACAACAGGATCAAAGACTTCCTCAGCCAGGGGGTGAGGATTTGGGATGTTTGGATACGAGATGATAAGATTTGGATGTGGATATTGAGTGATTGATAAAGGATTAATTAGATAGAGGGCTGAGGAGGTTATATGGTTAGTGAGATGATGATGAGGATAAAATATGATGATATAAGGGGGTGTGCTACCATAAAGTTCCCACTGTTATCATCATTAGCATTTGTTATTGATGTGGCATAAAGCAAGATACACCAAGGTATAAAGACCATGATGACTGAGTTGCCAAATCCCCCTATCCTCATATCATTAGACAAATTAATGTAAAAAATATGGTCCTTATATCATTGGACCGAGAAAAAGAAAAAGAAAAAAAGTGACCTCATATCATCTACAAAAAAGTAAATGTAGACAAACAGGAAAACGCACACACAAACAAACACACACACATTGCATATTTTTTGTTTTTTGGAATGTTTTGATTTTTGGATGTTAGAATTGGGTTGTTTGATGTTTTATATTATTTGACTGTTGGATTTTGGATGTTTGGATTTGTAGATTTTTAGATTTTCAATTTTGATATTTTAGACTTGGGATGGGTGATGGGGGGGATGGGAAAGTATGTACGGTGGGATGGTTCTTTCTCCTATAAGTCCCAAAGTGTGTTTGTGGAGAAAATGGGAAATTAGAGAGGATGGATAGGATGAGGATAGGATGGGGATTGTTTGATTTTTTAATATTACATGGATGTGGTATAGGATAAGATAAGGGATAAGATATACCCCCCAAGTATATAGAAGATGGATTTAGGGATAGATGTGGTGTGCCCCCAAGTGTAAAGTAGGTTCACATGTTTGGATGGATGGATGGATGGATTTGATTTGGCCCTAGGTGTAGGGTAGATATGAAGTGAGAGGTATCTGAAAGGGATGATACCTGTAGCGGATGATAATAAAGTTACCCCCAATGATGATGATGACAGTAAAAAAAAGGGACATGAGGAGGATTGGATGAAAAGAAAATGATCATCGTCTTCCCATAGATGTTCAATCCAAGGGAAGAAATGATGTGGATGTGATGGATAGAAGGAAAATGACATCAATGATGAACAAAATATTAGCCTAACAAAACATGTTATAAAGAAAGAGTCGGACTAAAACAAAAGTGTGACCAAGGAAAAAATGCTTAGTGATATGCCGCATGTGAGCCCTATGTCTCTACAAGATAAAAGTGTGTGTGATTATGGTGGTTAATTACCACTTGAGGTGAAGAATTAATGGGTACTATGTGAAGACAAACTAGATAATGTATAGGGAGTGATTAAGTCAAGTAGGCTGATGGAATGTGACGAAAGGTTAATCCATGTATTGCTCCCACTATCAGCCCAGGCATCTATAGCCCCAACGGAGATACATATAATTCTTGTCACAACATTTCTCTACTACTAGCCAGGTGTCCATAGCCCTAGTAGAGTTACTGGAAACACCCCTAGAGAGAATCTTAAGGTCGGATTTATTTGATATTTCTGATTTTGATATGATTTTTTGGAACTTTTTTCTTTTTGATATTTGGATTTTTTTTTACATAAAGAGGATCCAGTCTCTTGAGAATTCTCAAGGGGTTAAGAATCACCAGTGGCTTAATGGGGAGATGGAAATGAGTGTAGTGATGACATTGGCTAAAGATTCAAAAGATTCACCCATGGGTCTTCACCAAAATTTTATTAACTTTGTAAAAGTGAGTGGATTTCTAGGAGGAAAATGGTGCTTGAATGTTGGAGATAATTATATACCAAGGTCACACAATTGTAGTAGGACAAATTTTTCTTGCAACATGTGTGAGAAATTTGGTCAAGTGTGAAAATGAATGGATTAGAAGAGGATATTAAATTTTAGGATAAGAATGGATTAGATGGAAAGGGATGTAGATGTGAAATGGAAGGATGACGAGTGGAAAGGAAAGAACATTTGTGTCTAGGAGATGAATTATATGCTCAATCAATTTTTAGGGTGTTTGGTAAATGATTTGTCATTGGGTTGAGTGGCAGGGATGGTAGGATTAATAAGTGGAGTGGGAGAATTGGGTTTTGATGGAGTAGTGGGAGGGACGTTGGTAGTTTTAGGTTTATAAACTAATCCTATATGTCCTATACTTTGATGAAGGGATATGGGTTCATGAATTCCTTATTCATGGGATGCCTAAGCCTTTTCCTTGATGTTTCATATTAGCGAACATATTTTTGGCTATATGGTATGAAGTGGATGGAGAAGATGATGCCATGTGATCATCATAATATTGGGGGGGTTGTAAATTTATCATCCGCTACAAATATGTACTTAACAAATGATGGAAGGTGGTATTTGTTTAGGTTTTTTATCAATGAGGGATGTTTGGATGTCCGATGAGATTTTTATGGATGATGATGTTTGGATGTTGAGTGGAGTTTGGATGATGGATTGTGGTTAGGGATAGGATTATGATAGAAAGGTGGTGGATATAGAGGTACAAGGATAAGAATTCCTTGGTTTATAGGTTTAGGACATAAGACCTAAATTGCATGCAATAATTGGTCGAATGTCCATGGATGCGATGGAAGTCACAATATTAGTGTTCCCAATACCAAGATGGTTTTGGGAATGTTTTTATCACGTGATTTTAGTGGAGCATGGATGATCATGTTGAATTTTTTTAGACAATGGAATATGGTGGTCAAGGATTCTCCTAAAGGAATGAAGTGGTGTGGGTTAAATGGTATTAGGGGAGTAGGAAGTAATGGTTTGGAGGGAGTAGGAAGTAAAGGTGTAGGATTATGTGGATTATGAGATGATTTAGATTTATGAGTTGGATGAGATATTTTAGCTTAGAAGATGAAGGGGATGGATTAGGCATAGGGGCCAAAGTGGATGTTTTTGGGCTTGGAGGCTGAAGTAGAAGTAGTTGATTTGGGATTTCTTTGAGTATGTGGTTTTGAGGTAGATGGATTTGAATTAGGAGTAGATGGTTTAGGATTAGTAGATGTAGACGATGGGGATGGGGTAGGTTTGAATGAAGGGGATGGGTTTGGTATGGGGGTCATGTGATAGTTGGCTAATGTTGGGGATTAAGGAGATTTGGGAGATGGGTGTGGTGTATGAACCACGTTAGATTTGCTCGATGAAGGTGTCGTAGGAGCCTCATTAGATACAAGAGGAGATGGGGTGGGGAGAGGCTTGGTATTGGATGTGTTAGGTTTAATATTTGGTAAATTAGGAGTATCGTTAGATGTTATAGGATTGGGGGATGGTGGATTTGAAATAGGATTAGTGTCAGGTTTAGGTGATGAAGAAGATGGATTAGGATTAGATATGGATGAAGATGACGAGGGTGGGCAGAGGAGTTATGGTGGATGAGATAGTGTTGAGACTTATGTGATAGAGGGGATGAGATAAGTTTGGAGGATAAATTTGATGATGGTTTAGGGGATGTGGGACAATCTAGGAGAAATTTCATAGGATTGGATTGGGGTGATGATTATGATTAGGATGGAGGACTAATATGGGATGTGGGAGATGATGATTGTGGATGAAGTTTTTTGGGGTTGTTTTGGATATGTGAATGGGACTCAATGATAGGTTTTACAATGATTGGATTTAGGAGTTGAGTTTTTGGATGGTGGTGGATTATTTGTATGAGTTTTGACTGGGAGGAAGGTGTAGGTCATGATTACTGATAGGGGATTTGGAGGTTGAGATTTGAGATGGTTGTGCTGGGTTTGGGATTCGGTGACTAAATTGGTAAGGACATAAAGGAGGTCCTCTTGGTCTAGGGTCAAATTTGGTGAGGTGGTCAACATCGATGTAATTGGATTTTGGGGATAGTGGTTTATAATGATTAGGTAAAAGGTGTGAATTGAGATGATTTAAGCTCTTCAAAAGAGGAGGTCAAGGGGTGAGAATTTGAGATCTTGGGAAGGGGAAATTTTCAATGGGTTGATTGAATATTGAAGATCAGATATTTGTTG
Organism: Taxus chinensis; assembly: GCA_019776745.2. Classification (NCBI taxonomy): domain Eukaryota; kingdom Viridiplantae; phylum Streptophyta; class Pinopsida; order Cupressales; family Taxaceae; genus Taxus; species Taxus chinensis. The sequence continues at coordinate 830,619,989 of CM034146.1, forward strand.
AATAATTTTTTGAATGGTTTTTTAGGATGTTAGGATTGACATGGGATGATTGGTTTGGCTGTTGGGGAGATGGTTGGTTAAGGTAACATTGTTAAATTTGAGATTTGTTTATTAATTTGTTGGATGGTGTGTGGGATTTCATGGTCAAAGTGAGAAGGTTGAATTTTATGGGTGGGGGATGATGGGATGGATTGATTTATAAAATAGGTACGGGGTTTGGGATGTTTTTTTTATAGATGATGGGGATTGATAATCAAAGACCATAGTTATATAAGATGTGTTAGTGATTTGTTTGGATTAAGATTGATTGTGATGGGATTAGGATTTAGGTTATGTGATTAAAAATGATTAATTATGATGATGTTTGATTGAATAAAATTTTAAGGTAATAGGATGGTTAAGGGTGTTCACAAAACACACGGAAAACATGCAACACACACCCTAACAAGTCAAGTGGGATTGCAATCAAGCTATAACCCACTTTTAATACCACACATTAACTTTGGTACCCCCAAACTGGCTCTCCACCTATGTTTCGATGTGGGTTCATCTAGCAAGAAATCTTGGGGAGTGCAGCCTCCTTGCATTATAGCTCAATATGCAACCAAGAAGTTACCTAGTTTATGATGCACAAGCTCACTAGGGGACCTCCTGATATACCTTGTGTTGCATGGGGCCCAAGTCTGTGTTACAAGGGTGATGTCTCATACTTAGGTTATTAGGATGTGGAATCCCCTCACTTCATGCCACTCTTAAAACAAGCAAGCACTTATCCAATAATGACATTTGTCTTTGAATTTGTATACCCTTCCAAACACGAGGTGTGTCTACATGCGTCAAGATGAAGCCCCACGGTCATGATACCCCTATGACAATGGAAAATGTGTGGATATCACTTCCACATCACGTTTCCCCTACAAAATAAAAATGGGAAGGCTAGCTACTTTTGATCCTCAAGATCATCCTAGACATGAGGGGAGAGCATACACAGTTTTTCCTTTAGGATGAACAAGCACCAAGGAAAACACACAAAAAAAGATGACAAATGAAATAAAAATGGATGCAACATAAAATGATTAAAATTATGTAAATGAATTCTTCAAGAGGAGGCCCTGCAAAACCAAGGATTAGTAGTTTGTTTATAACCCCAAATGTCTTGGGCTAAACGAGCTACAAAACAAAAAGGATTAGTAGTTTTTACATTGATTTTTTTAATTTTTGGTAAAACATAGGGAGCTGCACACCAAATTTTTAGTAGTTTGGAACAATAAAATATAACTTAATGTGCAGTTAAAATGATAAGATTTATAATAATGAAAACCATGAATAAATTATCTTTCAAAATACGAAATTAACACTTTCATTACATAGATCTTTTCAATACCTTTTTGGGCAAAAAAAACGGAGTTTTTTCAAGTTTGGGATCAAAATTTATGGCTCTCGGAAGGTAGGGCAAGAAAATTACAAAAAAATGCACCAAAACATGTCACAAATGTGCTAAAACATGTCATATGCATTGAAACCATGTCATATGTGCCACTTCAGGTCACAAATATATTATTTTGTGCATAAACGTGATGTTTTTTTCAAAAAAATGGAAATATTGGGGTTTTAAGGGTTAAAAAAAATCCACTGAAGTAATTACAAAACATGCCATGGGGGTCTACAAAAACATTGTTTTAGGTTTAAAAGCGTTGAAAACAAAAAACTTTTACAAAAATTTGAAAGTTTAAGGTGCAAATGATCAGGAAAAATATTGGAAATTTGGACAACTTGTTCTAAATATGAAATATTATTCAAAACAATCAAAATTTTAGGGGGTAAGCCCCACGGTGGGTGCCAAAAATGTAATACAAGAAAATACTAGTGAGTAGAAATGTGAGAAAACAACTAAATTTCTTCCCTAATCTAATCTTCTCTCAAACAAAACCTCAAATAGAGAAATGGATGGAAAGGAGAGAGAGATTATACGTACACTTACCTACAAGTTGAACTCCTCCTTTGATGTCATGGATTTTCTCTTTGATTATTGATGATCTCTTGGATTTCTTCAAATTTTGGAGACACTTGGGCAGAATCTCCTCTTTGCTTGTATTGGATGATTGCTTGATTGTGGATGAATAATGGATTGACTGGATGATATAATGGATGATTGGGGTGAACAAAATAGCATAGATTTGTTATGGATTTCCAATATTGTCTCTCATGGAGGAGGATAACTAGATTTATAGCTTGTGGGTGAAGGATTCAATGGCTAAGATTGAGCTAAGTTGGATTGAAATCAAGGGTGGAGGATGCATGAGAAGATTGGAATTCTCTAGAATGGAGAATACTAGAATTTTGAAGAAGCATTTATTGAATTTTTAATTAAATGGAGGGAAGGAGACATTTGAATTTTTAAATATGAAAGAGGGAAATTTAGAGAGGCTTCTAGAAATAAAAGCCTCTAGATTTGGAGGTGTGAGGATGTGATTAGATTAGGTTAAATAAATATTATTAGGGATGTGATTTGATGGAAAGAGTAGGTGTAGGAATTTGTAGAGTAGGTTGGTAGGTGGGAGTAGGAACATTAAATTCCTAAAACAGTAAAATGTGATTAGAAAAAGGAGATGATAATAATTAATCTTGTGATTAATTATTATTTAGGATAAAATGGATAATAGGATAAATGATGAAATTGGATGACGAAATAAGTTAGAATAAAAGGATTAAATAAATGATGAAATTAATAATAATTAATCTTGCAATTAATTATTATATGGATTTAGATGATGTTGTGGGATAGATTGATCGTAATTAATCATGTCAACATTTTATATGTCTACACAAGGCTATCATCTGTACCGATTTGCAAGATATCAAGGTCTTCCATATTGTAATTATCATCGAATCAATGGACAAAATGACAATCATTTTTATGGTTTACAATGAAGAATCAAACATCTTAAGCGTCAAGGATTTATCTCATTCACTGTACAGTGTCATGCTACATCATCATTTCCAATTATTACATCTCAATGGGTTTCTAAATATGATTCATCTATGTCTAATGATCATTATGTCATCATTACTCAAGTTCCTTATATAATAAGTCAAGAACCTCCTAAGAAAAGCCACCTCTCAAAATAAATATAAAACCTCCTCCTCTCAAGTCGTTTATGGAATCGCCAAGTTAAATTATGCAACCTCCTCTGAAAATTAGTTTGCCTTCTCATGTCAAGTCTTTTATAGTGTCATCAATACCACCAAAGCTACCACCATTGAAGGTTCCTCCACATCCTACTCCACTTTTGTTTCGAATTCATTTTGTCAAAGCAATTGCTCCTTCTACCAATGGTCAAGACACATTTATGCCATCATTGAATGGTCTTGTTATTACTATTGCCACACATGCTTCCACCACTTCATGTAAACTTGGTCTTTGGTGTGTGAATCTTTTCACCTTACCCCCCTGATGATGCACTCGTGTTCTTACAGTTCTTACATGACTGTTGAGGGATCTCTTGCAATAAGAACCCCATTTCATATGTGCATTAAATACTTCATGGATATCTCTATAAATTACATAGTCACTCATACATACATACATATATGGACATCTATTTTTTATTCACGCATATAATATGATCTCTCCTTATTTCCCACATCACTCAATCAACAATACACTATCTATTATACTCATACATCATCTATGTATCATCACATAATGCGCTCATCAAAATACACTTTGGGGGCATCATACTTCTTCCCCCCTCTTCTACCACCATCAGTTGTCTCGCATCTTACACATATCGCATCTAGTATTTGGCATTGTATCACACACAATAGCATCGGACATTACCCAGACTACACAGTCTTGTGCTTCGGTTCACACTTGATTTTTGAGGGAATCCTATAAACATGAACCTCACACACTACACATTAGATGTTACACACTCTACATTACACATTACACGTCCTACTCACCACATCACATGGTTTTCATCACTAAATCTACTACACATCTTATGCATCTTACATGTCTACTCATACATGTTGCACTCACTACCCTATGACACTCTATATTCCACAGTCCATACTCAACTATTGAGGGTACATATCACAAAAGGACCTTTCCCCCACTCACATGTTCATCATTAAATCCTTTCCATCATGTGACATTCATATTTTAGTTCTATACACCTAGTTTACATTGTCATGTAAACTTCGGTCTCTATGTCGCATATCATCATTCCACATTCACCACAGCGCGTTACACATAACACATAGTTTTACCATTTCCTGATGATGCACTCTTGTTTACGGTTCATTCTTGACTACCTGATGGGGTAGAAACAAATGAAACTCACTATATACAACTCCATTCACTTGGGGGCTCATTTCTTGTTTCATTCACTCTGCATTCCATTCCATCCATCCACAACATATTGCATATCTTGGTTGTATTTACTCTTTGCTCACATTTACTTATGCATGTTCAATTTATTACCATGCTAGATGGATATCTTGTATGTCATTATATTTATCACACACACATGTGCATTCACTTTCTCTATATTTTTGATCACAGATTATACATGTCAATTACACGCAGCATGGATTTTTGGTGCAGAACCTCGTACTAGTCCTACAACAAATCTTAGGGGCATCCACTTTCATACACTAAAGGTGATATTGTTTCATTATGTACTTAACACTTTACATTATTGGTTATACATGATTTTGACATACTTGTTATCTTTCTAACATGCTAACGGGTGCTTCATGTGTAGTATTTGTTTTACAGGATTACTTGCCACCATGGCTATCTGTTTATTTGTACTTGTTTGTCTTTATTTATCATTATATGTGGGCCTTGCCCTTTGTTCTTTGTACGCACTTGTTTTTTTATATGCATCCATTATGGCCTTGAGTGTCTTGCAACATCATGAGTTATGTCCCATGTTTGCAACCCACTTTTTGGAGCCTACATTGCCTTCTTATGTGTTATACCTTACACATTGCTTGTTTTTCTTACACTTTTTCTTATACGTGTATGTTTGTCTTTATTCGTACTAACATTTGTCTCCTAGCCACTTGTTTGCATGTGCTTTGGTTTTATACCAAGCACATTCCCCCCTGCAGGGTGGAGTTTTAGTTTCATCTCTTGGTCATCTCTTTGAGGCCACATCCTCCTACAATGGCATCACATGTGCCCCCAAAGAGGGGGTACCATTTGAGTGAATCAATCACCCCCATACAGGGTATACACAACACAATACTGGTACAGTAAGACTTGCAAATTTTGGGGCTCAGAATCAGACTTGGGTCCATGAAAAAGTGGCCTTACCTTGACTACTTGAGACCATGGGGCATATCACACAATTATTTGGTTTAGCACAGTCTACAAAATTCCATACACAACGGCTTTTACAGGGCAGATTATCCTTAACATTCTAAGGAGACGTTATAGGTTAGAGGATAAACTAGACCTTCCTCTCTACACTACTTCGACTAGTGGCATCAGATTTCCCAAAAAAACCAGATAGTACATAGATCTCTTTAGTTTTGGGGAAGTGGTTTACAGATTGGAGGATAAATCATACTTTCCTCCCAGCACTTCTTCGTCCAGTGGCATGAGATCACCCAAAAAACTAACACTTCATCGACAGGATACACCCTTTTCCTCATCACGAATTAGATGCACATGTTCCTTTTTTCATTTTTATACTTTCATTACATTATTTTTACATACATACATGCATATTTACACACATTTTTACACATATACATGTGTATTTAACTACTTGATTTGTTTTCTTTTTTACAGGTTCATCTGTATGGGAATCAAGTAGTCCACATCATCAACAACATCACTTGGCATCACACAGATAGACACTAACATGCAGGTACATCACACATCAGTATCTACACATGCACTTCCACCCTAAGTTCACTCTCATCACCTTTTTTGACTTTTACATCTTTAGTCTCCACGCTCCACCTTTCTATCACTCCACTCTTTATCTAGTCCCTGGACACGTTTTGTACATTACTCTACATGGATATCAAGCATGCATATCTATCTACTTTATATTATTGAGTGTTCTACTCACCAACATAAAGTGGGGGGAAATGTAGACACAAAATCACGTACTTTAGGTAATTATCTAGTCTCAATTACATACTACTATTTACATGGTTCCTATGTACGAAAAGTAATAATCAACCTATGTCTTTGGCCATCTTGTGTTGGTTTATATTACTACTTTAAGTCTTGAACCTTTATTGGCCCCAAGTATGTCTTTTCACACTTTAGTTTTACCTTTTCTAGACCAAAGCATCTAGCCAAGACACCAGCACCATGCCCCCCTTGTCCCCTCTGAGCGCCTCTACTCTATTTACACTTTAATCTCACTTTTTGGGTCCTTTCTCACCGTTTGAGCATCTTATCTTTTTTGGTAGTCGGCCTTTTCGAGGATAGTTGTGAAATTCAAGTGAGAGAACCATATAAATATAAAGTTATGTGATCATAATAAGGGACCAAGCACTAAGCACTTACTATCAACCACCTAAGGTTGTATCCATCAAGGCTTTTACTTATTTCATTTAAATCCATATAGCTCCATCACAAGGGAAAAAGGTTGGTTGTTCTACATCACACTTCATAGGAGGGGAGTTTATCATATTCCATTCACACATTATTTACATTCTACATCTAGTTCTTTCTCACTACTCACAAAGTGTGACAGCCCACAAGAGAACCTAGGGAAAAAGTCCGCATTCACACACACAAAATGACATTGGATCTAAGATGTAGTGTAATGCTCAGTGATAAGTCCCATAATTGTGGCAGATGAGGACAGTATGACCCCCTTAATATTCATCTTTATTTTTTAGGTTTTTGATGTTTTGCTTGGGTTTTCCAGGTGATTCCTTTATTGTAGGTCTACAAGCAACATTGGCTATCATGCAATGACATACACACAACTAAAGAAGGACATAGGAAAGCATCCAACAACACCTAATAGGAGGTTCTTTGGCCATTTCCGTAGTCCAAAAGAACCCATATTTCAGACCATGATTGCCCCAAGTTCCCCTACCCATTTTCCAGGTGCCTCAGTCTATCCAGATAGCTCGGATTTTTATGTTCTCAAGCTATTGTGTAATAGTTTCCTCCTCCTGCTCATTCGTTCTCAAAAGTGACACTGTCCCACAACATCTTTGAATCAGATAAGGCTTTTCCTAACCTTCCTTGTACTTAGGGTTTCATATTTTCAGAGCTTAGTTTTCTTGGGTGTGTTTCAGTTATTCTATTACTTATTTATTTACTACAAAACTTGTATTATATTAGGCTAGAAAATTTCCATTTTAGCATAATCACTACTTACTTGGTGGCTTTATTCCTCTATGTCTTCTCAAGATGAGGTAGATTTTCCCTTGTCTTCATTAACCTTAACCCTCTTGGAATATTTATTTTTCTTGCAGCCACACCTAATCACACAATGCCTATTGGATCCACAGTAAGCACATGTATATGTCCATAATAGCTCTGGGGTTTTAATGGTCTCTTTGTTGTAATAAAAGAATACTCAATCATTACCTCTTGAGGTTATCAACTTTTCCTTTGCTCTCGTCATTCTTATTTGGAGATTCTGGTATGTTCTCTACTACAGGTTGCTTTAGGAGGACAATGGCCTGGGCTTTGTTCTTGATTTTGTCTCATAGCTTTATCCTAACTCATTATTTCCATTGTTGTATCCTAGACCCACATATCAAGGTATTTCCTCCACCTAGATAGGGTTATCTATACCTTGGATATTCATACAAATTCCTTTTCCTTCATATCCCATTTTAAAAATCAATTTTGATCTTGTTCCTCTAGTGTACCTTTCAAATTCACCAGAAGTAGGATTTATAGTTTCATGGGAAGAAAAGTTTCATTGAATCACCTATAGTGTTATTGGTAGGCGTACCTTCTCTTCTCTACTTCTACACTATCCCCATGTTATCCTGTAAAATTGACAAGGGCAATTTTTACCGATAACCATACCAAAAAATTTTGTTCCGATCCCCTCATTAGGGATCCCTCGCATTCGGAATGTTGCAAAATCCCTTTTCCGGGAAATCTGGTTTTCCGAACTTAATCATTTTTTGGTCTTTTTGGTTGGGCGCATGGAATTGGCTATGAAACATCACTTTTTGGTGCGCCCCCTTTAAAACCTTTGGCGCGTATTTTCCTGTGTCAACACAACTTTTGGTGCGCCCTGATATGTTAAGTCTTCCCTGCGTGCACCAAGACACATGCGCCTTCGTGTTAGCCACCACCTTTTGTTGCACCTCCTTTTGGTGCGCCACTGGCGCAACATAATATCATGTCGACACCTCTTTTGGGTGTGCCAAAGGGCGCACTTAGTTCCATGCTGGCAAATGCTTTGGTGCACTAAAGGGCGCATGCTTTCCTATGTCGTCAATAATTTTCATGCGCCCTTTACAAGGTTGGTGGCGCATTTATTACCGAATCGCATATATATGTGTTTGCATGCCTACAAATGTCATTATCTCCATAGCATCACATTTTTATTCTCTGACCTGTCAGCTCACCTGCCCCATCGTTTTTCAACGTTGTGGACCCGTTTACACAATTTTCACTATTTAATCCGGTAAGAGGTTCTTATCTAGCTTTGATGTGTTTGGCGTTTTTTGGTTCTTTGTATGCTTATTGTTTTGGTTTTGGGTGTGAAATATTGATCTGGCCCCCCCGCCTTGCTATCTTTCCATATTTTTCCTCCTCTTTCCAAATCTGCTGGTAGAGGAAGTTATTCTGAAAGCATGGTGTTAATCCCTTTTGATTAAACCATTTTATTACCCCAAATGACCCTTGCGAAAATAAATGAGAAAAGAAGCTAAACCATGTGAAAAGACCCCTCTGAGGATAATCTGAGCTCTAAAAGAGACTATTTTTTCTTTTCTCCTTGGCGCATCTGTCACCCCTGCAACATGATCAAAATCTGTGCCAATGGCGCACCCATCATGCTTGTTGCATTAAGAACTTTTGCGCCGTCAAGGCATGCCTCCTTTGCATGCTGCAACTGCATAGCCTTGCACCCTCCATAGCTGCATCGCCTTATTTGTTACATCACGTATACATGCGCCTCCTTGGTGCACGCCCAGCATCCATGCAACATCAATATTTATCTGCGCCAAGTATAAAGTTTTCAAAAGTGCAGGCGCATCCCTCCATACAGTAAAAAACATTTGTGTTGTGCAAACCCTCTGTGCACCGCGCCACATGTTGCCTTTGGGGCACGAAAAGTCCCATGTTACACAAACTTTTTCCCATGCGCCAAAGGGCACACCAAATCCCAATGTAACATGAAAATTCCATGCGCCTTTGGCGCATCCTGTCTCCATGCAACACGATGTTCTCCATGCGCCCTTTACAAAACGCACTATTGCAGTATGCATGCGCCATGCGCCTTTGGCACCAGATTTAACTTTTGCAACAGCCTCAATCCCGTGCACCCTGCCTATTTAGCCCTGTAAGCTACAATTTTCATGCGCCCTGTGCCCTGAGCCTAAAAATCTCTAACTCTTTCTTCTGCTAACATTCCAATGGAAGATCAAATGGCTAATTCAACCTTTTCGGATTGGGTCTCGCTTCTTCTTCATGCAAATCAGCAGACTAAACTTAGAAAGGACATATGTCTACATCCAGCAAGAGACCCACCAAATTCAAAGGAAAGGCTAAGCTTACTGAGGAAGAGATGAAGTATACAAGTATCAAAGGGTCAAAATGCTCGAGTCACAAGCCGAATGCAGACTATGGACGTCAGAGACTCAAAGTTGGGGCATATCGACATGGAGGAATTCTGGGCCAGAACTCAGAAAGGTTACGAGGAGTCCATGGATGGAAAAATTAATCAGGCAGTGCCCTGCACTTCGCCGGAGGAATCCCCGTCAGCACAGTCAACAACGAATTTATGATGGTGGTTGCCCAGTGCTTACAACAAAGACACAAGGTGTGTCGAAAACATCAAGGTCGAGGTAGTCATTAACCTCACTACCCGTCATTTTGAGATGATACTTGGCATCCCTCACCATTGGCACTTCGTGGCCGTCAGCCAAGCAGAGTGCATCAAGGCCTGGGAAGATAATGAAGACCAATGTATGCAACGAATGAACGAAGTCTACTTGAAGAACAAGAAGGTGGTAACCCGGTGGCCCCAAATCATCCACCGCAGTGACTTCTCAGAAGAGCTCAGCGATACCATTACCTTCCTGAGCAGGGTCTTTGGGATTTCTGATGCCCAATACTTCCATAAATGGATGTTGCGCTACTTGGAAACAATGAATAAGAATGTGCCTGAGCAACGCTTTTGCTGGGGGGAAATTATAAGCGGCACCATCTCCGAAAAGCTACAACAATTCAGCACAACGGGAGTATTCCATATGAACTCCTACCTGGTCTACGTTACAACGTCAGAGAGGGATTATCCGGGCCTAGCACGAAGTGGAATTTGGCCTCAAGTCAAAATATATGAGTATTATCCAGAACTGAGGCTGGAGAATAGCGTCGCACAATTCACCAAAATCAACGATGCATTCTTTTATCACATCATCTGCCTATTGAGGCCAAATCTGACTCATGGTCGTACGACCAAAAACATAGCGGAAACCACAGAGAAATGGGGGGCCATGTTCACCCAATTTCCTACATTCACCTATCTAAGGGCTGCCAAATTTTTGGGAGAGCCAACCAGGCTACCAAGGTATGCTGGGCCTAAGCTGATTCTGCTGGAACTGTCAAGGTAGTTATTCACATACCATGAAACGTTCCTAAAAAGAAAGAAGGGTGGAACTCCTTTCCCCCTCACAGTGGGGCCGATACACATGCTCTACCCACCACAAGGCAAAGGAAATGTTTGCAGAGCTGGAGTTACTCAATTTGAAGCATGATTTCCCAGTCAATCCTACCTTCGACCCAAGGAGCTGCCTGCCAAGAGAAAAGCTTGATCCAATTCACGTTCCTCAGATCGAGGACATTTACATCGATATCATCCATGAGGTGGAACTCAGAAGAAAGGATCATTCTCGCCTAGCCTTGGCAGAAATCATCCAATATGGGGTAGCCATTGTCCCCAAAGGCTACCAGACTACAGAAGATGAAGTGGACAAGGTATATAATGATAGAGATGGGGATGATTGGCCCTTTCCGGAAATTGATAGAACTAAGGCTCCTCAGACAATTGAGGAGAGGGTCAAGGAAGCTTTGCGGAGGACAGAACACTGGTGCCGATTATGAACGGCCTAATCTACCTCGGGGTAGATTTCACAACCTCCCCATTGGGCAACGCACCTCTATGATCCAAGAATCAGCTCAAAGGCAAAGGTGTAGAAGGTGAATCCGGCACTATTCAGGAAGAAGCCCCTGAAAGTCCTCCTTCCACAGTGCCAGAACAAGTCATAACTCTAGAGGAAGAAATAACAGAGGATAGTCCCATAGGCCCATCCACTCAGGATGTCGGCATTGTTACAACAACCGAGGTCCCTTCTATCCCTTCTTCTTCTCTTCCTTCCCCTACTCGAGTGACTCAAGCGACCATCCCTTTGGTCCTGTCCTCTGTCCCCTCTTCTACTCTTTCCCCTACTTCTTCGTCTATCTTCTCTTCCCTCGCTGATCTCTCCTCCTCCATTTCTTCCCTCATCTCCGAGCTCCCTTCCCTTCCTATGTCTTCCACAGTTTCAGTTTCCCTTCTCCTCTCGTGGGCACTTCTTCGGCTATTCTTTCAATGCCGTCGCCGCGTGTCTCCACGTTTTTCCTCTCTTCTACTACAGCTCCCCCCTCCTTTGTCTCTGGTCCTTCTTCCATAGGACCAGCCTGGATCTCTCAGCAGCTGAGCCAGCAAAAGAGGAAAGTTCCCATCGCTCTGATGGACTTTTCAGTGATCCCATCCAAAGGGGAAAAGAAGCTAAAGCCTGTTGCACGCTTCTCTAAAAGTGTTGTAGGTGAGAGAATAATGGAAATTGCATACCCTGATCCCCTCAAAGAGAAAAAGGATCTGTCTCTGATAGATTTTACCGTGACCCAAGTCATAAATGGGGACATCTTCTGAAAGTCTCCAGGGGGAAGCTCTTTCTGCGGTCGACGTGCTCTGTCAAAAGCTTCAAGAAACAAAAGAAGAGAAAAGGCTACTAAAAGAGAAAAACCAATATCTGCTCCAAGCCTTATAGAAGATGGGTAGTGTGCCTCCCACAACTGCCGCCGAGACTTCTGAGCTTCTCAGCCAGGAGAAAATCAACGAATATGCAAAGATTGGCGAGCAGGGTATGGCCATTTCTTCTTGGAGGAGCCAGATCCTCAAGGATAGTGAAAGAGTGATCACCGAGTTTGTCAATTTGTATCTGAGCATCGGAAAGATGAACAAAGAGCTCCAAGCATTAGCGGGGCGCCCATATCAGAAGAGCTAGATCATGCTAGACTCCAACAAGAGACCTTGTCAACAGATGTTCGACTATTCAGTCGAAGATCTGGTCAAGTTCGATGTCTTTGGCCATCCAGGGCCCTCAACAAAACCATGTCCACTCTAGACTATTGGATAGATCAGATTGAATTTATTCTTGAAAAAATTGACAAGGTAAAGGAAGCAGCCCTGGATGCAATGCATCAAATGGAGCGAATTGTTCTCAACATGTCTCCAGGGTTTCTCACTCCTTCCTTCACCTTTAGGTCAGCTGATGAAACCATCCAGATCTTCAAGGAGATCACTTCTCAAGGAACAGGGCCAGAGGTCACATTTGACACTGAATCTATCAATAACCTTCTGGCCTATAGGGACTTCATCGGGTTCCTCATTGAGGCGGAAAAAGATTATTCCAAACTCCCAGAGAAGCTCATAGATGAGCGGGAGACTTGTGAGGCGATCAACGAGCTGCACAAGGATCCTTCTCAGGATCAATTTGGGCCAATGATTAACAAGTTTTTGGAATACCACGCTCAGTTCCATATCTCATCACCTGAGTAGCATCAAAAGCAGTCTACTCCCTTTTGGCCGCATGATGATGACGACGAGTAGCAGCTTTTTCTTCTTCATCTTCTTCTTCTCTCTCTTCTCCGACTTTCTTTTTGAAATGTCTAAAGTGTGTTGACACAAATGATGACATCATCCATGTTACATCATGGGATGATGTCATCCATCAAGTTGTAAAAAGTCAACATGACTTTTATATATTTTGTAAATATCTTTGTAAATAAGTTGTTGGCTCCTTTTTTGCCTTCTTTTCTCCTCTTCTTCTATAAATACCCCAGCATGCTTGTTGTGTTGAGGGATGGATGAATATCTTTCAGATGAGAAATAGGAGTAAGGAGAAAAGACTTTGAGCTTTTTGTAACAGAAGGAAATTAGTAATACAATATTTAGACTTTGTGTTGAATACCTGTGTTATATACATTATATCTTTCTTATGTTAGATCTGTGTATTTATTTTGTTGGATCTGCTTCTATTTTATTGTCATTTATTTATCATCAGTATTGCTTTGTTTATTTATGCAAGTAGGTTTCGCTCTGTTTACTACCAATCCCAAAAACATAAATCCTTCTGACCTTTCTGCTTTGGAATTCATTTCTTTTCTCCCTTCGGACCTGTTCCTTCTTCCTCCTCTCTTTCATTCCTTTCTCTTTCACAGCCAGAAATAAACCTAATAGGATGAGATCCCAAAACCCCGAAGGCAAAATATGTGAGACTTGCATAGATTCCTGCTGGTAGAATAGCAATAAACCAGTTTATCTTTGCTGACTCAAAGAGGGGCTATGCCCTACACACTGTTGGCTCGTTTATCCATAGATCTGCACCACGTGACAGATTTTCGGACCAACAGGTTTTATATTTTTTAGGAGCCACCTTATTTGTGTTTTATAATGTTTCACATTCGTAATTTGTGATAACCTCCTCCAAGGAATTCTACCTGAGTCTCAAACCTATCTTGCAGCTCTTGATTTTTCTGGGTCTGTGTGTTGTAGTAGGTAGGATGCAATGCAAGAATTCTAGAAAATGGGAGATGGAGTGATCATCTAACCCTGATGATGGTGGTTTCCAGTAGGTTCACATGATTAGATGGTCTTGAATGGATAAACTTTTTATGAACCTATAAATGTGATCAATGGGCCACCTTTATGCTTGGATTATGTTGTCACTTACACAATAAATAGGTGTTATTTTTCAAGCCATAAAATGGTAGAGTCATTTGATGTAAAAAAATTGATTAAGGTTCACTTTGAATTAGATGAGAAGGGTGGAAGAGAAATGATCCCAACAAGTTTTCATTTTAGAGTACTTTGAATGTTTGGGTCTCTTCCTTTATACTGCGATTGAAAAAGAGAGTTTTGGGAGCACTCATGTCCCTAGTTCTTATGGGCAAAGGATTATCACATATCCCACCTTTGCACACTTGCATTAAGTCTTTATGTTGACGGTTTTTGTGTTTAAAAGTGGACTGTTCTTTCTAAGTCTTGGGTTCCCCACATTCTTCTATTCCTGCAGTTTACCTCTAAACTTTACATTCATCTCTTTGTGTTAGGCAATTTTTGACATTTTTAGGTAAACAATGGCCCTTGTGCTTTCTAGAAGTTGGGGATTCATCCTCTTGTTCTAGGGCAATCATGGCATCGAATCCACAAGATTTTGGCCAAAATTGCTAAGTTTAAATTATTTCTTTGAGTTACAGACTGAGCTAGGTTTTCAAAGAACTCATGTCCCTGTGTCCCAGTTGGCCTTGTGTTGGGTGAGTTGCCAGCCTGATCTATCCATGTGTCATTCCTAAAACTTGGATTTATTTATATTGAGGTGTTTTATCTTTTCAAGGAACTTATGTCTCATGTGCGCCCTGTACTCCATGTTCACTGTAAGCCCACCTTTTCCGCAGGACTAAAGGCTTTCTATGGGTGAGGATATTGGAGTTTGTGTCTATCAGTTGTGTGTCCCTCATTCCCTTCAGAGGTCATTTGTTCTCCGCATCCTTGTCATAACCACTATACAAAAGGGTAAAGTGGTGTAAAAATGTTCTATGGGTTACTCAGTTGTTCTTCGAGACCAATATTGGGGACCCCCTATTTAATGTATGTCATGACCAACTCAAACGGTTTGAATGGAAAGGAACGATAAAAGGGTAAAATGGGTCTCCATTTATGACCATTGCAATCGAGAGGTTAAGTGATGCAGAGAGGTAACACTGAGATGGTGGTTCCCATTCATGTACCATGAAGAATATGTTTCTAGTCATATAGGGTCATGAGGATTTTAGTCCAATCGATTTTCAAAAATTTAAATTGCATTGTGAGAGAGGAGACGTTTTCTGCAGCTTGAAGGTGACTTAATTTGAAGGTCCTAGATGATTTTGAGATCAAGGGTAATTTTGTGCCCTGAACATACTGGATTTCCTTCAAAGTTTTCATTGAGTTTCTAGTCTTCTAAGTGGGTGTCTCAGATAGTTTGGTCATCACTGAAGTTATCATTCATGGATGGTTATGAACATATTTTGTCCCTAAAACATTAGTGTACAAACATTGGGACAGTTATGTTGGTCATATAGTGACTTTAAGCTAGGGACCATTTTACAGCCCATGTGGGTTCACCAATGTAGGAAACCCATTCCCATGGCCCAATGAATCAAAGATTATGGAATTTATCATGATAGTGGTTTTCCTATTTTAGTCCAATGTGTGAGATATGAGAGTTACTCTTGTGCCCTCTTATTTTGAACTAGAAAAAGTAAATTAAGGGGTCTAGGCAAGTGATCACTAAATTAGATGGAGGTTGCATAAATGCTTATTTTGGAATCCATGTTGTTGATAAATTGTAAATACTGTCACCATGGCACAAGCTAAGATCCAATTTTTGTAACAAGACAAGGAAAAATATAAAATAATGATAGTTAAGTCATGGTTCAACTGGTTCCAAAGAAAGGAGCATCCAGTATTGCCTAAGAGCATGACATAAAGGGTGGCTTATTTGTTGTGAAGACATGTCATATGTAATGACTTGCAAATCATAGAATCATGGGCCTTGCTTCAACCAATGATTTTCACTTATGCATATGTGCTTACTATAAATAGTTATTTGTGAAGGGAAGAAAATTCTAAACTGGGGAGAGATATTTGCAATGAACCATTCAATGAGCAATTATCAATGTACGATAGTAGACCGAATATTTTCAAATGAGCTCATATTGTATGTATACTATTGGATACATACAGAGTATCTATTATGAACACATCTCTAGTGGATGACAAAAGAATGAGACTAGTGTATGAGTATTACCCAAATTGACTCTTGAAAATAGTAAACCATCATTTAAAGAGTAAATGATGCCCTTCACAATGTACATTGTAGAATTTGTGAGAGGTAATACAGCTGAGAGGGTATCTGACTAAAGTAAAGAAATTAATCCATCAACATGTGTAATGAAACCAGTAATTGTTCATCTAGTTCATGGAAGGTTGTCATATATCATGCATTTGGTTTTGCTTCCAACCATGCATCCTGTGTATCCCTCAATGAAAGATAGTATTTGGAGGTTTCTATTCACTATATATTTCTCTACTACCATGTAGGGATAATAAAATCTATAGCACCAATTGGTAGAGATCACTTGGGAAATTACACCTTGCAGAAAACAGTATTTGCATATCACTGTAGAAAGTTTTTTTGTTTTCTTTTGAATTTTATACTTTTTACTTGATTATTTTGATTTATTTTTTGACATCAAATATTCATCTCTCTTGACTTTCCAATGGGTTTCTATCACTTTCCTTCCCTATAAGTGGTATTGATGGCAGGGAGTGCAGATTGATGATGAATATGATAGTTGACATAGTTTAGATAAATAATCCCTGCAGTAGATCTTCAAGAGAATTTTAAATGTGTACAGAGTTTAAGATCTCAAATGATGGAGAAGTATTTCTCTAATTCGCCAAGACAAGGAGAGATCATATTTAGCATACTCCCCTATAGTAGAGGATCAAGTGACTCATTAGAATGTGACAACAATGATGATTCAAGAAATGTTCACCAACCCATTCATGGTGAAAAAAAACATGGAATGTGATACGAATTGTAAATGAAATGTGTAGTAGTGAATAGAGATTTGGAATAAAATATGACTGAAGAAAATGTAGAATCAACATCTCATAGGGAAAGCACTACTTTATTACAATTATATCATACCCATATCATGAAATATGTCCCTTAGTTATACTCAAGGTGTTGTGATTTTTTCTAATGATGATAGGGAAGGCTGAAAGAATGCGCAGAGAATCGAAATCAGGCTGCAAATCCAGGGTGGATGAAGAGATCTTTGAAATGTAAGGAGCATGAAAATATTGTAGGTAGTGAAATAAATGAAAGAACCTCTCAGTCCACATAGTGAATAGATGAAGAAGGGATATGATGTATAGAACTAAATTGATAGATGTAGATAAATAGTTTTAGTGAATGGGACAATGTAAGAATGATAAAGTGAAGTGATGAGTCAAATAGAAGCCATAAAATGTTACTGAATGGAGTAAATATTGTCAAGCCCATGGGGATGAACTCATGTAACTAATTTTAAGGGACTGCAGCACCTACCCTGAGAGGGAGTCTACTTCCCATACTGGGAGTTGTGTCCTGTGAATAGTACTAATTTTGGTGAGCCACAAGTTGGTCACTTCTTCTAATGACACCTTGAGCGAGTGGAGTCTAGGAAGGAATTGATAGGTAGTGGGATGACGGGGAGTTTCCCGAGTCACGCATGCAAATCAACAGGGTTGAGGACTCCTAGGAAATGTAAATTTGGTGAGATCTTCAGGTAGTGGAGCAGTACTCCCTGGTGAGGAAATAGGTTAGAGGCAGCTTGGTCACGTGGTGGTAGTCTGATTCAAATGTGACTCGTTAAGAGATGGGGTGGGTGAGGCAGTGGAAAGAGTTTAGAAAAGGATTTGACTCGGTCTCTAGACCATTGGAGATGACCAGGACCTAGGTGTGGGTGTTTGTGGGCTCGAGGAGTTGGTTCAGTGGTTGGGAGGGAGAACAGGGATCTCGGTGATTCACTAGAGTGGATTTAGAAAGTAATTTGGCTGGACAAGAATGGGCTTGGTGAGTGAGGTGAGAGTGACTCAACGATTTTCACTAGAATGACCTCCTTGGGAGTCAGTAGAAGGTGTCTTGATCTTGGAGAGTGACTAGAATGACTCGACTGAGTGATATGGGGTCTGGGGAGGGACCGATTCAAGGTGAGTCAAGGACATCCATATGCATGGTGGCATTTTTATGGAAAGGTGGAGTTTTTGTAATGGTGTAATGGAATTTTGATGTCTGAGTTTAAATTTCATTGAAGAAGCACACAAAATCATATGAAAATATTTCTTTGATACAAAAGTCAGTATTGACCCAATAATCATTGGATCTGAGAAAGGAACTTAAACTTATGGACATAATGTATTCAAGACCTCAGACTTATGAGTGATACATATGAGACAAATATCTCCTTGCACATAAGGTATCTTTGATGGTTCAAAGAATTAATATTTCCAAGAAATGAATGTTCACTGTGGAATTGGAAGATATAAAGTGCTAGAAGAAGCAATTGATGAACTCAAAAACTTGGTGACAAAAGGGAGAAGCATTCAAAACAAAAATACTGGCTAAATTCCAAGATCTTCAAGTGCCAATTTCATAAAGAGAATTCTATAAAAAGACACACATTGCAGGATATTAAAGCAGAATTTCAGGGCACTCATCAAGGAAGGATCTGTTTAAGCTTGAAACTGTGAGCTAAATAGAAAATGGGTGAGATCAGTGCAGTTGCATAATGTGGTCATAGAACGCAACCAAAGGATTGTTGAAAAATGTAGATATGGGAAAGAGAAATGGAAAGATTCCTTAAGTAGCTGGAAAAATGCAATAGAAAACACCACCATTCCCAAAGGCATGGAGATTTCTGGAGTCCTGGTTAAATTTAGAAACCACATGCTCAAAGTGAAGACTACAACAACATCATCTTCAAGTGTTCCTTCTCCAAGTTCCTAAGATTTTCTTCCTATTTTTTGCAGTTTAAAGTTAGCTTTATTATTCTAAAAATATGTGAAATTGTAAAAGCTAATTAAAGTGTAAAACATTAATTAAGTGGAAACACTTAAGTAAATATTATAAAACTAGCAGAAGTTGGTTAGAATCACCTTTGTGCCTATATAAGGCCTTTCTTTCATTGTAAAGTGGTTGTTGGATTTTGATGCTTGGAATGTAAAAAACATAGAATTACAAAGAATCAACATAGAAGAAGTTCTTTCCTTTCATTTCTTGTGTTCTTTCTGTTTCTATTATTTAACCTACAAACATGGTTTTGGTATATTTGAATGTGAAAATTTGGGTTACTTAACTCATCTGGTGTAATGCTCGAGAACTTTGATGTCTATTGCATATATGTCATATGGGTTATTTTAAGTGTATATAAATTCATGTGTTCTTGAGATTACTATGCATGCATTAGTACGATATTTCCCTGCAATCTACTTATCTGAAAGTGCTACCTTCTTCTTTTCCATCTCTTACAATAGTGAGTGATATTGGGAAACCAAGGAGAACACTTATGTTATTGATTGGTGAGAAGTTGAAATTTGAGTTTCATTTACCAGTCTTTATCATTTAAAGCTATTGTTTCCTCTAATAATCTCTTGTATCCCCTATGTATTTTATATTGAGAGTATGTTGGCAAGAAAATTTGTTGGGGACAAATTGGTGGTTATCTTGCCAATGCTCTAGGAGTCTAAGTCCCTCTACTTAATCGGTGCAACTATCATATGTGCATTATCAAGTAAAAATCAGTTTTCTCCTGGTGGCCTTATGGTCAAGGATCCAACAGGGACACTCCACTAACCCTACAGAAAAATCTTGCAGATATCTACAAGGGAAGAATTTTCTAGGAGAGTGGGAAAGGGAGTGAGAAAATTAGAAAAGATATTTAATGTTGTAAGTAGATAATCAGAGACTTGCATACACTAGCTAGAAACTTCATTACATGCACTTGAATTTAGAAGAAAACAAATCTACGTAACAGCAACAAGACAAAATAGAGTTCGATGAACACAAAGTACCACTAAAGCCCTCAGTCAAAAAAGGCTAAAATTCCTTCTTCCTTTATTAAAGCTCAAGCAGAAATTGTACACCTCACAGAAATGGAAGACATTTTGAGTAGGGAAAAATAGAAGAAATTTTCCATCTCTTTGCTCTCTTCAGAAGGATATTTCTCTCAAAAATTCACAAAAAATAGCTCCAATATCTAAGAAGTTTAAGAATATTTTAGAATTTTTCTAAGAAGGACCATCAAATGAGGGGCTAGTTACAATTTATAGAAGAGGATGCAACTCTTCATCTTCCCGGTGACTTTTCAAATACTTTAATTTGACTTTAGATTGCTCATATTCCACTAAAATATTTAAGTCCCTTTTATAAAATCAAGGCAACTTAAAGTTTACATTACATTTCTAAAGTCACTTAAAGTAATATTAAAAAGTGCAAACCTCAACAAAAAAATATAACATTGATGAGAGAGAGCGTTGAGTGAGAAACTTAGAAGAAGAATTATGTGGAAGAATGAGATGCTGCAGTGGACTTGGCTCTATTTTTTTACTACTCTCCACTTCACATTCCTCAGAAGAATTCTATATTTTCAAGCTCCTTATTGAAACGATCCAATGTAGGTTCTACTTTTTTGGCATGAAGGATGTGAATGCAGCTCAAGGTTTCGGTACATCTATTGATCACATTGTTGATGTCCTTGCACTTCCCAAACCATGATGAGTGCTTTTCTGTAATAGGTGCAATGGAGGCTTATATCTCTGAGAGGAAGTCAAGAGTATCCTTAGTGAAGGGAAATGGGTTGCCTAACCCTTTCTTGAAATATCCTTTGAAAGGGCTGATCAAATCATCAGCACTTGTGTTTGCTCATTATAGGTACTCCAAGTTTCTGAACTTTCTAATTTATACTATCCTGCAGCTTGTATGTTTGTTCTTCTTTCTCCTCTAGATTTTTGAAAGCACGATTAATTTCCTCAAACCTGATTTCCAACACACTCAACCATACACATATCAAGTCTTCTGTATGAGCTTCAAAAACATTCTTTTCGATCAACTCCTAACGATGGGTGTTTCTCATCTCATTCACTACTGATCTCATAGGTTCCCAGTACTATATTTATTTCTTCACATACTCTTTGAGTTCTCATGTTCCATTGGTTGTTGCACACATGTATGCAAAGATATTTACTACCTCTTGGAGTTTTGGATTCCCTTTTTCATAGATTGAATTGATCCATCCATTATCTTCTCGCCCCTGCATCGTGAGCTCATGCATTCTTCTGATGGATTCTTGATCGAAGCTACTGATGGGATTCACTTTCTCAATAGTAAGTGTTGTAGTGCTTGGTTCCACTAGGAGTTGGACATAACATGAATGAGTTCGTACTTGTTCCTCTATTACTTCAATATTCTCTTTATATTCTTTATTGCTTGCCACCATGCAAGAAAAATATTGTTGATATATGTGAAAATATCCCTCATGAGTAGTTGGCCCCAATTGGGTCATGCTCATCTCACATTTGGCCAGTGTCATCTCACCCACTGGCTTGATTACATTTGGCCAAGCTAATTTGATGTACTTATTACCTATCTCCCCACTGTAGAATCGTGATGTTGTGTGTGAAATATTTCTTGACCTTTTTTCTTTAGCTAATGAGATAATCCCTGATAGATCAGAAGCTGCTACTTGTTTCATAATGCGAGTGTCAAGGATGACCATTTCCCACATCCATGGAAATATTTCATCAGATTCAAGCTTAATGATGGGTGCACCAACCATTCTTTATCCAAGAGGAGGAGGAAATTCTTGAATGAGAGTGGTATTGGTGTCAACAAGAGGCAAGACCTCATATGGTAGCTCAAACACTAAATCATGAACCATGTACTCCTCATTCACCTATGCTTTTGTTGCTTGATTTTATGTTTGCATTGCTAAGTTCAAGTTTTCCTCCTATAACGATGTCAATGAGCCTTCTTCTACCCTAAATTTATTGGGTATATTCTCGTGGGAGGAAGTTTCTAATTCTATGGCCTTCTTTTTTGAACTCACTCCAAAAATTTTAGAGTTGGAAGTCACCTCCACCACTATTTGAAGACAAATGATGTGAAGCTTTCTTCTAACTTGGAGAAATTCCTTGTGACTGGATGACCACAGTCCCCTTATTCTAAAACCATATCCTCATTCTCCTCACCACCTTTTCATTTCACTGCATTATATCTCTTGATTCATGAACATGCCAGTTGATTTGGGGCATTAGGGACATCTTACCTATTGCGTACTCGGGATCATACATTTATGTCCCATTATCATGTAAGATGTCTTCATACCAAGAGAAATTGAATTTCTTCATCTTGTTGATTGTCATCCTCATGTGGTCATTTTCACGTAATTCGAACTCATCAATATAGTTAGCCTAGTAGTCTTTAACTTGTGGCTCATGTTACAATTTTGGGACATAGAACGAGTTGGGATCTTATCGGATTTCAAAGTTGGACCTGGCGACATACAAATACAAAGTTAGATGTGTGAAAGTAGCCTACATGTGAGATGCATCCTTTGAGATTTTACATGTGAAAACCCCTAGAGATATAGGGAATGAAAACAACTTCTTTCTCATGCTTTTGATCTTGTTATTCACTTGAGTGATCTTCCTGTAGAGCTCAAAAAATGTGATCTGGTCACTAACGTAATTAGGTAGTCTCAGCAGAGCTTGGTCAAAGCCAGTGACTTAGATGTAGGAAAAGGTTGAGAATGGTATGAAGTATGAGCCATATTCCTTGATCAGGGATGCCACATATGGTGACATCCTAGCTCCAAGATCCCCTTATAAGCTTTGGACCACATACATGGTGAGTGCATCGTTCACATGATCGAAATGCCTATTGCTCTCCTTCATTACTAACTGTGGAAATTTCTTGAATGCATGCATCTTGGCAGCAATGTTCTACATGAGATCTAATCCTTTGAATTATCTAGAGCTTGCAAGGAGATAAACTAGGTAACAAGTCATGTGGAGCTTCCTTTTCATGGGAACTTGGAGTAGTTATAGATGGATATTATTGTTGATGATCTACCCCCAGTCAATCCTCTACTTTTCTTCTCTTAATGTTAGGATGAAAAGGCCCATCCAGTCTTGGAAGTCTCTCGTGCTTGCTTCGCCCATAACTCTACTGAGAAGAGTCATGACATCATAATACCCTTCTCGCAACTTGTTGAGTATGGAGCTAAATTGCTTCACAAGAAACTTGTTTTTACAATGTTATTATTTTGACAGTAACTGGCATCGGTTAAGGCGTAACCATCGTTGGTCCGGTCAAGCAGATTAGGTTGGGGTGTAACCATCATCGCTCAGGGTGTAACCGCCACCGCTCACATGTGTAACGATGCTTTTATTTTTGGCCAAAGTTTAGAATAAATACATTTTTTTAAAGTTGATTTATTGTTTTCAAAAGCAAAGATAAGTTGCCTAAAATAGACTCACGTGCATGTATGCATTGTTTTTTAGTGTGAGGCAAGTAAAGTAAGAAGATAGCAAGTAGTTTCGTATGATGTTTTTCTTGGTGAGAAAGATGGTGGAGCTGAGTGAGGAAAGAGCATTGAATATCCATAGAGGTGTTTGACGATAGTAGATCTTCATTGTATTTCCTCTGTAAAGCACTGAATAATAATATTGGTTGTTTCTTGGTGGACGTAGCCTACACTGGGTGAACCACATTAAATCTGGTGTAATATTTCTCTTGTTTATTTTATCTTCTAGTTATTTCTGCATTGATTATGTGTATTCCTTATCTGATTATACATCTATGCAAGAATGTTATATGGTTTAAACTCCAACAACTAGTATCAGAGGTTTGTTTGGAGGTTTTTTGTGTTGACAGGATTTACTCACAGAAGGTTTTCTGACTGAGTGGGAGCAGAGCAATGGTAGAAGATAGTAAATACTGAGTAGAGAAATTTGACGATCGTAATTATCAACTATGGATAATGTAAGTGGAGGATTATTTCTATCATAAATACCTATACTTATCATTGGATGAGCAAGGAAATCCAATTTTGATGACAGATGAAGAATGGAAGGTTCTTGACAGAAAGGCTCTAGGATATACAAGATTGAGCCTGACAGCATCGGTGGCTTCAAATTTTAAAGATGTATAAACCATGGTAGAGTTGATGAAATCTTTAGAAAATTTTATGAAACTCCTAGTGCTTCATGTAGACACTACAATTAGGTCACACTCCCCTTTGGTCCCTCAAAAAATAAACACCCTTCATCACATTAACCTAGCCATGGCCCCCTTCACCCCACTAATATTAATTTAATTAATCTAATTAAATTAATTCATTATCCTCACCATATTTATTATTTAAATATCTTAGTTCAAAAAATATCCACACATACACTTCACTTAGACACCTCATCAAACCAACTCAACCTAAGACCTATTCTTAGTAAGTTTCCATAACTAACTAAGACTTACCCAAACCCTAAAAAATCAATGCCTACATTCTCTCTAACCAAATTCCCACATACTCACAAGAAGCTCCCAATATAATCCATGGGATAACGGCACAAGATCCAAGGAAATCAGGAGGATCTCCCTAGTTTAGTAAACCTAGGAAATCCTACCTTGACCGACATCGGTTACCCCTAACCGTCATCAGTTAAGCCATACCACCGTTGGTTACCCCTTTCAACCCCTAAACTACCTTATTCTAAAGGTTAGCAACCATTGGGAAAATTTTGATGACCAAGAACACATCTCAGAGAGATAACGCATCTTCAGAGAGCAAATTCCAACGAAAACCCACATGGAAGGAAGGAGATTGAGCATTTTCTCCTACACAGCCATCCCAACCATGATCTGATCTATCCAAGCAAAGAGGAGTGTACATGCAGCCCATGCAGAAGCTTTCTTGCAGCTCGTGATCACTTGCAACCTTCAAACCCCTCATTAGCACCTCCATCCCTCACACACAGTCATTCGGGACCGAAATCCAAGTAAGTATAACATCATACTTTCCTGGTTTATTTCATTTCATCATCATTTTTTCATCCATTATTTATCTTGCCCCCTATTGACCTTCTCCAACATTTTCACTTCCATATACCCATTAAAACCTTTCCTAAGCCTACTCCAGTAACCCAATATTTCACCCCGACTCACCAAAGTCCTTTGTGCAATCACAAAAGGAGACCAAAAGCTTATTCTGTGACATTTCCAGATCTCACAGTAATCGGCATTAGTTACACCTAACCGCCATTGATCACTCCTGACCGAAACTGGTCTCTGTATTTTCCCACATAGCCTAAAACAGTGACCTACCCACCTAATTTCATCTCACCCTCGTTCACCTGTGATCTACCTGAGACCTCTATCAAACCTGCAAAGACACAGACCAATCATTTGACCTTTAGATTGTATTCTAGCTTAGCCTGTTAGATTAGATCTATTTCTTATGGTGTTTTAAGTGAGCTACCTAAATCATTTTAAATAATAATAGGATTTACTTTGTTTACAACATTAAATTGTTTAAAATAGTGGACTAGCAGCCATCTAGGAAGTATCACACTTCCCGGATCTAGCATACGTTAGGTAGTTCACTGCCCATATTGTTTAATTCCTTCTAGTGGTCTTGTTTTCCTTGCAGGTAGTTCCTCCTAGCCAAAAGGAAGCTCTCATGATGAGCTGTGGATCTGGAAGTCATATGCATGTAATAACCCATCAACCAACATTTGAACAAGTATTCCTCCTACGCCTGTTACCCTATCTGTTTCATCAACACTTCAAATAAACAATCTAAGAATCAAGTGAAACATTTTTACACACCCGGTGGGACCCATCCGAGGTTCCTTGCATTTCATTCATTCCCAGGAAAAAATTGTGTGTTTGTTTCCCTTCTAAAAAGTGTACACACTAATTCTCTTCCCTGGTAATCCACCTCTTCTTTCTATTTTCTCTAAAGGAAACTTTTTCTTTAGGTGTAATTAAAAAGAACCACTTCTTCATGTTTTCTACATTGTAGTGAAAGAGCATCCCTCTTCCTCTTCATCTTATTGTGTCATCCAATTTCACATTTTCAATTTGGGTTTAAAAATAAGTGCATTCCATTCTGATTTATTGCATTAGCTCACATTAATTGAGGGAAACCTATACGCTAGAAGTCATTCCCAGCTGATGGTTGATAAACAAATCATAGAAAAGTACTTCTATCCTTTTCTCTTTCTCCGAGTCTTACCAAACCACAAAAAAATCAAAATACATACATTCTTAAACAACATCCTACCTGAAAGAAGCTGTAGGTGATCACACGATCATGGCTCATCCAGAGGATCCTCATAGAGAAACACCGATCTAAGATATTCTCAGAATAATTTGCAGTCATTTTTAAAGCATAGAGAAAAATTATACGATTCCTTTGATATCTTGTTTGCAGGAAACGGAGCTCGTTTGCAAAAGTTATAGCCCGCTGAAATTTTCGAGCAACTGGCAAAATTTGGAGTTTTTGTGCAAGTTGGACGTGTGCACACTAGCCAAGTGTTTCAATTATATTGTGACATGTGGAAAAATTGTGTGATGTACTAAAATTGGTTTTTGGGAATGCCGGTCTTGGACACTCGTTTTCAGACAAATGGACCCCGCTATTTACTGGTTAGGGGCTCTCAGCCAGGTTCGACACACTCGATTATGGAGGTGTGTCTTGGCCTCCTTCTCATTTAATCACTATACCAACTTGTACATATATATTTTGGTAATTGCATTTGTGCTATGCATGTGGGACTATTAGACATGCCATTTTAAACTATGCAATTACCATTTCCACGCATTATTTATTTAACTCCATATTGCACGCACTTTCATTCAAATCACTCTTACCTTTTTATTCCACGCATTAAATCCAAATCTTTATTACCTTCCCCATGCATTATATTTTGCATTGTTTAAGGTGCCTAAAAAATAACACATCCATGTGCCATATATATCTAACCAACTAATGTGCCTCTTTCCATGGCTAAGGTGGCTCTTAAGCCAATTTAACAATGCGCCCACCAACCTTTTAAAACCTCCTCCAAGATTTTTTCTGCGCCAAATGTGGGATATTGATCCCAAGGAGATAAGTCAAATGCATGGGGAGGAGAATGGAACCTAGGTGGGCCGTGTAAAAGGATAAGCACCCATCCGGCATGCTAGGAGGCTTAGAAACAATATAAAAGGAGTGTTATTTTATTTGAATAGCATTCGGGTCTGTGCTAAAATATTGAAATGCTCATAACTTGAGCTAGGAGTGGAATTTTGAGGAGATGTAAAAAGAAACCCCTATTATTTTTGACAGAGGAAGACTGTGAGAAGGTCATAATAGAATTATTTGTAAAGAATTATTTTCAAGATTTTAATAGATCGGTCCCATTCAACCGGACCCGGAGACGTAGGCCTCAAGTGCCGAACTCCGTTATCAATTCTTGTGTCAAATTGCTGGTGAATTCTATTCATTTCTTTAAATATTTACACAGTACTTACAGTTTTTATTCTTTTATTAAAAAACAAAAAGGATATAATGCTCAATTTTTACATCGAAAATCAATACAAAGAAAAGAAATGTGTGTGCACCAATTGCTAGTTAAATTTGATTTTCAGATCATTGGTATCAGAGCTTGTTTTGACTGATTTTTGGTTCAGATTAACGTGTTTTGGATTGCAAGTTGTGTGTTGGATGTTAACAAGGTATCGATCTAAGAAGGGTGAAGGAGAGTTAGTTGAATGAGATCCCAAAATTGGTACCAGACGATCTCGAAGTCCTACAATGGCGGATCGAGAGGAAGTGGAAGAAAACTTTTGTTAATCATTCCAACAGATGAAGGAAATGGTGGAAGAAATGTACCAAGATAGGCAAAGGGAAAAGGGAACTAGAGGAGGTAAGAAAGAAGAAAGCTCTAGTTCTGACATTCCAAAAAGAGACTCTTTAAAATCTGATTTTCCTTCATTAAAGTTAGATATCAAGTTTGAATTGCCTATGTATACTGGAGAGCTAAATGCAGAGAAGTTGGATAACTGGGTCAAGTAGATAGAAGTATATTGCAGGGTTCAGATAATTGTTGATGATGAAGAAAAGATTCATCTAGCAACTCTTCGGATGGGTGGCACAACACTCATTTGGTGGGAGAGTAAGCTTCAGGAAGTGGAAGAAAACAAAGGTATAGAAATCACTTCTTTGTCTGAATTTGTTTCAAATCTTAGGCAACAATTTTATCCTCTTGGTTATAAGCAACAAGCTATGATGGATTGGAAAACATTAAGACAAACTAAGGGACAAAGTGTTCAAGAACACACACAAGAACTTAGGAAAAGGGCTCTAATTCTGGGAATTTCCCTAAACACAGAAGAAACACTGCTCAAATATATTGGTGGATTACATAGTTATCTAAGGCATATGATAATTGTTTTAGGTCCTACTAATCTTGATGCAGTATGCATTCAAGCAACCCATTTGGAAGCACGAGGGAAAATGACAAAGGAGTCCTCTTTCTCTTCTGTTAATCGGGAAGAACAAGCAATCTAAAGGAAAAGGTTCAAAAGAACAAGGAAAAGGAAAGGGTAAGCATAAAACAAACTCTATTATTAAGAAGGAAGATGAAAAACCATTTTGAAATCATTGTAAAAAAAACCATGATGAGTCTAAATGTTGGAAATTACATCCTGAAAAGAAGCCTAAATGGATGGTTAAGAAAGGAAAAGAAAAGAAAACAAACACTGTAGTGCATGATCTTCGTTCTGATTCTGGTGATGAAACCAAAATCACAGCTATGAGTTTGCAAGGTAAATCAACTCTTTCAATTTCCAACAATAACACTACAGATGTTGCATCTTCTTCTAGTAAACAAACTATATCTGACGATAAGAAAAGAAATGAGCTTTTCCACATTAGAGTAATTTCAAAGCATACAAAAATTGATACTCTTTTTTATAGTGGATCTCAAGCTAATCTAATTTCTGAGGAGGTTGTTAAGAAACTAGGACTCAAAACTAAACCACATCCTAAGCCTTATCCTTTCGGTTGGGTTTGTGATGATGCAAAACTACAGGTAACTAAAACTTGTACTTTCAGATTTGCCATTACAGACAAGTTTATTGATGAGGTTGAATTGGATGTAATTCCTTTGGATATTTGTGGGGTGGTTTTGGGAAGTCCTTATTTGTATGATCTTAAAGCAATCTTCTATAGGAAAGAAAATAAATACTTTCTTGTAACGGATGGAATTGAGTTTATTATTAGAGCTCACCGTGAAAATAATAATCTATCCTTGGTAACTGTAGGTCAAATGAAAAGGCTTGTAAACTCAAGCGAAAGTTTTGTGCTCATGGTGGTCAAAGCCAAAGAAAAAGAAAATGAGATGGCTTTTGAGACTTGCGATCTGAAACATAAGGATGAATTGGTAAAAATTGTTTCTCATTTTGATGATGTTTTTCAGGATCCATAGGGTCTATCTCCTAAAAGAGGGGTTCAACATGAGATACAGTTGCTTCAAGATGCACCTCTTCCCAATATCAAAATGTACAGGTTGTCAGTAGTAGAGAATGAGGAAATCAAGAGACAGGTAATGGAACTTTTGGCTCAAGGTATAATTCATCCAAGTACATCCCCATGTGGTTCACCAATTATATTGGTTCCTAAAAAGGATGGCACTTGGTGAATGTGTGTTGATTTCCATGCTTTAAACAAGATTACTATAAAGAATCGTTACCCTCTTCCTAGAATAGATGATTTACTGGATCAATTAAAGAATGCAATTTATTTCACTAAGTTAGACTTAAGAAGTGGTTATCACCAAGTAAGAATTTCCAAAGGTGATGTTTGGAAAACTACTTTTAAAACGAAACAGGGCTTATTTGAATGGTTAGTGATGCCTTTTGGTTTGTGCAATCCACCGGCAACATTCATGAGAGTTATGAATGAAATATTTAGACCATTCATTGATATTTTCGTTATTGTCTACTTAGATGATATTCTTATTTTCAGTAAGTCATGGGATGAACATGTTAAACACATCCAGAAAGTCTTAGATGCACTAAGGAAAGAGAAATTGTATTTGAAGATGTCAAAATGTGAATTTGGAAAAACATCTTTAATTTACTTGGGCTATATTGTAGGAAATGGAGAATTGAGAATTGATCCTGCAAAAATAGAGGTTATTGTGAAATGGCCTAGACCCACTAATGTGACGGAAGTTAGAATTTTTCTAGGTGTAGTTTAGTACTGGAGAAAATTTATTGCTAACTTCTCATATATTGCATCTCCTTTGCATGCTTTGACAAGTATTAAACAAGTCTTTCAGTGGGGAGGAAAACAACAAAAAGCCTTTGATACATTGAAAGAGAAGATAAGTACCACTCTGATCTTGGCACTTCCGGATTTACAACATTCATTTGAGATTGAGACAAATGCTAGTGACTATGCAATGGGGGCAGTTTTGATGCAGAACAAATGACCAGTGTGTTACCATTTAGAAACCTTTACACGTGCGGTAAGAAACTATCCAACTTATGATAAAGAGTTGTATGCTTTGGTTCAAAGTGTTAAAAAGTGGAAGAATTATTTAATGGGAAAAGAAACAATTATCCATACTAACCATCAACCGCTTCAATACTTACAAACACAAACCAAATTGCAGCAATCTAGACATTTCAAGTGGATGGGATTTTTGCAACAATTTCATCTTGTAATCAGGTATAAAAAAGGTATTCAAAACAATGTTGCCGACATGTTATCCAGACCACCAGTGGTAGTAGCATCTATTCTTTTGTAGCATATTTCTTTGGCTCATGTTAGTTACAAGGAACAATATGTAAATGATGTTGACTTTAGAGAAGTGTATGAGGATCTAGTAAGTGGGAAACAAGTAGGAGAAAAATATTATCATTTGCATGAAGGATTGTAATATCATTATGGAAAACTTTGTATTCCAGAAAATGAGCGTGTGCATATGATTAGGGAAGCACATACTTCTCTTATTTCAGGGCATTTTGGTGTTAGTAAGATGGTTGCACATTTACAAAAATATTGTTATTGGCCTAGAATGCATGAACATGTAAACCGGTATATTAAGGGATGTGTTCTTTGTGCCACAAGTAAGCCAAGTAACAGGAAATTAGGACTTTACACTCATCTTCATGTTCCAACAAGGCCTTGGGAAAGTGTTTCCATGGACTTTGTAGGATGCTTGCCCATGACACGGAAGAAACATGATTACTTATATGTGGTAGTGGACAGATTTAGCAAAATGTGTGTGTTGGTTCCATGTACTAAATAAATAACTGGTGAGGGAACTACACATTTGTTTTTTCAGTTTGTTTGGGTTCATTTTGGTTTACCTACTTCAATCATATCTGATCGGGATTCTAGATTTCTTGGGGAATTTTGGTCAACATTGTGGGGGTTAATGGACACAAAACTGAAAAAGAGCACTGCTTTTCATCCACAGACTGATGGTCAAATAGAGGTTGTAAACCACACAATGGTACAATTACTTAGGGGCTATAGTAACAAACATCCTAATTTGTGGGATGAACATCTTTATTATGTGCAACATGCTTATAATTGTGCCTTACATTCTTCTACTTTGAAGTCTCCATTTGAGACTTGTTATGGATATCTTCCTAATTCTCCATTAGATATATATTATGGACATGAAACTATTGTTAATGGTGCAAGTGATTCTGACAAGGCTAAAAGATTTGTGCAGAGAATACAACAGGTTCATCAGTATGTCCATGAACAATTGGAGAAAAGTCAGGCTAAGTACAAAGCTAGGCATGATAAACATAGAACTGATCACAAGTTCAAAGTTGGTGATTCAGTTTGGCTTCACATCAGCAAGGAAAGACTGACATGTGAAGGTAAAAAATTGAAACCTATATGGTATGGTCCATTCCAAATATTGGAAAAAATTGGTAACAACACTTTCCGGTTGGATTTACCTCCATATATGCAAATCTACTCAGTTGTAAATGTTGAGAATTTAAGATTGTATGAACCGCCTATGATTGTTGATCATGATGATTCTAACATAATGCCTTCCATTGATGATTTTGCTCCTGAGTATCTTGATGAGTTGCAGGAAGACATCATTTTGGACAGGAAAGTAAGAACTTCGTGAAGGGGTGATATTGAGTATCTTCGTGTTGGGTTCAAAGGCATGCATCCGAACAAGGCTAAATGGATGGAAACCGGAAAAGTGAGGGAGAAATACCCTCACCTATTCACCAATTAAGTTGACTTTTGGGGTCCAAAAGTTTCTCAGTGGGGAGGAATGATCCAGAGGATCCTCACAGAGAAACAATGATCTAAGATCTTCTTAGAATAAGTTGCAGTCATTTTTAAAGCGTGGAGAAAAATTATACGATTCTGTCAATATCTTGTTTGCAGGAAACGGAGCTCGTTTGCAAAAGTTATAGCCCGCTGAAATTTTCGGGCAACTGGCAAAATTTGGAGTTTTTGTGCAGGTTGGACGTGTGCACGCTCGCCAAGTGTTTCAATTATATTGTGACATGTGGAAAAATTGTGTGACGTACTAAAAGTGGTTTTTGGGAACGCCGGTCTTGGACACTCATTTTCGGACAAATGGACCCCGCTATTTACTGGCTGGGGGCCCTCAGCCAGGTTCGACACACTCGATTATGGAGGGGTGTCTTGGCCTCCTTCTCATTTAATCACTATACCAACTTGTACATATATATGCCGGTAATTGCATTTTTTCTATGCATGTGGGACTATTAGACATGCCATTTTAAACTATGCAACTACCATTTCCACGCATTATTTATTTAACTCCATATTCCACGCTTTACATTCAAATCACTCTTACCTTTTTATTCCACGCATTAAATCCAAATCCTTATTGTTTCCCACGCATTATATTTTGCATTTTTTTGGCACCTAAAAATAACACATCCATGTGCCATATACATCCAACCAACTAATGTGCCTCTTTCCACGGCTAAGGTGGCTCTTAAGCCACTTAAACAATGCACCCACCTACCTTTTAAAACCTCTTCCAAGATTTTATGCGCCAAATGTGGGATATTGATCCCAAGGAGATAAGTCAAATGCATGGGGAGGAGAATGGAACCCGGGTGGGCCATGTAAAAGGATAAGCACCCAGCCGGCATGCTAGGAGGCTTAGAAACAATATAAAAGGAGTGATATTTTATTTGTATAGCATTCGGGTCTGTGCTAAAATATTGAAATGCTCATAACTTGAGCTAGGAGTGGAATTTTGAGGAGATGTAAAAAGAAACCCCTATTATTTTTGATAGAGGAAGACTGTGAGAAGGTCAGAATTTTGTAGAATTATTTGTAAAGAATTATTTTCAAGATTTTAATAGATCGGTCCCATTCAACCGGACCCGGAGACGTAGGCCTCAAGCACCGAACTCCGTTATCAATTCTTGTGTCAAATTGCTGGTGAATTCTCTTCATTTCTTTAAATATTTGCACAGTACTTTAGTTTTTATTCTTTTATTAAAAATACAAAAGGATATAATGCTCAATTTTTACATCGAAAATCAATACAAAGCAAAGAAATGTGTGTGCACAATTGCTAGTTAAATTTGATTTTCAGATCAATGGCACAAGGGGCACCCAACTCACTGCTCTATCGAGTCAAACTTCAGAGTGAAGCCCGCCCCCACCATAACATACCTGAAACCTCACCTTTTAGATCTCCTTTATAGGAAGCCATCCTCACCAAAAACTCTATTTCACAATTCATGCGTCAATCTTTAAATAGCATAAGCTAAACAAACATAATAGAAAGGGCACTCCTAGGATCGCATTTTCATAGTGTTTTTTCTTGGCTTGCATTTTGAGGTGAGAGAGCACGTTCGTCACTTTTTCATTCATCCTTACACGCTCCTTATCATAGTTGGTGTATTCTGGCTTCACCTGAGTGTGCCTGGGCCATATCATCATCATTCTCAGAATTCTGGGTTTGATTCTACATCATATTTTTAATTCACAACCACTTTCTTTCATCATTATTTCAATTTCACAGTAACCGTCGTTGATTACCTCCAACCGCCATTGGTTATACCCAACCAACATCGGTTCCATGTCCTTTTTCTAACCTACTCAAAAGGACATTTTGCTTTACTTTCTTTCACTTTTCAGAGCCCCTGTCACTGTCATTATTCCCATTGATGTTTTTAACATCTTCATATTTGGCATACCTATCATATTTTACCTTCTATCTCGTTGTTTACTCACTGTCATTTTCTACAGTAACCGTTAACGGTTACCCCTCACTGGCATTGGTTTTCCCTAACTGGCATCAGTTAGCCTTTTTCACATTCTAGCCACCATTTGGTACTTAACCCACTTTTTGACGCCATATTCACCTATTCATGTTGTTCTCTGTGTCATTTACAGAGAAGCAGTTCTACCTGATCAATACTGGTTCACATGGTGCTGGCCCCAAGACAAGCAAGTGCACTCGTATTTCATGCCAATTTTCAACCACTCCCACCTAGTCCTTCACCACCTTCCATTTTATCACCAACCATGGAGCCCATCTAGCCTATCACTATCACTACCAAAGATGAGGAGTTCTCATGACTCCTTGACTAGAACCCTACTGCCTTGCAGTTTTACCTTTCCCACTCATCCATTCGAGATGCCTCAGGTCAGTTGATATACGGCAGGACCATATATATCCCTCTGAATCTCACACCCACTCCCGCATCAGCCCCATCTGGCTCTGTGCTACCCGCATCCACCTTACCCCCCAGTCATTTTATAGTTAGGGCCTATTACCTGCTATGACTACCACATCTGTTACCTCTATGGGCCCTCGTTAAATCCATCGTACCCTCGATGACTACCCCAGACACAACCTCATCCACCCCTAATGTCTCACATATACCTATAGCTACATTACCACCTCTAGTGTTGGTGACCCCTACCCCATTTCAGAATGTGGTTCTTTCCATTCCATAATCATTAGCCCATATTACCACTAGGGTTACCATGACCCCTTCCACCCCCATATACATACTACCAATAACCTCCTGTTTCATCCATTATTCATTCCAAGTATGTACCCCGTATTTCACTGCCTTCTTCTCCACCACCCTATATGGCAGCCCCATACACTGGAGTGCCACCCCTGTTATATGCCCAAAACCAACCTTCTCACGCTATGGAAGGCATCCACTCATCACAACCCACCAACAACCTAATTAAATTGATGTTGGACAAGATGCAGACATTAGAGGAATCGGTTTCCAGCTCCCACAACACTCTCACCTATGACGAGATTTGTAACAAGCCTATTCGCCCATCCATTCCTATCTGTTCATACCCTGTGCATTGGGAAATTCCTAAATTCAATTGTTTAAATAGCAAAGAAGACCCACAGTAACATTTGTAGTCGTTTAAACATGGGTGTTATCTAATCGCTCATGATGATGCCTTGCTTTTGAGAACCTTTCCCATGTCCTTCAATGGACCTGCATTAGATTGGTATAGTGGGTTACCTAAACAATCTATATTCTCATTCAAACAAGTAGCCCAAGCCTTCTTGGATCATTTCTCTATCAATATCATCAAGAAGATTACTGTGACCGATCTATATTCCACACGTCAATATAAGGATGAATCTATCATGGATTTTGTTGCTCACTAGTGCAGCCTGATCAACCAACTTACCTTCCAACTACCACAAAATGAACACATCGAGCTCTTCACATGGGCTTGTGCTAGACATATCTCCCTGACCTTGCAAGTCCAAACCTTCCGAACATTCGATGAGGCATTCACTTTGGCACGAAAGTTAGAGATTCAGGCCATTAAAGAGAAGAAAATCCAATTACACAATAAGAATTCGACATTCAATTTGAATGATACCTCTTCTTCTTCTAAAACAAAAACTAATTATTCAAAAGCTAAGGGCACCGCTAACGCAGTGGTACTCAAGGCCAGCCTAGCTCATTCGTCAAATCAGGCTACACCCTCATCTAATCTCTCACCCATCCAGACTTTTCAATTCAGACAAGAGCAGTGAAAATATACCCCAATTGGGGAACCTTACTCTTTTGTCTTAGAAAATCTTATCAAAGCCGGAGCCATCACCCTTTCACCTATAAAACCACACACTAGTTTTGACCCTACTCACCCCATGCCCGCATGGTATAAAAGAACATGATTTTTGTAACTATCATAGACTAAAGGGTCATAGTGACGGCAACCGCATAACTTTCAAAAATGTTGTCCAAGAAATGCTCGAGAAAGGTGAGTTAACTATGGATAATACCAATGCCATCCCCAACCAAAATCTACAACTCTTTAAAAAACCATTTCCCAACCATGCCCCTTCATCCAATCAAACCGGTGAGACATCAACTCACAATACCCATACCTACGAGGTTCACGCTATCTTTAATGAGGTACCTATCACCTCCCAATTACCCCATATTCCTTCCAAAGAGGAGATCCTACCCTGAAATCCTCCTTCCAAATTGGAACCAAACTCCTCTGTTCCTTCACCAATAGAGGAACACCTTTCATCTCCTTCATCACCAATGGAGGGGTCTTCCGCTAACATTGAGCCTCTCACCCCTGGCTTCACCACTTAGAGAATATTTACCTACAGTACCTCCTCCACCCATAGAGGAGCTCCCATTACCTCCTCCACCCACCGAGGAGCACCCATCTATTCCTCCACTTATAGAGGAGCTCCCATCATCTCCTCCACCTATCATAGACCTAGTTGAGATATCTTTGCCTCTTGGCGAGTATTCTCCATCAACTACCCAGAATCCCACCGACCTACTTTCGGCTCTCTTACCCATAGAAGCTGAAGCTAACCAATTCCCCATCTCTAAGACACATTTTACGGGAATTTCCATTAGGTTCTAACCAACTCCACCTACAGACATGTCGTTCTCATGTTTGGATGATCATTTAGATTATGTGGGTAGGGCTTTACTATGGGAGCGCCTCTTACTCCCCATCTCAACACAGATGCAAAGATCCCTCGCTGATACCTCCATTATCTACCCAAACACATTTCAACCAATCAAACCAAATACAACCACCTTTGTCCCAACCCCATCCATGATACCTATTAGCACTCAAACCACAGCCTTACCCATAACCCAACCTAAATCTAAACCCAAACCCACACCTACAACATTTGCCCCAACTAAACCTATTACCACTTTAGGGGTCACCCTGACCACTAACCTCACTCATCTACCTATTAAACTGGATTTAGCTACATCCTCCAACATTAATACCACACCTACTCCAACACCCAAGCCAAAGAAACAAAATCATCGACCTCATACCCTGACCGTACCAATCACACCTGCACTTGTCCCATTTGTCTTAAGACCTCCGCTGCCAAAAATGGTCAAGCACCCTTCACCCATCCATAAACCAATAACACAACAACCCATTCCTTCCTCACAAACCTCTAACCTACCCAGGCACACAACACGACTTACACCCGCACCTGCAGTCTTTTTACCACCAATACCTCCAATACCCTAAGCTATTGTTTCACTACCCACCACACTTCAATCATTGTCCCTCACGCCCCAAGTATGACCCATGTCATCTACCTTCACAACACCCTCGTTATCCCCATGGGTAACTCGCCCTCTTCCTCCATCTGCTTTTCCTTCTAGACCTGATACACCCACATCACCTTTACCCAAAAAGGTGCAACCCAAAAATAAAACCCCACTACCCCACAATAAGGTAGTCAAAACAACTACATACCCTCCTACTCATTCATCTATTGTACCCCTACCCAAACAAACATGACTGATACCTAAAACCACACTGGCACCTAAACCCATAGCTCGACCCATTCCTACTCTTCCAAAAACAATTCCTCGACAATCAACCACACCTACACCGAAACCCAAGTTCACTTCCCATTGTGATCCACTAGCAGGATCCTATGCCAACGTTTTAACCAACCTCCTCGAGACCTCTGTTATCACATTACCGCCACTCCAACCTTACGACCCCCTCAAACCCAAGCCAAA
This sequence comes from Taxus chinensis, assembly GCA_019776745.2. Taxonomy (NCBI): domain Eukaryota; kingdom Viridiplantae; phylum Streptophyta; class Pinopsida; order Cupressales; family Taxaceae; genus Taxus; species Taxus chinensis. Next base: position 830,658,128 of record CM034146.1, read on the forward strand.
AGGGTTTGATGATACTAAAATTTATGTATACCATCGTGTGCCAGGGCATGATGTGGAGAACTATAAGGCCTTGAAAACCATCCTTATCCAATTGTGTCCACCAAAAACCATCTTTGATGACGATGACATTCTTGATGAGGATCCTGCTTCATTAACACCCATTCCCACACTGCCCACTCAACAACCACAACCTCCACCCTCATAGCTCCCAGATCCACTCCCAAGATTTGAAATTAACATGGTTCGCATCAGAGAACCTACCATGCCACCACCCCAATATCACTGTGCCCAGCTCACCACACAAGGATTTTCTCCTCTAGTAGGGTTTTTCCCTTCATGTCGTTATACCACTCATCCTACACCTTCTCCTTTTGCTAACTCCCCTCAAATCAACATGATACATGTCACTACACGTGCGTAGAAGGGCAAAGAAAAGGCAACTGACCTACCAACCAATTCTATACCCAACATACCATCTGCACCCATACCTAAAATAACTATCTGTGGCCCCATGTACCCCATTTCTAATGGTGTCACACATCGTACCATGCTCAAACAATTACACCAATCTCTCCTCAAAATGTCCTTATATGACCTCATGCAAACCTCAGAATCCCATCGTCAAGATGGAGGTTCTTCAATCTATTGATGTTTTACCCAATGACCCTACACCTGTAGCCTCCATTATCACACCCCATCATGTAGCCTCTCTCACCAAATTACCACCTTCATCTTCACCCCATCTTATTCACCAAGTGGTCTGCCTTAGCTTCTCAGAGGAAGAGATCGCGCCACACCAAAACGATGACCCAGACCCAGCACTCTTCATCTTCATCCACATTGATGACATACAGGTACGTCGTGTGATGATTGATGGAGGTGCTAGCATTAACATTATTTCATCCCATGCATTTTCTCAAATGCGCATACCTAACAATTGCATGCATAAACATCCAGTCATGTTGCGTTCATTCAATGACACTATCACCTCCACACTAGGAACTGTCATCCTCCACGTTCGCATGGGCCCTCGCACTGTTCTAGAATTGTTTTACATTTTGGAGGGAGAATTCCAATATAACTTGTTGCTTGGTAGACCCTAGATCTATGTCATGGGTTACGTTCCTTCCACTTTGCATCATTGTGTAAAGTTTGAACACGAAGGACACACTTATACCATTTCGGCTTACCCATCACCTTTCAAAACATGCAACATGCTTTACCGACCCAATGATGTGCTCATACCTATCAAGTCATCTACCTCCACAACCAATACCACTTCAGCTACACCTCCACCTACCAGTACAGCCACTGCTTTCACCACACATACCTCCTCCATTCCTACCACTGCTATGACCTCCATGGATGACCCATTAGCTTTCCAATCTATTAACTCCACCTCCGCATTGACCTCCGACACATCATCCATTCTAGCTACCTACTTACTAACCACTGATCCCTTGGAAGGTGGTTTTTAATGCCTCACTCTGGGGGAGTACCATCTATATAGTGTCAACACATTCCTTACTCCGCATGAGTATGGAAGCCTTCACTAACACCCTCGCTATGATCACCTTATAGGAGAATGCATCCTTTATGGTCCTCCTCATCTTCGTACTAGTCTCACCTATGGGGGACTTGATACTACCACTTACACACCTGAACCACCATCACAAACCTGCCCATTTTCTACTGACTTCCAATCACTTACCGATCGTCATTTTTCCTACACCTTCTTGCATCACTATGTATGGAAGGGTTTTGGTTTTGGCTTTTATAAGCAACACTGCCATACCGTTATTCCATGTACCACACATAAACATAACAACCATAGTGGTATTGGCTTCCTCGAACCTCCTACCAAATAGGCCCATATTGAACTCATTGAGGACCCTAGCCCTTCTCCATCTTCGTCTTCATCACCACCTTCACCCGCTCCACCTTCATCACCACCCTCACTGACGAAGTCGATGGATCCTAAATATATCCCCCCTAACTTTTCTTTTTTTTCATAAACACCATTTCCTTGGGGCCTTTGACTTATCAACACGAGGGTGAGGCTCCTTCCTCTCTTCCATTCCTGTATCCTGAAATTATCAATGACAACACACCTATAATTAACGTCATTCAATGTCAAGATGATGAATCCATACACAACTACCTTCGTGTAGAAGACTCATATATTCATCGGTGGTTACCCTCTGAGATGCAAACCATGTTGAATGAATCGACTATCGAGATCAACATTCATACTCATGATAACCTGCACATCCTAAATATCAGACAATCTTTAGATGCTGCTAAACAGGAAGCCATCACTTCTCTTCTCCGAGATCATAACCACACTTTCACTTAGTCTTACGCAGAAATGCCCGGTATTGACCCCACCATAGTAGTCCACAATATCATAACCGTTCCCGATGCCAAACCTATCAAAAAAAATCTGAAGAAAATGCACCCTCGCATTGCTCTTCTCGTCAAAGAATAACTTCAGTGGCTTCTTTCCATTTCCTTCATCTTACCCATTGATTATCCTTGTTGGATTTCTAACATTGTCCCTGTTACTAAAGTAACAGGGGGACTCCACATTTGTACGGACTTCTGTGATCTCAACCTAGCCTGCCTGAAAGATGACTTTCCCTTACCCGATATTGATCAACTAGTTGACCTCACCACTGGTCATGAGATGCTATCACTCATGGATGTATTTTCAGGTTATAACCAAATTTTTCTTGCCCCAGGAGATCAATGCAAGACCACATTCATCACCCCTTGGGGGACCTTCTGCTATCGATTCATGCCTTTTTGCCTTAAAAATGCTGGTGCCACATATTAGCGTGCTATGACTTACATCTTCCATGATATCATGCATCGCATATTGGAAGATTACATATATGATCTCTTGGCCAAATCTAAATGTCACTCCAAGCACCTTGTCGTCCTCAAAACCATCTTTGACCATCTCATTAAATATTACGTCTGCCTTCAGCCTAAAAAGTGTGTCTTCGCGGTTCTCTCAGGAAAGCTCCTGGGATTTATTGTTTCCCTCCGTGGTATAGAAGTTGACCCTGCTCAAGCCAAGGCCATCCTCAAAATGCCTCCACCTACTAACCTTCACCAACTCCATAGCCTACAAGGTAAATTACAGTCCATTCACCATTTCATTTCCCAATTATTTAATCAGTGTCAACCATTTCATCATCTACTCAGGAAGGATGTCTCATTTAAATGGGATGATGACTGTCACAAAGCTTTTGAGTCCCTAAAACAATACCTTCTATAACCACCTGTACTCATTCCACCTAAAGATGATCAGCCTTTTTACCTATACATATCAGCTACCAACCATTCCTTGGGAGCCATGCTCGCTCATCGCGATGAACAACACAGGGAACAGGTGGTTTATTACATAATCCGTACTCTTTTGCACTATGAAACCTGATACAACCATCCCAAAAAACTTTTCTTAGCCTTAGTTTTCATTGCCACCAAACTCCGCCATTACCTACTCAACCACAACACCGATCCCTTACACTTCATGTACACCAAACCTTATCAAAATCAACGTGCCGCACGATGGCTTATGATTTTAGTTGACCTTGACCTCAAATTCATTCATCAAAATTACATCAAGGGACAAGTTATCACTGACCAACTGGCCGACGCACCTATTTCCAGGGATCAACCCTCTAATTTTGACTTTCTCGGTGAGTCAATTGTTATTCTTTCCCTGGATGAACCCCCTTACCAAATGACACTTTTCTTCGATGGTTCAAAGTGTCAGTGTGGGGAAGGGGCTGGTATTATCCTCATTCCTCTGGATGGAGAACCCATGCATTTGTCTTTCAAACTAGACTTTGAATGCACCAACAATATTTCTGAGTACGAAGCGCTCGTACTAGGTCTCCAAGCTGCCTACACCCTAGATGTCAAATATATCAGCATCTTTGGTGACTCACAATTGGTCATAAACCAAGTCAATGGTATGTACCAATGTCATAACGAGATACTTCAAAAGTATAAACATCATGTAGACATACTTTTGACCACCTTTGATCGTTACACCCTTCAAACCATCCCATGTTCAACCAACAAATTTTTCGATACCATGGCCTACTTAGCTTCCCAAATACCCGCTTCCCCTGTTGATTCCAAAATATTTGTCACCGTAAAATGCCTCTATTCACCTTCTTATTTACCTCACTATGTTTACTCAATCAGAACCGACACACTAGACCCGAGTGACCTTTGGTATAAACAATACTCTGACTACCTTTCTCTCTCCATATTACCTCTTGATATCACCCGTAACAGACAACGCGCCTTCCTTAAAAAGGTATCTCGTTTCATCATTCTAGGGGGACTCCTCCATAAACGTAGCTTTGATGGTATTCTCTTATGATGCCTCACAAGTTTTGAAATTCCTGTTGTCAAAAATTCCCCCAAAGGTAATTTTGATAACAGATTGATTCAAGGCCCAAAATCATGTTTCTGGGGTCCCCTCAGCTTCCTTCTAACTCTCCTGTCCAAGAGGACATCCCAACAGGTCGAGAAAATGGAAGAAATGCAGAAAACAAGCTTGGGGCAGAAAAAATCATCAAAATCGGCTAAGTCCTAGTCCAGGCGGTCCTTGGGACAGCTGGGAGGTCGGGGCGCGAATCGGCCGAAAGGCCGCCAGGCGGTCTGCGGAGCACTTGGGACAGTTGGGACGCCAGGACGCGCGGAGCGTGAAAAGCCGAACCGGCCAGAAAAATGAGGAAAAAATGTCTAAGTCTTGCTTCTAAAAGTCTGGGACAGTTGGGACAAAAGTACGCATAGGACGCGAACCGGCCAGTTTGGACGAAACAGAGGGAGAAGGTTTGGGACATTCGGGCCAAAAATACGTGAGGGACACGAAAGGCCAGGAGGCCCGCGGACGAATCAGGAAACGCCACGTGTCCTAAGACGGGGAGCTCGGAGCCAGGGAAAGACTTAGGAAAATTTGACAAAGTCTTGGGCCAAAAGATTAAAAGACAAGGATGATCCCGTGCCCTGTCCTCCAACCAGATCATGCCACGTGTCCCAAATGGCGGGGGCGCGGGGAAAAAATGGGAAATTTCCCAAAGTGATAAAAACGTCAAAATTTCAAAGGGAACCCCATGGAAAGGTGGAACAGAGAGAATTGCTCAGCCAATCAGCACCTGACAAGTGTCACCCAAGTGGCAGAGCGCGGGAAAAAATTCAAAATCCGTTTTTGGGCTGTTTTTTGCCTTAAATCTTCAGATCGACATATCTTTTCATCCAGAGCTCAGATTTGCATGTTCTTTACATCAATGGAAAGCTGATGAAATTTTCTACATGATTGTTGGGTCAATATTGTATTTTGGTTCATTTTGGAGAGATAAAATCAAGAAACATCTCTGGCGCGTAGTAATGGCCAGAAGTGACATTTCAACAACCAGTTTAATGCAAATGGGTCACATTCTTCTTTAGCACGGCCAGAAGTGACGTTTCAACAACCAGTTTAATGCACATGGGTCGCATTCTTCTTTAGTATGGCCAGAGGAGATGTTTCAACCACCAATTTTAATGAAGAATGTGTTTTGGTCAATGGTTGGGCTACTGCACGTTTTCTCTCACCTAGGCTCGACCCACGCATTGTAAAAGGCCAGATTTGGCTCATTTCTAAAATAACGATTACAGGTTGTTCATCTTTTCAGCTCTGCCCTCCCTTCTTTTCTTCTCTAGGGTTGAAAATGGAGTTTGAACCTCCTCCCCTTCTCTGTAATGGCATTTTTGCCTTTTAATATTGAAATGATGTTCTGTGCAAACTTCTGGAGCAACAAAAACATGTTTTGTGATGCATTTGTCCATCCTTGCTCGTTCTTTTGCTTGTTCTCTTCTTGTCTCTCTTCATTGTAGGTATTTGTGCATGTTTGAATGTTCATTGCAGGGTTGGAGCTGTGTTCATGGAGTTTTGGGACATTTTCTATGTGAAATCTATCCTTGGGCCTGTGATGCGTCTGTCCATCCTTCCCATTGCTCACCTCTCCTTGTTCCATGGCAGTTTTGATAGATGTTCAACATTCTCCTTCTCTGGTGTATCACCGTTTTAGTGTAGGCTTTTGTTGTTTTTCCCTTTTCTCCCTCTCTCTGTCTCCTTAGCATGGTTAGATTAGGTTTAGATTAGCTTGCCTGCACTGGAATAGCTTGTGGCAGGTAGTTTAGGAGCAGGAACCAGCCTTCTCTGGAGATTCCTTTCTCATTCTTGCAAGTCCCACACTTGGAGAAAGGATTCAATGTTATGCAATCACACTGGATGCAAGAGTGATCAAACTAGAAATCTGATCACATCCAGGGGTGCTATGATTTTGCACTAACAATTTTGGCATGCCCGGTGGGATCTTAGAGGTCTTCCACTTCATATTTTGCAGGTTGGTGTGTTCCTGTGAAGATTTCAGCCTTTGGAGGCACTTGCAAACACATCTGGTGACTCCATCTGATCAGCAACCCATTTTTGAAGTTACAGACATGTTTTTCATCCATTCCCATCCATCCTTCTTTCCATCTCTTTCATTCTTTTCCATTCCATGAAGTTTTGCAATCATGACTTCATTTCCATCATGGAATTCATATTTTCAACAACCGCAGTTTATCACACCTCCAACATGTTTTGCAAATCCTCCAAATCAGCATGCATACCCCTATGAGCAGCAATACCAAGATCATTTTGGCTATGGAGCTTTCCAAGAGCAAGGGTACACATGTAATGAAGACCATCAGATGCAAGATGTTGGTCTGTTGGAGAAAATCCAAAAGATGGAGGTAAAGATGGTGCAGTCCAGGGCTCAAGTACAAATGAAAGCATTTGGAATCAGTTGTGGAGCACCCTGTCCATGGGTGGGACCTCTTCCAAGGCATTACATCCCTCGAGAGAAGCTTGACTTCATGATTGCAACGCTGCCATTGCTTGCAAAGTGGATTGAAGAAATAGAGGTGTATGGGAGGAGTATTCAGCAACCTTGTCAACAGGTAAGCACGCCATCTCATGCCTTTCTTTTTCCTCTTTCCCAATCTGTTTTATCTCAGCAGTGTCAAATTCTAAACTTCCCATCTGCTATCCCAAATGTTGATCCCATGTCTCCACCTCTCAGTCTTCCACCACACCTCAATTCTTCTTTCCTTTTTCCTTCCAAACAATCATCCCCTCCACAAGAGCTAATAGAAATACCCCCTCCTCCAAAGAAACAAGAGTTTCTACCTCCACCACCATGAAAAATTGCCAAATCAATTGAGTTACAAACCATCCCTCCTTTTGCATTCCCAATTCCATGTGGGGAAGAAGAAATTGCAAAAATCAGTCATCAAGGACAGCAAGAAGAGGAGCCCAACAGAAAATAAATGACAAACAGCTTGAGGGTTTTGGCTGCCAAGTTTTGGATGACAAAGATCCCCTTGATGGTTAAACCTACAGAAGAGGTTGGAGTCGGAGAACAAATGGTGATCAGGATTGATTTTGTGGCAGCAGAAGAAGAGAAAAAAGAAGAAGCAGATCAGTAGTCAGTTTGCTCAGAAAGTAGTGTCCATGTTGGCACTCTATTTGAAGGGAATGTTGATTCAATTCAAGCTGCACAATCAGCCATAAAGGAAGAAAGCTCTAAAGAAGATCTTACAGTCCCAACTTGTCCTCTAGAGCAACAGATTGAAGATTTTGACTTGACAAACTTCATGCTGGAGGAAGAGTTCAATCAAGAACAAGATTGTCTTCAAATATCAGAGGAAGGAGAAGCTGCTCCAGATCTAAAACTAGAGGAGCACATTCTAGCTGTAGAGGAGATAATTGTGGATCCAAGGGCTTTGAGCACAAAGTAGGCTACAGGAGAACCTTCAGTTCTTCTTTCTACTTCACCTCGCTCAAGTTCTAGTACTGAAAAGGAGTTTGATCTCTCAAACTCAATGTTGGAGGGTGAAAGAAACCATAGTGATCAAGTTGCAGATCAAGAGAATACCATGGGAGAGGTTGAACATTTGTAGCAGGACAGCAATGAGGCAGTTTACCTGTCTGATTTGGAGGACTGTTTTGATGAAGAAGAACCAGTTGAGTTTCCACCATTCTCTCTTTCATCATCCACATTCCAAACACTTGAGTCTGCTGTCATGAAGGAGAACATTCATTTGCAACAGCCTGCATCTTATAGCAGTTCTTTGGAACCAAGATTGGAATATTTTAATCTTTCATCTTCTTCATTGGAAGAAGAGAAAGGACAGAGGAATTTCGCCATTTCTTCCACACCATCCATTCAAGGTCTACAAGAAGAATCCATTTTTGGAGTTGAAAATCAGAGTTATGGGTATACTCCACGGATCAGACCTTGCCCAATCAGGTATTTGGCTTCATTGGAGCCAAAGAAGAAGTCACAACAAGTCATGCTTGATTCTGAGCATGAGGGTGAGCTACAAAGTACCAAGGATCAGCTGTCATACCTCTTCAATCCAAATGCAGAGCAACTAAAAGAGGTATTGGATGCACCTTCAGCTGATACCTTGATGATTTGGGTGGAAGACCAGCTTCTTGTCTATTTTCCACTCATCCTAACAGCCATGATCAGCTCCAAATCAATTGCATGGCTGCCACTTTTGAGAAAGGGAAGCTATTTCTCACAACCAATTGCAGGGTTTGTCTAGCTTGCCTTTTCTTCCAGTTAGAGTAGAGTAGATAGGTTTGCTTTCGGTAGAAGAAGTGCTTGTGCACACTCTGCATGTTCCATTTAGAGCATGTATGATTTTCAGTTCTATACATAGTTTTTGTGGTGCTGGTTTTGCTCTTACACAGTCCATTTCAGAGGCATTTTGGTGAGAACGACTCCATGTCCAATGGGATTCAAGTGGTTCAGAGGGAAGTTTTCAAAGTTCAGATCAGTTTTCAGGCAACTACTCATGACTCCATGCCCAATGGATTGCTTCAGGCTACTGATCATTCATCTAGCAGGCAGGTGACCCCGCTGAGTCACCAAACTATTGTCGAAAATTCCCCCCAGGTAATTTTGATAACAGATTGATTCAAGGCCCAAAATCATGTTTCTGGGGTCCCCTCAGCTTCCTTCTAACTCTCCTGTCCAAGAGGACATCCCAACAGGTCGAGAAAATGGAAGAAATGCAGAAAACAAGCTTGGGGCAAAAAAAATCATGAAAATCGGCTAAGTCCTAATCCAGGCGGTCCTTGGGACAGTTGGGACGTCAGGGAGCGAATCGGCCAAAAGGCCGCCAGGAAGTCTGCGGAGCACTTGGGACAGTTGGGACGCCGGGATGCCCGGGGCATGAAAAGCCGAATCGGCCGGAAAAATAAGGAAAAAATGTCTAAGTCTTGCTTCTCAGAGTCTGGGACAGTTGGGACAAAAGTACGTGTAGGACGTGAACCAGCCGGTTCGGGAAAAACAAAGGGAGAAGGTTTGGGACATCTGGGCCAAAAATACTCGAGGGACACAAAATGCTGGGAGGACCGCAGATGAATTAGGAAATGCCACGTGTCCTAAGGCGGGGAGCTCGAAGCCAGGGAAAGACTTAGGAAAATTTGACAAAGTCTTGGGCCAAAAGATTAAAAGACAAGGATGATCCCGCACCCCGTCCTCCAACCAGATCATGCCACGTGTCCCAAATGGCGGGGGCGTGGGGACAAAATGGGAAATTTCCCAAAGTGATAAAAATGTCAAAATTTCAAAGGGAAACCCACGGAAAGGTGGAACAGAGAGAATTGCTCAGCCAATTGATCTCTCAAACTCAATGTTGGAGGGTGAAAGAAACCATGGTGATCAAGTTGCAGATCAAGAGAATACCATGGGAGAGGTTAAACATTTGTAGCAGGACAGCAATGAGGCAGTTTACCTGTCTGATTTGGAGGACTGTTTTGATGAAAAAGAACCAGTTGAGTTTCCACCATTCTCTCTTTCATCATCCACATTCCAAACACTTGAGTCTGCTGTCATGAAGGAGAACATTCATTTGCAACAGCCTGCATCTTATAGCAGTTCTTTGGAACCAAGATTGGAATATTTTAATCTTTCATCTTCTTCATTGGAAGAAGAGAAAGGACAGAGGAATTTCACCATTTCTTCCACACCATCCATTCAAGGTCTACAAGAAGACTCCATTTTTGGAGTTGAAAATCAGAGTTATGGGTATACTCCACGGATCAGACCTTGCCCAATCAGGTATTTGGCTTCATTGGAGCCAAAGGAGAAGTCACAACCAGTCATGCTTGATTCTGAGCATGAGGGTGAGCTACAAAGTACCAAGGATCAGCTGTCATACCTCTTCAATCCAAATGCAGAGCAACTAAAAGAGGTATTGGATGCACCTTTAGCTGATACCTTGATGATTTGGGTGGAAGACCAGCTTCTTGTCTATTTTCCACTCATCCTAACAGCCATGATCAGCTCCAAATCAATTGCATGGCTGCCACTTTTGAGAAAGGGAAGCTATTTCTCACAACCAATTGCAGGGTTTGTCTAGCTTGCCTTTGCTTCCAGTTAGAGTAGAGTAGATAGGTTTGCTTTCGGTAGAAGAAGTGCTTGTGCACACTCTGCATGTTCCATTTAGAGCATGTATGATTTTCAATTCTGTACATAGTTTTTGTGGTGCTGGTTTTGCTCTTGCACAGTCCATTTCAGTGGCATTTTGGTGAGAACGACTCCATGTCCAATGGGATTCAAGTGGTTCAGAGGGAAGTTTTCAAAGTTCAGATCAGTTTCCAGGCAACTACTCATGACTCCATGCCCAATGGATTGCTTCAGGCTACTGATCATTCATCTAGCAGGCAGGTGACCCCGCTGAGTCACCAAACTATTGTCAAAAATTCCCCCCCAGGTAATTTTGATAACAGATTGATTCAAGGCCCAAAATCATGTTTCTGGGGTCCCCTCAGCTTCCTTCTAACTCTCCTGTCCAAGAGGACATCCCAACAGGTCGAGAAAATGGAAGAAATGCAGAAAACAAGCTTGGGGCAAAAAAAATCATGAAAATCGGCTAAGTCCTAATCCAGGCGGTCCTTGGGACAGTTGGGACGTCAGGGAGTGAATCGGCCGAAAGGCCGCCAGGCTGTCTGCGGAGCACTTGGGACAGTTGGGACGCCGGGACTCGCGGGGCATGAAAAGCCGAACCGGCCGGAAAAATAAGGGAAAAAATGTCTAAGTCTTACTTCTCAAAGTCTGGGACAGTTAGGACAAAAGTACGTGTAGGACGCGAACCAGCCGGTTCGGGCAAAACAGAGGGAGAAGGTTTGGGACATCTGGGCCAAAAATACTCGAGGGACACAAAAGGCTGGGAGGCCCGCAGATGAATTAGGAAATGCCACGTGTCCTAAGGCAGGGAGCTCGGAGCCAGGGAAAGACTTAGGAAAATTTGACAAAGTCTTGGGCCAAAAGATTTAAAAGACAAGGATGATCCCGCACCCCGTCCTCCAACCATATCATGCCACGTGTCCCAAATGGCGGGGCGGCGTGGGGAAAAAATGGGGAAATTTCCTAAAGTGATAAAATTGTCAAAATTTCAAAGGGAAACCCACGAGAAAGGTGGAACAGAGAGAATTGCTCAAGCCAATCAGCGCCTGACACATGTCATCCAAGTGGCAGAGCGTGGGAAAAAATTCAAAATCTGTTTTTGGGCCGTTTTTTGCCCTAAATCTTCAAATCGACATATCTTTTCATCCAGAGCTCGGATTTGCATGTTGTTTACATCAATGGAAAAGATGATGAAATTATCTACACGATTGTTGGGTCAATATTGCATTTTGGTTTAGTTTGGAGAGAGAAGATAAAGAAACAGATCTGGCACGTAGTAATGGCCAGAAGCGATGTTTCAACAACCAGTTTAATGCAAATGGGTCGCATTCTTCTTCAGCATGGCTAGAAGCGACGTTTCAACAACCAGTTTAATGCACATGGGTCGCATTCTTCTTTAGCATGGCCAGAGGAGATGTTTCAACCACCAATTTTAAATTAAGAATGCGTTTTGGTCAATGGTTGGGTTGTTGCACGTTTTCTCTCTCTTGGGCTCAACCCACGCATTCTAAAAGGCCAGATTTGGCTCATTTCTAAAATAATGATTACAAGTTGTTCATCTTTTCAGCTCTGCCCTACCTTCTTTTCTTCTCCAGGGTTGAAAATGGAGTTCGAACCTCCTCCCCTTCTCTATAATGGCGTTTTTTGCCTTTTACTATTGAAATGATGTTCTGTGTAAACTTTTGGAGCAACAAAAACGTGTTTTGTGATGCATTTGTCCATCCTTGCTCGTTCTTTTGTGCTTGTTCTCTTCTTGCCTCTCTTCATTGCAGGTATTTGTGCATGTTTGAATGTTCATTGCAGGGTTGGAGCTATGTTCATGGAGTTTTTGGGACATTTTCTGTGTGAAATCTATCCTTGGGCCTGTGATGCATCTGTCCATCCTTCCCATTGCTCACCTCTCCTTGTTCCATGGCAGTTTTGATAGATTTTCAACATTCTCCTTCTCTGGTGTATCACCGTTTTAGTGTAGGCTTTTGTTGTTTTTCCCTTTTCTCCCTCTCTCTATCTCCTTGGCATGGTTAGATTAGGTTTAGATTAGCTTGCCTGCACTGGAATAGCTTGTGGCAGGTAGTTTAGGAGCAGGAACCAGCCTTCTCTAGAGATTCCTTTCTCATTCTTACAAGTCCCACACTTGGAGAAAGGATTCAATGTTATGCAATCACACTGGATGCAAGAGTGATTAAACTAGAAATCTGATCACATCCAGGGGTGCTGTGATTTTGCACTAACAATTCCTTATACCATTAAGGAGGTTCATGATGGCATATGTGAAGGTCACTTTAGTGGCCTTACTGGTTGCTAAGCGTATTCCTCACCTAGGCTATTACTGGCCGAACCTTAACCATGATTTTTTGTGATTATGTCAAATGTTGTGTAAAATTTCAACAACATTCTAACCTTCATCACACACCCATTCATGCCTTACAGGTCGCTCATGACCTTTGGCCCTCCTCTCAATGGGGTTTGGATCTTGTCAGAGAAATCAATCCTCATTCCTTCCCAAAGCCATCAATGGATCATAACTTCTACCGAAAACTACAAAAAAGGGTGGAATCCATACCACTCATCTCCATGAAAGCTGAGAAAATATGTGAGTTCATTAACCATCACATCATTTTTCGCTTTGGTGTTCGTCATCACCTCATCACTGATAATGGAAAAAAATTCAAAAACAAAACATTACAAAAACTTTGTGACGCTTTCAGCATTCAACTTAGTTTATCATCACCTTATTACCCACAAACCAATGGCCAAGCCGAATCCACTAACAAAATTCTCATGAAAGTGGTTGACGATACTGGGAAGGATTTTCATACGCACATTCCTTTTACCCTGTGGGCATACCGCACTAGTATTCACACTTCCACTGTGGCCACACCCTTTTTACTGGTCTACGACATAGAGGTTGTTCTGACTCTCGAATTCTAGATCCCCTCACTCCAAATTTCTCTCCATGACATGCTCACTGACGATGACTTTCATCAGGACCATTTAGCACAGCTTGAGTTATTATAGCAACGTCGTCTTAACGCTATGGATCACCTTGAAGTTTACAAACAACGTATCAAATGTGCTTATGACAAACATGTTCATGAACAAACCTTCTAAGTCAGTGACCTTGTCTTGAAAGAAAATCAACACATAACCAAAGCAGAAAAAATTAAACGGGGAAAATTTTCTCCTAATTGGCTTGGACCATACATCGTAACTCATACCTATGGATCAGGTGCCTATCATTTATCCTCACTTGATGGTAAACCCAAACCTGAGCCCCTTCATGCATTACATCTTTGACCATTCTATTGTTGACTCATCATCCTGCCTCACCCTTTGTCTCCTTACAAGCTCATCCCTTAAGTGTTATCCACTCCATACACCTCCCTAATGATTAAACAAGAATCATGTGATTACCTGTCACTAGTTATCTTCTCTTGAATATGTGTACCATAGCACTGCACATAGCATGATTCTCATGGATACTTTTCATCTACCTTTAGATGAGATCCCATGGTCATTCCACCTTGCCTTTTGAACAAGAGTCCTATCCTCCACCTTGGTCTTATCCATGATTTTAAAGACCTCACATGGGACCAAACTTCTTGATTCAAACTTCTAATAAAAAGATGACTCCCTCAAAAGGACATCTTCCTCTTGACAAAATTGCTATTATAAATAGACTGCTCCCTTGAAGGACAGCTATGTGACGCTTAAAAAAAAAAAGAAACAAGAGAAACCAAAGCTTCCTGCATCGATCAGCTTCACGAAGACCTCGAGGAGTACCATATTCATTATCCCATATAGACTTCCTGCATCGATCAGTCTATCAAAACAAAAAAAAAATTAGTCATGGACTTGCCCATTGTGACCTAGGACCCCTTGCTCAAAGGCCATGTTACTTAAAACATATACAATTAGCTACCTTTCACCCTCCTTACCATTTCCACTCTCATTTCCTCAATTTCCTCAAGGGACATCTTAGAATTTAGACATTTGGTGATCATGTGACTACCTTCCTCGTAGAACAGTTAATCATGCAATGTCTTTTAGATCTTATGTTCATCACCCCCTCCAAGGTATGATCTACTCGGTATGATCCTACCCAATCAAATGGCTCTATTTCCCCCTCTTATCTTTTAACCATCTTTGTTTACATTTTGATTACCTTATACAGGACTTGGTCCTCAATGCTTACCTTTTAGGTAATCCTCCCCTTTCACCATAATCACCTTCACCTACATCCTTTTACCTATAATCTACCCACACCTATTAAACCTAAACCCACAACATGCCTAAAAACCTAACAACTCATTTTCATATTCTTCCCTAGCTCATGGGAGAACTACATCGTCCTGAGGTCCCTTTTTCATCAGGACTATGTAGGCAGCACTCCGAGGGCATGGGGCCCTTGGAGTTTAGCTCAGCCATTTTTCTACCCTAAAACAATTCATAAACCATGCCTAACTCACCATTTACTTCACATTTCACTTAGTTCCCCTTTTATAACAAAATTGGAAATTAAGCCACATACATAACAAGTTGCTTACCACAGCATACATTTATTACACCTACCATCCCTCTATCATCACTATGCATAGCTTATACAACATTTCACATATGACCCATAATATCATTCATTTCCAAAATAATGAATCCTAACTAAACCTACTTTCAACTCAACCATGTCTATAACCTGACTCGATCCATGCCTAACCCATAACCTGACTCAACCATGCCTAAACCAACCTGACTCGATCCATTCATAACCAAACCTGACTCGATCCATGCCTAACCAAACCTGACTCGATCCATGCCTATAACGTGACTCGATCCATTCCTAACCACACCTGACTCGATCCATACCTAAACCAACCTAACTCCATCATGCCTAACTCACCTAATTCAAAGCACATTAAAGTAACAAATCCATATCTCATCTAACACACGCACTAAATCAATGTCTCATACACACATCGACAACTCAAATCATGAAATACCATGAATCTCATCATAAAAATCAATAAATGTGTAGCTCAATATACATTTCTATCTCATCCTGTCCATCATCTCAAAAATGTCAGCACGCAAGCCGATATATATATATAATACAAAATGTCATCGGCACGTAGGCCAGTCTCATATATACAAAAAGAATGAATGAATCAATACAAAATCTCTTTGGCATGCAAGCCGATATATGCTCAAAATATACAAAAATCACTCGTACATCCTCACTGTCTTTGGCATGTAGGCTGGTATGTGATTAAAAATACAACTACATTTGGCACCCAGGCTGGCATATATCACAAAAATCACTAGTATACATCAAGAATCAGGTGATGGCATCTCAGGCATCTTATCGGATGTCTTCCATCTCTGTGTCACCTACACCCTTGGCCTCATGTGTCTCTACTGGCACCTCACCTAGCATTGGTCGCCATGTGTTGGTGGCCTCTCCCTGATCATATCTCAGAGCTCGTTGACCTCATGTGTTCTCCACACTATGTGTGCAGTATCTCATCCTCTCATTGAATGCCTGATGTGCTTTGTACTCTCCGTACGATAGTAAGTCTATCTCGGCCTCCATGAGCTGATCCTAATAATATCTCACCTCACCTAGGGCATCCCATAACCTGGATACAGACATGGTCTGTGGTGGTCCCATAGGTCTCGGCCCCTGTACCTATCCTGCAGCGACCTTCCTTGTAGCATCCTACCCTGTGCCAGCCTATGAACTGGGACTAGCTCCCTGTGTCTGTGGTGGTGCCCCCTACCCCTGTGCCTATATATGGGCTTGTAAGTCCCTAATCTGTGCTTGGGTTGTGGCCAACTAGCCCTGTAAACCTACCACCTGAGCCAGTATGGATGCCACCTGACCATCTCTATCTCCATCTCCTCCATCCTCTCCCTCCGCCATCTAGGCTTGTAGACTGGCCACTTATACTCATAGCTCTACTACCTCTACCTCCTACCCCTCCAGTTGTGTCTGTAGTATACCTATCTGGGTAATCAGCATCGCTACCTGCTCTTATAGGGCATCTCTCTGCACAGTAATGGTAGCTAAGTCTAGCTGCCCTGATCTAGGAGGTATGGCTCGTAACTGAGCCACCCACCACTATATGTACCTGTCTATACATCCGGCGTCATCTATCCGCTGATCCACTGGCTCCTCCTCCTCCCCTGTAGGCATTGTAGGCTATGGTAGAGGTAGAGGCCTCTCCACGTCATCTCTCTGATACTGTGGGAAGGACGGAGAAATATCCTGTACAATCCCAAACTACCATCGGACCCTGTCTACCGGGATCATCTCATCCTCCCCAGCACGGTGACCCTGTATCCACCTCTCTAGCTGGAGCTCAGCTAGCTCCTCATACATGTGCCTATATGATGGGAATCCCACATATGGCCCCTAAATAATGTCCACTCCGGACAACCCCTTCAAAAACTGCTGAAAATGGGCCACATCATATGTCGGCCTATCCAATCTCCGCTCTCCTATAACCAGCACCCATCTCCTGTATCCCACCCACATAGATCTTACTGGGAATGCATCTACTTGGGGCATCCTTATAGGTTGAACACATACTATGTGCTCATAGGCCCAGTAGTGCAATATAAATGTACAGCACATGCTAAACTTGTGCAACTGCCCATATGCCCACAGCTCTTGGTATAGTTGTACCAATAATGTTGGTGCCCAAGAAAATTGGGTCTCCTCTACCATCATATCATGTAGAACCCCCATTAGTGATCAGGGAAAGCGTCTACCCTCTGCATCCGGTAGTGTATAGCAGCACACTACCTCCATCAATAGAACCAATAGCCTCATCTCATCCAGACGGACTAAGTACATCTCTCCATAGCTCAAACTGGCGCTATGGAATCTTAGATCCGCTGCCTCCTCTCTAAAAACTATCCCGATCAACTCCTCTAAGGCCTCGAAGGAGATAGAGTAAACCTGGGCACCCAATATGGGTAATCATAAAAGTCAGAACATGTCCTCTAGGGTGACAGTCATCTCACCCATCCGAAGGTGGAACGTGTTGGTCATGGAGTCCCGTATATCGATGAGTGTGACCATCAAGTTGGGCTACCGAAAAACATGTCGGTAGCACTGAATCCCACTCAAGCCCACTTCCTCCACATGCTTCAGCTCCAAAGGGGTCGCTAAGCCGCACAAATGTCACCAATAGAGGAAAAACCCTCTTTTTTACATGTTATTCCCCCCATACCCACATTTTATTTTTAACCACCCACAACAAACCAAAACCCACAAAACCCTACAAATGAAAATCCTCAAAACCTCTACTTTATCTAATCACCAATCTAGAGTTAGGCGCTTACTTCATCACACTATCACCAACTTGGTGGCACATCTGGCCGCTATGCCGGTGGTCTTCCTGATCCCTCTCTAGCCTCTTCCATCACCAAATAGCTCCTTTAACCTCTGACCAATCAAATCTCTCACCCTGCTCCCGTGGACCCACTACTCACCAACCCAATCCTCATCAAATCAGACTGCCCACTCACTGTCCCATTTCCTCTGGACACTTTTCTCTCTTTTCTCTCTCTTTTTTTTCGTTTCTTCACTTTGCAAATAACAAATGAATAATAAAAATGTGGATTTTTTTATTTGTATAACCCACCCGACCTAACCGACGTCAGTTACCATTGACCAACATCAGTCGCGTGCCCTACATAACCGTCATCGGTTTTCCTATACCGACATCAATTATCCATGACTGCCATCGGTCACCCTCATCTACACATTGCCCTTACTTTGTCATTTTATCCCACCCTTTACCTTGCTCCTTTACCCAACCCATTACCTTACCTTTCCTGACCTTGTCACTTCCTACCTCCATTTGTCCTCCTTTGGGGCCTTCTTATTCTTTTACCCCTACCTTGGCCTTACCCATGTCGTGACCTAGATATTTGGACTTGGACCATCGCTAGTGACCTTTGACCTCAAGTGTTCACTATACCTTGCGGCATTGTTACCTATGTTGATTGACCTAATGACCTTACCTAGCCTATTGTCGTGACCGTTTGCCCTGACCATACCTTTGGTGTACCGGAACATACCTAAATGTTCCTGCACCTAACCTATGTTGTGTTTCTTGACCATATCCTCTACCTTGGATACTAGATTCACTTCAACCTTGTTCAGATAAACCTATCGACCTTAGACGATGTAGATTTTTCCTACTCTTCAACCCAATAGAATGCTGTAATTTATACATGTGCATGCATTTGAATGTTTCTACCTTTGACCTTGACCCATTCCCTAGATTTCCTGAGTAGACCTTTCACCCTTTTCCCATGTACCCACTTGCCTTTTCCCCATATTTTCCTTTTATCAAACCACTCACCACTTCAGCCTGATGCCTCGTCAGTTCTTGGTTTGAGGGGGATCACCTTCACCCACACATGGGGCAACCACATCTTATTTTTTGTTAGTGTCGCTTACCAATACAAGCTACGCAACAAAAGGGGAAAAATGTAGACACTAAAATTAGATCACACTTCCCTTTGGTCCCTTGACAAATAAACACCCTTCATCACATTAACCTAGCCATGGCCCCCTTCACCCCACTAATATTAATTTAATTAATCTAATTAAATTAATTCATTATCCTCACCATATTTATTATTTAAATATCTTAATTTAAATAATATCCACACATACACTTCACTTAGACACCTCATCAAACCAACTCAACCTAAGACCTATTCTTAGTAAGTTGCCATAACTAACTAAGACTTACTCAAACCCTAAAAATCAATGCCTACATTCTCTCTAACCACATTCCTGCATGCTCACAAGAAGCTCCTAGTCTAATCCGTGGGATAACGGCATGAGATCTAAGGAAATCGGGAGGATCTCCCTAGTTAAATAAACCTATGAAATCCCACCTTGACCGACGTCAGTTACCCCTAACCATCGCCAGTTAAGTCATACCGCCATCGGTTACCCCTTTTAACCCCTAAACTACCTTATCTCAAGGTTGGAAAACATTGTAGAAAATTTGATGAGCAAGAACACATCTCAAAGAGATAACGCATCTTCAGAGAGCAAATTCCAGCGAAAACCCGCATGCAAGGAAGGAGATTGAGCATTTTCTCGTGCACAGCCATCCCAACCATGATCTAATTTGTCCAAGCAAAGAGGAGTGTACATGCAGCCCATGCATAAGATTTCTTGCAGCTGGTGATCACTTGCAACCTTCAAACCCCTCATCAGCACCTCCATCCTTCACACACAGGCATTCAGGACTGGAATCTAAGTAAGTATAACATCATACTTTTCTAGTTTATTTCATTTCATTAGCATTTTATCATCCATTGTTTATCTTTCCCCCTATTGACCTTCTCCAACATTTTCACCTCCATATACCCATTAAAAACTCACCTAAGCCTACTCCAGTAACCCAATATTTCACCCCGACTCACCAAAGTCCTTTGTGCAATCACAAAAGGAGACCAAAAGCTTGTTCTGTGACATTTCCAGATCTCACAGTAACCGGCACCAGTTACACCTAACTGTCGCTGGTCACCCCTAACCAACACCAGTCTCTGTATTTGCCCACACAGCCTAGAATAGTGACCTACCCACCTAATTTCATCTCACCCTCGTTCATCTGTGATCTACCTGAGACCTCTATCAAACCTACAAAGACCCAGACCAATCATTTGACCTTTAGATTCTATTCTAGCTTATCCTATTAGATTAGATCTATTTCTTATTATGTTTTAAGTGAGATACCTAAATCATTTTAAATAACAATAGGATTTACTTTGTTTACAATGTTAAATTGTTTAAAATAATGGACTGACAGCCATCTAGGAAGTATCACACTTCTCGGATCTAGCATACGTTAGGCAGTTCACTGGCCATATTGTTTAATTCCTTCTGGTGGTCTTGTTTTCATTATAGGTAGTTCCTCCTAGCCAAAATGAAGCTCTCACGATCAGTTGTGGATCCGGAAGTCATACACACACAACAACCCATCAACCAAAACTTGAACAGTTATTCCTCCTATGCCTGTTACCCTATCTGTTTCATCAACACTTCAAAGAAACGATCTAAGAATTAGGTGAAACACTTCGAATAAGGTATATTTGATGAAAAAATTGTTTAATTCTAAGATGCAAGAAGGTGGATCTGTTTCTAATCATTTGAATGATTTCCAGTCTATTGTTAATCAATTAAAATCAATAGAAATTCAGTTTGATGATGAATTGAAAGCACTTTTATTCTTATGCTCTTTGCCAGATAGTTGGGATAATTTGGTAATGGTTATTAGTAATACAGCAACTGCTTCTAAAGGGTTAAAGTTTGATGAAGTGGTTAGTGTAATCCTTAATGAGGAAATACATTGGAAAAGCTCAAGAGAATCATCATCTGGAAACAATTTAACTATAGAAATCAGGGGAAGAACTAAGGAGAGATCATCCGAGAACAATAAGAATGGGAGATCAAAGTTAAGACAAGGCAGATCTAGATCCAAGTAAAAAGATTTACTTTGTTGGAATTGTGGAAAGAGAAGGCACGTAAAGAAGGAGTGTTGGTCTAAGGAAAAAAAAAGAGAATGCATTAGACAAAGGTAAAGAAAAAAGGTAAAGATGTAAACATTACAAGTGAGGTAAAGCAATATGCCCTTATTTTCTCCTTGGATAATAAATTAGAATCTTGGGTGTTAGATTTTGGAGCTTCTTTCCTTGCTACCCCCAATAAGGGTTATTTCAGAAATTATGTTGCGGGTGATTTTGGACATGTTTATTTAGGTGATGATGAGCCATGTAATATTACTGGTAAAGGTGATGGGTATTGAAAGATGTGAGGCATGTGCCAAGCCTCAAAATAAATCTAATATCTGCAGGGTAACTTGGTGAATCTAGATGCGTGGTTACATTCAAAGCTGACTCTTAGAAGGTTACCAAGTGATCTCTTATTGTGGCAAGAGTAAAGAAGGTAGGAACTTTATATTTGTCTACCTGTATTACTGATTCCTTTTCTGTGCTATCTACTACAGCTTTAGATGCAAACATGTGGCATAATTAGCTAGGTCATATGAGTGAAAAAGGAATGCAGATCTTAAAGGAAAAGGGTAAGTTGTCATATTTGAAACAATTAGATCTTGAATTTTGTGAGCACTTCATATTTGGAAAGTAGAAGAGAGTGATATTTATCAAGGTTGGGTCAACAAAGAAGGAGAAAAAATTAGAGCTTATACACTCAGATGTGTGGGGACCAGCCCAAGTAGCTTCTATTGGAGGATCCCAATATTATGTGACTTTCATTGATGATGCCACAAGGAAGGTATGGATCTATTGTATTAATCATAAATCTGATGTTTTTGAAACTTTTAAAAGATGGAAACTCCTTATAGAAAATGAAACAAACTTAAAATTGAAGTACCTTATATCTAACAATGGTGGTGAGTACTGCAGTAAGGATTTTGATGATTATTGTTCAAAGAATGGAATACGAAGAGAAAGAATGGTTCCTAGAACTCAACAGGAGAATGGAGTTGCATAAATAATGAACAAAACAATCATGGAACATGCTAGAAGCATGAGGATATATGTCAGTTTGCCTTTGAATTTTTGGGCAGAAGCAGTGGATACATCGATATACTTGATAAACCATGGCCCTTCAATAGCACTTGATGCTGGAATACCAGAAGAATCTTGGACTGGAAAGGAGGTAAATTATTTTTTTCTTGGAGTTTTTGGCTCAGAAGCTTTTGTGTATGTTGATAGAGAAAATAGAAATAAGTTGGATGTTAAGTCTAAGAGATGTATTTTCATTGGTTATGGCTCTAGTGATTTCGGATATCGATTTTGGGATTTAGAAGAGTCTAATATTGTTAGGAGTCATGACATTAATTGGAATAAAAAGAGAATGTACAGGGATCAGGTTTTGGTGCCTAAACATGAACATGTTGAGGAGATTTTGAAGGAAAATCAACTTTCAGACCTAAAGCAGACTTACATAGACACCGACGTCAGTTCTACAGAGACCGCCGCTGGTCAGGCTAACTGGTGTCGGTTAGCAAAACTACAAACCAAGAAAATAGTGACAGAAACTGGTATTGGCAGTCCCAAAACTGACATCGGTCAAAAAACAGAGGAACCGCGATTGGTTAGGAGTGACCGGCGTCGATCACTGACAAAAATTGACACAAATGTGTAACAGGCACAGAATGAGCCTCAGACACCTCAAATTTTAGTGAGAAGGTCACAAAGGGTAAGTAGACCTCCAGAGAGATTTTCAGCTTCACTTTCTTATTTATTACTAACTAATAGTGGTGAACCAGAAAGCTTTAAAGAAGTAATGCAGGTATATACCCATGAGTAGTGGGAGCATGGCATGGATGAGGATATAAACTCCTTGGAACAAAATCAGACATGGGATTTGGTCAAGTTTCCAGTAAGTAAGAAAACACTATAGAACAAATAGGTTTATAGGATCAAGGAAGAAGAGGGTGGATTGAAGAGGCACAAGGCAAGGCTTGTTGTAAAGGGATTTGCACATAAAGCAGGTATTAACTTTGATGATATTTTTTCTCCTATAGTTAAGATGACTTATATTCGTATTGTTCTAAGTTTAGTTGCAATAGAAGATTTGCAATTATAACAGCTTGATGTTAAGATGGCTTTTCTTCATGGTGATTTGGAGGAAGAAATTTATATGCAGCAGCCACTTGGTTATGAAGTCAAGGGTAAGGAGAAACTCATGTGCGAATTGAAAAAGAGCCTGTATGGACTCAAGTAAGCCCCAAGGCAATGTTATTTGAGATTTGACAGTTTTATGTATGAGCATGGTTATATGTGATGTGAATCTGACCATTGTGTTTATTTTAAAAAGCTTGAAAATGGGAGCTATGTTATTTTGTTACTGTATGTGGATGATATGTTGATTTTAGGATCTAGCATGCAGGACATTGGTAAGCTTAAAGAAAGGTTAGCTCACACATTTACAATGAAGGATTTGGGAGCTGCAAAGAAAATCCTTTGCATGCAAATTCACAGAGACAAGAAAAATAGGAAGTTGTATTTGTCTCAGGAGGCTTATATCAATAAGGTGTTGGAAAGGTTTAACATGCAAAAATCAAAACTTGTTGGTACACCTATGGTTGGACATTTCAAATTGAGAAAAGATCAGTGTCTTTCATCACAAGAGGAGGTTGAGTACATAGTACATGTTCTCTATGCTTCAGTAGTAGGAAGTTTTATGTATGCCATGGTTTGTACTAGACCATACATTACACAGATAGTGGGAGTTGTGAGCAGGTTTATGGCTAATCCAGGTAAAGAACATTGGAAATCAGTTTAATGGATTATCGGGTATTTGAGAGGGATATACAGCATGGAGTTAGGCTATGGAGGATTGGGTACTTCTTTACGTGGCTACGTTGATTCAGATATGGCTGGAGATTTGGATGGCAGGAGGAGCACTACTAGATATGTTTTCATAGTAGGTGGTATGGTAGTTAGCTAGATTTTGAGATTACATAAGGTTGTGGCTTTGTCTACTACAGAGGTAGAGTATGTTGCAGCTACAAAAGCTAGCAAGGAGATGATACGGATAAGTAGGATCATGAAAGAGTTAAGTAAGGAGTAAGAGGATTGTAAATTATACAGTGATAGTCAGAGCACGATCCATTTAGCAAAGAACTCAGTATTTCATTCAAGAACAAAACACATTCAGTTAAGGCATCACTTCATATGGCAAGTGTTGGAGGATGGACAGCTAAATTTAGAGAAAATCCATACGGATGAGAACCCTGTAGACATGCTAACAAAGCCATTAGTAAGGGAGAAGTTGGAGCTTCACTCCACTTTTGTTGTTATTCGAGTTTAAATACTTGAAGAGGAAGAAATGGGCCAAGGAAAAGGAACTAAGGATGGTGATGCACAATACAGTGTAGCAATGGATCTCCAAGGGGATATTGTTGAGTATGGAGCTAAATTGCTTCACAAGAAACTTTTTTTTATAATGTTACTATTTTGACAGTAACTGGCATCGGTTAAGGCATAACCATCGTCGGTCTGGTTGGGTAGATTAGGTTAGGGTGTAACCGTCATCGATCAGGGTGTAACTGCCACCGGTCACCTGTGTAACGATACTTTTATTTTTGGCCAAAGTTTAGAATAAATCACTTGTTTTAAAGTTGATTTTTTGTTTGTAAAAGTAAAGATAAGTTGCCTAAAATAGACTCACGTGCATGTATGCATTGTTTTGGAGTGTAATGCAAGTAAAGTAAGAAGATAGCAATTAGTTTAGTATGATGTTTTTCTTGGTGAGAAAGATGGTGGAGCTGAGTGAAGAAATAGCATTGAACATCCATATAGGTGTTGGAAGACAGTAGATCTTCATTGTATTTCCTCTGTAAGGCACTGAGTAATAATATTGGCCATTTCTTGGTGGACGTAGCCCACACTGGGTGAACCACATTAAATCTAGTGTAATCTTTCTCTTGTTTATTTTATCTTCTAGTTATTTCCACATTGATTTCTTGTATGCCTTATCTAATTATACATCTTTGCAACACTGTTATATGGTTTAAACCCCAACACAACTCACACCTTTGAAGATTCTTGAGCATTCTAGAAGGCTTTCTTCATGTTTTCAACCATGAACCTAGCTCTACTCCTTGGACATATGAATCCATTGTTTCCTAATCATTTGAGGTTGTATCCTTTGAGATGACAACCATGCTAGGGGATGTTGGTATCTATAGAGAGAGTTAAATGGTCCTAGGGATGATGACCGTCATCGGTGTACCGTTGTCATCTTGGATGGTTTGTGTCTCGGGCTCGTAGTGGAAAGAGCAAGTGGGCACTAACTCAAGACTTTGTACAGACACTGGGTGTCCTGCAGTGGCGAACATGCCACTTGTGAATATTTGGTCTTCAATCCTCTTTCAGTCCTTGGAGACCATCTGAGTCTTAAGGTCATTCAAGTCCATGTAACAGACTTCATTGTCTTCCACATCATACTCACAGGAAAAGGGTTGTGTTGGCTTCTAACCCGTCCACTTTGACTTCATGTTTAGCCTAGAAAGAACAACTTACCATTTTTATTAAGTGTGAAAAATCAAGTCCCCGATCTTCAATTGGATGATGTGGCTTAGTTTTCCTCTCTCTCCTTGCATTCCTCGTTCCTTCTAGATCAACTTTCTATTTTTAGAAGGTGTTCGTGGGCCCACTTACTATTGTTAGTAAGTGCCAAAAATGTCTAATCTTGTGATTTCTCAGTTGCAATGCATCTTCAACGTCATCTTCTCCTTCATAGGTTCTTTTGTTTATGACTTTCCCAAAATAGCAGTCCCTATGTAGTAGACCTACTATTTTTAGAAATTGGGCTTCTGGACATTGGATTGACATGGAACAAAAAAAAATTATATGGGTTTTTTCCCAATAGCACCCCTCTAAAATTTCAGGTCCACCCACTTAATAGTCCAGGAGATTTTAAAGTTTCAAATTTTGGGCCTAGCAATGCTTCTAGATGCAGCAGCCATTAATGGACCTCAAAATTGCAGGTCAAGCTTTCTCCTACATTTTTGAAAAAAATTATATTTTTTATGGGGGTTTTTTCTTCTGATGCTTCACGTGTAATTCTACTTCGTTTTGCCCAATGGTTTGACAGGAAATTGGATTTTTTCTTCGTTGAGCTAGAAGTGGGATTTCTTCATTGTGGATGGTATGTTGCACGAGAGGAGAGTTTGAAGGTGTCTTCATGATGGCCTTGGGTAGAGGAATTAACATGAAAATACATCTTTTTGTTTTACACATCCGTTTGGGATATTTCCTCAACTTCTCGTTTCATGGCCATGGAGTTTTCTCTATTTTCTCTTTCTTTGTTTTGTGCCTCGCCTTCTGTGTCCTCAAATTTCCTTCTAGAACCTGCGTGATTTCATGGAGTGGAATGGAATTACCTCTATGGTAGTTATGTTTCAAGTTTCAGCAATGGTGGAATGATGGATGAGAAGTTACGGAGGAAGAATGGCAATATCTATGCACGGGAGTGGAAGCACCTAGAAGCAGTGGAAACAGGTGAAACAGTAGTTAGATTTTTATTTTTTTTAAATCATAGAGGGAGAATTCTACACACATTTTTCATTTCTTGGTGTCCCTAACCTTAGGGATGTGAGGGACATAAAATTCCACAGAGGTCAAGACGACGACACGTGGATGCGATCAGACGGCAGGGAATGGATGTAAAAAATATTGCTTTAATGCATTGGGAGCTAAAATTTGGTCAAGTGGATGACCAAAAGACTCCCCATAGGGGCTGGGTGAATTTTTCCATGTCTTGTGTCCCTGGCCTTAGGGACATGAGGGATATAAAATTCCACTTTGGTCCTGGAGCTAACACGTGTCCTTGATCCGACAATAGGAGATTTGAGCTCCAACAATGCACCTGGGGGCTGAACCATCAAGTCTGAAGGTCACATGGGGGCTGGGCACATTTTTCCAAGGTTGGTGTACCTAACCTTAGGGACATCAGGGACATGAAATCCTACCAGGCTTCTGGTGTTGCCATGTGTCCTCCCGAAAATATACTAACTCCTGAACTGCCTTCAAGAGGGTAACTTGGAACAATGATAACTTGAGCTCCTAGTGGAATTTCTTGGTGAAATTTTATATAATCCTGACTTTAAATGAAATTTTATATCCAATGGTGGGGGTCTCATGTCTTGATTCATCTATTTGATCCTTGAAAAATTGTATTTTTAATTTGGGACCCCACCTATCCCTGAGAAGACCTTCCTGCAAACCCTATTCTCCAAGGTGTTGTGAAAAATATGATTTCACCATCATGTAGTTCTTGGAATCCTCTTTATTTCAATGTTTTTCTACATCTAACTCCATCTGTAGCTCCAGGAATTTTCTTTTGAATCCTAGCCGTTGTTTTAGGCATGTGTACTACCTAAGCTTATGAACCCTATGTTTTACTCAGACTGCTCCAAGTCTTTCAAAACTTCCCCAAACTTTCCAAAATAATTTCCATGATGTTTTAAGGTCTTTAATTAACCTCCATGTTTAATTTGGCCCTTTTTTTAGGCTCCGGGGGGGTCGATCCAATCCTAGGAAGGCAAGCGATAGCCCTTCCCAATACTGTCAGAAGATAACATCTTTTCAGAACTTCCTAAAATCACCTGAGGGATTAAATTGACTTTCCTAAATCACCTAGGGGACAAATTTGACATCAAATAGGGTGTGACTAGACTAATAGATTTTATATAGGGTGCTTAGGAATGATAAAACATGAAAAATTTGGCATAGGGGTAAGTTGTCGTGTTTGGAAATTGTCAATTTCCCTGTTGCACATTTGCACGACAACGGTTGGCTCTAGCTTGGGGACATGGCATGGATTGATTGTAGTGAAGACATGACATGGGAATCTAAAATCTCAATTTTAGACCATATAATTTATTGACCATTTCCTTATCCATTGGGCCTTGTAGATTCATGTACAATTTTGAGAAAGAAGGAATGGAAGAAGGAAACACACACACACACACACACACACACACACACACACACACACACACAAAACGATGGAAAGAAAACACACGACACACAACAAAAAAGGGGAAATACACCTACAAATAACCTATGGTACAAGTTGGGGGATAACCCACTTTCACTTATGATACAATTTTAGGTATTTCCCACTATGAGGCATTTCCAACAGCGTTCCATCGAAATATGAGAGTAGAAAAACATTCTCGCCACAAGATTCACAAATCTGGAATGGGTCAAGCCATAACGAATCAAATTTTTCATGGCTTCCTTTTGGTTCCCTTCTTTTGTTCCATAGTAAGATGAAGTCTCTAACTTTGGATTTCCTCACCTTGGCCTTATTATCAAAAAATTTCTTTACTTTCAACAAGTGCTCTCTGATACGGTCTGCCACTCAGAGTCTGTTGGTGCTTATTTCAATCTTGCCTTGTTTGAAAAAAAAATCAGTCTGCGTGGTTTGAAGTATTTTTTGTCTCCCTATATGGATGCGTGAAAACTTTCTCCTTCATTTAGATGTCCTTGTCAATATTTTCCTTAGGTCATGGATCACATTGAGTCTTGGTATTATTTACAGTTTTCTCTCTGCGGCGAAAAAATTTATTGTTGGGTGTCATCCATGATTGTGTCTCCTCTGTAAATCTTGTCCCATCATCTGTGGATACATGGTCATCTTTAATTGGATGCAGCATTGTGGGTCTATTTGGTGAACTTTCCACTCTTGTCACAATTGTAAAAAATGCCAAATTGATCCCGTGGCCCCGATAGTTTCTAATTGGCTATTCAACAATGTGAAGTAGCAAAGCAATTTTCTTACTTTGACCCTGAAGGTGTACACATGTCATAAATCAAGCGGTTGTGGAAAGGCAGACCCTTTTTGTGTTTTGAGGCATTATGGTGAAAGGAATGAAAATTTAAAAGGAATGCCTAAGGCCTGCAAAAGGACGTAGTTTGAAAAGTCAGAGGAGAGGTGGATCGTTGGAGCATTTTGAATATTTTGGCCTTTTTGTGAAAAAGAGCAAAGTTATAAAATGAGCTGTGATTCCGCTAGGGACCAAATAATGTCACATGTTTGAGTCAGCATTGAAAATTCAAAAGCGCGGAGGTAGGATGCCAAAGGACTTTGAAACTTTTAGTCTTGTTTTGAAAAAAGGAATAAGGTACAAAAGTGAAGTGTGACCTTGCAAGTGCCCAGATAAAGCCATGTGTTGATTTTACATCAAAGACGGGAAGGTGGGTCGCCAGAGGTATTCTATAATTTTTGGCTTTGATTTGAAAAGGTAAAAAGGTGTAAACATAAGTCATAACTCCGTCGACGCCTAGGAAAGCCACGTGTAAAGCCTATATCAAAAGTGGATGGGCAGGCCAAATTGTCCAAAAATGTACAATTTCTTTAAGTGATATAAAATGTGAAAAGTACCCCCAGGCCCACTTCGGCTCAAACTTGTTCCACGTGGAGGGCCCGCACCTGTTTGGGGACCTACCCCTATATCTTACTTTTGAAAGAGTGCCAAAGAAACACATGGAGGTTTCCACTGGATCTTCCCATACTTAGACTTTTCAAGTGTCTGATGAAACTTTCTCAGACCCTAGGCATGTGGCACCTTCCACTGGCTCTTAAACTTTTTCAACAACCGGTACAACTTTTCCAGGCTCGAAACACATGGAGAGCTCGTGCTTGTTTGGGGTCTCCACTTTTGGGAACCATATCAAAATTGCACCAAAGAGACACGTGGAGGCTTCCACTGGCTCCTCTTTATACTGAAACTTTTTCAATGGCTAAGGCAATTTTCTTGGGCCCAGGGAATGTGGAGAGCCTGCGCTCATTTGAGGTCCCTCCTTTAGACTTAATCTTTGAAGTTGTGCCGAACAGACACGTGGAAGCTTCCGCTGGACCTTCCCATGCTCAGACTTTTCAGCAATCGGTGAAACTCTCTCAAGTTCTGAACATGTGGAGGACCCACTCTCATTTGGGAACCTACCTCTAGGCTTCACCTTTATAGTTGCACCAAGGAAACATGTGGAGGTTTCTGTTGGATCCTCTTTACACTTGGCTAACTTGGACTCGCATCACAGATATGTGGTATAATCCATTCGAGGACACTCATTTCTGAGAGGCATGAATGCAGGTATCTATTCCTCAAGGTGTATTCTTGAAGGTGAAAAGGATTGCTTGTCAAATCAAGCCATATGGAGCCACCTGAGAATTATTAAAAATGGGATTTCTTACATGAAAAAATCAAAGAATGATTTACAAGATTGTCAAAAAATTATGACATGGCATCCCATTCATAGTTGAGGAACTAAGAAACGTGACCAGTTCATGATTTATCCACCTAGTAACAGAAAGTAAGATATTTCAAGGGAATAAACATGATTAAATGGTATGTTGTAAAGAGGAATATTCTCTTGAAGATTTAGGCTTTTGGGGGGAAATTTTAGGATGAGTAAGTGAGTGAAATTGTATAAATTCAAGGAGAATACTCTTGCATAGGGGGGTTAATTTTTCTCAGAAAGTTTGAGAAAAACCATTTTCCTGAGGTACCGTCTGAGAAACCTATTTATTTTCATGTGTTTTAGATTTAATCACATTAATATGGTTCAAGTGTATAGCCATTGACAAGCTTTCATATTGTTAAAGAAACTCTCCCCTGCTGATGAATCTAATGAACCTTGAAATGAATTTGTGTTGATCATGAGCATAATTATGTCTGCTCTTATTTCAGAATGTTTTCAAATAGTTTTTCTTATTCATGTTGTAATATTATGTCAAAATCTCTCTAAGTCACACAAGATCTCATCCGTGTGTTAGTATTGTGGCATTTACAATTTAATCATGAGAAGAGCTTTCATCTTGTGATGCAAATAAACAATTTAAAATCACTTTACTTTCATTATGTTGATCAATATTGTTTGTAAGTCTATGAGTGTCTCTTAGGCATGATGAACCAGGGATTTCCAACGTTTAATTGAGTCTTTAGCATGAGCCTTTATGTTGAATTTTTGAAGAGTGTATGAAACTGTGCATCTTTGGGCCTCCATTGATACACACCTTCTGGTTGAAGGAATATTTTAGGCTATTTTGAAGCATTTTGTTTGTGAGTTTTCCAATATTTGTAAATTTTCTCAAATATTTGGTATAATCAACTTTATCTTACTTAACTTCCCACCAAAAACTTCTCAAACAATGAATCCTACATGAACTACTCCTATTTGTATGGTGTATCCACAAATGAACAAATTCCATTGCCAAAGTATGCAGAGACAATCAGGTTCCAATTATTGTCTTTAGTAACCTGAACCTTGTCCAGGAAACATCTCCACTCTCTAGTGTGATAACTTGTGAGAGTTAGATTGTGTTGTATTGATCATATTTCCTTGAGGTTTTCATGAAAATTGTGTTGGTGAAGGATCTCTTGATATCCTTCACCAACACAGGTTACAGAACGTGTCCTCTCACCTTGGTTGAAGAAACAACCTAAAGTAGTGAGGGTAGATCAAACCCTTAGTGAGGTGTTATCCATTTCTCCAATGCATGAGTGATAAAGAGTCAGTTGAATCCCCTCCTCAGCTACAAAATGACTTATATCATGATTTGTTTGTATCTAAGCATCCTGCCAGTTTTTTGATGTTGCTCAGCCCTCACGGGAGAATCAATTTAGATACCAACACTGAAGTGGTGCCATTTCTGGGGATTATTTTAACACCAGGACCTATTTGTGTGGTGAAAACACCCAAGTGGCACCATTTTCAGGGAGCATTTGAACACTAGGACCTATTTGTGTGGCAACAACACCCAAGTGGCACCATTTCTAGGATTATTTGAACACCGAGACATATTTCTGTGGAAACAACCCCAAGTGGCACCATTGCCGGGGACTATTTTTACAAATGCATACACATACTAACCCTGGTAATGTTTCTTACATTATCTAAGTGCAAATGCATTGTTTAAACGTCATTATTTGTCAAGATTTGTAAGAATTGTGTGAGATCACAACTTCATTATGTAGTATTTCAAGTTTCTAGTGGTTATTGCACTAAATTTGCATCAATAATGATAAATGTGGGTAAAGGAAGATCAGATCTATTAAGCTTTGTAGAAATTAAGCATTGATAGACAATTGGCAAGTTACTTATAGTGAATTTGCACAACTAAGGTGAAAATCCTTAGTGGCGACTTTGTGTTGAATTAAAATTTTCATGATTACTAGTGTCTTAACCTATGTCAAGTGAAATTTGTCATCAATATTTACAAAGATGGAGGGAAGAAGGTCTTTCTTCACTAGGGATCCTACTAAAAAGTTATTTCCAGAACTAGGAAAAGTAAATTCAGAAGGAAAACAAGTCTGGAAAGTAGCAAGAGATCAAGATTCAAAAAAGGAGATATCAGTTCTGAAAGATGATCAATCTGTGGTTGAAGATTACCATACGTCTTCAAGTGATTTTGAACCAACTAATATTTATATAAATTTGAGTTCTCCAACTGGAGAAGGGTCATCATTTGTGTCTGAAAAGTTTACCTCTTAGTTTTCCCCTATTTCTTCCAAGGTTGATAGGTTTTTCCAAGAAAATGAGTCATTAGAGAATATATATTTTGAGAGTTATACTCATGTGCTCCAAAGACCCCTCATTCCCTATCATTATGTTTCTTCTGTAAATTCACCACCTCAAGGCAATATAGCCCAACCTCCACTTAGACCTCCTTTTTACTGTCAACACTTTTGGACCTATATATTTAAGAGGTATGGATGGATATCCTAATATGGTGCCACAAGATGTCAGAAATAGGTTGCCAAAATTTCAAGGGAATAATGCCATCATTGGTGACAACCATTTAAGACTCTTTGTCAATATGATGGAAGATTTTGAAATTGAGTTTGAAGATGTGTATGTAAAGTTGTTTATTCATACTCTTGAGGAGGATGCACGTGAGTGGTACAAGGCTTTACCAGATAATTCAATAGATTCATGGACAAATGAAAATGACTTTAGATTACAATATGGGGACAAGATAGACCCCAGGTTCCTTTTATCTGAGTTTGAAAATATAAATAAAAATCCAAATGAATCTATCCATGATTTCAATACTAGGTTCAATAAGACCTTGAATAGGCTACCTATAATCCTAAGGCCAAGTGATGTGTCCTATTTGATAAAATATTCTGACACTTTGAATAAAAAGGATGCTTATTACTTGAGAGATAAGAACCCGGGAACATTAAGGCAGGCTTTCACCATGGCCTTACAAATAGAAAATAATATCAAGGCAATTGACAACCCTCTTAAGAGGGAGGGTGTTAAGTTGATCAATCCTGAAAATCATTAGTCAGGTAAGGTTGTGGATCTGGAAGAGGTTGTAAAAACTTTGGTTGGAGCAGTTAAAGAGATATCCTATAAACTAGCCAGAGTAGAAAAGGGGATAGGACAGAATTCCCAATGTCAACATAATCCAAAAGGTCAGGAGAGATTTGTAAATCACCCCAGAGGTGATCATAGACTAGATGACCGAGGAAAAGGGCCCATGGGGTCAGGAAATGATAGCCTCAACCCAAGGAGAATAGATTGGTTCCTGATCCTTTGACTGCCAGGGTTGCTACTGTGGATGAGGCTAATGTTATCAAGTGGTGTGATAGGTGTTTATTACCAAACTCCCCATGTGATGTAGATCAAGAATTTCAGGAATCAGATGATGATGAGACATATGATGATCTGTGCATGATGGAGAGCCTACAAACTCTCATTAGGGGGCAACCTCAACTAAATTGATAAGTGCCAGAACTATTGAAGATTTCTGGGATTGTTTCCACCAGGTATTGCCTCTTCCTCCTATTAATACTTTTGAAATTGATATGGTGCAAGCATTTGATTTTCCTAATCATGATTTTGAATACTTGAGGGCCTTGATGATTAAAAATTATGATGGAGGGATCCCTTCTGAAGAGGACAGGCAGTTGTTAATGAATGCAGTAGTTTCTCAGGAGAAAGAATATAACACCAGAAGTAAGGTTATCAAAGGGGGGGCCACAAACCAAGCCAAAAGTTATAGTTCTTACCAATATCCTAAGGGAAACCCCTAAGAAAGATGCATCTGGAAAAGGCCTAACTACCCCAAATAAAACCTGTGCTCCTACCCATGCCCAGACTCTGAAAACTCCTATACTATCAGAGGAAGTGGTGAATCTCCCTCCTAATACTGCCCTACCCAAATATGTTCCTTGTTACATAGCCCAAATCTTGAGTCAGATCAAGGTCACTTTTCCCATTGTTGAATTACTCAAGATCCCTGAGCATAAGAAAAGGGCATTCAAATATTTGGGATTTAAGGAAGACAAGATTACTCAGGGCGAAAGTGTTAATGATATATAGGTTCCTCCCATTATTACAGAATCATAAGTACCACAAGCATTAGAGGAACCGGGAGAACCACCTGAGGTGTATTTGGGAACTTCTCTGGTTGAATCTTAGCTTAATGTGGAACCATTTTTTACCACTTTGATTATTAAAGATAGGCTTGTACATAATTGCTTGTTAGATTCAGGAGCCTCATGTAATGTAATGCCTCTTGAGGTCATGAATGAGTTAAATATCAAGGTAATAGTAGCTTTTGGGAAATGTACTGCTATAGATTCAAGAGAAGTGCCAGTAGTTGGGTATGTCAAGGGATTAGTAGTGTAGTTGGCATCTTTTCCAAGAAAAATCTTAACCCTGAATGTGGTTGTTGTGGACTGTCCTACCAAATGGGGGATGTTATTATCCAAAAATTGGGTAGTTAGTGTGGGTGGAAGCATACAAATGGACATGTCATATGTAACCATACCAATTGAGGGGAACCTTGTGAAGTTGTACGGTGAGAAGAAAATGTTACATCTCAATGAGGATCCTAACAATGCTTCTTATGAAGTATTATATACAGACGTCGATGTCGATAACTTTGTGGGTTATGGTGATTTTAAGGAGCATAAAATTGATGAGTGCAAGTATCCCAAGTAGATTGGTTCTCCCTGGACTCTGATGTTTGATGGGTTTTTTCTAGATCTGGTAAAGGCATAAAAGATAAACCTTGGAAAATATGGCAAGGTAGAAACTTGGATAACGAAGAAAAACAAGCATATGTCCAGTTGTTAAAAAAGTATCAAGACTTCTTGGCTTGGTCATACCCAAAATGGTAGGAACTTGAAACATTTTCGTGACTGATTTCTCAGAATTGAGGTATGCATCATTGTATAGTGTGTAGTCTTTGGTTTTGTTTTGTTTGTTTTTGTGTTTTTCCTGTTTTGGTTTGTCCTAGTCCTTGGTGATCGGTTTTTGTTGTTTTATCGGTTCATTCTTGGGAGGTTGGTTATTGTTTCTTTGTTTTGGAGGTCAGTTCTTGACTCCGTTTCCCAATGGATTTTTGGCACATGGTCTGCTATGTTGTTCTTGCGGCACTCGCTAGGAGTGCCCATCACCGAGTCAGAGCTGATGTTGGTGCTAATTTCAATCTCACCCTGTTTGTTAAAAAAAAATCATTCTGCGTGGTTTGAAGTATTTTTTGTCTCCCTGTATGGATGCATGAAAACATTATCCTTCATTTAGATGTCGTTTTCAATATTTTCCTTGGATCATGGATCACATTGAGTCTTGGTATTATTTACAGTTTTCTCTCCACAGGGAAAAATTGTGTCATTAGGCATCGTCCATGATTGTGTCTTCAATAACAACTATCTTGAGCAGTAGTGCAGAAAGTTGTGGTCTCCCAATGAATTTTTGGCATGCTTCACATTTGGAAACCCAATATTTAGTTGTTTGTAAAGAGGGTAGGCCAATAATACCTTCCTCAGAAGATCTTGTGTGTAGTGACCATCACTAAAAAATTTCCACCACATGCTTGGTCATGGTATGCTTTAAGAAACTTTTCTTTTTGCCCTTTATCTACGCACCTGAGGAAACATCCATCTAGACCTCTCTTATAAAGCATGTGATTGCAAATTAGAAACTTTGTCACATTCAGCTTGAGTGTTCTTCATTACTTGTAATCAAGGTGAGGAGGGCATTATCCATAAGTTAAGTAATAGAAAATATCAACATACCACTCATCAGTAGTGGTTACAAAGAGGACCTGTGGGTTGTTTTCAGAACAACTTGAGAAAGCAAAATTTTCTTCACCATGTTGAGCTTTGAGTGTTTCATTTTTAGCAATCAACCTGCACAAACCATTCCCCCTTACCATCTTGGAGGGTCAAATCTCCAAGTCATATTCTTGAGTCTTTGCAATCTAATTTCCTCTTTTAGCTTCAAGATCCTATTGTGTCAATATGGACTTGATTGCACTGTCAAGGACCATCACCACCACATGAGAGTTGAGGATGTAGAAACTAAAAAATTTTTTACATCCTTGACCACTACACAGGCATGCTTCTCCAATTGGCTATAGTTTAGTTCATGATTTTTCAATGGAAAACTAATGAAATCAATAGGTGCTTCCACACCTTCATCATTCTTCTGAACAAGGATGGAAGAGAGGGTATGT
The DNA here is from genome assembly GCA_019776745.2 of Taxus chinensis. Classification (NCBI taxonomy): domain Eukaryota; kingdom Viridiplantae; phylum Streptophyta; class Pinopsida; order Cupressales; family Taxaceae; genus Taxus; species Taxus chinensis. The sequence goes on from CM034146.1 coordinate 830,694,710, forward strand.
TCTGATGCATAATAATACATGATGAATTCTTTTTTTTAAATGTGGAGATACAAGATTCGGAGCATTGGCGATGGATTTTTTGAAATCTTCAAATGTTTCCTTCCCTTCATTGTTCCATTCGAAGTTTTCCTGTGGCTTCATCATGGTGGTGATGTGCTTTGTCAATTAGGCACACTCAGGAAAAAAGTGGCAAAGAAAATTCACCTTTCTAAAGAATGAATGAACTCCTTACTTGCTTTTGGGTAGGGCTAATGCTTAAATTTCTTGTACTCTCTTAGGATCAATGTGTGCTCCATGTTTTTTCACAATGTTCCCCAATAACTTGCCTTCCATGACTCCAAAAATGCACTTTTTTGGATTTAGTGATATGCCATGTTTTCTACACCTTACAAGTACTTGTTCCAAGTGATGGATATGATCTCCCCTATCCTTTGAAAACACCATCAGATCATCAAGATATATGACAATGCAATGTTTTAGATATTTGAATGCCAAATCCATCGCCCTTTGAAATGTAGCTCCCACATTAATTAGGCCAAAAGGTATTATGTTGTAGGAAAAATTTCCCCAAGGTGTTGTGAAGGTTGTCTTGGTGTGATCCTCCTATGCCACTTTGATTTTATTATACCCTGAGAGCCCATCAAGCAATGAAACCATTTCATATCTGGTGACTACTTGCAAAATTTGGTCCATGATAAGGAGAGGATAATTGTCTTTTCAGTGATGCCTGGTTCAAGTTACGAAAATCTACACATATTCTTATTTCACCATTCTTCATCCACATCGGCATAATGTTAGCCACCCACATTGAATGGTGGATGGGAAAGATGATTCTTGAATTAAGCATCTTCATTACCTCCTCCTTGATGGTATCAGTAATCTTTGGGTTGTTTGGCCTTTTTTCCTGAATAGATTGGCATCCTACTTCAAAGGAATCGAGTGATGCATTTCCTTCGATTGGAAGGATTTGAGTTCATCATAAGAGTAGGAAAAAACATCCAAATATTTCTTGAGTAGTGCAAAAAATCTTCTTTTCTCCTCATGCGAGCAATATTTTCCAATGTTGACCATCCTTGGCTCCTCCAGTGTGCCGATTTTTTCCTTATCAAAATCAGTTGGGCACCAAGAAGATTATTTTTCTTTCTCTTGAATGAATCTGTTGTGTTTTTTTAAGAGGTCTTACAGAGAAACTAGGCCTTTGGGAATCTTGTTTCCTTTCAATTTGATTACTCCTTCATCAACTCCTTCAATTCTTTCTTTCTCTTCTCCAACTACCGCTTCTCGGTGTGGATTCTCACTTCCCTCGAAAAATATTTTGTTGAAATTATCTCTTTGTTCCAAGAATGCTAAAATATGGTTATGATCATTAAAGACTTCCCAATTATTTGCATTATCTAGTAAACTAGGCCTGAATACCATTTCAATGGTCACCTTGTCTTTACCAAAAGAAGGATGAGGTGTCACTAGGGAATACAACACCACAAGAGAATTAGCCTTTTCTTTCTTTTCTCTTGGGATAGCTTCAATGTAAAATGCATCAAAAGATTCAATGCAGTCCCATACTATGTTTCTATAATGTCAAAGTCTTGGATTCTTCACCTGATATTGTTGATGGACTTGCTTTACTATCACCTTTGCATCACCTCAACATCTCATCTTCTTGATTACCATGTCTTCTTCCACACCTATTCCTAAGAGGAGAGCTTCATACCCCACCGTGTTATTCATATTATCAAATTGCAACTTTTAGGCAAATAGGTACAGTTCACCAGAAGGAGAATACAACACTACACTTGCTCCCAAACCTGCACTAGAATGACTACCATCAAATTCCATTATCCAAACTTGATCTTCTTCCTCTTCCATAAGAAGTGGAAAGTTCTCATCTTTTTCTGATGTGAGGAATTAGTTGCCTAGCCCGTTATCTTGAAAGAGAATGTTTTCCTTTGGATCATTAGATTTTTGTACTGTGAACTTCGACTTCCTTACTGGAAGAAACTTCTTCATCTCACCTTTCACTAAAAAATAGTTACAGATCACTAGTCCATTTTTATTTCTCTACCCAATTCTCTATAGAAGCTTTGAGTCAATAGTATGCCAAAATATGCTAGGATGTCCGCCACCAGGATGGTCATGAGCACCTTCTTGTCTGGAAAATCAGCTAGTGCTACCTGTGTATCTTTGATTCTTCCTACCAATGGCACTTATTTGGATTCCATTGAATAGCAAGTTTCATTCTCCCAGGTCAAGGTGAGGCCTAAATAATTTGTAAATTTTACAGGCATCACATCATCTAAGGCTCTAGAATCTATGATACAATTATTTAGCTAGAAGCCTTTAATGAGGAGTGACAGGTAGAAAGGTTTAACCTTATTGTTTTTAAAGGCACTGAGAGCTAGTATGTTTTGAGAATGTGGTGTGGACAGTGTGGGGAGTAAGCCTTTGGAACTTGGACCTAAGGTTATAGGATTACTGCCATGGACTACATTAATGAACCTATCAAATTGGGTGGGATGCATTTTTAGGTATTTTATTTATGAGAGTTGGACTTTATTTTTTCTTACATGTTCCACAAATTCAAATGGGGTTATGGTGGGTGAGGAAGAGGTTCTGGGAATGACGGAATATTTACATGGTGAAGTCTTTGCCTTTTTGGGTGTTGAATTTTCCTTCATGGGTGTATTAACTAGCTTGGAAGGAGATGGAGATGTATGTTTTGACAAAACCTTAGATGTTTTTACGGGAACAACATTTTAAGGAGAATTATTCTTAGTAACATTTGAGCTGAGAGAAGGATTAGATGACTTACCTGGTATTGAAACATGATCCTTGCTAACCAGTGGGTCTACTTTTTCTTTATCCGACTCCATAGAAGGTGGTAATGGTGATCCTCTGTTGATGATTTTATTATGTGGGACCTCTACAGGAAAATCTTCTTTCTTCTTCATTTCCTTCACTGCATTCACCGAGGATGGATCACCTTTCTTGGACTGTGCGCGAGTGAAGACTGCGCATGAGAAACTTGGAGCTTCTTCATCATCAACATACTCGATTAGGCCATTATGCATATCACCATCAACTTCCTCGACCTCAATATAGTTTTCATATTCCTCCACATTTTCTTCTTCATTTTCTCCAATTTCCACTTCCTCCTCTGGTTCTTTAGTATCACAAGAGGCATTACCTAGTGGTGCTTCAAGCGCAAGCCGAAGACAAGGTGGGGAAATCCTTGGTCTATTAGGAGGATTTGGCTTCCTTGGATTGTTTTGCATTGTGATCTGGGATAGCTGTTTCTTCAAGACAACCAAGTCATTCACCATTTTTAGAACATTGGGTCTATGGTGACTGAGCCTAAACTATGGCCCTTTTGCTTTCCATTTGGGCCTTTCACTTTACTGTATAGGATTAGATCATCATCAGTTTATATTACATGGTCTTGAGCTTCCCTCAATTTTCTTGGTTGGGTTATTCTAAGGAAGAAACCTACTTCTGATGGCAAGGCACTGATGAATAATCTCTTCAAATTATTTTCAGGAGGCACCACATATTTGGGGATTCTTCTTATCACTCTATTATATCTTTCTATGAAGTCTCTCATTAATTCGGAGGTTTATTTCTTCATTTGTACTAATTGAACTAAGAGATCCTGACAATATTTCATGGTCTTAAACCTGTGTTTGAATGCACTTCTTATATCTTCCCAACAGGTGACCAACCTCAGGGGTAACATGTAGAACCATTCAGAAACTTTTTCTTGTAGTGACTCCAAAAAGAGCCTAACTGACACATCTTCGTCCTCCACGCCGAATACACTACAAGTGGTGATAAATGTTGCTACATGTTCTTCGAGGATTTGAGAACCATCCCCTCTGAATTTTGGAAAAAAAAATCTTGAGCCTCTTGGTAGCTCGTGGAGTGGTTGAGCAAGGGTGAGTGGGTTGGTGTTTCTCCCCCATGGTACATTAGGCCTATGGACCTCGCGATCATGATCATGACCCCCATTTTGTTTCTGTTTCTATCTTCCACCTCTCTAAGGCTACGGCTTCTTCTGCTATTCTTTCATCTACCTCAGCTTGAAGTCTTTCAATTTCTTTGAGTTGGGCTCTTATTTCCTCTTCCACTCTTGCATTTCTTTCTCTATCTTCTTCTTCGGTCTCTACGTCAATGAAATACTCAAGGTTCTCGTTGATGTATGAAAATTCATTTTCCAAAGGATTGAAAACACTTAGGTTCCTAATGTGACTAGTTACTTGATGAAAAGGAGACCTCAGAATTCTAAGCATCTCTTGTCTTCTTTGAAGCTCTTCAAAAATAGGGTCGGTTTTTCCTCCTTGTCTCTATTGCCAGGTGTATCTTCTATCCGCTAGCTTGGAAATTTATGCTCTCCTTTTTTGTGCTAGAATTTGTCTTTGCCTCTCTAATTTAGCAGCATGTTCTTCTTCAAGGTCAAGAATTCTCGTGGCAATGAATTAGTGATTGACACTTTTCCTGTTGTGCTAGATAGCTTCTCTCAAATCTGAAGCAATATCCTCTTGGACATGGAAGATCAATTCAGGTCTTTCAACAGGAGGATTTCCTAGAATAGCCATGGTTTGTATACATGTGGCTCATATAACTATTCAAATTCTAGAAATTTTCTTTTTTTTAATTTTTAATTTTCTAAAAAAAATTGTATTTTTCAGACATTCTAGTCATATTCAGGTGCAGATGTTGCTAAATCTGCACCACTATGAGTGTCAAAATTGTTGGCGAGAAAATTTTTTGGGGATAAATTGGTGGTTATCTTTCCAACACTTTGGGAGTCTGATTCCCTCTACTTAACCGGTACATTTGCCATATGTGCATGCACAAGTAAAAATGATTTTTATCCTAGTGTCCTTACGACCTTGGATCCAACAGGGACACTCCATTGACCCTGTGGAAAAATCTTGCAGATATTTACAAGGGAATAATTTTCTAGGAGAGTGGGAAAAAGGAGTGAGAAAATTAGAAAAGATAAACTAATGTTGCAAGTAAAAAAATCAGAGACTTGCATTCACCAGCCAGAAACTTCATTACATGCACTTGAATTTAGAAGAAAACAAATCTATGTAACAGCAACAAGACCAAATAGATTTTGATGAACACAAAGTACCACTACACCCCTCAGTCAAAAAAGGCTAAAATTCCTTCTTCCTTTATTGAAGCTCAAGTAGAAATTGTACACATCATAGAAATGGAAGACATTTTGATTAGGGAAAAATAGAAGAAATTTACTATCTCTTTGCTCTCTTCACAAGGATGTCTCTCTTATGAATTCACAAAAAACAGCTCCAATATCTAAGAAGTTTAAGAATATTTTAGAAGTTTTCTAAGAAGGACCATCAAATGAGGAGGTAGTCAAAATTTATAGAAGAGGATGTAACTCTTCATCCTCCTAGTGAATTTTTAAATACTTTAATTTGACTTTAGACTGTTCATATTCCACTTAAATATTTAAGTCCCTTTTATAAAATCAAGGCAACTTAAAGTTTACATTATGTTTCTAAAGTCGCTTAAAGTAATATTAAAAAGTGCAAACCTCAACACAAAAATATAACATTGATGAGAGAGAGCGTTGAGTGAGAAAATTAGAAGAAGAAGAAGAAGAAGAAGAAATATGCAGAAGAATGAGATACTACGGTGGAATTGGCTCTGTTCTCTGACTACTCTCCACTTCACATTCCTGAGAAGACTTTTGTCTTTCCAAGATCCTTGTTGAAATGATTCACTGCAGGTTCTACTTTTTTGGCGTGAGGGATGCGAATGCAGCTCAAGGTTTCGGTCCATCCATTGATCACACTGTTGATATCCTTGCACTTCCTGAACCATGATGAGTAATTTTTTGTGATAAGTTCAATGGAGGCTCAGATCTCTAAGAGGAAGTTGAGAGTATCCTTAGTAAAGGACAATGGGTTGCCCACCCATTTCTTGCCATATTCTTCAAACGGATCAATCAAATCATCAACAGTTGTGTGTTCACTCATTACAGGTACTCCAAGTTTCTAAACTTTCTGATTTATACTATCTTACAACTTGTATATTTGTTCTTCTTTCTCCTCTAGCTCTGTAAAATCCTGATTGATTGCCTCAAACTTGATTTCCAAGGCCCTTTCCCATATACGTTTCAAGTCTTCTATAGGATCTTTAAAAACCTTCTTTTCGATCAACTCCTGACGATGGGTGTTGCTCATCTCATTAACTACTAGTCCCAGAGGTTCCCAATACTCTCTTTCTTTATCCACATCCTCTTTGAGTGCTCACGTTCTATTGGTTATTGCGCACATGTATGCAAAGATATTTTTTGCCTCTTAGAGTGTTGCCTTCCTTGTTTCATAGATTGAGTCGATCCATGCATTATGAGCTCACCCATGCATTATGAGCTCATGTGTTCTTCTGATTGATTATGGATCGAAGCTATTGATGGGAGCCACTTTCTCAATAGGAAGTTTTGTAGTGCTTGGTTCTACCATGTTTTGCACATAAGATGAAAGAGTTCGTATTTGTTCCTCTAGTAATTCAATCTTCTCTTTATATTCTTTATTCCTTACCACCATAAAAGCAGAATATTTTTTATATATGTGCAAATTTCCTTCATGAGTAGTTGGTCCTAATTAGATCGTGATCATCTCATAGTCAAATGGTGTCATCTCATCCACTGACATGATTACCTTTGGCCGAGCTACTTTGATCTAATGGTTACCTATCTCCCCACTGTAAAATCATGATGTTGTATGTGTAATCTTTCTTGACCATTTTCTGTAGGTGATGAGACAATCGTTGATAGATCAGGGGTTGTTACTTGTTACACAGTGTAAGTGTTAGGGATGATTATTTCCCACATCCATGGAAATATTTTGTTGGATTCAGACTCAATGATGGGTGCACCAACCATTCTTTTTTCTGGTGGAGGAGAAAATTCCTGAATGAGAGGGGCGTTGGTGTCAACAAGAGGCGAGACCTCATGTCGTAGCTCGAAGATTGAATCATGAACCATGTACTCCTCATTTTCCTGTGCTTTTGCTACTGTATTTTTTTTTTGCATTGTTGAGATCAAGTTTTCCTCCTGCAGTGATGCCAATGAGCCTTCTTCTACCCTGAATTTCTTGGGTGTCTTCTCGCAAGAAGAAGTTTCCAATTTTGTGGCCTTCCTTTTTGAACTCGCTCCAGAGTGTTTAGAGTTGGAAATCACCTCCACCACTTTTGAAGATGAATGATGTGAAGCATTCTTCTGACTTGGAGAAATTCCTTGTGACTAGATGACCATAGTCCTCTTCTTCTGAAATCAATTCCTCATTCTCCTCACCATCTTTTTAGTCCGCTCCAATATATATCCTGATTCATGAACATACTAGTTGATTTGGTGCATTGGGGACATCTTGATTGTTGTGTACTCAAGATCATACATTTATGTCCCATCATCATGTAAGATTTATTCATACCAAGAGAACTTGAATTTCTTCATCTCGTTGATTGTCATCCTCATGTGGTCCTTTTCACGTACTTTGAACTTGTCAATACAGTTGACCCAGTATTCCTTGACTTGTGGCTCATGTTGCGATTATGGGACATAGAATGAAATGGGATCTTCTTGGATGTCAAAGTTGGACCTGGGGACATAGGAATGCAAAGTCAGATGTGTGAAAGTGGCCTCTAGCTGAGATGCATCATTTAAGCTTTTACACATGAACACCCCTACAGATATAGGGAATGAAATCAAATTTTTTCTCCTACTTATGAGCTTGTTATTCACTTGAGTGATTTTCCTATAGAGCTCAATCAATACAATCTGGTCACTGAGGTACTTAGGTAGTCTCAATGGAGCTTGGTCAATGCTAGCGACTTGGATGTAGGAGAAGGTTGAGAATCGTATGAAGTATGAGTTGTATTCCTTGATCAGGGATGCCACTTATGGTGACATCCTAGCTTCAAGATCCCCTTCTAAGCTTCGTACCACGTACATGGTGAATGCATCATTCACATGATAAAAATGCATGTTTCTCTCCTCCATTACCAACTATGGAAGTTTCACGAATGCATGCACCTTGGCAGTAACGTTCTGTGTGAGAGCCAATCCTTTGAATGATCTCGAACTTACAAGGAGATAAACTAGGTAAGAAATCATGTGGAACTTCCTTGTCATGGGCACTTGGAGCAATTGCAGATGGATATTGTCGTTGATGATATACCCCCAGTCAATCCTCTACTTTCCTTTTATCAATGTCAGGATGAAAAGGCCCATCCATTCTTGGAAGTCTCTCATTCTTGCTTCACCCATAACTTTATTGAGGGGATTCATGACATCAGAATACCCTTCTCGGAACTCACACCTTGGAAGATTCTTGGGCATTTTGGAAGTCTTTCTTCCTGTTTTCAACCATGAATCAAGCATTTTACTCCTTGGACATATGAATCCATTGTTTCCCAATCATGTGAGGTTCTATCCTTTGAGATGACGACCATGCTAGGGGATGTTGGTATCTGTAGAGAGAGTGAAATGGTCCTAGGGGCTAATGACTCTGTCATCGTTGTACCGTTATCAGCTCCTTGATGGTTTGTGTCTCAGGATCGTAGTGGAAAGAGCATGCTAGGATCTAACTCGAGACTCTGCACAGACACTGGGTGTCTTGCAGCGACAAACAAGCCACTTGTGAATATTGAGTCTCCAATCCTCTTTTGGTCCTTGGAGGTCATGTGAGTCTTACAGTCGTTCAGGTCCATATACAAGACATTGTTGTCTTCCACATCATACTCATAGGTGAAGGGTTGTGTCATCTTCTAGACCCATCCACTTCGACTTCATTTTTAGGCCAAAAAGAATAACTTGCTATTTTTAGTAAGTGTGAAAAATCAAGTCCTCGATCTTTAATTCGATGTTGCGGTTATGTTTTCCTCTTTCTCCTTGCGTTCCTCATTCCTTCTAGATCAACTTTATATTTTTAGTAGGTGCTCATGGGACCACTTACTATTTTTATTAAGTGCCAAAATGTCTATTCTGGTGAGTTGTTAGCTACAGTGCATCTTCAATGTCACGGTTTCCTTCACAGGTTCTTTTATTGATGACTTTTCCTGAAATAGCAGTCCTTATGTTGTAGACCTGCTATTTTTAGAAAGTGGGCTTTTGGAGGTTGGATAGAATTGGAACAAAGTTTTTATGTTATGTTTTTTTTTTTCCAATATCACCCCTCTAAAATTTCAGGCCCGCCCACTTAATAGTCCAGGAGATTTTAAAGTTTCAAATTTTGGGCCTAACAGTGCTTCTAGATGCGACAACCATTAATGGACCTCGCAATTTGACAGGTCTAGTTTTCTCCTCTATTTTGTGAAAAAACTTATATTTTTTATGTGGGTTTTTTCTTCTGATGCTTCACATGTAATTCTACTTCGTTTTTGAACAATGGTTTGACGGGAAATTGGATTTTTCCTTTGTTGAGACCAAAAGTGGGATTTCTTCGTTGTGGATGCTCCGTTGCATGAGAGGATAGTTTGAAGGTGTCTTCTTAATTGCCTTGGGTAGAGGAATTAACATAAAAATACAGCTTGTTGATTCACACATCCTTTTGGGATATTTCTTCAACTTCTCGTTTCATGGCCATGGAGTTTTCTTTGTTTTCTCTTTCTTCACTTTGTGCCTCCTTTTGTGTTTCCTCAAATTTCCTTCTGGGACCTGCGTGATTTCATGGAGTGGAAGGTAATTATATCTATGGCACTTATAGTTTAATTTTCAGAAATAGTGGAATTATGGATGAGAATTTATAGGGGAAGAATGGCAATATCTGTGCACCGGGAGTGGAAGCAGCTAGAAGCACTGGAAGCAGGTGAAATGGCAATTAGATTTTTAAATTTTTTAAATCATAGAGGAAGAGTTATGGGTAAATTTTTTCATGTCTTGGTTTTCCTAACGTCAAGTACATGAGGGACATAAAGTTCCATAGTGTTCAAGAGGACAACGCGTGGCGGTGATTAGACAATAGGGAATGGATGTGAAAAATGTTGCTTTGAAGCACTAGGGGAGCTAAAAGTCGGTCACGTGGATCACCAAAAGACTCCCCATAAGGGATGGGTGAATTTTTCCATGTCTTATTTCCCTGACCTTAGGGATGTTAGGGACATCAAATTCCATGGTGGTCCTGGAGCTGACACGTATCCTCGATCCGACGGCAGGGGATTTGAGCTCTAAAAATGCACCTAGGAGCTAAACTGTCAAGTCTGAAGGTCACATGAGGCTCCCATATGTCACATAGGGGCTGGGAAAAATTTTATAAGGTTGGTGTACCTGACCTCAAGGACATTGGGGACATGAAATCCCGCCAGGCTCTTGGTGCTGACACGGGTCCTCCCAAAAATTGACAAACTCCTAAACTGCCTTCAAGAGGGTAACTTCGAACAATGATAACTCGAGCTCCTAGTGGAATTTATTGTTGAAATGTTATATGATCCTAACTAGAAATGTAATATTGAATCCAATGGTTGTGGTTTCATGTCTTTATTCATCTATTTGATCGCTAAAAAATGTATTTTTTATTTGATACCCCACATTTACCCTAGAAAGCCTGCCTGCAAACCCTATTCACTAAGGTGTTGTGAAAATTATTATTTCACCATCATGTATTTCTTGTAATCCTCTTTCTGTTGATATTTTTTTTTACATTTAACTCCACCCGGAGCTCCCAGAATCTTCTTTTGAATCCCAGCAGCTATTTTAGGCATGTGTATTGCCTATGCTTATGAACCCTATTTTTTACTCAGACTGCTCCAAGTCTTTCAAAAATTCCCTGAACCTTCCTAAATCATTATCATGATGTTATAAGGTCTTCAATTCACCTCCATGTTGAATTTGGCCCTTTTGTTACGCTCCAGGGGGTTGATCCAGTCGTAGGAAGGCCAGCGATAGCCCTTCCCAATACTGCCAGAAGATAACATCTTTTCATAAATTCCTAAAATCACCTAGGGGATTAAATTAAATTTTCTAAATCAGCTAGGGTACCAATTTTACATCAAATAGGGGGGTGACCAGACTGACAGATTTGACCTGGGGTGCCTAGGAGTGATAAAACATGAAAAATTTGGCATTGAGGTATAGTTGTCGTGTTTGGAAATTGTCAATTTCCCTGTTGCACATTTGCACGAAAACAAAGTATTATTGAATATAGGAACATTCACCACATCAAAATCCTCACTTGGACATTTTTAGACTGTACATTTGTAAATAAGTAGATTTTCATTTTGTTTGGAAATAAGGGACTTCCATAAAGAGGAGGGATTATTGTCCCTTGAACTGTTGTTTGGGTTGTGATACAAATTTTCAAACCAACAGTCTGGGAAAAAATACCAACATTAATCCTTGTCATGCCCAATCATAGAGCAATATGCACATATATGAGGACAATCCCATTCTTTTTCGGTCTTTTGGTGGTGACACTTTTCTTGTAACATTGACTATAGGAGTTTCATGTTCCATCCCAGTTCAACAATCTGACATGCCTGACATTGTCGATGCATATTCATCATGTGCATTATATTACCCAATATCATTAGTACAATGAGACATAGTATGAATTGGTACAAGTCCATCTCACCTGCCGCAGGTAACAACCTAGTACTTGATATCAAACTTTCTTGGAGATAACAAGTTTACATGAAATATCCTGCTCTGGTACCAAACTTGATTTGTAAACTAGCCAATATTTTTGCTTGACCATGGACCCTTATAGGCATCTTAAACTTTTATGAAATTAACCCCAAAATAAATCAACTTTAAATAAATTCAATGTAAGAAAAAGAACCAACATTGCATCGAGTTGATAACGGAGTTCAGAAAAATGTCTGTTAGAGTAGGTATTTACCTTAGCTCATGTTCACCTAGGTACTTTATTTACCTTTATTGTATTTATCCTCACCCACTTATGTGTGTGGATATTTCTTTTATCTTATTTAGATATTAGGAAATATTATCTAGTTGTTAGGTATAGTTCTTTCCTTGATCTATGGTATTGACTAGTTCTTCCTTTGATCTATGGTATTGACTAGATCCTTGATGTCTAGTTCTCTCCTAAATATATGGTCTTGACTAGTTCTTTGATGACTAGTTATTTCCTTGATTTATGGTTTGATCTATGACCTTGACTGGTTCTTAGATTGTTATTCCTTGCCTATTTAAGCAAGGCACATTCTCATTGTATTTCATTGAGTTCCATAATAATATATGATATTGCTTCTCATTTATTTGCAAAGGTTTTATGTAAAGTTATTCTGGCAAATTGCTTTCGTCTTAGACCCATTAAAATCCTTAGCCCATGGTCATATGGTATGGTCATATGAGGGCTTAAAGCTTGTGATTCCTACTAGTAGGTGCTCAACTTCAGCCCCTTTAATTTTATTTGTGTGGTGAAGGAAACAACATTTTTTTTTTTTAGTGGCACCTAAAATAAATAACATAGCCAAATATTAAAAAGCTCTTAACTTTTGATCGGTAACTCGGTTTTGAGTGCTGTTTTTTGCAAAACTACTTGTTTTTTTGTGCTCTTTCCATTGGAAATATTTATTTTGAAACTTGCAATATAATTATAAAGTGCCAAATATGGAGGAGTGTTGTAATCAATTGTGGATGCAATTTCAGCCGAGCCCGACATCCTAAATTTTTGGGAGTTACAGTTTGTACCTATCATGGATTCTGAGAATGATATGCTTTTCTTTGAAGTATGTGGACTTCAAGAGGATATTGTCAAATTTGTGGAAGAAAATAGATCACTCAAGAAGTGAAATTCTCTTCTACAATCATTCATTCACAATAAGGATACAATAATACACTTCCTGCAGAACAAACTTGCTAGCCTACAACATCACCATCATATTTTGGACAACCATATCCATGCTCCTAGTCCACTTGCAGTTGTTGCTCTTGTACCCACTGACATTGATCTGCCAGTCTTTGAGCCTGAACCTACTTTTGATGCTTCTAAACCTATGAGGCTTGTTACTGCATGCTCTTCCACATCTGTGCCTATTATAGTACCACATGTTGTGTATCCTACTTCTACTCAATTGCATGGCTTTTTTAAGAAGCATACCACTGCATTCAGTTCTCGCATGTTCTGTTCTATGGGTCTCACTAGAGGAGTCATTGGTAGACATTCACAGGGTATTGTTTCCTCTATTCCACATGTTAAGTGGAATTCTCGTCATAACATTGGTTTTTGAGCAGATACTTCATTGGGATCACACATTGACAAAGCTCTTTTTTTATTCGCTCGACTCTTTCTAAGGATCATGAGCAACACATGAGTTCTGCACCTTCACTCATGATTGAGAAACCTGAGATTTCAGCTGTCATACATGATCAACCTGACACACATTTTGATGCTCTTTTGCATGCACCCATTGTGCATTTTACACCAAGTCATATGCAGGCATCTTCTTCATCCATCCGTGTTGATTTGGGGTGGATATCTGATCACTCGTGGAGGAGACATAGGCATTCATTGAGAAGACTCTACAGGCATGGCTCCTCCACTATTTGGCCTCTTGCTCCACTTTCTATACCTTATGCATTTTGATGGTTCTTGTTTTGAGCATTTTTCTTTAGCAGGTGTAGTGTATCTCTCTTGTTTGTTCAGATATTTTGTATCTGTATTTTCGACACTTTTGGCATGTTGACAGTATCTCTTATGAGGGATCTATTCTGGGTACATTCCAATGTTAGTTTGTTAGTGTTTCGAGTAGTTGTTTTGACAACTCATATAGATTTGTAGCGTCACTCCACCCATTTAGCAGTATGGGAGGGTGTGGTGCTGATCTTGCTTCTTTGGGTTTTTTGTCCTTGCCTTGTTACCTTGGCTTTTCTTGGATCGTGACACTCTAGATTTTGTGTCCTTGCCTTGTTGCTTTGGTTATTTTTCTTGGATCGTGGCACACCTATTTGCAGCACTTGATCAAATTATGTTTGGTGTTTTTTTGCACTTTTGACATCACTCCGTTGACAGTCTCCTTGTATGGAGCTAGTTTGATGGAGCCCAGTGTCAGTTGTTTTTGAGTTTTGTGATCGAGCAGTGGATTCAGACCATAGTGCACACCAAACTTCTTCAGCATTGTATTATTTTTTTTGAGCCGAGCTTCTTGGGATTCCTTGGAGAGGGTCTTTACTCTCTTTACTTTGTTGTTAACTGGTTTTGGGGTACCTTGCGGTGTCTCTTTTTCCCAGTTATTATACATGAGTACCTCATCAGGCCTAGTTACCGGGACTCATACTGTGGACATGCCACTTCTATTTTGGCCCCTAGCTTCACTTGAGGGGGGTGTTAGAGTAGGTATTTACCTTAGCTCATGTTCACCTAGGTACTTTATTTACCTTTATTGTATTTATCCTCACCCACTTATGTGTGTGGATATTTCTTTTATCTTATTTAGATATTAGGAGATATTATCTAGTTGTTAGGTATAGTTCTTTCCTTGATCTATGGTATTGACTAGATCCTTGATGTCTAGTTCTCTCCTAAATATATGGTCTTGACTAGTTCTTTAATGCCTAGTTATTTCCTTGATTTATGGCTTGATCTACGACCTTGACTGGTTCTTAGATTGTTATTCCTTTCCTATTTAAGCAAGGCCCATTCTCATTGTATTTCATTGAGTTCCATAATAATATATGATGTTGCTTCTCATTTATTTGTAAAGGTTTTATGTAAAGTTATTCTAGCAAATTGATTTCATCTTATTGATCAGGGTGTTTGATTAGCATCTGTGTTCTTGACCTGGTACGATCTGGTTATCGTTCCTTTCAATGCCTACGTCTCGGGGGTTCACAAAATAGTTGAACCAATCCATTATAAAAAATCTAATCGTAAAGTACAAATAAACTTACGATACTATAATGAATTTTCAACCAAACCTGATGTGTCAATTGATCCAATCAACCTAGACTGATTTTGGAAATCTACCTCATGTCTCCATGGTACTTCATAGTTTAACACCTTTTTATGACCTCCACTCTGTTGCACAATCTCTACCTCTACATGGTGCTAAGTAGGATAGTTTCTGATGTTGAATTCCATTTTTTTGCATGACAGGATAACCTCTATGTAGAGCTAAGTCTATTACAATGTATATAGCGACAATGACGATTAAATTTCACTCTGTTTGCATAGCCTTCAGCCTCTATGCAGAGCTAAGATCCGACCCAGGTGTCATCAACGAGCTCAATAATGATTACAACCCTCCTCTGTGGCCTCCAATAAATTAACTTAGCGATACACCCAATGTCAAAGATTCAGAGCTTCAATATGAGTGTGCTTCTTCAATGCATTGATCACGTCCCTCGGCTTCACAATCGTGTCTCTAGGCTCCCGCACGAGAATAAGGGTTAAAATTGGCCTTTACACTGATTTGGTTAGTTAAAATAATAAGTCCCCAATTTTTACAATTGCCTATTTAAATATAGGTCTTTTATCTTTTTATGCCTATTAAAAATAATAATAGGTATTAATATAATATTGCCTTAATTAAGGCCTTCACATTTCCCTCCTTAGCCTTTCCGTATTCCTCCCAATTCTTGAGCTTTGCAAATGAGAGGAGAGGCTTGTGTTCAAATGGGGAGGGATGGGATTTTATAGGCCTAACTGGCCCACATTTTTTGGTTAAATGGCTTATCTGCCATATCCATGGCCAACTTTTTGGGTTGGGCGAGGTTGGTTAGTCTATGCGGCTCATATGGGAGAGTTCATGGGTTCAAACCACCTGCCTATTGTTTTTCCACTATGGTGAGATGATTCCTCATCACCAGTCCTACTAAGATGGTTTCATTATCCCCCGCTAAGTTGGTCGACCCCGTCCATGTCACAGGTCCTGAGCTCACCATGCATGTTTTCTGAGTCCTGCCGAGCTACGTTGACCTATCACCGAACTATCCTGACAAGTTCATCAAGTCTTCTGGGGGTTTTTCTTAGGGTGGGAATTCTATCCCACATTGATTGGTGTTTTTTTTTAGATAAGCCTTAAAATAGGATTTTTCCTGCTCATCCACATTGTGGCTTTGACCACATTTTCCATCACTTTTGTCTTTTTTTATTTTCCATAATTATTAGCTCAACTCGAACTTAGTTCTTGTCCAACTCACCATGATCTCAGTCGGACTCACCGAAGTGGCTCAACTAACCCAATGTTGACTCGCCATTAAATCATTTGAGTAGCTCATTAATGTGACTCAATGACTAATTATAGACCGTGGAAACTGGGTCCCCCTCTGAACACAAGAGTGGACCCCATCATTGAAAATATTTTTGTTGGATTGTCAATGACTGATGCTATCAACCAAATTTACAATCTTCATTTTTTCTCCATGACCCTTGACAACACTTTAATGACTCATTTCCCCAACTGTAATGTTCCCAGTCACTGCTTCACATGTGTTTTGGTCTTTGTCCTGCGACCATCTTATTCTTGCATGGATTGCATCTGGAGCGTACGGTGTCCGTTTTACATGCTCCAATAGGTCCTAGAGAGATCTTGAAGCCTTCTACCATACTGAAATGATCTCAAGAGATTTAGGGAAACTTTTCTTTCCAATTTGATCTCTGGATCAATTAGTAGGTTGTTTTTTTCATTTCTACCATTATATCCAATGGAATTCTCATTCTAGTCATAGAATGGCGTGTTGCTCGCTTGAACGAGGTGATCATTAATATCAGCGATGAAGAGAACCAGGTTTACACACTATCATTCTATGATAAATTGAAGGTTATGTATTCATATTACCGGGTGCAATATTCATGGTCTTATATTTTCCTCTTCCTTCTTCACATAGTCTTCTCCGCAATTATTTTAAGGGCAAGTTATGCCCTTTCCTTACTATGCAAGCCATACATATCTAAATCCGCCTAGATTATACATAACATTTTTTATGCATATGGATCCATTTATGTTTTTTACATATTATTGCTTATGTAATTGATGTAGAAAAGGAAGAAAAATTTAAATAATGTCACAGGGATGACATGTCATATTCTTTTGGTTGGTGGCGTTCATTTTTGGGATGAAAAACCATATTATGTTGGTCATGTGGGTGTGTGTTAATTTTGAAATTGTATCCTAATCTAGATCCATGTATGTTTTGTATCAATAATAATAAAGAATAATAGTCACAAGGATGACTAGGCATATTATTTTAGTGGATGGTGTTCATCATTAGACAAGGATGTCACAAGTATTTGTTAGTGTGAATCATGTATTTTGAATCATGCGTGGATCTGTTAGGGATGTTAGATTTTTCCAATTTCACAGAAGGTGATGTATATGATTTTTTTATGTCTAAAATTCATGAGATAGATAACACTTATGAATCTTGAGAAACAATAGGTTTCAGGGATGCATAATTTGATGTAGTTTAAAATGTGGGATGCAATTACCCTCTTCAAAAATTGGTATTTCAATAAAATGTGGGATGCAATTACCCTCTTCAAAATTGGTATTTCAATAAAATATATGGAAATCCATGCACAAAATTGTTGAATCCTCGACGTCTATTTATGAAATACACAATGCTATTGAATGGTAACATGCATAATGTTACCATTTGGTAGCATTGTGTATGCTACCGGCTGGTAGCATTATACATGATAGCATAGACAATGCTACCAAACAATAGCATATACAATGTTATCGGTAGGTACCATACACAATGCTACTGGTTGGTAGCATTATACATGCTACCATCTAGTAGTATTGAACATGTTACCGACTGATAGCATGTGATATAATACCATACCAATTAAATAGGCCTTAATGTAGGGCCCCCATGGTTGCAACTTGTAATATCCAATCAATCTCACGCTAAGCAAAAATAAATTGTGAAGAATATTTGATAGTCATAATTTGCATATGGAAATGTAATAAGTAAATAGTATATATACAAAGGCGGATTTGGTAAATTTCAATTTCGTGCTAAAGGTGATTTGAATTAAAATAATTGGCTATTGGTGTAAATATTAGGTGAACCGACCCCTAAAATTAAATTGTACCTAGAAAATTTAGGAGTACCTGTCCTAATTCCTACCCTAAAAATTTGTCAATTGCAAATTTTTAAAACATGAATATTCATGAGTTAATGAATATCACCACTATAATTTACCATGAAGTTAGATCACTCATTGAGGGTGGATATATAGAAACCATTCGTGTTGAGAAGCATGTTATGAGCAGCCCATTATAAGAGGTTGTATCATTTTTATTTTGCATTCTCATGTTCATGTTGACATTAAAGTTAGCATGTTTTGCTTAGCACTTCGTGTAGCATTTTTCAAGATGGGTGAAGAGACACTCCATTGAGAGAGAAATCCAAACAAATGTTCTCCAAGTTATGACAACATTAAAGAGACATGTTTATGGGCATCTTATAACATGCATATGGGCCAAAATTTTCTTCCAAGAGGGAGACGAAGTGGCATGAAATCAACATTAGAATGGCTTCCATGGTGAGTAGCACTTAATAAGATCACTAATATTTTATGGATGTATATTGCCATCTATTTTATTTCATTGAAATGTTCTTTCTATGTATGTGCAATGGTTTGTATGCATGCTCTATAAGACCCAAATTTGGGCAATGTTTATAAATGGAATTGTGTTTACAATCCATATATGGTGCATTTGATTGTAAGACCCCAAGAAGGTTAAATTTTACAAGTGGTGACGTGTTATAACATCACTTATCATGCAATGTAATTTTTTTTCCCTTATTGAGAAGATTGAACAACAAGGAGAATGTAAACAACATCTCTTAATGGGAGATCTTTATTCTAGCCTACAAGAAATGTATTTCCGAGGCTAAGAGAATCCACCAAGAAGAAGACCAAAAAATCAAGAGTGCGAGAAGGTCATTTGGTAGAGATGGGAGGGTATCATAACTCTCTTTTTCACTTGAATTTTGTAGGTTTCGGTGTTGGTTAGTTAGTCTCTAAAAGATGAGAAACAAATAATTTACGTACATGTTGGTGTATTTTGTATTCTCCCCTTTTGGGGAGAAATAACCTCTATTTTGGGAGAATAAGCATTTATATGCCCCTTATTAGGTGTAAATTTTAATTTTATTGTCTATTATTACAGGAGTAACAAGTTGAAGCCCAAGATTCTATTGCAGATACCTCATAGAGATGGTACATATAACTTTTAGCCCCCCATTGGGAGAAAATTGAAGCTGTAGAAGTACTCCATACATGTGGTTGTGTCCATGAAAAATTTAAACTATATGAGCCTCCTATGATCATGATCAAGGTGAGAATGTTCAAGTTCCTTCTGTTGATGATTTTGCTCTTGAATATTATGATGAGTTATAGGAATAGATTATTCTTGACAGAAGATAAAGAGAGAGAGATAGACAAAAATGAGGGAGTTGTGCCTTTACGTACTTTATGAGAAAAATAGACTCTTGTGTGGTCCAAAAACATTTTAGTGGGGAGAAGTGACCTAGGATGATACCCATGTAAAACATGTTATATGGTCTGTAATCATGCCAAAACTCCCCACACATTGTAGATCTCATCAAGATCTTTCTAACACAATTTATGGTTTGTCAATTCGATATCGTATAAAAAAGATATGGTCCGCTGAAGTTTACAACACATAGGCAAAAAAATATGCACAAGTACAGATATGACATCATCATGTTGACTAGACTATAGAGGTGGACTAATCAAGGGCCCAAAACATAGGACCAATCACACAGTGACACATGGTAGAGAGACTGCAAATGGGGTTGGTTTGGTTCTTGGCCTCTAGTCTTCGACGGTCGAGTGTGGGGCTCATGTTATTCATTGGTTGGGGGCCCATCAATTGGTGGAGTCCACTTTTTGTCAGGAGGGGGACCCTACCACTTTTGCTTCACATTACAATGGTGGTGATTTTATATATAAACCACAGAGAATGCCTCGACATGGTGCATGTGGGTGGGACTAAATTCCCAAGAATTTTCAAAGCTAACCACCCAAGAGACAAGTGGCAACTCCATAACCTTTCACATAGTGGCCAACTCACCGTTACAACACCTTGCAAAGCACATTACATTCCTCCAAGCGCATAGATCAAGTATTGCCAACTAAGTGTGTGTAACTTCACATGCATTTTCCAACTGCCAACACACAAGACTAATTCATAAGCATTGGTGGTCTCATGACCGATTACAAAGGGAAGTGAGTCCCTTTTCAAAGCTTATTTTCATCCAAATCCCCAACACACAAGACTAAGGCATGGAGAATAACCATTATAAGCCTTATGTTATTCACATCCCAAAAAAAGTGGGATTATTTCCCCACACAAAAATGGTGCAAAGGCTTATCAAAACTAAAACATGGCATGGGACTCATCACCCTCATCCCAAACAACCTATTATTAAGTTTTTACCGTCAGGCCAAGCCTAACCTAGGTAAATGTCTTTCAAGATATTATAATTATTTCTTAAATCTCAGTCTTCTAAGCACAAAACAAACCCTTTTTAATGGGATTTGAATCCCAAAACCTATACAAAATGGATAAAGTATTAGCCTATTTGACCAAAGGCATCAGAAACCCTATAAAAAGGCCATCATTGTAATTGAATAAGTAATTTTTTAACCTCTTTGTAAAGGGAGAAAAAATATGTAAATGTGGGAGATCGGTGTCAAGTGGAGATTGAACATGAGAGCTCCTAGAAATAGAGAATATATGCAGATTGAAGTCCTTTTTTGGAGAGATAGCACGGTTATTGGAGAAGATTTTGATGTAAGAAGTATTTTTTGCATCATTTAATTAATTGGTTCATGTTTTGATATGACCCAAAGACGTAGTCTAAGTTGGACAAACTCTGTTATCAATTTTTTGAGTAGTGTCCTTTGTTTTATTCAGTTATTTGTTGTTTTTAATCATTTTTATTCTTATTTTTATATTTAAGCCAATTTTTACGTAATTATGGTAAATTGAGAAAAACAAGTTTGGTATCTAAAATTGGTGAATCAGTGATTGCATACATATAAACTAATCATGTTGGATCGATTTTTCTATCAACGTAGTCAATGTTAACGTAAAAAGGGAAAAATTGAGAACAATAGTAAAATATTTGAAAATGGAGAAAATTACCCAATTGGTTTAAAATGCCCATTTTCATATCAATGAGGCTCAAATGAATATGCAAAGGTGACTAAGACCACAATCACTTATTGTTGGGACACCACTGTTGAGAGGAAGGACCTTCCAAACAATGACCGAGGCAATCTAATGACAAGGACTCTCCTCCAATTCGCTGAGCTTTGTTATTGTTGCTAAATACTCTTAGTGTGCAACTGTGTAGCTATTTTTTTTCTCTTTATGAAGTTAGTTACTAAGCCAAATATATGACCTAATGTGATGACTTATGCGGTACTGTATTCTATACCACCAACTTTTTTTTTGGTTAATATTAGCACTATTTTATTGTCAAATAATATAACATTTATTTCACCCAAAATTTGCTATAATTATACTCCCCTAAAAAATTGTGTAGTCTTTAATATATTTTCGTTAACTGGGGAAAAAAATGCTACATTAATTTTAACCAAAAGAAAAAATAAAAAATCAACCAACTAATCAAAGGACAAGATAAATATCTATTTAAAACTCCAAAATAATGCATATTAATACAAACTATAGTCTAAACCTTAATTAAACACATGGTGCAACGCGATTCGCCAAGAAGGCTATTAGGCAAAGGCATTAGCCATTTTAGGATATTACACTTATGACTTCCTAAGACCGGAACTTTCCCTTTTTTGGGTCATAGAAAGTGCTCGAATATTAAAAACAATAATTGAATACCTTGAAAAACAAAACCCTTTTCTAAATTGATGCTTTCTCAGTCCCACTCCTAGTAAAAATGTCCAATCAATTTTGGAACCAGGAAAAAAAAAAAAAAAAACAATGATTGGCGGTCGAGATGTGGCAAAATTTGAAGGTCGGGATACACATTGCGTATCCGCCAAAGTATGAAACGCAATATATTCTAATTTGCAACTTTTAAAAGTAGTCCAACTTTGTCAACCCTAATTTTATATGGAGGCAAAAATCCCTCGTGAATCGCGAGTCGGTTATGAATGACAGTGTGCAGAGCCATGCGCATTGCGACCCCTGACACTCCTGTCTCCAATACAATATACATCGTACGTTCTCTATATTCGTCTCGACTCTTACGTTTTATTTACCTACCTCGCCGAGTTCATGCACTCGACTCCTACGCCTGTCATGGAAGCTTTTGATGTGAAAAATTATTGTTCGCACAATTATTTTCTCGGGTCAAGATTAATAGTTTAAAATATGATTTTGCATAGTTATAATTTGATATAACTACCCACCCCCTTACATATATAAAATTCCTCCATCGAATTAGACATTTCCTAAGTCTACTAATGCACTTGTATATTTATAGACTTTTTGAATTCAAATTAGGCATGTCAACACACATGAATATACAGTAAAATATGATAAGAAAGGGTCAAAGGATCCACACAAATGAGGGATCCAAAACACTGGTATAGTTTTGAGCATTGACCGATAATAGACTATGTTTCTAGCAGAGAACCCAAAAACTCAAAGAAAGAGGAAGGGGGAGAGAAACAAACTAGCAACGAGAGAGAGAGAGAGAGAAGGATGGAGGAGATAGAAAATAATAGAGGGAAATGTATTGAACTTCAAAAAAACAAGGAGTGCGTGTTGATAAGAACATAATCTACACCAATAATCAAAAAAACACAAAAATACTCTACAACCATATTAATAAATATCTATTCGTGTATAAAAATTAGGTTTCTACCTAATATTCACTTTTGTGTGTGTGTGCAAACGGAAATAATCAAGTAGATACAGAGAAACCATCTTAATCTACAAACTTCCTAAGAATTATTAAATTGAGTATTGGAATAATAATGAACTAAAAAGCGAGAGGGGAGAGAGAGAGAGATCACTTAATTTCCATAGCAGATGGCTATAGAAGAATAGAACCAACATCCACACTTCTATCTAAAATATGGGAAACTTGTACCCTACAAACATGTGGTAACTATAAGCAAGTAAACCTATGTTTATACTATTCACGATTAATGAACCATTGAAATCTAGGAAAATAAAATATGAACGAAAACACCTGATTGTGCTACAAATTGTGAAGATGCATGTATGTAAAATTTAAATCTCGGAATCCGTGAATCTCAATATATACATGTCTCATGATGAACCATGTGGTGTATGTTGTGTACACCTTAGAGACAATACCATGTGAGGGATAAAGATAGTGTCATCACTACTACATTTTGTGTAAATATAACCATTATATGGATCAATTTCACGTTAGAAATTGAGCCCTTTAGGGGTTCTCGGTTGTGTTTCTTTGAGGAATTAATGACATGGATGTGATGCAAATCACAATGTAAACTTGACGCAAGTAGACATTTTAATTGCGTAACATTTATGTCAGTTTTGTGACACGTTTGTGCCACTTTTGCACTATGTTTGTGTTGCTCATTTCATTCTATAAATTAATATCATGTGGCACAAAAGTGATGCAAAATTCGTTCAATAATTTTAAAATAAATGTAATATAATTATTTAAACTATAAAATAATTGTGTGTGTGTGTGTGTGTGTGTGTGTGTGTGTGTGTGTGTGTGTGTGTGTGTGTGTGTGTGTGTGTGTGTGTGTGTGTGTGTGTGTGTGTGTGTGTGTGTGTGTGCGTGTGTGTGTGTGTGTGTGAATGTAAAACGAAATTAAAATATTTTAAATTAGAAATACATATACTGAAATGATAAGGAATACCATTTCTACAAAAGAAATTAATAAGATTTAAATGGACAATATGAAAAAATGAATTCAAATGATAATAATTTATTTTAGAAATATAAATTAAAATGCTAAAATAATATATCAAACACCGAAAAAATTATATATTTTCTAAATGAACATAAGATTACTAAAATTTTGAATTATGAACCATTTGATTCAATGTTCTATGTGTGTGGATTGTTAATATATTCAACTCTAGTGTGATGTGAAAGTGAAGGAGTATTCATTTCAATTTCAATATATGAACCTTTATATTCAGGCTGATACATTTACACATCTCCTTCACTTTTGTTTATTTGGAGTAGATGAATCGGGGAAGACCCCTACACTAGGTTAGTATTTCCACTTGCGCTTGTAATATTATCATTTCCCACTCATAGTTTTCTCTTGTTACACCTTAGACCTTTCTCTTCGCATCATAGTGTCATCTCTTCAAAGACTAGTCTACTCATTTGTCAAATATGAGTTTTATCATGTTTTTGCCATCTGCAAGTGCGACAATGACACATTCTAAATTTTCCTTTCCTCAAAATGTATTATTGTAAGAAACAAAACATACACAAATTTTATTTTCAATTTGGGTTAAGGTGATAAATATAGTTGTGTCACAAGAGCTTTAAGCGGCAGAGTTACATAGTTTTAAAGGATCTAAACAGGAGCCCTAAATTTCAATTAAAACATCCTTGGTTAGGTTACTATATATTGTCCTTAGTCTAAGATATTATTGGGAAATAAGAGATAAATTTGTCTTTATTCTTCAAGTAATGGAATTTAGTGAATGTGTATTGTTCCAAATCTTATAACTACTTACCCCACGCCCAATGTACACATGATGTATTATGTACTTCCATGGAAGCAG
Source organism: Taxus chinensis (assembly GCA_019776745.2). Classification (NCBI taxonomy): domain Eukaryota; kingdom Viridiplantae; phylum Streptophyta; class Pinopsida; order Cupressales; family Taxaceae; genus Taxus; species Taxus chinensis. The sequence goes on from CM034146.1 coordinate 830,719,415, forward strand.
GATTTTAGGCCACGCTCATACTGCATAAATTGTATGGGCTTAAAATATGTATTGAAATATCATGATGAATAGAGACAATTTATTAATCAATTAAAATGAAGGCTTACCCATGCAAAAAATAAAAATGCAAACTATAAACATTTTGTAAAACAAATATCAATCGTTTAATAGTTAATCAATTTCAAGGTTGTAAATTGTAATTTGTGAAATATATCATGATAAAAAAATAATTTTACCATGTCCATTGACAAGGAAAAATAAAACCGCGATAAACCATAGGGGAGGAATGTACACAAATTTTATGCACCTCAATGATAAGATAAACAAACCAATTTACTTAAATAAATGCAATGCTCAGTAGAATAATTTATGGAGACGACAACATTGAAGTGATCTTCCAATTATCACTTTATATATTTTTAATGTTGAATCTTCTGTATAGAGCAAAGTGGGCCTACAGTAGTAAAGAACATGGAATTTTACTGTTAAAATAAAAACTTGAATTATAATTCAATATGCCATTTCAAATAATTAGGAGAAAATTATAGGCATACTAAGGAGTCATGCAAGTATAAATCCATGATATAGTATGAGGTAATCATCTTTGGGCACAAACCTCAAAAAAATTCTCAAAAAGTATACCTGCAAGCAACGGATATGTCATGTAAAAAGTGAGCCCATCACACCCATCACTACTAAATTGCATAACATAGAGTTCATATATTAGTAATAAATTTATAGGATCCAAATGAGAACTTGAAAATGAATCTATAAATGATATTTATGTTTTGTTACATCACTTAATTATCATTATAAAATTCTATATATAATTTTATTTTAAACAAAATAAAATGACGTGACTGCAACAATAATTACAAATGAAACAATTCTCGTTCATGATTTTGGTAGGGAAATTTTAGTTGCAAACTTTCGTTACTTCATGAATATCTTGGTTTCTAAAATTGGCATTTGGAAATTGGAGGACTAGTACATGGTATGTTATTTTACGTACGTTATTGGGATACAAGTTACTTTTCTGAGTTGGCTCACCCATCGTTTACAATTATTCCACACTTATGAATGTATATTATCATCGCCTCGAAGGAAATTTTATCTGTAATTGGCTGGATTACATATATAATAAACATGACTCTGATGGAAAACATCCAATTTCATTCGACCATAGGGTGGATCTCACAAACTAGTAATTATTCAATTGAACGTAATCGACACGAGGAGGTTCTCTTTTCTTTTCTAGTGAACAAATGGTTTTTGCAACCATTCGAAAACATACCATAGTCATCTTATTGAAAAATACAACCATACAATTTTCCTTCAGTCATCTACAAATTATCTTATTTTAGTCATCTGAATAAAGAAAAAGGCCAGCTACATGTGTTTAGTCGTCGGGTTCTATGTGTAGATAGTCAGTTGCAATTCTTTAGACTTTAAGGCAAACTTATTGATATTTACCAATGTTGAATCGATTTCATCGAGTTTTTTTTTTTTTTTAAATTATTGATTTGTTTAATGTTGACATTTACCAAAATTGATATACAATGAGGTATGTGGAGAGTAGTACAAGTGCATAGTATGGTGTGTTCATATTTTTTTAGTGTCAATTATAGTTGGGCAGACCAAACAATATCTAAGACTATATTTTGACATTATTTTCAAATTTTATGTAAGATTGTGCTTGTAGAATATACCATTGCAAATAACTTAGGTTTCCATTATTCTAGAATGATTTAATTTCTACCATTACTAACCACTTGAAAAATAATACCACGACTCAAATATTGTGTTATCTTGGTATACATTTCATATTAAGATACATATATACAAAGAATATCTTGAAGTAAAAACATTATTAAGATACATAATTTTTTTATTCAGAAATTTTGTTATGCTCGATGAAGTATGGCATCTCACTTTTAATTCAATTATTAGTTGGTTTAGTTGGGCTTTTTCAGTCTTATGCACTGTTATGTTTTTTGTTAAATTGAAATATTTTACTTAGCTGCTACATTTTTATTTTTTCCCAAAATTTGTTGGCTGCTATCATGTAACTTAAATTTATTATGAAATTTGTGTTTATATGCTTCAAAAAAATGATATCAACTACTCAAACTAAATTTAAAACATTAATATGTATCAGCATCTTCAATTTAACCAAAATATTTAGTTCCATTCAAGCCTTTATTTTCCCTATCATCTAAACCCTTATTTATTTCATTTTCATTGGCCTAAGAATTTCCCTTCTTACAATATTTTCCTTAAATTGAGTATCTTGGTTCAATCACACATTGGTTACTAATACTTATTACTCTTTTATTACATCAACTTGAATATGGATCTTTTCCTCTACTATTTTTTTTAAAAAGCTTCTCTTCTATATAAGATTGTTTTAGTTTTTGGTGTTATGAAATTAGCATTATAAGTATAAATCTCATACTATTTTATAAAAGGCTCAAAAGTTCTCATATTACTTAATAAATGGCTCTAAAATGAAGGGAAAATGTAAAAAAATTGGAGGGCATGGGAATATTGTGACAAAACTATTTATCAATGAATTAATGTTAAATGGTGAGCTTTATAAGTGAGTGGTGTATCGAAAATAAATATTTTAATACTTTATGAATCACATGCTTCTTTAACATAAAATTGTGTTTTAAATTAAAGTTCTCACTAATCTTTCTATTTTAGTATTTTTGTGTTCCATTCGCGTTAGGTTTCATTTTCCTCGTCAACCCCTTTGTTATATTGCAATGGAATATTTATGAAAGTTTTTGGAGTGCTTAGATTAATAATAATTAAAGGTATCAAATTTATTATAACCCTCGTAAATGTGTGTTTCATTTTTTTTAATATACCTTATTTTCTTACTATGAGGTATTTTGTTGTGTTAATTTAGTATTTCTATTATTAAAACACATAATATTGTAAATTTAACAATCCACCCCCTTCCTGCCAAAAAAAGACAAACATAAAATAATATAATTATTTGAATTGATTATTAGTAAGTTTGTATAAATGAATTTACTTTAAAATTAATTATCAATATGTAAGCTTATAATGATGAAATTTTGAATTACTTTTAATATAAATAATGTAAATTAAATTTTTTCATATGGACTTTGAATACAAATTTCATTTTTGCACTCACCATATAACAGAAACTAGATTACATTATTTGTTTCTACACATCAAGAAAGAAAGTATGAGTGTTTATGTTATCCCAAATTCACCCCGAGGTTAATTTGGATAACTCACTATAAATGGAATTAGCCATTCAAATTATGGGACGTGTGGGAGGCTATCAAATTTAGTGTCGGGTCTTCGAAGAGAAAGACAGTTTAAGATGGTTTACAAGTCAGAATTGAGAATATATGAGTTGTCTGGCAGGTCAGGTCTTGTGGCGAGCTGGCGAGCCGCGACAAAGGTTTGAAGCTATATCATATCACGTGTGAATCGCCGCCTCCCTGTTGCACATCAACGCCTTTTGTTGTCACGCGTCAACCGCCGCCCTGATGTCTCATGTCAACCATGCGTCAGTTGTCCCTCCCTCTCATGCGTCAACACTTCTTGTTGACACGCATCAACTGTCGCCTCCCTGTCGCGCGTCAATGCTTCTTGCTGACGCACACAAATTGTCCCTCCCTATCGTGTGTCAACACTTCTAGCTGACGCATGTTAGTCGCTGCCTCCCTGTTGTGCATCAACACCCTTTGCTGACACAGATCAGTTGTCCCTCCCTGTCACGCATCAACGCTCTTTGTTGACGTGTGTCAACTGTCACCTTCCTATCATGCGTTAGCCGCCTTCATCCTGTCATGTGTCAGCATTTCATCTTGACGTACGTCAACCTTCCCTCGTTGTCGCGTGACGACCTTTCGTCTTGTTGTGCGACAACCCCTCCCTGTTGGCAGACAACTTCTTCTATTCTTGTCAGGCATCATCAAGGAATGTCATGTACAGACTAGGCATTAATGGCATCGTACATGGTAGCTCAATAACTAGTTTAGTGAAGCATGGCACCCATGTCTTTTCTGACAGAAAAGTACCATTGGAAAGCAAACCGATATGGCTACCCATACCTCCGTACAGGTAATTAATGAGGGTTTTTGGTATGTGAGACAAATTTTCTATATAATGTATTCGACCCCCTCATTTTTTAGGGAGAGACATTCTAGGAGCTAGGGAAACTCTTGCAAAAAATTTGCCTCAACTCCATTTGAGTTGTGAGCCTTCTCTTGGGCCTAGCAATGTAACTAGGCTTTTTTACATCAAATATTCTTTGCATACTTTGAAGCAATAAAAAATTGTGTTTTGTGGTGTTTCTTCAACCCTAGCTCATTTTTATTGTATTTTCTTGCCTCTCCATTATGATTATTGTATTTTTTGCATGTTCTTTCACTTGTAGGTTTATGATGTTGTATTCCATGGAGTTTTGATGGTGGATTAGGATCTGGGTCTGTGACACATTTGTTTGGCCTCCCTCAGCCCCTTTTTCCTTGTTTCATCCTCCCTCAATAGAGTATCTTTCCCCTTTTTCTAGTGTTATCACCCCCTTAGTATAGGATTTCCCCTTTTTCATGCAGTTTCTCTCTCCTTGTTTACTTAGAAGTGTTAGTGTCGGCTTAGTTAGGCATTTTTCTTGCATTAGGAGTAGTTGTAGCATTAGGATTAGGTAGAGGAATCCGGCCTTCTCTAGAGGGTTATCGTAGGTTTAAAAGTCCCACAACTTGAGGGATAACCCCATGTTAGCATAATTACACTGATTGCCCCACACAAACAGAGAACAAATTGGGGGGTGATGTAATTTTGACATAACAATTTTCTTCACCATATTCAAGCTTGAGGAGGATTGTAACATTGACCATGCAGTGGCCCACATGGCCAAAGTTCCTTCCGTGCTCGAAAATTCTCGGAATATCAATGTTGCCATTCTCAGGAGTTCAAATGTTCATGGGTATGTATTATTATATAAATTCTTAGGTTCATGCGTATTTCTGTCTAATTCGCCATTTAATTTCATCTCCTAAATTTTTATATAATGACACCCAAATTTATTTATTCATGCAGTTTGTTGTTCTTGGAGTAAGGAAATGTGGATTCGAAAATGTCTACAATTCAACCTTAAATCTAATATTACATAGTGACCATAATTTTACTTTTAAAATGGAATGGTATTAATACTATTTTTAGTTGGGGATAGGTGGTGGCATTTGCAAAAGGATTGAAGTGTGTAATGAAAATAGTGGACTTTGAGGAGTTCCACTTGAGTTCCCAACAAACAAGGAGAAGCATCCCCTTTACACAGCTCTCTGTGGGCAACATAGTGAATATATGTAGAATATATTTCAACTGGAAGATATAGGACGTGTTTTCCTCCTCCTACCTTGTCGTTCTGAGAGTTTTTTTAACTGCTTCAAAGGAATGTTTTCCTATAATTGGTGGTTTGGGAGTGTGGGAGAGTGTTGACTCCGCTTTTTGTGGCAAAATATGCCCATAAAAGTCCATTTTTGTCATACTAAAGATAAATGGGGACAAAAGAGGTAAAGTACAATGTATGCCAAGTTGTGTATCACACAACTAGAACAACTAGGCAAAATAGTAGGATAGGATTTCAGATATAATATGAAGTTCAAGGCAATGATATTAACATTTGTTCCTAAGGAATCTATAATATGGAGTTGTTAAATCGCTAGCCATGAGGAATGCCTTTATAAATCTGAGCGAAAGTAGGGTTCCATATTTTTTGGTTAAACCATTTTTTCCACACAATTTCAAGCAATCAATTATCTCATTTTTTCCAATAAGAAAATTCAAAGAAGAATAAAGAAAATTAATTTCTTTCTAAACACTTAATTGATTCAATATTTTGCAAATTTTTACCTCTATGAATCACTTTTACGTGGAATTTCTTCAATTGAATTCGTTGGAGTAAACAATTTATGGAATTAAGTTTGTAAAATGACAGTAATTGATAAATATTGTATATCTCATTTTGGTATGGTGTCCTTCTAAAACCAATGTTTTTTATTCCCTTTTAAAATAGTTGTTTTAAACAAAGAATGATTTTTTTGAAATTGTATTTTTCTATATTGAATTGTAAAGTGTAAAGCAAAACAAGATAGAAAAAATATAACAATACTTTGGAAAATTGACCTAAGTAACAACAAATATATGGATTTACTAAACAATGTTGCTTAAACACTATTAATTAAAATTGAAATAAAAAACAATGTTAGTTATAAACTATTAAAAAAAATATAGAGGATTATTCTATATTTATTTAACTATTTTAAATATATATTGATATAATTTAAATATAAATCCATATAAAAAATGATGGTGAATTTTTAAATATGCAAGTCACATGTAATGGTTATTCCAAATATTTACAAATATTTTATCAATGAAATTAAGAAAAACATGTAATCGGGTGTCAAATTTAACCCCTTCTTGCAATAGCACGTGCATGGATAGCATGTGAAAGTCTTAAATACAATTGTGTGGTTATCCATCATACATTCCATGCCACGAGCTTTTGTCCTCCATTCCTCATCATCTTTGTCAAATTAAGCATTGGCTCGCATATTATTCATAGCATTAATTCGCCGGTAGGCGTCTACTTTGAAGATGCCCTTGCTGGAAAGTGTCAAATTCTGACGGCTCCAATATTTATTGTCTTGCCGGATTTTAGATATTTTTCTACAGTCTTAGATATTTACTATCCTAGATTTTTTATTTTGATTTTATTCTTCATAAAGTCAATTCTATAGTTTAATATTTGGAAAATAATATTGGTCATATATCTTGTTCAAAGTTTTTTAGATTCAAAAGTTTTCTGATTTTGATTTTATTCTTCATAAATTAAATTCTATAGTTTACTTTTTGGAAAATAATATTGGTCATATATCTTGTTCAAAGTTTTTGAGATTCGGAAGATTTAATAGATAAATGTTCGGTGTTTGACCAAATAATGAAACGTGATTTAGTTTGGCGACTATCGTAATTGTGTCTTACAAAAATATGGACAATAGCAAAATAAGAGCTTTGCAACAACATATAGACATCCATGCAATATCAACCCAAAATACAATTCAAATAAACTAAATATTGCTACTATCTCCGGCATAATTTGCAACTCATTTGCAATTGCTAGCATGTACCACAATTTTCAAGGTTGTTGAACCCTATTCACATATGTGCATGGAATTGACAACATAAAGAACTTTGAATGCAAACTTTATGTATCAAGCATATGCAAGTTACTTACAGTATCAAAAAACGGCATCTCTAATGTCCTACTTGTAACAAATAAGTATTTTGCACAATATTCCCCCACCATTTTTACTTCTCATCCCTTCCTCGTACATTTTTCTCTCTCAAATTTAACTTTTTTGACGGATCCTTTGGGCATTTCCATAGCACATTATGTGCGACTATAGTAAAATAGATCACAATTGGAGGGCGAGGTTTAAGTAACCGAGTGAAAAGGTCAAATTTAACTTCCTCTTTATATTCCGGTGCCTCAAAAAACAATTTATTTTTATCCCATCATTCCTCTGGAGCGTCCTTGTGAACCGTGACTCGTGATCCGCCCGGATATTCCGGTCAAAGCATAACCTTGTAGAGCCAATCAGATCCTTCCACTAATATTGTTCGTCCTTGGTAAGGTCGTGTGCGTGGCAGGGCAGTGGCCCGGGTTTTATGGGAATAATACGAATCCTGTAATAACCGACACTGCTGTTGTATGTACGTACTTTTGTTTATGTTAATTCATTCCCCAGGGAGGGGCCTTGTCTTTTCTCCGCCTACACTGGTTCTCCTTTTTGACCATACTCTTTTGTGATGTGAACATTGTTTAAGTGCTGTAGGGGTAGGGGTACTCGTGCTGCTGTCCACCCTATGTATGTAGCTTTCACTTTCCGGGGGGGATGGACTCGGACTGGGTTGAAGATGAACACGCATAAACGAATTGAACTTAAGAGGGGAGGGGGGGAGAAGACAAAAGAGCAGTATACAAATGTCTCATTCTGCATGTTGCGTGTAAATGCGAATCGAATTCACAATCTTGTCTTCTTCAAACAGTCATGAAGGTTAATTGTTTGAAAGATTTTTGTCATGAAGGTTACTTGTTCGAAAGATTTTTTCCCCTTTAACAATCATAAGAATTTGTCTAATATTTTTAGTTTACGATAAAATTTGACACTTATAGTTACTTACATTTCTTTGATGTTGTACTAAAAGTATATAGTAATAATCAAATGAGTTGTGGTCCAACATTGTGTATGATGATTTGAAAGGTGTTGCCTAGTCATCCACCAAGGTTTCAATCCCAAGGGAAACCAATAAATAAGGGATGACGCTGAGATCGTGCCTCAGACAAATTTGGCGGAATGGAAACCCCTCAATACCTGACAGCTAAGCCTAAGAATGTTGTTCACCTAATACGTGCAATCTTCGAATTTAATCAAAATAATAATATAGTAATAGTTTTTAAGTTAAAAATCTACATGAAAAATATTTAAATAAATTTATATTTTTATGTTTCATCACAACGCAATTAGTAGTTGCTACAATAAGAACACTAAAAAAATTAGATTGAACATTTTCAATGGAAAACATTGTTATAAAATAGTGTAAGAGTTTAAATTGTACGACCACAAAAATACACAAATTATTGAGGCTTTAAAAGTGTCCTGAAGAATTGGGTTGTGCTACATAAAAGAATATCAAATATCGAATAAAATAACATTGGATTTGAAAGAATGGTAACGATAGGACACCATTTATCCTCCTAAACTTTCTTAAGAAATGTGCTTGAAACTGCGGGAGACACACTAATCATTGAGCACATTAACTTTAGGGGTGTCCCAGAAAAAATTAGGGTCACGACAGACCATAAAATAATGTGTCATGCCAAAAAATTTATGGCAAAATTTTATAAGTCCTTACTCCACCTAGGCACCATGTCACACTCCATGTGGTAGACCCAAAATCTAATGTGTATTACGCAATTCAGAATTGGACAAGGAACCGACACATATCCCTTCTCACCTAATACGATGCATGAAACCACACGACACACGAACAAATTTTTCATCTGTAGCTAAATCCAAACACATTCAAGTGTATTCATCTTGACCTTATCAATCTTCTTGCCTTCTCCATCATTTGCATCTATGCACCATTGTCGTATCCAATGTTGCCATTAACTGCCCCTATATGTCCATAATGTGTCATTTATGGAGTGGGAAGATGAACATTCTCGTCCCCTTTTGACATGCAATGGCACAGATGGGGAATGAAAACCGCCTATCAACGAGGGATTCATGGTCGTTTTTAATCCTATTTCACTCTTTGTTTCCAATCGCCAACTGGGTCATGAAGTGAACCAATATTCAATTATTTTTTAATCTTATCTTTGCAGGTTTCATGCAATGAGCATATTCGCAAGTAATACTAGGATTACAAACGTGTTTACACCATTTTTCAATTTATTAGATTAGTTATGGAATACAAAATAATAAAAAAGAATGTAAATTTAGGATACTAGGAGCTATTATGATAAATTAACTTCCAACATTAATTGTACAACATCATAATAATGTATTGGTTCTTTCAATACATTTACATAAGCTAAAATACACAAAAGGAGGAGAAAATTAGCTATACAAGAAGAATCTGGGAAGGCAGACTGGAGAATTTGGGAATGCAAAACTTCAAGATTTTTCACTTTTAAAACCGTGGCTTGAAAATACCATGGGAAGGATCATGCAGTCTGGTCAAGATGTATAGTCTGATGTCGCCCTTCTACATGCTCTTATATGACTTCAAAAGGGGGGTTTATAGCTTCTTAGGTTATTTAGTGTCCTATAAATGTAGTTTGTTGTCAAACCCTAGTTGTCACATACTCTCGTTATCATCTATGATTAGTTGAATCACTCCAAAACCCTAAACAGGGGTAGAAGACACTGCAATAATGTTAGTGTTTGGGTTAAAGTGCACCGTGTGCACTGCCTTCGTCAACACTACTCTGAAGAGGCCTCAAACTACATACATAGTTCTCCACCCAACATGTAACATCTATATGAATGCAGGTAGTTGGCAACTTGAACCTCTTTGATCATGCTTTACAGAATTGTGCTCTTGCTTAGACTTGGAAGTGGGAACTTGGTGTTCTTAGATTTGAGGGAAGCTAGACTCTTTGACTTGCTTGAGTGATTCAGAATTGTAGTAGTGGTTTCCCTAATGAATGTGCACAAGCTTTAGAAAGATTTAGGGAGCCTTGAGTTTTACAAGTGTGTGTGTGTGTGTGTGTGTGTGTGTGTGTGTGTGTGTGTGTGTGTGTGTGTGTGGAAGCCCATGTTATTGCCAGGTGAGTAAATGAGGTGATATTAACTTGATTAAATAGGGTTTCAAAGGTAAATTATCATGATAAGGTTGACCTAGGAAGATAAAAAAACCTAACAAATACTATTGCATCGAAAGAAGAGTTGGAAAATGTGTTAGTGTAGGACCATAGAGGTCAGTTAGGATCAAATTGTACAACTTGATAGAATTATACATTTTTGGAAAAATAAGAGCTAATTGAAATATGAAAGTTGCATCTTGAAAAATAAATTTTTAGCACTTATATTATATATTAACATTTAGAATTTGTGAACATATAGGTATGTATGAAAATGAGTAAGTTAGGAAAGAGATGACAACATGCACTGAGTGGGGATATGATGTGGGTATTTTTCTTAGCCAAGAAGTACAATTGCAATAAAGAAGTGTCAAAAGGGTCAATTTCTAAATTTAAGAGTTTACATTTGCCCCTTTATGTATGAAATGAAAATTACATGCTTAAAGGAAAAGACATATGAGTGTGTAGACACACTTTGTCTTTATTTGGAGTTTTTGTTATCCAAATGTGTTAGTGTTAGCAAGCTCCATGATGAAACCTACAACACATAGTGCAGTCAATTTCCATAGTATAAATTAAACTATAACTCAATAGTAACTTGTTGTCATGTGTTTTTTAAAAGGTCAAAAATTCAAACTTGAACCACGACAACCAAGCCCAAGTGTCAAAAACTTTCTTTAAAATCCTCCAAAAGCCCTCTCTGTATCAATCTTTCCTCTCTATCATGTTCATCCCAAAATTTCAGGTTCTTATATGTGTTTTATAAACTTTCCCTAAGTGTTAGGGTCATTCATTTCCTTTGGTGAAGTGCTTCCAATGGTGAACTTTTCACCAAGCCTAGAAAGATTATTTTTGGCCTTTTTAAGATAGGTGTGTATCCTCTAGAACTGATCTAAAAGCTCAAAATCATCTAGAGGTAGTATTAAAGAGTTTGGAATTTAATAGAACTTATGTTTGAGGATTTAGGGAAGTTTCAAAGGTTTGGGGACAGTTGCAATGAAAGCGGGTTTTTCAGGTTTAAGGAGTATGTAGTCTAAATCGGTACCTGAACTTTGACAGAAGATTCTGGGATCTCTATAAGGAGTTAGGAGTAAATAAAATATTCATTAGAAATCTTGAAGATTCTTATACATGATGGAATCATACAATATTTTACAAGACATGTTTACTTATCAGGGCAACTCAATTTTTATAGATACACCTTGTTGTCCTACAGAAAAAGTAGCAATTTCAGGGAGTTATAGGAAGAATTGAAGGATGAGACCACTCCCATTATTCTTGGAATGAAATTGGGATTCCAAATCATATAATACTTCCCAAAACAAGACTTCTTAGAGCTCCAGAAATATCATCTCTCTCTCTCTCTCTCTCTCTCTCTCTCTCTCTCTCTCTCTCTCTCCTCTCTCTCTCTCTCTCCTCTCTCTCTCCTCTCTCTCTCTCTCTCTCTCTCCTCTCTCTCTCTCTCTCTCTCTAAGTGTGTTTCTTATACTTAGCCAATTTTGGGTGAGGAAACTTGTCATCTCCAGGTTGAGGCATAATTTTGTGTCCCTATTTTCCCCATTACTAAGGAGACAAAGGGGACAATTTTTTTCCCTACTCCAAATATTCCTCCAGGTTCCTCAAATGACTAGATGAAAAGCACTCTGTAGGGCTTATCTGCCTATTTCTAGCTCCTCTCACCATGCAATGAGGAAGTGCCACTTGTCAACACAAGTGAGGGCACATTTTTCTATCCCTCTCATCCCCATTCCCAAGGGTACATAGGGGATGATGAAATTCACCCCACTCTAGCCCTTGTTCTAGTTTTTCATACAATTGTTTTCAAGCTCCTTGGTACTAAAACTAGCTTTTCCTCACATCATCCTCACCAAATCTTGTGCTGCCACTTGCCATCACCAAGTGAGGGCACATTTTTATATCTCTCCTATCCCAATTCACAAGGGGACAAGAAAATTTTCCTTACTCAATCCCCTTCCATGGATTTCCATATGACCCAGTCTTAGCCCCCCAGGTGCTAAATGGTGATTTTACCCCATTTCCCCATCGTGCAATCAAAAGGTAACACATGGAAATCCCATGTGAGGGATAATTTTATTTTTCCTACTATCCAAATTCATTAGGAGACAATAGGGACATAAAAATGTGCCACAAGCCAAAGAATAAAAGCCCTAATTTTTAACTTCTTGTTTCTATCACATCCGTTAACCAAAAATATACTATCGTGCAAGCTAAAAACTTAAAACAACTTCTTCTCACCTCATTTCTTCACTAGAATTCCATTGTTGATGATTGAAAACCTCCAAAAATATGTAATTTCACCAAACACTCTGTGAAAATTCCTCCATGGCAGCCATGAACATTAAAACCATAAAAAACTCATAACTCTCAAACATGCAATCTAATTCCATTGAAATTTTCTCAGTTGTTCCTCATTCCAAGCGCCTTCAAGAATATTGTAATAAAAAAAGTGAATGATGCCCTAATTTTTTTAACAACAAAAAAACATATTTTTGTGCCTGAGAAGTTTTTTCTTCAAATTCTAGTCATTCCGGTGGACGGATCGAGGTGAAATTTGGAGCACAGGACCCCGGAGACGAGCCGAATCCAGTGAAGACATTTTCAATGCAAACGAACATGGATAAGTTCTGATTCTAAAAATAGTAAGTATATGGTACCCTGACTTACTAAAAATAACAACTTGCTAAAATTAGTAAATTCTCTCATATCAATGCATTCAAAAAACAATGAAGAAGACATACTAGGTCAAATAGACAATTTTTCCCAAAAAGGAAAAAAAGAAAAAAAAATCAAATTTCCAAAAATATAAACTTTCAAAAATAAAAAAAGAAACATCAATGAAATTATTCTTAGCATATCATTCATTTCAAAAAACTGAATTCAAGCGAAAAAACACCTTCTTACTAAAAAAACATCTCCTAAACCCTACCTGTTAAAATAGAAAGTCTCTGATTCAGCTGCAACAAGTTGCTATCATATTCATTTTACCTCATCTTATTGATTTTTGCAAGTATGAAGGTCAATTTTTCTATTCTAGAGGCTTTTTCAGCCCTCGTATCAGAATACCCAAGGGTGGATGACAACAATGTTGCTCATATGGACTTGAAAGATCTGAAGAACCGAATGCTTGGCGGTCTTAGGGAACCAATGGAAGACAAGGTGTTCACAAGTGTATTTTATGTTACAGGTGGTCATTCCATGTGTGTCCAAAGTACATATTTGGTACAGGCATGTGCCCATCACTATGATCTTGAAACAAGAATCATAAGGGTAGACGACAACTCAATACTGATTGTGCTCACTCCAAAAGGAATTTCACAACGTATGCAAATCCCGACATGGAACAACATGGTCATCATCACAAAGGAGTTTGCATCGAGAAAATGGTCGAAAACAGAATCCCATCTCCAAGGTCTTGCATTGGTGTCATAGTTGAAATAGGGAATAAAACCATCTCATATGCTGAAATATCTATCCAAAAGTGAGTTTCATGAAGGATTTTAAGATGTAATTATCCTACTGAGTAGGGTAACAAGAGAAGAGGCTACAAAGGATTTCCAAGACTGGATGGTGCAATTCATCCTTATTTTCATTAAGGGTAAACAAGTGATTTACTGGGGACAGATAATCAATAACAACATTCATCAACAATTGCTTCAGTTGCCAAATTTTTTGTGGCAGAGATTAATTGAAATGTATTATTCTACGTTTAGAGGAAGGGGAACCCTCAAAGTCCTGAATATGACTATAAATGTAATCCCAACAAGTTAGCACTTTTCGCATTATTGCTCTCTTTTAGTCTTGTGAACATGTTTTTCTTGGATCAAAAATCCCATATCCCATATGTTCATGAATCTCATCATGTTCCATTACTCTTTTTGAAAATGGATAATATAATATTTTAAGTACTTTTTTTTCCACATCATTATTATTTAAATTATTTAGATTCCACAAAAAATTCATTGGTGTTCTTAATTTTTCTCTAGTTCCATAAAAGACACACATTCTACTTTCCCCTCATTTCTAATCTTAAATAGTTTGAATTTATTCATATTATAATGATATTATCTTCAAGGAAAAGCTATCATTTACACTTTAGCGCATTTTTATTTTGTAGGGTTCTTGATTACATTTTTTCTCTCTTACGCAAGATGTCCACATTTGAGGCTAGAACACAAAGGTGTGGGTATTATGCACATAACCAAGAATACATTACCATTAGTCACTGCAGGAGGTACTACATACATCATAGTGGTCAGGGGTTTTCGTCAACCACCACGTCTATGAGTGTTGAACATCATACACACTACTCTATTTACTATTGAGGAGAATCACATTCCAACTCACCATCCAAATATTCCAAATCTGATTTTCCATTTCTAGGCTCTCAACACCAAACCCTATTCCATACCAAATGATACGTCATGTTATACATCCTCCACAACACCCCTCTCACATATAAATCTAGTTCATGTGTCTCATGCACCTTCCTTTCTTATAACTTTTGGCTCTTCGTCCTCCTACAATCTTTAATGAGTTCAATTATATTTACTGTTTTCCAACCCATACATCTCACACTTACATCCTTCTTTCTCTCAAATACACGATACCCCTCAAAGGTTCCATTTCCCCTCAACTCAACATGTTTTCATGCAAACTACACCTACCTTTGAAGCACAAAGGAACTTTTGAAAAATGATAGATCTTCTCATTAGTACAAAAACATACTGTGAATGTCAACATTCAAACTGGGTATTTACACTTTGAAAAACCTTAATTTGACTATGCACTCTTGTAATGCTAAACAAAACTTCTCCATTCCTACTTAGCACTTTTTGAGTTCCATTGTTCAGCTTGTTTATCTTTACACATTGACATGTCCAGACATCCCGAGAATTCAATGCACAAAATCTATATTGAAATATCATTTTACTAGTTAAAAATCTCATTTAGCATGTTCCATGTTCATGTCTGGGAATGTACAGTTTGTTTGGGGTCATACAATATGGTTTTGACCTCTTTGTACTATCTTGGACCGACATTTCTTCCAATTGCACTTTCAAATGTAAATCTTTCATTGGGTCTTATATTTCCGCTGGTTTAGCATTTCTTAGAAAAATCACCTGTGAAATCTTATATAAACAAGTAAACACTACCTCATTTGCTAACCTAGAACTCTTAAGGCAATGCACTAAAGCACTCACTTCATACACTTGCAAAAGGAATCTAAAGCTCACTAAATATAAGAACTACACATCTACAGTCATTAGGACAACACCCACATCAGGTATAAAGCTACAAACTAGGTCAAAAAAACCATATCTCTCATCTACAAGCATCCAAACATCCTCTCTCCAAGTGTTTTAGCAATATCCAAGTCAAAGAAAACATGGTCAAAGCATTTTCCAAATTTGATTGATCTATCTATATATCATATGTTAGGTGGAGAATGATATGTGGTTTGAGGCCTCTTCAGAGTAGTGCCAACATCAACAATGCATGGGAGTTTCCAAAACCCTTATAATGTTTTTTTACAGGAATTTTCATCCATGGATAGACTTTAAGATGATGATCAGTTCACATAGAGGGCTTCGTTTCATGTGACACAACTAGGATTTGACAACGGAAAAAAAATCCAGGAAAAACTACCCAAAAAGTTACAGATGTTGTCTCAGAGTAGGTCCAAGACTGTACAAAAGGTCCTGGACTAAATGGTATGGTCCTGACCATATTCTGCGAACCTTACCCAAGCACAATTGCACTTCCAACCTAGTTTTTGAGGGTTTTCAAGGTTTAGTTCTCCTTATTTATGTGTTGTACAATCCTAGATCTTTCCAAAATAGATCAGATGTAGAAAATGGAGTTCCTTTATAACTCTATTTGTACTTTCAATTATATGTTAGGTAAGTGGTATGTTGTAATATTTCATATCTTCTTTGAGTTGTAAATCTGATTTAGTGTCTATATTGAATCATCCTTGTTAGATCAATAATCAAGTCTAATATATCCTACATCTAACTCTGATTTAGTGTCTATATTGAATCATCCTTGTTAGATCAATAATCAAGTTAAATTAAAGTAGAAATTTAATTTAGGGTTAAACAACATCGAGAACTATCTTGGGATAAAAAGAAAAATTTGGAATGGTTTGCAGAAGTGCACTAGATGTTACAATGAGCACAATAAACTTTCTTGCAGAAGTGCACTAGATGTTACAATGAGCACAATGGGCATCGATTCTTGAAGTGGAAGACATGGAATCAGGTCAACAACCAAAGGTTCTACACTGCCTTACACAAGTGGTGGAAATGCTTATTATGAGAGTAAATTCTATTTTAAAATTCTCCCATGTCCCATGCATGTGGAGGACTATAAAAATACAATGGGCATACCATTAGCTTCCCCTAAAATATGTCCTTCAATACCAATCATTGACCTCGTCATATTTTTGAACTCGACATTTTGTTTGTGGAAAACATGGAATCGGGTCAGGAACCAGAGGTTTAACAACACAGGCCTTAACAAAAATCATATGATTTTTTGGTCAGTAGGATACATGTACTCGATGCCTTGGAATGCATATTAGTAAATGACCAGTACTACAAAGATGTCATGCTAGATAAAAGTGTATTCTCCTTATTTATTGTGGTTCCCACAATTATTTCCACATTGGTTTACAACATACACATTTACATTCCACAAAGTGTTGCAGCAGACTTGTTGCTTCCTAAAAGTAACATTGTGTTGGGTGATGATGAGAAACTTTTCCCTTCCTCTTTTTTGTCACTTATGCCTAATACTAGAATAAAATATGAAGATATCTTAAGCTTCTTACTCTTTGCAGGAACGTCAACTACAGGGTCTACAACATGGCGTGAACGAAGTCTCTCTCTAAAAAATGAATATGACATAGAAGGGTTGTTTTCCATGACCTTTCCATCATTGTTTCCAATGGGCCAACCAATGTTTAAACAACCTTACACCAAACAAATCCAAGTGCACAAATAAGCAATTCATTTAATGTGTGACCATGATGGATGGTTTGGAAGCCCTTCCCACTTCAGGTATTTCCTAGTAAACATAATAATGTGACATAGAAGATAGGATACTTTGGACGTTTTTGTGAAACATAATGTTTATGGTGCCCTTTCACCAACTATAGACAACCTCTGACAACACCTGATTGCCTCTCTAATAGACATACTTCCAAATAGTTTGATGAGATTTGGGTCCAACTTATACGACATAAGATCATACTAGGGAAAGACCCATACATAATTGGTCAACATGGTCAATTAATTAGCTCGCCCAATATTTTCTTTACCCTCAATTTCGTTGACACCAAATGACATTACCTCCATAAAACCATGCTAGGATATCTCCCCCCAAAGCACGCAAGGCTCGGAGTTGGAAAGTGTGAAATGTCATGGATCATCTTCAATTGTATCTGCTTACTTACACCAAAGGTTCATAATATTTAATGAAGAATTTTTACAAAAACATTTGGGGTCTTGTGACTACTTATACATGTAATGCAACTACCCTCTTTCCTTTTCAACATTTTGACACTGTCTTTACACCACAAATGTTTTATTTCATCTCACATATGTTAGGTATGAATGACAATATATAGGGTATGACCATGTTCATGGCTTCTTGTGGCTTGAAAATAGACCTAATGTTGATCCACTTGACTGGAGCAACACAAATGAAGTCACTCAACCAAAAACATACTTCAAAAGTATGTTACTGCATGGAATCCTCGTTAACCCTTCAACATAGATGGAAAATTGCACCAACCCATCCTTGAAGATCCTTTCCTTTTAGAAACCTCTCATTTTTTTTCTGCACGTACTCTATGGGACTATCAAGGATTTCTCAATTAGGTCCAACGCCACACTAAATTCTCAGAACATGCTTGTGAAAGACAAGATCTACCACATGTTGTCGATATAATGTACTTTGGGAGCTAAACCCATAATCATTGTTGTTTAAAGAAAATGATGGAAACTTATAGTACACCTTGGCCCACAATGATGATAGGTTAAACATACATAACAAGTCCATGCTTTCAATATGGAAAGCAAATGTTGACTGCCATCATGTTCATTCACACCATGTCGTACTAAAATATATTGCTAAATATACTTTTAAGATAGAAAAACATTCAGAAACATATCACTAAATACTTACACGAATTTCCAACAATGTAAACTCATAGAGCCCCTCCTCAATCATCTTCATAAAGTTAATATCATAGAGTTTAGTGCGACTTGACATCAGTGCATAGGAAACTTGCCATATGCTGTAAAAATTACCCCTATTCTTTGTAGCCACATATTTGTTTCACTAAATGTAGGGAGGAAAATTTTGTGGTGTGTGTTGGTCGATGTTGATGCTCCTTTAGAATCACCATCCTTCCTTGATGCATTCAAAAATAGACCCTCCTCACTTGAGAGCCTTTCTCTTATTGAGGCGACACAAAAATGGTCTTATAATGCACAATGTAAAGGGGACAAGTGGAGTCTGTGAAAAGAAAAGGCCATTGTGTTCATAACGTTTTGATTCTATATTGTTCCCTTCATTGACACATCTTCTTATGAGCTTTTATGTTGGGCCAAGTTATTTATATACAAGCCATTATGCATAATTAGTTATGATATTGGTGAAAACACAACTGAAATTATAACTAATTGGGAAATAATTTACCCTTATTACCATCTATGGCATGTAGTTTGCACATGCCCTGAGGAATGTGTGACATCTGACAGTGATTCTTTCATAGATGAGGGTTGCACACATGAGTCCACCCGGCTAGATGAATGGCATATTCTTTCCCAACTCCACCGAGTGCCGATTTTGGAGCTTAATTATCTTGATATGCTTAGACGATGTGATTTTGACATCAACTTCAATTGGAATGCAAACAACTTTCTAGCATCCATGCACAAAATTACTCCTTTAATTGAATTCAACAAGGGGACAACAATCTAATGCATCGTACAACATTCGTCCACGACCATTTATAGTTTCTTTTCACATCAAGTTGCATTCCATACTATTGTTCAACAAGGTGTTCAACATAATTCTCTCTCCCACTTAAAGCTTATCAGTCAAGGCACTGAAGGGACAAGAAAAACTTTCCTCGTCAATGCACTAAAAGCAACATTTCCTCCCTCCACCGGCACAAATAATCCTCCCCTCCTTTTTATAGCTTCCATTGTTATTGCAATTTTAACATTTCGGCAACTACATTACATGCATGTCTTTAAATACCACTTAGAGAAATGAAACCACTAGAGGGGCAACCACTTGCAACTTTTCAGGAATCACTTCTTCTTCTTATTCTTCTTTGTATTGCCCAAATGGTGATGCCTACATCAAACCTCTAGGTAGAGGCTAGCTTTTTTAATGGCTCCATTGACAGTGTGGTTTCCATAACTTACACACCTGATTTATGGCCGCCCGACTTCTTTTTGTTGTTCTCAACTTAGAACGATACATTGGCCCCACATGGGATCCAAGAAATCCTCCTCATATTCTAATAGGCCCAATTTCTCAAGGATCGCGGTGTCAGCTCCCACTAAAGATGGCTTGGGAACTCACAATACATAAATCACAAGGGCTTGCTTTGGAAAATGCAACTATTGACATTAGAGATAAGGAACACCAAGGTCTAACTTTCATCGTGATTTCTAGAATTTGGAGCCTCAACTGGCTTCGTATTTCACCACCTTTTACCTACCAATGGTGCTCCAACTTGTCTCAAGGAGCATACATCCAAATAGAAAAAAAGGCAGAACATTTGCTTGCGCTTGAATCTATTCAACCCTCTTCAAATGAAAATGTTACCGCCCAACTCAATCAACATCGCACTTAATGTTTCTACGATATTCTCCATCACTTTTTCATGAAACATTCTACTTTGCCATTCTCCTTATGCTTTCATTCCTCCTTTTACCCTTCTCAGAACACCTCCAATCGGCATTCCCATTGCACCCCTTTGTACGATTGCTAATCCATTCATGCTTGTTTGGTTTTATGGACCGCAAAAGGTTTTTCCATTTTTAAAATTTTGATTGATCTCATTCAAAGCAATTAACCCCATACTCATAGGGTTGTCATTGACATGTTACAACGGTCAACACAATACATGCAAATAATAAAAACACAATAATGTACCCGGGCAAACTTAGTTTTTAAAAAAGAGAATGATGTGTTTTTGTCCATGTTCTTGGACTAAATGATGAGAAGTCTATAGGCCTTTTGAAATTAGAAGCAACTTAATCATTGTTCGGGGATGTTAAACTATTAAGTCAAATCAAATGATTTATCAAAAGTGGCACCGGCCCTCGACACTAAAAAAAATTAAAATATTATTTAAATTGCACTTCAATCCATCCCATTGGAATTGTTTAGGATGGACTTTTTAAAGCAACGAGCTCTTAATATCTGTCAAATATGACGGAGCAGACTTCTCCCTGACGTGGCATAGTTGCTTGCGTGTCCATAACTATATAGTGTCCACGTCGGATTGGTTTTTTAATTTTCTTTTTGGAAAACCGTGCCGTTCATATTTAACTATTTAAAAATATTTATCAGCTTTACTTATAAATATTTTGTCTTTATTTTACTTCGTTTTTTGACGCGGGGTCCACCTCGCATGGCCTAAATGTTTTGTCAAAAGTTTTTGTTGGTTGTGGAGAGTGGGGACCTTAAATCCTAGCTATGTTGATGGCTTATTTGTAGGTGCAAATTGGATGATGAATAGGGGACATGCTTGGCCTCCTAAGGGTATTTTGTCACCATTAGGAAAAAAACATTAGCCTTTCCTTAAACACTTGGGCCCTAGACGAAGGGGACCAAACTTACCAAAATCTTGAGAGTATCAATTTATGTGGAATTTCTTTTTTGTTCGTCTTAAAATTATCTTAACATGATTATTATAAGTACAACATAAACAAAAAAATATAATGATATTATATTTTTGATAATAATTATAAGATAAAGGGATTCACTTAGAATACAATCATCATAAACATTTGTTCGTAAAGGGAAGAACAATAAATATAATCCACCAATTTATTACTTTTTATCGTTTAGTCTTCTTTTCCTTCGACAAAACTTTTGGTGGATGTAATGCCTTACATATATAATTCTTGTTTCACAATTATTAAGTTTCAAATACATGTATCTTTACAAGTGTTTTTGTTACATTTAGGAGGATAATACACAACGATAAGTAGTGGCAACAAGAGATAATCAAACTCTGTGTTACCATTAATCTCTACGAAGAAATATGGATATAGGAAAAACATGAATATTCTTTAGAATCATTGTGAAGACCCTGATTCTGATACCAAGTAGAAATTTTGAACATGTTCTAAGATTGTTGCAATAGCCTAAAGACAAATACCCACATGCATACATACTAGTGAAACATTATTTAGCAATATAAACACATATATGTGAAGGTAGAATTACTGCCAAATATATTGAAGTGCATATATCTTTAACTACATCATGCGGAAATTTTAATGTATTGCTCAGTTGTCATCCAAACGTCTATAACCCCGACATAAATACTCTTGGCTCCACTACATGCCTTACTCCATTACTAATCAAGCATCTGTAGCCCTTATGGAGATTGCCCAAATCACTCATATTTTATCACGAAAGATTGCTTCATTTTTTTGTTTGTCAAGAGAAGTTTTAATGTTTTTTCCTTTTTTCTTTTATATATGTTTTTTTCTTTAATGCAGATTACAAGGGTTGGGAACCAATTTTATCTTCATAATAATGATGTTACATGAAAAGAAAAGTTATGACAACTCTTTCATCCATTTTGTCAAAGTTTTAAAAGTTCAAAATGTGTTATGTGACTATCTAGGTATGAAACTTTGCATTTCATCAACAATAATATCAATAGATCTAAAATTCAACCAGACATAAATTATTTCCTCAAGTTACTCCAAAATACAAGAGAAATATAATAACTTTCATATTCTTTGTACTATTTACCCTTTTAAGAAATCTCACTTCAGTTGCCTCCAATTTGCTGTTGATTTGTGTAGGAAACATGAACTCATTGGCTTTCCAATTATTATTTAAATGAGAAATTAATCTAAGAAAACTTATCAACAAAATATTATGTATCGTCCAAATGAGGCTTAATAATGACTCATCTTTTGATAAATTCATACTCAAAAATTCAAATCAAACTTCCCCCCTTAACTGATATATTTCAAATTGAAATTCTACAACTTGCACAAGTCAAATTATCTTCTCTAGACTGACATTCCATTCATGGCAAAGCATGATATGGGAATTATGATTGTATTAATTGCATGGCCCTGTAAAGTAGGGTGATTGTTTTCCTTTTCTTTTCCTTTTATCTTATTTCTTTTAAATTTCATTACGACATGCATATTTTGTAGCTTCTCTTCGTTGGTATACCAAACATGGCCAATGTTCCAGTGAGTTTATTATGCAAAATATTTTGAGATGGCGATTCAAAGATGTGATTTTTCCCCATGTATTTTCTCTTCCTAAGCCCATGGAGTCAATTGAGGAATTTTTATCTATCGACAATGTTGGATTATGTTTTCTTTCTAGGTTGGCATCAATTTCACTCATTTTATACGTGTTTCAATTTATTATTCAGAATCTCTTGATTTGGAATTTTTGTTCTTCTGCAAATGTTCTAAATCCAATTCAGAACAATTATAGCCTTGAAATCAAAGGGGTGGGAGCTAAAAATCCTGCTCTATGTTTTTCTATGAAGGAAATAATGTCTCAATCTCTCGGTTTTCTCCCAAATGTTGTGCCAATGAAAGGGCGTCCATGTATCCATTGATTGAGGAAGTTGACATGTTGTCAAAGAAGGTGGAAAAATTAAAAAAGATCTTAGATAATCCCTCTAAATATATAACTTTAAAAACTACTTCCTTGTCTAAGAAATATTCTAGACCACATGTTCCTTGAAGAAGAGGTAGAAGACCTTTTCTTCATGGTGGAACATTGATGAAGGATAGGTTGGTCACTCACGAAAGAGAGACTTAGATTATAAAGGTTTTAAGTGGTCCTCGCCCTTATTGTAGTAGTTTGATCAAGATGGGGATGTCATCATCATGTATAATCCATATATTTTATGTGTTTGGAGCCGTGCATGACTACCCAAAATTTCATGAAAGAAAAGATAAGCTACTATTCTCCCTTGGTTTTCCTCTTGTTTTCTCTATTCAACAAGAGGGGGAATTTTTTTTATAAAAGAGGAGGTTGACTTGAATATTGAATCATTCCTTGGATTTCCTCTCACTTTGAATGATTGATTTTCCCTAGGATGTCCATCCTTTTATCTTTTGTATGTTCTATGTTAATATTTCTATCTCTCCTTATCATTGGGTATACTTTGTGGTTTTTAGTTGGTATAGAAACATGCCTCCTTTTTGTACTCTCATATACATGTATGTTTCAAGGGCGAGGGCAGTAATATATCTCTCTTTTATCATGCAATAAAACTAGAAAGCATGAAACTAATTATGAAAACAGGAAACTAATCTAATCCTAAACTAATAATTATAAAATAAAGAAGGTAGATGGACTTGGGAATTTTGAATGTGATATCTTCTATTTCATGGTAATAACATATTTTTACTTTTGATGGTCCTTAAAAATGCATTGACATCCTTGTATACAGTCCAAAAATCCATCAAAACATAGATTCTATCTATAAAAGAATTGTTTATGTTTCCCCCAAAATAGTAAAAACATAGTGTTCAATAAATATTACCTCAATTTCTGACCATTAACACTGATGGAACTCTTCTACCTCAATTGTAGTGACTTGGAGACATGTAAATTATATGAAGCTGAATTTATATAAAATACGATGATTAATATAATGAATCTCTCTATAAATTAGGATGCAACGTAGAATACCATACTAGAGCCAACAAAAAATAAAGATATCTAGATATACTAGATAATAGTACACTATCAATATTACATGTAGGGTTCCAAAGTCAATACCAAGGATATGGGATATAAGATCTAACTGAAATATACATTATTGTAAGCAAGAGCTATGGTAATGCAAAATAGCTAACCCTAAAATAAGTTTGGTATTTTTAATTTGGCAGTAATCATGTGCTATAAAGAGACTTATAATGTTTAATAGACCAAAAGATTATATGCTATCCGAGTCTAGTAGTTGATACATTCTATTAATCAATAAAACCACCATAAAGGGTCCATACTTTAGGCTTATAAATACTTATAGATGAAAAGATGGAGATGTGTTATTATCAACCATTCTCCATTATATGATGGATTAATGATACTTTTGTTGGATACCAGAGAAAATTAAGGCATTTTGTTTTAAATTTATTTCACATTTCAAAATTTAATATGTTTGTGCACCTGTCAATGTTTATGCAAGAAAGGTAAGTGGGTTTTTAGGTGCAAATACTTAGTGAATTTTTGACTTCTAAGCTCTTACATAACTAAATGTGCAATATCATATTGGTATCCTTTTTTGTATTGGTACTTTGAAATGTATATGTATGCCACCTAATTTGTGGCTAAACATGCATCTCAAAGTGAGGCTTTATGTAGACATCTAAAATTACCACCTTGAAACTTTAGTGTTATTTTATGTTCATATTTCCATACATGGGTGATTGTTCCAAATTAGGCATTATTAGATTGTTTATAGGAATTCAATGGTTGGAAAATCCTCTTGGAGCCCATCATGTCTTACCCACTTCACATTCATAATTCTTTAGTCTAACGTTGGGATACTTTGTAAGGTCCTAACGCATTTCAGCATAGTATGTACATACTTGGACCCTTGTTTTCTCGCTTTCCTTAGTCAATTTTGGTCCATTTTACCCTTTTATTTTTTTTCCTCATCTAATTATTATAAGATTGACATGCATACCAAAAATATGTAAATTATATTCAATATCCTATACATATATAAGTGAGATAGCTCATTTGGAAGGACAAAGACAAAACACACATCAAAACTATTATTTTATTATGGAGCACAAATTGAAGTTATTTTGTGATGTAATTTTTTATTATCAAAATCTTTGATAAAATCTTAAGGGAATAATAAATTGGTGAAATAGGGGAGAGGGGCCATAAGTTGGGCATCATCATGGACTACAATTTATACTATGTCATCTCTTTAAATTTAGGGGTCTGATGTGGCTATGTTTTATCGGCTTAATTCTAAATTTTTAGAGTCTAGTGTGTCAAGGAAAAACAAGGAATACATTTGAACAAAGCATGTTATTAAAAAAATCCAAATTCCAAACTTGCCCCATGCAAGTGGTTTTAATAACTGACATTTGGAAATATTGAACAAAGTAAATGTTATTAAATGCACTATTAATGACACTATTTGGCATGTAATGTAAACATATGCTACCAAGAAATTGCACCACACCTCCTCACTAACCCACATTGAAGATGATATGAAAAGCATTGAAGTATCACATGCCAACATTTGAATCCTCAATTTGTTGACGAATGCTTGAATACCCAAAAAAGAAGTTCCAATCACTCTATTGTTGTAAATCAATGCCTTGCAGTAGCCCATAAAATGATTGGTCTTCTTGGTAGTGTTCCTCTCTACTAGAAAAATATTTATCGTGATTTTTGTAAACTCTTTTGTCATTTAATTAAATGAGACAACCACAATGGGGGAAATTTCCTTATGTGGATATTTTGGTTTTGGGTTTAGTTTGCTTGGTTTTTTTGTATTTGTATTGATTGGTTAAGTTATTTTTTTGTATTTATAATTGATGGTTTAGTTGATAATCCTTTTCTTTTGTATCATAATAAATTATGCAGACAACAGGCAAGAACAAGTATATAGTACACGGAGGGTGCTATAACATATTTATATTTTTCGTTAGTGTTTTCAATCATGTCTCGTACTTGGATTTTATTTGTTAATCCTTCAAATTCAAGTCATGTTGCAAAGGATGTTGCAGTGGATAATGCATTTAAAGGTGTGGTTTTTCAACCTCAATAAGGCTATGAGACAAGTTATGTTACTTGTGTTATTTATTGAATTTTTTGTTAGGTTCTACAAGATTGTTACTTATTCTAAATATTATTAGACTTAATCTATTATGTTTTTGATATTTTATAGGCAATAGAATAATTATTATATTCAATGCAATAAAGCAATATATAGATTAAATGGGTTAAATGGAAAAATATTAGACATGATTAGACAAACCGATTTACAAAACAAGGCTCATTGTCTATGGCCGTTTGTTCCTTGTAACAAAATCCTTTGTCCAATATTTGAAATACATACAAAGAATTAGCATAAAAAATTTGTTTAAACTAAAATTTTATTGAACTCCCTCTTATAACACCTTTTAAATGAGAACCCTTTAGCCCATCTGAGGGAAAAATATTTCAAATATATTGAGATGTGATTTTTGTTTAGCTTACTCCTTAGAAGGTCTTGCTGACATGTTTTCTACTGCCATTTATGTTATTGGAGTGTTAACCTTATCACCTATCACTGTTTACACATTCAATATCCTCCCTTGTTGAGGAAAACTTGGTAGTTGTAATTGATTAGTTGGAGTAGGTGGATTCCCTAGCTGATAATTACCCGAACTTGTAAATTTTAAAGCATATATTTTTATCATTTCCATCATTTTTGGATGTTGTTCAAGAAAATAATAAGATATGTTTTTAACCTTTTTTCTCTCTCCATCTCCTTCATCATTTTTTCATATTCCCTCATCCTTTTCTCCTACTCCTTCTGCTCCTCATGATTTTCCCTTTGCATTTGTTATTTTTATTTGTTTGATTGATAAACACTTTTGACCGGATCTATGGAATGGAGGGTTACCTGGGACCCCACCCATTACAGCCAATGTCTAGAGACAAGATACTACAATTAATCCAACCAAGAATGATACCAGTAAGCCCGCACCAACGATGTAATTTCCGCCACCACCGCGAACGCTGATGTCGACGATGCAAAGTCTGCCATCGCTGAGAATAACTACCAACTGTATCCACCAGTGATGCAACATTTTCCACCACCGATAACCACCCCGAAGTGGTCACACCGAGTGGGATTTGAACTTGGGTGGATTCGGACACAACCGTTCGTCTTAACCAATCCACCCAAACCCCACTGGCCCTTTGCATTTGTTATTACTTTTCTTGTTTCATATTGTTTTCAATTTTGTTTTACAACTTCAAATCCATCTCAATGATCTTAATGTATTCTTCTCTTATATATGTTCTTAATTTATATCCTTAATTTCCTCTATTTCCTTTTTTTCTCATTTCTTGGTCACGAAGAATTTGGAAATCATCATTTGTAGTCAGTATTTGTGACTGTCTGCTCAATCTCGCTACACCATTTGGTAATTTGTGGAATTTTTACACAAACCTCTCTAATGGAAGCTTAAAAAATCTACCTAAACTCTTTCTTGTTTGATACTCTTGAGTTTGAGTATATTATGCAATATATTTAGGTTCTTTGTTCATACATGCTGCAATATCTAATGTTTCCTTCAAATCAATTGCATCATCAAAAACATAAAATTCACCAATAACAACATAGTAGTGCAGAACCTCTTCATTGGGTGGAGAAAAATGAGGGATAACTTTGAAATGTTTACATTTAATTCAAAAATTCCAAATTCACACCTAGTTGTGCTTCCCCTTCTTTGATCCAGTATGGTTGGCTTACATGTGAAGGCAAGATCAACCCCTTTATAACGACATTGTCTAGAATGTTAGTCACATGAATACCTTGACCCATTTTTTCACCTTCTTGATTACTCTCTTATGTTTGGGTTCCATGTGTGACTCAGTTGATATAATTTAAAATTGAATATATCTCATTATGTGTATACCTAGCCAACCACATGATGTTTTCAATTGCACTTATTTCATCTTCATATCCAACTTAAAATGCTTAACTTGGTGCAATATAATTTATAAATGTCTCTCTTTTAAGTGACCATATCCCTATCCTCCGAAAACTTGACTTTATACTTTCTATGGAAAGAGCCTTCTTGAAATATTTACTACCTAACTCAACCAAATAAGTTCTATAATCTCAAGTCCATGATTTCAAGTCATCCACATTAAAATTTCAAATTTGAAGTAGTTCTTGAATGGTGAGAACACACTCATGTCCAATGGTTGTAGTATATGGGAAGCATGTGCTGGAAAATTTATAAGATCAATTCCCAAATTTCTACCCTCTTAACACAAGTCATTGTTACATAACTACCATGGTCATAAAATATCAACAAGTATGTATTAGTATGAAAAACACCACATGGTATTGATCTCTTAAAATGGTGTAGCTAATTGAGAAATAATTCTTTGGTCATCCATGCATGGGGTTTGGCTACCATACATGCTCCTAGTTTGCATCTTGTAATGTAGTAATTTAGTTATCTTTTACCCTTAAAAATATAGGATCCATGGATGTTTTGGCATGTTGCATTAACCAAAAAAAGAACGGGGTGATCCATTCCTTGCTCTTTTGAATAATGTGGGGAACACTTTTACTTCCTCTATTTTTTACCACCCTCATACCAATATTCCTACCATATTGCACTCTAGTTCCATCGCAATTCCAAATGGTATAAGGTCCATACTTGTTGGATTGATATACCTTCTCCAAGTTATAATAAAATGCATCTATAATGGAATGCCTTAGCTAAATTTTTCTCTCTATCCAAGCCTTCTATTGATCTAATGGAGAAGTTTGGGTACCTCTTCTTAAATCAAAGCCACCTATATTTTCTAGGAAATCCATAAGTCGAGGTTTATTTTAGGGGAAAATATTCGTGAATAGGCGAATATCAAGAATTTTTAATTTTTAATTTGGAAAATTTTGTACTATCATACGGTAGCACGTTTGCCCAAATTTTACGGTCGCTAAAATATTTTGAATATATTTTTTCCTTCATGTTTCCACTAAGGGCTAACCAATGTTAGTATATTCACCTTCATGTTATAACATCCTATTATATATAGGATTAATTCACCATATTATAGTAATACAATTTGCTTTCAAAAAGATGAAAGCATAAGCAAAAAATCCTGTGAAAAAACCAAAAGTATAAGTCAGCTGCCAAAAAGCTAAAGGAATAAGAGAAAGAGGTACGCGAAAAAGTGAACTTTTTGTCTGTCAAGTTTTTTAGTAAAATTGTTACTGGCCAACAAAATTAATATGTGTTGTTGTAATTTAATGTGATTGCGCAATGTTAAACAACAACAAGGACATGTTACCAAATAGTAATGGTTATATGTGTTACCATCCAGTAACATTGTTTTTTGTTGTCATCTGACAATTTTGTTTTACCGTGTTGCCATCTGGTAGCATTAATTTTGTGTTGCCATTTGATTCAGGTTGTGTTACCATATGGTAACATTAAGTTGTGTTTTCGTTCCGTATCATGATCTTTATTTTTTGAAGTCTTGCATTTATTTTTTACAGATCATGATTCATATTTGAAACTTCTCTATTTTGTTCACATGTGCAAACTTCAAAATCACCCATACAATGACCCTTGTTACAAATGAGAAAAGAACTCAAGGAAAAAGAAAACGTGACATGGACATTTCAAAATATTTCAGTCAGCCAATAGTAACCCCGGTGACAAGAGGTAATTTTGACTTTAATTATCTTAATTTTTCTCTATTTTTTGATGTACTTAGGAATGTTGTAAGCAAACCAATTTCTTTCAAATACAGAGAACCCTAGCAATGACCTTACTCTATATGAAATTCCCAATCAGCAGAGTAATTCAATTTAAATTGATGGTACTGATAATCCCTTTTGCCATCCAGCTCAAACTTTTGATAAACATTCCAGAAGCACACATCAAAAACGTAAGAGTGGGAAGTGGACTGTAGGAAGGACTTATAAATTTTAATGGTCATACAAATATCCATTCATTGAACCTATTGAACCATAAAATAGTAATGATACTCCTTCAGAATGTAGATGTATTATATGTAGTTAGAAACTAGATAGAGACCACGAAATGAAATTGAAGTTGGACACAATAAAGAATCATTGTGGCAATGTTTATGAGTCTAAAAAGTAAGCTGATGGAACATCAATAAAAAAACTAGATGGAAAACTGTGCAAGATTGTTTACATATGAGATATGCAGCAAAATATGACAATCATCATAAACATCTTCAAGACCTTTTTGAGAAAGGTGGAACAATAAAGGCTAAATTTAAAAAAGTTACCGACACAAGTCTTTAGGAAAAAATCATACAATTCAGAACAATATTTCACATTTAAGAAAAAGGAAAAACCAATTTCATATCTCATTGATTATACGATATTGTTTCAATCTAATGGTTTTCCAAATAATCCCATACACATGGTTAGATATTAATGTATGGGAAATGGCAAAGTGTATATGAGAAATTGAAATCATTGATTTGAGCGAGAAGGTAGAAAATAAATTTTTATCACATTATCAATTGATGAGGTTGTAACAATAGACAATACATCCTGAGTATACATGCATGTCTACACTTTCAGTTTCAATAACCATTTCAGGGAAAATCATCTACTAGTTATGCACAAAATGATGGAGAACTGCAATTCTAAGAACATCTGGAAACTTTTCATTAACAATTTGAAGGAAATAACTGTATGGATGATCATTCAATCTTTGTAAAGATGATTTATGTAGGAGATGATGACACAACTATCATGCAAGGTCACAAAACTAGAATTTGTATTCATCTGCAAACAACCGTAGCCCCTTACATGAAACATATTCATTATAAGGGTCACATAATGAATCTAGCTTACAAGATTGTAAGTAATTTTGAAAATGTTGCTAAAGTGGAGAAGATTATACGGGACTTGCATTCATATATATCAAGCACACCTAAAATATTTTTGGAGTTTTAGAGATAGTTTGTTGGAATAAAAAATGGTTAAAAATTGTTAAAATATGTTGACACAAGATGAATATCATTGTATGATCTAGCTTGCAAGATTTTTGAGGAATATAGGGTCCTTAGCAGGGTATATGTTTATATAATCGAAGAGAAGTGGAAAAGGATAAAGATTTGTTGTATCACTTGAAAAATTTAGAGACATTATTAACTTTATGCAATATTTTTTCCAATGCTAAAGGAAATAAACAACTTGGTGAAACATGCTCAAGAGAGATCCATATACATTGTTGATTTTATAAAATTAAGGAGATAAGTATGTATGATTTTGGATACCTTATATTCTACCCAAGATTGGTTTTAAAAGCAAATTTTCAGTAGCTAGAAGGTTTTGACAGATACAAAATATCCTAACAGCTATTTAAAGTTTAATATCAATGGTCATATTTGTTTTTCAGTTTATGGGGAAAATATTCCAAATGCACACCTTCTACAGAGATCCTTGTGTAATAGGTTCTGAAATTGAGGAAGTGCCAGTCACAACCATTCTTTTTGATGCAACAATTTCTGATACATGGAAAAATTTAATGAAGATATCTAAAACATTATCTTTAGATATTAGAGAACATTTTAAAAATAGTGATCTGCTTGAGGCCATGGGAGTTGTAAATCCCATTTTATGGAGTCTGATGATTGGTGAAGGAAAAAGAGCTACAAACTTTGGGAAATCCATGACTGCACTTGTGGAGAAGTTTTACAAATCTTCAGATGTTGATGGAGTGGAATTGAACGATATATTGGACCAAAAAATACTCATATCACACTCACAACATTTTACATATATCATGAACGATCAATATAAGACTATTGTTGAGCCATTAGAAATGGGAGCTATCACACTATTATGGAGAAATATGTATCAGAGTAGCATTCAGAAAGAAAATATAAGTGAATACTTCAAACTATATGAAATCATGCAAAAAATGATTCTTAGGTATGTTGAAGATGAAAGGGTATTTAGTGCACTTACTTTTGTGAAATCATAAAATTCGCAAAAAATCAGAAAAGAATTTAGAAACTTGACTTAGAATCTATGTTTCAAGATACAAAGTGGACACTTTTCCATATGAAAGAACACTAGTTACATGGACATCTCTTACAGAGCGTAGAGCTGTTAATCAAATAGCAAACAATGGAGTCTTTAATTATGGTGAAATTGACTTGGACTTTGATGGACCAAAAAATACAATAGATAAAATAAGTTATGAAGGACCATTAAGGATAGGGTTGTTTCGGCTACCAAACAGTTGAAAAGTATTCATTTTATGTAATATATATATATATATTGTGACTCAATATTATTTTTTTCAATTTCATTTACATAAATTACACATATAATGTTTGGAAATTTTTTAAATCCTTTCTATATTTTTTAGAATGTTTGGAAATAACAGACGGTAGATAGTTGTGCAATCTACAAACTGAATGATGTAATAAAATTAAAGTTCCTTACTATGAAAGTATGTTCAATATTTGATTTCTCACTATCAATTCCACAAGCACACATGTTCGCAAATATATTATAATCCATATATCCCATCGTGATTATTATAATTAATAATAAAACATATCAATCTATATCCCATAATGATTATTGGAGATAATCTATACATGATGAATCAACTATCAAGATACGATAGCAACATGCACATCCAAGTTTTAAATATTGAGTGCATACATGTTTAAAACTAAATTAAACAATGTAAATAAAGTTTCTAGAATCCATGTATACTATTCATCAACTGTAAAATATTTAAAAAAGATAAAAGACTAAAGTTTTCATTTGATAATAGGCATGAGAAAAATAAAAAGATTGACAATTTCACATAAAGATAATCTTTTCAAAATTAATTTGTCAAATAAAATGATTTACATCAATATTTTTAATTCATGTTCATTTAAGACCCTTGTCCTTGAACAAATTCTATAACATCTACAACATTTGAACTATTTTTTATCACACCAAACTCTACAAATTCTTTTTGCAGCTACATTAATATTTTATATTTTTTCTCTATCTTCGCGAGCTACATCTCTTGCTGAAAGGAGAGAAGGATCCTCATCATTCTTTTCCTTAAAAAGAACCTCTGGATCCAGTCCACTCTCCTTTATAATCCTCCACAAATTATTGTTCTACTTGTTTAACATAATAAATTTTTATTTAACAATAATTTCCCCACAGACAATCTCTCTCACTTTTATTCAGGTACTCATCTAACACCTACACCTCTGTCTTTAAATTCTTGTATTTTTACTACAATTAAAATCCAATAATTAGTAAGTAGAAGTAGATAAACAATAACTATATATAATAATCTACAAAAAAAAATTAGAACTTACCATTATAAAATCCAAGTCTTTCTCTGCATTAGCAATATTGACAAGTTTCTTGTCTCTATTCCACTTGTTGTAGTAAGACTAAGCCTCAACATTCAAATTAGTCAATCTATTAAGAATTATAGTCAAAACTTTGTCCCTATTGTAAATATTCTTGGTAGACTGCATTCCCAAATTGTGTTTGAGCAAGTAAAGAATCAATCATCACAATTTCATTTTTAATCAATGAAAAATGTATCTCTTTGTGTGTTTCACCATTTTCTTTACATTTTGAATGACGAAATAGAAAAGGGTAAGGGCCAAGGAGGAATACCTATTTATGTTGGTCAGTAGATGGTTGTTACGCGTGCACTAACTTCTTGATCCACAGCTGAATATGAGAGCTTCCTGTTTGGCTAAGAGGAACTACCTGTAATAGAAAAGAAAACCACAAGAGAGGAGTTAAATGATATATGACAGTGGACTGCCTAACATGTACTAGATCTGGGAAGTGTGATACTCCATAGATGGTTATCAATCCACTATTTAAAATAAATTAATGCGAGAAATAAACAAAGTCCTATCGTAGTTGATATGACTTAGGTATCTCATTCAAGGACAATAAGAAAATCTAATATAACAAGCTAGTTTATAAGTCAGATTTGAAGGGTAGGTAGTTGTCAGGTTATTAGGACTGGTTAAGATCAGGTTCTGGGTTGTTTAAAGTCACTTGATAAAAGGTTGCTTGTTTATGTTGTTGGAAAAATGTGTAAAACATCAGAGAGTGATGTCAGTTGCGTATAGCTGACGGTGGTTAAGGGGAGACCGACGACGGTTTTGGGTGACCAACATCGGTATGGTTGGGGTGAAAGGAACTCAATGAAATATGGGTGTGGGGATTGAGTTGGGGCTAAACAGAGATGGAAAGGGTATAGGGGGAGGTAGGTAAAGGTCTTGGGTATGCTCAAAATTGGATAACAGGCGAGAACAAGTGATTTACTGGTGTGAGTAGAAGAATGGCTGAGTCTACAAGTAGGTAAGAGATGAAAAATGGACATACAAGGTATGAACTGATAACAGAAGTAACAAAATCCTATTATATTGAAATAGACTATGCTGGTAGAAGGTATACTCGTTGTTTGATGTAGGTTTTGATGGTGGAATGGTGATGGTAGTTGATTAGAAGAATGGTGTTTGGTGCCACAGTAGTGCTTCCCAGAATGCTGTCGTAAGTGCAAATGCTTTTAGATCTATCCTGATGTTGGTTATGGGTGTCTGGGTGTGTGAAAAGATGCTGGTTCTACTTACATGGAACTCCTTTCTCGTCTTATTTCTCTCAAAATGTGCCAACCCAAAAAAAAGGTTTCTTAGGTGAATAAATGGTAACCGACGACGGTTTTGGGTTGACTAGCATCAGTTTAGGGGTGACTGGCATAGGTTAAGGTAGGATTCCCCTAGGTGTACTAAAATGGGAAGATCTTTCTAATTTCTTGGGCCCAGTTAGTTTGTTCTCGTAGATTTAGAATGAAAACTTCCCTTCTAATGAGTGGGAATGTGGTTAGAGAGATTTTAGGGATTGATTTTAGGGTTTAGACCAAATCTTAGCTCATTAAGGCAAGTAAGACTTAGTTATTGTTAATTATGGCAACATGCCAAGAATAGGTCTAGGGTGAGGTGGCTGGATGAGATGTCTAGGTGAGGTGGAAATTAGGTCAATTAATGTAATTAAATGATGAATATTATGAGGATGAGAATTCATTTAATTAAATTAACTAAATTAATATTAATGTGGTGTGGAGGGGGGTGTGGTTAGGTGAGTATGTTTGGGTTAATTATTCGAAAGGGTGGCAAGGGGAGTGTGCCTCAATTTTGGTGTCAAAAATTTTCCCCTTTTTGTTGCGTTGCTTGTATTGGTAAGCGACGTTGAAAAAAAGAAAGAAGTGGTTGCCCCATGTTGGTAAAGGTGATTTTTGCCCCAAGCGTGGGTGAAGGTGATCCCCCTCAAACCAAGAACTAGTGAGGTAGAAGACAGAAGTGGTGAGTGGTTTGATAAAAGGTGGATATAGTTAAAAAGGAATGTAGATGTGGGTGAATGTGGGAAAGGGTAGAGATCAAAGATAGACAAACATGTAAATGGGCTAGGGTCAAAGGTAGTGGCAGTCAAACACACGCACACATTATAAATTGTGACACGGTTTTCAGGCTGAAGAGATTTCAAACTCTACATTGTCCAAGGTCGATAGGTTTATCCGAACAAGGTTGAAGTGATTCCGGTATCCAAGGTATATGATATGGTGCAGAAGCACATCGTAGGTCAGGTGCAGGAATGTGTAGGTATGTTCTGATACACCAAAGGTTGGGTCGGGATAAACGACACAGACAATAGGCAAGGTAAGGTCATTAGGTCAAACAACATGGGTAACAATGTCACAAGGTATAGTGAGCACATGAGTTCATAGGTCATTAACAATGTTCTAGGTCTAGGTTAGGGAGGTCATGACATGGGTAGGGATGAGGTAAGGGTAAAATAACAAGTCCCTAAACGTAATTAAGGACAGGTATAGGTAATGTAGGCGTGGTGGTAGGTTACGATAAGGGTGGGTAAGGTCAAACGGTGGTTGGGTTGGTAAAGAGTTGGTTGGAAATGGGGAAAGGGTATGCGAAAGAGTATGATAGGTAATCGATGCCGGTCATACGTAATCGGTGACGGTCTAGGTAAGGTGATCATAGTTTATTAGGGAAGAGGACCGATTTTGGTTTGGGTACAACCGACCATAATGTGCTAGGGCATATGACCGATGTGAGTTAGGTATAACTGATGTCGGTCGTGGTCGACATGGGTATATAAAAAGAAAAAATCCGTATAATACGAATTCATTTGTATGTTTTGGCTTTTGTGAAAATGATAGAGTGCTAAACGAGTTTTGCCTTGTCGGGATGAAAGGATGAGGGATGATATCCTGCTGATGTGGAGAGATCCAGTTGATGAGAGGGTCTAGGTAGACGGGTCCACGAGCACAGGGGGATCGATTGTGATTGGGTGGAGGTTAAGAGGATTGGATTTGGTGATTAGACATGGCAGAGGTGGGAGAAGGTTCAGGTGGACCACCGGCATAGTGGCCAGACGTGCCACTGTGCCAATGACACCGAGATGAGGTAGGATTCTATCTGATCCTATATTTTTGATTTAAATAGGCTATTAAAATGGGGTTGGGTGAAAAATTGGGCGTAAGTTTATTATTGGGAAGGTATGAGTAAAAAGGAAGGAAATGAGGGGTGGGAAGGTCCAATGTAGATTAAATAGGATTGAGAATGAAGCTAGGATAGGTTTGGGTAGGTTATAGTGGAGGATTAGGGTATATTTTGAGGATTTGGGAAAAATGGGGGGAGGGTTGGACGTGTGTTATCCTGTAAAATTGACAAGGGATATTTGCAGGTAACTATACCAAAAATTCTATTTTGGCCCCCAAGGAAGTTTGATAATGTTTGAAATAGCCCAAAACTCCCTTTCAAAAAATCAAGTTGTTTCAAGGACTTAGCCACTTTTTGCTTATCCTTCAAAAAGGGGAGAAATACAAAGGGGATAAATTGTGTGTTGACATGCTAAAACTAGAAAAGTAAATTGGTGTGTCGCCATTTTACAACAAAGGGGAGAAATTTGTGTGTCGACATGCAGAAAACTGCACCATTTTACAAAGGGGAGAAATCTGTGTGTGTGTCGACATGAAGAAAACACGTAACTTTACAAAGAGGAGAAATCTGGTGTGTTGACATGCAGAAAACTGTGCCACTTTACAAAGGGGAGAAATCACTTTACAAAGGGGAGAAATTGTGTTGACATGGAGAAAACTGTGCCATTTTACAAAGGGGAGAAATTGTGTGTTGACATGCAGAAAAGTGTGCCTTTTACAAAGGGGAGAAATTTGTGTGTCGACATGTTGTCAACAACTGCGCCATTTTACATTGGTGGGACATGAAGAGTAGTTTCTTCTTTCTGGAAAATGCGTTGATCGTGATCGTTTTTGTAAAATATTTAAAAAAGCATGTTGGCATACATGATGACCTCATCCATGTTGCACCATGGGATGTTGCCATCCAAAAACTTTCCCAAGTCAACTGTTGACTTTTTAGATATTTTCTAGATCTTTTGTAAATATCTTGTAAGATATTTTGTAAGTAGTGGGTTTGCTTTTGTCTTCTTTCCTCCTCTCCTTCTATAAATACTAGAATACTTGTTGTATTCTAGGTGAACATTTTTTGTATGAAAAGAGAAGTGAGGAGAGAAATAATTTGTGTTTTCTTGCAACATAAGAAATATTAATACACATATTCAGACTTTGTGCTTAATGTGTGTGTTATTTGCATCAGATCTTTCTTAAGTTAGATCTATGTTTTTATTTTGTTAGATTCATTCCTACTATTGTCATCTGTTCATCAGTATTGCTTTAATTGTTTATGCAAGTAAGTTTGGCTCTGTTTACTATTGGCCCAAAGCATAAACCTTCTGACCTTTCTGTCTTGGAATTCATTTCTTTTCTTCCTTCAGATCTACCCTCCTCCATTCCTTCCCTCCTACCTTTCTGTTCATAGTTGGAACTACCTCTACTGGGATGAGATCCCAAACCCCCTTGAAGTTAGAATAGTGTAGATTTGCACAAATTCCTGCTTGATAGATTAGCAATAAACCAGTTTCACTTTGCTGTCTCAAAGAGGGGCTATGCCCTGCACATTGTTGGCCTGTTTCCCCACGACCTTGCCTAACCGACAGATTTTGGACCAACAGTTTTTGGTGACTCTACTGGGGATCAAACTAAGGAAATAACTAAAAAACTGTAAAAATCACTACCAGATTGCAAATTTTAACCCTTTGTTGAAAATCAAAATTTTTGCATAAGTGATCAAAACTAAAAATTTCCTTATGAAAATCCATAGATCTGGACCAGATAGAAACTTTTAGTTCACTGAGTTTTTACAAAAAATTGTATATTTCAGTAGATCTGAGATTATGACATTTTATGTTATTTTCAAAACCTTGCAAAATTCAGGTCAAAGATCCAAAAATCAGCCTACTGAATTGACCCACTTTTTATCCTTATTAATCTTTGTTAGAAAACCACAATCGGTTGTTATTTAAGAGGGTAAAATTAAATATTGAAAAAAGTACATGCTGCTGATTTTTGCAAGAAAAATCAGAAAATCAGCAAGTATAAACAAAAATATTGTTGTAAATCTACTCCTAATTGTTGTAGATCTGAACGGATACGCTGGCAGGTGAACCATTTACTCATAGTAGAAGAGTTCGTGGAGAAGTTGATCCAATTTTTGATCTACTTCGAAGGCACAATTTCAGTATCACTCCAGCATGATTCACATCACTGAGCTCAGCGGATCGATCAGCAAGAAGTGCCTCGCCTCCATGAAAGAGCCAGATTTCACAGGGTGCCTCGACATCAACTTGCAGTGCTCTTTTGCTAAGTGGAACCACACTCCCTGCTCATGTTCTTTTTCCTACTTTTCAAATGGCAGAAAATCTTCCTGTACCATGGGGAAACGCCATGGGTCCTCTAGCACTGCCGCATCTAGTCAACCCCCTCCCTCATAGAAATCACAAGAATTTCCTAAGATTTGATGGGAGTGGAAATCAAAGCACGGACGCACATATAGCTACGTTTATTATGTCATGCAACATTCTAGACGTGACTCATGAGGACGTATCGGTACGTCTCTTTCTAGAGACCTTGCAAGGGCCTGCATCAGAATGGTTCCAGCATTTACCAGCTAGATCCATCACCAATTGGGCCACATTGCGGACTGCATTTGAAGACAGATACAAACCTTCAGAAGATGCATTTGCGTTATTATCACAAATCACTCACATGAAGAAGGAGACCAATGAAACCATGTGTGATTTTATCACTTGATTCAATTCACTGATCAACCGTGTGCCGCTTGCCATGATGCCGACATTAGAGAATCAAAAGTGTTTCTTCTTGAATGCCATGAGTTCAAAAGTAAGTTTCTTACTTTTACAGGAACAGATACCCACCTTGGCCCTTGCTCAAGCTATGGCCATTTAGATAGAAGACAACCTTCTTATATCTGGTGAGTTAAGATGGGAGCCATCAAAATCAAAGGCTTCAACTTCTTCTCAGGCTACCTCATCAGATCCAGCATTCCAGAAGATGGCGAATGACTTGCTCTCATTAAAGAAGCAATTGGCTCAAACATCATCTACTACTCCGTACCGGGATATCCCACGGAGGAACTTCACTCCCAACAATGCCCCCCAAAGGACCTTGTTTTCCTACTGCTTCTCCAAGGTTAGCAATTGAAGCCCCTCTAGTTAATGCTTTGGTTGAAATCGAAGAAGATGATCCAAATTACGAAGAACCTTTGTCACAAGGTGAAGATGATCAAGATGTCGGTGAACCGACTGACGACTCTACTATTGGGTATATGGAATTTGAAGAGGAGGAATCTGATGAAGAAGAGGGTACCCAAGGGTATGTGAGTGGACAATCATACACAGTTTTCACTCACTCGCAAGGAAAAGAAGCAAAGGTTGCTGCTAAAAAACAAAAGGAAAGGTTGTGGTAACTCCTCCTCCAACGATCGTTAAAAGAGGTAATCCCCTTCCTACTCAACCTCCTATTAAACCTTTTGTAAAGAAATATTTTCCTCCCTATTTCTCCTCCAATTCAACCTTCCTCTAGTCCCATAAAGACCAGTAATCCTCCTCTACAAACGTGAAATGAAGGACTCATTCCTTCGTTAGCACAACCCTTGGTCACATTTGATATAGTTGATCACGCCAAAAAGACCAAGATCCAGATGTCTAAAGCTGAGTACCTTCAGTCCAACCCAGAGTAGCTTATAAGATTAACTAAGTATATCCAAATCTAGGTTGTCATCCCTCCTCCTATTTCCCCAAAAGGAATTCTTCCCATTCCTCCTACGTCTCACATAAACATTGCCTCGACTTCCGCATCAGGGAAAATTGAACCTTTTTATCTATCTCTCCTGATCAATGGTCATAAACTAAGTAACTGTATAATTGATTCTAGAGCTTCTGACAATGTTATGCTAGCAAAGGTCACCCATTCTTTGGGCCTCACACTTACTAAACCTTTTGGTAGATGCTACTCCATGGAAACCAAACAGGTACCATTGATTGGTCAGATCAAGGATGCACAGTTTGCATTCGCGGCATTTCCTAAGAAAAGGGTAAAAATGACTATTCTCATAGCTGATATTCCAGCAGCATATAGAGATATTGCTAGGGAGGAGATTTTGTAAAGAAGTTGGTGGGGAAATTCATATGGACTGGTCCAAAGCCAGGATTCCTGTCAAAGGGGTGATGCAGACATTGGAACCAGAGTCACAAAAGAAATATCTAGTCACCAACTCTGATGACCCTAAGGCTCAGATTCTTTTTGAATCATCAGGGATGGGGAACTACTTCCTGTCCAATGACTCAAATAGAATGGATGTTCTCATCCAAAAAGAGGATCTCAACAAAGTATGGACATTGCAGTTTGATGGCAGTTACACAACAAGTGGATGCGGTGTTGGGGCTGTTCTAATATCTCCTGAAGAGGATATTTTCCCTTTTTCTTTCAAGTTACAGTTCTTCAATACGAATAATACTGCTGAGTATGAATCCTTGTTACTTGGCATGCAAGCTGCAAAAGAGAAAGGAATCAAGAATCTAAGAGTGCAAGGTGATGCTGAGCTAATTGTCAATCAGGTAAAAGGGATATATCAAGTAAAAAATGACCGGCTCAGACACTACCGCAATGCCGTATGGGATAACATCGAAATATTTGATGCTTTCTCAATCAAAGCAGTTCCATGAGCTCAAAATGACATGGCTGATTCATTGGCCATCTCAGCCTCTCTCATGCTCCCTCACCCAGGGTTAAAAATAGATACATATACCATTGAGGTGGTTTTTCACCCAAGTGTGCTAGATAATTCACAACACTGGAAAGTGTTCAATGATGACAACCAACTTATCACCTTTTTGGAGAAAGCTGAAAATTTCAAAGAACTCCATTTCGATGGATCAACTTCTACGTGTCATGAGTCTCTCACCAGTCAAGCACATGAATCTGAAAAAGATACGGTGATACAACTCAAAGGAAATAAGATTCTGAAAGGTTTGGTTTCCTTAGAATGATTATTTGATAATCATGACCATTTTGTCAAGAAAAAGTGATAGGATGATCCTTGCTCTTCTCCGGAAACTGAATCCGTCAATCTGGGTACTACGGAACATCCTCGTTCTGTGAATATCGGGAAGTGTTGTACACCCGAGGAAAAGTAAAAATTCGTTAAGTTGCTGAAAAAGTACATGGATGTGTTAGCATGGTCTTATGCTGATCTGAAGTCTTTCAAGCCAAAGGACATTCGGCACGACATTCCGCTCAAGGATGATGTCAAGCCTTTCCATCAAAAGCAAAGGCATTACAACCCCAAAATCTCAGGTACCATCTAAGCTGAAATTCAGAAGATGCTGGATGCAAGAATTATTTTTCCAATTCATCACAGTACCTGGGTTGCAAATATTGTGCCTGTGCGGAAGAAGAATGGCGAGATACGCATATGCGTGGACTTTCACAACTTGAACCAGTCATCCTTAAAAGATAACTATCCACTACCGATAATGGATCAAGTGCTACAGGTAGTAACCGGTTCAGAAATGTTGTCTATGCTTGATGGTTTTTCAGGTTACAATCAAATTCAAGTCACGCCTGAAGATCAGTTCAAAACAACGTTCACCACTCCTTGGGGTACCTTTGCCTACAACAGAATGCCATTCGGTTTGATCAACGTTGGTGCCACCTTCCAATGAGCAATGGACTTTGCATTCAAAGGTATGATGGGAAAAGTCATCGTAGTTTACCTAGATGACCTGACCGTGTTCTCCAAAAGACAAAGTGATCACTGTGATCATTTGGAACAAGTCTTGATCAGATGCTGAGAGCACGGAGATTTCACTAAATCCCAAGAAGTCAGTTTTTGGGGTCACCGAAGGAAAGCTGCTAGGACATGTCATCAGCAGAGAAGGAACTAAGATAGATGTCGAAAGGGTCAAGGCTATTCAGAGCCTTACTTTGCCTACAAGCAAGACTGGTGTTCACTCTTTCTTCGGAAAGGTAAATTTTCTTAGACGCTTTGTTCCTGATTTTGCTGAGAAGACTCGTCATATATCTAATATGATGAAAGGGTCCCAAACATTCTTGATGGAGTGAGGAAGGAAAGACATCATTCGAAGACATAAAAACCTCCATCACTCACGCTCCTGTTCTAGTGTGTCCTGACTTCAGCAAAGACTTCATCATGTACAGTTATGCATCTGTGCATACTGTATCAGCTATCTTGATGCAAAAGAACTCCGAGGATATTGAATCCCTGATTGCTTTCATGAGCTCTCCTCTTAAGCCTCATGAACTGAAGATGTCACAATTGGAAAAGCATGCCTTTGCCATGGTAAAAGCAGTCAAAAATTTCCGCTACTATATTCTGAATTCTCATACAGTAGTGTTGGTTCCTGACACGGTTGTTAAGTCTATCCTGACTCAACAGGAGTTAGGGAGCTTATGAGGGAATTGGATCGCAAAGGTCCAAGAATATGATCTAGACATCAAACCAACTAAGTTGGTAAGAGGTAAGGGCCTGTGTCAGCTAATGGCTGAAAATAAAGACTCAGAGGTACCTGAAGAGAAAGTTGATCACATTGATGGAGAACAAAATGAACTGGAGAAAGTGGATTCTTTGCCCATGGTTCTATTTGTTGCCACCAATGACGAATGGTATTCTGACATCATGTTCTTTCTCACCTATGGTGAGTGCCCAACTCACCTAACCATAAAGGAAAAGTGAACGGTGAAGCTCAGAGCCGCAAGATATGTCATATGGGATGATGGATTGTACAAACGTGGAATTGACGATGTTTTTCTACGATGTGTTGACAAGCCACAGCAGGTAAAATTGTTGGAAGTTTTCATGACTCAGCCTGTGGTGGTCACTTCTCCTCATCCAGTGATAGCACATAAAATCATTTGGGCCAGGTACTACTGGCCAACGCTATTTCAAGATACAGCCACCTGGGTAGCAAAATGTGAACTTTGCCAACAGTTCGTTGGCAAACCAAAGCTGGCTGCGTTTCCCCTCAGGCCTGTCATCATTGACGAACCATTCAGACAATGGGGAATTGATTTCATTGGAGCACTCAATCCTCAATCGAGTGCTGGACATAGTTACGTCCTAACAGCAATGGATTACTTCATGAAATGGGTGGAGGCCATACCTGTCAAGCATGCCACTTCTGAAGTTGTTTGCAACTTCATCAAAGAGAATATTATTGTGAGATTTGGCATTCCACACAAAATCGTTGCTGATAATGCTT
This sequence comes from Taxus chinensis, assembly GCA_019776745.2. Taxonomy (NCBI): domain Eukaryota; kingdom Viridiplantae; phylum Streptophyta; class Pinopsida; order Cupressales; family Taxaceae; genus Taxus; species Taxus chinensis. The sequence goes on from CM034146.1 coordinate 830,763,580, forward strand.
CCAAATTCTCTTCACGGGAAGTTATTGGTTTTTTTTATGGATATGGAATAACCTTGGCTCATGCTTCTGATTATTATCCTCAGGGAAATGGTCAGGCAGAATCCAACAACAAGAACCTGGTGACTATCATACGGAAGCTAGTTGATGAAAACCAGTGGTCCTGGCACAAATCATTGTATGATGCTTTGTGGGTGGATTGTATCACTCCAAAGAGGTCTCTTGGCATGTCACCTTTCTAGGTGTTGTATGGGATCGATGCTAAAATCCCTATCTCTGCAGAACTTCCTGCTCTGCGCTTGGCTCGAGCAATTGAAGATGAAACTTTTCAGAATTCTCTTGAAAAGAGGATTATGTACCTAACGGAACTTGAAGAAAAGTGAGTGAAAGTGGTCGACAAGATCACTGAACATCAGAATCAAGTTAAGAGGTTGTTCGACAAGAAAGCTAAGTAGAGAGATTTTCAAGTGGGAGATCTTGTTCTTCTGTGGGACAAACGAAGAGAACCGAAAGGTATGCATGGGAAGTTTGACTCTCTTTGGAGAGGGCCATACAAGATCAAGCAGCTCAATGGAGGGAATAGTTTCTATCTCTCATATCTAGATGGAACCGAGCTCCCACTTCCCTATAGCGGGCAGCACCTGAAGATCTTCAGGAAGTAGAGCTTGCTCTCTTCTTTGTACAGTTTTCTTGTTCATTTTCATTTTGCTTTTGTTGTGTGTTTGCTTTCTGTTGTTGTGTGTTCCCTTCCTTTTTATTTTTTCGTCACCCTTGTTTTTGACTCTCTGTAACCCAATGGATAGGCACATGAAAAATCTGGGATTCTCTACCCTTAAGTTTCACTCAAAGATAGTCCCCAGAAAGAGCCAGCTGTTATCCTGCAAAATTGACAAGGGCAATTTGCAGGTAACTATACCAAAAATTCTGTTTTGGCCCCCAAGGAAGTTTGATAACGTTTCGAAATAGCCCAAAACTCCCTTTCAAAAAATCAAGTTGTTTCAAGACTTAGCCACTTTTTGCTTATCCTTCAGGGGAGAAATTTGTGTGTTGACATGTAGAAAAGTGCGCCATTTTACAAAGGGGAGAAATTTGTGTGTTGACATGTAGAAAAGTGTGCCATTTTACAAAGGGGAGAAATTTGTGTGTTGACATGTACAAAGAAAAGTGTGCGCCACTTTTATAAAGGGGATAAATTTTTGTAACTATGTGCCACTTTGAGAAATTTGTGTGTTGCATTAAGAAAACTGCGCCATTTTACAAAGGGGAGAAATTTGTGTGTCGACATGCAAAAATTGCGCCATTTTACAAAGGGGAGAAATTTGTGTGTTGACATGTAGAAAAGTGTGCCATTTTACAAAGGGGAGAAATTTGTGTGTTGACATGCAGAAAAGTGCTAAAACTACACCATTTTACAAAGGGGAGAAATTTGTGTGTCGACATGTAGCCAAAACTACACCATTTTACAAAGGGGAGATGGAATGTTGATCGTTTTTGTAAAATATTTTAAAAAGCATGTTGGCATACACGATGACCTCATCCATGTTGCACCATGGGATGTTGCCATCCAAAAACTTGCCCAAGTCAACTGTTGACTTTTTAGATATTTTCTAGATCTTTTGTAAATATCTTGTAAGATATTTTGTAAGTAGTGGGTTTTCTTTTGTCTTCTTTCCTCCTCTCCTTCTATAAATACTAGAATACTTGTTGTATTCTAGGTGAACATTTTTTGTATGAAAAGAGAAGTGAGGAGAGAAAGACTTTGTGTTTTCTTGCAACAGAAGAAATATTAATACACATATTCAGACTTTGTGCTTAATGTGTGTGTTATTTGCATCAGATCTTTCTTAAGTTAGATCTATGTTTTTATTCTGTTAGATTCATTCCTACTATTGTCATTTGTTCATCAGTATTGCTTTAATTGTTTATGCAAGTAAGTTTGGCTCTGTTTACTACCAGGATCAAAGCATAAACCTTCTGACCTTTCCGTCTTGGAATTCATTTCTTTTCTTCCTTTAGATCTACCCTCCTCCGTTCCTTCCCTCCTACCTTTCTGTTCATAGTTGGAACTACCTCTACTGGGATGAGATCCCAAACCTCCCTGAAGTTAGAATAGTGTAGATTTGCACAGATTCCTGCTTGATAGATTAGCAATAAACCAGTTTCACTTTGTTGTCTCAAAGAGGGGCTATGCCCTGCACACTGTTGGCCTGTTTCCCCATGACCTGCCTAACCGATAGATTTTTGGACCAATAGTTTTTGGTGACTCCGTTGGGGATCAAACTAAGGAAATAATTAAAAACTATAAAAATCACTACCAGATTACAAATTTTAATCCTTTGTTAAAAATCACATTTTTTACATAAGTGATCAAAAATGAAAATTTCCTTATGAAAATCCATATAATCTAGACCAGATAGAAACTTTTAGTTCACTGAGTTTTTACAAAAACTTGTATATTTCAGTAGATCTGAGATTATGACATTTTATGTTATTTTAAAAAACTTGCAAAATTCAAGTCAAAGATCTGAAAATCAACCTACTGAATTGACCCACCTTTTTATCCTTATTAATCTTCGTTAGAAAACTACAATCTGTTATTATTTAAGAGGGTAAAATTAAATATTGAAAAAAGTACATGCTGCTGATTTTTGCGAGAAAAATCAGAAAATCAGCAAGTATAAACAAAAATTATTGTTGTAAATTTGCTCCTGATTATTGCAGATCTGAACATATACACTGGCAGATGAACCATTTACTCGTAGCTGAAGAGCTCGTGGGGAATTTGATCTAATTTTTGATCTACTTCGAAGGCACAATTTCAGTATCACTCTAGCACGATTTGCATAACTGAGCTTAGTGGATCAATCAGCAAGAAATGCCTTGCCTCCACGAAAGAGTTGGATTTCATAGGGTGCCTCAACATCAACTTGTAGTACTCTTTTGCTAAGTGGAACCACACTCCCTACTCGCGTTCTTTTTCCTGCTTTTGAAATGGCAGCAAATTCTACCTATACCATGGGTAAACGCCATGGGTCCTTTAACACTGTCGCATCCAGTTAACCCCCTCCCCCACGGAAATCACAAAAAAAATCCTGAAATTTGATGAGAGTGGATATAAAAGCATGGACGTGCATATAGCTTCATTTATTATGTCATGCAACATTCTAGATGTGACTCATAAGGACATATCAATACAACTCTTTCTGGAGACCTTGCAAGGGCCTACATTAGAATGGTTCTAACATTTACTAGCCGGATCCATCACTAGTTGGGCCACATTACGAATTGCATTTGAAGACAGATACAAACCTTTAGAAGATGCATTTGCGTTATTGGTCGCAAATCACTCACATGAAGGAAGACCAATGAAACCATGCGTGATTTTATCACCTGATTCAATTCGCTGATCAAACCATGTGCCACTCGCGATGATGCCAACATTAGAGAACCAAAATTGTTTCTTCTTGAATGCCATGAGTTTGAAAGTAAGTTTCTTACTTTTACAGGAATAAATACCCACCTTGGCCCTTGTTCAGGCTATGGCCATTCGGATAGAAGACAACCTCATTATATCCAGTGTGTTAAGATGGGATCTGTCAAAATCAAATCCCCCAACTTCTTCTCAAGCTACCTCATCAGATCCATCATTCCAAAAGATGGCAAATGACTTGCTCTCATTAAAGAAGCAATTGACTCAAACATCATCTACCCCTCTGTATCGGGATATACCACCACGTTTCCCACAGTATAGGAGGGATGATGTGGAGAGGCCTCTACCTCTACCACAACCGATAGTACCGATAGGGTAAGAGGAGCAGGTGATAGACCGGTGGATTGATGATGCTGGGGTGACTGATAGATACAGGAAGTGGTGGGCTACACATTTACGAGCAGTATCGACGAGGCCAAGGCAACCGGATTTAAGCCACCATCACAGTTTAGAGGGACTCCATATAGGGGCAAGTGGTTACCCTGATTACACAGTTGGGGATTGTACATGAGCAACTGACAGGTTCAGAGGCACAAGTTGTTATGTTGTAGGCATAGGTGTCCACTCTACAAGCCCATGTAGTGCAGGGACAAGCTACCCGCACATGGTGGAGATGGGGATGGGGTACAGGTGGTAGACCTACAGGTGCATATTACAGTTTTGTAGGGGCCATTTGGCCACTATACATGTGTAGGTTGCGGTCCTTCAGGCCCAAATACAGGCTTAGGTACAGGTTTCCTCAGGACAGGAACAAGCACAAGGACATGGTCCTTATTTTACAAGTACCAACAGGAGAGGGTCTTGAGAGAAAGGCACAGGGGCCGAGACTAATGACTCCACCACAAAATAGTACTGATAGGTAGGTTGAGAGATTCCTTAGGTAAGTTCTGGTATTATCAGGATATTTTTTATGACTGCGGGGATATATTTTCTATCCTATGGGAAGTATAGAGAACAACAGGACTCAAGTGAGAGGACTAGGTCACATACCCATAGTGTAGAGAGAATAGGGGGCCATCAAGCCCCCGAGATAGGGGTCAGGGCGAGGCCACTAGTTCCATGTAGGCTAGCCCTAGGTGAAGTACCAGTAGAGATCTGACCAGAACCGATGATGAGTGGTGAGATGCTAGCTGGATGTTTTACGAGGGTAGAGGAGGAGGAGGAGACATGTGAGATAGATATGGAGGATATCCGGTAGGGTGATGTCTGATAGTCGTATGTATCTCCTGTTTTATATAGTTGTTTATTTTTTATATACCAACCTGCATGCCGAAGAGAGTGAGGATGTACATGATATTTTTTAATATTTTTGATGATATACCGGCCTACGTGTTGAAGATGGTGAGAATGTATCTGAGTGATTAGAGATGATTGTGATTATTATTGGGATATATGTTCACATGTATTTCTATACAGACTATCTGATTTATAGATGATGGTGTTTATAGTATGGATGGTGTACATATTTTAATTTTCATTGTTATGTATAGATATGTGGAAATCAAGTGGATTAGGCCTGATAGAGTCAAGGTCGTGTAGGCATGGTGGATTCGGGTCTATTTAGGCATGGATGGAGTCAGGTCACAGGCATGGATTGAATCAGGTTAGTTTAGGTATGATGGAGTTAGGTTGATTTAGGCATGGTTAAGTAAGGTTTATTTAGGCATGATTGAGTTAGGTTGGTTAGGTATGGTTGAGTTTCTAATTCATTAATTTGTGTAATTAATGATGATGTGGATCATGTTTAAAATGATTTGTAGGAAAATGTCTGATTACGGTAAAGAAATTGTAGACAAGATGAAATGACTGTATGAGTGATAATGGTAAAGATGTTAAGCAATTGTTGTTTGTTTGGTTTAATTTCCAATTACTGATAAAAAAGGAAAATAACTAGGGTAGAATGTGAATAGGAAAGGGGAAGAGGGAATTAGTTTGGTAGTAGAGAGTGGACGAGATAACCTCCAAGGCCCCCCTGCCATCAAAGTGCTACCTATATAGTCCTAGCGAAAAGGGACCTCAGGTTGATGTAGTTCTCCCATAATCTTGGGAATATTTATGATGAAGTAGAGGAATGAATTGATAGGTGTTGGGCACGGGTGAATGTAGGTCATAGGCATGGTTGAGTTTAGGTCATAAGCATGATTGATTTATTTGAAATATGTGTTGATGAGCTGGTCTTGTTATAGGAGAATCAATAGGTGATGAAGAAGGTAGAAACGTAAGAGGTGGAAAAAGAACCACCTAATTGATAAAAACCCTAATGAGTCTACCATACCCTAGATGGGCTTATGAACGTAAGACCCTATAGACCTTGCATAATGGATGATTCTAAGAGTGAAGAAAAGTTACATGATCACAAAATGTCACGGTTGCGGCGAGTCCCTTGAGTAGAGAGGAAGTTAGAATAACAAGGTAAATGAGGTGAGAATGGGTGTTTTAACATAACTTAGTGTACGACATGATGTTATTCTTAACAAGAAACCCAAGATAAAAAATAGGCAAGTCCATGAAGAAAATTTCATCTTTTTCTTCATTTGTTTGTTTTTAATAGGCTAATCGATTCTGGAAGTCTAGATGGGATGAATACATATCTCCTTCAGGTCTTCATGAAGCTAATCGATGCGGTAAGCTTCTGAATATTTATTATATTTTTATAATGACTTTATATAGTTGTCCTTCAAGGGAGCAGTCTATTGATAATGGTAGAATATAAAGAAGAGATATCCCTTTTGAGGGAGTTATCTTGTGCTAGAAGTTTGACTCAAGGAGTTGTATCCATTTTTGTTTTTAGACGTTTAAGTCAAGGATAAGACTATAGAGGAAGATTAGGTTCTTATTTAAAAGACAAGACCGTAGCACACAAAGATTAATTGTGGAAGAGGTGATTTCGAGTGATGAACAGCCATGGGATCGCATCTTGTAGAAGATGAAAAGTATCCATGAGAATCATGCTATGAGTAGAGTCGTGGTACTCATATTGAAGATAAGGCTGAAAGGTGACATGAATCACATGATTCTTTTTGAGTCATGGATCCTCAAAATGGGTAATATGGATGGTGAACAACGCTCAAGGGACAAACGATCAACTGACGGAAAGTGATATAGGACTTGATATCAACAATAGAAGGGTCGAAGATGCAAGACATTAAGGGGCTCAGGTTTGGGTTTACCTTCGAGTGAAGACAAATGATAAGCACCTAATCCATAGGCATGGGTAACGATATAGGGTTCGAGCTAATTAGGAGCAAATTTTCCCCATTTACTTTTCTCCTCTTTGGTTACACATTGATTTTCCTTCAGGACGAGGTCATTGACCTGAAAGGTTTTTTCGTGAACACGTTTTTCATAGGAACATTTGATACGTTTTTAGTAGATTTGGAGATGGTCAAGAGCATTGAGACGAAGTTCATCTAATAATTTAAGTTGTGCCAAATGATCCTAGCGAAATTCATCGTCGTTGAGCATATCTTGTAGTGAGATGCGGAGAGATGGAATCTAGACTTCAAGAGGTAAGGCAACCTCAGTATCGTAGACTAGAGAAAAGGGGGTGGTAGTAGTCGAAGTACGAATACTAGTGCGATAAGCCCTCAAGGTGAAATAAATGTGCATATACCAATCTTTCCTAGTATCATTAACTACCTTCATAAGAATTTAGTTCAAGGTTTTATGGGGTGCTTCGGATTGACCATTGGTTTGTGGGTAATAAGGTGATGAGAAACTAAGTTGGATGGCGAAAGCATCACATAGTTTGCGTAGGGTTTTGTTTTTAAATTGTTTTCCATTATCAGTGATAATGCAGTGAGGGACCCCAAAACGACAAATGATGTGATGGTTGATAAATTCACATATTTTCTCATCTTTTGTAGAAATTAGAGGAATGGCCTCTACCCATTTGGTGTAATATTCGGTAGTGGTTATGATCCATTGGTGGCGTTGTGAAGAATGGGGGTTGATCTCACTGACAAGATCAAAACCCCATTAAGAGAAAGGCCAAAGGTCTCGTGTGAATTGTAATGCATGACTAGGTGTGTGATGAAGATTAGCATGTTGTTGGCATTTTATGCAACGTTTGACATAATGAAAATAGTCGTGGTTTAAGGTTGGCCAAAAATAATCTAGGAAAAGAATGCACTTTGTGAACGCTAAACCACTAAAGTGACCTCCACAAATTCTATCATGGAATTCCTTAATGGTGTAGGGAATTTCAGAACTCGTAAGGCATTGTAAGAGAATTTTTTTGAAGCCACGCTTATAAAGAAGACCACCCATGATGACATAACAGGAGAAACTTGTAAGAAAGGCATGTTGTCCATTACAAGTGAGATCAGCGGGTAGAATGGAAAGGTAAAGATAGTTTGCATATTGCTTATACCAAAGGTCACGTGGGTCAAGGGAAATAGTTATGATGGAGTAAACTTCACGAGGTAAATAAGAGGGTGATTGTAGCCTTTGTATGGTGAAAAAGATTTTAAAGTTAGCGGGTGAAGTAGGTATTTGAGAATCCAAACATGCCATGGTATCCGCAAATTTATTGGTAGAACGTGGGGTGGTTTGAAGTGAGTAACGGTCAAAGGTGGTCAAAAGTATGTCTACATGATACTTATACTTTTGAAGTATCTCATTACGGCACTAGTATATACCATTGACTTGGTTTATGACCAAATGAGAATCACCAAAGATGTTGATGGACTTAACATCAAAGGTATAGGCATCTTGGAGGCCTAGTATGAGTGATTTGTATTCAACAATATTGTTTGTACAATCAAAATCAAGTTTGAAAGATAAAGGCATGGGTTCACCCTCGATAGGAATTAGGACAACACCACCCCCACCCTGACACTGACACTTGGAGCCATCAAAGAAGAGTGTCATTTGGTAAGCGGGTTCATCCAGGGAAAGGGTAGTTATGGACTCGTTTGGGAAGTTGAAGCTAGATGGTTGATTCAAAAAAATAGGTGCATCGACCAATTGGTCGGCGATAGCCTGGCCCTTGATGGGATTTTGATGAATGAATTCAAGGTCGAGGTCAGCTAGAAGCATAAGCCAATGTGAGGCATGTTGATTTTGATAAGGTTTGGCATACATATAGTGTAATGGGTATGTATTAGTAATGACTAAGGTTTTGTGGTTAAGTAGGTAATGGCAGAGTTTGGTGGCGATGAAAACTTAGGCTAGGAATTTTTTTTTGGCATGGGTATATCTAGTTTTGTAGTCAAGAAGGATACAAATTATGTAATAAACCAAGCAAGAAAGGTAAAAGTTCATGCAACTTTTCCAAGAGTACCCAGACATATTTGCTTGGAGCTATGAAGACTTGAAAGGTTTTAATCCCAAGCTAGCTCAGCATACAATTACATTGGATCCAAGTGCTAAGCCCATCAGGCAAAAACAAAGGCCAGTCAATCCACACACGGAGCCTCTCATGAAGAAGGAATTGAATAAGTTGATAGAGGCAAGTATCATATTTCCCATTAAGCATTCTAGTTGGGTTGCAAACTTAGTTCCAGTCAGAAAAAAAAGTGGAGAAATCAGGTTATGTGTAGACTTTAGAGATTTGAATAGAGTGTCCCTCAAGGATCACTACCCACTCCCCTCTATGGAGTAGATTTTGCAAGTTGTTGCTAGCTCTGAGAGGTTTTCATTGCTAGATAGTTATTCAGGGTATAATCAGATCATGGTAAAGGAAGAGGATCAGTTCAAGACAGCCTTCACCACCAAATGGGGAACTTACGCATATAGAAAAATGCCATTGGGGATGTCCAATGCTGGAGCTACCTTCCAAAGGGCGATGGATATGGCGTTCAAGGGATTGATCAACAAGATATTACTAGTATACTTAGATGATATCACTATTTTTTCTAAAAGTATAGTAGATCATCTCTTTCATTTGAGACAAGTGTTCCAAAGATGTAGAAGATTTTGGGTGTCCTTGAATCCCAAGAAATGTATTTTCCTAGCTCATGAGGGAAAGGTCCTAGTCCACATTATTTCCAAAGAAGGATTAGTAATTGATCCATAGAGGGTTGAAGCAATAAAGGCACTGCCACTACCAAGTCACAAGAAGGCCCTTCAAATTTTCTTGGGTAGGATCAATTTTGTTCGGAGGTTTGTTCCAGATTTTGCAGCCCTTTTCAAGCCAATAACCACGATGTTAAAGAAAATCATGGCTTTCAAATGGACAACTGAGGGTAAGGCATGTTTTGAGGCAATCAAAGAGGCAATCTCACAAGCTCCAACTCTCATTAATCCATATTTCTCCAAATATTTCATCCTTTATGCATTTGGAGGTGATGATACAATCTCTACAATTTTAGTACAGCAGAACAAAGAAAAGGCAGAGAAACCAATTGCTTTCTTTAGCTAAAGCTTGGAGGGCTATGAGGTGAGATATTCCTTCATTGAGGAGTATGTTCTTGCAGTGATTAGGAGCTTGAAGAAATTTAAGCATCTAGTTTCAAATAACAAGGTTCAACTGTTGGTTTCTCATGTGGGGTTAAAAGACTTTCTCCTCAACAAAGATTTAAATGAAAAACGTGCAGGGTGGATTACTCGTGTCATGGAGTATGACATTGAGATCAAAATCACCAAGCTGGTCTGAGGAAAGGGGTTATGTGAAAAACAGGTCTTGAGTAAATCAATGGAAGCAAACAATGAGAAGGATGTTGTTTTGACGTTGCAAGACATCCATGAACCAAGAAGCATTCAAGAAGAGAATGATAGTGTCATCACTCCTTGCTGGACCCAAGACATAATGCACATCCTACACATAGGCCTATGCCCTTCAGAGACGAACAAAACTAAGAGAAGACACTTCAGATTGCAGGTTGTCCCATATGCGCTTGTTGATGGCGTTTTGTTCAAGAAGGATGTAAATGGAGTGCTACTGAGATGCATTGGGACAAACCAAATCAATAGAATGCTAGAAGAGTTCCATGGTGGATCAGCTGGGGGTCATTTTTCTCCAAGGATGACAGCCCTCAAGATCATGAAGGTTGGCTATTATTGGCCCAAGGTATTAAGTGATTGTTATGCATGGATCAAGAGGTGCAAAAGTTGTGCATTCTTCACAGGAAAAGAAAGATTAGCAACCCTTCCATTGCACCTAATTTCAGTCGACTGGCCATTCATGCAATGGGGTTTGGACTTCATTGGAGTCATTAACCCAAACTTAAGCCAAGGACACAAGTGGATTCTAACAACAACAGACTACTTCACCAAATGGACTGAGGTAGTGACACTCAAAGAAGTGAATAAATCTAGCATTCTAGACTTCTATGAGGGGATAGTAACTAGATTTGGTGTACCTACCACTATAATATCAGATAATGCTTTGGAATTCATAGGATCACAGGTGACTGAGTGGGCTGTCAAAAATGGGATTTATCTGAGCACTTCATCAAACTATTACCCTCAAGGTAATGGCTAAGCTGAGTCTACCAATAAGAATTTGTTAAGGATCATCAAGAGGACTCTTGATGAAAATCAGAGGACTTGGCATATTAAATCGAAATCAACCTTGTGGGCTGATAGGATAACTCCCAAGAGATCCAGAGGTAATTCTCCATTCAAGCTTATTTATGGAAGAGAGGTAATCTTGCCTATGTCACTTGATTTGCCAATGTTGGAACTCATGAAACAATTGGAGTTGTTGGAGTTTGAACCCATGGAGGTGAGATATGCAGAATTGATGGGGCTCCAAAAAATCAAAAAACATACAGCCCAAGCAATGGAGAAGGATCAAGCCTTGATCAAGAAAACTTTTGATAGGAAAGCTAAGGCTAGAACCTTCCAAGTTGGAGATATAGTGTTGAAATGGGATGCAAAATGAGAAAATATAGGAAGGCATTCAAAGTTTGATGCCATTTGGAGTGGCCCTTACATGGTCATAAAGTGTAAGAGCAGCAACACATTCCAATTGTCTACATTGGATGGTGAAGAACTGCAGATTCCAGTTAATGGAATCCATCTAAAGCATTGCTACTAAGAGGGAAACTCCTGACCTTATACATATTAGCTTAGATTTTCATTCCTCCAAGTGCTTGTGCAGATTTTTTTTTTGTAGTTTAGTTATCCATTTCCCTAAGTGCTTTGACACAAGCTTGATGTCCCTGAAATGCAGTCTTACAGGCCACGTCCAGATCAGGTGATGTTCTACGCTCACAATCTTCCTCCTTGTAATTCTCTAATCAGTTGGGGGTACCAAGTAGAAAATTTTATGACTCCATGCCCAATGGATTGCTTCAGGCAACTGGTTATTTCATTTAGCAGGCAGATGACCCCTTTGAGTCACCAAAATTGTTATCCAAAATAAGCCCTTGCTCATTTTTTACTAACTCCCTTCATTTCTTCCTTCTTTGTGCCTCAATCAATTTTTTTCACTTACAGGCACTCAAAATTTTATAGAAATGATTTTACCAGATAGAGAATCTTCTCAGCTTTCCAGAAAGGTAATGTTTTCCTTCTAACTCCTTGGATTTTGCAAGTTATGGCTCGACGGAGTTTGAGAGGGGAATTTTCCCTAGGGAGGTTTGCGGCCAATAGGAAGTTGCCACGTGGCATCAGAATGTCGGGGAGCGGGGGAGGTTTTGATTTTTTTCCAAGGATCATTCGGGGAAGTCAAAGGAATTTTTCAGCCTGAAGGCCTGCCAGCCAATAGGAGGAGGCCACGTGTCCATAGGGTCGTCGGAGTTCAGATCGGCGGGAAGAAATTTGAAAAAATACCAAAGTTGGCGTAAAGGGGATATCTTGGCCCGAAGGCCCGACATCGAATCACAAATTTCCACATGTCCTCGGAGCATCAAGAGGTGGAGGCATGGAGGGAAATTTTTCCTTTTACCAAAGTGTGGAAAATAATGCAATGAAAGCCCGCCCCTGATGGCCCTCGCTAATCAGAGCATGCCACGTGTCCATGTGGCCGGCAAAAATCTTAAGGCGGGTCTTTAAGGGGAAATTTGGAGTTTAGGCCCATGCCAATAACAACACACCACGTGTCCCATTTGGGGAAATGGTCAGAGTCAATGGATATTTTGGAAGCGATGGCCTGTCAGCAAATGAAAAGGTGCCATGTGGCATGGGGCCAACGGAGATTTTTTGGAAAATTTTCCAAAGTCCAAAAAAGTGTAAAATGGTTAGGGGAAGGTCCGCATCCAATCAAAATGTGCCACGTAGCCTCAGAGTGGTAGGGGGAAAATTTTTTTGGGGAAATTTTCTCAAAGTTCAAAAAGAGGGAAAATTTTAAACTTTTGGCCCGCCAAAACTCAATTTTGCCCTAGTTTTTCCCTAAATCTTCCGAAGGGCATAACTTTTGATCCAGAGCTCATATTTTAGCGTTCTTAGTGTCATTGGATATCTTGTGAAATTATCTACATGATGGAGGGCTCAATTTTGTATTTTGGTGGGGTTTGGAGAGAGAAAATTTTAAAAAAACACCTCTGGCACGGGAAGGAGAGTAGAACTGATGTTTCAACCACCATTTTAAATGAAGTATGGCTTCCATTCTCTCCCAGCATGGCCAAAGACATTGGGGAATGAAATTTCAAGGGTAACCATGTTGTTTTAATGTAATTTGGTCAGTGGTTGAAGCATCCTTTCATGTTTTCCCACGTTTATTCTTCCTAGCTCGCATTTTTCACCATTAAAACCCAGATTTGGCTCATTTTGTAAAGGTTGAACATTTTTATGAACTGCAGGCTCCCTTCTTAACCCTAGAAAGTGATTTTGTGGAATATTAGACCTCTTTTCAGGAATGCAACTCATTTTCTACCTCTCTGTTATTGTAATGCATGTATTTTTGAATGGGAATGAAAGTGCAAGCTCTGTGAATGAGTTTCAATCCTCTTCTTGTATTGTTTTGCTTCATTTCTGATCTTTCATTACATTTCAGTAGTTTGTGTATGATGTTTGTTGCATTCCTTTAATCTGTGTCAATTTGTAGAAGTATATGTTCATTACTTCTTTGGTGTATCACCTTGTTAGTATTTGTTTTATTTCTTTTGCATCCTCTACCTCTGTCCCCTTGCAATTTAGAGTAGGATCTGATATTAAACCTCTGCAATTTTCAAGTTATACATCTGATCAAAGGAGTTGAGGAACCAACCTCTAATCTAGAGATTATTTTCCCATTTTGTAAGTCCCACACTTAGGGAAAAGATTCAATGTTGTTCAATCACACTGGATGTCCATTATCAAACTAGAAATTTGATAAACATCCAGGGGTGCTATGAACCTGCACTAACAAGAACCCCTAATGGGTCCCACCGGGCATGCCAAAATGTTTCACCATTTTCTTTACATTTTGAATGACGAAACAGATAAGGGTGAAGGCCAAGGAGGAATACCTATTTATGTTGGTTGGTAGATGGTTGTTGCGCATGTATTGACTTCTCGATCCATAGCTTAATGTGAGAGATTCTTTTTGGCTAGGAGGAACTACCTGTAATAAAAAAACAAGACCACCAGAGAGGAGTTAAATGATATATGATAGTGGACTACCTAACATATATTAGATACGGGAAGTGTGATACTCCCTAGATGGCTGTCAATCCACTGTTTAAAACAAATTAATGCGAGAAATAAACAAAATCCTATCGTAGTTGATATGATTTAGGTATCTCATTCAAGCACAATAAGAAAATCTAATATAACAGGCTAGTTTATAGTCAAATTTGAAGGGTAGGTAGTTGTCAGGTTATTCGAACTGGTTAAGATCAGGTTCTGGGTTGTTTAAGTCACTTGATAAAAGGTTGCTTGGTTATGTTGTTGGAAAATGTGTAAAACACAGAGAGCGATGTCAGTTGGGTATAGCCGACGGCGGTTAAGGGGAGATCGACGACGGTTTTGGGTGACCGGCGTCAGTATGGTTGGGGTGATAGGAACTTAATGAAATATGGGTGTGGGGATTGAGTTGGGGATAAATAGAGATGAAATGGTTCATGGGGAGGTAGGTAAAGGTCTCAATATGATCAGAAGCGGATAACAAGTGAGAACGGGTGATTTAATGGTGTGTGTAGAAGAATGGTTGAGTTTGCAAGCAGGTAAGAGATGAAAAATGGACATGTAAGGTATGAATTGATAACAGAAGTAAAAAAAGCCTATTATATTTAAATAGACTATGTTGGTAGAAGGTATACTCGTTGTTTGATGCAAGTTTGATGCCAGAATGGTGATGGTATTTGATCATAAGAATGGTGTTTGGTGCCACATTAGTGTTTCCCGGAATGCTCCTGTGAGTGTAAATGCTTCTAGATATATCTTGATGTTGGTTGTGGGTGTCTGGGTGTGTGAAAAGACTTTGGTTTTGCTTGCATGTAACTCCTTTCTCGTCTTCTTTCTCTCAGAATGTGCCAACCCAAAAAAAAAGGTTGTTTAGGTGAATAAATGGTAACCGACGATGGTTTCAGGTTGATCAGCATCGGTTTAAGTGTGACTGACATCGGTTAAGGTGGGATTCCCTAGGTTTACTAAAATGGGTAGATATTTCTAATTTATTGGGCCCAGTTAGTTTGTTCTCATGGAATAGAACGAAAACTCCCCTTCTAGTGAATGGGAATGTGGTTAGAGATATTTTAGGGATTAATTTTAGGGTTTAGACCAAATCTTATCTCATTAAGGCAAGTAAGACTTAGTTATTGTTAGTTATGGCAACATGCCAAGAATAGGTCTAGGTTGAGGTGGCTAGATGAGATGTCTAAGTGAGGTGAAAATTAGTTCAATTAATGTAATTAAATGATGAATATTGTGAGGATGTGTATTAATTGGGCAACTCTGATGTTGTGAAATTCTATGTCCCCCCTGTTCATTCCAGGGAACACAATCCTCTTTCCCCTACCATAAGATAGAGGTGGAAGGGGACATAATAATGATTTACTCCTTAAGCACTAAGTTAGATTAGTGGGGGTGGCCACAATTGTGGGTTGAATTTCATTTTTCATTTGCAAAAGATCTAGGAGCATTAATACTTTAACATTAAAAGATTCAGTATGTTGATTATTTAAATAACAAAGAAAAATAAAACGAACAATAAGAACTTCAAATTAATAAAAATGAAATCAATCGAGATTTCTTACACTATAAATGTTGTTTTCTGTAATCAGCAGACTATGACATTGAGTGGAAGGGGGGTGGTGGCATTGCAAAACCTGAATTTAGCAAAAAACAATTAAAAAGAATGATAAATTCCTATAAGAAAGACTTATATAACTAAAATTTAATTCACTATTTATTATTTACTTATTACCATAACTTGAAGGGTTGGGTGACGAAATGGTACAGAATCAATATCTTATTGCTCAGTTATGTATGTGGTGTATGCGCTAGTATGAGCAAACACCATGTGTCTCAGAGTCACTGATGTGCTGGAGAAGGCTAAACATTAGGATAATGAAATATGTCATTGTGAAGAATCAAAGATTCAGATTATCATTAGTCTATAAAGTAATTTAATAAAACTAAAATGATTATGCAATATGTATAAATTAAAACATGGATTTTCCATAGTGGCAATGCGCACATTCTATCTTGGCTTTGGGACTGGGATTAATCCATAGAACTGTGCATCCATTTTGATGGTGTTATCCATCTACGATGTTGGCTACTAGTGAAAAAAAAAGAGTAAATAATCATGATGACATCAATTAAATTGTTTCCACCCAAACCCCTAAGGCCCAGTAGGGTTATGTGCATGAATTTTCGCATTACGGTGTTCCATTGTTTTGCTTTCTTTGACCTATTCAAAACAGAGTTACGAACTATATATTTATAAGAATTAATTTAAAAATGATTTTGTTTTTAAAAAGAATCAATATTAAATGCTTTTAAAACCAAATACTCACTAACTAATTGTCTAGAAGAATTCCATGTTTATCCATCTTCTCGTGTAGATAATTTGGAACAGTTGTTAATTAGAGTCCACAAAAACCCTCATAATATAAATTAAGAACATAATAGGAACAAGAAATAACTGCAGCAAGATTCAATTTGGCTCTGGCAAGGTCAACACGAATCCTTGATGAAAGAAATGTGCACCAATAGAATCTAACACTTTAAATGGTTTGGAGAAGGTAGTATAATGTCCACTGAGTAATGTTAATGTATATTTGTTGTAACACTGTGTGGAACTGGAAAAATTCTACCATTTCTAGGAGAAAGGGGTATTTGATAGCGTGTGTGTTAATCCCTCTTTCAGAGGGATTATTAACCTCAGCCTCAACAGAAATATCGTAATGAGAATCTAAAAAATTATTTTTCTCATCAGGTATAATGGATTTGGTGGTTACAGGCAATGCATTTTGATGAGGTAGGCATGTTAGACGATGAATATCATCAGGTGTTATTCTGATGACAAACTGGAGGGATGGTAATGCAAAAGTGAAAGTGCCATCAAAACTATTATACACTTGCATTAAATTATTTAATAACTTGTGTTATGTCTGATACTAGGGCATGTAAATAAATCCATGAATCCCTGAGCTACCAATCCAATCAGATTAACTGATTATTTGAAGGTCTTCCAGCAGTTGTAGTAACTACGGATACAAAATGTTTTGATAAACATAGGAATTTGTTTTAATGGATTTTTTTCTAGGTGTCATTAATCTTGAATCTTGAATCCTTGATTTTTTTATTATTTGAAAAAAAAGAGGTGTTGGCAAATGACAGATACCTATATACAAAGGTTGTAGAAAAAATATGGAAGTGGACGTGAAGGATGGAAGGTTCGGAGGCTACAATACTGGAAGTGGACGAGAAGGATGGAGGTTCGGAGGCTACAATACTGGAAGTGGACGAGAAGGATGGAGGTTGGAGCTCTGAAAAAATATCTCGGAGAAACCTGCATGTTAAAATGGGAAAAAATCAGTGGGGATGAGTATATATAGGAAAGGAAAGGCTGGGTGGCCATGGCCTGTAGATCAAGGTTGAAGACACGTGGCTTGGGGAAATACAGATAAAAACAGAACCAAAAGCATTATCGGGTGATAACAACAAAAAAAGGATGCGACTTGTTACCATTCGGGAATATAATCAAAATCTAGTTACCGACCGACAACATTGCGCCACCATCCAAGAATGAGTCTATTTCATTAACGATCGACAACACATATGTTAGTATTTGGTTACTAGTTGGTAATACATATGTTAGTGTTTTTTTTGTCGGCCGGTAACACATGTGTCAGTATTTTTGTTAGGTTAGTAACACATGTGTCAGTGTTTTCATTTGGGAACAAGTGGGATGTGTTACCGACCGATAACACATTTGCTTTATTTTTTGGAGTTATTCCGTTCATGCTCGCCTAGTAACATTACCTACTTGTCAATCAGTAACAACCCCAAAAACATGATGTTTGCCACTGGTGACTTTCAAAACACCTCTATACACCACCGTCGCGAAACCCTTAATTTTCTACATTTGCCACCCGTGTAAATTACCTTTTCATTAGATTTTCCACCTATTCTATAATAATTTTTTTGAGGGGGGTGGTCTTCAAATAAATCCTACCATAAATGATTGGGTGGGGCCTATATTCACATATGTGAAAATTTGTATGATTTTTAGTCCATGTCCAAGTTTTTGTTAGGTAACTCATAGTTTACCTAGGTTAATGTTAGCATTTATTGTGGTATTTTGATATTGGTATATGGTTATGATTGCATAACCATTTGCATTGTTTTATTATTCATGTAGGATAATTTGTTACATAGTTGTAAAAATTATATTTGTTTGTATTTTCATATCATTATGCTTCCTGGATGTTTTTTAGAAGCTACTGTAATTGTGTTTATTGTTGCACCTATGCAACATCTTATTTGTTAGCATATGATTGTGCAATATCTATAAATATTGCAATCATTTCTATTGTATATGATTTCATTAGACATCAATAGAATTACAAGGCTTTTTTCCCTCTTCAACATTTGATATCAGAGTAGGTTGGAGCTCCTATGAGCAAAAAAGGTGTGCAGAGAGAGTGCAAAAGAGATAGAGGAGCTTGGAGAAGAATTTACAACATTTGGAGAGCTTGTGTAGTTGCCTGCTACTTCTTAGCCCCATCCTTGCATCCCCACAAACCTCTTATTTAGTTCTAGGTGTTTGAAACAATTTTTTTTACATTGGTGCCCCCGGCACCAAAAAATTTTGCTACAGAAAAAGAATTTTTAAAAAAATCAAATTTTCCCCACTAGGGGTTTTACCTCTAAATTTAGAGGTGTTGATAGAATCTGATATTTTAACAGACTATCATATTCAAGTTAGCTCATACTAAGCTCTCCATTTGAACACTGAGATACTTTGGACTGGTGAGCTATATTGAGTTGGGCTACCTCTCTCTCTAGCTGAGATAAACATCTAAACAGAGATGTCTCCATCAAGTTGGTTGAAACAAGCCGATATTGCACTTGTGAGTTACATTAGCGAGCTGTGTTGTAGCACCCACCAAGCCTCAAATATTGGAGCTGAGTTGGGTCACTTTTTTGACTACCGAGTAACCTGTACATCGAGCTATTCAAAACAACACACAAATACAAAACTAGAACATTGAACTAAGCCCATTGTTCCGATCAAGCCCTCTTTCACTGACCAAGCTTTGTTATTGGATGGGTCGTTTGAACATGCAAAACAAAACAAAGTTCTTGCAAACACAAATCACTGAGTAAAACAACATTGAAGCGGTTGTGTACATCACCTTGAAGCCGAGTTGGGGCCATCCCCAAAGAATGGATATTGCCTCTTCTCGAGCAACGCAACGACGAGTTCAACCGAGCCAGAGCCATCCAAAAATAGAGGATCTTGCACACGAAGCAAACAAAAAAGAAATAACAAATCAATAAGTGGTGAAAGATAACAATAAATCTAAAACAAAACAAATCTATTTTCTATGCAAAACCTAAATTTCCTACACCACATCTCCAGCCACGTGGACCCCCATTTGATTAACACCATGTCTATTTTGAAAGGTAGGGGCACTTAAAATTTTGGTTAAATTCAAAATTTTAAGATAGAGGTGCATGCATTGTGATTGTTTTATTAGTTAGCCGAATGGTCTTTCAAGGGGTAGGTGATAGGTTTGAACCCCACGTAAAACATTTTTTAATATAATTTTTTGAATTTCACGGTCTATTTAACAACTGCCAACAAATATAGTAGTAAAAATATCTTCTAAAGCCACTAACCACAACTAAACACCCTCTAAAATTACCAAGGAAAACCCTATAGAAGGGGAATTTTTTTTCTCCCATTTCACTCAAAATTTCATTTTGAGCAACATTTTCTAAAGGGGAGACATTTAAAAATTACATTTTTAGTTATTTTTTTGCGATTGTTTGCATTGAGAGCCATACTGAGCTCCGGAGGCTACCAAGGACTCGTAAACTAATTGTTTTTCGTGTCATTCAATTTTTCTACTTATTGGATATAATACTACACTTTTAGTGTATATTTCAGTGATTTGTACTAATTTTCAGGTTTGCCCATATTTAACCACAAATATTGTAACTGCTAGAAACTAGCAGAGATTTATAAACAAAATTAGTAAAAATTTGGTTTTGTAACACTCATGAGATCTTCGGATCTCTTTTGTAGCTTTTGATTTATACAGTGCCTATGGGTAAAGTCGTCGTGACTACTACTATACTTAATGCCTAATATAGATACAACAACGTCGTCTTGGCATTGTCCCTATAAATCGACAGGGAGTAATAAGGACATAGTGCACACACTTTGAGCCATCCCATCCGTTTGTGAACGATTGCATGATAAAAATCTAGACACTTAAATTATCCAATTATATATCGAAGTTACATGCACGTATAAGGATATTTCTTTGATCCGGTGTTAGTAATCACACATACCCCTTTCTATATTGTCTTGGTACCATGTATCAGATTCTTTCATATACATTAACACCTCTTTCATGTACTGTTCGGTATATTGAAAGGGTGAGATTCTTCCACGTATCGACGGGTATATCAGAAGGGTGCTTATATAGAAAGGCTTGATATATTGGACTGATGGTATATAGATTGGGAGACCTTATACCTGGAGTGATAAGAGCCTTACCCTTTATCAGTGAATTAAAAAATGGGTACTAATGCCCCTAAGTTCTTTCTTCCAGACTTACAGCTCCTTAGAGGAGATAATTACGTTGCATGGAAGACTAATCTCATATCACAACTTGAGTTTGAAGAGATATGGCCTGTTGTAAATGGTTCCGCAACCAAATCACCAGATGATGCAACCTAATAGAGGCAGTTTGACAGTGTCAATTAGAAGGCCAAAGTCATAATATTGTTCGCAGTGTTTGATGAATTAAAACCCCACATTAGAGATGCCATAACAACCAAGGAAGCGTGGGGATAAGCTGAGCACCATCTATGAGGCCAAGAAAAAGAACACAATTATGAATTTGTAGAGTCGGTTACACACATTGAAATTCAAATAGAATGGTAAAATAGAATATTTTTTGTGAACAATTACAAAATTGGGGGCTTCACTTATAGCCTTGGGAGAGGAGGTCACTGATACAACTATTGTTCCCATTGTTCTGAGAGCACTCCCTCCTTATTACTGCATTTTTATCAAGATAATAAACTTGTCAGATCAGATAATTAGTTTTGACAAGCTGGTGAATCTACTGCAATAAGAAGAAGCTATGTACAATAAATATGATGAAGAGGAAAAGGTACTATCTTCTCATCAGAAAGGAAAAGGAAAATGAAAATGAAAATTTCATTCTTTTCATAAGTCCCAAAAATAGCAGCAACATCAGTATGGGGACATGCAAAAGAAGAAGTGTCATATCTGCAATAAAGGACATGATGTGAAAGATTGTTGGTACAATACATACAAGAAAGGTTCATCAAGTAATTTTGTACCTCAAAATCAGTTATCTCATAAGGGACATTCACACTACAATCAAGGGTAGAAAAAGGGGTGTTGGTGTGTGTTATTTTCCACATCATCAGGTGAGTCATCTTGCTTAGGTGAGATCGTAGGTCCATGTGTCATTTAGGGGTCATTATGAGATTCCCTTACGTGTCAGTGCGTCAGCACATCAGTGCGTCAGTACGTCATATGCGTCATTGGGAGTTACACTTCTATTATGGGAATGTAATTCCCCCTCTCTACTTGAGTTGTCATGATTGCAGCACTAGGGGTTACTCAGCACCTCCTATATGTACACCTCATTTGATCTATGAGATAGAGGAGAGTTTTTATGGCTTAAGCAGGTTCTGCTCGTGTTTCAAATCTTTGCATGCACATTCAGTTGATGCTCACTCCTCCCGAGATCTCTTCACGTTGTTGTTCACACATCCGTTGATGTGCACATCGTCCCTCGTGATCCTTGCTTGTGGGTTTTAAACCCTCTTTCATGGTATCAGAGCGGATCTTATGGATTCGTGCACTCATCGGCATTGCTTGTGTGTTTTTTGGCTTCCGGTGTGATCTTCAAATCTCGTTGCATGTGTCATAATGGATATTATGTTATGTGCTTCAGTGCATTGATTTGAGTGTTTATACCTCTATTCGGTGTTCGGGTTATTCGTGGTTCATTTGGTCGTGTTCGAGTTTCTGGTGTTTTTTGAGTTTAGTGTCTTTGACCGCTCGATTCTCTGGGTTTACATGTGTGTTTAGAGGTGTTTTCCTAAGGTCTAATGCATTTTGAGTTGTAGATTTGCATATTTTGTGCTAGTTTACATTGGTTCTCCATTCTTGCATTAACTTGACCAACAACTTGTTAGTGACTCAACTCTTGCTTCCTGCAACTCATTTCTCTGACCGTGCTCGTGTTTTCTCATGTTTGGCTCATGGTTCGGCCTTGCCCTTTGTTGTTTGGCTCTTGTTTTGGATTATTGGATGACTCGTGTCATCCCTAGTCTGTGGATTGTGAAGTTTTGAATCCTTGTGTTCACTGTTAGTTCGTGGAGCTCCTGCAATCGACTTCAGAGTTGAATCTAGTTGTCAACGTTTTTGTGCTCTCTTCACGTTGCAGACCTCTCAACGTTTTTTGTGCTCTCTTCACGTTACAAACCTCTCAATATTTTTGTGCTCTCGGTACATTGTAAACCTGTGGCACTTTCACCATCTTCCTTAGCATGGAATCTAACAACTAGGTCAGACCTGACCTCTAAAACCTTGGACATTTCTTCCACCATCTACCTCGGCCGTTTCTAGCATTTCTGGCATTTTTTGGCAGTTTGGGATCTAAGCGACACCTACCACATTTCCTGCAGCACCTCCAGCGACCTCCCACACACCTGTAGCACCTCCCAGCTCCACGACGACCCCTCCAACGTGCTTCCAGGCTCCAACAGCTCCCACCCGCATTTTTTGCATTCAAAAAAACATTTTTTTAAATTTTGTATTGGCCTTGGCACGTGGCATTAGCCCCCTCCACCAGCTCTGTTTGACCTTGGCATTTTCAAACCTGCACCATCTCTGCAACTGACAGTTACAAGCTTGTTCCAACGTTTCAAATCTGCCACGTGGGCTTCCACAAGCTCGATGCATTCCAAACATCAGGTTCAATGCTCTTTTGCTGGTAATTGCTGCTCTCCACAGCCTTGGCTTCTCAACGTGGGTCCACCCCTCTTCATTCCTCTTTTTTAATGTTTTGAGGTTAATTAAAAAAACATTATGGCATGTAATTAAATTATTTTGGGTTGTATTGGCTTGTTTTAATACACCCTCCTACACTTGTCGAAGACGGAGGGTGAGGTCCGGGGTTGGCAGGAGGCTAATCCCCCCTCACAGTCAAAACAAACCCTATCTAAAATTCCATGTTGATTTCCAACGAGTAGTCACATGACACCCTTTGCACCATTTCAGGCATTTTTTAATGCGTTTGCAACATTTATTGGCTTTTTCCATCAGTTGCGGGAATCATTTTAATGTCATAACTTTTGACTCGCAACTCATTTTTGAGCGCTTCTTTAGTAAAAGTTGCATGATTTCTTGCACTTTATGTGATGACATTGTCAGTTTTGTAAACACACTACTTTTATAAAGTGCCGCATTCTAGGGGGTTGATTGTACTCTTGGGTTTTCACATGCAGACGCATTATCAGTCGAGTTTGACGTCTTGCTTTTGTGCACCTTCCATCTTGCTTTTTTCATCATGGAGAGTGCTCTTTCCAGACTTGAGTGTCGTAGGATTACCTTACAACCTCCGTCACTTCTCACTGGGAGAGAGACCTATTCAGCTTGGCGTGCTTCCATGGAACGTTACTTCACCCACAAGGGTCTTTTACCCTTTTTGCTTAGGCCAGTTCTTGCACCCGCTAATCATCGTCATCTAGAGGACTTCCTCGACACTTGTGACCATGTCTTTGGTCACATGATGATGCATGTCTCTCGTTCTCTCTGGTTTCACATGGCAAACTCAGATCCACCTCACTGTGTCTGGAGCATTCTTCAGTCCCTCTATGGAGACCCTTCACATACTGCAACCATTGTCACTGCTACTTATTCAGTTGTCTCCTCTTCTTCGTGTGATGACAGTTCCACTGACATAGACTTGCTTGGTTCTACTTCTGATGATGAGGATTGTGCACCCAGTTCTGATGTTGAGAGTATTACAGAGGACTCTTCTCCTCTTTCTCTCACTATTCCAGAGAGTGTTGACACATCCCACATCTCATCAGATATCAAGCAGTCTCATACTACAGTCTCACACCGTCATTACACCAGCCTCCTTTCCACTTCTAGTGTGTGAGGCCCACTTCACTCCTCTACCTTCATTGGATGACTCATACCTATCTGACATCGCTCTTCTGTTTGTTGAGCCCCCTAATTGGGACAAGTATCTACCTGACCTTAGTCATCTTTTCATAGAGTCCACTTGTGATGCTACTACAAGTTCCTCATCCATCTACAGGTATTTCAGAGGAGTTCATCATCTCTATTTTTGGGAGTGCCCCTTCTAGGAATCATGTCACTTCCACATTTCCAGAGACCTTCATTGATCCACCCTCAGTTGTGGATCCCTTTTCTATTGTGGAGGATGTTTTGTTCCCTTCACATCACTTGGACATCCTTTATGCGGGTGTTCCCCTTCTTCACTCTGACATAGTTCTACACACGTGGCATTACCTTCGGTTCCTTGGCACTCACTCGCTAGACCTATGTCACACTTTTGTGCACCAGACTCAGAGTTCTTCGTGTTGCTACCTTCAGTTTCCTTTGTGGAGTGGGAAGAATTCCAGCACATCATTTCTTTCCTTCCTAAGGGTAGGCACATAGTTCGGTGTGGGTGGCTCTTCTTCAGTCTAGAGGATAGAGGATCTCGTCATCGACATTCTTCTGGGAGACATCCTAGAGCTGTAGAGTTCAGATCCATCCATGGCATCTTCTGCATTCCTCTCGTCTCCCTCTTCTTCTCTCTTCTTCTTCTTTCCGAGAGATTGCCTCTTTGTACATGGGTACCATTTTCAGGCTCGTCTAGAGCTGGGACCCATATTTGGCATCTTTCTTAGATTAGAGAGTGAACTTTTGTTCTCTTGTGGAGGATGTTTTTCCCACTGGGTTTTCCTTCACTTTTACTTGGGACCTTTTTCTTGTGTACATGGGTACCTCATCAGGCTTTGTGTCAGGACCCATTTCTTGTTTCTCACTTGCCGCCTCATCCTAAGTTACGATGAAGGGGGGGTGTTGGTGTGTGTTATTTTCCACATCATTAGGTGAGTCATCTCGCTTAGGTGAGATTGTAGGTCCATGTGTCATTTAGGTGTCATTATGAGATTCTCTTACATGTCAGTGCATTAGTGTGTCAGTGTCATCAGTGCATCATATGTGTCATTGGGAGTTACACTTCTATTCTAGGAATGTAACTCCCCCTCTCTACTAGAGTTTTCATGATTGCAGCACTGGGGGGTTACTCAGCACCTCCTATATGTACACCTTTCATATTGAGCAATGGAGATGAGAGTGAGAGTATGTTATGGCTTGATCCAGGTTCTTCCCCTGTAATGCATGCATCATTGCATGCTCATTCAGGTAATTTCTTTCTTCAATCTTCAAGATCTACATCACATTGTGGTTGAGTGCAATGTCTGTTTATGCTGCACAGGTCATCCTGTGATCCTCTAGAATCTTGCGGGTCATTAAACCCTCTTTCGAAAATATATATTATTGAAATAATGCTCATTTAAAAATGTAATAGAACCTCTTAGCAAGGTAATAGCATTCTTTAGAGTGAGTAATCCTTGTGCACTTCTTGTTCTAGTTGCAAGCCATTCCACGTCTAGCTCACTGATGTGTGGATATTTTCTTTCAAGAGCTCACTTGTCAAATGGTTGTGTATACTTTAGAAGAAATAAAAGTTCTACTTTTTTGAGCTATCTTCTGCCTTCATCTCACTCTTTTATTGCATTTACTTGATGCTTCTTTGTACATGTTGGTATTATGTACATGTATTTACATATCTTGGAAGGTACCTTTTCTATTGTAGACTTCATGAAAATGATATTTTTAATGTCCCTGGTTTTAGAGTGTGACACACATGTCTTCCCTCCCTTTACACATTTTCCCTAGATTTTCACTAAATCTAAAGAGTGACTTTCATCCCCTTATTTCTGGTACTATGACAAGTCACCTCCCTTTAGCTATTATGATTTCATTTTATGAGGACCGATTGTTTCTACAACCTAGTCCCTTGGAATCATAGAGTAGAGTTAGATAGGTGCATTTCCAGCTTCATATGAGTATTTGCAACAATAGAAATAAGACCATGGACCTATGGCATTCTCTATAGAATTCTGTCATCAAGCACAGTTGTGGCATCAAAGACTTGGTCAGATCAGTCCTCATGTATGCCTCAAAACAATTTACTGGTATAGTCCTGATTCAGAATGGCTTGAAATCTTTCCAGAAGGCTTCAGATAAGTGTCCTGGCACTGCCTAGTAGGACAAAATTTAAGAGCTATATATATTTATTTCAAAAGAATACTTGATCGTGCTTATTGTTGAAAACTAAATTTTGCAGGCTTCATATTCAACTTTATGGTCTGATACAACTCCTAGCCATTCCAGATCTCATTGATTTCATGTTTAGTCAGTCGGTGTCTTATTTCAAGGAAAATGTGGATATTTTCTCTTCGTAACCAAATAGTGCACGAACATTGGTAGAGGCCTTCAAAATATTTGTATTTTTCTCCAAGTAGAAGTAATAGAGATTGGTCATCGTAGGTCAAATCTCATCCGCCCACATCGTAGGGGGGGAATTCACTAGTAATGAGTTCAAAGCCTACCTACAAGCTCACTTAATTCTTCGACTAATGCCTCCTCCACACACACAACAACAAAATGGTGTTATTGAGAGAAGAAACCATACTATCATAGAGATGGTGCGTTGCATGATTTTTTGGGGTGATAATGTCAAGTGGGATTACCCAATTGGGCACACCCCAACATTATTACAGTTTGTATAATCAAACTTTAATTGTGAAGTCTTTCACACTTAAGAGTGAAGCAGTCTGACTGGTAAAGCAGTCTGACTGATTCACCCACCCAATTTATTGGTGTGATCCTTCTTGGGATTGGATTATCTGACTGTCTACAATAGGCTATGCAGAATAAATCACTAAAGACTAGACAAGCATTGTATGTAAGACATGGGATACAAGATTAACTGAATGTCATTTAGCTATTGAAAAAACATGAGACATAGCTCTTATAGATGTAAAAATAGCTAAGGAGTGAAGTGAAAGTGTTAGGTTAAACTTGTATCAAATTCTTAATAAAGATATAGTGCTTTTACAATGGAGTTTTTCCTTTGGATTTATCCACTTATATCTAGTGTTAATGTATTCTTATTATTATTCTTGTTATTTACTTTAAGCTCTTGCTCATTTAGCTCTGTTATTTGTTATCTATTTCAAGTTATTTCTTTGTCTAATCGACTGTACATCATAATCTATAATCTTTAGCCTTTAATGGTAGATCTATGATCTGTAGATATCATGTTTTCCTTGCTAAATCTAACATGGTATCAGAGCATGGTGATTGTGCGTGTGTAGGATTGATCTAGAAGTTTTTTGACCTGAAATGGTGAAGAAGCTTTAAGTTTAGTAATAGATCGACGAGACCCAAAAGTTCCACAGTCGTGTTTGAGCTAATAAGGTTTAAATTTCCTATTCCCACCCAATATTGTTTGAAATATTGGTTAAAATTAGCTAAATACTTGTTTAAGATAGTGTTTCAGCTTGTGTAAATTTCTTATATCTTTGCTTCTTCTTTTGTTTTGGCCATTTACATCTTGAATCCATCATCTGTGAGCTAATTTTCTAGTTTTCCCACTATAGATAGCCATTTCAATCATTTTTTTAACTTGGATATGAAAGATATATTTAGATCTCGTTTGTTTGGGGCTTTTAAGTATGTTCTAGCGGTAAAAATCTTTATTTTTTGCTAGTTTTATATTTTTGAAGCCTGGATCAATCATTTGGTGCCATATGTCTTCGCAT
Source organism: Taxus chinensis (assembly GCA_019776745.2). Classification (NCBI taxonomy): domain Eukaryota; kingdom Viridiplantae; phylum Streptophyta; class Pinopsida; order Cupressales; family Taxaceae; genus Taxus; species Taxus chinensis. The sequence goes on from CM034146.1 coordinate 830,791,520, forward strand.
TCTTTGTCTTTTATTATATTTTTCGCTAGTTTTACCTTTGCGAAGTCTAGGCCAATCGTTTTATGCCATTTGGCTTTGTATTTCTCAGCCATTTTCAGTTTTGTGAATCTTGGACCAATAATATTGCTCTACATAGCTTCCCTGTTGTTCTTTTCACATTTTTGAAGCCGCACCCTCTATTAGAGTTCCAAATGGCTTCAATCTGACATATTTCTATCTTTGTGAAACTTGGGCCAATCTCTTAGTGCCATCTGGCTTCACCTTGACAAAAATTTTGACTTTTTTTTACTACAAAGCTTGATTGAATCATATTACTCATGTTAGTTTTGCATTTATCAGTTTTTACGAAGCCCAAGCCAATCAAAAAACTCCATCTTGCTTTGTGGTGTCAGAATATTGTTTATCTGATTGTCAGTAGCAATCCATGAGCCAATAAGGGATTTACGTGTGTCTTTACATTGTCAGATTTAACTTAGCTATTTCTGACATTTGTAAAACTTAAGCCAATAAATTTTCTGCAAGTGGCTCTATATTCCACTTTGCCAGTCTTCTCTTAACATGTATCTAAAATTTGTGAAGGGCAAACCAATAAAAATTCTCCAAGTATATTTTGTATCGCATTTATCATATTTTTGAAATGTGAACCATTTAAAAGGCTCCACGTGTCTTCAGTTTTCTTTAGTATTTTTTGGCTGCACTACGAAGTGTGATCTAATAGCATTTGGACACATATATTTTTGTCAGTTTTTGGCAAAATTGCAAAGTGCAAGCTAATAGAAAAGTTGACACCTATCTTAGTATTCTCTATGGTGTCAGAATTTAGCTCTTTGTTTTGTGGTTTTATTAACCTTTCTTTAATCGTGACTTCTAAAAAAATTCTACATTCCATGGGGTTTTTTTTAAGTCTGTAAACTACAAAGGCTAATCTAATTAAAAATCAACACGTATTCTACCTTTTCACACTTTTCAAACTTGCAAAACGCAGTCAAATTATTTTTTGACATGTATTCTAATTGTGTCAGGGTGTCAATATTTACTTTCGCTTCACCATTTATATTGTGAAAATTGTCTTATTCCTTTTCCGGACCCAAACTTTATTTCAAGTTTGGATTATAAATTGTTTAAGCCATTAATTTTTTGACAAGTGGCTTATTTGATTTAGAATTTGTTCTCGCATTGTGTCAGAATGCAAAATGTGATCCAATTAATTAAAGACACGTGTATACGGCTTTTTCTTTTAATTAATTGTTAGTATGTCTTATTATCTGCATTGCGAAATGTGAGCTAATTAAAAGGCAACATGTATAGTTGCTTTATATTTAAAAGCTTCATGTATTGACACGTGTTTGTTTGTATTTTGTCACAGTTTTTTGAATCAATTTCGGACCCAAACAGTCATAAACTTTAATTTTTAAAGTTTTTCATCCGATTGAGGATCTTTTTTAAATTCAACATGTTCCCACCCCCATCTGAGTTGTTATTTGACTTGGTTTTTTTATTTTAACTGACCAGCTCCTCCTCTATCTCGTTGAGTTGAGTTACTAAAGAACTCATCGAGCTCCTGTAACTCAACCACAAATATGTTCTATAAATTTGATCTAAAATCAACCAATTCAAGCTAATTATAGACCAAATACAGTTATTTTTGAATATTTGATTGTGTGCTATGTTTTTAAGCTCATAATTAATTAATTAATTAATTAGTTCATTAACTTGTTAAAACAGTCTGTAACTAGAACACAACCTTGCCCTGTTAAATTGATCCATAACTTGACCAATTCAAGCTATTTTTTGATCAAATTAGAGTTGTTTGTAGTCATATAACAAATAAAGAGATCTATAGCTTGATTTTTTGTCTCTATTTAGCTTCTTTCAGTCATTTTCTAGCTATATTTGTCTTCATTTCTTATCTGAGCATCTAAAATGGCTAGTTCTACTATTTTTTCAATGGATAAGTCTCAACTCTTGAATTCAACTAACTATAGCATCTAGAAAGTACGTTTGAAATCTTGTTTTATAGCTAGAAATCTCTAGGATCTTATGACTGGCATTTGAAGCCATCCCACAAGGATACAAGCTACCCCTAAAAATCTTAGCTCCTTTTCTCAAAGATCTCTAGAAGCTTTATCCATCATGTTGCAAAGCATTAGAGATGAGTTCTTCATGCATATAGGCCATTTAGACTCACCTTCAGCTACATGGAAGCAATTAGAGACCATGCATGAAGGAAGTAGGTTGTTTAAGATCATTAAGCTTGTTCTAGAGTTGTTTACAAGTCTTATGAAGGGAGATGAGAAAATTGTAAACTATATAACTAAAATTAAAAACATTAAAGCTCAAATTAGATGGTTACAACTGTGAATTGTTTCAAGACAAGCTATTGTATTTCATAATTCAAATCAACATTCATGAAAAATTCAAACATTACATCGTCCATTCTTAATTCCAAATATTAGAATGAGAATGATCTACCTAATTTGGACACTTTGTCTTCTTTTTTAATTCAAAAAGAGCATGTTAGGGAAAAATTTTGATTCCAAAGAAGAATGCTACTCAGGAACTTCTCACTCAAGAATAAAAAAGTAAACCTTCTAGATATTCAAAAATCAAAAACCATCTCTTTAACCCCCTTGTAAAGACATGAAATTAGGAAACTTCATAGTAAGTTTTAATGGTAGATGTCACAACTATAGGAAAATTTGGCCATAAGAAAGAGGATTTTAAATCCAAAAAGAATTCAAATTTCAAAAATAAGAAATGTAATAGATCATATCAAAATCAAGATGATGATGAAGAAAATAATCATAGAGCTAATGCAATAGCTATATAAACTTCATCTTTCACCTCTGAATAAAAATCATAACTATAACTAAAAACATGCACATTTTTTAAGTTTTTTGCATTAGTTTTTCTCTAAGTATTTGTTGATAATGATGCTTGTGTCAAAACAGTCATGATCTCTTAGTAGTAACAAGAATAATTCTTAGAATCAAGAGAAGTAAGACAATACTTTTGACTATTAAATCATGTTTTTTTGGCATAAAAATATAATCATATATGACATGTCTAGACTTCAAAAGGGTGCTTACATGGTCATTTTTTGAAGCAAAATTCACATAAAACCATGAGTGTGTCCATTGTTTAATGGATCATGTTTTTTAGTAAATGATCATTACTCTTGAATGATTTCATTATCTTATCAGCTTAGTTAAGACCTATCTTTAGTATGATATATATGTTTGTTAAAACATATTTTTTAATTATTAATCATAAGTGATATGTTAAGTTGTTATAAAACTAATGTTTAACCTTTATACTTGGTTAAAAGTAAAATCTATGATTTCTATTATGCTTATTATGATATTTGTTGATGTTGTGTTGGATATGTAGCTAGATTTTTGTTCAAGTTTTGATGCAGGTGTCATCACTTGAAGAAAAAAAAGATCCATGTAGATAAAGAGGTTTCTGGTAGTGATACACATAGGAGCTAAAGGAAGTACTCCTCCTCTATGTGAAGGCCAGATTGCTCTTGATAAATAAATCCAACATCATAAATCAAGTTACAGAATATCTTCACTAAAGCCATTGAATGTTGTGAAGTTTTGCAAGTTTTTTACCTTGTTGAGCCTATCAGAGTTACCCTTGAGGGGGAGTGTGTATGAAAATGCCACCTCTTGATGGCTCATTATATAAAAGAGTGGATCATGACCACCCGGCTTTGTATGTAACAAAGTGATCCTGTAGGGATTGGTTACACATGGTTGTAACATTGTATGTGAACTATAAGGTAGTTCATTGTAAACTTCTAATACTTCCTCCAATTGTAATAAGTAAATGTGTCACTTTATGTGAAGTTACTTGTAAATCCCAATGAAGCTTTAGTTATGGGTATGCCTTAGTTTATAAAAGGCTCCATAATCTGATGTAAGTCTTCATATGTAAAGTAATGGTCTTAAGAATTTCTGTATGGGAAGATCTGTGGATTTCCCTTGTTGGCATGCTAGCTTGAATCACTGATTTTTTGTACATCCTTTTGTATAAAAAGGTAAATTTGGCATCTTACCTGATTTATTCTTCCAAATTAACATTAAGGGGGAGTGTTGGGGTGATAATGTCAAGTGGTATTAGCCACTTCAGGCATGCCCCAACTATTAAGTTTTTCTGAATCAAACTTTAATGTGTGAAGTCTTTCACAATTAAGAGTGAATTGTCTTGACCAATTCACCCACCCACATTTATTGGGGTGATCCCTCTTGGGATTTGACTATTTGGAACTGTTTACATTGGCTATACAGGCCAATATTAAATATTGAGATCAGTGTAAGATATGGTAGCAGAGCATACTATGTAAGGCACTAGTAGATACACAAGATGAGCTAGATGGTCATTAGATATTGTATTAAATGATCAAGAGACATAGCTCTGAAGATGTGTGAAAGATTGAGGAGTGAAATGTCAAAGTGTTGGGTTAAATTGTGTAAATTCTTAATAAAAGACAGTGCTTTTAATGGAGTTTTTCCTTCAGGTTTCTCCACTTAAATCTGGTGTTATCTGTCTCTTGTTCTTGTTATTTTATTTTCTTTAAGCTCTTTCTCATTTATCTCTGTTATTCACTATCCATTTCAAGTTATTTCTTTGTCTAATCGACTGACATCATAATCTATAATCTTCGGCCTTTAATAGCGGATCTGTGATCTGTAGATCTCATTTTTCCTACTAAATCTTACATGATCGATGATTATGGACTATTGAGGACATTTTGGGTTGAAGTAAAAAAGACAACAATATATTTATTGAGCAGAGTGCAAATAGTTGATCTTGATGGAGTGACACCACATGAAGCATGGTCAAAGAGGAGGCCATCCGTTGCACACCTTAGAGTATTCAGGTGCAAAGAAAGCATGCACATACCTAAGAAGAACAAAAATAAGTTGGATATGAAGTCACAAAAACTCATCTTCATTGGCTACAGTGAAGATACTCTTGGGTACAGATTGATGGATCCAAAGACCAAAAAAGTCTACATTAGCAAAGATGTTGATTTATTTGAGAAGAAGGAAGTTGAGACTCCTCCTCTGAACTCACCTGATATAAATATTCCACCTATTGTGAAAACATAATCTGATGTTCCTTTTTATGATGACTGTGATGATGAGGATGATGGTGATGATCAGACAGGACCACGACCCATGGGAGTAGTACAACATATGCCCAAGTGGTATACTAACATGATACGAGATGAAAAATTGGATGCTCCACTAGGTACATCCACCATTGGACCACAGACTCGCAGTAAAGAATGATAAGAAGTAAACTTTGATTTGATGAGTAGAGTTGTTGAATCTGTCGAGACCTCTACTATCCAGGAATCCCTATAGTCAAAATCTTTGAAAAATGTCATGGATGTCTGAATATCAGTCAGTAATGAAAAATAACACTTTGCAGCTTGTCAATATTCCACCAGGGAAGAAACCCATTGGTTGCAGATGGATATTCAAAACAAAGTACAAAGTAGATGGGACCATAGACAAGTACAAAACAAGACTGGTAGTAAAGGGGTATGCACAAAAGGAAGGCATAGACTATGAGGAGACATTTTCTCCCACAACTAAGATGAAAACAATCAATATGGTCTTTGAAATAGATGCACATTTTGGTTGGAAAGTCCATCAGATGGACGTGAAAAGTGTCTTTCTGAATGGATATCTACAAGAAGAATTCTACATGAATCAACCTGAGGGATATGCTGTACCTGGTGAAGAAATAAATGTATGTAGACTTAAAGAAATCTTTGTATGGTCTTAAAAAGGAAACCTACGCTTGGTACATTAAAATTGATGAGCATATTATTCAGCATGGATTATTTAGAAATCCATATGATCCCAATCTCTACCTCAAAAATAAAGGGGGGAGATTGTGATTTTTGTTGTTTATGTTGACAATATAGTCATCGTTAGTAGTTCAGTGAAAATGATTGATGCAACGAAGAAAGATCTTAACTGATCGTTCAACATGATAGATCTCGGGCTCATGCACTACTATATTGGATTGGAAGTATGGTAAAAAGAGAATTGCATCTTTATTTCTCATTTGAAATATACCAAGACAACACTCGAGAAATTCAGGATGATGGATTGCACACCTATTGCTACACCTATGGAGACGAGATTGTAGTTATCTCATTCAGATCCATATCCTATGGTAAATACAACTCTCTATTGACAATTGATTGGGAGTCTCATTTACCTAACATATACTAGACCAAATATCAAATTTGTAGTAAGTTATCTTTCCAGGTTCATGCAAGAACCCAAAGTTTTTCATTTGAAGGTTGTAAGGTGAATCTTGAGATATCTCAAGGGTATAATAGATCTTGGTCTAGAGTACAAGAAGAACACTAACTTCTTCTTGACTGGATATTCAAATTGAGATCATGCAGGTAACATTAATGATAGGAAATCCACTTTTGAATTTGTGTTATTTTTGGGATCTAGATTAATATCATAGGTAAGTAAGAAACAACACTTTGTTTCTCGCTCTTCTACAGAAGCTGAATATCGTGCTACAAGTGAAGTTGTCTACGAAGTGATATGGCTATGTCACAAACTATAAGGACTTGGAATACCACAATACAAACCTACCACCATGTATGTAGACAATGAAGGTGTTATCAAACTTTTTCACAATCCAGTGTTTCATGAGAGAACAAAGCACATTGGGGTATAAGTTCATTTCATACATGAGTATGTCTTGAAACACAATATACAACTTCATTTTTTCTCAACAGCTGAACAACGAGCATATATCTTCACAAAGTCACTTACACGTGACAAGTTTGAGTTGTTCAAAGAGTTCCTCTCCACATCACTTGAGGCAATGCAGAATTAAGGGGGGGGGGAATGTTAGGTAAATCATACTTTATTAAGGTTAATTTAGCATTTACAAGTGGTAGTTTGATATTATTGTATGGTTATGAGTGCATAACCATTTTTATTGTTTTATTATTCACATAGGATAATTTATTATTTGTTTTAACAATATTTTCAAATAGTTATGCTTCTCATATGTATTTTGGAAGCTACTGTAATTGTGTTTATTGTTGCACTTGTCACAACATCTCATTTGTCAGCTTATGGTTGTGAAATATCTATAAATATTGTAGTCATTTCTATTGTATCTGATTTCATTAAACATCAATATAATTACAAGTCTTCTGTCCCTCTTCCATATTTGGTATTAGATCAGGTTGGAGCCCCTGTGAGCAGAGAAGGTGTGTAAGAGAGTGCATAAGAGATAGAGGATCTTGGAGAAGCATTTACAACATTTGGAGAGCATGTGCAGCCTACTGCAACTTTCCAGCCCCATCCTTGCATCCCCACAATATTTTGTTCAATTCCAGGTGTTTGAAACACAAATTTTTTTTTGTACTAGTGCCCCTTGCAACAAAACAATTTACCACAGAAAAATAGTTTAAAAAAAAATCAAATTTTCCCCATTAGGGGGTTTTACCTCTAAATTTAGAGGTTTTGATAGCCTCTACTATTTTAGTAGATTGTCATATTAGAGTTAGCTCATAGTGAGCTTTCCATTTGAACACCGAGCTTCTTTAGCTGACGAGATGTATACGAGTTGGGCTACCTCACTTTCTAGCCAAGTTGAACATCTAAATAGAGTTGTCTCCATTGAGTTGGTTGAAACAAGCCCCTCCTGCACTAGTGAGTTACATTGGCAAGCTGTTTTGTAGCACCCACAGAGTCTCAAATATTGGATCCGAGTTACATTGTTCGTAATCAAAAGACTATGGCAATGGGTGGAAGGGGGGGTGGTGGCACTGCAAAACTTGAATTTAACAAAAACCACTTAAAAAGAATGATAAATTCCTATAAAGAAAGACTACTATAAATAAAATTTAATTTACTATTTATTATTTACTTAGTACCATAACTTGAAGGGCTGGACCCCAAATAAATTAGTGCAGCAAATCAATACTCTTCTTGCTCAACTATGTATGTAGTAATATGCACCAACAGTATGAACAAACACCATGTGTCTTGGAGTCGCTGATGTGTCGGAGAAGGCTACACATTAGGATAATGAAATATGTCATTGTAAAGAATCAAATATTTAGATTATCATTAATATGTAAAATAATTTAATAAAACTAAAATGATTATGCAGTATGTATAAATTAAAACATTGGATTTTCCATAAAGGCAGCGCACATTCCTTGTCTTGGCTTTGGGATGGGGAAGAATCCATAGAACTGCACATCCCTTTGGCTGGTCTTATCCCTCTATATTGTTGGCTACTAGTGACAGTGAAAGAGTCATAACAGTCATGGTGACATCAATTAAATTCTTGTCACCAAACCCCTCAGGCACCAGCATAGCATTATGTGCATGACCTACCACATTACGGTGTTTCATTGTTTCGCTTGCTTTGACACTGTTCAAAACAGAATTACAAATTATATATTTATAAGAATTAATTTAAAAATGATTTTGTTATTGAAAGGAATCAAGATTAAATGATTTTAAAACAAAATATTCACCAACTATTTGTCTAGAGGAATTCCATGTTTATCCATATTCTCGTGTAGAGAAGTTGTAATAGTTGTTGTTTTGAGTCCGTTAAAAACCCTCATAATTTAAAGCAAGAACAAGAAATAACTGCAATCAAGATTTAATTTGGCTCTGACAAGGTCAACACAAATCCTTGAGGAAAGAAATATGAACCAATTGAATTTAACACCGAAAATGGTTTGGAGAAGGTAGTATAATGCCCAATGAGGAATGTCACTGTATCTTCCCTGTAACATGATGCGGGACTGGAAAAATTCTACCATTACTAGGAGAAAGGGGTCTTTGATAGATTGTGTGTTAATCCCTCTTTTGGAGGGATTATTAACCTCAGCCTCAACAGAAGAGATTGTAATGAGACTCTAAAAAATTCTTTTTCTCATAAGGTATAATAGATTTGGTGGTTACAGGCAATGCATTTTGATGGGTTAGGCCCATTAGACGATGAATATCATCAGGTGTTATTCTGATGACAAATTAGTTGGATGGTAACTGGAACAATGAAAGTGCCATCAAAACTATTATACACTTGCATTAAAATATTTAATAATTTGTGTTCTGTCTGGTACTGGGGCATGTAAATAAGACCATGAAACCCTGAGCTACCAATCTAATCAGATTGAACTTATTATTTGAGGGTCATTCCAGTAGTTGTAGTAACTGTAGATATAAAATGTTTAGAAAAACATAGGAAGTTGTTTTAATGGACTTTTTTCTAAGGTGCCATTATTCTTGAATCTTGAATCCTTGATGTTTTGATTCTTAGAAAAAAAAGAGGTGTTGGCAAATGGAAGATAACTATATGAAGAGAGTCGTACTGAAAAAATATGGAAGTGGACAAGAAGTCTGGAGGGCTAGAGGCTACAATACTGGAAGTGGACGAGAAGGCTGGAGTCCCCCCGTTGAAAAAATCTCTCGGAGAAACCTACAAGCATGAAAATGGGACAAAATGAGTGGTGATGGGTATATATATAGGATTGCAGGAGAGGGCAGTGGCTATGGCCCACAGATCGAGGGTGAAGATGCCACGTCCACCTGGGGAAGTACGAATGAAAACGGAACAAAAAGGGTTACTCTCGGGGTGACAACAACAACAAAAGGATGCAACCTATTACCGTCTGAGAATATAATCAAAATTTGGTTACCATTTCGATGACATTGCGCCACCATCCGGGAATAAGTCTATTTTGGAAAGGGGTGATTAACAAACACATATGTTAGTATTTTATTACCGATCGGTAACACATATATCAGTATTTTGTTATCGGTCTGTAACTAACATGTGTCAGTAAATTTTTGTTACCAACTGATAACACAAGTGTCAATTTTATCATTCGAGAACAATGTGGGATGTGTTACCGATCGGTAACACATCTGTCTTGAGCATGTCACCTGGTAATATTATGTACTTGTCAAAATCCGGTAATCAACCCCCCAAAAATGTCATCCGCCACCAGTAAGTGTCTTATTCAAAAAACTCTATTCACCACCATCGCGAAACCCTCATTTCCTAAATTCAAAAACAAAATGTGAATTGCCTTTTGGTAAAGATTCGCCACCTATTCTATAATAATTATGGGGGAGGGGGGTCTTAAAATGAACCCTGTCACAAGTGATTGGGTGGGGCCTATTTTCACATATGTGAAAATTTGTATGGATTTCAAGTCCATGTCCAAGTTTTTCCATATCTTTACACCAGGTTGAACACTCTCAAGTTCTTCCTTCTCTATCAAAAGGGGGCGGGGCCTTTTTCTTCATATGTTGTAATCGCTAAATAACCAGTAGCTAAGGGTGGATTCAAGGATATTCCACTTCTTTACAACAACTTGAGTGGAGTACCCATTCGTATTTTCAGCGCACCTCATAGCATGTGTCATTTCAATTGTTGTCCAAATTGACTTCTAATTGATACCCTTTTAGTGTTTGAAGGCCATGATCATTCACTTGTGTAGCATATGAATTCAAAATGTATGTGTGAATCTATAACTTCTTTAACATCTGAATTGTAATCCATTCTTACTCCCCCTTTTCTATTGGTCCTTATCCTACGAACTGTATACTTTCTTTTAGAACGTGTCTAATTCTGTCTACTTCAAAAAATAGGAAAATTTTAGCAACATGTGTTATTTAGCAATTATTTGGAGTTGCATTTAACAAGACCTTTAGTCAAAATGATATATAACAACTTGAACTTTTGAGGAATTTAGTGTTGACATTTTTGTAAGTAGGGAAAAAATGACTTGTCCCCATTTCTCTCTTTTAAACCCTATTATTATATATGTGAAATGTGTGTACTTTGTATCTGTAACAGTAATCAAATAACCATGATAAAGATGAACATGGACATCTTCGTAAGTACACAAGGGATTCATTATCTAGGCGCTTCTTAAATTAGACCGTCAACGACATGCAATAACACACAAGTTGATCCTAGATATTGAACACCTGTGGCATGCAATACTGACTTGATTTGTGGAAAATTATAGTGAATTGGTTTCCTCATTAGATTTATCGACTGGAAAATATGCTTTCATGGATTGAGAAAATAATTCTAAAATCAAAGTGTTAGAATGTGTCCGGAAAGGGGCCGATATGCCTTTGTACACTTGTTGCCGAGCTTAAACAGATGCGAGCGGAATCTCCTTAGTTTGGACCTCCTTTTCAGCCCAGATTTTTACAAAGTTTGACTTTGAAGCTATATTATGTAGAAATTACAATTTTGGGAAGAATAATATATATAGAAGATTACCAAGCCTAGTGCAGATAAATTTATTAGTGTTTGTGCCAAAATAGTTAGTGTGATCCCCATATTTTTTTGTTATATGTTGTGTGTGTGTGTGTGAAATTTGAAATTGTTTACTAGCGATGTAGTTTGCTTACCTACCAAATGTAACATAGATATGAAAACTATGTACTTTTCTACTTGTCAAATGCGAATGTATATGACAAAAATCACCAGATGGTTGTCAGAATAAGAACTCTCCAGGTCGCTGTTGAAAGAAGAACTCTACAAAATTAACGAAAATTCAAATTTGAAACATCTTTGATTTGTGGACTTTCTTCTCTTTAGTTTATTCACTTGTTTGATTCGTGGATTTGCATCTCATTGGTTTATTCACTCTTGGTTGGACTGGTTTTTGTTGTACTTTTCGATCTTAAAAAAATCAATATAGGTGAGCCTTACATGCATTTTTAAACCTTATAGGTACTTGGATAGGGATAGTTAATGAAGGTCAAGGAGCTATCAATGGAGAATGTTTGATTTTTTTAATGGGAATGCCATTATATAATTTGGTAACATGTGAAATCAAAATTACATGATAAACCACTCTTAAAATTTTGTCTGGATTGAATAGCACTAACAAAGTGCATGTATAGTTGCAAAATAATTTACTCTTAATATGTCAGCCACTGTGTCCCATGTGAACACACTATTATGGATTTTTGTACATGTCAAAGAAAAAAGTTGTTGGGATATTGACTTTTTATTATTAAAGAAAGATATACAATTATTTTGCAAGCAGTGTGAAACTGAATATAATGTGACTTAATGTGTGTGTGTGTGTGTTAAAATAGAATGACATGACACCTATGCTGGATATTGTGTACAAATGGACTATTCATTATGGAACTTAGTTTAGAATATCAATGTACCACTATTGAGTGTATAAGTGTCTACAAACTACTTTCCATAGTAAAATTGTGTCAAATTTAAACTCTATACCCCTAATGACCCCCTCAACTAATAGTAAAAAAAAACAGAAGAAAAAGAAAAAACAAATAAACATGTTTAAAAAACCACTTTATAAATTATAATCACTCATTAATGAGCATTTATGCAGCACAAAACCTATCAAAATTGATTGATAATATTGTCATGGTACCTAGGGCATAGAATTTATATTCCTAAAACCAAGGCCACAAATTTGAATCCTACCTAGATAGAATTTGTATTAAAAACAAAAACCATGGTAGGTTTGGTTCCCTTTCCTCTATGAAGCGTTACTTGGAAGGGAAGGGTGTCAATCTTTTTGCCAACCAAATTGCCCAACCGTGTCCCCTATTCATGAATCATGATGCACCCATCAATCTTCCTTTATAATCGCCTCATACCCAACAAAGCATTTACCATATTCCTATGAGGGCCCCACCCAACGCATTAACAAAATACGCACGTTGGGTAATCATAATCGCGATTCGCGCAATACCTGTCCGACGTGGACCCCGTCCAAACAACGAACGACACGCTCAATGTATTTCTTGTCTCACTAATTTATTGTAGGTACCCACGTGATCCGCGTAACGCACTAACACGCAAACTCCGCCGGGGTACCTACCTAGGTACATATAAAAATATTCTACATTTATCTCGAATACATGTATTCAAGGTTTTCTAAGTTTGAAATGTTGAGCCACTTTCAATTTCTTTTATTTGTTTAAAAAACAATTATTATTTTCCGAATTAATTGATTTTTTTTTTTAATCATATAACACGAAAATTTAAAATTTTTATATTTGATTTTTTTTTATTAAAAACTATTTGTGATTGAAATTTGAAAGTATACCACCTATTTTTTGTGTGGATAGTCTTGTATTTTATTTTGTTGTGGTGGATGTTATTAAAATTAATATTTTTAGATTATTTTTACATATTATGCGTGAATATCTATTGTTAAGTATTTTAATTAAAATGAAAATAGTCATAACATTAGATTGGTAAGTTGAAATGCAAAAAGTTTGTAATTTTATTATCATTGAAACTGTGTCCTTGTATAAATAGCTCGTAAAATCAATAATCAAACAACTTACAAAGATAAATACACATGTATATATGTTTAAGACTTTTTTTTTATCAGAATGATTAAACAATTATATGTTGTATTGCAACAAGTAGTTGGAACATCATGTTGACAACATCAAATGCACAACTGTTAATTTTTGAAACATGAGCCACAAATCCAAAAGAGACAAATGAAAAAAGGGGCTTTCTCATAGCCCACACACATGTAAAAAAATTGGTTCTCGAAACATACTTGTTGGTGATGTGAGAGCGCTAAACCACTTTGTTTGTGCACATGGTAAACAAAATAATGGATTGTTCAATCAATAAGTGTCATTGTTCAATCAATAAGTTTCATAGTCAATAATTTACAATGTATATGTGTCATAGTTTGATTGAGCAAACATAATGAGATGGGATGGTTTTGTTAGGAGAAGGAGAGCTCTTAATGTGCTTAGGCAACAATATTGTTGCTTGAAAGTATGTCTCTTTAGGCTTAGGGTGCCCTCAAATGTGCCTCTAACCCGTTTTTCAAGCACATGTATAGAGACCTTCATAAAAAAACGTGTATGTAAATTTTAATACAATAATTAATTAGGTTTTTCTTACTTGTATTTTATGTGTTTATTTAACTCACAATAAAAAATAATTGGATATTCCAATTAATTGTAATGTTTTTGTCCATAACACACAAGTCTCCAAACAAGTGTATGTTTTAAAAAGTCCTCAAGAACTTTTTTATGATTAAATTGTTAAATTTCGTAATTAAATGTGATATACTTTGAAATCAAGACTCCTTATATAACTCATATTCTTTGTACGTACCTAACATTAAATCTATTTGTGGAACATCTGAAACATTACAAACATAAATAAATTCCTGAGAACTTTTAGTTGCAACTTAAACTTGACGGTGATGTGTATCCATGATGATGACATAAAAATTTAGATCTCTCTTAACCTCTTGCTCAAATGACCAACAAGGGAACAAGGGGTTGTAAGTTATTAAATGTCATAGTTTTCACTTGCTTTTTATTTTTACTTTTCTTAGGTAAAATCTCATTACATATTAAAGGGTTGATTTTCAATGTGGTAATATGTTAAGAAACACATATTATTAGTTCCGAAAGAGCATCTTGATGGTTTTAATGAGGTCCTTTGTTTATTATACAATTTTATAAGGTTTTCTTTGTATACTGTTAAAAAATCGAGTCTTTCATTTATTCCTAATGACTCTTTCAAGTTTTTTTTTGTAATATCTTAGTATTTTCAAAAACATTATCATCAATTACTAGACTAGAAACAATTTGAAAATTATGATTTTACTCTTAAAGGTTTGATTATATTTAATTGCATTATTGCATGTATATCTATTGCATTGTTTGATGTAAAACAAATTTTCCATAGAACACCAATTTTAAATTCCTCTAGATGTTATATATGATGAGACCTCTTAGAAATTGAAGAAAAATTCAAATTTTAAAATAAAAAATATATGTTTTCTAACAAAAAAATTCCATTCCAAAATTTCACACAACCAAAAATCATTTGAAATGTGTGAAAGGAAAAGAATCAATTTATAATTTTGTAGCAAACCAATTTAAAGAAAGGGAAAATATCAGTCTTATTTATCGATTTTTCCACCCATAATTAGTTGGCATGTGTACCAATAGAGTCCTAATTTGAATTCACTAAGTATATAAATACATAGATACATTTTACATTTTACATTTTCTATAATTAGTGTGAAAAGTTGATATAGATAAATAAATTATTTTAGTAATTTGTTCAGAAGAGAAAAAAAATTTATTAGACCCCAAGAACAAAAAACACACTAGTATGCATTTTGATAAGAAAATTTCCATTTCTTCAATATTTTCTTCTTCAAATAAGGTATCCATAAAGCATATTGATATGTCATCTTTTGGTAGTTGTTTTATCGACACAAATTTTACATTTACTAAAATATGATAAGGCCCTTTCTTATAGTAAACACCTCGAATGAAAAGAAAACATTTTTTGTTAGAGGCCTCAAATCAAACCCAACCATGTCCTCTTGTTCTTCACCATCCCAGTGCTTCATGACAAATTCCAACATGGTAGAGACATACATGCAATGCCCAAATTATGTGGTCTAAATAAAGTAGATATTTATGTCTATACAAGTGGCTCTTTGATCGAAGGCGAATTTAGATGTTGAATGTGGTTTTACCTTAATAATTTCTTCTAATTTTTTTACACATCATCGTTTAATATTTTGGTTGGAATTTTGTAGAGTAAATTTATTTTCGATGAGTGGATTCTAGCTAGGATGGCACCAACATGTCATGTGTTGAGACTCGTCGTGTTAATGTTAGGTGTCACTTAAAATATATTTTTTGTTATTGCTATTGTTAACATGGAGGCGTGTTATTATATGTAATTTTTAAATGTGGGCCCTTATGAGATTATGCATTAATTTATCATTTAATTATTCATTACTATATAAAATATTTAGTGGGTCGAATGTTAACAACATAACATAGCCTCATGTCGAAAGACGGTGTATATCTACTAACTGATGTTGGAATCCAACATCAAAAGGTGCAGAATGACTGAAGTCTCATCCACTGTTTGATGGTAGAAAATGTATGAAAGTTTAATAAGAGTTGGATGTGATTCATACTAGCAACACACTTATCGTACAATATTTTGGCTCTCGCCTCACACATACTCAATAGAGTCTTTTGCTGAGTGTTGGATATTTCCCAAGCCATGTCATAAGAGGTAAGCAATGTAATAACACTCCAAACCATAATCCGGAACATCGCCATTATTATGTAACATCTCCCTCATGTCCACTTGTTAAGAAACCCACATATTTCCTACCACCACAACAATAACCCCGTAATTTAACTCAATTTCCCTCATGTTTGTTTATTTTATAAGCTCGTTTGTTATCATTCTTGTTCTTCTTCTCACCACCTTCGAGGATTTTGTTCATGTCGACATTTCTCTTTTGCATATTTATCCACTTAGAATGACATGTCACATTCAATTCAAAGCTAAGAAACAATCAAATGCATGGAGAGTGGGCCTCGAACCACCAACCTTTGACAAAAAAAATAGATTCTACACAATCTGAGAATCAATAGAAAATGACTATAATGTCTTCCAATATTCCACAACATATCTACACTCATTTAGTTGAATTGAGATTGGTAATGCACAAGCTTATGTGGTGCTTTATAGGTGGTGCCTATTAAACCATATGCTTAGAGTTTAAGATTAGTAATTTATGCGACACTCTCCTCTGATTTGCATTGTGATTCTAGACTCCCATTGGTCTTTAGTCACCTTTTGTTGTGAGATTCAAAATAAAAGTTTTCTCTTATCTAAAAAATTTCCAATATCTATTAATTTATCTTGTTATCTTCTTAAGAGCCTTCATATCTCCTATATGGAAAACTTATTCACTAACTTTTCTATGTGTTCTTCTACATACACTGAGATTGAGATTGGAAATGAATGATTATTTTTTGAGAGCAATCTTATGGCCGCATAAACAACCATTTCTATAAGTTGTTTCACTACCCTTGCACAATATTTTTGGTGCTTTGTCTAATATTTGGTCAGAATCTTATAGAGTAAAATTATTTCCAATGAGTGGATGTTAGCTAAGATGGCACCGACATGTCATGTGTTGAGACACATCTAGTTATCATTAAGTTTCACCTAATTTTTAATTTGTTATTTCTATCATTAGCATGGGGGTGTGTTGTTAGGCGTAACTTTTAGATGTGGGCCCTCATGTTATTATTCATTAATATATCATTTAATTATTCATAATTTATATAATATAATGCGTTGAATGTCAACAATGAAACACCCTCTCATGTTGGAAGAGGGTGTATATTTATCAATTAATGTTGGGAGCCAACATCAGATGATGCAAAATGATTGAAGCGTCATCCAATAGCTGATGACATACAATAAACGCATGTTCGATAAAAGTTAGATGTGATTCATGTTGGAAAAAACTAGTCATGTAACTTTTGGCTCTCTCCTCGCACATAGTCAAAATAGTCTTTTTTCGTGTTCGAGATTTCCTGAGCCATGTAGTAATAGGTCAATAACACAAAGGCACTTCTGACCAGAAGCTACAAAATCACCATTATTTTGTACCATCTCCTTCCTATCCACTCATTGAGAAACCCAAATATCATTTGCTTCCACAACAATAACCCCACAATAATTCAATTTCCCATATTTTTGTTGATTCCATTAGCCCACCTATTTTAGTTCTTGTTCTTCTTCTCGATTCCCTTGGGATTTTCGTTTATGTCAACTTTTCTCTTCTGCATCTTTATCCACATGGAATGACACATCTCATTCAATTCAAAGCTGAGAAATAGTTGAACACATTAAGAGCAAGCCTCAAACCAAAAACCTATCAACATAGAACATGGATTCTACTTAGTTTGAGAATCAATGGAAATTTACTACAATGCCATCCAATATCGGACGCCATATATGTACTCATTTGGTTGAATTAACATTGGCAACACACAAGTCGCCAACACTTGCTATAATACCAACTCTCCTTTAGATCTCACTCGTGTCCTTTATCATAGCCCATAACAACCTAACAACCCTATATTTTTTCATCAACACTCGGTTGATGGATTGAGAATTTTTCATGGCTTATTCTAGGTCATCCATGTTTCCTCCTACTGTAATAACCTCTTAGCATATGTGGTTCTTAGTGGGCGGTGTCTAAGCCATATGCTGAGAGTTCAAGATTGCTAGTTTATGCAAATACTCTCCTTTGATATGGATTGTGTTTCTAGACTCCCATTGAGTCTTTATTCACATTCTATTATGAGTTTCAAAACAAAAGGTTTATCTTATATAAACAACCATCCAAATCTATTAATTTGTAATTTTGTTTGATGAAGGGCCTTCATCTCTCCTCTATGGAAAACTTACTAAATTCGTTATGCTTTCTTGTACATACACCATGAGATTGAGATTGGAAATGAATAATTATTTGTTGACCTCCATCTATTAGACATGTAAACATCCATTTCTACAAGTTGTTTCACTACCCTTGCACAAGATTGGTGTTGCTAGGATTTTTTAATTTTGGAATATGGACCCAAAGCCATCTTTGAGTAGCGTTGGAATGAGAAAAGTGGAAAAATGCGCCATCTTTGAGTAGCGTTAGAATGAGAAAAGTGGAAAAATGCACATGTCATCAAGGGAGTGGACACTGGAGACTGATGTGAAGTCAAGGCCTTGCCATTCAACACTTCTAATATAGTTTCCAAGATATGGTGGAATAGGGATGTGAGCTGCTGGGCCTATCAATTGGGTTGACCATCTTCTATGGCTTTACCTGCTAGATCCCCTTTCAATCCATTTGTGTTGTATGCACCTCATGCCATACTTGAGAGGATTCATTAGAAATATACTCCAAGGCACATAATATCAAGCATATTTTTGATGAATTTGTCATCTTATGCTTGTAAATGCCTTTATAAGGTGTCACTTATTTCTTTATTAGATTCAATGAAATAATGTGAGGTGGAAGATGGGTCCCATATGCTCTTGTTACATCTTGTAACAAAAAGAAGGAAAAACATTTTCATCATCCATATTTAGAGCAGTAAGTATTAGCCTGAAAAAAAACATCAGGACAATTAGAGGCCATGCAATGGAATGATGACTCCAAACAATTTCAAGTCAAATATCGAAAATAATACTGTGGGCTTTTAGGCCCATATTGATTGACATTTGATATCATATATCTATGGTGAAAAATAATGAATCCATTTTTTCACTCATTGTTGGAAGGAAGAATGTTGATGTTCGTAGTATTGAGCGTTGAGCTCAAGGGAATTATTTCCATACCTCCTTTATTTTAGAAGCAATATGCACCTTTATCATTTGTCATTTCAACTGTACTTTAAATTGTTTCTCAGGCCATATACCAAATTTAGAAAAGAAGAGTGCCTTATTGCTCTACAATGGATCAACGTCCCCTAAAATTTTACACATGATGCAATATTGTGCATGTATCTCCCCCAACACCAATGTCCATTCCACATAATCTTCTATTCTCTTCCACTCATATCTTCCCCTTTCGGTGTTTCCATTGCACTGCTCACATGCGATTGCTAGTACTTATTAAAATGAATATACACCATAGATGTTGTTCAAATGTACTGGTCATTTTATTAAATGTAATGTGTATGAAAATATTGGGAGGCCCTTTCTCATAGAGAATGCCTCCGACGAATATCTATATACATTCTATGAATGTCTAGTTACTGAGATGTAAAAAATTATTCCTCACGAGGCATAACTCTACTCCGACATTCCCCCCCCCAGGATTCCTTTAGCTCAGTTTGTGTTTTCTCTCATAAACTTAAGATGGAATCTGATCATAACCTCTTGCAGGATGAGCGTATATGCGAATTCTGTTTTCTATAACTTGAGAGTGAAGAGTGTTTTGTATTCAAGTGCCCTATCTACTATGAGGTTCATGGAGGATACCATTGTCTTTTTCAAAGTTTCTTATAAATCCTTCAGGAGCTTTATTCAATATCAAGAATAAATATGTTTAGACTCGTTTATCCACTAGACATTTCAACTTTAATAAAGAACACTCAAGTTGAAGTCTTCACATATAAAAAAATCTAGGAATATCAGTGCTTGCTTCTAAATAACATATTTGAAGAACTTCAAGAGACCACATACCCAAACAACATGACCCAAATCTATAAGATAACATACATTTTATTAGTTTCATTATATTTACATTATTTTTTATCCTACATATACCAAATTCATATAGCATCTTCTTTGGCCATTTTTTTTGATAATCTGATGGGATTATCAAAAATTTAGTGACACAAAATTTTAAAGAGTGAAGTTCTAACACATGGCAAACGTCATTGATCCACCTCACATAAAACAACATACGTTGAACCCTCAACAGATACTACATAAAATCGTAATAATTATACCTATAACTATTCTTGACTTAATGTGGACACATTAAAAAAACACATACAGATATAAAATTATACTTGGAATAAGAGTTTGTGCTAACCTTAATTTGGCTCCATGATTTTGTATGCAATCATTTCTAGGACATTGATTTTCCCAAAATATGTAATCATGAACTACTTTAGCTGATGTCAATTGTCAATAATCATGTTTGAGATAAGACTTAAGTGCACTTTCTATAATATTTTAGTGTTGCACGCCACTTTTGATTTGACTTAAGTTCTACATCCTCCATACGCTGATTTTAAAAAGTTAAATAACCATCATTAACTCCACAAAAGAAGACATAATTATGGTTAAAAAATTAAGTTCGTGATTCTTGAATATTGTTAACGGCAAAGCTTCATCGGTTGAAATGTCTTTATTTGTAATTATTTTGTTGACGGTTGTAACATGCGGTAAAGTGGATGGTTCTTTTTTTTTAGATGTGGAAAGTGGGTTTTCATTAACGATAAAATTCTAATCACATAAATTGCAATTTATCTCCCTTTGAGATATAAACAATGAATTTAGACTTGAGTGTATGAATGAATATTTCCATAGTTTTTGGAGTTTAGTGAAAAGTAGGTTTTTGAATATTGTATAGTTTATTGTAATTATGACAATATTTATTTGAAAAGATATCATAATATAGGTTTAGATAATGAAGTGAAAAAGACAGAAAAACTAGTATAAAAAACATAATTTGGTTAGAACTGTACACTTTTCCAAAACTTTATCCATCTGCCATAAATAAAGCATGTTTCTATAAACAGTTACATACTACAAAATATGAACATGCAAGCTTGTTCACCTACTCTGGAGCTCTTAAAACATTGCTCAATTTTTTTGAAATTTCGTACGGAGTTCTATGAAGCTACTCTTCTCCTTTCAAACCCTAGTCTGACTGCAACAACTTGTAAAATTGTAAAAAAATGGGGCATGTTTTGAGGGTTTGTGTTTATCTTCCATTATTATCATGTTCTTTGAAGGAAACCATTATTTAAAAACATTACACCAAACATAATGTAGCAAGTATTCTAATGTAATACAAGTGCCCAACCCCCATCACTTCCATTGGCCTTATCAATGCAACAAGTAAATGCTAGATTATCTTCTCTAAATGTTTGCAATTCTCTTTTAGCACGAGGATTCTTCTCTTTCAGTCTTTGCTCAATTCATTTTTATTCATCTCGAATATTTTACTTGTATGACTATCATAAATTCACCAATACATCTATGTACTTATATAATTATTAAATTTAAATTAGTACCCTTTTGACGCCTTTGGTGACACAACCATAAGCGAAAAAAACAAAAAATGAAAAAAAATCCATAGGGGACCCAAAATAAGGGTCAAAGGGACCACACAAACGAGGACGACAAAATAATACTATAGATTTATGATAAAAAAGCTAGAAACCCAGTAAAATATGGGAAGTGATATGCCTGAGAAGAGATAGAAAATATGACGATGAAAGATGAGGATAAATAAGAACATGTCAGAAATGACAAAAAACAAGGAAAATGTGGTAGTAGGAATACACACTATTAGAGTTTGATGATTTCGTGGATCTCTTTTAGTGTTAACATTGCAAGTTTTTTGGATTTTTTTTGGTCATGATGTAAATTTTTTATTGTTACAATATGCGTCAAAAACCGTGAATGTAGGTGACAACTATGTAGTGGATTTATAATGGAGTTTGTAAACAGTCTCTTGATGCAATTAATCAGAGAAATTAGGCCAAGCATATGAATTCAATTTTTTGCATTATTATTATTTTAATTGGCGATGAACAAGTTATATAATAATTACTATTAATAATTTGCATTAGTAATTTTATATCATACTTTGCAGTTTCACATAGATTGACGCTAATTTGTATTATGTTTTTAAAATTATAATGTTTATTTTAAAAAAGAAAAGAAAATGAAAATGAATTTGTTGTTAATTAATTTTATAATAAAGATACTGGTCGTTTTGTTTGTCATTTGTAGATGAGGACAATGAAAGCAAAAATATTTTCAATAACTTAATATTTTTTTCTACTTTTATTACATCAATAAATAAAAATATTTGATAATTTTAAATAATATAATGTGCAATAAACAAATTATAGATACAAACAAAGTACATAACAATTCAATAACTTTAATGCTAACAAAGCGGTAATATCTTAAGTGTTATGAATCAACCATCACTTACTAAACATCAACATTATATAAATTTGGAACTATTAATTTTTTTTGCCAAAATTAGCTCTTTACTCATTTTCATCAACTAAATTACATTTCCCCTATTTTCTCACATCTCCAAATGCCTTCAAAAATATGCAAAATCATTTGGGATGGTTCAAGACTTGCAACACATGCACAATCGGCCTTGGATGGATTTGGAACCTTTGTGTTGCATTTACAATTGAGATGAAGCCTTAGGCGAAGCTCTAATTTCCTTTGGTTTTTCACAAGTGCACTTGAAGCTCTTCAATAACAGTCAAATTTTTGTTTTACTTATGGGTAATATTCCTAAATTTTCCAAGTTGAGTGAAGTGGTTGAGTTTAAATATAAAAGCACTTTATTTGTTAAGTGGATAAAAAGCTCCCTTTACCTTATCTTTTGGATGAGTTCAAAACCGACTAAGGCATATTTGATCGACACAAGTTATGCAAGATAGTGACACATGTTACGGTCCTTAGCCCTGAATCAAATGGTAAAATTGGTTAAGGCAGAAAGGATCCTAGAGGTAGGAAAGTTAGGCTTGCACCATGTGATGCAATCCATTGAAGTTAGAAAGTCAGGAAGGTTGAGTGAAATAGAGAAATAAACTAAGGCACATGTAAGGAGCATCGAGACCTGAATGGGCAACATGTGCCTCTAATATCGACGAAGGTATGAAAGTTAGGATCGCACCACGTGGCACAATCCCTTTAAGTCAGAAATTTGGGAAGGTTGAGGCCAAAGAAGCAGCTGACTAAATATATGGGCACACAAATAAGTTCCACATGGCACGAATTCGAGTCCATAAAGCTAGGTCTATATGAAGTCTTGAATGGTACATATGGCCCCAAACGTAGGGTGAAATCAACTAAGGCATGAAAAGGATTCGAATCTTGGAAGATGAGATTGTGCCATGTAGGGACATCACATGTAGTCAGGACTCAAGAAAGTCAAAGAAAAGTGCCCATCAAAAGAATACGTGGGAACATGATTTAGTGCCACATGGCATGAATTTGGGAATTATGGTCCACAATTTTGACACAATAACAAGAGCCAAATTGGTGACACATGGCCTCGAGATTGGATAGAAATAAGTTAAAGAAACAACCAATGAGAAGGAGACAAGTGGTAGGGGAAACTATTAGGGTAAATTTGACTAACCCGTTGCCATCATCTATGCACCACGACTAAAGCCCTCTATTTTTGGCCATATATTTCTATTGGGAACACAAAATCAAGAAAAATTATACACCTTGGAAAGATCTTAAGGAGTGCTTCTACATGGGAGTGTATTCATGTTGCTATGTACCATGTTTTTGGGGGAAAATGCAATAATATATTTTAGAATATATCTTAGATATGCTTTGGGGCGGTTTGAGCATATATTTTCAGTCAAACATCATTCTCAAAAGATAGGTGGGAGAATATTGGATATTCCAATATATTCCTCTCTTTCATCCCCTTCCACTATCTCTCTTCTAATTTTCCATAAAATCTAGATTGATTCTTATTGTATGAAGCTCCTTCCTCCAATAAAAAGTTACTATACTCTTTTGAGTTTATAAACATCATGGGTGTCCCAAATCTCTATTTTTGAGCTTGTGTAATGCACCTAGTGCCTTTTTATGGCTTTAGTATATTGTGCATATTTCCAACATTAATATCATTTTTATTATGGTTTATATTTTCACCTTTTCTAATGTTATTTCTCTCTCATCCTTTTTTTTTGTTATGTTATATTATGTGTGGACTATATTTGCATGGTTCAATTACACTATCTCAATCAATGGACAGAGGGATAATGATCCCTTATTTCTCTAGCACATCACCGTTTTTTTTTGTTTTAGATGCTTCCTTCTCCCATTTTCCCTTGTAATTGTTAGCTTATATTTAGAGTAGTGGTAACATTAGTTTAGTTAGGATAAAAGCTATCTTTCTTCAGAGGTATGCTTCAAAGAGTCAATATACCACACTTTAAAAGTATTCACATTTTTACCATTGAGATGTCAATACTCATTTGGTGCTCTTGGACCTACATTTTTAGTAATCACTAGTTTCTGGCATGTTCGAGGAGACATATGTGTATTATTTTTGAATAAACTACATTATTTGTAGATTCAAGAGTGCATGTTTTCCAACCTCATAGATAAGTTTTGGTGTGTTGTTGGCTCATTTGGTTTTGTGAACCATTTTCAAGTACTTGACAACTCCACTCATTCAATAACCCATTATATCCTTTACAAACCACTCCCTTCATCTCAATCCATCTTCTAATGTATTTTCACTTCTATGGATCTTTGCAAATATTTTTCTTTCCCTCATTGGGATCTGTAACACTCTCCATTTGCAGTACTGGGATGACGCACCCAAACCAACCTTAAAAATCTTACCCCTCTTTCATAAAAATGATGTTGTCAGTCCTGTTGAATATATCCAAGATGCATCCAACCATTTTGCAATACAACATATTAGATAAGATAATATATGTCTTAGAGTACTTGCATCTTCTTTCAAAGGAAAAACTGAGGATTGGTACAAAATTTTGGCTACATAATCAATTTCTACACGGCACTTGCTAGGAGAAAAATTGGAAAAATGGTTCAAGGAGAATGTAGGATTTATGTATCTATTATAACACCTCAATACCATAAAGAGGGTACCCACAGAGCATGTTTCAAACTTCAATATCATACTTAAGAAGACTTGTAAAAGAATTCCTCAAGAATATCAACCTCAGTCATTTATGAGATTCTTTTTTATTTAAGATTCTTTGATATCGATCTTGCTGTTATGATTTTGTCCCTTGGAGGTAGTGCTTTTCCTCAGGCCTATGGTTTTTCTATCTAAGTGGAGAGGTGTTGGGCCGAATAATTGGATAAGTATCAGATGTGCACGAGGGTTGAGAAGTGCACGGGAGTTGTGCACGGAAGTACGAAGAAAGGATGTGTGAAGGTTTGGCATGCAGGACACGACACATCTGCAGGACATCATAGGTGAAAATGCGGTATAAAGTAGAGATGGCTTGAAATTGAGTAAAGTTTGGATAATAATTAGACGATGACAGGATAAGAGTGTGTAGGACTAATTTTAAACAAGACTAACTCATGGATAGAAAAGATATATTTATAGCATATGGGACAAAAATAGAACTTCGAGAAGAAAGAAGACTACCTTTGGAAAGCCATAGATTTGAGTCTAAGTATACATAAGTGTAAGTCTTAAAGCATGAATTATATATATAGCACGGGTATGTCTTTATATTAAAGCATGATCGAGCGGTGAAGAAAAAGTTACCACCCTATAAGTACTTGTAGTATCCATGTAATCAAGGTGTGTGTGTGAGTAGCTATGCCTTGAAAATAGAGCAGCGTCTGGAGAATGTCATGTAAATTCTTGATGAGTCACGAGACATCCATTATTATATTGAAGATTTTGATATTATTTCGGATCTGTATAAGTACTTATTTTTTATGATCTATGCATGATAAAACAAATCTTTATTAATGATATGTTTAGTTGTCTTTACACATGATATCTTTCTATGATTATGTTTTCTCCATATGGCATGCATTTTTGTGGTGACAACCGTGTGTGTTGGATCTACATCTTGACAGTTGACACAGGAAGGGACTTGGTAGAGTTGTGCACACTTTAGGTGAGCACTTAGGATTCTGTCTGAGCGAAGTGCTGGTGCACCTAAAAATGTTGTGTTGATCCTAGAATACAACACGACATTTTGGTTTTGTTGCCAAGACCTTCTTTAGTCTAGACTCTCAAGATGTGTGTTTATGGCATTTCGGTTATCTTTGGAGAGTATTTAACGTTGGATACATGAGGGAGAAGATTAATTTGCACTAAGATACAATACCAATGACAAATTCAATATGTGCAAATGGGTTGAGGATAATATTTACAATGGGATTTATGAGACAATCTTCAATTTCTTTTCAAAGGGAGTTCTATGATTGGTTAGCAACATATGTGCAAAATAGAGGGAGTAGGCTGGGAATGAGATAGATATGGGATTGGGATAGGTATCAAGATTTATTTGAGTTGGACACACTGTGGACACGTGTAGTATATCATTGATGGAAGGGTATTTTTAACAACTATAATTTAGAGTACGTGATCTCCATTTATTCATGTCCAGAGGAAGTTGAGTTTTAGTGTCTTCGGGAGCCCAAAGGATCTTATCTACGCGCACTTCCACTTGCCATTTAGATATTAATGATTGAACTTGGACTTGAAAATATATCTATGAATGGATAAAAACTTGTTGCACACAATGAAAAAGAAAGGGGTTGGGAAGGATAGCGTTGGACCAGATGGAAGTAGATAGAGAAGAAATATTGCGCAGATTTAGTGATGCATGAGACAAGGAGGTTGAAGAGGTGTTGAGAAAGAGAGGAATAGGGTTGAGTGGGAGTGATGAGAACCTCGAGGAAAGTGAGGGACCATAGGACTATGTCTCTTTGATAGTGGGAAAGTGTAGAAGGACCCTCTCAACATCTGGGGAAAGTGAGTCTAGTGAGGATTTTGAAACCATTGACGTGCATCTAGACCACTCTGAATCCTTAGCCCTTGTGCATGGTACTAAAGACTTGCAAGTTAATATAGAATATTATCATAGTGAAGGTGAATAATGTGAAGGAAATCTATGATTGCCACATTGGGATGGTGATTTAGGTAGAAGTGTGTTAGTAACTATTTAGGAAGTGCTCATGATAAACACAACATGAATGGCATTGGAAACTGCTGGAAAACAACATTTGATATCCATTAGCCAAAATATATTTGGAAGCAATATTATATGCCCAACACCAGGATACAGTGTGGGTGCAAAAACTAGTTCTACCACCGGTATGCAAACTTGATCTAACATAGATGCGTAGACTAGCTCTTCCATAGACACGCATATAAGGATTCTAGCAATTAGGAGCTCACCCCCGAGTGGAGGAAATGCTAGTGGAGGTTCAAGGTCAGGTTTGGGTCCTTCTCTGGGACAAGGTAATATCCCTTAATAGCCTCATGTTTATTATGAAATGTCACTCCATTTTCCTGAATACAAAGGAGTCAAGGATTCAAGTGAGTATGTGCATAAATGTGAGCTTTTATGGGGAGCCAAGGGGATCACCACTTCAAATAGGAAGGCAAGTTAGTTTTAAAATATGTTGCAAAGCCGCAAACATAGGTGGTATCAAAAGTATGATCCACACCAGACATCAATAAATTATAATGCCTTGTGCAATGCTGTCTTGGTAGAATTTTATATCCATGAGTTTGAACAAAAGAGAATCAACACACTAAATGAAATTAATAAAGGAATCTTTGAAAATGTTTGTGAATATGATGCATGTTTCAAAAATCTGCTATAAAAGCTATCGTATGATATCCATCAAATCCAACACGTGCAATGGTTTATAGGAGGACTCTTGACACCCTTCAAGAGAGCGCTGTTGCATAATACATTTAACAATCCACGCGAGGCTCTAGAGGCATCCCTACACATAGAAAAAGTTGACATTGTAGACACTGTGGTGAGTACATTTTTGGAAGCACAAAATGTAGCCATGACCACATAGTTGAAGAATTCAACGGATAAATCTGTGTATGAAAATAGAAATGGAATCTGGTGTACTAACTATGAGGTAGAAGGGCATACAAAAAATAGCTATCTATCCAGGAATGCGTGTACCCTACTATTGTCTTGTGAAATATATCACAAGGACTATGCTCTATGGTAATGCCCACTCCTTCAATGTTCTACAAAGAAGAACATATCAAGTTATTTCAAGATTTACAATGCACACACGCATGATACCAATCAATGCTGATTAATTGATCAAATCCATGAATCCTGTGAAACAGGGCTGTGCCAGACTAGTACATAAGGTATTTTACATGCGCGCAAAGGTTAGAATCATGGTGTTGGTCTGAAAAATAACGGAGGGTATAGAGGTAGCTATCGAGGAAGAGGTTGTGGTGGTCACGGAGGAAAGTTCAGTAGAGGCACTTGTTATTCATGTTGATTTCCTGATCATTATCAACAAGATTTTCCTAAGAAATTCTCTTGCACATATTGTGGAAAGGGGCATAAGGTGGAAGAATGTCTGGATTTATACACGTATATGAACAATACCAAGAATGAGAGGGGAACTACAAGGATACAAGTCATGAGCTTTAGACAAGGGAAGTGGAAGCCTAAATATGTGGCAGTAGTTGAGAAAGAACCGCTATTTTTCACCACATCCACAAAGGCTTCATGTGCATGAGAGAAGAGGAGATATAGACCACTCATTAGATGTGAGGATATTGAATAACCTAGTAAGTATATTGATGATGGTCATGAGAGGGAAGTTTTGAAAGAAACCATGGGTCTAATCAGAGATCTACAAAGGGTGATATCATGTTTAAAAGAAGAAGTGCGGGATAGAGAGTGTGTGAGACATAAAAAGTACCTGACATGGATATTGATGAAATTAGGGAAGTATGCCAAATTATTAGAATGGAGAACATCATACCCATGTTAGGTGAATAGTTGCATGAGACTATTCTACGCATAAAAAGGACACAAATAGGTAGATCATGCGAATATATCACCCCAAAACCATGAATATGATAAAGAGATAACCTTGGATGCAATTGTTAATGGTTGACTAGTGAACAACATCCCGATTGAAACTGATACAGAGGTAAATATTCTCACACTGGATGGATGAAATAGGATGGGTAGGCCACCACTACAACCTTCTTCTAGCGTACTTTACACGACTAATAAGATAAGGGAACTACCCATTGAGGTCCTAAAAGATGCAAGCTTTACCATACAACAGGCTAAATTTAAAGATGATTTTGAGGTATTAGAATTGAAAAGGATGAAAATTTCCCTGCATTATGTGGATGGTCGTGGTGCTACACCAAAAATGAAAAACCGCGGTTTAATAGCGCTATATTATCTTTGAAAATAAGGATGCGCGCATGGTAATTCCAATGGACGATACAAAAATCATGCCCTACATAGAGCCATTAAATAGAGAATATCTGAATAAGATAAATGCCCAGATTGTGCGTGATCCTGAAAGAATAGAGCCTATAAAGGAAGGAATGATAAAATGGGGAGAAGCGCAATCAATTAGTGAAACTAATAGTGTTGCATGTGATAATTGGGCACATGGGACTTATGAAATTGTTGGCTGAGAATTTAAAGGGAGAGTAACCAGGGTAATTAAGCCATGAATAATTTGATGGTTAGGAAGGACTGTGATTTTGAAGTATACTAGAGAGGATAATCTTGAAACATTCTTGCATGCCATAGAAGAACAATTATTTGATGAAGGTGATATAACAAATATGTTGGTGTATTCACTAAAAGGAACAAAAACAAGATGGTTGGTTGTGCATAGGGATAATTTTCTAAGGTGGCACGAAATGAGAGTTTCCTTCTTAACTCGGTTTGTTAAGACTAATCTCCCTTCCCAGACACCAAACTATGATGGGAAATAATCTCCCATGGCTCACATACAAACATCTGAGAAGAATTTCCTTGAGGGTCCCAAAGTGCTACCATCATCCATGTGGATGCACAAGTTTTATTCAACTTCATACGGGTGTGCACGCGTATGGTATATTCATGTTGAGCTGAAGCGGGAGACTGTAAATTGGAAAACATTGGCCTCATGTATGGTACATGTCTTTGATTATTTTTCATCTAAACCTCCTATGGAGGAGGCCTTCCAGTTGATGAAGTGTATCACTTTGGGAGATAACACGAAAATAGAGGAGCTCATGACTCAGTTTAAGGATGAGATAATTCTAGATGAGCGCGTCAACAAATGCACTCTGTTGGAATCAAATGAGAAACTCTTAGAGTGTGTTTAAAAAGAAAAGGAAAAGGGAAAGCTTGTGTACTTAATAAATGATGATGAAGTTGAAGACTTGAACATAGAACATATCAAGGGAGAGCATGAGGTATTAAATAAGGAAGATGAGTATGTACACACATATCACTTTCCACTGAAGAAAATGAAAGTAAACATTGGAACAGAAGATGCACCAAAGGAAACAATCATTGGAGATTACTGGTCTAAGGCTGAAGTTGCTAAGATTGTTGAACTGTTGTGCAAATTTTAGGATCTCTTTCATAGGGCGTATCATGAACTAAAAGGTGTCCACCCTTCATTAGGAGAGATGAAAATCAATCTCAAAGAGGGCACACAATGAGTTCAAAAGAGACCATATAAGATGAATGTCAATATGTGTGTCAAGGTTAAAGATGAGATTGAAAAAATGCTACAAAATGGTATCAATAAGCCTATAGAGGAATCTGAATGGATTATTCCTATGGTTATCTTCATAAATAAGGATGGTTGGATCAGAATTTGTGTGGAATACAGGGTGTTGAATGCCTCTTGTGTCATTGATCCATTCCCTACACCATTTACTGATGAAATTATTGAGGGTGTATCAGGGCGTGAACTATACTCCTTTATAGATGGTTTATTGAGATATCATCAAGTTTGTATCACATGTAAAGATCATGCAAAGACTACATTTACTACAAAGTGTGGTTGCTTTACCTATATAATAATGCCTATTGGAATCAAGAATGCACCAACAATGTTCTCGCACATTTTTTATAGGATTTTGAGGATTTCATCCATTAATTTCTACATGCATATCTTGATGAATGGATCGTGTATGGTTTATTCAAGAATCATTGTGATTGTGTTGAGACTTATGTTCAAGATATGTAGGAAATTAAGTATCTTTTTAAATATTAATTAGTGCATCTTTGCTACACCTTTTGGAATCTTATTGAGACATATTATTTGCAAGGAGGGTATTTTAATCAATCCTACCAACATATATTTCATATCGGGATTAGGAGATTCCATTAATCAAAGTGATGTATGCAGGTTCCTTGATTATACATGTTACTACCAGAAATTCAACCAAGGATATGCCAATATAGCTATGCTATTGGAGGATATCTTAAAATAAAAGGGGAAGTTCTACTAAAAGGATATGCAATAACAAGATTTTGAGAAATTGAAGGAAACATTGACCACTTTGCCTATCCTTTAGTTACCTACATGGAATTTTACCTTTCATGTTCATGTGGATGCCTCAGGAATTGCAATTGGAGATGTGTTAGCATATCTTGATGAAGGGAACATTGATCATCCCATTCATTTTGAAAGAAGGAAGCTAACACCTATGAAACAAAATTATACAACTGCAGAGCGTGAGGATTTTTCAAGGGTGTATGCACTTCATAAGTTCATGAAGTATCTTCTGGATACTCCTTTTATATTTTATACTGACCATATGACGCTAAAATACTTGATCAATAAGTTTATGTTACAAGGTCACATTTGCAGATGGATTTTGTTATTCCAAGAGTTTGTTTTATCAGTGATAGTAAAACTTGGTAAGAGAAATTTGGGACTTGATCACCTTTCACACATAAATTTTGGGGAGGATGCACAATGTATTGAAGATACCATGTCATATGCCCAATTATTCAGGTTACAATGAAAACCCATGGAATTAGAAGACATAATATTATTTTTACGCACGTGTATTGCACCTTAAGGGATTAAAACTATGGAAAAGAAGTAGATTTCTATATGAAATGTACCTTATCATCTGGTTGGAGGATACCTCTAAAAATGGGTTACAATGAAGTACTACACAAATGCATCTTAGAGCATGAATGTATCACAATTATGGAAGAGGCATATGATGGTATTGCTCAAGGAAAATATGCTAGAGAAGCCACCACACACAAGATACTTCTAGCAGGAATTTGGTGGGAAAAAATTATAAGGATATTAAGGAATTTGTAAGGGCTTGTGACCATTGTAAGAGGATTAAGAATCCAAGATAGAAAGATGATATTTCGTTGTGCCGTATTTCATCCACATAACCTTTTGAAAAATGGGCAATTGATTTTGTTGAAAAATTACACCAGTTGCGTGACAAACTGATGCATGGTACATTATCACTTATACTAATTATTTAACATGATGGGAAGAAGATGCACCTACCAAGGATTGTACATTTTTTACAAATGCACACTTCCTATGGGAAAACATTATAAGAAAGTATGACTGCCCATTAAGCCTAACCAATGATAGGGGTATTAATTTCCTTAATGATATCAAAAAGATATTGTTAGTAGAATTCATGGTGGCACATCACAAGACAAATCCTTATCACCCACAAGATAATGGAACACCAAAGGCCTTTAATAAAATATTGAGCCATAATTTGACAAATATATTTTATGTTGGTAGGAAAGATTGGGATGATAAATTTTTAACTGTACTTTTGGCGTACAAAACTCCTTATAAGAGGTTGAATAAAGCCATGCCATCTCGGTTGGTATTTGACGCAAAATAAATAATTCATGTTGAATTTATGTTTCCATCCTTGTACATTGCAGACACAGGAGGACTCACATATGAATATGTATTGGAAGCACATATTTACGGGTTAATACAGTTGGATGAATCACGCACAATTGCAAAATGGAGAGAAAAGATGGAGAAGGCACAAAAAAAGGCTTGATATGATAGGAATATTTGGAACAAGTCCTTTTCAATTCGTGGGCTAGTACTTCTCTACGACTCAA
The DNA here is from genome assembly GCA_019776745.2 of Taxus chinensis. Lineage (NCBI taxonomy): Eukaryota > Viridiplantae > Streptophyta > Pinopsida > Cupressales > Taxaceae > Taxus > Taxus chinensis. Next base: position 830,824,765 of record CM034146.1, read on the forward strand.
ATTTTAAACGTTACTTGGGAAAACTGAAGGTGCATTGGTTAGGACCTTTTAAAGTAACCAATTTTTTTGAATCTGATTATTTTTGTAATAAGGTAGTATTTCCATTTAGCTTAGATTTTCTATTATAAGTTTTGTTATATTATTTTGTAATAAACAAATTCACACGTAGGAGATGATCTATCTATTAAGTTTGATGCATAAGGGATCACACATCCCTTTAGTGAGGGGTAGAAGGAAATTACATGTTAATGGTGAATGAAATAATGGTGTTAATGTCAAATGGTGGACTATTTTTCTCAATGGTGTACAAATAAACTTGATAAGGAGGAAAATAGTGGAACATATTGATGTAGTGGGAAATATAACTTGAGGTAGGAAGTACAGAAGTAAATCTATTCATATGGCATAGAGGAAGGATAAGTGTGGCATGGGAAGGTGTGCACAAGGGAAACTACATCCTAGGTAAGTAGTTGTGCTCTAGAAGGTTATACATGACGCGAGCAGAGAGACGACCTATATGAACTAGACTTAGTGAAAAAAGAGGGAAAATAACTACATTAATACTAGTGTACCGTGGAACATTCAATTAAACCCAAAAGAAAAAAACTATATAAATGGATGAGTGTGATTGTATTTCTCACTTATGCATTAAGAGATCTTGCAATTTATGTGATTTGGCAATTTCAAGTTGGGATGACCTAGGGAAATCATGAAACTAGCAGCTAGAGATTGCGAGTTCCTTACAATTGGAAGGGTTGAAGTCACAAAGGATAGAATGGTAGATGAGGATGGATTCATAGGGTTTTAGTGTGAAATTTGAGAGGTGTGAAGTGTTGTTGTTTTGAAGGGTTGGTCGTGGAGTAAGTTATAGAACTAGGGCATGTAAGAGTGAAGTTTTTAGATTAAAGTGTGATTGCAATGAAAGGTTTTTCAGTGAAGCCACCAAATTGTGAAGAATTAAGACTGTGAGAAGAATAAGAGTTTTATACCTAGGGCATGTGATTTATAGGGTTACCTTCAATCTCAACTTTTAAATTTGAAGCAATGAATCTCAAGGAAAATTTTAATGGTGATTTTTCATAAACTCGTAAATATTAGGGATTTTGGAATTGGAAATGGTGAATTTTTAGTATTCAGATGCCACCTAGTTTGCCTGAAATTTCAGTCGACAAGTCATTTGTATGGGTCAGTTCACCTACTATTTACACTTAAAAATGAACGTATGCATGTATTTCACCAACATTTTAAATCAAATTGTGCTCATATTCGCTGAGGTATAATACATAGCTCAGGGGATTGCAAGGGGGGATACCCCTTTGCAGGGTCGGGAGGCCGTACACCGTGGCGGGGGTTCAGTGGTTGCGCCCCCAAAAGAGACATTTTATATTTATTTATTCATTGTAAAATTTGGGCTATAAAAAAATACGAGTGTTTCATTTTTTTGACACATAGACGATCATCCAAGCATGGCTTGTTTCTAGGTAAGACGTCTAGCTAAGAAACGACTATATGTTTCTAGGGGAGATGATCTTCTATTGCTGAAGAGATGGAAAAATTGTTAGGTTGTGGAGCCTATTTTAATGTGTGAAAGTGATGAAGACTATACACTAAGAGTAATCTACACTTTCCACAGTTGTCTTGCTGGGGTTCGGGAAATGTGCCCGATATACTGGGAAACATGCTTTTATCATATGGGTAGGATTTTGACCCATAGGTTTATGGGACAGTTTTTTCCCATGCTTTTGATACCCACAATTTTGTAAAACTGCTTAAGAAGTTGTCTACTTATATGGTTTTATGCATATGATAGTATAATGTAACATTGTAGATGTGTTTTGAATTCGGGTGTGAATTCTGTAGAGTTTGTTGAGCATAGCTCCAAACAGATCTGGGTATTGTATTGAGAGAGCGGTGGCTTGTAATAAAATATGAGCAAGTGATTCTTGGTGGACGTAGCCCAAATTGGGTGAACCATGTTAAATATTATCTCTTTGTGTTCTATTACTTTATTCTGCACTTTTATTTGAGATCTGTAATATTTTCTACATATTAGTTTCTACTGTTGCGATTCTGTGAGGGATTATTCTATATATTTTATCCCTTATTTCCTAACACAACTAAGAGATGCCCATGCATAGCTATGCAAATCTATATATGGATGAGATAACAATAAAAATATGAGCATCCAACACTTCATCATTCAACCCTGTCCGTTTGATTCTACATTGATGATCGTTCAACTCAGGCCATTTGATGCTACATAGATGACCATCCAACCTAGTCCATATGATTCTACATAGACGACCATCCAACTAAGGTATTCTAATTCTACATAGATGACTGTCTAAATCATGCCATTTGATGCTAAATAGAAGACCATCTAACATCTGTCCAAATTTACAAAAATGGGAAAACTTTGGCATGTCAAATCACCTTTACTCTGAATAGTTTTTTTTTGGATAGTTACTATTTTTTAGAATTTTGGAGATTCACTACCCATTCTATAATAATTTTTTTAGGGGGGGTCTTAAAATGAATCCTGATGGAACTAGTAAAGAAGGAAACAAAGAGAAAAAAGACAAGGGAGGAGTCCCTTGATGACTAGTTTTTAGAGATGTAATACCCACAAGAGGTCATAGTTAGGAAAGAGTGGGAGTCAAAATTATGGAGATACAATATCAGCGATTACAATCACCACGCTCTAGGTCATGAGGGATACATAAGGAATGAAACCTTGGTGGAGACAAGAAAACACACAAATGAAGGAAAAATTGTGTTGGATGACAGGGTGCACAATACATTGGAGGCTGGTGCCATGTTGTAGCTCTTTAAGTTACCCTTCTTCAGTAACCACACACGATTTTTTCAATGGATAGTATCAAGGGTCCATGATTACTATTTATACTTCATGAAAATAAGGATGTGATTTAGCTACCAAATCATCAACAAAGTAACTAGGTTGAGAGATTGAGGAAAGGACATTGCAATAGATATGCATGATAAGGCAATAATGGAAGTGATAACCTCCAGATTACACTATCAGAGGGGAAGTTGTGTGTTCAACATTACCAACATCTCAGACCCTAGTTCAAGAGTGGTTGCACACTTGGTCAAATGTAAAATAGGAGCCTCTGAGAGATGGTTAGAGGTAAACAAGAAATTTCTACACATCACGCACAAGACGATGGATGCCACAAAGTACAATATTTCTCTGTACATTACAGAGGGTATTACAGAAGAATCCCAAACCCAACATGAAAAGGGTGAAAAGGTAACCTAGGGGTCAATTTTACTATTGATAGTATTTTTGGAGATTGGAGTCTGAGAAGGATGAATAGGGCGTGAGTGGGAACACTTAGTGGCCATTTGATCCCCCATAAAAAGGTTTGCGAAGTATACTTGTGATGGGGCAATAAAAAATTTGCATACAAGACTCACTTGGAATTATGGTATAAGAGGATGCGTGACACCTTTGAAAATTAATGGTGCATACCTAGGGAGATGACAACTGTATTAGCTGGATAAACATAGGTTGTTTTGATGTAGCGCTTATGTCTTGCAAGGTTTTTGTTGCTGAATGGGAAAATGGGTCTTTGGTGCAAGGTGCCATTTTCCTTCATATCCAAGTACTTCATGACTATGGTGAATAAGATCAAGGATGCATAACCATTGAAGTTAATTATAGATAAGGTGGACATAGAGTATCATACTCTGTGCAAGACCTACTATTGCGTGATAAGGAAACCTTATGAAGAAACCATAGAGTCAGACAAGATGGATCTAAATTCCATTGTAACCTTGATAGTGGGAAAGGAGGCTTGCAGAGTATACATTTACCTCCACCTGAAGGTGTAAGATATGAAAGTGGTGGAGGTGTGTGACACAACTCTTACACCACCACCTTCAGGAAGGGAAACTAGGAGACAAAAGAGGAGCAAACATAATCCATAGGAAGAAGAGGAAGAAAATGAGATAGAGGGGAAAATACACCATAGTGTGCTGAAGAGGAGACGAACAAAAACTTGATTGATTTGAGTGTGCACCCCTCCTTGGGTCTCTCTAACAAGCCAAAATGATAACACGCGTATGGAAAAACAAAGTGGGGAGGAACATGTTGATGAATAAACCCATGCCATAGGTGAATACTCAAAGGGAGAAGAGAATCCCCATATAATACAAGTGGATGAGGATGATGAGCTAAAGAAATATGAGGACGTGAAGAAGGATAAATACCTTTCAAAACATGAGTACATGAGGAGATGGAAAAATAAGAAGAGGAGTGCATACATGAATAAGAGGAGGCTGACTAAGGTCTTAGAGAGGACACCAGTCTTTGTGCATGATAATGTTGTACAAGATTCATCGCTCGAGCAATGCACGAGCAATGAGCGGAATGACCAGGACTTGGGATGTATGAAGGAGAAAGGTTAGGAGAAGGCTCCCCTCATAGGCCATTTATGTCCTCTGTTAATGACCCAAAAAAGATAATCAGGGAAATATTATATCATGATATGTGTTAGGATTGTGGAGTTGAATTGCTTCACAAATAACTTGCTTTTACATGTTACTGGTTCTGATAATAACCGACATCGGTCAGGGTGTAACTGATGTCACTTAGCATAAGAATTGCCATCGGTTAGCATAAGAACTGCCATCAGTTAGCAGATGAACCGTCGTTAGTTACTTGTGCAGGAGTGTTTTAATTAACTTTCGGGAATTAGATCTATTTTTAGCATTAAAGTATATCTATTGTTTGTAATTGTATGGCTAAGTGCCCTAAGTTTATAAATAACTATATAAGCATGAAAGATAGGGTTAGAAGGAGAATTAAGAGAAGGATTGAATAAGATCCTTGATTCTCCTAGATTGAGAGGATGAAGACGAAGAAGAAGAAGAGAAAGAAAGAACAGGTTACATGAAGACATGGTCTCCATGGAGAGGAGCTGAACAGAAGGAAATAATAGGTACATCTAAATGGTGAGAAGAGGGTAACATGTTTCACTGTATTTATTTTGTATAGTTATTGTCTCATTGTAATGGCTTGCATAATATGCAAAACACAGAGTTTCTTCTTGTAGATCCACATGTTGGTGAGATCTTGTATTATATAGATCTATGTAGATCTAGTCTTATATTGTTAGATCCACAAGTTGTTGTGAGATCTTGTATTGTTGATCCATGAGATCATAATGTATTGTTGATCCATGTAGATCTATATATTGTAGAGGAGATGTACAGGTTATGCAGTGATGGAGAGATAGACTTAATTTTTGGTGCACAGTCATAGTTACACATATGGTAGACCCATGTGAGAGGTCTTGTTTGCAGATCCATAGATAACTTAGCAGTAGTTCAGAGATGCAGTAATTCTGGGTTATGTGAGATCTACTGGTGGTGTTTGGAGGCATAGTTGTAGTGCACTCATGGAGATCCATTTAGATATCTGGAAGAGAGGAGATACTTTTGGAGAGATGCATTGTAATCTTGTATTGAAGAGTTGGTTTGTTCTCTTGTTGTATTATATATGAGATCTCTTTCTTTGGTGGATGTAGCCCACATTGGGTGAGACACGATACATGCTGTGTTATGTGTGTGTACTTTGTTTTTGATTTGGATTATTCTAGTTTATACTTCCACTGTTGTAGATTTTGGGAATGGTTTAGATCATGTGTGCATGATTTTGTTTGTTATTAAATCATAACACTATTCCGCAGTTCCAAATTCCCAACAATATGGACCTAGAACATATATATTTCTGGGATATGCTTGAAAACTCACAATCCCATGTCTGCACACACAAGGTGCTAAATTTTTCCATGAAAAACCATATGGAGAAGCTTGAATTTTAAGTAAAGCTAGTGGATATCCATGCGTTGTAGGGAAGGAGAGATACAAAAATAAGTATCTCAATTTTAGACTCTACCTAATTGACAGATGCACAAGCCGACAATTCATTAATAAAATTGGCTATTGAAGTTATGCACATGAATATAAACAAAGGGGTTGGACTACGTGAGGTAGTAAAAATATTTTAAAGAGATTAGTAAAAAGAATAAAAAGTTGACGGACACCACAGTTAACACTAAAGTGACTAAGCTTATTAGAACTATTGGACATTCTTTTCCAGAAATAATTTTGGAAGCCAAGATTGATCATAATAGGGAAATTGATAACATGGAAGAATTGGTTGCCCTGTTAATAACCAAATTAAATAAAGGATAAGGACCAAATGTAGAGGATCTGGATAGGATAAGGTAGGAGGTGATAGAAAAAACAATAAAGGAGTATGTGAACCTTGGTGTAGAGGTGAAGGAAACTTCACTAAAGGCCTCAAAGGCGTTCATCAATGTTTTTGATTCATCAATTCTTGAAGCACGCTTATCTAAGGAGGAAACCAAACAGATTATCCTAAAGGACTCATTATATACTGGAGATAGAGAAATGAGTGCACAAGTTTTGTAGGAAATGTAAAGACTTAAAAAAAATTTAGCAACAAACACACTAAAGTAGAGGCAAGACTGGAGGAGTTACAAGTATTGGTTATTAAAGAGCTTGGCATATAGGAGGGAATGTATTTGGAATGGTATATCATTATGGCAGAATTAGGTAAGAATTCCAGTGGAGTAACCTTGGAGGGGATTCTCGATATCGTCCACACATTTCTAAGAATATCTAATAGCCCCTAGCTCAGTGGAAGTAGCTAGAGACAAGACTTGGCACGAAATTCCCCAAAATCCTACTTCTACCTTAGTATCTATTTTGATTGAATGGGAATAGATTCTTTAATTGGATTATTCTTGATTCTTTTGGGTATTTCCCATGATTATTTAATTCATGATTCTTTCATTCATGACTATTCATTCATTCACTGATTCTTGGTATTTCCCAAGGACATATAATATACCTTGTGTGGGGTAATGTTGGGCCAAAGAATTGGCTACTTGTATTATATGTGTGCAAAGGTTGAGAAGTGTGTGGGAGTTGTATGTGAAAGTACGAAGAAAGGATGTGTGAAGGTTTAGCAGGAAAGTACAATAAAGGACACAAAACACATGTGGGGCATCACTGGTAAAAATGCATTGCGAAGGAGAGATGACTTGATCACCAAACAAGAAAAAATAGAGAAAAACGTGGATAAAAATTGAATGATGATAGGATAAGAGCATGCATGACTAATTATAGATAGAAATAACTCATGGATATAGAAGAGCTATCTATAGTTCATGGTAGAGAAATAGAACTTCTAGAAGAAGGCATAACTCCTTTGGAGAGTAGTAGGTTTAACTCTAAATATAGATAAGCATAAATCTTAAAGCGTGCATTCTATGTATAACATTGGTATGTTTTTAGACTAAAGCATGATCAAGTGGTGAAGGAAAATTTATCACCCTATAAGTATTTGTAGTATCCATGTAATCAAGGTGTGTGTGTGAGAATCTACGCCTTAAGAATAGAGTAGTGTCTGAAGAATACCATGAGTATTTCATTTAAGTCCTGATGAGTCATGGGGCATATGTTATTGAATTTACTATTATACCACTTTTGCGTATATTTATAGGTTATTATTCTATATGATCTATGAATGATAAAACAACTCTTTCTTAATGATATGTTTAGTTGTCTTTGCACATGATATCTTTCTATGATTGTGTATTGTCCATATGACATGTATGTCTATGGTGATAACCATGTGCACATGATCTACATCTTGAAAATTGAAAAAAGAAGGGACCTGGTAGAGTTGTACACACTTCGGGAGAGCACTTAGGATTCTATCTAAGTGAAGTGATAACACACCAAACAATGTTGTGTTGATCCTAGACTACAACATGATAAGAGCATCCTCACTCAAGCTAGTAAAAGGAAACTTATCCACATTCCCCCTTTACTTCCTTCAATTTGTGACTTCCCCTTGGCTTTCCATGTACTCGTGGAATGTCTCCTTGAACTAATTTATGTTAAAGAGGAACCTATTGTTCCCATAACTCCATTTGCATTGTAAAAATATATTGTTGTCTAAATTATCCAAATTACATCACAAAGACCCCTCCCACCTATACCTAAACCATTTTGAAACCCCCAAAATTTTATCATAAATTCTTGGGATATTTTGGTGATTAACATGCTTTACCTTTCAAATACCCAACCTTATGCAAGCCTAAGTTTCAGAAAATAAGAGTGTACATATGTGTATTCCATTTGTGTGATGATGAGGAAAACATACAAAACACAATACAACACTCCAAGCTAGCCTGGATGCCCAACTACCTAGTCATATTGGAGAATTACCATGAGTAAGAGAAAACATTATTTCCTATTGTCTCTTGAGTTGTAGAAGAAAGAAAACAATATGGAAGAGTATGTGAAAAAATATGGAGAGGAAAATCCAAGAGATTGAGCTTGAGAAATATTTTCATGAGAAATTAAGTGACAACTAACCCTTTTGCAATAAATTCATGGTGGTGATAGGAAGGTACTCCCCATGCACCTATAAAGTCACACAATAGGCAAAACTGAACTTGTAGACTTCTATTAAAGAAAAAATACCATATGACATCTACAAATTTTGCTTACCATGGAGCTTATAACAAACTTATTGGACTCTTAAGGATCTACGCAAACTATTTATATTTTACATTCGACCCTTTATCTACTCCCGACCTCTCTTCACGGTGCCTCTAACTCTCACCCCATTAATCAATCAAAACCCAAAAATAGAGAACCCCTCCTCCTTTTTATAGTTGTATGCGCTAACCTTTTCTTGCTTATCTCTCCGTTGTGTTGGCTCCTTTGAATTCTCCTGCTCAAATAAACAATTTTAACTCAAGATATTTAATTCCCTCATCTACCTTATCTTCCTTTTTACAATCTTATCATGCCATTTCATCTAGTGGTTGGAATCTATGGTGTGACTTTCAATAAACTTGTCACTATCAGCCACGTGACCCGACAAGTCTGACACCTATCATCATTCTGTCATATCTGTAACATCTTTTCACCTTGGGGTTTTCCCTCTACACTTCTGCTACACCCTTTCTTTCATTTTAGACTCCTAAAAATATCCACTCACTTCTCCTTTCAATTCATGCCTTCCTCCTTTTGGGCTCTTTTGCACACCTATGGTCACTTCATGTGCTAATTATCCTTTGCATGTCACCTTCTTGTGCATGCCCATATAATTTCATGTGTGTCATGCTTTCCAAGCCATGCATTAAAATTTTACACACTTTGTTATTTCTTCTCTTCCCCCTTTATGTTGCACATGCCTCTTGTGTAATATCACTTCCTTACGTGCCTTCCAAACATCGCACACATCCATAATTAATAATAATTGTGTAGGAATGCCTTAGTCTGAGGATGATCCTACATTAAACATCCATGTTACTTGAAAACTTGAGTTCCACCTCAAGTAGAATGAGTGAGTTGTAGAACTACCCTTTGGAGCAAGAAAAAAAATAGTCCCAATTTTTTCATCCAACAAGAATGGATTTGGATTTTTTTACTTCTTTTGGTGTATCTTCCAATCCTTCGTTACCTCCTTATGAATCCTTCACATTATCTCACATAATATTGTGAGTCTCTGCCCACCATAGCTTGAGATTCTCCTCTAAATGGATTCCTTTGCGAGTCTTTACCTGTTTTCCTTCTATGCAAGTCTCAACTTTTGTTTAAGATACTTGTACGTTTAGAGTCTACTCACTCCATAAAATCTTGTCTGTGTAAGTCTGAGTTTTCCCTTGTCTGTCCATGTCCACCTAAAGCATTCAAGGTTTTTCTCTGTTCCTACCCACTTCATCTTTGGGATTCTTTTCTCTTTGAATTCTTTATACATGCAATTACCCCCTTGTCGTCTCTTTCTCTTTCTCATGGTTGCTCTGCCAACTTCTTTTCTCTTATTTCCTTCTTATTGCGAATCTTATTTGTGCACATTTTCTTAGTGCAATGTTTCTTTATCACACTCTCACCCTCATTCCTTCTAAGGGATATTATTGCTCAATTTTCCCCATGCACTTTCTTTTATGCATTCTTGTCACATTCCTATTGCTACTCCTATTTTCTACGCATTATCCCTTTGTGCTTTCATAGGTTATGCCTCTTAATACACACATTATTTCCCTCACACATTACTATATGAAACCTTCTCTCACCTTCTCCTTACACATCTTTGGGTTTGGAACCATTGTCAATCATCTATCTCCTGGTATTTTTCTCATCCTTTTCCCCTTCATTTCTAGGTCATGTCTTTGTAATACACCTACTTTCATGCCCCACCTTGTGCCACTCCTTTGAACCAATTTGTTCCCCTTTCCCGAGGTATTCTTGAAGGATTATTATTTTAGTCTCCTCTTGGTTTCTATTAAAATAAACTAATGCTGGTGGTTTGTATTCTTACCTTTTCCCTCTTAATGTGGGGATTTATCCTCACCACTCTCATTATTCTCTTATTGTCTGACACCTTTTTCTTTGTGTAAAACTACTAGACTCTCTTCACAATACTCCCTCCCTTTCTTGGTTTCCTGCAGGGTGAATTTTCTTTCTTGCGCAATATATCATTAGTGTTGTCATAAATTTTATGATATGTACGTTATTTCTCTTGTGTTCCTTTTGCACTATGCACTCTTACAGTCTCCTCGAACCACTCTTCCTTAATTACCTTCAGGGTAAATCCTTCCTCACGTAATTTATTCTTGCACTCTTCTTCCCTCGTGTTTTCTCCTACAGTACTCTACTTCTTAGAGACCATCACAAGCCTCTTCCTTCTATGGTGCACTCTTTTTCAATTGCACTCTAATAACCCCACCAACAAGATTATCTTCCTTGGTTGCCTTTAGGGAAACTTCTAGGATTGACCATTCTCGACGTCTCTTGATCCCAATTTATCTTATTGTTTCCCACAGGAAAACCTTCCATCTCCCTGCAGTTTCTTTAAATTGTTGTTGGACCTTCCTTGACTTATGTGCTTCTCTTATTTTATGTATCTCTCTGCATGTTCTTCCGCTAGATCTCCTTGAATCACCTTACTGGTTATACTTTTTTTCACATGTAATCTTGAAATATTTTTAGATTACTATATTTCCTCTATAATGGTACCATGATTACTGCACATTACTCCACCCACACATTCCCTAACTCCTCTTCGATCCAATTATCTCATGTTATATTCTCATTTCTCTAGAGTCTTCCTCCTTGTGCATACTACTACACACTCTGTCTATTTCTCCATCTAAACTCCTTCCTTTGTACACTGTATTACACCTCTTCACACTTCTTACCATTCAAACTCAATGGATTGGAGTTGTGACATAAATTCAAAATCCTCTGTGTGCTCTTGGTCATTCACGACCATCTCCTCTTCTTGTGCAACATTATTACACATTTTCATTAGGATGAAATGCACTCGTATATATTTATTCTCTTCCCACTCTGCCCCTTTAACGTAATCTCGAATGAATCCATCCTTCCCCTTCACATGTTTCTCAACCCATGATCCATCCTTCTCTAAATTATACTATGCACCAAACTATTGGTCTTCCATGTCATCTTAAATTTCATTTCTCTTATGCACCACCATGTGGTTTTGGTGCTCTGTATCTCTTTATGTCAATAGGGATATATGAAATGTCTTCCTATCCTTGCACACCTTCACTATGTTGGATATCCCATCATATATAATTTCATTATCATATTTCCATGGCCTCCCCAACATGATATGACATGCATCCTATTTTCTCGTGTTTCTGCATGGGAAAAATTCACCTGAAAACATTACAACTATACCATAGTGGAAAAGTTTTCATGTCATACCTTTCAAGATACTCACATATCAACTCTAACCCTTAGTGTTAAGTTCAATATTTTCCTTAAATGGTTTCTATGTTAATTTAATCAGTCCCCATGGGCGATTTAGGAAATAAAGTCATTCAAGTGCATTGGAGCAATATTTTTCAAGGTGCGTTTTTGAGAAATCTTAGGAGGGGCTATCATATGCCTTCATACTACTAGTAAACCACCCATGGAGAAGATAAATGGAAAAAATCCATAATATAAGAGTATTAAATAGATAAAAAACATCATGGAACTTTTTTTGGAAGATTATGGGAAGTTTCAGAGGTATAGGAGTTAATTCACCGAAAGTAGGTTTTTGAGATCGACAGAGCTTACATCATGAAAGAGTACCTAAGCTTCAAGAAGTGATTTTGGGAGCTTAAAAATGAGTTGTGAGACAAAAAAAATATATAATTGGAAAGAAATTTGAATCCACCACATGGTGGTGAAATCATATCTACCAAAAGTATCATGCATTTTTAGGCAAACTCATTCTTTCAATGCACAATGAATGATCCTGAGAAAAAAATTAGGATTTTGGAGGAATTTAAAGAATAATAAATGTATGGGACCCATCCCATACTTCTCAAAAGGTATTTTACATGAAAAATAATATAATGAAGCACCCAAAAATTTATCCAGGAGCTCAAGTTATGGTCTTTCCAAGCTTCCCTCTAGGGTATGTGTTTCGATACTTAGTCAAATTTGTAAAGGGAAACGTGGTATAAATAGGATGAGGCAAATTTTCATGTCCCCGTTGCACCTTACCAAAGGGAAAAGATGTGTAAATTTTTTTTCCCCCTTACTTATTTTCCCATGGTTCATCATACGAATGTCAGGAAGCCTCCAAGTGATTATTTTTAACCCACTCCTCCATTCCTCTCACCTAACACATGCATGACAAGTGTCAGTATATGGCTAAGGCACACTTTTGTGAAACCATTTTCCCTTCAAAAAGGGAAAATGGTGACAAAAACATGCATGCACCCCCTCCTATTGGCCTCTCACACAATATATTTAACACTTGTCATTTTTTCTTCATTTCCCCCACATCTCTCCGTTTACACATGAAACTCTAGCGATTATTTTTACATAATTCCTTCACAATTTTTATCATTCTACTTCATTCCACCATCTCCCTTAGCTTAACACCATTATTTTGCAAGAAAAACCAAAAAATGCAATGCTCAAAAATCCATTTTTGTCCAGGATGAAGAGGTGCACATGAGAATACAAAATGCAATATCTAAAAAAATAGTGCACAAATTGAAACTAAAACTTGTTGCATTCTTATCCATTATTAGAGGCCAAAAAAACCCATGTGCTAGATTTTTACATTAAATATTGAATATTTTTTCCATGATCAAACCCCAGTTTCCTCGAACAATTTTGAAAAAAATTAATCTCTTGTTACTGATATTGGTTTTATTTGAAACTTTAGAGGTGCAATAAGGAAGAAAAACCCATATCAAAAAAAAACACTTTCATCGAAATATGACACCTAGAAACCTAGTTTCTAAAAATAGTAAGCCTCCTGCACGGGCACTTACTATTAAAATAGTAAGGTATCATAAGAAGTAGTTCTAGCAAAGGTGGTGTGCACAGGGATCAACCAAAAGGAGAAAAAGAGTGACCAACATTGGAAGGGGCGAGAACTACCAATTTAATAAAATAGTAAATCCCCCTTTCAGGTGCCGAAAGTGTCCCAAGAACCATGAAGCATGAATTTGCAAGATTCAAATCAATCCCAACTTCAGTCATTAGTGTACTTATGAATGGACACTATTTTCTATCATCAATGGTGTATTCATCAATATGCATTACTTGCTTTCTCAGTGTGTATAGGTGAATGCATAATTCCAAGGTCAATTTTTGAAAATAAAACATGGCAGTGTCATGAAGGACCATCAAAAGCATTGCACATGGGTCATCTGGAACCCACCTTAGGAGATATCAATAGTTTCTTTTAACACTCATTTCATGGTCTAAGTCATATATGATTTTTTTGTAAAGATGATTTTGTGATCATCATCATTAGATTGTCTATGGTGTACTTCATTGGAAATTTCACGTCACCATAAAAGTATTGCAAAGAGTCATGGCAGGATCATTTTCAAGCTTCAATCTCTTTAGAGAGGATCGTCATGAGCGATGCTCATTATCACCAAAGGAAACATTCAACAATATTTCTAAACACTTAGTTTATGGTGTCCACGCATCATTCAAAGAAGTTTTCTTGTGGTGTGAAGCATTCAAGGTTCACAATTCATCATTGTATTAGATCGTTTCACCAAATCATCAATAGAGTGGAGCTAATATTCATTAGAGAATAAGTGTTCTTCTTCCATGCTTTAGAGCATCCCCTCCCTCCCTCCCTCCTTCTATCTTTCTCCCTCTTCTTTCTCTTTCCTTTCTAATTCTTCATTGGGATTCATCATTGTATTTCATCCTATTCAATTAAGTGACCTATTTTAAAATTGTAAAATTATTTTCTCAAAATTATAAGAGAAATACTTAATTTATGGAAAACAAAAGGTCAACAAGTGGAAGAAGAATACAAAGAGTCATGTGAGGGAGGTGAGAGGAAAATTCAGATTGCTATAAATTGGGATGGCTTCTCCATTCCAAGGGATCCTATATTTTAAATATTTTCCACTCTATAACAATTGTGGATTGTAGATGTTGAACTATGTGTCAATGCACATGGATTAAAATCTAAATTTATTATATTCTCCATTTTCTTGTATTTCCTCCATATCTCTCTCTTTTATGCACTTTGTAAGTATAGTGATCCCAAAAGAGCTTTGTATCTTTGATAAATGAATCCAAGAAATTTGTGTCTGGTTTGTTCTTCTCACTAGATAGTTTCATTGTTAGTTTCCTCTATATTGAATGTTGAACTACTATGGTTACTAGGTGTGAACTCTACAATTGGTCTACTCACGGAACTAATTTTCCTTTCCTAATTTCCCTCCTCCATACTTCACTGTAATTCCTCCCTTGTACCCTTATACAATAAATTTTCCATAGGTTTAGTGGAGTGTCCCCGTGTGATCCCCAACCAATTTGGCCAACCCAAAACATTTAGATTAGGATTAGATTATTAACATTCAATAATGGGAGTTGTACCATTCAATGCTAAGGGGCATATCTCCATGAATGTTTTTGGAGACACCAAACTTACCATACCAACAATTTTTCTCACCAACACGTCCATAGATAGGTATCACACAACACTCGATTAGTGAACCTCCTGATCTTCATTTCCACTTTTCATTTCTCACGTACAATACCCTCATGGCCTTCCACCAACTAGGTCACTTTATATGAGTTGGGATTCCTTCTACGAACCAATCCAATATTCTACACCATCTCCTTTGGGATGTTATTTTCGGTGATCCCGTTGTCAACTACTACCAAAAAAGCACTTTCTCTTGGCATTACACCTTGTGCAAAATATTTATCACCTATTATCTCATGAATTTTCCCTTGATGTATTCATCACTTGAAAAAATACTATGCATTATTTGTATTGTTGTTCTTGGCTCTTCTCTCATGGTGAATTTTCTTACGTACCTACTTCTAATACACAAGACTTATCTTCATTGCACCCTGTGACACTTGACTGGTTAACGCCCTCACTCCTCACATACATAATAGTATCTTTAGAATGCTACAAAATGGTCTCTTCTCACCAATAGAATCATCCTCTAAATTTTATTTTATTTTTTACACTTCTCATGTAATCCTTTCCTAGCCTTTCTTCTTCTGATATCAACTCTCCACCGATTCTTCTCCCATTTTGTACATCGTTTGTTATTTCTACACATGCTTCACATTCCTGTACCACATAATATCCTCTGATTCCTTCATGTCTTCCTTATGCATATTTATTACACACCATCTCTTATTCCTCATTGCTACCACAAGATTTAAGCCCTCTTCATTGATCTTCCTCATACAATCTAGCCCTTATACCCTTAAACTGCATCATTATGTCCTCCAGAATTATCTCCATTATCAGATCTTATCCACATTTTATGGGTGACCTATTAAATCCTCTAACCACTACACTATTAGATGTTCTTGCGTTCTTTAGCCACCTTTTATTCATGATGGATATCACAAAATACTGCACAAAATACCTTACATTTGACATTCTACCATCTTTAATTATAGGAAAGTAACATGCTCTGATACCACTTGATGACTGTATGGTACATCTCACACACCTAACTAGTCATGCAATAAGATGCACTAAACTTGTAGACTTCCATTAATGGAAAATTACCATACGACATCTACAAATCTTGTTTACCGTGGAGCTTATAAAAAACTCAGAGGATTCCTATAAACCTATATAGACTATTTAAATTTTACATTTGTCTCTATGGCCTACTCTTGACCTCTCTTCACGGTCCCTCTAACTCTCACCCCATAAAAAAAATAACAACCCAAAAATGGAAAATGCATCCTCCATTTATAGTTATATGTGTTGACCTTTTCCCAATTTACTCTTCTCTCCGTTGGCTCCTCTGATTTCTCCTTCCCAAATCAAAATTTGAACTTGGGATGTTTAATGTACTAATCCAAATTATCTTCCTCTAACCACTCTTATTGTGTCAAATCATTCTATGATTGGATTCTCTACTTGGTCTTTTAATCATCTTGCCAATATCAACCACATTGTTATCATCAAATCACTGCATCCCCTATATGGCATGAGTTTTAATGTGACATTCGGTGTGATTGAGAAACATGGGATCACCTCTCAAGCCGTGGGACTTGAGGGCGTAAGGTGAACCTCTGGAGAAGGAAGACTTCCTCTTCCTAAACTGAGCACTACACTATTCCTAATGTAAGAAAAATGGTTGACAAGACCTATACTAACATTTCAAGGGGCTTAGAGAAAGCAAATTACTAGAAATAAAACCTAAATTAGAAGTGGTGATGCACCAAGAAAGGGTTTTTCTAGATGAAATCCTGGCTTGCCAATAAAGAGAGATGATCATGAGGAGGAAGAAGATACATCACATACTCAATTTACATATAATAATTCATTCCTTGATAAGTACAATGACCTCCAAAATTTGTAAAAGAAACACTGGTTGCATAGTTCACCTGCAAATATGAGAGAGGACTTTAGAAGCAACAAAATGATGTAAGGACATATAATTGATCACAAAACATAATTTCCATTACTTCAAGCACTTGCATAGTGCATCATTAGAATAGGGAAAGGCATAGGCTATCATTACAATTTTGAGAAGAAGGGGAAGCTTGGAAAAATGTCTCACTCCCTTTGAAATAAGAACCCCTTTACATTTTATAGCATTACTTGAGTTGAGGAGAGAAATAAGGAGAAACCCTAGAATCTTGGCAAGAATGTAGCAAATAATTAATCGCTGTTGTTGGCCATGCTTTCCTCATTAATTACAACTCCACCTTCCTGGCACTATTCGCGGAATGAGGAAATATCACAATTTTGAAACACTAAAAACTTTGAAAATCCATTTTTTGATAATTTCACTACATAGTCACGTTCTCCCCGATTCCAACGACTATAATTTTGAGGAAAACAAACAATCGAGGAGGAAGTTATGGCTTCATGAGTAAAAGGTATTGTTTGGGTATCTCGAGAATTGCTTAAAACTCTTTGATGATTTATCATGATGCTTTCATAAATTAAATTTTTTGAAGTCTCTCATCATTTAATTAAAAATAATATTTTAATGTTCTTCGGAGAAGTCAAAATGGTTCATATTGGGACTGATATTTGTATTTGAAAATGGTTTCGGCTTGTAATGATGACCAATTCAAGCCATCCACTTTCATTGTCTAGCGAGATCTTTTGCAAAATATAACGGATTCCCGTCGAGTTTCCACTTTTCTCACCATTATTGCATGCTAATTAGTATTTGTAGCATGTTAATCCCATACTAACTCGGTCTAATTTGGATGCTACTCACTGACATGGCTGACTCCATAGACTTGGTGCCTGCGACATGTTTCGCTATATCCCCGGACCTATCACTGAATACCTTTCCCGACATAGAACTCAAACTGAGTGTGGAAACTGAGCGACTCGGCATTGATTTTCCAATTGCCATGTCAAACACTACAATATTATACTTCAGAGTCCGAACAAGCTCACATTTTCAGTTTTCAGAGTCGGAACTCAAACTTGTTGTGCCATGCAACATTTACCGAAACCACAAAACCTCCAAACTCCTGAAATCTCGAAGTCTAAAATTCAGACTTCTGGTTTCGAGGTTACCCTCCATTCTATCTCACCGAGCACCACTTAGTTCTGATTCGTTGAGCTTTAAATGTCTAAAATTAGACCATTCCAAAAACCTGAATTTTGCCATGCTTCCAAAATTGCAACCCGCGGGGATGCTCGGAACTGATTTGTTGACTCGCCTCCTCGTGACACCCATCAATTGGATCTATTGCATACTTTTGCAAGCATCTCACCAGCTGAGTCATTTCCTTCCTGAGCATCCGAGTTCAAACATCTGACCCCATCCATCAATGCACAATCTTGTAAATGGATCATTGAGCCAAACATTGCATGATCTCATCCCGTCCTCAAACGAGCTCGTCGATTTTTTGATTGGCTCACCAATATCTACACCTCGGCTTCCACATCAATGAATCATTCATACGACCCAAACATACTGCACAGTATCTGGATTTCATATTTCCGACCATGAGGAGCCAAGATCCTACTTAGCTCGATCTTCCTACTGTAATACCGCCCGAAATTCATCTATTAAAGCTCGCAGACACTCCTTTAGTCTTAATATTAACTTGGCTTAGCGAGCTTGAGTTCTCCCGACCTTTCATTCATTTCCCAAACTGAGTTCATCTGCCTGTGCATTACGTGCATTGTTAGCCATCCTATTGTGCTGTGTCCTTGCATTTCATTCATGCTTAGGCAACTGTGATGAGCTCGACCGAAATCAACTGGCCCACCTAACGCGCGAAACTATTCCTTTTGATGAGCTGGCCAGTCACCGAGCCCTCGATCTGTGAATTTAGTTCATTCGCCTCTGTTCACCGAAATTAGACAGTCCCAAGTTTGTGATCCCCAAGCTCAAACGTCATCCTCTTTGCGAGAAATCTTCTATAAATACATGCAGTTTCCTTCAGTCCGCTAAGAAAATAGCCTGAATCACCCTGAATTGTAGAAAAAATGCATGAGCTCGATTGAGCTCGAGTTTTCCTTCCGACTAATTACATGCCGAGCTATAAATATAAAATTTTCTTCACCAAGATTTTTTTCCATAATTAGCTAAAAGCTCCACTCGATTCCATGCTCTACATCACTTTGGAACCACTTCATGCATTTGGTACGTCGAGCCTCTGAGCTATGTTCCGCCCAATCCTACTATCAACTTGGCTCTAATGTTTGACCATTCAGTCTGAGCGGCCAAGATACTTGTAGCTTATTCCATGAGCTCTGTAATCACAATGGTGAATCATTCTATCGTGGAGGCAGGAATTCTAACACAACAAAGGATTAAGTGTTGATCTCTTCATCTTTGTGAACTCGACCTGAGCTATTCTTCCCCTGATCGAGGTTTGTCCATGATACGAGTTCCTCTAATCTCTTTCAAGTTGCATGAGCTCCATAACTTTTCGGTGTCAAACTCAATCCAATTAGCTTGAATATTTCAACTTCAACTCGGATCACCCAAGCCAGTCTTCCTACAACCTCAAACGAGTCACCCTGGGAATAATGGTCCAGACCAATCTACTTAGAGTTCCTATCATCATAGATCTATGCTAGCTCGCCTAGCTACTTGGCGAGCTATATTTAGCTTAATGCAGCTTGGCTTCTCAAAATAACCTTGTCCTGATTTTTTGACCTTCTCGGGCTTCTTCCTGCAACCGTAGGGTAGCACTAACACAATAGGAAGCCTTAAGACATGATTCATCAATTTTGACATTTTTTCGCTTGTGTCAGATGAATGTGTTCCCTGTTAGTGCAGAATCACATCACCCCTGAATCTCTACAGCCAGATGGGCTGAGATTCTCAATGTGATTACACAACATGGAGCATCTCTTAAGGTGTGGGACCTTGCGAGTTGAGAGAGCTCTCCAGATTGAGGCCGGTTCTTATCCCTTTGTTTAGGTGTACATAAACAAATTGCAGAGGATCTATTCTAAGTCTATTCTATCTACAAAGGAGACAGGGTTAGAGAGATGTAAGAAAATAAACCTAAGCTAATGAGGTGATGCACCAAAGGAATGTTAGACGCTCATTTTGCAATTTAACACAGACCACGAAATGTAATACAAACATTATTCACATATGACCAAATTGCAATAAGAGATCAACGAGACAATAACGAATACATGAGAGAGTCGAGAAACATCCACAGACATATATATTATTGCTCAGGAGTCGATACAGTATACTGCAGTAGCCAAGAAGAAAAAATTGCATTAAAACCCAAAGGAAAGGTTAGAAAAGCTCCACAAATCCTTCTGTGAACAAAAGAAGAAGGGAGGGTGCAAAACAGAAACATCCAACCCTTTTACAATGAGCACTGACCCTTCCTTTATAGATTCAGCATAGAGGGAAGAAGGAGAGAGAAGCAGGAAAAATAGTTCGAAGCTCAACCACTATCATCAATGCCTCCTACAAATCCACCCCAAATCTGTCATGTCTGCATCAATTACTTTATTTGGCTCCTCAAAGGAGGAGGAATGGAGGATCAGATCAAATCCGATCTGGTTTTGGGGGTCAAAAATAGATCCTGTATTAATGGCACGAAGAAGTTTCTTCATTTTTTCCCACCTAACCTCTCCAAAATTAAAGTTTCAGATCTCCATGGCATAGACGAAGCTGAGATAATTTCCAATGGTGCCAGATTTGTCAGATTTCAAGCACTGAGTCAAAAGATATGCTCATTTAAAATTTGGATCGGGTCCGTACAAAATGGCGGGAACCAGCTACCAAAACAGGCCCCTTTTGAAACCAGACATGTGGAGGGTTGGCACATGTCTGAGGGCAACCTTTGTATTTTTATTTTGGAGTTGTGCTGGCCTGACATGTGGATTCTTCCGCGGCTTGCTCAGTTTCTTCATGTTTTGGCTAAGTATTTTGCTCGGTGGGGTCATATATCTGATTGGGGACACATGGAGGCCTGATCACTTGTTTGGAAACCTTCCCCCAATTTTTCTCTTGAATTAGCACCGTGCTGACACTTGGCCCCCTTCGCTGGCCTATCTCAATTCTTTGACTATTCAACCCTGACCCTGCCCCTCCATGGGACTTGGGACACGTGGAAGGTCCGCACTCATTTAGAAACCCACTCAGGATTTTGCATTTGAAGGAGCGTCGGGTTGACATGTGGAATCCTCCACAGGCTCTTGGACTTTTCAACATCCGCTCCTACTTTTTTGGGCCCTGAATACATGGCAAGATGTGCTCGTTTGGGAATCACCTTTTGGGCTACATCTTGAATTTGTGCTGATGCAACACGTGGCGCCATCTGCTGGCTCTCTATACTTAGTCGATTTTGGGCCTGCTCTCTCCCACTTTTAAACTTGGACTACGTGGTGAGCCTGAGCTCATTTGGATCTGCACTTTTTGATTTACCTTTGGAGACGCACTGAGCTGATGCGTGGCAGCTTCCACTAACACCTTTTATACTTAGTCATTTTAGGCCCACCTTGTCCACTTTTTTGACTTTTAGCTGTTGGCTCTGCCCCTCTTTGGGCCTGGGACATGTGGGGGCCTAGCGCTTGTTCGAGTTTCCCCTTTTGGATTCAATCTTTGGAGGTGCACCATTTGGGCACTTGGCAGTATCTGCTGTCTCCTCCTTAGTCATTTTTTGGGCTCGTTCTGAACTATTTCCGAGCCCGAAGACTTTGAACCTTTGTCGTTCCTTCTCCTTTGAGCCTCTAGCTTTTTTCCTTCCTCGACAATGCTCCTCCATTTTAGAACTTGCCTGCTACCTACTCATGGATTTGAAGCATGGGTTCATTTGACGAAAATGTTTTCTTGAATTTATTCTTGTATGGGCCATGTTAGATCTATTTTGTCAGGGGACAAAATAGAGATAAAAATTTGGTGAACTACAGGGGAATCTACCTACTAGATGAAGAGATTAGTTACCTTGTTATATCCATTAGGCATGGATTCATGATTGTGACCCGAAGTTGATACTGTTCCTCTGAAAACAGATCTTTTGGAGCCTGATTTTAGTTTCTTTGTATTTGTTCTATTAGAAAATGAGCAAACTGTCATAGGAAACTATGGGTCTCCCTGCTACAAATGTTGAAGGAAATAACACATTCACTTGGAGGCACGTTGAACTGTATAACAACGTGAACCTGGAGCAATAAAGAACCTGTGCCATAACATTTAGGGAAACAAAATCTAAACTACAAAAAACAATGTGCATACACACTTAGGGAAAATAAAATCCTATGCTAATATTTACAGGGTGGAACCTCCTTTCAGTAGCAGTGTTTGAGATGGATCCTATTCATTGGGATCTAAAATTCTTCGCTATCCAACCTAGCCAGCTAGAAGGCATTGCTGCTTTTACACTTTGTGATCATGTAAGGGCCACTCCAGATGGCATCAAATTTGGAATGCTTTCCTGGCCTTTCCTGATCTGCATCCCACTTTAGGACTAAGTCCCCTTCTTGAAAGGTCCTCATTCTTGCCTTCTTATCAAAACTCTTTTTTAACAATGCTTGATCCTTTTCCATGAGTTACATTGCATGCTCTCTTGTCTCCCCTACCTTCATCAGCTCTGCATACCTGATTGCCATAAGTTCGAACTTGGCTAACTCCAACTGTTTCATGAGTTCTAAAGCGGGCAACTCCAATGAGATTGGCAATATTGCCTCTTTTCCATTTACAAGCTTGTATGGTGAGCTACTTGTGGATCTTTTAGATGTGATCCTATCCAATTCCTTCCCATAGAGTTGATTTGAGATTTGTATGCCAAGTCCTCTGATTTTCATCAAGAGTCCTTCTGATAATCCTTAATAGGTTCTTAGATTCGTGGACTCTACTTGGCCATTACCCTGAGGGTAATAATTTGATGAGGTGATAAGATACACACCTTATTAACTTCCCGTTCACTTAGTAACCTAACTTGAATGCTTGATAAGAAAGATGATACTAGCCTCGATTAGCTTGTTCAATTCTTTTCTCATGAGAGGCTCAATGTGGGGATTTATTGGCCTTTGCTTCTGTCTGAAAGGATTGGCTCTTGGATCCAACTCGATGGTGTGTTGTGCCATCTTTGGGTTGAAACCTCTTAAATCTTTATAGGTCTAGGAAAAGACATCTGGGAACTCTTGACAGAGTTGAACAAATTCAGATTTTTCTTGTTGAGTGCTTACCTTGCCAATCTGCAATGTTTTTCCTTCTTCTATAAAAATGGGTTCTGAATCTTCACCCTTTACCTGAATATTTTCCTTCTCCTTTTGGAATTGGTCATTTGGGTTGAAGATTTATTCCAAAGTGACAAGACCCTTTGGTAGTTTGTTGGTCCTCAACTACACTACTTGATCACCATACTGTTGCTCTAATTTATCTTGATTCCTGGAGGAGAACTCAGCTTCTTCTTATAGAAAGTTGACAATTTGTTGATCATTTTCAAAAACTTGCCAACTTGTGTTGTTGTCTGGGACATCTGGCCTTACAACCAACTTGATATGGGGCTGATGATTTATCATTCTTGATACTCTCCACAACGTCAAATGCTGCCCCAACTGCTTCCAGTCTGTCTGCTACTTCATTCTTCTTCCTTGGGATGGAGTTGATGCTGAATGCCTCAAAATCCTCAATGAGGTCCCATACCCAGTTCTTGTAACTCTTTAACAGGTCGTTCTTGGCAGCATTTTGTCCTTGGACCTGATTAGCAACTAGTTCACTATCACCAAACACTTGCAAGTTCTTGATTCCTTGTTTCCTTACCCAATGCAGTCCATGGACCAAAGCCTCATATTCTGTTGTGTTGTTTGAACATAGGAAAATTGGAAATGGAAAGCTGAGTAGTATTTCATACCTTTGGGGGAGACAAGCATAGCTCCTCCTCTGGCTCCTTGCCTACTTCTTGAGCCATCAAAGAATAATTGCCATACTTCATTGTCATCTTAATGTTCTAGCTTAATGATGTTAGGAAGAGGGTGATTCTCCTCATGCAAATAGTAGACTCCTAGCTCAGATTCCTCCATCTCTCTATAGGGGTCAAAAGCATGTCTCTTGTTCACCCATTCGTCAAGAGTCAAGTCTGGGATACACCCCACCTTGGTATCTTGCTTCACAAGTGCTTGGGAGGTCCTCTTGATCGAAGGCTGAACAATTGGAATTGATTGGGCTAGGTACATAAGACTCAATATGGTAATCTACTATGGGCTCAGATCTGATTATGGCCTTAGCTCCATACCTTGTTCTAAAAAGCATGTGCGACCAATCATCAAGACAAATAGCCTCCAATTTTAGCAGTGAAGTCCCTGGACAAACACAATGCAAAATGTGGTGGCAAGTCTATGACTAATACATTTTGCAATACAGTCACATTGGGGCAGGCATGTAGTGTGAGGCTCAAATCTTTGATGACTCCAACAGTTGTCACTGTTGTCCCATCTAATTGCACTACCCCTCTGGAGATGACTTCGTATTGAAGACCCAGTTGATTGGACTATTTGTTTAGGCATTACAAAACTACTTGCCCCCGAATCAATCATGCAATTATGTACCAATTTGTCCCTAATGATCAATGAAACATAGAATGGAGGAGGCTTCGGATTCTTACCTTGTTGTCCTCCATGGTTTCCCCTCAATGGTTGAGTTGCATTGGCAAACACCTTCTCTTGCTAGCTAGGGGGCTTGATTTGAGCTTGACCAATTGGCCATGGGTAGTCTGCAATAGATCCCTTTGTCCTGGAATGGCCAATGACTCCCACAGTGAAATGTTCACATTTTTCTTCTTCATTTGATCTCAATGATATTAAATGAGCTATCCTTCTACTGCCCCTTTCCTGGCACACTTTTCTCTTGCACATGGGTTGTTACAACCAGGTGCCTGAGTGGATTTGGAAGGTGGTTTGGACTGACTCTACATATTGGGAAGTTGCATTTTGAGTGCCAATACCTTGTGGAGTAATGGGAGGATTGAGGATTACCTGAGTTTGGTGATTTTCCTTCTCCAATATTCCTCTTCTTGGACCGTGTATTGGCAGCTACACTTTGAGAAGGAGCTTGATTCATTCCACATAAGTCTTCAGCTTGCCAATTGACAAGCATAGTTTTCACTTAGAGGTACCTCTTACTGAGCTCCTTGTTGTTGATTTTCCTTCTTGATTAGACTCTTGTGACACACCAGTGGTATGTACCATCAAGGCTTGGTTTAGTGCACCATTAAAGCACATTGATTGATTATGTGGCTGATTGCATGGGAAACACCAATCATATTCTTGGGCCATGTTGTTTTGTGCTGGAACCAATGCCCTTGATGTTGAAGCTGTGTTTGGATCATATGACCTAAAAGGTCTAGCGGCTTGAGGTTTTCCTTAGTTTTGATTCTGATTTACAGCCTGAGTTGGTGGTCTATTTTGCTGATATGGGGTCTAGCTTGATACTAAGTCTTGAGGCTGATATGGCCTAGAAATTTGAGCTTGTTTCCTCTTGATAGTTACTAACTCATTCCCTAGGTTCTGCAGTTATTTCATAACTTCTTAAAGATCTTTTGAGGTGTTAGAGGATGAGGTGGAGGCTTCAGCTAAACTTTGATTCCTAGGAGTAGGTATAGGAGCTAATGTGGGTGTCTGGCTAGTGCTTGGGTCTCCTAGTTCTGGGTATAGAGGCATGGGTGGCCTAGGAGTAAGTTTTCCTAGCCTAAATTAAACAATTTTCAGCTCCTATGGAAATGCTATAAGCTACAGGTAAGGTTGTGCCTCCCATTGACTTGAATCATTAAAGCAATATCAGAATTTAGAGCTCTAAGAAAGTATAAGAAAGCACCTTGCATCTGTGGGCCTTACAACCAATGGAATCCTGTCCCAGGTCCTTTGAAATTTAAAGGTTGAAATATGTCAGCTGCTCATTAGGGGCCCTTTTGATTGTTTTTAAATGCTCCAACAAGGACAGGTTATCTCCTTTTTCTCCAAACTGGTCATGAAGAGCTCAACACAAGATGGTCCCAAGTTTGAATAGAGCCTGCTGTTAGACTCCTGAACCATTGTGAAGCTTTACCCTTGAGTGAAGAGGCTAGCAACTTGACTACAATGTCCATCTCAGTGATCTCATGGATTGCACAGACATTTGCAATGTCTTGAATGTGGTCACTAGGAGAAGTCTGGTTCTCTCTAGTGAAATATGGGATGCTCTTTAATGTTGCCACTGGGATTAGATTTTGTGCATTAAGAGAGAGTGGGATGCTACCAGTGAAATTAACATAAGGATTGGGTGGTTATGCCATTTTGATCAGCCTGAGAACCCTTGTTGATTGAATGAATGGCCTACCAGGAGGAGGTGTTGACAAGGCTCTATTTGGTGGAGATGGAGACCTCTGGGCTCTTCTCCCCCTTCTCCTTCTGTCTGGGAGACAAGTGTAGGTGGATGAAATAGTCCCTCTTCTCTGGTTCTTGACCTTGTTTGTATTCTTCTCATGAACTTGGACAAGCTTGGACTGCTGAAACTAGTGGATTCTATCCCTTTTGGAGTCACCAGATGTGTAGTTTTCAAAGCTTCTTAAAAGCTAAAGAATCACAACAAGTGCACATCAATCTTACTGCAATAAAGATGGAGACTTCTTTGGTCCCACCAAGCATGTGCCAAAACTGTTAGTGTAGAATCACAACACCCTTGAATGTCTGCAACCAAATGGGTTGAGACTCTCAGTGTGATTGCACAACATGGAGAATCTCTCAAGGTGTGGGACCTTGTGAGTTGAGAGAGCTCTCCGGATTGAGGTCAGTTCCTATTCCTCTATTCAGGTGCATACAAATAAATTACAAAGGATCTATTCTAAGTCTATTCTATCTACTAAGGAGACAGGGTTAGAGAGATGCAAGAAAATAAACCTAAGCTAATGAGGTGATGCACCAAAGGAATGTTAGACACTCATTTTACAGTTTAACACAGACCACGGAAATGCAATACAAACACTATGCATAGATGAACAAATCGTAATAAGAGATCAGAGAGACAATAACAAATACATGAGAGGGTCGAGAAACATCTATACAGACATATATATTATTGCTCAGGAGTCCGATACAGTATACTGCAGTAGCCAAGAGGCAAAACTTGCATTACAACCTGAAGGAGAGGTTAGAAAAGCTCCACAAATCCTTCTATGAACAAAAGAAGAAGGGAGGGCGCAAAACAGAAATGTCCAACCTTTTACAATGAGCCTCTGACCCTTCCTTTATAGATTCAGCACAGAGGGAAGAAGGAGAGAGAGGCAGGAAAACTAATTTGAAGCTCAACCATTATCATCAATGCCTCCTACAAAATCCACCCCAAATATATTCATGTCTGCATCAATTACTTGTTTGAGCGCCTCGAAGGGAGGAGGAACAACGGATCGATATCAAATCCGATCTGGTTGTTGGGGGGCAAATAGATCCTTGTATTAATGGCATGAAGACATTTCTTCATTTTTCCCCACCTAACCTCTCCAAAATTAAAGTTTCAGATCTCCATGGCATAGATGAGGCTGAAGATCTTTCCAACGGTGCCAGATTTGTCATATTTTGAGCACTGAGTCAAAAGATATGCTCATTTGAAATTTGAATCAGGGTCCATACAAAATGGCAGGAACCAAGATACCAAAACGGGCTCCCTTTTGAAACTGGACACATGGAGGGCTGGCGCATGTCTAAGGGCAACCTTTGTATTTTGCTTTTGGAGTTGTGACGGGCTAACACATGGCTTCTTCCGTGGCTTGCTCAATTTCTTCATGTTTTTGCTAAGTATTTTTCTCGGCGGGGTCATATATCTGACCAGGGACACGTGGAGGCCTGGTGCTTGTTTGGAAACCTTCCCCGAAATTTTACCTCTTGAAGGAGCATGCCATGCTGACACTTGGCTCCCTCCACTAGCCTATCTCTGACTTTGACTATTCAATCACCAATCCTGTCCCTTTTTTTTGGACCTGGGACACATGGAAGGTCTGCGCTGATTTGGAAACCCACTCAGGATTTTACCTTTGAAGCAGCATCAGGTTGACACGTGAAAGCTTTCACAGGATGTTGGACTTTTCAACAGCCATTCTTAATTTTTTGGGATCCCTGATTATGTGGTGCAAGTTGGCGCTCGTTTGGGGATCACCTTTTGGACCATGCCTTTTAAATTACGTTGATGTAACACATGACACCATCTTCTAGTTCTTTATACTTAATTGATTTTGGGCCCGCTCTGTCTCATTTTCTAACTTGGACTACATGGTGATCTTGCGCTCATTTGGGTCCCCCACTTTTGGATTTACCTTTAGAGATGCACCGAGCTGACACGTGGTAGCTTCCGCTAGCACCTTTTATACTTAGTCTTTTTTAGGCTCGCACCCTATCTACTTTTCTGACTTTTAGTTGTTGACGCTGCTACCCCTCTTTGGGCCTGGGACACATGGAAGCTTAGTGCACTTGTTCAAGTCTACCCTTTTGGATTCAATCTTTGGAGGATGCTACCATTTTGACACTTGGTAGCCTCTACTGACTCCTCCTATACTTAGCCATTTTTTGGGGCTCATTCTGAGTCTATTTACAGAGCCTGAAGACTTTGATTTTTCTCCGCTTCTTTTCTCCTTTAACCCTCTTGATTTCTTCCACCCCTAATCAGTGATCCTCCATTTTAGAACCTGCATGTTACTTACTTATTAGATTTGAAGTGTGGGCTCATTTGATGGAACCATGTTTTCTTGAATTTCTTTCCTACCCGAGGCCGTGTTTGATCAATTTTATTGGGGGGAAAAAATAGAGATAACATTCCCCAAACATGAAATTTTACCTATAGGCCCCAAGTTCTCCCATGAATACTTTCGTTTATACCAGGGTTCTACAGGACCTCGTTGTCTGATTTTTCTCCAAGGGGTAAAATTAGATAACACAGATGACTAGACAATTTTGACAATTATCATCCTTTACCATCTCTATCGTGTCTTTTCACATCGGGTTTTACCCTTAATGCTTCTGCTGTACCCTTTCCTTCATTTTGAGATCCTTAAAATCTCCACAAATTTCTCCATTCATCTTGTACCTTCCTCCTCCTACATTCCTTTGAGTGCATATGATATCTTCACGCACATCCCAAATTCCACTATCTCTTCTTGTGCTAATTGTCCATCATGCCTCTCCTTCTCATGCACACCCATCCAATTTCATGTGCACCACACTTTTAAAGCCATATGCTGAAATTTCACGCCCTTTGTTCTTTCTTCTCTTCCCTCTTTATTTTTGTTGTTCACTCCTCTTGTGCTATCTTCCATACTTATGTTCCTTCCAAACCTCATGTGCATCCATACTTAAGTAAAATTATATAGGATTACATTAGTCATGAGATGCTATTGCATCACTTGGCATACTAGAACTTAATTCATTAGTAAAGATAAAAAATGAATACATCACATTAGATGACTCTGATTCCAATGATGAAACATTATATCATCCCAACCAATAGGTTTCTGCCAAGGAGGATGATCGAATAGAGCTAGGGAAGGTTGAACAAGGAAAATATGTCTCTAAGTCAAGAGAAGGATGAATTCAATAAAGATTAATATTTATAAGGCCTTACACATTCAATTGGTGATGTATATAATGAGGATATTCTACCTCCACTTGAAGAAATCACATGGAATTCCATCATTAGAATATAAAATCCTAAAACATGAGAGGAGGTTGAAGATATTGTCCTACCAAGATAATGTGGGGCTTTAGCCTTGAGAAGTGGGTGGCTAATCAAGCATCTAGCTATTACAACACCTCATTCACAATTTCCACTAGTCATACATATTTTAGATCTTGAGGAAGACCCACAAGGTGCCATAATTCAATTGTTAAACTTTCATAAAAAATGCTTAGAAAAAGGTATATTTAGTGAGGATAATTGGTATTTTGAAGAAAAAGAAGTAAAAAACCTTGTTTTCACTCCTCCCGATTTCCATGTTTGTAGAAAAGCTGATTTCATGGTTGTAGATCATCAAAAATGGAATCCACTTCTCCCATCGTGTACATGGGCTTTTATAATTCTACTTTATAATTTTTTAAGATTTATATTAACATAGGTTTGATTTTGGAAAAACATATATTGTTAAACAATTTGCATATTTTCTTTGAAATATGCATGATTTTGTTTGTAAATATAGTATGTTGGGTCTTGCTATCCAAAATTTACCCCCAGGGTAATTTTGATAACTTACATAATTTTTTTAGACTTGGATAGGTAGAAATGGTGAAAAAAGGAAAATTAGATTTTGGGGGCACTACTTTGCTTTTCTCTAACTTCCCTACTCAAGAAAAATATAAGGAGTTAGCAAAAATTTGCTAAAAATTTGGGAAAATGGAAAAATGGGCTATTTTAATGTATTGCAGGTTTGGGGGTTACGGGTGAAACGATTGTGAATAGAACTAGGATTCCTCGCCCTTGAGTTGGGTCTAAAATGCTAAGAAAACAATGATTTGTGGGTAAATCGGGTCATGACAACACAAGTGGTACAAGTTCCATTGGGTCACTAGTTCCCTGAAATCTCGACTTGCCTGATTTGTAAAGGAGTTGAAGCGGGTCCAGTGTATTGTGGGAAAGGTTGAAGTTCAGATCCCAGACGGTATAAGTACCATGGGGGCACGCATTACCCATGGAATTGAAATTACCATGAAATGAAGAAGGCATCGAGTTAGTGTTGTGTATGTCAGAAATGAGTTGTGGGCTCGAGGGACCTGAGGACAACAAGTGCTGCGGGGATGTGAGTTCCCCGCATAGGTGAGATACCTAGAACACTCAAGGAGACACATTATACTGCGGATAATGCAAAGTTTGGAGGCCCAAGTGACCCTCTTAACTATGTTCCCTTTGTTCCCCAAACACCTAAAATACCCACACATCAATGGAAAGAGGGTAAAATCCAATGTATTGTGAACTAGGAGAGGCTGCGTCGAACACTCGATCCTCGAACTTCAAACGAACATAACTTCCCACCCAAAGCTCCGATCTCCACAAAGATGGAATTTTCAGAAAGCTCTCAAAATACTCTACATTAATAAATCTATATTTTGTATTTTTAATGAGGTTAGGTTGGTGAATAATGAGAGTGAACATCCATGGCTGTAGAAATTAAATGCACAAGCTCGGGAATGTTGAAGTGGAATAAAGAGTTGGTTACACTCAAATGGCCATAAATTCTTCGTTTCTCAACCAAATCACATAAAATTGGACTCATTAGAATTTTGGCTCAATATTATACACACAAATACCAAGAAATTATAGATTTGATGGAGTTTTAGTTGTGAAAACTATAGAAAACGAGCCTAATTTCAAACAATGCTTTCCAAGTGGTTAAAAGGGAATTAAATGAGCACACGAAACCATTTTTCTTCTACTGAAAGTTACAAGAAAACATGGGATGGCTATTACAGGTTCCCCATCATGATTTATAGTCATTTATGGTACTTTACTAGTGGGTGAAAGGTAAAATTTGAGTTTCGCAACTTTTCTCTCCTCTTCCTTTTTTTTCTATCAATTGTAGTAACCTCTCATTTGAGAGTGGGGGATTGCTCTTGTAACAAAACTATGTCAAAATATTTTTGGAACACCAATGTGCTGTAGGATTTCATTTTGGACTTATTGCATAATGATCCAAGCCTTTCTCTCGTAATGAAATGAATCGTGCATATTAAAAGAGCAATAAACTAGAGTTTGTGGATATTTCGTCTTCCCTTGCTTGTGTTTCTTGCATCTTCTTGCCTCTTAATAAGTTGCACTTGTATTGTGTCTCAGGGTCTATTATTGTTGTGTTTCTTTGGAAATGGTGGTATGAGTTCTATTTTTTGACTGTGGTGATTGTTTCCACCCTTTCTACTCTGTATTTTCTTTCATTTTCACACATTGGATAGATTTCTCACACCCTTTTCTTGGTGCACCACCTCTTTTAGTGTAGATTTATTTAATTTTTAATGCTCTTTCTCTCTCCATGGTCCCTTGGAATCCATAAATTAGGAGTAGTTAGTAGATTTTATTCCATTAGAGTTAGCTGTTGCACTAATTTAGGAAGAGGAACCAACCTTCTCTGGAGAGTTGTTTCAACTGTGTTGGTCCGAAAATCTGTCGCTTGGACAGATCTATGGATAGACGAGCCAACAGTGTGTAGGGCATAGCCCCTCTTTGAGTCAGCAAAGCGAAATTGGTTTATTGATATTCTACTAGCAGGAATCTATGCAAGTCTCACAGATTCTGCCTTCGGGGGTTTGGGATATCATCCCAGTAGGGGTGTTTCCGACCGTGAAAAGAAAGGAAAGGAAGAGGGGATGAAGAAAGAGCAGGTCTGAAGGAAGAAAAGAAATGAATTCCAAAGCAGAAAGGTCAGAAGGTTTATGTTTTGGGATTGGTAGTAAACAGAGCCAAACCTACTTGCATAAACAAACAAAGCAATACTGATGATGAATAAATGACAAAAAAGTAGATATGAATTTAACAGAATAAACACATACAGATCTAACATAAGAAAGGTCTGATGCATAACACAGCTATTCAACACAAAGTCTCAATATTTGTATTACTGTTTTCTTCTGTTACAAGAAAGCTCAAAGTCTTTTTCTTCACTTCTATTTTTCATCTGAAAGATATTCATCCATCCCACAATACAACAAGTATTGGGGTATATATAGAAGAAGAAGAGAAAAGAAGGCAAAAAGGAGCCAACAACTATTTACAAAGATATTTACAAAATATATAAAAGTCATGTTGACTTTTTACAACTTGATGGATGACATCATCCCATGATGTAACATGGATGATGTCATCATTTGTATCAACATACTCCAGATATTTCCGAAAAGAAAGACAAAGGAGAGAAAGAGAAGAAGAAGAAGAAGAAGAAGAAGAAGAAGAAGAAGAAGAAGCGGCTATTCGTCATCATCATCCTGCGGCCGAAAGGGGGTGGACTGCTTTTGTTGCTCCTCAGGTGACGAGATATGGAACTGAGAGCGGTATTCCATGAACTTGTTGATTATTGGCCCTAGTTGATCCTGGGAAGGATCCTTGTGCCTATCACTTATCGCCTCACAAGTCTCCTGCTCATCTATGAGCTTCTCTGGGAGTTTGGAATAGTCCTTTTCTGCCTCAATGAGGAACCCGATGAAGTCCCTACAGGCCAGCAGGTTGTTGATAGATTCTGTGTCAAATGTGACCTCTGGCGCTGTTCCTTGAGAAGCGATCTCCTTGAAGATCCGGGTGGTTTCATCAGCTTTCCTTAAAGTGAAGGAAGGAGTAAGTAACCCTGGCGACATATTACGAACAATTCGTTCCATTTGGTGCATCGCATCCAGGGCTTCTTCCTTGACTTTGTCAATCTTTTATAGAATAAATTCTAGCTGATCCACCCGGTAGTCTAGAGTGGACATGATTTTGTTGAGGGCCCTTGGATGGCCGAAGACGCCGAACTTGACCAGATCTTCGACTGAACAATCAAACATTTGTTGGAAGGTCTCGTGCTGTAATCTGGCATGTTCCAGCTCTTCTGATATGGGCCCTGCTAACGCTTGGAGCTCTTTATTCGCCTTACTGATGTTCAGGTACAAGTCGGAGAACTCGGTGATCACTTTTTCACTGTCTTTGAGGATTTGGCTCCTCCAAGCGGAAACGGCCATACCCTGCTCACCGATCTTGGCATACTCATTAATTTTCTCTTGGCTGAGAAGCTCAGAAGTCTCGACGGCAGTTGTGGGAGGCGCACTACCCATCTTCTGTAAAGCTTGGAGCAGATATTTGTTTTGCTCCTTCAGTTGCCTTTTCTCTTCCTTTATCTCTTTAAGCTTCTTGTAGAGGGCGTCAACTACAGAAAGAGCCTCCCCCTGAAGAATTTCGGAAGATGTCCCCATTATGACTTGGGTCACAGTAAAATATGTAGGAGACAGATCCTTTTTCTCTTTGAGGGGATTGGGGTATGCGATTTCCATAACTCTCTCCCCTACAGCACTTTGAGAGAAGTGCGTGACAGGCTTCTGCTTCTTCACCCCCTTAGATGGGATCACGGAAAAGTCCATCGGAGTAATGGGAACTTTCCTCTTTTGCTGACTTAGCTGTTAAGAGATCCAAGCTGGACCTATGGTAGAAGGACCGGAAACAGAGGAGGGGGCAGCTGCAGTAGTAGAGGGGAAAAACGTGGAGACACGTGGTGGCGGCATTGAGAGAATAGCTGAAGAAGTTCCCATGGAAGGA
Organism: Taxus chinensis; assembly: GCA_019776745.2. Lineage (NCBI taxonomy): Eukaryota > Viridiplantae > Streptophyta > Pinopsida > Cupressales > Taxaceae > Taxus > Taxus chinensis. Next base: position 830,859,003 of record CM034146.1, read on the forward strand.
AGGGAAACTGCAGCTGTGGAAGACATAGGAAGGGAAGGGAGCTCGAAGATGAGGGAAGAAATGGAGGAGGACAGATCCGCGAGGGAAGAGAAGATGGACGAAGAGGCGGGGGAAACAGTAGAAGAAGGGGACAGAGGACATGACCAAAGGGATGGTCGCTTGAGTCACTCAAGGAGGGGAAGGAAGAGAAGAAGAAAGGACGGAAGGGACCTCAGTTGTGGTGGCAATGCCAACATCCTGAGTGGATGGGCCTGATTGTAGCTATCCTCTTCTGCTTCTTTCTCTGGTGAAGACCAGAGTTATTACCTGCTCAGGTGCCGCGGAAGGAGGACTCTCAGGGGCTTTCGTTGCTGAATGGCACTGGATTCACCTTCTACACCTTTTCCTTTTCCTTTAGGCTGCTGTTTGGATCATGGAGGTGCGTTACCCAATGGGGAGGTCGTGAAATCAACCCCGACGTAGATTAGTCCGTTTATCTGGCACCAATGCTCTGTCCTACGCAAAGTCTCCTTGACCCTCTCCTCAATTGTCTGATGGGCTTTAGTTCTATCAATGGCCAGAAAGGGCCAATTATCCCCATCTGTGTCAGTATATAAATTGTCTACTTCATCTTCCGTAGTTTGGAAGCCTTTGGGGATAATGGCTATCCCATAGTGGACGATTTCTACCAAGGCTAGGCGAGAATGATCCTTTCTCCTGAGCTCCACCTCATGGATGACGTCAATGTAAATGTCCTCGATCTGAGGGACGTGGATTGGGTCAAGTTTCACCCTTGGCAGACAGCTCCTTGGGTCAAAGGTAGGCCTAGCTGGGAAGTCATGTCTTCAAATTGAGTAACTCCAGCTCTGTAAACATTTCCTTCGCCTTGTGGTGGGTAGAGCATGTATATCGGCCCACTATGAGGGGGAAAGGAGTTCCACCCTTCTTTCTTTTCAAGCATTTCTCGTGGTATGTGATCAGCTGCCTTGACAGCTCAAGCAGAATCAGTTTAGGTCCAGCATACCTCGGTAGCCTGGTTGGCTCTCCCAAAAAGTTGGCAGTCCTTATATAGGTGAATGTGGGAAACTGGGGTGAACAAGGCCCCCCATTTCTCAGTGGCTGCTACTATGCTTTTGGTTGTGTGACCATAAGTCATATTCGGCCTCAATAGGAAGATGATGTGATAGAAAAACACATCGTTAATTTTTTTGAATTGGGAGATGCTATTCTCCAGCCTCAATTCCGGGTAGTACTCGTATATCTTGACCTGAGGCAAAACTCCACTCTGCCTCAGGCCTGGATAGTCCCTCTCTGATGCTGCAACGTAGACCACGTAGGAATTCATATGGAATGTCCCCGTTGTGCTAAATTGTTGTAGCTGCTCAGAGATTGTGCTGCTTATAATTTCTCGCCAATCAAAAGCGCTGATCAGGCATATTCTTGTTCATGGTCTCTAAGTACCGCAGCATCCATTTATTGAAATAATGGGCATCAGAAAGCCCGAAGACCCTACTCAAGAACATAATGGTGTCGCTGAGATCCTCTGAGAAGTCGCTACGGTGGATGATTTGGGGCCACCGGGTTACTACCTTTATGTTTTTCAATTAAACCTCATTCATTAGTTGCATACACTGATCTGCATTGTCATCCCATGCCTTAATGCAATCTGCTTGACTGACAGCCACAAAGTGCCGGTGGTGGGGTATGCCGAGTATTCCCTCAAAGTGACAGGTCTGTGAGGTTAATGACTACCTCGCCCTTGCTGTTTATGACACACCTTGTGTCTTTGTTGTAACCTTGGGAAATCACCATCAAGAATTCATTGTTGACGGCGCTGACTGGGATTCCACCGGTGAAGTGTAGGGCACTACCTATCAGTTTGTCCATCCATGGACTCCTTGTGACTTTCTGAGTTCTAGCATAGAATTCCTCCATATCAATATGTCCCAATTCTGAGTCTCTGACGTCCATGCTACACTCGGCCTGGTACTCGGGTATCCTGACCCTTTGATATTTATATTTCATCTCTTCTTCTGTAAGTTTGGCCTTTCCTTTGGATTTGGTGGGTCTCTTGCTGGATGTAGACATATGTTCTTTCGAACTCAGTTGCTGATCTGCATGAAGAAGAAGCGAGACCCAATCCGAAAAGGTTGTATTAGCCATTTGATCTTCCATTGAAATGTTAGCAGAAGAAAGAGTTAGAGATTTCGAGACTCAGGGCGCATGGCGCATGAAAGCTGCAGCTTACAGGGCTAAATAGGTAAGGCGCACGGGGAAAGTGTGTTGCAAGGGTTAAACTGGTGCCAAAGGCGCATGGCGCATGAATACTACAGGATGCATTTTACAAAAGGGCGCATAAAAACATCGTGTTGCACGGAGACAGGATGCGCCGAAGGCGCATGGATTTTTCATGTTACATGGGGATTTGGTGCGCCCTTTGGCGCATGTATCTTTTGTGTTACATAAACTTCTCGTGCACCAAAGCTAACTTGGCGCAGCGCATGGAGGGTTTACATGACATAATGCTTTTGCAACGAAGAATACGCTTGCGCTTTCAAAGTCTTGCACTTGGTGCAGATTAATCCGGTGTTGCTCAGATGCAGGGTACGCCAAAGGGGCGCATGTTTATGCGATGCAACAAGGAAGGTTCGTGTGCCATTGAGGGTGCAGGGCTAGTGTTTGCAGCAGGCAAGATGGGTGCGCCATTGGTGCGGATTTTAGTCATGTTGCAGGGGGTGACAGATGCGCCAAAGGGGCGCAACTGTTTTTGATGTTGCAAGACGCGCCGGTGTGCCAAAGGGAAAAATAGTCATCTTCATTTCTTTCTTCATTTGTTTTAGCAGGGTTATTGGGCAATGAAACGGCTCATTTAAAAGGAAATAAAACCATGTTTTTCAGACAAGTTCCCCTACCAGCAGATCTGGACAGAGGGGGAGGGATATGGGAAGATAGCAAAAGGAGGAGGCTAGATCAACATTTTGATATCCTCCAAACAAAAACTAAAACCAGACCACCAAGCACAAAGAACCAAAACGCAAAACACATGGAAAAGACAAGAACACTTACCCGAATAAATAGTGAGAATCTGGAAAACGGGTCCACAACGCGTTGAAAACAACGAGGCAGGGGCTGATAGGCCAGAGAAAATAATCACGTGATGCGTCTGGTGAAAATGACATTTGTGGGCACGTAAAAAACATATATATAGGTGAGCTAGTCATAAATGTGCCACCAACTTTATAAATGGCGCATGAAAATTACTGTCGACATAGGAAAGTATGCGCCCTTTGGCGCACCAAAGCATTTGTCAGCATGAAACTAAGCGCACCTTTGGCGCACCAAAAGTTGTGTTGTCATCAGATTATGTGCACCCTTTGGCGCACCGAAAAGTAGTGCAACAAAAGTTGTGCTAACATGAAGGCGCATGCGCCTTGGTGCACGCAGGGAAGACTCAACATACAAGGTGCACCAAAAGTCGTGTTGACACTGAAAAATATGCGCCGAAGGCTTTAAAGGGGGCGTACCAAAAGTTGGTGTTACATAGTAATTCCATGCGCCCAGCCAAAAAAGACCAAAAAAGACTAAGTTCGAAAAACCAGATTTCCCGGGAAGGGATTTTGCAACGTTTTGAATGCAAGGGATCCCTAACGAGGGATCGAAACAAAATTTTTGGTATGGTTATCGGTAAAATTTCCATTGTCAATTTTACGGGATAACAGCTGGGTCTTTCTGGGGACTATCCTTGAGCAAACTCGGGGGTAGAGAATCCCAAATCTCATGTGCCTATCCATTGGGTAACAGAGTCAAAAACAAGGGCGACCGGAAGGAGAGCAAAAAGAACACACAACAAACCGAAAGCTGACACACGACGAAAATAAACACACAACGAAAGCAAACTGTACAAAGAAGAGAGCAAGCTCTACTTCCTGAAAATTTTCAGATGTTGCTCGCTATAAGGAAGCAGGAGCTCGGTTCCATCCAGATATGAGAGATAGAAGCTATTCTCTCCGTTGAGCTGCTTGATCTTGAAGGGCCCTCTCCACAGGGAATCAAACTTTCCGTGCATGGCCTTTGGCTCTCTTCGCTTGTCCCACAAAAGGACGAGATCTCCCACTTGAAAATCCCTCTGCTTGGCCTTCTTATCGAACAGTATCTTAACTTGATTCTGATGTTCGGTGATCCTTTCGACCACCCTTATTTTCTTTTCTTCAAGTTCTGCCAGATACATGATCCTCTTTTCTAGAGAATTCTAGAAAGTTTCATCTTCGATAGCTCGTGCCAAGCGTAGAGCAGGAAGTTCCGCAGAAATGGGAAGCTCGGTATCAGTGCCATATAACACTTGAAAAGGTGACATGCCGAGAGACCTCTTGGGAGTAATACGATCGGCCCACAAAGTGTCGTACAAAGACTTGTGCCACATCCGCTGATTCTCATCCACTAACTTTCGTATGATGGTCACCAAGTTCTTGTTGCTGGATTCTGCCTGACCATTTCCCTGGGGATAATAATCTGAGGCATGAGCCAAAGTTATCCCATATTCATAGCAAAAACTAATAACTTCCCATGAGGAGAAGTTAGAAGCATTATCAGCAATGATTTTGTTTGGAACGCCCCAAAACTAACAATGATATTCTCTTTAATGAAGTTGCAAACCACCTCAGAAGTGGCATGCTTAACAGGTATGGCTTCCACCCACTTGGTGAAGTAATCCGTTGCTGTAAGGACATAGCTATGTCTGGCACTCGATTGAGGATTGAGTGCACCAATAAAATCAATTCCCCATTGCTTGAATGGTTCGTTGATAATGACAGGCCTAAGGGGAAAAGCAGCCAACTTCGGCTTGCCGACGAATTGCTGGCAAGGTTCACACTTTGCCACCCAGGTGGCTATATCTTGGAAGAGTGTCAGCCAATAGTACCTGGCTCGAATGATCTTGTGTGCTGTCACGGAGGAAGAGAAATGCCCCCCACAGGCTGAATTATGAAAACTTTCCAGTAGTTTTACCTGCTGAGGTTTGTCAACACATCACAAAAAGATGCCATCTATCCCACGTTTATATAAACCGTCATTCCAGATGACATATTTAGCTGCTCTGAGCTTTATAGTGCACTTCTCCTTTATAGTTAGGTGCATTGGGAATTCGCCGTAGGTGAGGAAGAAAGCAATATTGGAATACCATTCATCGCTAGTCACAACAAATAGGACCAGAGGCAGCGAATCGGTTTTTTCCAGCCGGTCCTGTGCTTCATCGGTGTAGTCACCCCTTTCATCACGGTTTTCTGAATCTTTGTTTTCAGCCATAAGATGACACAGGCCCTTGCCTCTCACCAGATTGGTTGGTTTATTATCCAGGTCATACTCCTGGACCTTTGCGATCCAATTTCCTTGCAAGCTTCCTAACTCCTGCTGAGTTAGAATTGATTTCACCGCCGTGTCAGGGACCAGCACCACCGTATGCGAGTTTAGAATGTAATACCTGAAATTCTTCACTGCTTTGACAATGGAAAAGGCATGCTTTTCCAATTGAGTCATTTTTAGTTCATGAGGCTTGAGGGGAGAACTCATGAACGCAATCAGAGATTTGACGTCCTCCGAATTATTTTGCATCAATATTGCGGACACAGTATGCTCAAATGCGTAACTATACATGATGAAGTCCTTGGAGAAATCGGGACATACCAGGACTGGTGCATTAGCAACGGAAGATTTTATTTCGTCAAATGACCTCTTCCCCTCTTCGCTCCATCTGAAAGTTGGTGACCCCTTCATCATGTTCAATATGTGACGAGTCTTCTCAGCAAATTCAGGAACATAACGTCTGAGAAAGTTCACCTTTCTGAAGAAAGAATGAACACCAGTCTTGCTTGTAGGCAGAGTAAGGATTTGAATAGCCTTAACTCTTTCGGTATCTATCTTTGTTCCTTCTTTGCTAACCACATGCCCTAGCAACTTTCCTTCCGTGACTCCAAAAACAGACTTTTTTGGATTTAGGGAAATCCCATGTTCTTGGCACCTAGCCAATACTTGCTCCAAATGATCACAATGATCATTTCATTGTTTAGAGAACATGGTTAAGTCATCTAAATAAACCACAATGACTTTCCCCATCATACCCTTGAATGCGAAATCCATGGCCCGCTGAAAAGTGGCGCCAGCATTAGTTAGGCCAAAAGGCATCCTGCTGTAGGCAAATGTACCCCAGGGAGTAGTGAATGCTGTTTTAAATTGATCTTCAGGTGAAACTTCAATATGATTATAGCTTGAAAAACCATCAAGCATGGACAGCATCTTCGATCCAGTTACTGCTTGCAGAACTTGATCCATTATCGGAAGTGGGTAGTTGTCTTTCAAGGAAGCCTGATTCAGATTGCAAAAGTCTACGCATATGCGTATCTCACTATTTTTCTTGCACACTGGCACAATATTTGCTACCCAAGTACTGTGATGGATAGGAAAGATGATCCTTGTATCTAATATTTTCTGAATTTCAGCCTGGATAGTCCCCGAAATCTTAGGATTATAGTGCCTCTTCTTCTGGCGAAAGGCTTTGACATCTTCTTTCAACGGGATGTCATGCTGAATGTCCTTTGGCTTGAAAGACTTTAGATTGGCATAGGACCATGCCAACACGTCCATATATTTTTTTTAGCAACTTGACAAATTTCCGTTTCTCCTCAGGCGTGCAACATTTACCAATGTTCACAAATTGCGGGTGCTCTATCGAACCTATATTGACCGGTTTGGTTTCTGGGGATGAGTCAGGGTCATCTCGCCTCTTCTTTTTCACAAAACGGTCATGCCTGTCGAACAACCGCTCAAGAGAAACCAGGCCCTTTGGGATTTTGTTTCCTTTGAGCTGACATATGCCATTGTTCCCTTCAGATTCGTCGCCTTGATTGGTGACTGATTCATGGCAAGTGGAAGTAGATCCTTCAAAGTGCAATTCTTTAAAATTTTCCGCCTTCTCCAGAAAGGCAATGAGTTGATTATCATCGTTGAACACCTGCCAATGCTGAGAATTGTCTAGCACGCTCGGGCGGAAAACCACCTCAATGGTGTATTTGTTTGTTTTCAAACCTGGGTTAGGAAGCATGAGGGATGCTGAAATAGCCAATGAATCGGCCATGTCATTTTGGGCTCTTGGAATGGATTCATTCGAAAAAGCATCAAACTCTTCAATGCTGTCCCACACCGCATTACGGTAATGCTTGAGCCTTTCATTCTTCACTTGGTAAATCCTTTTAACTTGATTCACAACTAGCTCCGCATCACCTTGTACTTTCAGATTTTTAATCCCTCTTTCTTTTGCGGCTTGCATGCCAAGTAACAAAGATTCATACTTAGCAGTATTATTTGTGTTAAAAAACTGCAACTTGAAAGAGAGAGGAATGACTTCTTCCTCGGGAGATATCAACACGGCTCTGACGCCACATCCGCTGGTTGCGCAGCTGCCATCAAACTGCAAGGTCCAGATCTTATTAAGATCTTCTTCTTGAACGGGGACAACCATTTTATCGGACTCGGTAGACAAGAAATAGTTGCCCATCCCTGATGATTCAAAAAGGATTTGAGCTTTGGGGTCCTCAGAGCTAGTAACAAAGTCCTTTTTTTGTGATTCCGGCTCCAAAGTCTGCATTACGCCTTTGACGGGAATTCTAGCTTTAGACTAGTCCATATGAATTTCCCCACCGACTTCGCTGCAGAAACTTCTTCCTAGCAAAATTCCATAGGCTGCCGGAATGCCGGTGACAAGGACGGTCATCTTTACCCTCTTATCAGGGAATGCCACAAATGCAAATTACGCGTCTTTAATTTGGCCAATCAACGGAACCTGCTTGGTTTCCAAGGAATAACATCTTCCGAAAGGCTTGGTAAGAATGAGGCCCAAAGCATGGGCAAATTTTACTAGCATGACGTTATCAGAAGCCCCGGAATCAATTATGCAGTTACTTAGCTTGTGGCCATTGATTAGGAGGGAGAGATAAAAAGGCTCTATCTTACCTGATGCCGATGTTGAAGCAACATTTATGTGGGATTCAGGGGGAGTGGAAAGGATTCCTTTTGGGGAAACCTGATTAGATACAACAGCTTGACTTTGAATATATTTGGTCAATCTTACGAGCTGTTTGGGATTTGACTGAAGGTACTCAGCCTCAGACATTTGGATCTTGGTCTTTTTCGCATGATCTATGATATCAAACGCGACCAAGGGTTGCGTTGGTGAAGGAATGAGTCCCTCACTTCATGATGGTGGAATAGGATTACTGGTCTTGGTAGGAACGTGAGTGGACTGATTTGGAGGAGAGATAGGGGGAAAGGATTTCCTTGTAAAAGATTTGCCAGGGAGTTGAGTAGGAAGAGGATTACCTCTTTTAGCAATGATCGGAGGCGTGTTTGACACGGCCTTCTCCTGCTGGACATGGGAAGTAACTTCCTCTTCTTTTCCTTGCGAGCGAGTAAAAACAACGTATGACTGTCCACTTGCGTATCCCTGGGTACCTTCCTCTTCACCAAATTCTTCCTCATTAAATTCCATATATCCAATAGTAGAGTCGCCAGTCAGCTCACCGACATCTTGATCATCTTCACCTTGAGACGAAGGTTCTTCATAGTATTGCTCTTCTTCTTCGATTTCAGCTAGAGCGTTGACCGGAGGAGCCTCAAGCACCAACCGCGGAGCGGTTGCGGGTAAGCACGGTCTTTGTGAAACATTTTTAGGAACGAAATTCCTTCACGGAATATCCCGGTAAAAGGAACTGGGGGAGGCCTGGGCCAACTGCTTCTTCAATGCAAGCAAGTCATTTGCCATCTTTTGAAAGGCTGGATCAGACAAAGCAGTGGGCGAAGGGCCCAAATATTTAAGCTTGGCTGATTCCTTTTTCAATTCGCCAGATATTATCAAATTATCTTCTATGTGAATGGCAGTGGCTTGGGTGAGAATTAAGGTAGCCACTCGCTCCTGAAGGAGCAAGAAACTAACTTTTGAGCTCATAGCATTTATGAAGAAACACTTTTGATTTTCCAGCGTTGGAAGCATGGCAACAGGGACACGGTTGATTAGTGCATTGAACCGGGCGATAAAATTGCGCATGGTCTCATTTGCCTCTTTCTTCAGGTGAGTGATCCGTGATAATAATGCAAATGCATCTTCTGAAGGTTTGTACCTGCCTTCAAAAGCATCCCGCAAGGTGGCCCAACTGGTAATAGATCCGGCTGGTAAATGTTGAAACCATTCAGCTGCAGGTCCTTGTAGGGTTTCCAAAAAAATTTGAACCGACACATCCTCGTGAGTTACATCCAGGATACTGCATGACATGATGAATGCAGATATGTGGTAATCTGTACTTTGATTTCCGCTCCCGTCGAATTTGGGAAAATTCTTTCGGTTTCCGTGAGGTAGCGCATGAACTGGATGTGGTAAAGCCAAGGGACCCATAGCGTTTCCCCATGGCACTACCATTTGAAAAGCCGGAAAGAGAACACGAGCTGGAAGTATGGTTCCGCTGAGTAGCAAGGCACTACAAAGGAATGTGGATGCCCCTTGCGAAAGATTTTTTCTTCGTGGAGGCAAGACACTCTTGGATGACCGGTCAGCCGAGCTTAGTGCTGAAAAGCGTGCCGGTGTTATGCTGAAATTATGCCTTTGAAGAAGATCGAAAGTAGGATCAGCTTCTCCACGGGCTCTCCTGCTACGCGTAAAAGGTTCACCCGCCAGTGTACCTTCCAGATCTGCAACGTTATGGCACAGATTTGAAATTTCTTTTTGGCTGTACTTGTTGATTTTCTAGTTTTTCTGTCAAAAACTAGCAGCAAATACTTTTCTAAATATTTAAAAACTATCCTTTTTAGAAAACTGATTGTGGTTAATGACAAATAACAACGAGGATAAAATGACAGAGAAGAATAGCAAGCTGATTTTCGGATCTAATTTTGACTTTTTTCAGAGGGTTTCAAACTTTTAGCAAACAGTCAAAAATTCAGATCTACGGCAAAATACTGATTTTTATAAAAACTCAGCGAACTAAAGATTTGTAACTAGGCCAGATCTATAGATCTCAGAAGAAAATTTTCAATTCAGAGCACTTTTGCAATTTTTTGGATTTTTAACAAAAAGTTTAGATTTGCAAACAGATAGTGATTTTTCTGATTTTTTCTGATTTTCTATCCTATCACTATCATAGATCTGATAGATCTGTTCGTTCCCCAGTGGAGTCACAAAAAACTGTTGGTCCAAAAATCTGTCGCTTGGACAGATCTATGGATAGACGAGCCAACAGTGTGCAAGGCATAGCCCCTCTTTGAGTCAGCAAAGTGAAACTGGTTTATTGCTATTCTACTAGTAGGAATCTATGCAAGTCTCACAGATTCTGCCTTCGAGGGTTTGGGATCTCATCCCAGTAGGTGTGTTCCCGACTGCGAAAAGAAAGGAAAGGAAGAGGGGATGAAGAAAGAGCAGGTCCGAAGGAAGAAAAGAAATGAATTCCAAAGTAGAAAGGTCAGAAGGTTTATGTTTTGGGATTAGTAGTAAACAGAGCCAAACCTACTTGCATAAATGAGCAAAGAAATACTGATGATGAATAAATGACAAAAAAGTAGATATGAATCTAACAGAATAAACACATACAGATCTAACATAAGAAAGGTCTGATGCATAACACAGCTATTCAGCACAAAGTCTCAATATTTGTATTACTGTTTTCTTCTGTTACAAGAAAGCTCAAAGTCTTTTTTCTTCACTTCTATTTTTCATCTGAAAGATATCCATCCATCCTACAAATACAACAAGTATTGGGGTATATATAGAAGAAGAAGAGAAAAGAAGGCAAAAAGGAACCAACAACTATTTACAAAGATATTTACAAAATATCTAAAAGTCATGTTGACTTTTTACAACTTGATGGATGACATCATCCCATGATGTAACATGGATGATGTCATCATTTGTATCAACATACTCCAGATATTTCTCGAAAAGAAAGACGAAGAGGAGAGAAAGATAAGAAGAAGAAGAAGAATAAGAGGAAGGCAGCTATTTGTCATCATCATCCTGCGGGCCGAAAGGGGGTGGACTGCTTTTGTTGCTGCTCAGGTGACGAGATATGGAACTGAGAGCGGTATTCCCATGAACTTGTTGATTATTGGCCCTAGTTGATCCTGGGAAGGATCCTTGTGCCTATCACTTATCGCCTCACAAGTCTCCCGCTCATCTATGAGCTTCTCTGGGAGTTTGGAATAGTCCTTTTCCGCCTCAATGTGGAACCCGATGAAGTCCCTACAGGCCAGTAGGTTGTTGATAGATTCTGTGTCAAATGTGACCTCTGGCCCTCGTTCCTTGAGAAGCGATCTCCTTGAAGATCTGGGTGGTTTCATCAGCTTTCCTTAAAGTGAAGGAAGGAGTAAGTAACCCTGGGTGACATATTAAGAACAATTCGTTCCATTTGGTGCATCTCATCTATGGCTTCTTCCTTGACTTTGTCAATCTTTTCTAGAATAAATTCTAGCTGATCCACCTGGTAGTCCAGAGTGGACATGATTTTGTTGAGGGCCCTTGGATGGCCGAAGACGCCGAACTTGACCAGATCTTCGACTGAACAGTCAAACATTTGTTGGAAGGTCTCATGCTGCAATCTGGCATGTTCCAGCTCTTCTGATATGGGCCCTGCTAACGCTTGGAGCTCTTTATTCACCTTACTGATGTTTAGGTACAAGTCAGAGAACTCGGCGATCACTTTTTCGCTGTCTTTGAGGATTTGGCTCCTCCAAGCGGAAACGGCCATACCCTGCTCGCCGATCTTGGCATACTCATTAATTTTCTCCTGGCTGAGAAGCTCAGAAGTCTCGACGGGCAGTTGTGGGATGCACACTACCCATCTTCTGTAAGGCTTGGAGCAGATATTTGTTTTGCTCCTTCAGTTGCCTTTTCTCTTCCTTTATTTCTTTAAGCTTCTTGCAGAGGGCGTCAACTGCAGAAAGAGCCTCTCCTTGAAGACTTTCGGAAGATGTCCCCATTGTGACTTGGGTCACAGTAAAATCTGTCAGAGACAGATCCTTTTTCTCTTTGAGGGGATTGGGGTACGTGATTTCCATAACTCTCTCTCCTGCAGCACTTTGAGAGAAGCGCGTGACAGGCTTCTGCTTCTTCACCCCCTTAGATGGGATCACGGAAAAGTCCATCGGAGCGATGGGAACTTTCCTCTTTTGCTGACTTAGCTGCTGAGAGATCCAAGCTGGACCCACGGTAGAAGGACCAGAAACAGAGGAGGGGGGCAGCTGCAGTAGTAGAGGGGAAAAAGGTGGAGACATGTGGCGGCGGCATTGAGAGGATAGCCGAAGAAGTGCCCACGGAAGGAAGGGAAACTGCAGCTGCGGAAGACATAGGAAGGGAAGGGAGCTCGGAGATAAGGGAAGAAATGGAGGAGGATAGATCAGCGAGGGAAGAGAAGATAGACGAAGAAGCGGGGGAAACAGTAGAAGAAGGAACAGAAGACACGACCAAAGGGATGGTCGCTTGAGTTGCTCGAGGAGGGGAAGGAAGAGAAGAAGAAAGGATAGAAGGGACCTCAGTTGTTGTAACAATGCCGACATCCTGAGTGGATGGGCCAATGGGAATATCCTCTTCTGCTTCTTTCTCTGGTGTGACCAGAGATATTACCTGCTCGGGTGCCGCGGAAGGAGGACTCTCAGGGGCTTCTTCCTGAATGGTGCTGGATTCACCTTCTACGCCTTTGCCCTTGCCTTTAGGCTGACTTTTTGGATCGTGGAGGTGCGTTGCCCAACGGGGAGGTTGTGAAATCAACCCCAAGGTAGATTAGTCCGTTCATACGGCACCAATGCTCTATCCTACGCAGAGTCTCCTTGACCCTCTCCTCAATTTTCTGAGGGGCCTTAGTTCTATCAATGGCCGGAAAGGGCCAATTGTCCCCATCTGTGTCAGTATATACCTTGTCTATTTCATCTTCCGTAGTTTGGAAGCCTTTGGGGACAATGGCTATCCCGTATTGGATGATTTCTGCCAATGCTAGGCGAGAATGATCCTTTCTCCTGAGCTCCACCTCATGGATGACGTCAATGTAAATGTCCTCGATCTGAGGGACGTGGATTGGATCAAGTTTTGCCCTTGGCAGACAGCTCCTTGGGTCAAAGGTAGGCCTGGCTGGGAAATCATGTCTTAAATTGAGCAGCTCCAGCTCTGCGAACATTTCCTTCACCTTGTGGTGGGTAGAGCATGTATACCGGCCCACTGTGAGGGGGAAAGGAGTTCCACCCTTCTTTCTTTTCAGGCATTTCTCGTGGTATGTGATCAGCTGCCTTGACAGCTCCAGCAGAATCAGGTTTAGGTCCAGCATACCTCGGTAGCCTGGTTGGCTCTCCTAAAAAGTTGGCAGCCCTTAGATAGGTGAATGTGGGAAACTGGGTGAACAGGGCCCCCCATTTCTCAGTGGCTGCCACTATGCTTTTGGTCATGCGACCATAAGTCATATTCGGCCTCAATAGGCAGATGATGTGATAGAAAAACACATCGTTAATTTTTGTAAATTGGGAGATGCTATTCTCCAGCCTCAATTCCGGGTAGTACTCGTATATCTTGACTTGAGGCCAAACTCCACTCCGCGTTAGGCCTGGATAGTCCCTCTCTGATGCTGCAGTGTAGACCACGTAAGAGTTCATATGGAATGTCCCCATTGTGCTAAATTGTTGTAGCTGCTCAGAGATTGTGCTGCTTATAATTTCTCCCCAGCAGAAGCGTTGATCAGGCATATTCTTGTTCATGGTCTCTAAGTACCGCAACATCCATTTATGGAAATAATGGGCGTCAGAAAGCCCAAAGACCCTGCTCAGGAATGTAATGGTGTCACTGAGCTCCTCTGAGAAGTCGCTGCGGTGGATGATTTGGGGCCACCGGGTTACTACCTTTTTATTTTTCAAGTAAACCTCATTCATTAGTTGCATACACTGATCTGCATTGTCATCCCATGCCTTAATGCAATCTGACTTGACTGACGGCCACAAAGTGCCGGTGGTGGGGTATGCCGAGTATTCCCTCAAAGTGACGGGCAAGTGAGGTTAATGACTACCTCGCCCTTGCTGTTTACGACACACCTTGTGTCTTTGTTGTAACATTGGGCAATCACCATCAAGAATTCATTGTTGACGGCACTGACTGGGATTCCACCGGTGAAGTGCAGGGCACTGCCTATCAGTTTGTCCATCCATGGACTCCTTGTGACTTTCTGAGTTCTAGCCCAGAATTCCTCCATATCAATATGTCCCAATTCTGAGTCTCTGACGTCCATGCTACACTCGGCCTGGGACTCGGGCATCCTGACCCTTTGATATTTATATTTCATCTCTTCTTCTGTAAGTTTGGCCTTTCCTTTGGATTTGGTGGGTCTCTTGCTGGATGTAGACATATGTTCTTTCGAACTCAGTTGCTGATCTGCATGAAGAAGAAGCGAGACCCAATCTGAAAAGGTTGTATTAGCCATTTGATCTTCCATTGAAATGTTAGCAGAAGAAAGAGTTAGAGATTTTGAGACTCAGGGTGCATGGCGCATGAAAGCTGCAGCTTACAGGGCTAAATAGGTAAGGCGCACGGGGAAAGTGTGTTGCAAGGGTTAAACTGGCGCCAAAGGCGCATGGTGCATGAATACTGTAGGATGCATTTTACAAAAGGGCGCATAAAAAAATCATGTTGCACAGAGACAGGATGCGCTGAAGGTGCATGGCTTTTTCATGTTACATTGGGATTTGGTGTGCCCTTTGACGCATGTATCTTTTGTGTTACATAAAATTCTCGGTGCGCCAAAGCTAATTTGGCGCAGCGCATGGAGGGTTTGCACGACATAATACTTTTGTAATGAAGAATGCGCCTGTGCTTTCAAAGTCTTGCACTTGGCGCAGATTAAATCGGTGTTGCACAGATGCAGGGGTGCGCCAAAGGGGTGCATGTTTATGCGATGCAACAAGGAAGGTTGGTGCGCCATTGAGGGCGCAGGGCTAGTGTTTGTAGTAGGAAAGATGGGTGCTCCATTGGCGTGGATTTTAGTCATGTTGCAGGGGTGACAGATGTGCCAAAGGGGCGCAACTGTTTTTGATGTTGCAATACGCGCCGTGTGCGCGAAAGGGAAAAACAATCATCTTCATTTCTCTCTTCATTTGTTTTAGCAGGGTTATTGGGCAATGAAACGACTCATTTAAAAGGAAATAAAAACCATATTTTTCAGACAAGTTCTCCTACCAGCAGATCTAGATAAAGGGGGAGGGATATGGGAAGATGGCAAAAGGAGGAGGCTAGATCAACATTTTGATATCCCCAAACAAAAACTAAAACTAGACTACCAAGCACAAAGAACCAAAATGCAAAACGCATGGAAGAGACAAGAACACTTACCCAGATAAATAGTGAGAATCTGGAAAACGGGTCCACAACGCGTTGAAAATGATGAGGTAGGGGGCTGACAGGGTAGAGAAAATAATCACGTGATGCGTCTGGTGAAAATGACATTTGTGGGCTGCGTAAGAACATATATATATGTGAGCTAGTCATAAATGCGCCACCAACTTTATAAAGGGCACATAAAAAATCACTATCGACATAGGAAAGTATGCGCCCTTTGGTGCACCAAAGTATTTGCTAGCATGAAACTAAGCGCGCCTTTGGCGCACCAAAAGTTGTGTTGTCATAAGATTATGTGTGACCTTTGGCGCACCGAAAAGTAGCGCAACAAAAGTTGTGCCAACATGAAGGCACATGCGCCTTGGCGCGCGTAGAGAAGACTGAACATACAAGGTGCACCAAAAGGCATGTTGACATTGAAAAAATATGTGCTAAAGGCTTTAAAGGGGGCGCACCAAAAGTTGGTGTTACATAGTAATTCCATGCGCCCAGCCAAAAAAGACCAAAAAAGACTAAGTTCGAAAAACCAGATTTCCCGGGAAGGGATTTTGCAATGTTTCAAACGCAAGGGATCCGTAACGATGGGGATCGGAAATAAAGTTTTCAGTATGGTTATCGGTAAAATTTCCCTTGTCAATTTTATGGGATAACAAACTGCAAGGTCCCACACCTTGAAGCAACTCCATGTTACCCAATCAAACTTCTTTCCTTAACAAAACCACATGCTAAGTAATTACAGGGTTGTGTGATTTGGTGATAACATGTCTCTTAGAGATGTTTTTAGAGGGTTTATGCTAGAAACATTTTAGAGGGGGATCTAGAGTGGAACGTTTGAGTGGTGTTAGAACTATAATATTAAAATAGTTCAGGTGTTTCATGAATATTCGATGCCTACTGAATGATAAATATAATGGCCTTTTAATTTTTAAGAGAATTATCTCTTTGAGTTAATAGAAACATTGCCAAAATTATCTCTCTACTCATTTTGATCAATTGAACTACATTTATCCTATTTTCTCATGTCTCGAAATGTCTTCATGGCCTATTTTGTGTGTTTCATGGTTTGTAGAGATTCTAACAATATGCATAATCATTTTAGATGGGTCCAAGAATTTAAAAACATGCATACTTGGCCTTGAATGGATTTGAAAGCTTTGTATTGCATTAATATTTGAGAGGAAGTCTCGAGATAATCTCTATTTGACTTTGGTTTTTCACAAATTTTCTTTAATATCTTCAAAAATAATCAACATTGTGTTTTTAATATAGGGATTTGTCCCACATTTTCCAAGATTAATGGAGTAGTCGAATTTAAATATAAAATTAATTTATATGTTAAGTGGAGCAAAGGATATGATTAGCGTATATTTTGGCTGAAATTGAAATCCAATAAGGCATGTTTAACTGAAACAAGCTATACAAGATCATGAAACATGTCATGATATATATCCTTGACTCAGATGGAAAAATTAGTTAATGTAGAAAGGATCCCAGAGCTAGGAAATCCAATATTGTGTCACGTGGTGCAATCCCTTGAAGTCAAAAAGTTAGGAAGGTTAAGTGAAATGATGAAATTGAATAAGGCTTAAGAAGGATTCAATTTAAGATCCCCTCCAAAAATTAGTATAGAATGGGTGATGAATGTGCTGAACAATATATTCACATTATTGGAAAATCTTGGAAAGGAGTGTTTTGGGATGGTGGCAAACCCAGGTTTTTAAACTTTGTTAGTGAAATTAGACCATCACACGATTGTTTACTTGTACAGCACCGAATGGTAACTCAAATAAAGGTTACCGTTTGGTAGCTCAAATACAGGTTACTGTCTAGTATCTCAAATACAGGTTACCATTCGGTAACATGATGTTGATACCATCTGGTGTTGTGTAATCATAGGTTGTCATCCGGTAACAGTTCTGCAAAAATGCCTTGATAATTCAAACCTTTTCACTTACCTTTTTCACTTATGCCTTCAGATTTTTGGCTTATACTTTTCAGATTTTTCATAGAATTATTAGCTTTTACCTTTGTCTTCGACTCCAGATCTCAAAATAAATGAAATTTGAAATTATATTGTATTACTACATTATGGAGAATTAATCCTATATATAGTATATTATAATATAAAGGAGAATATAACAACATTGGTTGACCCTTAGTGGAAACAATAAGGTGAAATTAGGGTCAAATTTATTTAGGACCCATAAAATATTGGTGAATGTGCTATCGTACGATAGTAAAAAATTCTCCGATTTAATATTTCCAAAATCTAAATATTAGCCAACTTACAAATATTTTCCCATAAAATGAACCGTAGGCATAAGCAAGAAATATGGAGACATAAATGGTTGACATGTGTCCCTAAGATCTGTGAAGACATAAAAGATAGGATTGTACCATGTGACATAATTCCTTGAAGTCAAAAATTTGAGAATCATGAATGCAAAACAACAATTGGATGAATATACAAGCACACAAATAAGTGCACATAGTAAATATTTGTGTCCATAGAGCTAGATTAGTATGAAAAAATTAATGAATTGTTTGCGAGAAAATTTATCTTGTGGAAAAATTGGTGGGTTTCAAGCCAACGCTATGGGAATCTAAGTCCCTCTACTTGAATGGTGCAGCTTCCGTATGTGCATGCGTGAAAAAGTGGATTTCAAAGGTGGCCTTTTGACCAGAGATCCAACAAGGGCACTCCACTGACCATGTGGCAAAGCTAGCAATTTCTCACTAGAGAAGAACTTTGTTTGAGAAGGGGAAAGGGAGTGAGAATGGAGGTAGGAGAAACTAATGTTGCGAGTAGAATATCAGAAGCCCACACACATTAATTAAAAATTTCGTTCACATGCATTTAGAGTTAGAAGAAAAATAAATCCGTAGGAGAAGCTACAAGACCGAATGAAATTCATTGGTCGTAAGGTACCAATCAATACCTCAATCAAAAAGGAAAAAACTCCTTCTTTTGTTATTGAAGATAAAGAAGAACTTGTACAGAGCTTTAAGAATAGAGGAAAATCTAAGGGGAGGGGAAAATAAAAGAAGTATGGCATTTTCTATCTTTTCCAGGTACAAAGCACTTTGGTATTTTTTAAAATCAATCGCCAACCCATTGGAATGGCTTTGAGGGGCCATTATATCCTTTGCCAAAACGTTTACAACTTTATAAATCATTTACGCCCCTTCAAATTCCTCCATTGCGAAGAAAATGCTCATGGTGGGTTAAAAACTAGATCTTGCAACATGAACGTTACATTTGATTTCCAGTTTGAATATAGATCGTTTGATTTTCTCTTGTAACTTTGAAATCAGGCCATCCACGTGGTAGGAAGAGATTGTAGCGGGTATGGGGGAAGCCTTTTGCATTTTGTGATTTTTTGTGAGATTTGGCAATTTGGAACAAATAGGCCCGTAACCCCACTTTGATTTTTTAACTTAGACAAGTGGCACGTTCTTATTGGAAATGAGATCACAACCCTTTTATCAACATTTTTGCCTTTTTTTGGAAAAAAGGCTCAAAAACTCAATTTCTTCTACTAGATTGTTGCTCCGATTTGACTAGAACACGTGGCACGCTTTGGTTAGAGATGGGGTTGTGGCTCTTTTCTCAACATTTTAACCTTTTTTTGGAAAAAGGCTCAAAAACTCAATTTCCTCCACCGGCCCGCTCTTCCACTTTGACTTTTCAACGGGAGGCCCGAGACCTTGGCAGAGCCATGGAGCATTCTATAACTTTTACTTTGCTTTTTAAAATTTGGTTAAATTTCCAGAAGTGCCCTGATGGCCCGCTTGTCTGCTTTGACTTTTCAATGACAGGATTCATATTTGACTTTTTCCCTGATAGCCTGATCGGGGCTGCGGGTCACTTTTAACTTTTCACCTTTTTGTAAAGAGGCTAAAAAACACATTCCCTTGATGGCC
The DNA here is from genome assembly GCA_019776745.2 of Taxus chinensis. Lineage (NCBI taxonomy): Eukaryota > Viridiplantae > Streptophyta > Pinopsida > Cupressales > Taxaceae > Taxus > Taxus chinensis. Next base: position 830,878,303 of record CM034146.1, read on the forward strand.
CACTCATTCACTTTGAATTTTCAATGGCGGGCTTCAACTCTCCAATTACTCCGACCACGTGGCGATTTGACATGATTTGGTAATTGGCCCTTTTTGCCCCACCTTCAGAATTACACTGTTGTGACATGTAGAGCCATCCGCTGAGCCCTCGATACTTAGCCTATTTTTCCTTCATTTTGTACCTAGGACACGTGGAAAGCTTGCGCTTAATTAAAGACTGTCCTTTAGACCTTACCCTTGGAGTTACGTCATTCTGACACGTGGCTGCTTTCACTAGATTTTGAAGTATGACTGAACTGCCTCCAATCAAAGAGACCCATGTATCACTTGGGGATGTTGAGGCAAAATTTGATGGGGAAAGAAATGCCCATCGCTCCCGACTGTGGGAAAAATACACAAAGGAAGAGAAATTCATCATTTTGAGTCCAATTTTCAAATTTCCTTCGTGAACCAGAGGCATGGAGGTAAAACAATGATTTAATGACCCAGGCCATAGAAAAATTGAACAATTTCGATAAAAAATGGAGGTTGCAAAGAGGATATTACATGCAAAGACCGGGAAATGGAGGATTTCTAAAAATGAGAAAAACAATAGTTTAAATGGCTCTAGGGCACGAATTTTGCTAATTTATTGAATCTCTAACTTGGCTTAAACACCAACAAAGGACATGAGCTCAAAAAAATTGAATTTGGCTATGAAAACGTAGAGTAGTTTTTGAGAGACAACAACTGGCTCTAGCTTGGGGATATGGAGTGAACTGAGCATGGTGAAGACATGGTATGAGGATCCAGAATCTCTAAATTTTTAAAACATATTATGTTGACTAGTGCCTTATCCATTGGGACTTGTAGATTCATGTACAATTCTAAGAAAGAATGGCAGAAGGAGTAAACACACAAGCCAAAATAAACATGACAAGAACCAAACAAAACTAAAACCAAAACCACACAACAGAAAAGGGAAAAACAAACCTACAAAAACACCTATGGTACAAGGCGGGTGACAACCCACTTTTACTAATGATACAGTTTCAAGTATTGCCAGCTTTGAGGCAATTCCAATGGCGTTCCATCCAAGTATGAGAGGAGAAAAAACATTCTCACCACAAGGTCCATGAGTTTGGAATGGGCCCAGCCACAATGAATCAAACTTTCCATGGCTGCCCTTTGGTTCTCTTCTCTTGTCCCATAGTAGGAAAAAATCTCTAACTTTGAAATTCCTTTCTTTGGTCTTCTTGTCAAAAATTTTCTTCACTTTCAAATGATGTTCTTTAATTCTACCCACCACTTGGCATCTACTTTCTTCCAGCTTTTCCAGGAAGAGGATCCTCTTGTCAATGGAGTCTTTGTATTGACCATCTTCTATCTCTTAAAGTAACTTGAGAGTTGGCATCTCAATTGTGAGGGGAATCTATACCTCAACTCCATACAACATTTGGAAAGGTGGCATACCTATTGCCTTCTTAGAAGTGATCCTATCGGCCCACAATGCATCATATAACTTCTTGTGCCAGTTCTTTTGATTCTCATCTACCAGCTTGCGAACAATGGTCACAATGTTCTTTTTGCTTGACTCAGCTTGACCATTTCCATGTGGGTAGTAGTCAGAGGAGTGGGATAGGGAGATTCTGAAACCATAACAAAACTTTGTGAGCTACTTAGAAGAGAAATAGATGGCATTGTCTACAATAATTTTTCTGTGGTATTCCAAAATGAACAATGATATTCTCCTTGATGAAGTTGTCAGACTATTTCAGAGCTAACGTTGCTTGGTTGGGATGGCTTCCACCCATTTAGTGAAGTAATCAGTTGCAGTGCGTACATAAGTATGACATGCACTAGAATGAGGATTCATAACACCAATAAAATCTAGCCGCCATTGCTAAAATGGTTCTTCAATCACCACAGGCATGAGTGACAATGTAACTAGTTATGGATTTCCAACAAATTGTTGGCATGATTTGCATTTGGAAACCCAATCTTGAGTGTCTGTGAAGATGGAGGGCCAATAATATATCCCTATGAGGATCTTATGTGCGGTGACCATTGCTGAGAAATGTCCAACACAAATTTGATCATGATATGCCCTGAGCAACTTTTCTTGCTGCTCCTTATCTACACACCTGAGGAAACAACCATCTAGGCCTCTCTTGTAAAGTGCATGATTCCCAATCACAAACTTGGCTACCTTTAGCTTGAGTGTCCTTCTTTGTTTGTAATCAAGATGAGGAGGGCATTCTCCATAAGTGAGATAGTAAGCAATGTCAACATACCACTCATCAGTAGTGGTGACAAAGAGTGCCTGTGGACTGTCTTCCTGAAACAGGTTGAGAAAAAATCATATTTTTCTCCTTACTGAGCCCAGAGAGCTTCATCTTCAACAATCAGCTGGCACAAACCATTTCCTCTTACCATATTAGAGGGTCCAATCTCCAAGTCATACTCTTGGTTTTTTACAATCCAACTTCCTCTCTTAGCCCTAAGATCTTGTTGAGTCAAAATAGACTTGATTGCACTTCCAGGGATCATCACCATGGTATGGGAAATTGAGAATGTAGAATCTGAAAACTTTTAACATCTTTGACCACTGCATAGGCATGTTTCTCCAATTGGCTATACTTTAGCTCATGATTTTTCAAAGGGCAGCTCATGAAAGCAATGGGTGCTTCCAAACCTTCATCATTTTTATGAATAAGGACAACAAAGAGTGTATGTTCTGATGCATAGCAATACATGATGAACTCCTTGTTGAAATCTGGAGATACAAGAGTTGGAGCTTTGGCAATGCCTTTCTTGATCTCCTCAAATGTTGTTTTTCCTTCCTTATTCCACTTGAAACTTGCTTGAGGCTTCATCATGGAAATTATATGCTTAGTCAGTTCAGAAAACTTAGGCACAAAACAACGAAGGAAGTTTACCTTTACAAATAATGAATGAAATCCCTTCTTTCTGGTTGGTAAGGCTAGTGCTTGGATAGCTCTGAACCTCTTAGGATCAATGTGTGCTCCATGTTTGTTCACAAGGTGTCCCAGTAACTTACCTTCTGTGACTCCAAAAATTCACTTCTTTGGATTTAGAGAAATGCCATGTTTCCTACACCTTGCAAGGACTTGCTCCAAATGACAGATATGATCTCCCCTCCTCTTTGAAAAAATCGTGAGGTCATCAAGGTAAATGACAATGCAATGTTTCAAATATTTGAAGGCCAAGTCCATTTCTCTTTGGAAAGTGGCTCCAACATTGATCAAACTAAAAGGCATTATGATGTAGGCAAAAGTTCCCCAAGGTGTTGTGAAGGTTGTTTTGTTGCAATCCTCTTCTACCACCTTGATTTGGTTATACCCTGAGAATCCATCAAGCAAAGAGAGCATTTAAGATCTAGTGAAATGCTTGTAAAATATGATCCATGATTGGAAGAGGGTAGTTGTCTTTGAGAGATTCCTGATTCATAATTTTGGAAGTCTACACAAATCCTTATTTCCCCATTCTTCTTCCTTAATGGCACAATGTTAGCCACCCATGTTGAATGGTGGATGGGGAAGATGATTCTAGCATTGAGCATCTTTGTCACCTTTGATTTGATAACATTGGAAATATTTGGATTATAGGGCCTTTGTTTTTGCATTAAGGGCTTAGCTCCTTGCTTCAAAGGGATGGAGTGATAAATTTCCTTTGGCTGAAAAGATTTGAGTTCATCATATGAATAGGCTAGGACGTCTGAGTACTTTTTTAGCAGAGCAATAAACTTTCTCTTCTCTTCTGTGTGAGATAGCATTTACCAATGTTAACCATCCTTGGATTCTCTGAAGTGCCAATGTTTTCTTGATCAAAATCAGATGGACACCGAGAAGACTATTTTTATTTATCTTGGATGAACCTGTCATGCTTGTCAAAGAGGTCTTCCAAAGAGACTAGGCCTTTGGGGATTTTGTTTCCTTTCAGTTTGATTACTCCCTCTTCATTAATTCCCTCAATTCCTTCCTTCTCTTGTTTGGGGACTGATTCACAGTGTGGGTTTTCACTTCCTTCAAAGAAAATATTATTGAAGTTATCCCTTTTGGTTCTAAGAAGGCTAGGATCTGATTGTCATCATTAAAGACCTGTCAGTGATTTGCATTGTCTGGTACACTGGGTCTGAACACCATCTCAATGGTCACTTTATCCTTTCCAAAAGAAGGATGAGGTGTCACTAAGGAAGCTGACACTTCTAGAGAATCAGCCTTTTCATTATGCTCCCTAGGGATAGCTTCAATGGAGAATGCATCAAAGGATTCAATGCAGTCCCACACTCTGTTTCTATAGTGCCTGAGCCTTGGATTTTTCACCTGATATTGTTGGAGGACCTACTTTACCATAACCTCTGCATCACCTTTGCATCTCAGCTTCTTGATTCCCATGTCCTCTGCTGCATTCATGCCTAAGAGTAATGCTTCATACTTTGTTGTATTATTTGTATTGTCAAATTGCAGCTTGTAAGAAAAAGGATATACCTCATTTGGAGGAGAGTATAATACTACACCAGCTCCTGAACCTGCTCTGGAATGACTGCCATCAAACTCCATTGTCCAGATTTCGTCTTCTTCTTCCTCCATGAGAAGTGGTGAGTTATCTTCCTTTTCTGATGTAAGGAAGTAGTTTCCTGGCCCACAATCTTGAAAAAGGATATCAGCTCTTGGATCATCATTCTTCCTTACTGTGAACTTCATTTTTCTGATTGACAGAAACTTCTTCATTTCTCCTTTCACTGGGATAGTTGTAGATGACCAATCCATTTTTATTTCTCCACCTAGATCTCTGTAAAAACTTCTACTCAACAACATACCAAAATATGTTGGGATGTCTGCCACCAAAATGGTCAGGAGTATCTTCTTATCAGGGTAATCAGCTAGTGCAACCTGAGCATCCTTAATCCTTCCTACCAATGGAACTTGTTTGGATTCCATTGAGTAGCATGTACCATTTACCTGGGTCAAAGTGAGGCCAAGAGAATTTGCAAATTTTGCTGGCATCACATTATCTGAGGCTCCAGAATCTATAATGCAATTGTTCAGCTGGAAACCTTTGATGAGAAGTGATAGGTAAAAAGGCTCAAACTTTGTTGGTGGTGGAGGCACTGAGGGCTAGCATGTTTTGAGAAAATGGTGTGGATGGTGTGGGTAAGTAAGCCTTTAGAATTAGAGATTGGAGATTGGGGATGTAGAGTTACCACCCTGGACTACCTTGATGAATTTTTCAAATTGGGCAGGATGTGTTTGTAGGTATTCAATTTCAGAGAGCTGGACTTTGGTCTTGCTAGCATGCTCTACAAAGTCAAATGAAGTTATGGTAGATGAGGAAGAGATTTCAAAGTGGATGAGGATTTAAATCATTACTTTTGGTGTTGGGTTCTCCTTTTCAAATGTAGCAATTGGCTTGGAAGGAGATGGGGGTGTAGCCTTTGATTAAAATTTAGATGTTCTTGCAGAAACAACATTTAGAAGAGAATTGCTCTTAACAACTTTTGAGTTGTGAGAAGAATCAAATAACTTACTTGGCACAACAGTGTGATCCTTGACAACTGGTGAGTTTGATTTCTCTCTAGCTGATTCCATGGAAGGTGGTAATGGTGATCCCATGCTGATGATATTGTTTAGTGGAGGCTTTGGAGAGCTATCTTCTTTGTTCTTCCTACTCTCAGTTGCAACTGTTGAGGCTGAAACACCATTCTTGGATTGTGCACGAGTGAAAATAGACACATGAAAAACTTGGAGCTTCTTCATCACCTTCCTCCTCTTCAGTAATGTATTCAATCAGGCCATTGTGCATGCAAACCTCTTAAATTTCAAGATAGTTTTCATAGTCATCCATGCTTTCTTCTTCAGTTTCCTCAATGTCTATTCCTTCTTCTGATTCCCTAGTGTCACAAATGGCATTGACTGGTGGTGCTTCAAGAGAAATCCTACAAGGAGGTGGAGAAATTCTTGGTCTATCAGGAGGATTTGGTCTCCTTGGAGCATTCCTCATTGTGATTTGTGACAACTACTTCTTCAAAGCAACTAGGTCATTTGCCATTTTTTGGAACATTAGATCAGTGGTGACTGAATTTGAACTTTGACCTTTTTGCTTCCCATTTGGTCCTTTCACTTTGCCAGAAAGAATTAGATCATCATCAGTCTCAATTGTAAAGTCTTGAGCTTCCCTCAATGTTCTTGGTTGGGCTCTTCTGAGGAAGAAACCAACTTCTGATGGCAAAGCATTGATGAAGAGCCTTTTCAAGTTGTTTTTAGAGGGTACCACATCTTCTGGGATCCTTCTTGTCAACCTATCATACCTTGCTACAAAATATCTCATTGATTCAGAGGTCTCCTTCTTCATCTGAACCAATTGGACCAGCAGATCCTGACAATCTTCTGTGCTCTTGAACCTATGTTCAAATGCACTTCTTATATCTTCCCAGCATGTGACAGATCTTGGGGGCAACATGTAGAACCATTCAGTCATATTTTTCTTGGAGTGACTCCACAAAGAGCCTAACTGAAACATCTTCATCTTCAACTCCCAACACTCCACAAGCAGTGATGAATACTGCTACATGTTCTTCAGGGAGCTGAGAACCATCCCCTTTGAATTTTGGGAAGTTCTTTCTTGAGCCTCTTGGGAGGTCATGAAGTGGTTGTGGAAGAGCAAGTGGACCAGTATTTCTTCCCCATGGTACATTTAGGCCTACGCATACCTCACTGCTCATGATCAGCCATTCTATTCTGTTGTTTCTATCCTTGAGTCTTGCTAAGGCTGCTTCTATTGCTGCTCTTTCTTCTGCTTCAATTTGGAGTCTTTCTATTTCTTCAAGTTGAGCCCTTATCTCCTCTTCAGCAATCTTGCCTCTTTTTCAAGCTCTTCAAATGTGGGATCAATTTGTCCTCCTTGCCTTAGTTGCCCGGGTGTATCTTCTATCAGCCAGCTTGAAATTTTATGCTCTTCTCTGGGGTGCTGGAATTTGTCTTTGCCTTTCCAATTAGACAGCATGTTCCTCTTCCAGGGTCCAGAATCCTTATGGCAATGAAGTATTGATTGACACTTTGTCTATTATGCCAAATAGCTTCTCTCAATCAGAAGCAATGTCTTCTTGGATGTGAAAGAGAAAATCAGGTCTCTCAACAAGAGGATTTCCTAGAATAGCCATGATTTACATCCATGTAGTTCGTGTGATTATTCAATATCCAGAAAATTTTCTTCTAGAATCTTTTTTTTGTATTTTATGACCCTGAGGTCGTTTTTAGGTGCAGATGCTACAAAATCTACCCCACGGTGGGTGCCAAAAACTGTTGGCAAGAAAATTTGTCTTGTGGACAAATTGGTGGGTTTCAAGCCAATGCTATGGGAATCTAAGTCCCTCTACTTGAACGGTGCAGCTTCCATATGTGCATGCATGAAAAAGTGGATTTCAATGGTGGCCTTTCGACCAGAGATCCAATAGGGGCACTCCACTGACCCTGTGGCAAAGCTAGCAATTTCTCACTAGAGAATAACTTTGTCTGAGAAGGGGAAAGGGAGTGAGAATGGAGGTAGGAGAAACTAATGTTGTGAGTAGAATATCAGATGCCCACACACATTAATTAGAAATTTCATTTACATGCATTTATAGTTAGAAGAAAAACAAATCCGTAGGAGAAGCTACAAGACCAAATGAAATTCATTGGTCGCAAGGTACCAATCAATCCCTCAATCAAAGAGGAAAAAATTCCTTATTTTATTATTGAAGCTAAAATAGAACTTGTAACAGAGCTTTAAGAATAGAGGAAAATCTAAGGAGAAGGGAAAATAGAAGAAGTATGTCATTTTTCTGTCTTTTCCAGGTACAGAGCACTCTGGTCTTTTTTGAAATCAATCGCTAGCCCTTTGGAATGGCTCTGAGGGGCCATTATATCCTTTTCCAAAATGGTTACAACTTTACAAATCATTTACGCCCCTTCAAATTCCTCCATTGCGAAGAAAATACTCATGGCAGGTTAAAAACCAGATCTTGCAACGTGAACGTTACATTTGATTTGCCAGTTTGAATATAGACCATTTGATTTTCTCTTATAACTTTGAAATCAGGTCGTCCATGTGGTAGGAAGAGATTGGAGTGGGTATGGGGGAAGCCTTTGCATTTTGTGATTTTTCGTAGAGATTTGGCAATTTGGAACAAATTGGCCCCGCACCCCCGCTTTGACTTTTCAACTTAGACACGTGGCACGTTCTTATTGGAAATGGGGTTGCTGACCCTTTTCTCAACATTTTAACCTTTTTTGGAAAAAAAGGCTCAAAAACTCAATTTCCTCCCGCGACCCCGCTGCTCCGATTTGACTAGGACACGTGCAACGTTCTGGTTGGAGACGGGGTTCATGGCTCTTTTCTCAACATTTTAACCTTTTTTTGGAAAAAGGATCAAAAACTCAATTTCCTCCACCGGCCCGCTCTCTCCACTTTGAACTTTTCAATGGCGGGCCCGAGACCTTGGTGGAGCCCGTGGAGCATTCTATAACTTTTACTTTGATTTTGGAAATTTGGTTAATTTTTTAACTTTTAGCCGTTTGCTTTGAGTTTTCAAAAGAGGCTCAAAAACACAATTTCCTTGATAGCCATTACCCACCGACTCACTTTGAACTTTTGACATTTTGGCATGCTCTGAAACACAAATGGCGGTCAACGGCCCTTGTCTCAGCATTTTGAATTTTTTTGGAACGACATGCTTCATCTCTCAAATTGCTCTCGACCAACCTGCGATTTGACCCGATTTGGTAAAAGTTCCTTTCAATGGCACCTTCTCGAATTACACTTGTGGACTTTTTCCACTGTGGGCTTCATACTTTGCCACTTTTTCCTTTATAGCCTGGGATCACGTGGGCTTGCGCTTAATTGCCACTGTCCTTTGGCACTTTTCACCTGGAGTTTTTTGTGACCAAAAGGCTAAGCTTCACACAAAAATTCCTCCACCAAACCCCATCCAATTAGGATCTGACCCACGTACTTCATCGGGGATGCTGGGGTAAAATTTGATAGGGAAAAAACTGCCCATCCCGACTCTCGACTGTGGAAAAATGCATAGAGGAAGAAAACTTCATCATTTTGAGTCCAATTTTATGAATTTCCTTCGCAAACCAGAGGCATGGAGGAAAAAAAATGATTTGACGACCCAGGCCATAGAACAATTGAATAATTTTGATCAAAAATTTTGGAGATTGGAAAGATTCTGGAGTATTAATAGGTGTTTGGTGCACATGGTGACCTAGGAACATGGAGATATTTCTGAAAATGAGCAAAACAGAGGTTTAAACATCTCTGAGGGCACGAATTTTGCTATTTCTTGAACTTTCAACTTGGCTTAAATACCAAGAATTAATTCCATGATGCTCAAAACTTTTTGTGATTTGTTGTTACTGAACTGTAGAGAGGTCTTTTGGGAGACAACAAGGATTGATCCATGAATGGATTCATGTCTTATGGTAAAATCTTTATTAAAATGAAATGAGGTTTTAGATTAAAAGTTTAGGTTTGACGGCATGGTAGTGATTCCAGGGTTTGTTTTGGGTGTTAAATCACAGGCTACCATGCTGTTGAAGGAATTTAGGGTTTAATAACACTACTACGTGAATTGCAATAGGTTTGGATGAGATGGTTTATCATTCTATGTAAACATGGTACTACAATGGGTTTGACATATCACCCCCTTTCCCTTTATGGATCCAGGAAATCATGGTTCTTGAATAAAATAAAATTAGAGATTAGAAGCTTATACCTTCCTAGGTCACATGCTTCATCATGGAAATATATGACTAACTCACATTGTATCCTACTAATCCATGATCTTTCCTAGATACCTCGATAGCCTAAGTCAGTACATTTAACTTAGTGTTTAATTCCTCGAAGAGATTTGGACATTAATGGTAGAGTCAGAAGTTGAGGGATCATAAAACTTACTCCTTTAGATTCACATTTCACATTTGAACATTATGGAATATTATGATCCTCACAATTCACCTCCCTAGCCAAGATTCACTTGAGTGGAAACATACTTATGGTACCTAGGCATTGCTTTTTCTCAATCTCTCCTCATGGAGAAGAAATCCTCCTCCAATATAGAAGGATTCCTTTTCCCATCACATGGGAAATGAAGGAATGATACGTAAGAATGAGTTCCATGTTCTTAAACTCCTAACTACATTAAAAACTATGTTTTCACCTCCCTGACTTATAAAAGAACATTACAAAGCATTGATTGGAAGTGTTTAAAAATCACTTTAATGATGCATGCATTATTTATGAGCTTGAGATTTGGGATTGTCAACATTAGCTCATGTAATGAATTATACTATCATGGATATTAATGACCATTCCCTCTATTAATTGAATTTCTATGAAGTTCTTGATTTTCAAATCCTTCACACACCTCATAAGATGTTCTTGATTTGTGAACTGTTGCTTGAGTGAAATCTATATTTCACACACATCGCATTCACTCTGATTTGTTCCCTATCATAATTTGATTCATATAATGCCCCTTTTTATGAATGTATTTGAAAACATGAATGGGTTTATGTCATAATTGGGATGGGTTCAACTTTCTAGCTTCCTGCATCAGACTGTGATATGAAGAAATCACCATCTTATTGATGCTTTGAGAGCATGCAGGGGATTGATCTTTCTGTGTAGGACCATGTTTAGACAACTTCCCAACCTTGTAAGATGGGAAAAATTTAAATGATTAGGTAGACATGGGAGTTTTCACAAATTTTTGAGTGGAAATACTGTAGGAAATTTTTCTACTTTTAGTAGGCCCTATACAGGATTGGTTATTTTTAGTAAGTTTTGACAGTTTTCTAATTTCAATGTTTCTATCTTGTTTGGAGTGATTGTGGATGCCAAGAATTCACCATTCATTAAAAAATTACTATTTTTATACATACATGGAAATAGAGAGATTGTATATTTGTTGATTTGAATAAATTTTACTTATAAGTGTCAGAGCTGCGATGAAACCAATTTGAAGCTATGTTAAGATGTTTCCGCACCAGGACCTTCTGTTATGAATTTCATGGTTTTTCATCCGATATATCTTCGTAAAATTGAAAAAGAAACAAGGGTTTGGAATATAGACTCAATTATATTCTGTAAAAAATATCGAGCATCAATGGATTATATTTATATAATCTTCCTAAAGGTGTTTTAGAGAGGATATCACATGTAAAATTTCAAGGGAAATAGGGTGCACGGATGAGGAGATATGATCAAATATTCATATTTTCTAGTTATGGAGGTCTGTAAAAAATATGGCAGCATTATGGATAAAAATGGGGTTTTGGATTTAGGGTTGTTGTAAACAAAATCATTTCATGAAAAATGACCTTAATTATTAGGTAAAAAATGGATTCAAGAATGGTTTTGAAGTTCATTAATGGATTTTTGACTCACCTTAACTACACTGCTTAACCATGGTGACCAAGAGCTGCATGAATGATATGGGCTCAAATTTTTTTGTACCCCTTATCCCTTGGGGTAAAAAGGGGACAAAGGGGACACAAGGGTCTCCAATATTGTGACCTGGGAGAAGAATGGAATAATTCAACACTTTGGTGTCCCCCTTATCCCCCTTGCACCATGGGGACAGAGGAGACACCTTGGACAACTGGGAGTCCAAAGTAAGAACTTAAGTTAGAGAGCGAGGTAAAAATTTGGGGTCCCCCTTATCCCTCAAGGGACACAGTGGAAGACAAAGTTTAATGGTTTAGGGTTTAGGGTCATGTCCCAAAGTTGACTTGGACATATTAGGAAAGCAGGTTTTGCCTCAGATGTCAAAATTGGGACACTGATTTTAATTTGTTACCTCAAATGCATAGGAAATCTTTGGCATGGTCAAAAATCTACAATGAATTACCTATGACTCAAATTATAATTATAAAGATCAATGGAAACCATGGGATTGGGATTGAGACAAAATTCTTCATGATATTTCAAATGTAGGGCCTATTCTATTGGGTTAGCACACCGGTTGTAAAAATATATTAATAAGATATAAGCATAAAAACAATCAATACATAAATAAACAAGAAGAAACAATACAAAATATTTAACGTGGTTCAACAAGTGTGGGATAATTCCACCAAGAAACAACCAATTTTATTATCACAGATGAAATAAAATAAATATTTTCTAATCTTCCACACCTTCTTGGATGTCCTGTACTTTCTTCTCTACAAATTTCTCTTTTTCTCTCAAAAGGAAACTCTTCTTTATTCTCAATTGAATTCACCTCTTCTAAACCATAGCTTTATACTTATATATGCATCTATAATCTTAGGGCACTTTAGCTATGCAATTATAACCATTAGATTCACTTTACAACTAAATATATATCTAATTCCTACAACTTAATTATAGTAGTCAACACATAGACAACCCATGTCGGTTAGCCTTAACCGATGCCGATTAGCCCTAACCAATGTCGGTTCCTCCTTGCCTAACCGATACTTGTCCATGAGGTGACCGAGGGAAGGTTTGTCAATCGATGTCCAGTTACTGTGTATTCCAAACAAGTCTGTAAAAGAATTCTAGTGAAGAATTAAGCTCCACAAATCAACAATCTCCAACTCAGAGATAAATTACTGCATTATGCACTGTATAACTCCATCCTCTGATCCTTTCCTTTGGCCTATTTCTCTCTCTTCAAGTCTCAAAATTGAAGACCAATAGAAGTGGAGTGTAGCTCCAACTTCTCCTTTTCCAATGGCTTCATTAGCATATCTACAAGGTTCTCATTTGTATGAATTTTACCTAACTCCAACTTCCCATCCTCCAATTCCTTCCGTATGAAGTGATATCTCAACTGAATGTGTTTCATTCTAGAATGGAACATGTTGAGTTATTTTCTAGATGAATCCAACTTTGACTATCATTGTATAATCTTGCAATCCTATTTCTCCTTTACCAACTATTCCATGAACCTTCTCATCCATATCATCTCCTTGGTAGCTTCTGTAGCTACAACATACTCAGCTTCTGTAGTAAATAGGGCCCAAAACCTTATGCAATCTAGAAATCTAGCTAACTACCATCCCACCTATTATGAAAACATATCCAGTGGTGCTCCTCCTGCCATCCAAATCACCAGCCATGTCTGAATCCACATAGCCACATAAAGAAGTATCTGATCTCCATAGCATAACACATGTCTGGATGTCCCTCTCAAATACCTGAGAATCCATTGGACTATTTTCCAATGATCTTTACCTGGATTAACCATAAATCTACTCACAAATCCCACTTCCTGTGCAATGTTTGGTCTAGTAGAAACCATAACATACATCAAGACTTCCCAACTACTGAAGCATAGAAAAACATGTGCCATGTACTCAACCTCCTCGTGTGATATAAGAAACCGATCTTTTCTCAATTTTAAGTTTCTAGCCATAGGTGTACTTATAGGTTTTGAATTTTGCAAATTAAACCTTTCCAACACCTTATTGATATAATACTCCTGAGACAAATACAACTTCTTGTTTTTCCTGTCTCTGTGAATTTTCATGCCAAGGATTTTCTTTGCATCTCCCAAATCCTTCATTACAAATGTGTGAGATAGCTTTTCTTTAATCTCACAAATCCCAGTCCTGCATACTAGATCCTGCAATAAGCATATCATCCACATATAGTAACAAAATAATATAGCTCCCATTTCCAAGCATCTTTAAATAAACACAATGGTTAGATTCACATCTCAAATAACCATGCTCATGCATGAAACTATCAAACCTTCATATACCATTTCCTTGGAGCTTGCTTGAGCCCATATAGGCTCTTTTTCAATCTGCACACAAGTTTCTCCTTACCCTTGACTTCATACCAAGCAGATTGATTCATATAAATCTTTTCCTCTAAATAACCATGAAGAAATGCCTGTCTTGACATCAAGTTTCTCTAAATGAAAATCTTCTACTGCAACTAAACTCAACATAGTACGAATAGAAGTCATTTTAACAACAGGAGAAAAAATTTCATCAAAGTCAATACCTAATTTCTGCGTGCAAATCCCTTTACCACAAGCCTTGCCTTGTATCTCTTTTGCAGTCCACCCTCTTCTTCCTTGATCCTGTAAACCCATTTGTTCTATGCAGTGCTCTTCTTACTTGCTGGAAACTTGACCAAATCCCATGTCTAGGTTTTTGTTCTAAGGATTCCATCTCCTCATCCATGCCATGCTCCCACTACTGTGGGTATCTATCCTACATTGTTTCTTCAAAGATTTCTAGTTCACCACTATCAGTCAATAATAAATAAGAAAAGGAAGGTGAAAATATATTTGGAGGTCTACTTACTCTTTGTGACCTTCTCACTGAGATCTGGGGTGTCTAGGGCTCATTGATGTTCCTGTTACATTTATACGTCAATCTCTGTCAGTGACTGATGATCACTCATCTTGATACCAACTGCCGGTTCTATAACCTGATTGTGGTTCACCAATAACTTTCTACCTTCTAGTTAACTCACCGCCATTGGTCTGGAGGACTATTGACACCGGTCAGTAGTTTTAAACTGATGCGATCAGTTTCTATATAACTGATCTCGGCACCAACTTCTATAGAACCGACGTCAGTGTTGTGGATGTCTAATTTTAGATCTGAAATTTGATTTTCCTCCAAAAATATTATCTACCTGGTTCATGTTTAGGCACCAAAACCTGATCCATGTACATTCTCTTTTCATTCCAATCAATGTCATGACTCCTAACAATCTTAGAATCTTCTAAATCCCAAAAATGATATCCTAAAATCACCAGAGCCATAACCAATGAAAGTACATATCTTATGGATTTAGCATCCAACTTCTTCTTATTTTCCCTATCAACATGCACAAAAGCTTATGAGCCAAAAACTCTAAGAAAATAAAAATCTACCTCTTTTCCAGACCAAGATTCTTCTGGTATTCCACCATCAAGTGTTGTTGAAGGCCCATGGTTTATCAAGTATACACTATGTATCTATTACTTCTATCCCAAAAATTCAAAGGAAAATCTGACATGTATCCTCATGCTTCTAGCACGTTCCATGATTGTTCATGTTCATTCTCTCTGACAACTCCATTCTCTTGTGGATTTCTAGGAACCATTCTTTCTCTTCGTATTCCATTCTACTGAACAATAATCATTGAAATCCTTGTCTGCAGTACTCACCACCATTGTCAGATCTAAGGCACTTTAATTTGAATTTTGTTTCATTTTCCACAAGGGATTTCCACCTTTTAAAAGTATCAAAAACATCATATTTATACTTAATACAATAAATCCATACCTTCCTTGTGGCATCATCAATGAAAGTCACATAATATTGGGATCCTCCAATAGAAGCTACCTGAGCTGGTCCCCACACATCTGAGTGTACAAGCTCCAATTTTTGCTCCTTCTTTGTTGCCCCAACCTTGAGAAATCTCACTCTCTTCTGCTTTCCAAATATTCAATGCTCACAAAAATTCAAGATCTAATTATTTCAAATATGATAACTTACCCTTATCCTTTAAGATTTGCATTCCTTTTTCGATCATATGGCCTATCTGATTATGCCACATGGTTGCATCTGAATCTGTAGTAGATATAACATAGAAAAGGAATTAGTAACATAGGTAGACATGGATATAAATTTCCTACCTTCTTACCTCTTGCCACACAACAAGATATCCCTTGGTAACTTTCTAAGAATTCAGCTGTGAATGTAACCATGCATCCAGATTCACCTACTTTCCTCTGCAGATATTAGATTTCATCTTGAGACTTGGCACATGCCTCACATCTTTTAATACCCATGGGATTTTCATTCAACAGCTTTACATGAAGATTCACCTTTACTAGTAATATTTACATGGCTCCATCATATCCTAAATAAAACTTGTCTAAAAGTCACCCTAAACATAATTTCAGAAATAACCCTTCTTAGGGGTAGCATGGAAAGAAGCTTCAGAATCTAAAAATCCAAGATTCTAATTTATTTTCCAAGGAGATAATAAGGGCATATTACTTTAACCTCACTTGCAACATTTTCCTCTTTACCTTTGTCTAATGTATTCTCTTTGTTTTCCTTGGACCAACACTCTTTCTTTAAATGTCCTCTCTTTCCAAAATTCCAGTAAAGAAAATCTCTATACTATTGGATCTAGATATGCCGTTTATTGACTTTGATCTCTCATTCTTCTTGTTTTTTGATGATCTCTCCTTAGATCTTCCCATGATTTCTACATTTAAATCATTTGCAGATGATGTTTCTCCTGATATTTTCCTATGTATTTCCTTATTAAGGATTACAATCACCACATCATCAAATTTAAAAAACCTTTAGAAGCAGACATTGTATTTACTAACAACCCATTACCAAGTTATCCCCAACTATCTGGAAAATAGCATAACAATAAAAATTGCTTTCACTTCATCATCAAATGGAATTTTTACCAATTTTAATTGATTTACAATAGACTGGAAATCATTCAAATGATTAGATACAGATCCACCTTCTTGCATCTTAGAATTAAACAATTTTTTCATCAAATAAACCTTATTTAAAGCACTAGGAGTTTCATAAAAAATTTCTAAAGCTTTCATCAACTCTACTGTGGTTTTGCATCTATAAAATTCGAAGCCATCGATGCTGCTAGGCTCAATCTTATAGATCCTAGAGCCTTTCTGTCAAAAACCTTCCATTCTTCATCAGTCATTGTGAATCGTTGTGCATGCTCATCCAACGGTAAGTATAGATCCTTTATGATACAAATAATCCTCCACCTACATCTTCCATAATAGATAGTCTTTCCTTCTCATTCAAATTCATCTACTCTAAATTTGCCTTCTTCTCGCATTACTTTGCTCCCACTCAATCAAAAATTCCTCTGTGAGTAAATCTGTCAACACACATAACCCTCAAACAAAATAAGTTCTGATATAAGTTGTTGGGGTTAGCACACTAGTTGTACAAATATATTAATCATATCTAAGCATAAAAGCAATCAATATGGAAATAAACAAGAAGAAACAATACACAAGATTTAACATGGTTCACCCAGTGTAGGCTACATCCACCAAAACAACAATAAAGATTTACAATCTTCCACACCTTCTTGGATGTCTTGTACTTTATTATCTAATTTTTTTTCTTTTTCTCTCTAAAGGAAACTTCTCTTAATTCTCAGTTGAATCTTATTATAAACCCTAGATTTATACTTATATATGCATCTACAATCTTAGGGCACTTTAGCTATGTAATTACAAGCATTAGATTCACTTTACAACTAAAGATAGCTCTAGTTCCTGAAAATTAATTATGATAGTCACACATAGGAAAATGATGTTGGTTAGCCTTAACCAATGCCGGTTAGCCCTAACCGATGTCGGTTCCTCCTTTCCTGATCGATACCGGTCCTTGGGTGACTGATGACGGTTTGTCAATCAACAATGATTACTATATATTCCAGCAATTCTGTAAAAATATGCTAGTGAAACAATAAAGCTCCACAACTCAACAAGGCTGTATATCAGTTATGGTGGAAAATGTTTGTGTTATGAGTATTTTTTTTAGTTTTTCACTGTGCTTCAGATTTTAGTTTTCTGCTTTGTGTGGCGTGTAGATGTTGGAAAAATGATTGTATTGGAGACAAGATGATTGTAAATATCCTTTGAATGTGGTGATCCTATGACTTCCGTACTTCGTTGGAATATGATCACTCAATGAATACATTCATTAGAAATTGTGATAATGTGCAACAAGATCCAAGACAACAATAATCAATTAGTAGTATGTAGTTTGATATTATTTAATTTTCAATTTTCTTGGTTGTGTGAATGGTGGAAATTTCACATTGTGGTGGGGGGGGGGGAGATAACATGACACCAATTTTACATTTACATTCTACACCCAAAGCAATTAAATTCATAGGAAGCTTCTAGTGGTAGTGGCAGTTTCCTATGTTGTTAAGGATCAAGTGGAAGTGATCAACAATAGTGGATGTAATTAAGAACATTGTGATTATTATACAAGGTAATGTGAAATATTTCCAGCATATTTTCTATTGTGAATTTACGTAATAAGCGATCTATTATTCCTAGATACTTCCCTAATGTATAAGCATAGTGGAAAACATAAGCAATAGAATAAGTCAGTTGATGGATCTTGAAAGGGTTTGTGGGAGGATCTAGAAAATCTCCTGAGGTGGACAACTGATGGGGCATGTTCACGTCAAGGTTTGTGATAAGACTATTTAAAACCACGGAAGGAGAGAGCCTTTCTTTTGATAAAGATCATGAATCACATAGTAGGACATGTTTCATAGGGGTGATCATACTGCAGATGAGTGTGTGGATTTTTTCACCATGTTCACACTAGGGGGAATGTTAGAAAATTATATGGTTAGTGATCTATTTATGTATTAGTAAATAATGATTACATTAAGTAATTATTATAATGTAAGTATGTGTTAGTAATTTTTATGAGTTATATAAAAAAATAATATCAATTATATTTGGTGTTAGAACTATAATATTAAGTGCATCATAATATATAGTTTATATTTAAATAATATAGAATAAACTATATTCATATTATTTAAATATCAAATTTATATTAGGGGTTGGTTAATATAATTAATCAACTAATTAATTTGGGTAGGTGTGCCCCATCACTTAATAAAGTTATAACCCTTCGGGTTATTTAAATATGACCTTAGGTCATATATTCAGGATGTCAGATCATATCGATTATATATTGAACATTGATAAAATAATATTCTAATGTGGAATATGAAGGTTAATCCTAGTAAAAACATGGAGTAGAAGTGAGGAGGGAGTTAATGGACTAGAAATTGTAAACGTTTCTCGATAGTGGATTTATTCTGTGGGTTTTACCCATTTAGGGGTTTTCCACTTTACATGTTGTGTTATGTGTTCAATGTGTTTATTTAATTTATTTATGACATGTATGTTATAATGGTTAACTTTACATTAATTAATTTAGTTGGTAAATGTACCTTTTCACCCCTCATCCTGACATGGTATCAGAGCAGGGTTAATAAATTGAATTTAATCCTAATTTAATCCTAAGGTTATAATGGTTGGAAAGATAGTTAAATGATTTGAAATATTATTTAACCCCCCTTCCCATTTCGCATAGTTGGATGGTTGGATGAATATTGCACATGTTAAAAGGCATTGTTGATTTTTCAACTGCGTGAAAAGAATTCTACCTCAGGAATTACCAAGCTCTGGAAAATAAGGTAAGGGTTGTAAATATTTGAAAAATTGTATATAGTTTGCAGGGATTCAATAAAATCAAAAGGGGAAGTAAAAATCTAGAGTAAAATTCAAGTTTACAAGGGGAGACAACACTCTAGAAAATAGTTTTTTATATTTTTTTTCATTAGTCAAGAAAATTCCTTGTCTCCTGGTAATACATTTGTATTTACATTATTTACTATGTTTTTTTGAAATCTTTATTCATATCTTGAATAAGGCCCCTGGAATTGTTTTTTGATCCTATAGTTTAATACAAACTATAATAGTTCTATATATTTTTTTATAAAATCTTCGTATTTTATAAATATATGTATATTTTTTATATACACATATAGATAAATCTACAATATATATATATATATATATATAATTTTTATACCGAAAACCATATCAAAACTATCAAAACAATACATACATACATACATACATACATACATACATATACATACATACATACATACATACATACACACACACACATAGATATATATATATATATATATATATATATATATATATATATATATATATATATATATGTATGTATGTATGTATGTATGTATGTATGTATGTATGTATGTATGTATGTATGTATGTATGTATGTATGTATACATACATATATATATATATACATACATACATACATATATATATATATATATATCTGTATGTATGTATATGTATGTATGTATATGTATGTATGTATGTATGTATGTATGTATGTATGTATGTATTGTTTTGATAGTTTTGATATGGTTTTCGGTATAGGTATATGATTTAGGTTTTTAGGATTCATGTTTTATGTTTATATATTTAGGTTTACGTTTATATAAGCCATATAAAAATTATATATATATATATATATATATATATATATATATATATATAACCTTTTATTTAAGTGGGGACAACCCCCTCCATACTGCCCCTCTTTGGTGAGTGCCATGTGGCACTTGCTACATACTTTTGTGGCCCCCTCTTTATTGTTACCGCGTGTCCTTCTGTGGACTCTCTTTGCACTGTTGCCATACCTCCTGCGTGCCCCCCGTCACCTATGTCTCCTACATCACAGACCCCCTCCTTTTGTAGTGGGTTTAGTCCCACATGGGGATGATGAAGATGTTGGTCCGAAAATCTATCGCCTGGACAGATCTATGGATAGACGAGCCAACAGTGTGCAGGGCATAGCCCCTCTTTGAGTCAGCAAAGCGAAACTGGTTTATTGCTATTCTACCAGCAGGAATCTATGCAAGTCTCACAGATTCTACCTTCGGGGGTTTGGGATCTCATCCCAGTAGGGTGTTTCAGACTGTGAAAAGAAAGGAATGAAAGAGGGAAAAGAGAAAGAACAGATCCGAAGGAAGAAAAGAAATGAATTCCAAAGCAGAAAGGTCAGAAGATTTATGTTTTTGGGTTGGTAGTAAATAGAGCCAAACCTACTTGCATAAATAAACAGAGCAATACTGATGAGAAAATGACAAAAAATTAGATATGGATCCAACAGATTAAACACACACAGATCTAACGTAAGGAAGATCTAATGCATAACACAGCTATTGAGCACAAAGTCTTAATATTTGTATTACTGTTTTCTTCTGTTATAAGAAAGCTCAAAGTCTTTCTCTCCTCACTTCTATTTTCATCTAAAAAATGTTCACCCTGAATACAACAAGTATTCCAGTATTTATAGAAGAGAGGAGAAGAAAAGCAAAAAGGAGCCAACAAATATTTACAAGGATATTTACAAAATATCTAAAAGTCATGTTGACTTTTGACAACTTGATGGATGACATCATCCCATGATGCAACATGGATGATGTCATCATTTGTGCCAACACACTTTAGATATTTCAACAAGAAAGTCAGAGAATAAAGAGAAGAAGAAGAGAGGAAGAAGAAGAAGAAGAAGCAGCTACTCGTCATCGTCATCCGACGGCCGAAAGGGGGTTACCTGCTTCTGATGTTGCTCAGGAGATGATATGTGGAACTGAGCGCGGTATTCCAAAAACTTGTTAATCATGGGCCCAAATTGATCCTGTGATGGATCCTTGTGCCGTTCGCTGATTGCTTCGCAAGTCTCCCGCTCGCTTATGAGATTTTCTGAGAGTTTAGAATAATCTTTCTCCACCTCGATGAGGAACCCGATGAAATCCCTACAGGCCAGCAGGTTGTTGATAGACTCAGTGTCAAATGTGACCTCTGGCCCCATTCCTTGAGAAGCGATCTCCTTGAAGATCCGGATAGTTTCATCAGCTGATCTCATGGTAAAGGAAGGAGTGAGCAGCCCTGGAGACATGTTAAGAACAATTCGCTCCATTTGATGCATCACATCTACGGCCTCTTCCTTTACCTTGTCTATCTTTTCCAGATTAAATTCCAGCTGATCTATCCAATAGTCCAGAGTGGACATGGTTTTGTTGAGGGCCCTTGGATGGCCGAAAACTCCGAACTTGACCAGATCTTCGACTGAACAGTCGAACATTTGTTGAAAGGTCTCATGTTGGAGTCTAGCATGATCTAGCTCTTCTGATATAGGACCCGCTAATACTTGGAGTTCCTTGTTCACCTTTTTGATGTTTAGATATGAATTGACATATTCGGCGATCACTCTTTCACTGTCCTTGAGGATCTGGCTCCTCCAAGCAGAAACAACCATACCTTGCTTGCCGATCTTTGAATATTCATTGATTTTCTCCTGGCTGAGAAGCTCAGAAGTCTCGGTGGCAGTCGTGGGAGGTGCACTACCCATCTTCTGTAAGGCTTGAAGCAGATATTTGTTCTGCTCCTTTAGTAGCCTTTTCTCTTCTTTTGTTTCCTGAAGCTTTTGACAAAGGGCGTCGACCGCGGAAAGAGCTTCCCCCTGGAGACTTTCAGAAGATGTCCCCATTGTGACTTGGGTCACAGTAAAATCTGCTAGAGACAGATCCTTTTTCTCTTTGAGGGGATCGGGGTATGTAATTTCCATGATCCTCTCACCTGCAACACTTTTAGAGAAGCGTGTTACAGGCTTTTGCTTCTTTGCCCCTTTGGCCGGAATCACTGAAAAGTCCATCGGAGCGATGGGAACTTTCCTCTTTTGTTGGCCCAACTACTGAGAGATCCAGGCTGGTCCCATAGAAGAAGGACCAGAGACAGAGGAGGAGGGAGCAACAGTAGAAGAGGGGAAAAACGTGGAGACACGCGGCGGTGGCATTGAAATCATAGCCGAAGAAGTGTCCATGGGAGGAAGGGAAACCGCAACTGCAGAAGACAAAGGAAGGGAAGGGAGCCCGGAAATGAGGGAAGAAATGGAAGAAGATAAATCTGCGAGGGAGGAGAAGATAGATGAAGAGGCAGGGGAAAGAGTAGAAGAAGGGGCGGAGGACACGACCAAAGGGGTGGTCGTTTGAGTCACTCAAGGAGGGGAAGAAAGAGAAGAAGAAGGGACAGAAGGGACCTCTGTGGTTGTAGCAATGCCGACATCCTGAGTGGATGGGCGCATGGGACTATCCTCCGCTGCTTCTTTCTCTGGCGAATCCAGAGTTATTACCTGTTCTGGCGCTGTGGAAGGAGGACTTCCAGGGGCTTCTTCCTGAATGGTGCTAGGCTCACCTTCTACACCCTTGGCTTTTAGCTGCTTCTTGGACCTTGGAGGTGCATTGCCCAATGGGGAGGTTGTGAAATCTACCCCGAGGTAGATCAGCCCGTTCATGCGGCACCAGTGCTCTGTTCTGTGCATAGTCTCCTTGACCCTCTCTTCAATTGTTTGAGGAGCCTTGCTTCTGTCAATGGCCGAGAAGGGCCAATCATCCCCTTCCGTGTCATTATACACCTTGTCTACTTCATCTTCCATAGTTTGGAAGCCTTTGGGGACAATGACCACTCTGTATTGGATAATTTCCTCCAATGCTAAGCGAGAATGATCCTTTCTTCTGAGTTCCACCTTGTGGATGACGTCAATGTAAATATCCTCGATTTGAGGAACATGGATCAGATCAAGCTTAGCCCTTGGCAGGCAGCTCCTTGGGTCAAAGGTAGGCCTGGCTGGGAAGTCATGTTTCAAATTGAGCAACTCCAGCTCTGTGAACATTTCCTTCGCCTTGTGATGGGAGGAGCATGTGTACCGGCCCACTGTGAGGGGGAAAGGAGTTCCGCCCTTCTTTCTTTTGAGGCATTTCTCATGGTATGTGACCAGCTGCCTTGATAACTCTAGTAGAATCAGCTTAGTTCCAGCGTACCTCGGTAGCCTGGTTGGCTCGCCCAAGAAGTTGACCGCCCTCAGATAGGTAAATGTGGGAAACTGGGTGAACAGGGCCCCCCCATTTCTCCACAGTTGACACAATGTTCTTGGTTGTGCGACCATGAGTTAGATTTGGCCTCAACAGGTAAATGATGTGATAGAAGAAAGCATCATTAATTTTGGCGAATTGAGGGATGCTATTCTCCAGCCTCAGTTCTGGATAATATTCATATATTTTGACCTGAGGCCAAATTCCACTTCGGTTTAGCCCTGGATAATCCCTCTTCCGACGCTGCAGGCATAGACTACGTAGGAGTTCATATGGAACACTCACCGTTTGTGGCGAATTGTTGTAGCTGCTCGGAGATGGTACTACTGCTTATTATTTCTCCCCAGCAAAAGCGCTGCTTAGGCACATTCTTATTCATTGTTTCCAAGTACCTCAACATCCATTTATGGAAGTAGTGGGCATCAGAAAGCCCGAAGACTCTGCTCAAGAAGGTAATAGTATCGCTGAGCTCTTCTGAGAAGTCACTGCGGTGGATGATTTGGGGCCACCCGGGTTACCACCTTCTTGTTTTTTCAAGTAGACTTCATTCATTAGCTACATGCATTGGTCTTCGTTGTCTTCCCAGGCCTTGATGCACTCTTCTTGGCTGACGGCCACAAAGTGCTGGTGGTGAGGGATGCCAAAGTATCATCTCAAAAATGACGGGCAGTGAGGTTTATGATCACCCTCGCCCTTGCTGTTTTCGACACACCCTTGTGTCCTTGTTGTAAGATTGTGCAATCACCATCATGAATTCATTGTTGACAGCGCTGACGGGGATTCCTCCGGCGAAATGCAGGGCATTGCCTATTAATTTTTCCATCCACTCGAACTTCTTGTAACCTTCTGAGTCCTAACCCAGAATTCTTCCATGTTAATGTGACCCAGTTCTGAGTCTCTGACATCCATGCTGCAGTCAGCCTGTGATTCGGGCATCCTGACCCTTTGATATTTTGTACTTCATCTCCTCTTCAGTAAGCTTAGCCTTTCCTCTTGGTTTGGTGGTTTCTCTTGCTGGATGTAGACATGTGTTCTTTCGAACTCAGTTGCTGATCTGCATGAAGAAGAAGCGAGACCCAATCCAAAAAAGGTTGAATTAGCCATTTGATCTTCCATTGGAAAGCTAGCAGAAGAAAGAGTTAGAGATTTTAAGGCTCAGGTCGCAGGGCGCATGAAAATTGCAACTTGCAGGCTAAATAGATAAGCCACACAGGAAGAGGGTGTTGCAAAGGTTAAACTAGCGCCAAAGGCGCATGGCGCATGGATGTTGCAGATTGCATTTTTAAAGAAGGGCGCATGAAAATTGTGTGTTACATTGGTATTCGGTGCGCCCTTTGGCGCATGGATGGATCGTTTAACATTGAATTTTCGTGCGCCAAAGGGATATGGCGCGGCACATGAAGGGTTTACATAACATGATGTTATTGTAATCGGGGATGCGCCAGTGCCTTTATAGCTTCAGATTTGCACAGATAAAGCTTGTGTAACATGGAAGCTGGGTGCGCCATCGGCGCGGGTTTTGCTCACGTTATAGGTCGGTCAGATGCGCCAAAGGGAAAAAGACAGTGAACAAACCTTCTTTACAAAGGGGGTTTTTTCTATGATGTAGGTTCTTTTATCCCTGAGTTCTTATTTGAAAAGGCTCAGCTGGGTAAACGAAACAGTTTAGATCAGGAGGGCTACAACCACTATTTCAAGAAAACGTCCTTCTCCAGCAGATCTGGAAAGAGGGAGGATAGCATAGGGGGAGGGCAGCCAACTTAAAACATATATTTTAAAGATCAGACCAGCAAGCATAAAAACCAGACCACCACAAAAATACCAAGAACCGAAAACACCAAACGCACAAGGGGGAGAAGAACCTCTTACCTGATAAAATAGCAAAAGTGTGCAATGGGGTCCACAAGGCAAAGAAAATGATGGACAGGAGCTGACAGGTTTAGAAAAATCACGTGCTTTGCAATAGTGAAAATGACATTGGGCGCAGCAAAACACCTTATATATATATAGGTAAACCTGCCATCAATGCGCCAACCAGTTTTGAACTGGCGCATGAAAAATCTTTTTCGATATTAGAAAGCGTGCGCTGTTTTGGCGCACGAGAGTATTTGACAACAGGAGACGAAGTGCGCCTTTTGCGCGCCAAAAGCATTGTCGACATGAAGTTATGTGCACCCTTTTGGTGCAGACCAAAAAGTGGAGCAACAAAAGTTGTGTCAATAATAAGGCGCATGCGCCTTGGCGCACGCAAAAGAGACTCAACATCCTTTGGCGCACCGAAAGATGTGTTAACATGGAAAACCATGCACCAAAGGCTTTTAAGGGGGCACATCAAAAGCTAGTGTTACAAGGATATTTCATGCGCCCAGCCAAAAAGGGCTCAAAATGACTAAGTTCGAAAACTAGATTTCCTGGGAAGGGATTTTACAACGTTTCGAACGCGAGGGATCCCTAACGAGGGATCAAATTTTTTTTTTTCCGTATGGTTATTCGGTAAAATTGCCCTTGTCAATTTTACGGGATAACAGAAGACAAGGGGAAGGATTTAAAAGCCTCCCCACGGTGACTCGGTGGTGTGACTTAGGTCACACTGCCCCTTTTGTTTAAACACCCCTCGCGGGCACGGTGAGTAACTTGACTGTTGTTTAATGCAGATTAGCCGTGGTTCTTGCATAATTTAACTTACAATGTGGTTCAGTTTAATATGGTTGTTATAAAATTGACATTGGCAATTGATTTGATATGGTAATATCATTTGGATTAATAACAAGTATTGTCATTCGAGTTTATTATATGGTTATTTAGGATATAAATGGCTTGTCAAAGTTGATTAAGCCAACTTGACCAAGTTGACGAAAAAATATCACCTAAAGGGGAAAGAGCTCCAATATTTTTTTACATATATCATTTTTTTTAGATATCATATATATTAAATTTGTTTATTTATTTGAAAATTTAGACAAATTATAAAAAATCATTTTTGTAAAAAATAGTAAAATTATCATTTTTAAAAATGATATATTCCTATACGATGACAAATTTTCATCGTCATTTTGTTATAAAAACTAAATTACTTTTTTCACTTACATTTCAATTTAATTTTTTAATCATTCTAACATATTCATGTATAGATTATTTAATTAACAGGATATCCTTTTTTGGCGTAAATTGATCATGATCGATTATGAGGATTAAAATATGACTAGAGGAATTTCTATTAAACTCTTATTTTAATCCTTATTTGTTAATCCTTTTTTATCTCTATTTCATGCAAAAAATGGGGTCTAATCATTTTTCAATTGATAAATCTCAGATGTTGAATGGAAATAACTACAATAGTTGGAAGATTTGATTGAAAATAGAATTCATGGCTCATAAATTGTGGGTAGGTTGTGAATGGAATTGAGAGAGATCCTACTGGAAGATATGCAACTACTGATAACATTGCTACGTATCAACATAAAGTACAAGAAGTGCTGTCCATTATCTTGCAAAGCGTACATGATGATTTTTTGCTTCATATTGGGAATTAAGAGAGTCCAAGTGAGGTTTGGGATCAATTGGAATCAATGCATGAAGGTACCACATTTATAAAAAAATTATTAAATTGATTTTAGAGCTTATGACAACTCCTATGAAGGGAGATGAAAAGTGATAAATTATTTCACAAAAATAAAAAATATTAAGTCAAAATTATATGGATGTGGCAGTAATTTTTTTTGGATAAGATATTTTTGTTTTGTTTTTAAAGGGACCAATAAACCTTGTACATATAGAGTAGCCAAATTAAAAAAAATCAACAGAAAGCCATGGAGGCCAAGTCAAAAAGGCTTGAAAATAAGCCACCACAAAATAGATCTAGACAACCCAGTCTGAAGATTAACAATTACATTTTTTAAAAGTTTAAGGGAAAAATAACCCAAAAAGCATATGAAAGAAAACACATTAAATGGAAGAAAAAAACCCACCATTAGTCCTCCTTTACTTTGTTGTGGGTACAAAAATTTGGTATGCCATCCTTCCTACCTGTAACTTTGATGATCACACTCTTGGTCATTTTCTAATTCTTTTCCACAATATGGGTGTCCACAATCCTAGGTTCTTTAGGAAGAATTTCTCCATTGTACTGAGCCTGGGTATTTAGTTCATAATCAAAATCCCCATCTATCTCAGAATCTAAATAATTTTCACTATCAGAAATACTAAGGGCCAATTTCATGTTGGTCTTATTGTCAACTTTGGCCATTTTGTCCTGAACGAGAGAAAACCTCTACTCCTGCATGACAAAGTCAACATGAATACCCAATTCTTCTGTTCAAGACCTCAATTTTATGATGGAACTCCTTCAAATCCTAGATTAGATTATTCTTAATCTTGAGAATGGTGTCAGAAGTCAACGCAACATGTAAAATCCTATCTTCCTAGTCCAAAAAGTCTCTCTCCATGCTCTATGAAATTTCAACCACATCCTGAACCCTATGTTTCAAGTTGCAAAGAGCATCAAAAATCCCTTCAGGAGAGTCTTTCCCCTTAGTTTTCTTCAAAATTTTAATGGTAGTAGCAAGGGTTTCATGGTTCAACTTGGGATAACTAGTGTTCAGACGTTGAGAAGGGATGATAGGGTTTCCCTTTCACACTAACATGAGGATCAAGCCTTGGTGCAAAGGGATCTTTGTTTTCTTGTTTTTAAAGTCAGTGATGGTGGATAACAAAGACCTATAGAGAAATAAAGACAAACTCATAGTTTGGTTCATAGAGAAGAAATTTAGGATGGAGAGATGATATGAGAAGATCTTTCTAAATTTTCCTTCTAGATTCAAATATTTCATAACAATGAGGCAAACGTTGGCCAAACGCATAGGGAGGAAAGTGTGATAAATGCCATAATCACAGGAAAACATATTCTCACTTTGCTCAAAGAAAAAAACAATCTCATTTTTTTACGGGATTTATCCTAAAAAATTTTAAGACCATCCATTGTAAGCCAAATAATTTCAGCTATGGATTCCTCCATAACCCTGATTTCCATGCCCTATAGTTGAAACCCCCTTCAACCTAGGAATTTCCAAAATCAACAGAAAGACTAGGGTCATTAACTTTTAAACATCGAATGTACTTGGAAAATCCCCCCTTTCACAACATCTTCCACAAAATAGAGTATTTTTTCTAGTGAAGGAAATAAGTGGGTTTAGTTCTGACTCTATGGCCTCCCTTTTTTTCCCTAGAACACTTTCTCTATTTGAAATGGTACAGTATGAAGTCACTGGTTTCAAGAAAATTAAAAACCAACCTAAACAAATGAATCGTGATCTTTCCCAAAAAAAGGAAATGTTTTGGAGTTCCAAAGTGTGTGAACCTAGGTCACCATCATTAAAAAAACTCCAATATCAAATCATCATTTATCAATTTTATAATATCTTCCCAAGGTATACATGTCTTTGGCTACATCATCATATCACGCATTTCATTACCTTGATTTGCAAGCGTGTCTGTTGGTTTATTAACCATCCTGTAGGTGTGCTAAATATCCACCTTGTCAAATTATTTCAAAATTGCACGAGCTTCCATGATGTTATTACTTAGTTTCCATACACACTTACTCTATTCTTTAAGAGTGTTGATGACAGAGAAGGAGTCTCCTTTTATAATGATGTATCTCATTTTCAGATATCTGCACATCTTGACACCCCAAAGCATGGCTATGGATTTCACATAATTATTGGTATGGTTTCCAATGGGACCCACATAGGCTCTGATACATCTACCAAGATTATCACGAACCAGATCACCAACTCGGGTAGTTTTATCCTTGTGTTTGGAAGAGGCATAAAAGTTTAATTTACAATGACCATTAAGGGGTCTCGACCAATTGACTTTGTGAATAACCTTTACCTTCAATGGACTTGTAGGATTGATACTTATGATTTTAAGAACATTTTTTTCCCATTCCAAACCCTCCTTAGACAATTTGGTCCTTAAAATTTGAGAATTTTCTTTGAGAGACTGCCTAACCCTGTTTACAACCATGTCTAGACTAGAGGATTTTTTCATAAAGATCCTATTATTCCATTCAATCCACAGACCCCACAAAGTATGTGGAAGGGAAAGTTTCTAGATTTATTTGATTAAATCACTTTGGAAATTAAATCTCCATTGTTGAGGGAGTAGGGACACATCCCCAGGAAGGACCAAATGTATCTTAAAATAACTGATAATAGCTGAGAAGACATAAAAGGAATAGGGAAATTCTAGGAAAAGATGTTGGAATGAATCCTCATTAAATTTACAAAGGCTACACATGTTAGTGATGATCGTACCCATTTTTCTTAGCCTATCCACCATAAAAATATTTCCTTTAACAACTTTCAAAAGAAAAATATTGATCTTGGAAATAATATTTTTATTCCAGATCTTCCTCCAGAAGATGTTTGGTTCAATATTCTCAAA
The DNA here is from genome assembly GCA_019776745.2 of Taxus chinensis. Classification (NCBI taxonomy): domain Eukaryota; kingdom Viridiplantae; phylum Streptophyta; class Pinopsida; order Cupressales; family Taxaceae; genus Taxus; species Taxus chinensis. The sequence continues at coordinate 830,908,298 of CM034146.1, forward strand.
ATTCAGCAAGTAGCTAGATTTAACCCCATACTCCCCTGTGTCCATAGCTCTACAAATTAGCTCATCCTGAGATCTATTATGGGGTACATGATAATATTTAAGTAGCTGATTTAGTTCTTGAAAGGGTTGTAGAATCCCATTATAGTGAGGGGGAGGTTGGATTTGGATCCACTTCTGCTCTTCATTATAGTAACTATAGATAAACTCCCTGATTTCTTGAATGAAGAAATTCCCAAACACATTCTATGGTTCCTCTAGAATGAGGGATTTGTCCTTGATCCAAGGATATTATCAAAATTTTATCTTTTTTCCATCCCCCAGATTCCATTTCCTCCCTTTTATTAACAAATTTCTAGACTGACAGATTATTCCAAAATATAGAACCTTTAGGGAGTTCCAAGTTAGAGAAAAGAACAAAAACACATCCAAAGGGCCAGAAATATTTTGATTTCAAAATGTTGGTCCATGTACCCTCCAAACTTTGCAATATCCAACCCACATTAGCTATAAGATCTTGATTCATGTAATGAATATTATTCAAACCAAATCCCCCTCTTTCCTTAGGTTGCGTAACCTTGTCCCAAGCAATTAATGGATTTATGCTTTTATCCTCAGATCCTGTCAATAGAAATCTCCTTTGAATACTTTCAATAAATTTCCTAACCCTAATAGGTAAGTAGAAGATGGACATGATGAAAATGGTTAACCCCCGTAGAACACTTTGTAGGAGTAGAAATTTCCTAGCATGTGATAACAACGATCCTTTCCATGAGGCCAATTTTTTATGAAACTTTTCTATAAGTTTACTCCATCCTTTTTCCTCTAAATTTTTTCCACACAAAGTAATTCCAAGATATGTATCTGGGATACTTTTAACACTACAATTCATAATGTTGGAAAGTATGATCTACTGCTCCTCCCCAACATTTATGAAAAAATAGGAGCTCTTTCTAAAGTTTATCCTTTGACCAGTGACTTCTTCATACTGTGTTTTGATTTCTTTGAAGGATCGAGCCTCTTGAAAAACATCTTGTCCTAGAAGCACAATTTCATCCAATAACTATTGTAGAAATTGGTTCTCCACTCCATGAGCCACTTTGATACCCTCCATGTTACCTTCAATTTTGTATTTGAAACATAACCTTCTTAAAGTTTCTACAACAATAATATATAAGAAGGGTGAAAGGGGGTCTCCTTATCTCATATCCCTTCCAGAGGTGAAGAAATGATTAGGTTTCCAAATTATAATGACATAAAACTTGGGTATTTAGTGTAATCCTAAATCATTTTGATGAAGTGAGGATGGTATCCCAGTCGGCTTAAAAGGGAGAAAAGGAAGTCCTAGGATATCTTATCATAGGAGTTTTACATGTCCAACTTGATAATCATAGCCTCTCTTCCTAAAAGTTCCACTGAGTGGATCATTTCATGGATGGTAATTATGATATTTAGAATTTTTCTTCACGACACGAAGGTGCCTTGATTAGAAGAAATGAAGTTACATAGAGTCTCCCTTAGTCTGAAAGCCAAGATTTTAGAGATTATCTTATACATAGTGTTTCATAAACTTATAGGTTTGAAGTATCCCAAATCTTTAGCAGCTGGTTTTTTGGGTATGGGGGCTATGAATGTGTGATTAATTTATTTGAGCAGGCTTCTTGTTTGGAAATATATTGGATAGCTAGAACCACGTCCTTCTTGATAATATCCTAGTACATTTGGAAGAGGAAATATGGAAAGCCATATGGTATAGGAGTTTTTTCACCTTCCATATCATCTAAAATTTATTTTATCTCCTCCTCAGAAGGAATATCTATGATTTATCTATTCTCATTATGGTTAAAGGATGGCTCAAAGATCTTTAGAGTTTCATATGTAGAAAACTCAACTGAAAGCAAACCTTTAGAAAATAAATTCCTAGAAAAATAAATGATGGTATTAGAAATATCCTTATCTTCCATGGCCATTTTCCCAGTTTATTTCTTTATTTCAAGGATTCTTCCTTTATTGGCTTTAATGGTGGTAGATATGTGGGAGAATTTGGTGTTGCGGTCTCCCTCTTTGAGCTAATTTATCCTCAACTTATGCTTCCAATAAATATCTTCCCTACTCAAGATGTTTTAGAATTCAGCAAGAAGCTCTTTTTCCTTGTTTTAGTCCTCAATGCTCCATCCTCCCTACTCCATAGTTTCTTATAAGGCTCTCAGGTCTTCAAAAATTATACTTTTTTGAAGGAAAATATTGCCAAACACCTCCTTGTTCTAAAATTTGATATTCCTCTTAAAATTTTGAGTTTAGAAGCCACCTTAAACATACTGTTACCTTTGATATTTGGTTTCCACCACTCTTCTATCCTTTTTCAGACTCCTGATGGGTAGTCAACATCTTTTCAAACCTAAAAGGTCTACCAATTTCTCCCTTTCATTGAATTTGAGGATAAAAGGATTATGATCTGAACCGATACGAGCTAAGGAGGATAGGTTGTATTATTGCTCCTAAATCCAATTGAGGTTTAGAAGGAATCGATACAACCTTATTTGAATCATATTATCCCCTTCCCTCCTATTTTTCTAGGTGAATTTAGATCACTGAGGTCTAGATCTATCAAATTGTTCCAGCCTAGGAAATTAGAAAGATCTTCTATGGTTTTGGTGAAAAAATTGGTTCCTCATTTCATCTCAAAGGGTATGAGAGGAGTATTAAAGTCACCCCTATGACCCAGCTAAGATCATTAAATATTCTTCTGAAGATAGTCAAATCCTCCTAGAGAAACATCCTAACTATAGTGGTATAAGGAGCATAAATTTTGGAGAGAATGGACTATTTCCTAGTTCTAACATGCGTGAAGTAAATAAAAAATATGGTGTTGAATATTATGAAGAGGGATCCTTCCAAAATGTATTTTTTCCATAGACAAAAAATTCCCCCTAAGGCACCTATGGATGATCGACAATGGAAACCAACATCCTTTAAAAAAATGAAAAACCTTCATCCTATCCTATTCATCTTATTTTATTATAACATTAAGACATCCTATTTTTACTTACTCTTAAAATAAAAAAAGATCCTATGCTTACTGGGGTGATTTAGACCCCTTAGATTCACAAAGAGTTTGGTCTTAGCACAAGTGACTAGATCTATGATGATAGGTTCCCCAATGGCTTTGGAAATCCCTTGCAGTATATCCAAATCCCAATATTCAAGGGGTACACCTGACAACCTAATCCATATGGGATATTCTTTAAACATTGTTTCCAAGGGGTTGAACCTAGCTAGCCATTTTTTTCAGCAAGACAAAAGTATGGCCCATAAACCATGGCCCCCTAGCAAGGATTCATAAAAAATCCTCTTCCAGAGATAGAGTAATAAAAAGATTAACATATGTTGCTATTTCCATTGATCCCTTGGGAATCCATTTCCTATAAGCCCATTTCCTAAATTCATAAATATTCAGTTCGCTTCTTGTAATCTTGGCCAGGATGATATTACTCATCGAAGACTTGACCCTATTGGCCACTTCCTTCGGTATCTCCAAGAAAACACCATTTTCTTTACAATAAGGACTGAGAAAAAAAGAGGGGGATACACATTTGGGTGCATTTCTGACCACTCATCTTTCCTACATGATTGGGGGTCCCTTGTCTAGCTTCACTTTATTTATTTCTATTGTAAACTATTCATCCTTTCTGACATCCTGTAGATTCTCCCCGTGAACCCCTGCATCTTTCTCATTTACCTTTTCTTGATCATTTCTTAATTTGAAATCGCTCACTCCATTATCCTCCATCAACCAATGCTCAATTTTGAATAATTACTTCAAGATAAATTGTTTTATTTTATCATCCAATTAAATATTCATGAAAAATTTAGAAATTTCATTTCAATTTTTAATTCTAAATATAAAAAAGAATAAGACATTCCATATTTGCAAACCCTTAGTTCTCTTATTATACATGAAGAACAAGTAATGCCAAATTTTTGTTCTAAGGAGAATGCCACACATGAACTTCTCACTTAGAAATCTAAAGGTAATACCTCTAGATTAAAAAAAAACACAAAGAAAACTTTTAAACCCCCTAACAAGGATAAGAAACCTGGAAATCTAAGAGTTAGCTTTGATGGAAAATGTGATTATTATGGTAAATTTGGACATAAGAAAGAGGACTAAAAATTTAAAAAATAACAAAACAAATCCTAAATTTCAAAAGGATAAAAAAATTGTTCAAGACCAAAATCAAAATCAAGACAAGAATAAGAAAAACAACCAAAAATCAAATATAATTGCTTTGTGTGCCACTTTTGTCACTACAAAATAAAATGAATGGATATTAGACAGTGGTTCCTCTAGACACATGAATTTTAGATATGATATCCTGTATGCACTTAGTGAATGTAATGATCAGATCTATTTGGGTGATCATTCCATTCTCAATGTTCAGGGTCAAGGAAAAACAAAATTAGCAAATGGTTTTATTAACAATGTGTTGTTAGTTCCTAAACTTAAAATGAATTTTCTTTCTTGTTCTCATTTGACTCAAAATAACTATAGTGTAACATTGTTAAAGGATAAATGGTTTATTAAAAATGAACATAACGTTAATATAGTTGAAGGCATTCAAAGAGATGGATTGTATGTGTTCTCTAGTTTTCCTTCTTTTTCTAGTTTGACAACTCAAAAAGTGACATGCAATTGTGGCATGAGAGACTATGCCATGTAAATTTCAGGATCATGTATGACATGTCTCGACTAAACCTAGTAACTAGGCTACCACCTATTTCCAAAAATCATGAAACTTGTGAAGGATGCTTACGTGGTCAGCAATATGCTAATACTTTTCACAGTCATCATGATGATAGCTGTTCTGAACCTTTAGAACTTGTCCATAGTGATGTTAGAGGACCCCTATAATTTCCTTCTCTTAATGGTTCTCTTTATGCTGTCACTTTCATTGATGATTTCACTTGTACAATTTGGTCATATTCTAGAAATGACTAGGACCATTATGCATTCTGCTCAAGTTCCTAAGTTCCTTTGGGAAAAAGCTATGAACACTGCTGTTCATATCTTCAACAAAGTTCTCACTAAAGCCTTAGTAAACTCAAATCCTTTGGAAATGTGGTCAAACCAAAAACCAAGTTTATCTCATTTGAGAATATTTGGTAGCCCAACTTCCCTCTTCATTCCGAAATAAAAATGGAAGAAGCTTGATCAAACCTCCTTTCATTGTATCTTTGTAGGATACGATATTAAAACTAAAGGTCTTAGGATCTTTGATCCATAAAAAGGAGAAGTTAAAGAAAATAAGAATGTTAAAATCTTGGAAAAATATTTTTGTTCTTCTTCTTCTTCTTCATATTCTGCTATTTATGATATTTCTAATGAAAATGAAAATGAATTTGAAAATTATGAAAATAATGAATGTGATGAAGAAACTAGTATTGAATCTATAGTTAAAAATGAGATTTATCCTAGTTCCTCTGTAGCTAAAATACCTAGATGGGCCGAGTCATTTATGTAACATTCTAATCTTGAAAACCTCCAGAAAATGACTAGTAGTCATCATACATATCATGCCTTGATGAATTTGTATGAAACTGAACCCCACTATTTCAAAGAAGCCTCTTTTGACGAAAGATGGTCAAATGATATGAAATCTGAATATACTGCTTTGATTAAAAATAAAACATGGGAATTAGTCCCTCCTCATGAAAAATGAAGTATATTTAGATATAGATGTATATAAAAGATTAAATATAAAATAGATGACAATATAGATAAATTCAAAGTTTGACTTGTAGCTCGAGGGTTTACTCAAAAAGATAGTATCGACTACTTAGAAACATTTGCACCAGTTACAAAAATGAGTACAATAATGATTTTGATTGCCTTAGCTACTGAATATGGTTAGGAAATCCATCAAATGAATGTAAAAAATTCTTTTTTGAATGGTGATTTAGAAGAAGAAAATTTTAAGACCTAATATAAAGGATTTGAAAAACCAGGAAAAGGAATGTATGTTTGTAAATTGAAAATATCTTTGTAAGTTTTGAAACAAGATCCTACAACTTGGTATTCTAAAATTAACAGTTTTTTTAATGAAGTTGGTTTTTCTAACTGTTCATCTAACAATGATTTATTTGTTAAAATTGAAGAAAATGCTATTATTCTCATTGTATTGTATGTTGATGATTTACTTATCACTAGTAATTCTAACACTTTAATTATGAAAATTAAAGGAAAGTTAATGCAGTATTTTGAGATGACAGATTTAGGATTATTGCATCATTTTTTGGGCATGGCTATATTTTAGGATAAAAATTCTATTGTAGTATCTTAATCACAATATGCAACTAATTTACTTAAAAGATTTAATATGCTTGATTGTAAACCAGTTTATATTCCTATAGAAGTAGGATGTAAACTTGATCCTAAACCTGCATGTGAAAAAGCTAATCCTACTTTGTACAGGAAAATTGTAGGTAGTTTGATTTATCTAACTATTAATAGAGCTAACATTGATTATGTAGTAGGGATTACTTCAAGGTTTATGCAGGAACCTTGTCAGAATCACTGTAAGTTAAAAAACATAATTTTGCATTATTTAAAGGGCACTATTAATTATGGTTTACATTATATTTCATCTAACAATGCATATTTATATGGATATTATGATTTTGACCATTCTCGTGATGTCATAGATCGTAAATATAAAACTAGATATATATTCAAGTTTGGTGTAGGTGCCATTACTTGGAGCAATAAAAAGTAGATGACAGTTTCCATTTCTTCTACTGAGGCAAAATATAGAAGTGCAATAGAAGCAACAAAATAAGCCATGTGGCTGAAGAGGCTATTGGAAGAGATGCACATGGAAGTTAAAGGAGGTACTCCTCTTCTGTGTGATATCTAGAGTTGTATTGTTCTCTCTAAGAATCTAGTTCAACATCAAAAATGAAACATATCGAAATACATATGCACTTTATTCATGAGAATGTTCTTAGTGGTGATATCGATCTCTATTATTGGCCGAATGAAGATCAAGTTGTAGACTTATTTATGAATCCATTGTCTGCTACGAAGTTCTACAAATTCTATGCAATGATTGGACTTTCAGAGTCTCCATTGAGGGGGAGTGTGCATAGAAATTCCACCTCCTGTCTCCTCTATACTTCTATTCTAGTTTAAAATAATTGTAAAAGATCTTGTATGATCTAAAGTAAACTGATAAAGTTTATAGGAAAAATACAGTCCAATGTGCATCTATTTGTAAAGGAAGTCCTTGTGTTATACAAGGATCCTAAAGATGTGGTATAAGAATATTTCCATGAGAAACAATGAGATTTAGTCTCACAAATACATGTGATAGCCTAAACCTTTAAGATTTATGGATTTTTAAATCCTATTGTACAAACAGGTAATGCTGGCATATGGATCCCAAATAATATTAAGTAGAAGTGTTAGAACTATAATATTAAGTGCATCATAATATATAGTTTATATTTAAATAATATAGAATAAACTATATTCATATTATTTAAATATAAAATTCATATTAGGGGTTGGTTAGTTTAATTAATAAATTAATTAAATCGGAGAGGTGTGCCCTGTCACTTAATCAAATTATAACCCTTTGGGTTATTTAAATATGACCTTAGGTCATATATTCAAGATATCAGATCATATTGATTATATATCGAACAATGATAAAATAATATTCCAATGTGGAATATGATGGTTAATCCTAGTAAAAAACATGGAGTAGAAGTAAGGAGGGAGTTATTGGACCGGTAATTGTAAAATTTTGTTGATAGTGGATTTATTTCATGGTTTTTACCCATTTAGGGGTTTTCCACGTTACATGTTGTGTTATGTGTTTATTTAATTTATTTATGATGTGTATGTTATAATGGTTAACTTTTTATTAATTAATTTAGTTGGTAAATGTACCTTTTCACCCCTCATCTTGACATTTGGTTAGTGAGTTAGAAACAACTCACATATGTTGGTGAGTTGTTATACCCACCTCCTAAAGTATAGGGGATATTTCCTTTGAATGTGGAGGCTTATGTAATGAATTTTATAGGATGGAACTTATTGAATATCATTCTTGATTAGTTTGCAACTATTTTATTCATTCCCTTCAATCTTCTCCTTAGAAGTTGGATGTTATATAAAATGGAATCTAAGATAGAAAATAAAATAATTCTTGAAAGACTCTCAAGAGCAAGCTATAAGATACATAAGGAACATTATTCCAAGTTTACATGCTTAGGAAGTGCATAAAGTCGTATTTTGTCTATGTGTTGGTTTTCTTGATTTATCAATAGAATATGTGATCTCATAAGTATATTATATGTTTCTTAGTGTTCAGGGATGAAGGTGAAAGGTTAGAAAAATATTCAAGTCTTTAAGTTAAGGCCAACTAAGAAAAATGGGCAAAGATGTCCATATAACTTGATTTTAATTTAAGCAGAAAAAGCCAAATTTTATCATGAAAGATTTATATTGATAGACTTACAAGGCACCAATTTTATCTAAACACACATGTCAACGATAAGATATGTGGGAGATATGCAATCTATGTTCAAATTTTTAAATTTCACGTAAATTTATTACATTGATGGTGGCCGAACATCATTAATTGGCTTTATGTAAAGGCTACACATTGGCTCGCAACTCAAGGATTTAGGATTCATGTAGAATAGTTATACTGATAAGAGATAAGTGTCACACATTAGTTCTATGTAGGGATGTAAAGACAACTAATAGATTGAGATTGCAAATGTTCACATAGAATTTTTACATTGATAGTGAACAAGTGTCATTCATCGGTGAAAGATCATAGAGGGAAATGCACCATGTGTCATGCATCAACATCATGGACTATTTGAAAGTAGGATAAGGGTCAAGGAGACTATGCAGAACACTTAAAATAATTAGAGACAAGTTTTACATATTGGTAAAACTTAAAGGCCATGTCAAAAGACAACTCAGATTAAAACTTCAAATTAGGAAGGCCGAGTCGCTCAATTTAAAAGCCATAAGTTTCACATTGATATTAATAAGCTTGATGGCACATGAACCAATAATAAATAGAAAATAATTGAAATGAATATAATTAACTCACATATGATTTAAAAATATCTATTTATAGTCACAACATGATGTAGGAGCATTAAGAAGAAAAACAACAAAGTTTTGTTTTATTGTGAATCTTGGATTGAAGTAGGATTAGTAGGTCATTTATATTTGTTTTCATAGGTTCTAACCCATTTGGACCTTTCATGGTGTGTAAAAGAGTCATTTTGTTTTTTCACTCCAAAATTCACTATTCAAATATTTGAATTCCCTAGTATGTGTTAAATGGTCTAGGTATTAGGTGTAAAATCATGTAATGTGTAAAAGTTTGTAAGGAACTCATGCTATGTAAATAAAGTGTTTTCACCCATCCAAGTGGGGTCACTTAGGTAGTAGTGAGTTCTTACCATGGTTAGGTAACCAAAATCAAACCATCTCCATTTATGTCTATAAAAATATATATTTGTATGGATTTGAAGAGGTAGAGGTTAGAGGAGGTTGGTAGGGGTTGTAATTAGGTGTGGAAGGGCCAAGAAGGATCAAATGAGTCTATATGTAATGACGAAGATATTGCAAATGCAGATAAGTGATATAATTAGAACTTATAATCTTGTTGATATGCAAAATGAAAAAATTCAATGATATTATTATATGATTTGGATATGTTGAAATGATGTGATTATGGTGATATTTGACCCTAGTATTAATTCTAATCCCTAGTTGGTAAGGAATTTGTTATAGGTCTATGTATGTGATAAGGATAGGATATTTCATATAGGTTTGAGAAATTTATATAGTGAAAAGAAATATAATAGGATTCTTATACCTAGAATTCACATAAAAGGAGTGGTTAAAAGACTAGGGAGAATATTTTAGGTTTGTAAGGTGTTTGTACGCCAGAAAAGTGACAAGCGTTTGTGAGAATCTACAAGTGACTCTTCTGCATACCCGACCTCTCAAGGTCATGCCGAGACAGCCAATGGGGGTAGAATATGCGTTGGATTTAGACAAACTTACTTAGGCAGTCTGATGTCTTCGACACGCACTAGTGGAATTTGTGAATCTAAGGCAAAGAAGGCCCTTCTAACTTGGATTGGTGTGATAGATCGATCGCCAAGGATGATTGCTCGAAGGCTCCAATAAATATTGAGCTTTGGCGTGATTCGATCTATGGGTTGTGGAATACGTGGAAAATGACCTGGGATAGTTTTGTGTATTTCTCCGGACAGGGTCATATGTATTCCCTGGGCTCTCTAGGTCCCGTAATTGTCATACGAAACGAAATGTAAATCTAATTGTAACAAAGAAAATTCTAACTACGTGGAATAAATCTAACATATATATAACTTTTATTCTTCTAATAAATCTTTTAAGAATTTTAAGGAAAGCAAACTATTTTAAGCGTAACTAGAAATAACAACTAAACAATAATTTAAAATAGACAAGATAACTAAGTATAGTTATAAGCCTGTGCAATTTGTAGATTTATTCTAAATAAATAAAATAGCTCGTCTAATCTATCTGCAAGATTCTCAATCCTACCTCAAAAGTGAGGAGTGAATCATAGTTTCTCAGAAACTATCAATCCTCACAGCTTCCCTGGCAATATCGAGAATAGAATTCACTGAAATGAAGTAATTTATCTACTCTATTTGATATGATTCTAACTAGAACTTTGAAAGTTAAAACCTGGATTCCGCAGAACAGTGGCGAATCTGATGGCGTGTGTGATCTTGTCCCCTCAGTGTGATCTCCTCGTTCTTTCGTGTTCATGTGGATCAAGAAAAGCGTGTAATGCTAGCATTGACATGAATAGATATTGGGACAAGGACAACTCAGAATGCAGACTGAAAATGTGAGTAGGAGAGGGACAGCGCAAGAGTACAGAGCTTAGCTTATGTGATTCCTAGCGGGATTTTACTGTGAGTCATGCAACATGAAGCGACCAAAACCGAGAACTATCCTGTTTGAAGAGCAAAACCTGCAAATTTAATGGCTTCCTAAGCTATTCTACTCCAATGGAATGGATAAAACAACAACACTGTTTGCACAAGATGGATATGTGGCTTACCAACAGCTGAATAATACTAACTAAGCATGCAAGTGAATTTAAACTATGGCTTCCAAGCAAAACAAAAGACTGAACTATGAGAATCAGAGCATGAAAGTGAATGAGGGGCATACCTGGTTGGCTAAAACAAACAACACTGCTTGCACAAGCTGGATATGTGGCTTACCAACAGCTGAATAAAGCTAACCAAGCATATAATGAACTGAACTAAGAACTATAAGCAACAATGAAAATTAAATCTACAGCAAAGAGAAATTCAGAGGCAAGCTTTAGGGGGCCATTTGCTTGAGCACAAGCCATGCATTTATAGGAATTCAATCACCCCAAAGATCAAAACCAAACTGAACTCCTAAACAATAAACAAAGGAAAAACACTATTCCAGGGGACCAAAAACATAAATGCATGCTCAAGTCGGCAAGGAAAGCTGGTGAAACGTGATATTTCACGTGATTCGCGTCAAAAGAACATGTTCTGGAAAATGTGCACAGGACCACTGCTCTGAGCAGGGGTGGTGGTTATAGGACTGTCGCCCTGATCAGGGCGGTGGTCACAGAGACCGCCGCCCTGAAGGGCAACGGTTTCGTTACTAAAGATCAAAAGGCCAAGGAAAGAAGGAAAAAGGGGAAAACAAAGGGCGCGGGGGCTAGGCAGGGCCATGCGGGATGTTAATGAATACTCCGAGGAGCTTTTCCAGATCCCGAACACCTTGCGAGGAGACCTGTATCATCATTAGGGCACTTGTTACACTATTCTGGCAGTACAATACCTTACAATTTTGGGTACGTACATATTGCCCCCTCGGAGAAGTGTTTTAGCCATGAAGAGGCATAAAATGGTGGGTCCAAGTATGGCAGTCCTGAAATGGGGAGTTAGAAGTTATACCTTACTCGTCCATGTGTTGAAATTACGCCATCCAAAATTCCCGCTACCTGCAAAATGAAAAGAGAACTCAAGTGTAAATAGATACAATAACTTTGGAAAACAAATGCTAAAAAGATAGGGAATGAGAACGTACCATTTGTGCGTGGATAGGAACTTACCTCCGTCGGCGCTCCAAAACCTGTGAAAAAGTCTTTTAAAAACGAATCAGGGCGCTATATATATGAAAGTGGGCTCATTTTCCTATTCATTTGCGTGAGTTGATTTGATTGATTTTGAGCTCTGGGACCCACGGTGACGGTTTCTTGTGTGAGTAGAGTCAAAACGTCCACAGCGAGATCGTGATCATGCCTCCAACGTGCGGAACGCTGACCTGCTAGCGATCGCAGGTTAGTTTTCTTCAATTTTGTGTTTTTCCCCCTTTAAATTTGAAATGTTAAATTTTTCGTAATGGGGGGGTTATTTTTGAAAATGTTAGGTTCAAAAGGTCCATCTAGGGGGGGCGCCTACTGGGTAGGCTCCATTTTTAGGTCAAACGGTCATTTTTTGCTATTTTTAGGCTTTTTAGGATTAAAAACCCGCGTGGGTTTTCAGACCACGACCGCCACCTTGGCCAAGGGCGGTGGTTACATGACCTCCGCCCTGATCAGGGCGGCGGTTACACGACTACCACTTTTAAGGCGGCGGTTACAAAACCGCCTCCCTGCTCAGGGCGGCGGTTTTGCACAGAATGCAAAAGAACTTAAATCTTGAGATTGCACTTGTATTTTCTGCACTTCTACGTGTTTTTATGACCTTCTAGGTATTGTTCAGATATTAACTTGCTCTGTTTTGTGTGTTTTTGGGTGTATGCAGGTGAGAGAGGAGTATATTAGATGGAGCAGGGAGAGAGAGTGTGATTGGCTCTCAGGGGTACTGGATGCCCTTTCACAGGACGAGGAGGACATGCTACAGAGAGCTGGCATACTACGTATATCACGTGTGCCTCATGTTGCACCATCTAGTCACATCCTTTGTGACTTATTCTCTTATTGGGATGCAGATCGGAACACCTTCCAACTGCCAGGGGTCCGTGGTGAGTGGACCATCACACTCGAGGATGTCTACCATATTTTGGGAGTCCCGATCATTGGGCAGAGACTTACATTAGAGACAGCAGGCTCACAAGCACAGATTGCACAGTGGGCAACATATATGGGAGATGTAGTTATCTCCACAGGTTTGAATAAGGGAGTGAGAGTTCAATCCATTCCTTCTTTGCCTATCCCTGTACTTCGACAGGACGTCATGGGGATCCTTGCCTCGAGACTGATCGGGACAAGGGAGGGGATACATTGCTATATTGCTGGGCCCCCATCATTGCGCAGATAGATGGGCATGGCCGGATATACGCCTGGGGTGCAGATATTCTGGGGACCACCTACCATGATTTATACAGGGTGGTCCGTTTATAGGGACAGTCATTGAGCCACCCAACTTTAGTCATGAGTTGGGTGTATGAGTGTTTTATCCCTTATGGTAGGGGTGTGGAGGTAGCAGATCCTGGGGCTGTGAGGGCAGCTAGATGGATAGATATGTCGGTGCTTGGAGCACCTCGTCAGCCAATTACGTCCCTTACTACTGCAGAAATGGAGGCGACACCGTACCAGCTTATGGCCGGCATATGGGGAGAGGAGACTCTTACCTTGATCTCTTGCTCCACCACAGGGCAGCTCATTGATCGAGTGGGGCAAGTGGAGGTACATCCTTTTGGTAGAGTTCCTCAGCAGTTTGGTCCTACCGTATATGGGCATGCTTCCCCCAGTGGCGCCAGTTTACAAATCAGTTCGCGAGGCCAGAGGGGGGCCTAGAGGCCGTGGTTGGACAGCGATCACTCCTGGCATTCCTATTGCAGCCAGGAGGATAGTTCGTGCTAGAGGGAGAGCCGGTGTGCCTCGGGCACCTTTGCTTCAGATTGCTGCGGGTCCTGCTCATAGCAGTGATGACCCTATAGATATTGACTCTGACTCTGAGGAGCTCACAGAGGGAGGGACAGAGGAGGAGACCGAGGACAACGATCCTGAGTGGCATGACACTCAGGATATTATGCAGGTAGAGAGGGCTAAGCAGAGCGTAGAGAAGGACACTCTAGTTTCAGAGGAGCCACTCTCTCAGGGCCATGGCGGAGAGGATGAGTCAGTTACAAGGTGACATGTTGCCCCTGCCATAGGAGCAGCCCCTCAGTCAGCAGCGGCATCTGCAACAGGTTCTGGCCCCAGCGACCCATCTTGGATGCCTGGGGATCCGAGTAAGTTACCCTTCTCCCTTTTAATGTTTATTTAATTTAGGATTTGTTTTAATTGCTATCTCTCCTTGTGTTTTTATCTTGTATCTTTTAGCCTCTTGCTTGGTTTCTAATTCATTTTTCCTCTTTGTTTGCAGAGACTGTTGACGAGTGGCGGGATTTGATCCGCAGGGTATGTACCGATTCCCTGATGATCCCCATGGATAGGACCCGCGCGGAGCTATCTGTAGATGCCGGGGAGCCCTCAGCAGCTGGTAGACATACCGATGTCTTCACTCCCGTTTGGCACGTGGCCAGGATGGTATCGACCCTTCACACAGAGTTAGCGGGCTACAGGATGGCTGAGTGCCTTATGAGGAGCCATTCTCATGGTGAGACCGCGGCTGCCCCTCGGGACCCTGAGCCCTCCATACATTCAGAGCGCCGGCGTAGCCGGAGTCCTAGGCGTGGGTGTGCACCTTTAGAGGGGTCGCGTAGGGATTGAGAGGCCTCTTGGCCTTCATGTACTTTGTACTATATATTCTTTGTATATCACAGGCTCTTTGAGCGTTTTGACCATGCTTAGAGCATGATGGCATTGTATATAAACATTGATTATTTATATATATGCATTCGTTTTTGGATCAAACGCTTATCACTCATGTTTTCCTTTCTATTTCTAGTTTCCTTGTGTATACTACGATGTATGTTTATATGCTTTCTAGAATGTATGCAATGGAAAACAGATGATGCAAATGTTTGCTTTCTTTTTGTGTTTCATGATGCTGATACATGATATGTAGATATATTGTGATTTTGAATCTTAGCTTCTGTGAGCAATTTGGATACCTCATGTTTGTTTTGGCAAAGTGATGAAAATAACCAGTATGATGAATAGATTAACTTGCCCCACTCCTAACTCCACGCAACTAGTAAGATGTGAGGGCTCATCACCAAGAGTTAAGAAGGGCGCAAGTTATGAAATGTGGTGAAATGATAGTGATGAAAGACAGACAAAGCTTTGGCGGAACCAAATTGAAAACTACAAGCTTACTCTACCCGAATGACTTCATAGTTTAGAATGGACTTGCTTTGCGGTTTATCCAGACTTAGACCCGTAGATGGCCACATAGTAGACAAAATCTGGGTTTTTAGGATTTTAACTCTCTTGGAATTTTGAACATCTGATTCATTTGTTTTTGACTCAAAGTTTGAATTGTTTGTTTATGACCTTTTAACGTTTGCTGTGTCAAGAGGACCCCCTATACTTTGCCCCATGCTACTAGTAAGAAGCGTGGGTTTATCACCGTGGGCAAGGCATAGGCGAGTAAGGGCATTTCCATCCTTTCCCAACCCTACGTCACTAGTAAGAGACGCAAGCTCATCACCGAAGGTTGGTGGGGCAAGGAAATGTGTAAAATTAAAATTTTCTGTTTAATCACTTTTTGACTTGCTTATTTGAGTAAAATGTCAGTATATGCTTATTTCCAAAGAGATGTATATATGGGATAGATGTGACACCATGAAGCTTCTAGAACAGACCATAGGCAAGACACCTATCCTAAGAAGAAATCAAAGTGAGAACAAACTTGCAGATCTTGGTATGGTTACCGTTAAGACTTTGTCATGTCTGACTTTATTTGATAAAAGATTCTGAGATGATTTGATGATATCATGAAAATGGAGAGGTATGATTAAAGAGCTTTATGCCAAAAACATCACGAGTTTGTAATGAATTGCTTTGAGAATAGATTCCTTGATCACAATTTATGTAAGAAACAAGTGGACAAAATGATCTAAATCTATATGAAGATGTAATGTAGATAATTATACAAGTAGTGCTAGTTGCTTATGCGTAGAATCGCTTGAGGTGCAGGGAATTGACTGTTTCGCCAAATTCCTCACCTTCTAGCGTACATAAGAGGTAAGCACCATTTCCATAGTCCTTCATGACTCGGTATGGGCCCAACCATTTGGGCCGGAATTTCCTTCCTTCACCGGTCTTCTTGTCGATCCGGCTGTCTAGTCTTAGAACTAGATCACCTTCGTATATATCATGTTCATAGACCTTCTTGTTATACTGCCGGCACATTCGGTCAGCATAAGCTCTATGCCGCTGTTCAACATCTAACCTAGTTTCATCTAGGCTTTCTAGTTGAGAAAGACGTGCTTCTCTGTAAGCGTCTTCATCCAGAATCCCTTGTAATGAAATGCGGAGACTGGGTATTTCGACCTCAAGCGGGAGAACTGCTTCTGCCCCAAATACTAGCGAGAAAGGAGTTACTCCCATTGGTGTTCTTATTGAGGTTTGGTGGGCCCACAAGGCCGGATATAACTTCAAATGCCAATCTCGTTTGTTTTCTTTCACCGTTTTAAGGAGAATGGCTTTCAGTGTCTTGTTTGTCGCTTCAGCCTGTCCGTTGGCTTGGGGATAATACAAGGAAGTCGTATGATGGCTTATCTTAAATTTACTGCATAGTTCGTGAACTTCTTCATTTTTAAAAGAAGTTCCATTATCAGAGATAATGATTTGCGGGATACCATACCTGCAAATGATTTGGTTCAAAATGAACTTGGCGATTACCGACCCAGGTACAGTAGTAAGAGGCATGGCCTCCACCCATTTGGTAAAATATTCAGTGGCCGTGATTATAAAATTATGGCCATCTGTGGATGAGGGAGAGAATTTCCCTATTAAGTCTAGACCCCATGTAGAAAAGGGCCATGGAGTAGTGATTGGTTGCAGAGCTTGTGCTGGCATGTGGATCTCATGAGAGAATTCTTGGCACTTATGACACCTGCGTGCAAACTCTATCACGTCATGTTCTAGAGTGGGCCAGAAATAGCCCATTCGATGTATTTTTCGAGCGGTGGCATGGCCACCGAAGTGGCCTCCACATATACCGCTGTGGGATTCATGGAGAATCCTCTTGGACTCTTCTGTGTCGACACACCTTAGGAGCATTCCATCGAATGCTTTTCGATAGAGCACCTGCTCTATAATGACGTATTTAGCTACGATTATGCGTAACCGCCTTCTTTGTTGCGGTGTAACTACCTCCGGGTACGTATGGTCCATGATATAGTTAATGATATCAGTGTACCAAGGACACTCAGAGATAGCGGGTCGGGTTTCAATGTAGTATACGCATTCATCTGGAAAGTCTAAATCTACCAAATCACCTATGTCTAATGGGTTGTCAGCTAACCAATCTGCGATGATTTGTCCTTTAATTGACTTCTGATTTACAAATGTTAATTCGAATTCTCCCATTAAGGTTATAAAACATCCAGCCTTTTTAGACAATGACCCTTGTGTGAGAAAAGTCCGTAGATGGTCCATTTTTACCATGACCTTCGTTTCTTGATTCAGCATATAATGTCTTAGGCGTTTAGTAGCAAAGACTATGGCAAGGCATTCTCGTTCTGCCTGTGTATAGCGTGTTTCATAGTCGAGAAACGTTCGGCTAATGAAATAAATCACACGTTCTCTCTTGTTATCGTCTTCTTGGGCCAACATACAGGCCAGCGAGACATTGGTAGCTCGTGAATATAGAATTAACGGGTGATCTAGCTTAGGTGGCATTAGCGTAGGTGGTGATAAAAGGAAACACTTTCAAAGGCTTCATTGCAATCTTTAGTCCAATCAATCAAGGCTATAGTCTTTCTTGAGTAAATTGTTGATTGGATGAACGCGAAGCTTAAATCCGGGATAAATCTTCGGATTGCACCCAGCTTTCCGAGAAATGATCTGACATTGGTAGCTCGTGAATATAGATTCATCTCTTAGGTGGAAGGTGGGATAAAAGGAAACACTTAACTTTCAAAAGCTTCATTGCAATCTTTGGTCCAATCAATGCTATAGTCTTTCTTGAGTAAATTGTTGATTGGATGAACGGCGAAGCTTAAATCCAGGATAAATCTTCGGATTGCACCCAACTTTCTGAGAAATGATCTGATTCTAGATTCATCTGAAGGTGGAACCATTTCGAGGACAGCTTGAATTTTGGTTGGGTCAACGTCTATCCCTCGTGACGATATGATATAACCTAAGAGCTTCCCTCCCGTTACACCAAAGACGCATTTCTCTGGGTTTAGTGTGACTCCGTATTCTATTAGACGTGAAAGAATGACGCGGAGTACTTCGGGATGGTCACAACGCTTCTTGGCTTTAGCCAATAAGTCATCTACGTAAGATTCCATGATTTTATGAATTAGATCGTGAAATATGTATGTCATGGCCCGCTGGTACGTAGCACCAGCGTTCTTGAGACCGAATGGCATAACAGCATAGCAATAGGTTCCCCAAGGAGTTATAAACGTGGTTTTAGCTTGATCTTGCTCAGATATTCTGATTTGATTGTATCCCGAGAATCCATCCATGAGAGACAAAAGTTCAAAACCAGCTGTTGCATCAACAATAACGTCTATGGATGGTAATGGGAAGTCGTCCTTAGGACATGCTTTGTTGATATCTCGAAAATCTATGCAGATGCGTATCTTTCCATTCTTCTTGAGAACGGGAACGATGTTAGATACCCATTGGGAGTAGTCAACTGGCTTGATGAATCCTACCTGAAGGAGTTTTATTACCTCCTCTTTTACCATGAGAGCTACTTTGGGCTTCATGGGTCTTGATTTTTGTTTAATTGGCTTTGCATCTGATCTAGTGATGAGGTTGTGCACCGCAATGTGGGGTGCGACTCCTGTCATCTCCTTATAATTAAATGCAAACGCCTTCTGATGTTCTTTGAGAATCTGAGTATGTATTTCCACTTCTTCTGGGGTTAACGAAGAACCTAGTTTCAATATTCTCGGTTCATCTTCTGTCCCGATGTTGACATCGATTGTTTCTTCGATCAAAGAGGCGTTACCCTCTTCGAACTCAGGTGGTGCTGGAGGTAAATCTAAATCATCCCCATTTTCTACTGCGTATATGCTGGATTCCATTTGTGAGGGAAGATCCGTTACGGGATTTCCGAAGTAGGAAGACGAATGTGGAATCAAGGATAAATCTAGCATGTGATAGGAGAGATGTAGTGCTGCATAGGCATTTAAGTAATCCAAAGTAGCCGCATTACTATCAACATGGTCTAGGATGGTAGATTCACTTCCACTTGAAAGAGGATTTGCTCATTATTTTTATCAATGGTTCATCACGAATGGACACCGTGAACTGGGTATCTTCTAACTCATTGCTTGGAGTAAAGCGTGATGCTGAAGTTGCTATCGAATCGGCGAGAAGATTTTTCTCTCGCGGGATTGCTTCGATGGATATGAAGTTAAACGCCTTGCTTAAATCTAAACACGACTTCTTTGTAAAGTTGCAAGTGTTCGGCTTTGGTTTCGTATACTTCAGAAACTTGATTTGTCACTAATTGCGAGTCTCCCAAGACTCTGATGTTATCAATACCAATTCTTTTGGCTAAGGTGAGGCCAAGGAGGAGGGCTTCGTACTCAGCGCCGTTGTTTGTGCATTCAAAGTTTAACTTAAAAGTGAATGGGAGGACTTTCTCCTCGGGCGAAGTAAGAATTATACCTGCCCCCGCTCCATAACGACATTTAGCTCCATCGAAATGGAGAGTCCAATACTTAGCCGGGAGTATAGATGTTGGGGCATTTGCTACGTTTGCGCACTCTACTTCTACCATACAGAGGTCCTTTGCTGGAAGGGAACCAACACCTAGGGAAAATCCTATGCCTACTGAATCAAATGGTAAGAACATTGGTGAATCTTGTTCTATCAACTCAACGATTTTCGCAGTAGTCCCTAATGATACTGTTTCTTTAGTTTTATCTTTGGGGGTTGGAATTGTTTTGGCTATGCTGGTAGTTTCAAGATCCGTTGTAGGTACCAAATTTTCCTCTGGTTTTGGGTCAGTGGGTTTATTAAGTTGGTTTGTTGGAAGTTCAAATTCTGAGTGCACCCCTGGTCTTTTCTTTAAATCAGCTAGGTGCAAATCGAAAGGTTTTGGATCACCTTTGGCTACAAATACCTTTCCTAGATGCAAGAATCTTACTTCTTGAAATAGCGTAGAAGGGATTGCCTTCATTCGGTGTATCCATGGTCGGCCGAGTATCATATTATAATTAGTTTCCCGATCTATAATATAAAACTCAGTCAGGATTGTTTTGGGCCCTAAGGTGACCGGCAGTATTATAGTTCCTATCGAAGTGGCTTTAAGGCTATCATAGCCTCTCAATGTATTTCGAGTAGTGGAACAGTTTGTTTCCCCATATCCAAGTTTTTGGAGGAAAGAGAAAGGGACTATGTTAACTTGGCCCCATCGTCAACCATTGCCCGTTTTACATAGTTATTATAAACCCATACTTGTAAGTGTAAGGCTGGATCACCTCGACGTGTGATCTCAGCATCTGTGGGCATTTTACTTATTTCAAATATGAATTCGACATCCTTGTCCGGCTGCCCCGGAGGGTGGATATCAAAATCTACGTGATTTACTTGTGTTTCAGGAGGTGGAGTGATGTTAATTAGATGACCTAGACCTAATGCTTCTAAAAGAGCAGCTCTGTGAGGGGGAGAGTTCTTTAGTAAGTCCAAAAATGAAATGTGTGAGAAGGTCTTTGTTAGGTCACTAATTAAATCATAGGCACCGATGGGTTTTTCTACTATTTGCTGACTCTTATCTGTTTCTGGCAGATGACTTGGGCTCGGTTGAGAGAAATACTCTCGTGTTCTTGTTATAGCTTCGATAGGTAGTTCAGTGTCTAATTCTACCAAACTGACTATCTTGGGTCTCGGTTGAGCTCCTAACTGTGGTGCAACTGATGGATTTAATGAAGTCGAGGCTTCATGATCATTGTTTCCCATCATTGCACCTTTGTTTGTTCCAGTTGGATTCAGCCTATTGCTATCATGATTTGGGAGTGGATCGTTAAAGATCTTGAGGGGAGCATTCTGAGGGGAAACTGCCCCTGCGAGCGTATTTGGTGATGATGAGACGGGATCTGCCAAAAACAAATCTGTGAAGAACTGTCTTTGTTCTTCTGGCAAGCGTTGCATAAATTTATTGTAGTCACGACACGTTCTAGTATCGTGACCCTGAATTTTGTGGAAACCACAATAAGAATTGGGATTGTAATTCCTATTTTGTTGGTTAGGTGTGTATTGTGGCCTAAAATTCTGATCAAACTGTTGCCTATTAGGATTAAAGTTTTGGAATTGTTGTTTTGGCTTTGACTTTGGTTTTGATAACCAAATGAGTTTTGGCTTGGCCCTTGTATGGGATTTCACCGTTGTTGTTGTTGTTGTTGTTGTGGATGGTTAAAATCCACTGTATTGATTGTCGGGGTAAAGTTGTTGTTTCGTTGGTTGTTTGTTTGTGACGGAGTATTAACAACATTTACCCTCTTGGGCTGGTCGGTTACCCCATCCGTTGTTACCCCACGATTTTTGTTAAGGATTTTGGGTCCTTGATTGACATTTGTGATAGTTGTAGTGTTCTGAGTGGAGGTGATTAACCTCCCGTTTGTTCCATATGTCTTACGACCACTATCTATCGCTGCTTGATCTATTCGAAGAGCGCTCTCAAGTACTTCATCGTAAGTTCTTAGTGGGAACTTCTGGACTTCTTCCTTCACCTCTTTGCTGAGAGAATGAAGGAATAAATCACATAGTTCCATCTGATCCATGTTTGGAGCACTTGCTGAAGAATAAAGAACTGTACGCCACCTCTGGATGAAATGGGCGACAGATTCGTTGTGTTCTTGTTTGATGTGCAAGAATTCCCTGATTCCTGTTCTCAACAGTTTGTTCATGTCGAAGGCTTTGATGAACTCTGACACGAGTTGTTTAAATGAATGGATGGAGGCTTCAGGTATCCTGTAATACCAGTCGAGAGCAATGCCTTCCAAGGTTTTGGGGAATATTTTAGCAACAACCCCATCCCAAGGGAGTAATTCTCGTATGGCTGTAGCATAAGCCTTGA
This sequence comes from Taxus chinensis, assembly GCA_019776745.2. Taxonomy (NCBI): domain Eukaryota; kingdom Viridiplantae; phylum Streptophyta; class Pinopsida; order Cupressales; family Taxaceae; genus Taxus; species Taxus chinensis. The sequence continues at coordinate 830,930,540 of CM034146.1, forward strand.
TATGTGCATTTGGATCTCCCTCACCCTTGAACTTGGGTAAATCAGGAAGAGGTCTTGGAAGCATGACGCTTCGTATGGTGAAGTCTAAGGGTTCCTTTAGATATTCTGAATAAGTCCCTATCGCATAGCTTTCGACCATTGATGGTGGTTGTTGAGGGAGTGGTGGTGGGATGGGTTGTTGATATGACGCAGCGTATGCATTAGCAGGGGCATAAGGAGGTCCCTGTGTTTGAGCAAATATGCCAGGAGAGGAAAACATATCTCCTTGTGGTGATTTGGAGTACATGTTTAAGTATGACGGGGTATTGTCTAGGAATGGATTATTTGATACTAGACCGGGAGGAATGGTGTTAGAGATGATGGGCCTTGTTGGCATTTGTTGTGGATAGTGAGGAGGCATACCTAACGTGCCTACTCCTGTGAGGAGATCTACTTGGCCAGAGTGGTATGGAGGATTGGAACTTCCTGCTTGTATGAAGGGAGAATTTTGACTTGCTTGAGCAAGTTCTAACCCTCTCACTTTTTCTACTAACGTTGAAATGACTTCATTTGGTGAAGTCACGGTGCTTTGCCTGAGTGGCGTTTGTTGTATACCCTGGTGTTGTATAGGTACGTGATATCCTGTCATGAACTGATCGCTATCTTGCCAAGTTTCTCTAAGAGTATTTCCTATATGCAGTGGCATAGAGGTATTTTCTTGAAAAGAGATCTCAGGTTGTATTTGTAAACCTCCTATAGGTGGGTACATACCCCGAGAGCATTGTTCACTCCTAGGATAACGTATTGACTGTCCATCATCTAAGACCAGGTATGGATCTGATTGCCTACTAATTTGTGGTCTAAGTAGCATCTGAGGAGATGAACCAGATTCTCCGGTAAACGTCATATTGTTCGAGCCTGAAGGCTCTGTTTGTTGCATTCGAGGGGGTTGATCTAACTCCTCAGTTTGAAAAGATGAATTATATCTGATTCTTGGGGTTTGTGTTGACAACTGATTAGTTGAATAGTTGTCGCCCCATACTGAGAGCGAGGGTGATGATTGCCTGTTCTGTTGGGCATAGTATGCCTCGAGACCCAAGAGGGGTCTGCCATATGCATCGAATCCTGACATATTCGGGGGGTATATGAATACCCGCAGAATAATGGGAAGGAGTGAAGGTGACTCGTGAAAGGAAATGATACTATGACTCCGAACGAGAAAGTAGGAAGTTTTACGTCAGCTTCAATAATTTCGTTTGTTCAAGTCGGGTTCACCAGTTTTGTACGCCGGAAAAGCGACAGGCGAGCGTGAGAATCTACAAGTGACTCTTCCGCGTACCTGACCTCCCGAGGTCATGCCGAGACAGCCGGTGGGGGTGGAATATGCATGGGATGTAGACAAACTAGTTAGGCAGTCTAATGTCTTCGACACGCACTAGTGGAATTTGTGAATCTAAGGTAAAGAAGGCCCTTCTAACTTAGACTGGTGTGATAGATCGATCGGCAAGGATGACTGCTCAAAGGATCCAATCAATATCAAGCTCTGGCATGATTCAATCTATGGGTTGCGGAATACGTGGAAAATGACCTGGGATAATTTCGTGTATGTCCCCAGATAAGGTCATATGGTGGATGGTGAATACAATTGACTCTACGGATGATTCTCTGGCCTGGTCTTTTAAGAATAAGGAAAGCAAACTCTAAGCGTATCTAGAAATAACAACTAAACAATAATTTGACAAGATAACCGAATAGTTCCAGCCTGTGCAATTTGTAGATTTATTCTAGAATCTATCTAAAACTATCCTATTTGAAGAGCAAAACCTGCAACTTTAATGGCTTCCTAAGCTATTCTACTCCAATGGAATGGATAAAACAACGACACTGTTTGCACAAGCTGGATATGTGGCTTACCAACAGCTGGACAATGCTAAATGAGCGTGTAAAAGAACTAAAACAAGTACTCTAAGCAAAATAATAGCTAAATTCTGCGAGTCATGCAAAGAGAAATTCAGAGATAAACCTCAGACCGGATTGGATGAAATGACAGCACTGCCTACACAAGATGGGTATGTGGCTTACCAATAGCTGAGCAATCTAACTAAAGATGCAAGTGAATTGAAACTATGGCTTCTAAACAAGATAACAAGCTAAAATACTAAAAATGAGGAGATGAGAGCAAAGATCAGTCTTTCAAAATCCAACCCTTTGTTTGAGCACAAGCCATGCATTTATAGGAATTCAATCACCCAAAGATCAAAACCAAACTGAACTCCTAAATAATAAACAAAGGAAAAACACTATTCCAGGGGACCAAAAACATAAATGCATGCTCAAGTCGGCAAGGAAAGCTAGTGAAACGTGATATTTCACGCGAGTCGCGTCAAAAGAACGTTCTGGAAAATGTGCACAGGACCGCCACCCTGAGCAGGGCGGTGGTTACAGGACCGCCGCCCTGATCAGGGTGGCGGTTTCATCACTGAAGATCAAAAGGCCAAGGAAAGAAGGACAAAGGGGAAAACAAAGGGCGCGGGGGCTAGGCGGGTCATGCGGGATGTTAACGCATACTCCGAGAGCTTTTCCAGATCCCAAACACCTTGCGACGAGACCTGTATCATCATTGGGGCACTTGTTACACTGTTCATTAGAGAACATTAGATGAGGTGGATAGGACCATGTAGATGGGATTTAAGCCTTTAAAAGAGTATAAAGTTAAGAAAACAAACCATAACCTAAACAAATAGGTCTCAGTCTATGAAACCCTGAGCTAGGGTTTGAATAAAAGAAACAAGCATAACTCAAAAGTTAACCTATGGAAATGGATAAATTTTTTTGATCAAGTGGATTTATGGTAAATGAATATTTATACAATTTTTTAGGAATAAATACAAAGTTTAGAAGGAAAATGTTTTGAAAAAATAGTCATATTTCCTACCTTTTACCATTTTATGAGCCAAAAGGTTTAAGAGTAATTGATCTAGGAGATTTATTTCATGGAAGAATAATTTTTAATATTATGTAATATGATTCATGACTGATTTAAAATATCTTATGGAGGTAATAATAATCTCAATGGGCTTAGAAGTGAAATTTTTACATGACAGTGCTTGCAAGAAAGAAATCTATAAATAGAGTTAGTGAATAAGAAGAGTAGAAACATATTTGTTATAAAGTGAAGAACATATTTTATGGGCTATATTATAAAATGTTAGTGAAAGTGATAAGGTACCAAAACTTAGAAATCAGTAAAGAAGCTAAAGAGACTAATTACTATCATGAATCCCTAATCTAGGATCTATTAATGAGAAAAGGGAATATCTTGAAACCTAACCCATAGAAAAGTTCGTCACTTTCTTGAAAATTTAATATGGTAATCATAATCTGAAAATATAACTTGAAGTGTTGGGTGCTTAGTTAAGAGTATCAAACTATTAAACCTCAGACTTGAAACCCCTTTCTTTCCATTCATTTGAGAGTAAGTGTGTGAGTATAATCTCTAAAGAACTTAATGTTAGGAAGTTCCACTTGATGAAAAGGTATAATATGATGGTTAATGGATATTAGATAATATTGGATTCTTGTGGATTTTTTTAGGAGGGTGAAAGTGAAGATTCTCAATTAACAATCCTAACTTACGAGTCAAGTAACCTTGACTTGGGTTTGTGGGTTAAATAAGTTAATGAAACAATTTGAAATTATGCATGGTTATTTAAACCATGGATTACAAACTATGAATAAGAGTGTATGAACTACTTGGGTAAAAGGAAGTTGGATTTGATGTGATATATTTAAGTTTTGTCAAGCAATTTCTAATTTGACTGTACACTAAATAGTTTGGATTTATTTTTCTAGGTGAGTATTTGAGTTATGGTTGAAGTATTGGAAGGGTGATTTAAAGATAAGAACATGGTGATGATAAATACGTGATAATGATTTTTGGGGAAATAAACCAAGAAGGAAAAATATCTAAGAAACTAGTTATAAAAGTGAGGAATTGTTAAGAAACCCAGTAAAACAAAGTACCTAGAAACCTAAGTTGAGAACTTGGTCATTATATGGAATAATTTTTTGACAGAGAATTATAAGGAGTAAAGACATAAGTCATGGAGAATGTAGAAATTGAACGAGTTAATGAAGTTTAGAATAATGTTTACAAACAAGTTCTTCAAGAAGAGAACAAAGCTATAAGAATTCTAAATTAGGTAGAGTCATAATAAAAAGATGAAGAAAGAAAAGCCAGGGGAAAAATATCTAATTAAGTGTTTAAATAAGTTGTTGAACTTAGTCAAGTCAATACCTGCAACCTAGTCAATTAGACTTTAAAACCCGATGAATTTAATAAAACTAGAGAATACCAAAAAGAGTGTAAGGTTTTATGTTAAGAAGGCCTCAAAATAGAGAGACCTATTTATGTGGTGGTTTGAATTGAAAATTTAAGACGGAATTTACATTGAAAAGTGAAACAAGATATAATACAAAGAGTCCTACTCAAGCAATCCAAGACCTAACAAAAACTTTATTGCATATGATTCATTTTATTTTTCTATCTAATCTTGTGCTTTTTATTTTTATACAGCACATACCCATTTACAAGAGCTATTATTCAAAATTACATTTGAATTGAGCTACGATTGAGAAGGAAATAGATCTATTTTTATAGAGTTTTGATAGAGAAATTGAAAAGGGTTCAAGCATGTATGGGTTTTTTGATTAAATAAAGTATTAAAAGAGAAAACAAAGTAGAAATGGCTCCCAAAGAGAAGGCTTAAAATTCCTCTTCTTCACAAGCATCAGAGATCAAAGATCATTTGTCTACCAACAAAATCCCATCTCATATAAAAAAATAGAGCCAGGTTTTTTTGGAGGTGTATACTTGTGATGAGAAATTCCAAGGGAGAGAGCTATCAGATTAAAATGAAGACTTCTCTATTGAACTAAAAGGTATCACAGGTAATGGGCATCATGAAATTGTAGCTGTGTGTAAGAATTAGTTAGTTATGTAAATAAAATAAAGGCTAACACCTAATAGCCTCAATACAATGCTAAAATAAAATCTATGCACCATCATGCTTAAAGCTTCAGAAAAGATAATCTATTAACATATTTGTATTAGAAAATGAAATGAAGATTCAAAATAACATGCTAAACAAATTAATCTCTATCTCTAATTGAATGCTATAGAAATAAACCTATTTAGATTCTTATCAATCAAAAGGGTTGATTGTATGCTGGAATCCCAAGGTTTTCAAGAATGGATTCTTGTCAATCCATGGCTACAAGAACATTTGAAATATCTCCATATGACTTCAAAACTTGGATGGATGAATGTAAGAAATGAAAATAGCTAGCTCCTCTAAAAGAAGAATGCTCTAAGATGAGAAAATGGATATAGTATAGGATCTATGCTCATTTATGTGTGTAGGTGGAAATAGAAAAGTAGGAGGAGATATCCTTACATAGCCCAATGAATAAAAGAATCTCTACATCCCTTTACATGTGGGATAATAGCTAGATTGAGTTAGTTGTGGATAAGTATGGTTGAAAGGGGGTCGATTCAACCTTAGGAGAGTTTATTTTGTCCTTTAGTGACTCATGGGGTCTGAGGGGATTTATTAATTAACCCAAGTGATTAATTAATAGGTGAGAAAGCTTATAGAAGCTTTTTAGAGGAATAATTAGCATGGTTTAGACTATGGGAGAAATTTAATCAAATAAATGATGATTTATTGATTAAGTGGAAGAGGAATCTAATTAATTAATAATAATTAATATACTAGATAGAAAGTGGGATTAATTAACGGAAGGTTGTTAATTAGCATATTTTTTGGATAAAAGAGTTAATTAATTAACGTAATGTAACTATGAGAATTTATTGAAGATATGTCGCCAATTTGTGGGAAAGGATATAATTAGCGCAATTTAAGTATTTAAATTGCTTGATCTAAATTATAGGTGTTTACATTTACCTCTCTTTGGGGTGGTGTAAGTGACGCTACTTTAAAGATAGTAGAACGATAAAGTTTTGAAGGGGCAGAAGAAATATTAGTGGAAATGAGAGATGCCCCCTCGAGTGTCGATGAGGTGATGAAAGAAGACGATCGACGATCAAAAAAGTGAGAGAAATGGATAGAATAATGGGAAGGGGCATGAGGCCCCGAGTGACTTAGAAGAATAAAGTTGACAGGAGACTGATATAGAGGAAAAATGAAGATGGCAAGAAAGGAACGAAATTTCATTCATTGTATTAAAAACAAATTCCGTGTCATCATATTGCCAAGGATCTACATCATCGGTCCTGATTAAAGTATAGCATATGACAAAAGTAGAATGACATGAAAAACCATACAAAAAACAATTGTCCATTTTTGAAAAATACCAATTCCATGCAACATACAAAATGTAATGCAATAAGAGAAAGTGAAATATGCCTAACTTCCTACAACATACATAAAGCAATGCAATACGAGAAAGTAAACAAGCTAATCTAACAGAGAAACATAATGAAATGTTTTTTGTTGAGATTTGATTCCAACCTATGAAAATTAATGATAAGGGTTAAAATATGGTGCCCCAAAAAATGATACATGCAAGGGGAATAACAGGGGACACTAGGGTCCTATGAAAAATAATCATGCAATATGAAATAGTACTAAGCAATTCATTGTGCCCCAGAGTATAGATATAGTAGCAAAACTAGCTTTGTTCATAGAGGTAGATTAAGATGATGCATGAGTCGCACACAAGAAAAGGTGAGAACTAAAGAGTGATGTTTTACAACATGATTTTTATTAATTTTGATTTTTTTAGAAACATATTTGAATATGTTTTTGTTTTGGAAAGTTTTCCGAAGCTATGTACAGGAAAACAAAGAAGCATTGATGCCCCCATCGATAAATGGGATGTACAAGGGTAGAATGCCACACGCATGCGTAAGAAAGTGAAGATGTAAAAGTTCCCCAACAAGTAGGTGGGAGCATTCAAAGGCAAACTCTTCACGTGCTGAAGGGGGATCAAGGAAAATATAAAATACATTCAAGCATGGGGGAGAAAGGATGTCCCCAGTGTAAGCTAACCAAGAAACACATGATAGAAAGGAAGTAGAAGATTGTCTTATTAAAATGGGATAAAAGTGTCTGTAAACATGGAAAAGAGGCCATCCTATACACATGGATGTTCAAAACAATTCCAAAGAATAGAGGATGCTCTGAAAATATTTAGAAGGTGGTTGATGAAAAAGTGATTATCCCAAGGCACAAATCATGAGACAAGACACGTGCTAAATCAAGAGTTTGAACAAGGTCCAAAAAGAAACACTTGGTAACATACTAATCATGTTTTCTCATAGAGATCCAGTGTGTGCATGTGGAAATGAATTACCTCTTGAAGGAAAGATTTGATAGAAAAAAAGTGAAGACATTAGCCAATGTGTAGTAATGATTTAGTTTAAAAGGTGATTTATGAATGGATTATGGAAGGAGAGCCGTACATTTCTCTGCTGCCAGCCAGGTGTCCATAGCCATGATGGAGATGTATTTGTTTCACATTACAACATTTCTCTATTTACAGCTAGTCTGAAAAGAGTTTGCAAGAATCGAATTGGAAACAAGGCACCACGAGATAGTTGCACTCCAACAGAATCATGATAGCTCCAGCGATAAGAAGGAAAAAATTGATCAGTAATGGAAGAACTTACTCAACATAAACAAATCTTGCATTGAGGAAAGACAGTGGAGTGTCTTGGCATTCTCATAAATTAATAGAAAAGGGGTACATATAGGGTGTTGAGTAACCCTAGTGCATGACACATATGAAACCCTAAACCTAACCCATGCAAGATGACCCTCCAACATGAGAGGAGGACACATAAGATAACTCACACTAACACCCCTCCTTCATCGAAGCTAGGGTAGCAGCTATGATGAGTCAAACGGAAGAGGAAGAAACTCCTAAAAAACTAAGAAAGATGTGCTAATGGGGCCCAACAACTAAAGGCCTGATAAGGTGGCTATATACAAACACAATATTCCTAGAAGAAGAAGAAGAAAAGAAGGAATACATAGCCTGAAGAAGATGGGAAGCTGTAGAAGACCTCACCCCAAGGAGAGACCGTAAGTGAAGAAACTTGATCTCATTGAAGGGCTTGGTGAATAAATCTATAATCTGATCAGCTATCTGAATGTACTAAATGTCGTAGATACCATCATGAATAAGCTCCCGTATGAAGTGCATATGGATCTCAATGTGCTTCGTTCGTTGATGCTAAACTAGATTTCTGAAAATAGAGATTGTGCTCGTTTTATCACAGTAGATAATGGTAGGCTATCAAAAGTGGATGCCAAACTCTGTCAGAACACCCTGTAATCAAATAGCTTCTGTGGCAGCGTTAACTACTCCTCTGTATTCTACCTCTGTAGATGATATCGCAATTGCATTCTGCTTCTTACTAGACCAATTAATAGGACCTGAACCAAGAGAGAAAATGTAGCCAGAAGTAGATTTCTGATGATCTAAGTCACCGGCCCAATTAGAATCTGTGAATCCAATCAAGTCAATATCAACCCCTCCATGATAGTGAATGCTATCAACATAAGTTCCATGAACATAATGAAGGATTTGTTTAGCTTCTTTCCAATGCATCTCATGTGGCTCCTGCATGAATCTAGACACAATCCCAATAGCATACGATAAATCTATTTGAGTATGAGTCAAGTAGATCAAGCTCCCAACTAACTGTCGGTAAAGAGTATCATCAACCAAGGGATTAGAGCAATCTGAAACCAACTTAACCCCGGAAATAAAAGGAGTAGGAGGAAAGACTTGCAATCAGACATTTGAAACTGAGCTAGCAAATCAAGAGCATACTTAGGTTGTGAAATCAAGATTCTTGAGTCAGATTGTGAAATCTGGATCCTAAGGAAGTAATGAAGCAGACCTAATTCAATCATGGAAAACTTTTTGGCTAAGGCGATCTTCACAGAATCAATAATAGAGGAAGAGCTACCTGTGATCAACAAGTCATCAACATATAGAACAAGAATGAGTATGAATTACTCTTTCCATAGAATATAAAAATTTGGATCAGAGTGACACCTAGTAAACCCTGATGTAAGTAAGAAGGAGTCCATCTTGGCATACCAAAGCCCGAGGGGCTTGTTTAAGGCCATACAGAGACTTCTTTAACTTACAAACAAGGGAGGAATCTTGGACATAACCTGGAGGTTGTTCCATATATATCTCTTCCTCTAGGTCACCATGAAGGAAGGCACTCTTAATGTCCATTTGACGGACTTTTCATCTGTTTGCTTGTGGCAATGACTAGGGTTAGTCGAATAGAAGTTATCTTCGCAACTAGAGCAAAGGTTTTTGTATAATCAACCCTAGATATCTGGGAGAAACCCTTAACTACTAATCACACTTTAAACTTTTTGACATCTCCATCTACTCCATACTTTGTTTGGAAACACCCACTTACATCGAATGATTTTTCTTCTTTTTAGAAGAGTGGTGAGATCCCAAGTATCGTTCTTCAGGAGAGAGGAATAATCCTCATCCATGGTAGAATCTGACTCAGGAATACCAGAAGCCTCCAGAAAAGACTTTGGATCAGAAAACAAAGGTGATGAAAGAGTGGGGTCCAATGAAATCTGAGCGAGTACGTCTCATATCCGAAGTATCTCTAACTAAATCTCCAGCACTTTGCAAAGTTTTCCTGGCCCAAAGGGGACCAGGAGGATTAGGCTCAGAGTCAGAAGATTCTTCACTTGAGTGAGAAGGGATATAGTCCTCGTCATCACTACTATCAGAATTAGAAGACTCAAATGTCTAATGGTCGGGAGACATTCGGATGAGGAGCACGCTCAACAGTATCATCATCTGATGAGTCATAATCTTAATTAGCGAGCTGAAGAACCTTAATAGGTGGAGAAGTAGATGTCAAAGAAGACTCATCGAACTTAACACTTCTCTCAATATATAGAGCATGAGAAGTAGAATTCATCAATCGATATCCCTTCACGCCATCATGATACCCTACAAAGATACAAGGTTTGGATTGTGGTTCCAAGGCCTTGCGTTTCTTCTTGGGAATCCAAGCCATAGACTTGGATCCGAAGACTCGAAAGTGCTCAACATCATGTTTGCGTCCAAATCAGGCTTCAAAGGGTGTCATCCCTCTTACTGCCTTGTGTGGAACATGGTTTTGAATTTAATTTACACAATTCACTGCTTCGGCCCAATACTGCGGAGGAAGAGACTTTGAGTGAATCATACAAGTGGTCATCTCCTTCAAAGTATGGTTCTTTCTTTCTACAACTCCATTCTACGAAGGGCTATAAGAAAACTGTATGTTGCAAAGAGATCCCTTCAGAAGTATAGAAATCCATGAACCTATTGTTTACATATTCACCTCCATTGTCAGTTCGAAGAACCTTGATAGACCGTTCCACCTATTTCTTAGCAAGAGCCTTAAAGTCCTGAAAATGTTCAAAGACTTCAGACTTAAGTTTAAGAAAATATACCCAAGTATATCGAAAATGGTCATCAATGAAGGTTAGCACATAAAAAGATCTAGTAAACGAAGGAGAAGGAAATGGACCAGAAACATCGTTGTGAACAAGATCCAAGGGACGAGTAGCTCTCCAGGATTTTCCTTTGTCAAAGTTATTTTCATGATGTTTTCCAAAGGGTACAACCCTCAAAAAGACCCTTAGAAAACTTGACGCCGAGGCAAACTGTTGACCATTTTGTTTTGGCTCAATTGTTCAAGACAACGATAATTTAGATGTCCAAAACGCTCATGCCATAGCTTACTAACCTCATTTGCATGAGTGAGCAAGGTAGTGGGCGTAGAATCAGAAGTAAAGTGGGAGAAGGTGTACAACTATGAACGGTGATTTGCCTTTCCCTCAAGCCCACTTTAGTGTCATTGTTAAGCTCACAAATAATCACCGAGTTAGGACCAAATTCCACTCGCATTCCTTCTCCAAGGTGAGTAATTTGGTAAACTGATAGGAGATTGGTAGAGAGATCAGGAACACTTAACACTTGGTTAAATGTACCCCCATCCATCTCTACCAATCCACTAACCGGAAACCGACACTGTCATGTCATTACCTATCGTGATTTGGGACATTCCACAAGGTTCGATGTTGGAAAAATCATCATGCGAAGAACCCATGTGGTGCGAGGCATTGGAATCTATAATCCATGTTGATGAAGGAGCAACTTTAGCTATAAGGGCCTTTCCTTTCTTCTTATCATTTTTAGCACCTTTTACAGCATAAGACTCAGCCTTCAGAGCACTTTGTTTTATGGATTCACGAACACTTATTTTATTTTTTCTCAAGTAAATGAGATAAGTGATCAATCTATTTCTTAAAATAGTGTTGCTCGTCGTGACCAAATCTTCTTACAATAGGAACACGAGTACTTAATTTTCTTTGCCTTAGGCTTAGAAGTTGAATTTTTTGTGTCATTTTTAGGTTTGATCTTGGTTTCTTTCTTAGGTTGATCCTTTGTTTCCTTCTTCTTTTTAGTCTTCTTTCCTTTGCTAGTACTTTCTACAAGGGCATATGACTTGGACTTGAGAGACCCCATTTGAATGAGTTTGTCTTATTCTCGAATGAGTTGGGACAAAAAACAGTCAAAGGAGGGCATCATCTAAGTATCGCCCAAAGCCAGCTTTTGTAGCATAGAAATTTGACACGAAGACAAAATATTCGGGACTTAGCTTAGAGAGAATCGACAAGATCAGTTGAGAATCTTTCTTTTCTACTTGACTTTCTTTTAACAATAATCTAATGTGGACAAATTTCGAGAAGAATACTTGTAGGTTTTCAAAATCACTAGGATTTAACCCTAGTAGTTTGTTTTCCAACTCATGCACTCTCATGTCATCTAGTTATCCAAACATCGCATCCAGCATTTTCCATATAGATGTAGGTGTTTCAAACGCCTCAATGTGGAAGAGCAAGTTAGGAGAAATGGACATGTAAAGAAGACCTAAATTCTTCATCACTACGGTTTAAACCACTTAGATTTTTCAGGTTCATCATCTGGTTCAGTCTCATTTCTCATGGTGATGCAGAATAACCCTTTACCCCTTAGTTTCATTATTATTTTCGATCTCCATTCGAAAAAGTTCAATGCCCTAAGCAAAGGAATTGAAAGTGCATCCATAGTGAGAGAGAGAAAGAAATGTAGAAAAAAAAACACAACGACCTAGGACAATAACAACCCCTACTTCTAGAACTTTATAGTTCAGTGCGTTGATTACAACTAGATGCGACTGTGTTCCGAGAACTAGTGTGTCACTCACCTTGCAATTAGCGTAATAACGCGTAATGGTGGAGACAACAATCAAGGTTCCTAGGGTGCAACAGATTGACACGGCAAGCAAAAAAAAAGAAAGGAGGTGAAAGCCAACCCTGGTGGTGAGAAAAAACATCTCACATTGCATGAAATAATCCCTTTGTCGTAAGACTATGGCGGACGCGCTCACAAGTCCACAAAAAAAGGAATAGAACAAAACTCAAAAAAATGAGTTGAAATAAGCAATACAAAGACACCCCCCAAAATGCGGCACTTTATAAAATTAGTGCGTTTACAAAGCTAATGATCCCATCATCTAGAGTGTGAAAAAACATGAAAGTTTGACTAAATAGGTGCTCAAAAACCGAGCAAACAAGTCAAAAGTTATAGCGGAAAACCAATTCCTGCAATTGATGAGAAAAAAACCAATAAGCCTGCAAACGGATTAAAAAAGTGCCCTAAATGCATGCAAAAGGTGTTGTATGTATGCCCATTGGAAACAACACGAAATTTGAGATAGGGTTTGTTTGTATTGCGAGGGGGAATTAGCCACCTTTCAATCCCGGACCTCACTCTTTGTCTTCGGCACTCGACAGAAGGATTAAAAAACAACAAGCCAAAAGACCAAATTATAATGCCAAAGAAATAGTGTTTAGATAATGTGAAATTAATAAAGGATAGATTTAATTAAATTCAATCTAATTAATTTCAAGAAATAATAGATCGGAAAAAGATAAAAAAGGAATTAGAATTATAGATAAGATCTTTTAAATATCTATGAAACTTCAAATTGAAAAACTAATGAAAACTTACCACGCCTATTGTTAAAAATTTGGAATTAAAAAAAATTTCTAATGCAGGAATAGAAACTTAATATATAAAAAAAACACTCTAAAGTTAGAAATGTTTTAAAAAACTTACCAAAAGATTTGATTTGTTTTACCAAACAAAAAATTGAGCATTGAAGAAAAAACGTGGGTCGTTTTTGTTAAAATCAGAGGATTTTGAGGAAGATTAAAAAAAGAAAGTAAATGAAAAACTTACCAAAAATGTTTGCACCAAAAAGAGGCAACTATACCATAAGGTAGCATGTTTGACCAGGCCGCACGTGGGAGAAAAAATGTAGAAAAAGTGCAGGCCGCGCCAAGGAGAGGTAAAAAAAACGTAGAGATGTGATAACAACCACGCTAAGTGAAAAGGAGTTGTTTGCAGGTGCGTGGGCGCCAAGGGAAAGCACCTACAGTCCACACAAAAGAATGTAAAACCCCTTCAATCAAAAAAATGTGGCAGATGTGTTTAAAAAACTCCTGTGAATGAAAGAAAAGTTGCAGGTCGCGCCAGGTGAAAAAAGGTTGGGTTGTTCGTTGATGAGCAACCACGACTGAAGAACACTAAGATCCTGCAACCACAGACAACATGCATAGACAAATATCCTGCAAAAACTAGAGATTTAAAAAAAAATTCACTTCCATTTTAATAAATGAAAGGAATTTGTATTTTAGATTTTGATACATCCAACTAAAAAAGTAGTTAAAAAACCTGATTTCTCAAGGTATTTTGAAAAACTTGCATATGCACAAGAAAAAAAAACAAAAAAACTTTCCAAGAAAGCTTGTTAGAGATATTAGCAAGATAATTTTCAGAAAATAGTGATCAAAAGACTTGCATGCAGGGTAAAATAACGAAACCAAATAAGAGTAATAGTAACAAAAAACAAATCGAGTACATGTTTACCCGATCTTAGCTCTGATACCATGAAAAGAGTTTGTGAGAATTGAATCAAAAAGTTGTGTTTGTATATATCTTCTTCTTCTAGGAAGATTGTGTTTGTGTATGGGCACCTTATCAGGCCTTTAGTTGCCGGGCCCCATTGGCACATCTTTCTTAGTTGTTTAGGAGTGTCTTCCTCTTCCGTCTGACTCATCACAACTGCTACCCCAACTTTGATGAAGGGGGGTGTTAGTGTGAGTTATCCTATGTATCCTCCTCTCATGTTGGAGGGTCATCTCACATGGGTTAGGTTTAGGGTTTCATATGTGTCATGCACTAGGGTTTACTCAACACCCTATATGTACCCCCTTTTCTATTCATTTATGAGAATGCTAAGACACTCCGCTGTCTTTCCTCAATGCAAGCTTTGTTTCTGTTGAGCAAGTTCTTATATTACTAATCAATTTTTTCCTTGCTATCGCTGGAGCTATCATGATTCTATTGGAGTGCAACTATCTCGTGGTGCCTCGTTTCTGATTCGATTCTCGTAAACTATTTTCATGGTATCAGAGCTACATGACTTGCTGTCACACACCAAAAGCTTGAACTTGTGGTGGAGAGGGATCTCATCATGTTAATCAGCTGCTAGGCCAATACCCTCCCACACGATGGAGCCAGGTATACACCCAATCAGGCCCAACGACATATTAAGAGGAAGTGACACCGAGAATTTCTCGGGAGGTCACCCATCCCAGAACTACTATGGGGGTGACGCGCTTAACTTCCTAGTATCAGAGATGCACGACTTGCCATCACACAAAAAGATCGAACTGATGGTGGAGAGGGATCTCATCGTGTTAATAAGCTGCTACGTCAATACCCTCCCACACGATGGAGCCGGGTATACACCCAATTAGGCCCAACGACATATTAAGAGGAAGTGACACTGAGAATTTTCCGGGAGGTCACCCATCCCATAACTACTTTTGGTGTGACGGAAAGTTATGTAGCTCTGATACCAACCAGTTAAGCATGCCACACCCAGAGTAGTTCTGGGATGGGTGACCTCCTGGGAAATTCCCAGTGTCACTTCCTCTTAATATGCCGTTGGGCCTGATTGGGTGTATACCTAGCTCCATCGTGCGGGAGGGTATTGTCATAACAACTAATTAACACGATGAGATCCCTCTCCACCATCAGTTTGAGTTTTTGATGTGACGGCAAGTCGTGCATCTCTGATACTAGGTAGTTAAGCGTGCTACCCCCCAAAGTAGTTATGGGATGGGTGACCTCCCGGGAAATTTCTGGTGTCACTTCCTCTTAATATGTCATTGGGCTTGATTAGGTGTATACCCAGATCCATCGTGTGGGAGGGTATTGGCATAACAACTGATTAACACGATGAGATCCCTCTCCACCACAAGTTCGAGCTTTTGGTGTGACGGAAAGTCATGTAGCTCTGATACCATGAAAAGAGTTTGTGAGAATCGAATCAGAAACGATGGCACCACGATATAGTTGCACTCTAACAAAATTGTGATAGCTCCAGCGATAGCAAGGAAAAAATTGATTAGTAATGCAAGAACTTGCTCAACAGAAACAAAGCTTGCATTGAGGAAAGACAGAGGAGTGTCTTGGCATTCTCATAAATGAATAGAAAAGGGGTACATATAGGGTGCTGAGTAACCCTAGTGCATGACACATATGAAACCCTAAACCTAACCCATGTGAGATGACCCTTCAACATGAGAGGACACATATGATAACTCACACTAACACAGGCGTCCATAGCCCCGGTACAGATTATTGGAAATGCCATAAGAGAGAGTTATATATCAATTTCCTTTTGCTTTTGATTGATTGATTTTGATTCTTTTACTTTCTGAAAACTTATTTCAGCTCTCTTTTTTGATAAGGGGTTAAGAACCACTAATGGCTTGATGGAAGGATATGGAAGTGATTGTGATGAAAAAAATGGCTAGTGTCAACAAATACACCCAAAAATTCTTCCCAACAATTTTATTATATGTAGATAGTGATAGGATCTCTAAGAGGTCAATTGTTCTTTAATTTACTAAGGTGATGAAATACCAAGGTCAAATGGATACCATAGAGATAAATGTCGCAAAATGTGTATGAAATAAGATAACCAAAATATTATCAAAGGGGTGAAAATGGTGGATGAATTGTATAGGAATATGAAAGAAAGGGAAGAAAGAACATCCATGTGTATGCAATACCTAATTGCAATGTTTGATCTTTGTACCATTTATTTTTCATTTTTTTCTCATTTTTTTATGTTTTTGAATTTTTTTGATTTTTTAAAAAGAATTTTTCAGTGTTTTGGGAGATTGGGTCTACGTGATAGGATTCAAAAATTATGTTCATGATTTCCTTGATAAGGTAGAATAAGCACGTTTGTTTAGAAAGAGTGATATTATACCTGATCTTGATGATCGTGGTGAGTTCACACTCAACAAATGACTGTGATTTGTTTTGAAACATGGGTTTTGTATGTGGGCAATTGAGTTCCCTATCCATAGGTTTTTTACACTTTACGCCATACTTGATGGGTACATTGGTGTGTATTATGGAATCACATTTTATTTTAAATTTTATAATCATTTTAGTTCACGGGAGATTTGGATATCTTAAGAGTTTTGATCTTGGCTTGATAAAGAACTTGTTTGGGTTTTTATAAGCTAATGCATGACTTGTCTGATCCTGAGAAGTGGGAAAAGAACTTGGACGTTTATAATTGATGGGAGGAATGTGAGGAATGATGGTGGGCTTGCCACAATCATTGATAGAAGCATAATGTGATGGATGAAAAGGACATGGTCTAATAATTGAAGAAGAGGGGCTACCAGAAGGTGAGCCACAAATAGATGAGGAAGGGCTACTAGGATGTGGCCTAAGAATAGAAGAAGAAGGTTTGCTAGGATGTGACCCATAGATGTAAGATGATGAGCTACTTGGATGTGGCCCAATAATAGAAGATGATGGACTACCTGAGGGTGACCCATACATAGAAGACACGGGGCTAGTTGTATGTGCCCTAAGAATATAAGATAGTGGACTACTCAAAAATGTCCCAAAAATAGCAGAGGGAGGGTTACTAGAAGGTGACCCACACTTAGACAAAGATGGAGGGATACTTTGTGTTAAACCCATAAGAGATTGTGATTGAGGAATTGTGATAGACAAAGAGTGATTCGGTGATTAGAAGATAGGCCATGGATCATTGCAAGACCTAGGAGTTTCATCACATAATGAAGAATGTGAAGATGGAAGAATAAGAGGAGGATGAAGTTGCATGATCTAAGGATCTTCCTCTATTTTTTGATAAAAGGAATAAGCTTTTTCCTCACAATACATAGACGCATCGAAGTCTAAAGATAATAATTTCTTGTAATTTGTTAGAGGGGTATATTCATGTGCCCCTATAAAGGCCATGCTCGCTCCTTCGTTCTGAAAGAAATCAATCAATATGGGTTATTGATCAACCATGAGGGTTTGATTGGATGAGAAAGGGCCAACTGGTGTGAAATATTGAGAAGATGTTTGATGATGATTGATAAAATAAGGTGACATAGGGGACAAAGTAGACGTGGAGCTAGATGTATTAGGCATAGAAGAACATAGTGTAGACCTACATATATGATGGTATATTGTCTATAAACTAGCTGGATTAAGTACAAATTTTGTAGATTGTGATGTAGGATTCAATTTGAACATTGGACTAGAAAGACTTTGAGTTGTACGAATCTTAAAAGAAGGAATAATTCATGGGGGTGATCGATGAAGAAGGCCCTGTGAAGAAGGGGAGGTCCGTGATTCAAAAATTGCATTAGATGAATAATAAAATGGGTCCTGTAAAGAAAAAGAGGATCGCGATTCAAGAAATATATTAGATGCTTGATTGGAGGGATTTGGAATCATGCTTATTTTAAAAGTAAGAAGAAATTATGGAGGTGACTGATAAAAGGGGTCCTACAAAGAAAGTGAGAATTGCGACGTAGGAGTCGTATTAAATGGATGATGAAGAGGGTCCTACGAAGATAGGGAGGAATGCGATGTAGGAGCTGTATTAGATGAATAATGAAGAGAATTTTTAGTGACACAAATATTTAGAGGAGAGCATCATTTAGGTGATTGATAATAGATTTTCTATGAAGAAGGGGAGGACCGTGACTTAGGATTTAAATTAGATGAATCTGAATGGTAGTTTGGATCCAAATCATTAGAAGAATAAGAGAAAATATTTGGATTGGAATCCTCAAAAGAAGAGGAATTTTTTGGATTAGAATCATAATAAGAATGGGGGGAACACAAATAATAATTTGCATCAGAAGTTTCCAAACCATACCACCAACTATGAGATGAAGGTGGGGAATGGGTTAACTGGATGGATTATCTAGCGTGAAGAACCAAATGAGGTTTGGTCATGATGGGCTTCTTTTGATGTGAACTCCGAAACTTTGATTCCTTATTTTTGTGTGTATAAGAGACCTTGCAATAATCATTCATTTTCAGTGTGTTGGGTTCAAAGGTATAGACCTAGATTTTATGATCAAACTTCTTCAAAGTGAAGAAGGCTTCATGTTTATTTGGGGAACATAATGACAACCAACTAGACATTTCGTAAAGATGGGGATGCTTGTGTGATTTCCCAAAAGAGCAACTACGGAAAACATAAATTGTGATGACTCAAGATTGATAATCCAACAAGGTTTGAAGGTGAAAATGTCAAAGGATTGATCAAAATTTTAGCAACATGAAGGATACAAAGAAAATATTTCCAATGTTCGATTGATGTAAAATTTTCTTGATAGGAAATTTTTTGGCTAATGTTTGAAAGATATGTTCAAAACTGATCAATAATTTAGCCAAAAAAAAGATCAAGAGGATCAAAAACCCAAAGGATTGTCCTAGAAACGCGTTTATAAGGTGGATAAACACAAGGAACAATCACACGAGTTTAAAACACAAAGAAAAATTAATGACCAAAGAATAATGAACGATAAAGAACCCATGAATCAAAATTATTTTCCTAAATGGATAAGTCAAAATGACAAAGAATCACAAGACACAATCATGCAAGGTTTTTTTTAAACCAATCAATCATCGAATTACTTCTTAAGTCTATTTTCAAATGATAGTTGGTGTTTCAAGATGATTAACAAAATGTCACCACTTATGTCAAGTTAAAATAAATGAACAAGGCATAAGTAATAATAAGAAGTTAATGTAATCCCCATTCAAATTATACTAAAAGCAATATTGAATCCAATCAAGACATATAACCCAAAAAGTGGTAATTACGATTGTGAATGACAAAACAATACCACCAAGATATGTTAGCAAAACTTTGTGAAAAAGTAAGGTATTAATATCAAGAATATATTGATATAACACGTACAAGTGGTAACACTCAAAACTTTTCAAAATCAAGGTAGTAATTGAAATCAAACTAAATGTAGAGTATACCTGGGAATTGTTAAAGTGTATATAGCGTAACATCACAATATAGATATTTAGGTCAAGTTTACAAGAAACAAGATGTAAATACCAAAATTGTAGTGACATGATATAAACAAGATAAAATTTTAAAGGAGAGTCAAGGTGATGAATCTATCATAACTACGATGATGATATTGACTTCGGTATAAAGATAAAAAAGGATACCAATGATATGAAAACATCTCCACACACTTTAGATGTTTAACAAATCAGCCGCAAACATGGATGAGCATAAGCGGACACAAAAGTGGTGAATCCAATCAATTAGAAACACAAGGGTAGTCACTATTCTTCTAATAAACAAAGTGTCAAAATAAAGTGAAGGAAGTAGATCAATTGGGGGTGAAAAATGTTGGCCTCACTTTGGTAAAGTTTATCCTCACCTTAGGGCGAGTGAAAAACTAAGCAACATTAACGCTTCACACATTTTGTGATGAATAATGGATCTCAACTCAAATTAGTTTTGAAATGGTCAAAGTTGGATCTTGGTCAAAGAGAGCTTCCTAGGTGGTTCACTCAACTAGGTTTCAAAAGTTATCTAAGAGCGAGCTCATTTTGCTAAGGTTTCCCAAGGGTTATCCCAACTTTACTGTACCCCCTTCAAGCACAAAGGGAAATAAATGCATCTATCATGTACTCTCATTGGGGTCATGATACAGATAACTTTGATGCTAAATCTCATGTGTATACTAGTCAAGTAGGTTTACGGAGCACTTCCCATTTCATCCACAAGGTTCCCTCTTGTGTGGACTACTTTAGGGTTCCTAGGACGACCCCCATTTTTGTAGCTTAAGACTTATTCGAAAGGGGTTATGTCATAGTTTTAAGTAGATGGGGCGTACCCTTATACAAACATGCAAATCAAGTGTTTTGAATGTGGTGTGTTTTTAAATCTTTTATACTTAATGTGGTTTAGTCGTTCGCCATTTGGAAACCTGTAACACATGTGTAGTTAGAAGTATTTGTTTTGAACTCCTTTCTTTGACAAGTGTTTTTAGGTCCTGCTCTCAAATGTTAGTAGTTCTCCAAGCAAATGATATTACTTAAAAGAAGATTAAGAGTTGCTTTTGATTCTCAAGATCATTAAAGGATGCAAGAGAATAGCATACACAAAAAGTAATCCAACTAAAAAGTAAAGGAAAACTTTGCAATTAATGAACCATATAAAAAATTTGATAAATTCTCATTCCATTAAACCAAAAATGAAAGATGAAGTTTCCAATTAACCAAATGTTAGAAAATTAAAACTAAAGTTTCTTTTGATTCTCAAGATCACCCTAAGGTGCACAAGAAGAGAATACAATTTTTTTTTATCCCAACTAGATAGAATTGGAAAACTTCAAATCAAATGACCATAAAAAATGCTTTGTAAAAGGTTCATTCCCTTAAGAAAAATGAATAATCAAATTTCCAAGTGAATCTAAATGTTAAAAAATATAGAGATCAAATTTGTTTTTGATTCTCAAGATCACCAAAAGGTGCAAGAGAAGATAATACATAAGTTTTGGTCTAAATCAAGTAAAGCGTGGAAATACAACATTCATCAAAACATTAGACATGTTAGAAAATGACCAGTTTTACAATAAAGGGAAAACCTGCAATTTATGTAAGTATAAATATCAAATTTATGTTTTTATTGCATAGTTCACTTCAATATGTTTCCAATGCAAAAAAATGGAGTCATTTTGAGTTCGGGAGAAAAATTTATGGCCTTTGGAAGATGGGTTACACACATGCTTTTATGCTCACAGGTATGCACTTAACATGTACTCAAAAAATGTGAAAAAAACGTCCCTTAATCTGCAAAAAGGTCAAATTATTCCAACCAAGATTCAATTTTGATAATAACCCATCACATTATTATATGAGTGTAAGACTCAATGATATCAAACATTAACATTCACGATCAAAAACTTAACATTTTCAAGAAATTGACAAAACTAGCATGTAGAATGACGAAAAAGTAAGCTCTAAAAATGAAAACTTAGAGAAATATTGAAATATTCTCACCAAGATTCAATTTTGACAGCAACCCACCACATTAATATGTAAATATAAGATTCAACACTATCAAACACTAACCTACATGCTCAAGAATTTAATAGTTTCAAGAAATTGACAAAACTAGCATGTAGAATGTTGAAAAAGTAAGCTCTAAAAATGAAAACATGGAGAAATATTGAAATTTTCCCATCAAAGATCTAATTTTTATAGAACTTCACATCCTTTATACCTACAAGGAAGACTCAACACATGCAAACTCAAAAAAACAAGTTAAGAAAAACAATTTATGTCAATATATGCAAAAAGAGGGTTAGTAACCAAAATTGAATCTTAACTACAAAAACTTGAAATTAAGTGCAAAGGATAATGGAGTAAGTCCCCTGAGCGTGCCAAATGTGTACATGAATTAGTTAAAAAAGAAAATGAAATCAAAGCAAACACCTAATAGCTTCAATATAATGCTAACTAGACCAATATACCATCATGCTTAGAGCTTAAGCAAAGCTAATCTATTAACATATTTACATTATAACATAAAATGAAGATTCAAACTAACATGCTAAACATATTAACCTATATCTCTAATTGAATTCTAATGAAATGAACCTATTTAGATCCTTTGTGATTAAAGGATTTTATTGTATGCTTGAATCCCAAGGTTTCAAGAATGGAGTCTTGTCAATCCATAGCCATAAGACCATTTGACATATCTCCACATGACTTCAAAAATTAGATGGATGAATGCAAGAAATGAAGATATCTATCTCCTCTAATATAAGAATGCTCTAAGATGATAAAATTACTATAGTATAGGCTCTATGATCATTTAGGCGTGTAGGTGTAAATAGAAAGGTAAGAGGAGGGCTCCTTATATAGTTCAATGGATAAAAGAATCTCTACATCCCTTTACATGTCAGATAATAGTAAGTTGAGTTAGTTATGGATAAGGATGGTTGAAAGGGGGTTGATTGGAACTCAGGAGAGTTTATTTTGTCCTTTAGTGACTCATGGGGTTTATGGGATTTATTAATTAACCCAAGTGATTATTTAATAGGTGAGTAAGCTTATAAAATCTTTTTAGAGGAATAATTAGCATGATTTAGACTATGAGAGGGATTTGATAAAATAAATGATGATTTATTGATTTAATGGAAGAGGAAGCTAATTAATTAATAATAATTAATTAGTCTAGATAGAAAGAGAGATTAATTAACGAAAGGTCATTAATTGGCGTATTTTTTGGATAGAAGAGTTAATTAATTAACGTAATATAACTAATTAACAGTGATAGAAGAGAAAATGAGCATTTATTGACAATATGTCATCAATTTTTGGGAAAGGATATAATTAGTGCAATTTAAGTATTTAAATTACTCGGGGTAAATTATAGGTGTCTATAGCAGCCAAACCAAAAGATCACCCTTGTGATGAGTTATTGGAACATTTGCTTCATGTGTGTGTACCCTGTAAATGATGGAGCCACTCATTCTGCAAATGTCATAGGTAAGATCATTAACATACCACCATTAGTTTAATGTCTTAAACCTCATAGGGATAACGAGGGGGTTGGCTTATACCCCTTCATATCATATAATTCAAGCTAGGAGGAGAGAGCGTTCCTAGATCTGTCCCTTGTTTGTGATATAATTGGAGAATGAAGGAGTTGGGACAAGCTTGATTGTATTTGCTAGAAATTTATTAGAATTAAAACTTGACATGTTGCCTATTGCCACCCCTGTTCTAGGATGGAGGGATCAAATTTGTCATACTTTAATGTTTAAATTTTATTTTTGGGGGAGATCGAAGGATAGAATCATGTATTGCATCAAGCTTATAATTGATAATATAAGTGCTAGAAGGATTTTGGAAAGGTTGATTTTTTTTTCCTAATGTTAAGTGAAAATTTATGTGTGAACTTGTATCTCTTGAAAGTTGTAATGTGTGTGTGATGTGTGTCAGCTGCAGTGTGTGTGTGTTCAACCTGTTATCTTATTTTGATAGAGAAATCTTCAATTTATTATATCTGACTAATGCATGTAACATGTTGTATAACTGGGTAACATATGAATTTCTGTACCATTAAACAAAATTCCATTTTCTGAATTATTGAACCATACATCATGTTTAATGTATTCATTTTCCTTATTGGTGAAATATTGTATCAAATTTTTGTATGAGGTCACTCTTCATGGAGTGGGATTTATTTATTGTGCATCCTCCAAATAAATGTTATCATTAGGAGTAAGCAAAAATAATGATCTTTTCTATATAAATACTACCAGGTTTATTGTATGACATACACTTGATGATAATTTATTTAGTACACACACATGTATGTATGTACCTATGTATATGTTCCTGAAATATTAGCATCCATATGTAGTATACCTATATATATGAGCATGTGATAGGTGGATGGTACAAAGGACATATTATGGAATAGAAAGTCAATATCTTTATTTTAACATTTACAAGTGAAAAGCTTCAACATCGATCAAATCTCTTCATTCATCAGAGAGGGGAGGGTGGCACTAACCTTATGACCCATCCTCATATTTATATCTAAAATGGGGGTGGGATCGTCCATGCCGCCCACTGTAAAAGACCAGCATACCAAGCTGTCTTGTAAATAAGTATCTTGATCCCTATAATATGTTATTTATATATTTATAAAAGTATCATATGAAGCTTGAGTCTGTAGATGAAGTCATAGACAAAATCAAAACAAAAATATTGATTCTAATTTATCCACCAATTCAAATTTCCATTGATACACGAAATGATATAAGCAAGGATCTATAAAGGAGTATTATACAAGTTGTCTCTCCTTCCCCTAATGTGACATGATTAAAACATGTAATAATAGATTCTTCTACCTCTACATAGATAAGTCAAGACATTCGTAGATCCCAGGTTACATCATTTTCATCAAGCAAAATTCTTCCTACTATGAGCTAGGTCAATGGGGAAAGGATGAGATTTTAAGACAAAGGAAAAGGAAAGACTCCACAAGTTGATGTGACATCATAAAATCAAGGTTTATTGGGTTCACTTCCCCTTTCTCCAATGTAATGAGTTGTATCAACCATTCCTCCAAGCACAACCATGGGTAGTTGCTAACGTGTTTTTTTAGTTGTAAGTGCAAGTTTGGATATAAGTTCTATTTTTACATCATTTATGGTGTTTTCTCCTCCTCTTAATTATACCATTCCATGAAAAATGTTCACATCACCTTCAATTCCTCGTACTATCACCACATCACCATTTTCTTCCTCCTCTCTCCAAGATTCTTCTACATTACCTATTTCACCTATGTTATCACCCCCAATAACCACCATGTAAACACCTATGGAAAGACCAGTATATGATACTTCAAAAACCACCCCCTTTATGGAGATGATGACATCAAGAAGGTATAAATATTCCCATGCCACTTCAATCATTTCCATCTCTTCACACAATCTAACTATCTAGTTTGGACCCAATTGATCTACTCCAAGATTATCAGTACCTATGTTCTCAATTCCAAGATCACAAATTCTAAGTGTTCCAAGGAAAGTACTAAGGAGTAATCTCATTGGTGAATAGGGTAAAATATTTGCATTGTACCTCCTGCGGGTCATCCCAAAGATAAATTTTTTGTTTAGATGCCTACAATGTTAGTTTCTTAAATTCCACCAGTGTTTACAGTGATAACACCATCCACCTGATCCATTATGATAACCTCAACTTCCATTGAAGTGGAAAATAAAAAAAAGAGTGGGATGATCTATCAAAGAAATAATGAAAATAACAAATAATGGTCAATAAATCTCAAAACATTGGATACAAATGTCATGAGGTGTCTTTGGTCTACAACAAGAAGGAAATGAAATTGTACTAGATAAAAACTAACATAATAAAGAGCTATGAAAAAAATATATTGTTGAGGACAGAGGAATATTGTTGTCATGGGACCTAAAAATGTCCAACAGTTAGTCATTTTTGAGTTGTTTTGGGCCTGATCAAATGAATCAATTATTTAAGGAAAAGGAGGAAAATTTTCCTTGTTCCTCATATTCCTTGCATCACCGATTCTCCCACGTGCTTTGACATGGTTAGATAAATTAGATGTCAGTATTTTAGGAACTTCTAGAACTTTTGGAACTATTCCTAACTTCCTCTTTTTCACTGCTTCCCTACTTTCACCGATTCGTTGCAATTCACCACACAAACTGGTCAAGTCGTCATTTTTAGGTACTATGGGAACCTCAAGCTTTGTTCCTTTGGGCCTTTAGTTTTCCCATCATCCACTTCTTCTGACTCCCCAAACACAAATCAGTCAAATCATATGTTTCAGGCACTTCACATACTTAAGGAATTATTCCTTCATACCAGTTCCCTGTAACCCCAACTTATTTGCTATTTACTAAAATGTGATAATGTAGTGTATGCTCCATTAGTTCCTCCCATGCCTGATATATCCACTTTAAATTAAAAAGAGGGTGAAATTTGTGTTAGAATGTGTTTTGTCAGGCAACATTACACCTAACACACTATTTTAGGGGAAAAGTGGACTATCCAACCCAAAGGCTTATATGAAATCCCTCCCACTCAAAACTGTTTTCACGTTAGTGATAAAAATTATCCTATGTTGTTGTAATGTGCCCTATTCCTCCTCCCACATGTAAAGGTGCTAGTTTTATCATAATTTTCTCATTTCCCAACAAAATTCAAAAATTTAATTTACGTTGAGACTGTTGAGCAGACGCCTTCGTTTGCATCCAAGTGGTGAGTAATTTTACACTTGTTTCATCCACTTTGGTATGTATTTGAGATTTTGTGTTATTATCTTCAAATCCTCTCAAAAATCACTATAAAACCATTATTTTTAGTAAGTCCTACCCAACTTGTTATAATGAAGTTCTAATATGATGGATATGAGCATATATCTCCCCTTGAGACCTCTTTCTCTGAGATAGGTGATAGTGATGTCAAACTTATGAATTTAGATGATTTCTAGGCTAGGATGAAAGATGATAACCCAATCATGTTAGCCTACTATCTTATGAATAGTGGTTTAGCTCATGTAATAGGCTTTCCTACATAAGTGCAATGTACTGATACAATCCTAACATGTGCCTCTTGTTTTGATCCTCAAACCAAGGAGTTAAAATACCCTCAAGGGAAGGTTATTTCTCAATTAAATGATCACCATATTAATCTAGCCTTGACTATTCCAACTTTCAAATATTTCAAAGTCCTAACCAAAATATAATCTCAAAGGGAATATGACCTCATTGTTGTCAAATAACAAACAATGATTTCCAAATCTTGGCTAAGGGTTGAATGGAAAGGACCATCTAAATTACCTAAGAATATCTACATGATTGAGTTTTTGGAGGAGTTATATTAAATGATAACATTGCCTACATGGGTGATGGGTTTTCCCTTAATTAAGGAGTTTCAGAATTGGATGAGTTTCTTTATCAACTTGATTTGTGAAGGTACACAACACTTGAACTGGCGAGAAATCATTTGTGAAAACTTAACTCGTAAAATCACTCTAGTTCACCAGAATAAAACATTTTACATCACCTCCTACTTGATGTATACCATAGCTAGAGATAGAATATGGATTAGATTACAGAGCGAGGGTTACAAGAAAAATATGGCTATAGATGATTTCTATACACAACTTACCTACGAGAATAACAAGATCCATCATATGAGGGTTAATGATGCATTAACAATTTTTTTGGTGAGATATTTTGAGGGAAATGTAACAAGTAGGGTATCTCAAGAGGCTAGAAAATTGATTTTAGTATATGGCAGTTTGTTCATACAATTCACGGAGTTCTTCTATATTCAAACAACTGGATTTGAGGGAGCTGTATATAAGTTTCTGAAATACAAAAGTGATAAGATCATTTTGGTTGAAATTATTAGATAGTTAGATCTTCTCAAAAAGACTCGTAGGGATAAAAAAATCTCCCATCTATAATTTCCCATAACTTTGGGAAATTACACATATAGGACACTTCTATATGCAAAACAATTTGAGAGGACTATTTCTCCATTCAACTTACATCCTTACCATAAGAGGACCTATTATGATAGTAAGAACTTCATTGGAAATAATCTCAGGATAACATACCACCTTTTATCAACATTTTAAGACTATTGGGAGGACTATATTGATGATTATAAGGTCAGAATAAGAGCTTATAAAAGGTTATCCTTGTAACAAATCAAATATTTTAAGTTATATGCTGTTCCAGAGGGAATGAAAGATGATGGTTAAGACATGTTTACAACAAAATTCATAAATTCCATTCAATATAGCCCTCTTGCTACCATTGTCTGGTCATATAAGCAAAAGAATAATCCTGATGAGCTTAACACTCATGTGCTCATGAGGTCAAGACGTTGGCTGAATAATAAGGTTAAGTAAATTAATGAGTCTCAAAAGAAATATTATTCTCACAAATAATATTCTTCACAAAATACCACACCTACTCGTAAAAATCCTTCCTCTCTTCTATACTTTGGAACTAAATTTTATATCAAGAAGGATAAGGCCAAATAAGGAGAGAATAAAGTAGAAACACTTGGACAAGGTGGTGATCAGAAAGAAATGCAAGAGTTAGGAGGTGGAACATCTCTTGAACAAGCACAACAACATGTTGAAGAAGAATAAGAAATTGAAGAAAATGATGAAGAGGAATATGTAGTTGAATTAGCTACCCCTTATCCAGTTAAGAATAAATTTTCAAGGAAAAAACTAGATATGACCTTCTATATTATAATTTATAATATTGATGTTTTAGTCTCTCACCCTCCTAGTTCTCAAATTACTCTTGCATTGCCTCCTTCGGTAACATTATCAAGAGACTCATTCACCTAGGTTCAACCGATGGTGATATCAGAAACATAAAATAACAATCAAGGATTGAGGTTCCAAAATTTGCTGTAGCTTCCATTCTTGGTACTTCTCCCCCTCATCCTAAGAAAGCCAATAATTCTTCTAGTATTGTTTCAAAATCTACATGACAACAATCTATACAAATTACTAGGCATAAGGAGGATAATAATGAAAATTACACATCATTATTAGATCTTGAACTGACAATAATATCCTTGGGAGAGTTAACCCCTGAGGGTGAAGTACACAATCTTAGAGAATTTTCCTATAAGGTTATTGAAAGAGTCGAGAAGGGAAAACAAAATCAAGAGCACTTAGAGGAATATGTGCAAGTACTTGTAAGTTTTATCAAGTATTTCCTATCATCTGAAAAAATTCCATTAGATCCAACTCCTCTATCCGCACTTCCACCCATTACTGCTACTGCTGGTATTGATTTGAAGGAAATCACAAAAATAGACAAGCACACCACTTTTGGTAAAGAATCAGAAGCTTGGGTTGAGATCATTCTTGTTTCAGGATTGGAATTCATTGATGAAGCATGTAAAATATATGAATATCATTTCAAATTAGAAACAAATCAATTCAGGGTTTGATAGCATTGATAAAGAACTCAAAGTTTGAGCTGATTTTATTTAAGACCTCTAAATCATGACTCTCACAGATGAGAAAATCATTCCTTTTGAGAATATTTTCGATGACTATAAGAGTAAATAATTCATAACTTGGAATTTTAGTGTAAAGTGGAGGATATGGGTTCTTGAAGAAGTCTCAAATGAATTACATAATTTAGTTCAGAAAGGACAATCTCTGAAAGTTGAATTTTTTTTGTAGAATTACAAGCCCTTCACTTCCAATTGTTCAAAGAAAATTCACCAAAAAGAAACTATGTTGATCATATCAAGGGAGATTTTAATACATTCATCAAGGAGAACCTGTTCAAGGTATAATTGGTCAATAAAGAGAAGGAATAATTATTAGTGCTCAATGATATCATCATAGAGGCAACAAAAGGACTTCCTCAATATGCTGGAACAAAGAAGCAAATGGAATATTCTCTCGATAGCTGGTTGAGTAAACTTTGCAACACCATTGTACCTAAATACATAGAGATATTGAATGTAATGACCAAGTTTTGAATGCATATTTTAAATCTCAAAGTCCCTACATCTTCTATCTCTTCTATTCCTTCTTCCTCTGGTTCATAATATCACTAGTTCTATTTTTCATTGACTTTATTGTATAGAAGAAAATTTGTAATATAAAGTCATTGGATATAAATCAATTAATTAAGTGTTATAACACTTAATTAAGAGAAATATTTAGTTTGGGTAGTTATCCTCCCCCATTTTCCTATATAAGGTTTCATTTTCTTTGTAAAAGGGGTTAAATATTGGTGCATATTATATGTAAGAAGTACACATTTTGAAATACAGAAGAATAACCCTTTTCTTGTCTCTATCCTTGTTCTTCCAAAGTTATTTTATTGATTCATTTGGTATAATTTTTTTCTTATATGGAATTTGAAGCTTTGCATTCTTGTTCATGGGTTAATATTTGATGAACTTTGATTCAATATGTATCTTATCTACTATAAAAATTCCATTGATGTAAACATGTATGTTCTTACATTTCATTTATATGCAAGAGTATGGTAAGATACGCAATATCCTTATCTGAAAGTGATGACATTTCTCCCTCCCATTTATTCATTCGTGTGGTAATCTTGTAAAACCAAGGAGGATATACATGTCCTTGATTGATGAGTTAGTTAGAACTGTGTGTCTTTAATTAATCTGTCTTGCCATATCCTCACTGTTCTAATTCTTCTTCCTTTCCAGTTCTTAATCTATCATTTGTATTAAAAATCATGGGATTATTCAGTAACTTTTGGAGCTTAAAATTTCACCCATCCCATATTAGGAAGAACTAGGGCTTTGAGGCAACATGGGACTATCTCCAAGTTGTGGGACTATCACTTGAGACAAACCTCCAGAGAATTTCAATTTCCTCTACCTTTTTCTATTGCTAAAACTATTCCCCGGAAAAGAAATGCAGCTACCCGTCACTACTCTATGATTCCAAGGGACCAGTGTGAGAAGGAGGTGCATGAAATTAAAACATAAGATAAGGGGAGGTGATAACACCAGAAATAAGGGGATGAATACTCTTAGCTAAGTGAAAATAAGGGAAAACATGTACATGTAATGTAGACAAATGTGCAGTAGTTTGAAACAAAATTCACGTACTCATTTTCATGGAGAAAAAAATACCCTGCAAAAGATATAAAATACACACAAGAAATAAAAAATGCAAAAGAAGGCAAGAATATGTAACAAAACTCCTCAAACTAGTGAAGAAATAGCCATGAAATATAACTTTTATTGCTTCTAAAATATGCATAGTGGATTACAATGGTGAAAAATGCAAGAAGACACATGAAATGGATCAAATATAAGGTCTACAACTCAAAATTCCAAAGAACAATGCTATGAAAAATTCAATTGGAAAACCAAGAGGGTCCAACCTTTACAAATGAGTAATGTTCATAAATTTATAGAAGAAAGAGAAAAATAAGAGGAGGGAAAGAGAGGGAAAATCAGATTTTCAAATCCAACCACAAAAAAGAAATAAATGACTAACAATCTACTTGCAACAATGTTAGATCCACCTCCCCATGTTATCTTAGCTTGTAGAAGTAGGAAGGATACAAGATTTAATCAAATATGGGTAGATGAGTTGACTGAATATGTGCATTAATGGATGAATTCATGATTCCCCATTTCAACTACCAAATCCCACCCAAAATCTGATTTTAAAAAGTCTAGCATGTAGCCCACATATGTATCTTTCCAACAAGACCCAACACACCAAAATATGAGCTCTATAGTGGAAATTATTGTGATTTGAAGTTTGCAATACACATGAACATGAAAGGACACGTGGTGCACTCTGATCAACTAAAGGATTCAAAAAACTGTTTATGTGTTTTGGATTTTTCTGCCAAGTTTCATGAATTAATTTGATGTGAGGATTCAATGCACAGTTGGCATGTTTTGATAGATTAGTTGTTGCAAACTTTATTTGATAAGGCACCATGTGGCACTCCATGACTAGTGCAAAATATTTCACTTGTCATGGTGTGCAAGAGGAAATAATGCAGAGGTCTACGAGCATGCACAAGTAGGTACATAAGGAGTGGGAAGAGAATGGCATGCGGGAGTGTGCCAAGAGGAGAAAAGTAAAATGTGCATAAAACAAGGGCACACAAAGGAAAATGAATGCATAAAGATGAAGTGCACGAGACTCGAGGAGAAAAATTCATGCATACAAGGTATGCCATGAAATTAGGTAAATGCAAGGCAAGTCCACATGTACGTGCCGAAGGGTGCACAAAACTATTGGAAGAAGGCAGCTTCGAAGAAACTATGCACAAAGTGAAAATGAAAGGAAAGATAGAAAGATGATGAGGAAAAAATTGGAAGTATGTGGAAGATGTGTAGAAGAGAGTGAATGGAAGGAATAAATGAAGGAGGAAATATGAAGGGCACACGTAGAGAACTATAATCAAAGTAGACCATGTGAACAGATTTAAAACTTGGACTCAGAGCTAGAATGGGGCTGTAAGTTGTCAAAATAACCAGGGTGTTATTTTGGACAATAGTTTGGTGAATTTCAGGGCCATCTAACTACTATATGAAAGAGATTAGTATCCATAGAAGCATCCATTGGGGATGGAGTTTTCTTGAAATCATGAATTTTTGATCTGTAACTTAAATAACACCTTGAAGTCACTTGAAACACTATCTAATATCTTCTTAAGGACCTATATACAAGACGGTTGGAAATACTAGCATGATAAAACAACCTATTTGAACTTAGGAGTACATGGAATGACATATGGAAGAAACAAAATATTGCACACATGAGTGTGTGAAAGGAAAGAACTATGTACAAACAAGACCATGTGTGCAGAGCACACTTAGAGGAATTGAAACTATTCTACTATATATATGATGCAAGAGAACTTAATGGAAGCGCTTGAGGTAGATACCATTGATTGGGATTGATAATGAATCTCCATCAAGTTGAGACAACTTAAAATAGCTATCCTCTTTACAAGAATTGATGATATATGGGCCAGTCCAAAGTGCATAAAACTTTGAATGATGCCCTAGTTTATCTTTGTCAGCATCCCATTTTAAGACCAAATCACCCACATGGAAGGTCTGAGCTCTAGTATTTTTATTAAACCACTGATTGGTTAAATGCTAATGCTGTTCTAAATTGATCATGACATATTTTCTTAGTTCTTCAAGTTCAACAAGTTCTTCCATTTTGATTTCTCTTTGATTTGCACCCTCAAACTCTAGCTGCTGGGCTAGTTCTAATGAAGGAAAATCAAGTGATAAAGGAATCCTAACTTATTTACCAGAAACAATATTATAAGGTGAATTACTAATTTCATTTTTCACCATTATTATGTCTACTCAGAGTGCACATGAGACGTTTGTATGACACTTCCTTTGGTTGATATTCATTTTTATTTTCATAATTCTGATTTGGTTTGTGTTAGTAGAGTTATCCAAGCAATTATATTGAGGGTGATAGCTGGAAGAAGTCTTTAAGTAAATATAAATACTAAGAGCCCAATTATAAATTCTTGTACAAAGGAAGGATTTTTCATTATCAGTGATAATGGTTCGAGGAACACTAAACCTTGTTACAATTCCTTCAAGAAAGTCAAGGATACTGAATATGTTGATTCCTTGAGTGTGACATCTTTTTTCCATCTAGTGAGGTAATATGCATCTGTCAACACCCACTTATGACTAGCAGTTGATGATGGGTTAATCATACATACGAAGTCAAGACCCCATTACACAAAAGGTTGATCCGTTTGGATTGGTCAAAGGGGAAGTGCTGCCAAATGTTTCTTGCATGTAAAAAAAGTGCATTATTTACATTTCATGACCCACTTGTGCATATATAAAAATAAGGAAGGATAAAATTATCCTACTTTGATGATCTTCATTTCTATTTCTTTGTCAAAAATGTGTCCACTAGAGAATCATTCGTGGAATTATGGAATTATGCACACCTTAAATACATCTAAACAAAACACCATGAACATTTATTTTGAAGAGAAGGCCATTATTGAGTGCATATGGAATAGATTGTAACCTCAGATGTATTCTCTTTTCTTTTCTCAAACTAGACGGGGTAGGTGCCAGTAGAGAGGAATGTTGTCATATCTTTGATCCAACTATGCACACTAGGATCTTCATTTTACTTAGGTTCCACACATGGGGCATCTTCATCTATAAACAAAGATGTCTCCTATTCATTCTGCACATCTTAAGCAAGTTTCTTGTAGAGTGCATTGCCTCTAACCAGCTTGGTGGATTTGATAGTCACATCATACTCCATGATTTTGGTCACCCATCTCACTCTTTTCTCACTGATTTTTTCTCCCATGATAAATTCTCTCACACTGGAGTGTGAAACTAGTAGCTTGACATGATTTGTAGTGAGCATACTTTTGAATTTCTTCAGCACACACATGATGGTGAAGACCTATTTTTCCATTTGATTATATTTCAATTCATAATCCTTTAGTGTATGATTGAAGAAATCCACTGGCTACTCCAGGTATTGTTCATTTTCTTATTTCAATGCAACAATAACATTGACATCAACTCCGTAAGCATAAAGGATGAAATCCTTGGAGTAATCTAGATTAATGAGTGTTGGGGTGTAAGAAATTTCTTTCTTGATCTTGTTAAAGATTTATTTTCCTTCTGTTGCTGACCTGAAGAATATGTCTTTTTTGAGCATGATGGTGATGGGCCTAACCAATTCTGTAAAGTTAGGAATAAATCTCCTAAAAAAGTTGATTTTTCCTAGGAATGACTGCAAGGCATTTTTGTGTGCTTGAAATGAGAGAACAAGGATGGAAGAAACATGTTTATGATCAATATAAATTGCATCTTTTAAGAGCACATGGCTCAGAATTTTTCCTTAGGCAATAATAAAGTTGCAATTCTTAGGGTTAAGAGACACCCTAAAATCTCTACATCTCTAAAATACTTTCTCGAGATGACTAATGTGATCTACACCTTGATTTGAGAAGAGAGTTATGTCATCCAAGTACACTATGATGAAATCGTTGATATATCATTTGAAGGAAATGTCCATGGATCTTTGAAATGTTGTGCATGCATTTAAAAAACCAAGAGGCATATTTTGATAGAAATATGTTCCCCATTTGGTTGTAAATGTAGTTTTGAATTTATCCTCTTCCTTAACCATGATCTGATTAAATCCCGAGTACCCATATAACATAAAAATTTTTATGCGTAAGGTACAGTTTGTAGAATCTACTCCATAGAAGGTAAAGGATAATGACCATTCAGTGATTCCTTATTCAAATCTTAAAAATCAACGCAAAGTCTTATTTTACCATTGTTCTTACACATTGGTATAAGATTCTCCACCTAATTAGAGTACTTGATGGAAAATATTATTCTTTCCTTAATGAGTTTGGATAAATCCTTCCTCACGAGGGCTCTATATTAGGATTGAATGGCCTCTAGTTTTTTCTGATGGGCTTGATACTAGGATCAAGGTCAATGGAGTGTTGAGAAACACTTGGATTGAATCCCTTCAGGTATTCATAATCCCATGAGAATATGTTACTGAAGTTTTGGTATATAAATATGAAAGCTTGTCTTTGATCTTGTGCATATTCTTTTCCAAACAACAAATCTTTACCATGTACAATAGTGTTTGGATAGAAGTCTTCTTGTGCAACATGTATATACTTTTATTCACCTTTAAACTCATCATCAAGACTGAATATATTCTCCAAGGTGACCATCCCTTTAGGAAACTTGTTTTTTTGTTGAATGACTTGGTCACCATAGTTGTCATGCAAGTAAGCTTGCGTGTTTTAAGAGAACTGAGCTTCATTATGGGTCAATTAGATAATCTATGCATCGCTGTGAAACAATTTCCAGTTATTTTAATTATCTAGAATAAATGTCCTAACCACCATATTGATGTGCTACGCGTTTCCTTGGAAACAATACTCAACAGGTGAGAATTGTGAACCAAGGGAAGCCATTTGATCAACTTCATTTTTTAATTTTCTTAGAACCACCTATATATTAGGATCTTCAAAGCTCTCTAAGATGTCCCAAACTCTATGTTTATAAGATTTGAGGAATTTATTATTAGTTGCACACATTTTTGTGACTTGATGGATGGCCAATTCAACGTGTCCAAAGATCTACAACACCTTGATTTGTATCTTCTCAATAATAATAAGATCATGCACCAATGCTTCATATTTTGATACATTATTGGAGCATGCAAATTGTAGCCCATGCGTGAAGAATAAATTCTCATCACTAGGAGAGATAATAATAAAACTTACACCAATGCCAATTCTACTTCTAGAACCATTAAAATGCATTTCCCATAGCCCATAAGTATCATAATTTTCTTGATTAAGTGGGCTAGGTAGTACACATTCTTCTTCAAGTATGTAATAAGTACAAAGAATAGTTTCAATAGCTTCAACATATGGGTCAAATTCATAGTGTTCCTTAGTCCATTCATGTAATAATAGACCAAGTATGGATGGGAGAATATGCTACTCTTCTAAAATTGAATCTTGTTCTTGGCCTTCTTGAATTAGGTAGTTAATTAGAGGAGGAGAATGATCATATGATTCAACATGATAAGAATATATAGGCTCATCTCGTATGGTAAACCGGGGGTACCATACCTTGTTCTTAAGAATTATGAGACCAATCTGAAGAAAAGTAGCCACCAACATTGGAAGTGATATCTCTTGATAGGAAAATGGAAAACAGAGGAGGTAAATCAATGATTGACACATCTTGAGTTATAGTTAGACTTGCACATGCATGAAGGGTTAATCCAAGATACTTGATAACTCCTAAGGTGGTGATAGTTGAGCCATAAATTTGAAAGACTCCTTTAGACAAAGGATTGTACTTATGACCTAGGACATTATCAATTTTATTAGGCATGGCTGAAGTACTAGCCCCTAAGTCACTCATCGAATTATGAACAAGATGTTTTCCTACTATAAAGGATATATAAATGGGTGGGGTTTTGAAAAAATTGCTTACTTTATTCTTATCTACTTGAGAAATGTTGAAACCATCTTGAGGCCTTTGGATAATGGGATGTATGCATGAGAGTTGTTCCAGAGCTTCATGCAACATATCATGTTAAGATGGAATAGCTAGGGCATCCCACATTGTGACATTTACATTTTTATTAATCTGATCCACAATGTTAAATAGAATGCCCATAGACTTGTGAATTTGGGGCATAATAACATATTTTATTGATTGTTCAGATGTAGATGTAGGGTCCCTAGATTGTGCATAGGCTTGACCAACCAAAGGAGGAGTGTGGGTCACTTCTGTTGGAATGTTGAGTGGAACCTGACATGTTAAAACTTACATGTTAAAACTGTTAGGATGATGAGATTCATCTCTTTGTTTGTGAGGATCAGTTTGAATGGTAGAAGTAGAATGTTGCATGTGAGACTCTAATATTATCTTCTTGGACCTTGTGTTGTCACCAACCTGGGTGTGTGACCTATTTGAGTTTTCCATAGATTAGTTCATTAAGCATAATTGCTCGACACCAAAGAACACAAGGTTGGTCTCAGGAACTTCTGACACTTCTTAATTTTACGGTTCACATGCACTAGTGAAAGGATAATAACTTGAAACATTGTGAATCATGAAAGATTTCTTACACAAGGCATTGGCACAATTGTACTAACTGTGATGAAAATTACAAGGAAAGTAGCATTCTATCTCGTGGACCATACTGTTATATACTAGAACTAGTGCTTTTAATACATTGGGTACAAGAAGGGGTTACACAAGAGGAAATATCTAAAGGGGGAGGTGCACATTAGCATGCCGTCTATCATTTGTCTGATTTTTCCCATATCTCTGATTTGGATATTGGATTCTGAAGGGATGATTAAATCCTTGATTAGAGTTACTTCTAAAGGATTACACCTACTGTTTTTTAAAGATATAAATTTATTTGAAAGATTTCTAATCAAGCATTTCATTTCTTCATCCTCCTTTTGATGTTAGGGAGTTTATGATATGGAGGCAATGGGTTAGGAAATATTCTTAGGAATGGGGGTGATAGAAGGATGAGGTTATTGAGGTAGTTTAAGAAACCAGGGCATATGTAGTCTAGGGACTATCTTTCCAGCTTGTATAATACAATTTTATGTCCTAATGGCTATAGGATAGGCATCAAGAAGTTACAAAAAACCCATATATTGTATCATCACTACAATATCATAATTTAAGGATGTTAAGAAGTATAGGAAAACACCTTGTGGAGTTGGTCTTAAGAGGGCTAGAATTTTGTCCATGTCTTATGAATTCTGAAATTGAAATCAGCCATGAGTTCATTCGGAGCTCTCTTGATGGTTATGAGTTGTTCTAATTAAAGAGATGTTATCTAATTTCTTCTCAAAAGGATTGCAAAGTGCACTACCAAGTCCATTCTAGTTAATAATAGAGGGAGGTCTTAAGCTTCTATACAATTGAATTACTTTTCCTTTGAGTGAGGAACCTAGTATCCTTACCGCTACATCATATTTTGTAACTAGGTGAACCGGATATATATTTGCAATGTTGTGAATGTGCTCAAAAGGTGTAGTTTTATTCTCACCAGTGAAAAATGGAATAATCTTGAGTGTAGCCACTGGTATATCATGTTGGAAAGGAAAAGCGAAAGGACTACCACCATTGAAATTGACAAAAGGTGAATTTCTCTGCACCATGGCTAGAAAGGGTCTAAACACCCTGATAGAGCACATGTAAGGTCTTCCAATAGAATGGGTACATTTTTTCTTGAACATGGAATATGGAGATGCACATGAAATGGTTCTACTACTTATTCTTAGATAAAACTGGAGATACTAGAAATATTCTTCAACTTCTATGCTCTGTCTCGTATGTATCTCTACGTACCCAAAATTGTAGGGTACTGCACCACCAGAACAATGTAACACGTACCCCAATGATGATATAGGTCTCCTCGTAAGATGTTTGGGATCTGGAAAATCTCTCCAAGTATGCATTAACATCCCACATGTCCCGTTTATCCCATGCGTGCTTTGTT
This sequence comes from Taxus chinensis, assembly GCA_019776745.2. Classification (NCBI taxonomy): domain Eukaryota; kingdom Viridiplantae; phylum Streptophyta; class Pinopsida; order Cupressales; family Taxaceae; genus Taxus; species Taxus chinensis. Next base: position 830,969,169 of record CM034146.1, read on the forward strand.
GTTCTCTTTTCCCCTCTTTTCTTTGTGTTTTGTTCTTCAGTTACGAAACTATCACCCTACCTGGAAAGTGGTCTAATGACCGCCGCCCAGGTAGGGTGGCAACCTGTAACTGCCACCCTACTTAGGGTGGCGGTCCTTCATACATTTTCTAGAATTTTCTTTTTAATGTGACTCATATAATTTCAACGTTTACCAACTTTTTTTCACCGCCTTTGCTTGTATTTATGATTCTAGTTCCCTGGAACAATGTTTTGGCATTGTTTATGGTTTAAGAGATCAATTTGGTTTTTACCTTTGGGTAAATGGAAATGCTATAGATAGCTGGCTTGTGCTCAAGCAAATGGCCCCTCAAATTTTCCTCTAAATTTCTCATTTCAATAGTTTTAGCCTTTCAATTTTTGCTTAGGATTCATAGTTTCATTTGTTGTATGCATGGTTAGTATTGTTTAGCTGTCAAAAATCCACATATCCTCCTTGTGCAAATGCTTTTATTACTTCATCTAATCAATTGGAGTAGGATAGTTTGCTTTTCAAAAGGAAGCCAGTAAAAGTTGCAGGTTTTGTTCCTCAAATAGGATAGTTTCAGGTTCTCGACGTTTTATGTTGCATGACTCACATTAAATCCCGCTAGCAATTACATAATCCAAGCTCTGTAATCTTGCACTATCCCTCTCTTACTCGCATTGTATTCAGTATGTATCCTAAGCTTCCATTGCTCCAATATCTACTTCTGTTGATGCTAGCATTACACGATTTTCTAGGTCCACGTGAGCACGAAGGAACGAGGAGATCACACTGAGGGGACAAGGTCACACAACATCAGATTCGCCACTGTTCTGTAGAATCCAGGTTCTAGCTTTCAAATTTCTAGTTAAAAGCATATCAAATAGAGTAGCTAATCATTTCATTTCAGTTAAAGTTTACTTTCGATATTACCAGGGAAGCTGTGGGGATTGATAGTTTCTGAGAAAATATGATTCACTCCTCACTTATGAGGTAGGATCAAGAGTCTTTCAAATATAGTAGATCAGTTATCAGGTTATTTAGAATAGATCTATAAATTACACAGACAAGTAGCTATACTCGGTTGCTTTGTTTGTTTTAATTGCGTTATTAGTTTAGTTGTCAATTTTAGATATATTAGATAATTTCTCTTTAAAATATGTTCATTATTTTATGAATAAGTATCAGACTTAGAAATATACGTAGATATATCTTGCATATTTATGGTTATTCTGTCATTAGTTAGCTTTATATCATTTTCTTTTGTATGACAATCACGGGACCTAGAGAGCCCAGAGAATACGTATTCGAGCCAATCGTGCCTCAACCCAATCTTATTACGGCAATAACTAATATAGATTATAACCTTAGAATCTAATTCTTCTGAATAACAGCAGAATTACAACAGATCAACTCACAGTTAAGCGGGAGTTAAATATTAAAGATGACCAAGTGCACACATTTTGGTCAAATCAGCCAAACTACAGATTACCCTAGATAAATATCCGCACGACTGTAGAAGCGCTTAAAAGAGAGAAAATGTTTGGTTGTGACCCTTTGGTCCCATAACCAGATGTAGGAGACACTCTCATAGACATAGATACTAGCTTAAGAATTCAGGTTGCAGGAACACCTGTGAGATACTCTGAGAAGATTACACAATTGTTAATTCTGAACATAGAGGCTGAAAAGGCATACGAATATTGGATACTAGGGATTAGGCACTGATCCTGCACATGACCATAGCAGATCCACAACAACCATGAATCTATTATTGTGAACCAAAAATATCACAACACAACAAGTTCATAGGTTAATCGAACATAGATACTGGCTTACGCACATTAGTATTCAGAATCTACTCCACTTCCACCTATCATCATCACACAATTATCCTTATTAGACATATCAGCTAACAAAACTAAAGATTTCTGGACTAGACCAGAGAATCAACCATAGAATCCACTATACATCCATTATCCATCATATGACCCTATTTGGAGACATACACGAAACCATCCCAGGTCATTTTCCATGTATCCCACAACCTATAGATCAGATCATGCCAGAGCTCGATATTGATTGGAGCCTTTGAGTAGTCATCCTTGCTAACTGATCTATCATGCCAGTTTAGGTTAGGAGGGCCTTATTTGCCTTAGATTTGTAGATTCCACTAGTGTCGAAGACATAAGATTGCTTGACTAGTCTGCCTATACCCCACGTATATTCCATCCCCACCGGCTGTCTTGGCATGACCTCGGGAGGTCGGGTATGAGGAAGAGTTACTTGTAGATTACCATGCTCGCTTGTCACTTTTCCATCGTACAAAATTGGTGAACGCAATGTGAACTTCCTACTTTCTAGTTCAGAGTCATATTGCTACATGTTCTTCCCATTAGTATATGTTTCATCTTTCCTTCGTCATTTACCTTCACATCAGCTTCACCAACAAAATTGGTGAACCCGACTTGAACTTCCTACTTTCTAGTTCAGAGTCATATTGCTACATGTTCTTCCCATTAGTATACGTTTCGTCTTTCCCGCATCATTTTCCTTCACATCAGCTTCACCAACAAAATTGGTGAACCTAACGTGAAAAACATAGTGCTTTCGCTATTACCTCTTTCTTCCACCTTCCCTCCTTCCCATTATTCTACAGGTATTCATATACCCCTCAAATATGTCGAGATTTGATGCATATGACAGACCTCTCCTAGGTCTTGAGGCATACTACGCTCAACTGAATAGACAGTCATCACCCTCGCTCTCAGTATGGGGCAACAATTATTCAGCCAACCAGTTGTCAACACAAACTCCACCTCCAAGGACTAGATATAGCTCATGTTTCCAAACAGAGGAGTTGGATCAACTCGCTCAAACACAACAAACAGAGCCTTCAAAATCAAACAATATGACATTCACATGAGAATCTGGTTCATCTCCTCAGGTGCTTCTTAGACCACAAATTAGTAGACAATCAGATCCATACCCAGTTTCAGATGATGGGCATTCAGTGTGTTATGCCAGGAATGAACTATGCTCTCGGAGTATGTACCCACCTATAGGAAGTTTACAAACACAACCCGAGGTCTCATTTCAAGAAAATACCTCCATGCCACTACATATAGGAAAATGCCCTTGGGGGAAACTTGGTAGGGAAATGATCAGTTCATAGTGGGATATCACATGCCTATACAACATCAAGATATACAAAAAACACCACTAAGGAAAAATACTGTGACTTCATCAAACGAAGTCATTTCAACTTTAGTAGAAAAGGTTAGAGGATTAGAACTTGCTCAAGCAAATCGAAATTCTCAATTCATGCAGACAGGAAGTTCCAATCCTCCACACCATCCTACCCAAGTATACCTCCTCATAGGAATAGGCACGTTGGGCATGCCTCCTCAATATTCACAATAAACGCTAACTAGAACCGCCATTTCTAATACCGTTCCAGTACCTCCTAGTCTAGTACAAAATAATTCATTCCTAGACAATCCCCCTTCATAATTAAACATGTACTCCAAATCACCATAGGGAGATATGTTCTCCTCTCCTGGCATGTTTTTCTCAACCACAGGGGTTTCCTTATGCCGCTACCAATGCATATGCTACACCATATCAACAACCCATTCCACCGCCACCCCCTCACTAGGCACCATCAATGGTCGAAACCTACGGGATAGGGACTTATTCAGAATATTTGTAAGAGCCCCTTAGACTTCACCATACGAAGCATCATGCTTCCAAGACCTCTTCCTGATTTACCCAAATACAAGGGGGCGGGAGACCCAAACACACATATCAAAGCCTATGCCACAGCCATTCGAGAATTGCTCCCTTAGGATGGGTTGTTGCTAAAATATTCCCCAAAACCTTGGAGGGCATCACCCTCGATTAGTATTAAAGAATACCTGAGGCTTCCATCCATTCATTTAAACAACTCATTTCAGAGTTCATTAAGGTGTTTGACATGAACAAACTATTGAGAACAAGAATCAGGGAATTCTTACACATTAAGCAAGAACACAATGAATCTGTCACTCATTTTATCCAGAGATGGCATACAGTCCTTTACTCTTCGGCCAGTGCTCCAAACATGGACCAAATGGAACTATGTGATTTATTCCTTCATTCTCTCAGCAGAGAAGTGACGGATGAAGTTCAGAAGTTCCCGCTTAGGACTTACGATGAAGTAATTGAGAGCGAGCTCCGAATAGATCAAGTGGCAATAGATAGCGGTCGCAAGACGTATGGATCAAACGGGAGGTTAATCACCTCTAACCATAATACTACGACTTACCCTACTACCACAAATGTCAATCAAGGACCTAAAGTCCTTAATAAAAATCGTGGAGTGGCAACAGATGGAGTAATTAATTAGGCTAAAAAGGTAAATGTTGTGAATACTCCACCACTAATGAACAACCAATGAAACAACAACTTTACCCCAAAAATCAATGCAGTGGATTTTAATCATCCACAAAAACAACAACAATGGCAAAACCTTACAAAGGGTCCAAGCGAAAACTCAACTGGATATCAACACCAAAACCAAAACCAAAAACAACAAATGCAAAACTTTAATCCTAATAGGCAACGGTTTGATAAGAGTTTTGGGCCACAATATGCACCAAGCCAACAATCTAGGAATTACAATCCTAACTCATATTGTGGTTTCCAAAAAATTTGAGGCCATGACACTAGAATGTGCTGTGACTATAATAAATTCATGCAGTGTTTGCCAGAGGAACAAAGACAACTTTTCATAGATATGTTCTTGGTAGATCCTGCGTCGCCAGCACCAAATACTTTTATAGGGGCAGTTTGCCCTCAAAATGCACCCCTCAAAATCATTAATGATCCACTCCCAAACCATAATAACAACAGGTTTAATCCAAATGGGACAAATAAGGGCATAATGACAGGAAACAATGATCATGAAGCCTCGACTTCACTAGATCCATTAGTTGCACCACATTTAGGAAGTTAGTCGTGACCCGAGATAGTCAGTTTAGTGGAGTTAGACACCGAACTACCCGTGGAAGTTATAACAAGGACATGAGAGTATTCCTCTCAGCCAAGTCCAAGTTACCTGTCAGAGGTAGATAACATCCCACAAATATTAGTAAAACTCGTGGGTGCCTACAATTTAATTAGTGATCTAACAAAAACCTTCTCACACATTCCTTTTTTGGACTTACTGAAGAACTATCCTACCCACAGGGCTGCTATTTTAGAGGCATTAGGTTTAGGTCATTTAATTAACATCACTCCACCTCCTGAAACATAGGTAAACCATATAGACTTTGATATCCACCCTCCAGGGCAGCCGGATAGGGATATCGAGTTTATATTCGAAATAAACAAAATGCCAATAGACCCTGAGATTGCATGCAGAGGTGATCCAGCCTAACATTTGCAAGTATGGGTTTATAACAATTATGTGAAGCACACGATGGTTGACAATGGGGCAGAGGTTAACATAGTCCCCTTCTCTTTCCTTCAAAAGCTAGGGTATGGAGAAATGAATTGTTCCACGACTTGAAATACATTAAGAGGATATGATAGCCTTAAAGCCACATCGATTGGAACTATAATACTACTGGTCACCTTAGGACCCAAAATATTCATGACTGAGTTTTATATTATAGATCGGGAAACCAACTATAATATGATCCTTGGCCCACCATGGATACACCGTATGAAGGAAATCCCTTCTACATTATTTCAAGAAGTAAGATTATTGCATTTAGGAAAGGTGTTCGTAGCCAAAGGTGATCCAAATCCATTCGATATACACCTAGCCGACTTAAAGAAAAGACCAGGCATTCACTCAGAGTTTGAACTCCCAACAAACCAACTTAATCAACCCACTGATGCAAAACCAAAAGAAAATTTGGTACCTACAATAGATCTTGAGACTATGAGCCTAATCAAGACTATCCCATCCCTCAAGGATGAGGCTAACATTGTAGAAAAAATATTGTTAGGAACTACTGCAAAAATTGTCAAATTATTAGAACAGGATCTACTGATGTTCCTACCATTTAATTCTGTAGACATGGGATATACCCTAGGTGTTGGATCTCTTCCAGTAGAGGATCTCTGCATGGTAGAAGTAGCCAAAGCAGAAGATGTTAACACATCAAATATCCCAATGTCCATATTCCTAGCTAAATATTGGACTCTCCATTTCGATGGAGCTAGATGTCATTATGGAGTTGGGGCAGGTGTAATATTTACTTCTCCCGAGGGAAAAATCCTACCATTTGCCTTTAAAATAGATTTTGAATGTACGAACAATGGTGTTGAGTATGAAGCTCTCCTCCTTGGCATTATCTTAGCTAAGAGGATCAGTGTTAATAACATCAGGGTGTTAGGAGACTCACAATTGGTAGCAAACCAAGTATCTGAGGTGTATGAAACCAGAGTTGAGCACTTATAGCTCTTCAAAATAGCTGTATTGGATTTTAGAAAATATTTTGACTTCATATCAATTGAAGCAATCCCGTGAGAACAAAATCTTCTCGCTGATTCTATAGTAACCTCAGCATCACACTACACTCCAAACAGTGAGTTGGAAGATACCCTTTTCATGGTATCCCTTCGTACTGAACCATTGGTAAAAAAAAATGTCAAACCCTCTTTAAACAAAAATAGATTAGAACAAATCTAATATCCTAGACCACATTGATAGTGATAGAGCCACTCTGGATTACTTAAACACCTATGTAGCACTACATCTCACCCATCATGTGACAGATTTTTTCTTAATCCCACATTCATCTTCCTACTTCAGAAATCCTATGATAGAGCTTCCCCCACAAAAGGAACTCAGCATATACACAGTAAAAAATGGAGATGATCTGGAATTACTTCCAGCCCAGCTTAAGTTTGAAGAAGGTAACACTTCTTTAATCAAAGAAACAATTGATATTAACATCAGAACAGAGGATGAACCAAAAATATTGAAATTCAGATCCTCATTAACTCCAACAGAAGTAGAAATACACACTCGAATCCTCAAGGAACATTAGAAAGCCTTCGCATTTAATTATAAAGAAATGACAGGAGTTACACCGCACATCACGGTACATAAACTTGTCACCAAGTCAGATGCAAAGCCAATTAAACAAAAATCGAGACCAATGAAACCTAAGGTAGCTCTCATGGTAAAGGAAGAAGTAATGAAACTCCTCCAAGTAGGTTTCATCAAACTGGTCGATTATTCTTAGTGGGTATCTAATATCGTTCCTGTTCTAAAAAAGAATGGGAAGATACGCATCTGCATAGACTTCTGAGACATTAATAAGGCATGCCCCAATGATGAATTCCTGTTACCATCCATTGATGTCATCGTTGATGCAACAACTAGATTTGAGCTTTTGTCCCTCATGGATGGGTTCTCAGGATACAATCGAATCAGAATATCCAAACAAGACCAAGCCAAAACCACGTTTATAACTCCTTGGGGAGCCTATTGCTACACTATTATGCCATTCGGTCTCAAGAACATTGGCGCTACATACCAATGGGCAATGACATACATATTTCACGATCTTATTCACAAAATCATGGAGTCCTATGTAGATGACTTGTTGGCCAAGGCCAGGAAGCGTTGTGATCACCCGAAAGTACTCCACATCATCCTTTCACGTCTAATAGAATACAGAGTCACACTAAATCTAGGAAAATGTGTCTTTGGTGTGACAGGAAGGAAGCTCCTAGGTTACATTATATCATCACAAGGGATCGATGTAGACCCAGCCAAAATACGAGCTATTCTCAAAATTATCCCACCTTTGGATGAATTCGGAATCAAGTCATTTCTTGGAAAACTCGGTGCAATATGAAGATTCATTCTTGATCTAAGCTTTTCCATTCATCCAATCAACAATCTACTCAAGAAATATTATAGTACTAATTGGACTAAAGATTACAACAAAGCTTTCAAAGCTGTTAAGCGTTTCACGTTGTCACCACCCATGCTAATGCAACCTAAGCTAGACTGCCCTTTAATCTTATAGTCACAAGCTACCAATGTCTCGCTAGCCTACATGCTAGCCCAAGATTATGATGACAAACAAGAATGTGTGATCTATTTCATTAGCTGAATGTTGCTTGAATATGAAACATGTTATATGCAAGCAGAACGAGAATGCCTTACCATAGTCTTCGCAGCCAAACACTTAAGACATTACATGCTAAATCAAGAAACAAAAGTCATTGTAAAAATACACCATTTACAAACTTTCCTCACGCAAGGATCCTTATCTAAAAAGGCTGGACGCTTTATAACCTTAATGGGTGAATTTGAATTAACTTTTGTTAACTAGAAATCCATTAAGGGACAAGTTATTACAGATTGGTTAGATGATAACCCATTAGACAGAGGTGATCTAGTGGATTTGGACTTTCCCAATGAATACATATGCTACGTCGAAACTAGATCTCCCATCTCTGAATGTCCTTGGTATACTGATATTATTAATTATATCATGGACCATACTTATCCAGAAAATGCTACACCAAAAAAAATAATGTGGTTACACATTATCATAGCTAAATACGTTATTATAGAATTGGTGCTCTATCGTAAGGATTTTGATGGAATTCTCCTAAGGTGTGTTGACATAGAAGAATCCAAAAAAATTCTATACGAATCTCGCAACGGCATTTGAGGAGGCCACTTCGGTGGCCATGCCACCGTTCACAAAATACACCGGATGGGCTATTTCTGGCCCACTCTAGAACACGACGTAGTAGAGTTTGTACATAGGTGTCATAAATGCCAAGAATTCTCCCATGAGATTCACATGCCAGCACAATCTCTACAACCAATTGCTACTCCATGGTCCTTTTCTATGTGGGGCCTAGATTTGATAGGTAAATTCTCTCCCTCATCTACAGACGGCCATAACTTCATAATCATGGCCACCGAGTACTTTACCAAATGGTAAGAGGCTATGCCTCTTACCACTATACCAAGTTCCGTGATCGCCAAGTTCATTTTGAACCAAATCATTTACAGGTACGGTGTCCTGCAAATCATTATCTCAAATAATGGTACTTTCTTTAAGAATGACAAGGTCCATGAACTATGCAATAAATTTAAAATAAGTCATCATACGGCCTCCCTATATTACCCTCAAGCCAACGGGTAGGCTGAAGCAACAAACAAAACATTAAAGGCCATTCTTCTCAAAATGGTGAAAGAAAACAAAAGAGATTGGCATTTAAAGTTATACCCGACCTTGTGGGCCCACCGAACCTCAATAAGAACACCATCAGGAGCAACTCCTTTCTCGCCAGTATTCGGAGCGGAGGCAGTTCTCCCACTTGAGGTTGAAATACCCAGTCTCCGCATTTCATTACAAGGGATTCTAGATGAAGAAGCTTATAGAGAAGCATGTCTCTCCCAACTAGAAAGTGTAGATGAGGAAAGGTTAGATGCTGAACAACAGCATAGAGTTTATGCTGACTGGATGTGCCGATAGTATAACAAAAAGGTCTATGAATGAGATATATATGAAGGAGATCTAGTTCTAAGACTAGATAGCTAGATCGATAAAAAGACCCGTGAAGGAAGGAAATTCTGGCCCAAATGGTTGGGCCCATACCGATTCACGAAGGACTATGGAAATGGTGCATATCTCTTATGTACGCTGGAAGGAAAAGAATTTGGTGAAACTGTCAATTCCCTGTACCTTAAACTATTCTATGCATAAGCAACCAACACTATTTGTATAAATATATCTACATTGCATCTTCATGTAGTTAGGTTCATTTTGTCCACTTGTTTCGTACAATTTTGTGATCAAGGAACTCATTCTCAAAGCAATTCATTACAACTTCTTATGTTATTGGCATGAACACTCTAATCATAGTTGTTCACTTCCATAGCATCATCAACCGTTTCATAATCATTTCATCAGATAAAGATAGATATAACAGAGCCTTAATGGTAACCATACCAAGATCTACATGCTTGTTCTCATCTTTGGTTTCTTCCTAGGATAGGTGGCTTGCCTATGGTATGTTCTAGAAGCTTCATCATGTCACATCTATTCCCTATGTATATCTCTTTGGTAATAAGAACACACTGACATTTTTCTCAAATAAGAAATTCAAACATAGATCAAACAAAAAATTTATTTTTTACACATTTCCTTGCCCTACCAACCTTTGGTGATGAGCTTGTGTCTCTTACTAGTGACGTAGGTTTGGGAAAGGATGGGAATGCCCTTACTTGCCTGTACCTTTTCCATGGTGATAAGCCCACGCTTCTTACTATTAGAATGGGGCAAGGTGTAGGGGGTCCTCTTGACAAATAAACGTTGAAGGTCATAAGAAAACAATTCCAATGAACTTTTGAAATTTTGAGTCAAAAACAAATGAATCAGATGTCCAAAATTCCAAGAGAGTTCAAAACCCTGAAACCCAGATTTTGTCTACCATGTGGCCATCTACAGATCTAAGTCTAGATAAACCGCAAAACAAGTTGCATCCCAAACTATGGCGTCACTCGAGTAGAGTAAGCTTGTAGCATCCTAATTTGGTTCCACCAAAGCTTTGTCTATCTCTCACCACTACCATTTCAACACATTTCATAACTTGTGCCCTTTGTAGCTCTAGGTGATGAGCCCTCGCATCTTACTAGTTATGTGGAGTTAGGAGTGGGGCAAGTTTATCTACTCATCGTACTAGTTTATCATCACATTTTGTCAAAAAAAATATGAAGTACCGAAAATTGCTTATAAGAAACTAGAGTTTAAAATCGAATTGTGTCGACATTATCATATATCAACATCACAAAATACAAAAAGAAAGTAAACATTTGTATCATTTGTTCTCCATTGCATACATTCTGAAAAACATATAAACATAACATTATAGTTTACATATGGAAAACTAATTCATAAATGCCAAGAGTCTGATCCAAAAAGAATATATATATATATATATAAACGATCAAGTTTCCTGTATAATGCCATCATGCGCCAAGGATGGTCAGAACACTCAAAGAACTAGGTAAATACAAAAAAAATATCATACAAATAGTCTAAGAGAGCTAAGTGGCTCCTCAACCCCTATGAGATTCCTCTGAGGGTGCACATCCAAGTCTAGGACTCCGGCTACGCTGACACTCTGAGTGCATGGAGGGCTCACGATCCTGAGGAGCAGTTGCGGTCTCACCATAAGAGTGACTCCTCATTAGGTGCTCTATTGTCTTGTACCCTGCTAGCTCAGTATGGAGGGTAGACACCATCTTGGCCACATGCCAGACAGGGGCAAAGATGTCGGTATGCCTACCAACTGCTGAAGGCTCTCCTGCATCCACAGATAGCTCCACATAGGTCTTCTCCATAGGAATCATCAGGTTATCAATACATACCCAATGAATCAGATCTTGCTACTCATCAATAGTCTCTGCAAGAAAAGGAGAAAATCCAATTAGAAATAATCAAGAGATATAAACAAAAACAAAAAATAGTAGAGACAAAAACTAAGACAAATCCTAGCTAAAGACAAATATTAAGAGAGGGATGGTAACTCACTCGAATCTCCAGGCCTCCAAGAGAGATCCTTAGGGTTAGCACCTGCCACAGATGCCGCTGCTGACTGAGGTAATCCTCCAGTGGCTAGAGCAACATAACATCCCGCTTTGGACTCATCCTCTCCATTAAGGACCTAAGAGAGTGGCTCCTCTGAAACCAGAGTCACCCTCTCCACACTTTGCTCCACCCTCTTCACCTGTAATATATCCTAAGTGTCATGCCACTCAGGATCACTGTCCTCCTCTCCGCCCGACTTGTTGGCCTCAACATCGGTCTCCTCCTCTATCTCCTCCCTGTGAACTCCTCAGAATCATATTCTATGTCAATGGGGTCATTCGTTAGCTATGGGCGGGACTAGTGCAGTAATCTGAAGTAAGGGTGCCTGAGGAGCACCGGCTCTCCCTTGAGCTCGTACTACCCACCTAGCTACAATGGGGACACTAGGATTAATAACTGTCCAACCACAGCCTCTAGGACCTCCCCTGGCCTCTCGAACTGATCTATATACTGGCACCACTAGGGGAAGCATACCCACGTAAGGCAGGCCAAACTACTAAGGCACTCGACCAAAAGGATGTATCTCCACCCTCCCCACCCTGTCAACAAGCTGCCCTGTGGTGGAGCAAGAAATCAAAGTAAGAGCCTCCTCGCCCCATAAACCTGCCATGGCCTGATAAGGTGTAGCCTCCATGTCATCAGTGAGTCAAAGAGGAGACTGGCTGGTGAGGTGCTCTGAGCACCGACATGTCTATCCATCTAGATGCCCTCACAGCTCTGGGATCTGCCACCTCTACACCTCTACCATAGGGGATGAAATTGCTCGTAGACCCAGCTCATAACCAGGGTCGGATGGCTCAATGACTTCCCCTATAAATGGACCACCCTGTACAAATCATGGTAGGTAGTCCCAAGTATGTCGGCTCCCCAGGCATAAATCTGGCCATGTCCCTCAATCTGTGCAATGATGGGGGACCAAAAATATAATAAAGTGTCTCCTCCCTTGTCCTCGATCAATCTCGAGGCAAGGATCCCCATGATGGCCTGGTGAATCAAGGGGATAGGCAGGCTAGGAATAGATCAGACCCTCACCCCCTTCTTCGAACCAGTGGAGATAACTGCATCTCCCATATATGAGGCCCACTGTACTGTCTAATTCCTGTGACCCTGCTGTCTCAAGAGTGAGTCCATCTCTCGATGATCGGGACCCCTAGTATACGGTAAACATCCTCTAAAGTAATGGTCCACTCACCTCAGACCCCTGGTAATTGGAAAGTGTTCTGATCTACATCCCAATATGAAAATAAGTCACAGAGTATGTGACTAGATGGTGCAACATGCGGAACCCGTGATATGCACAGTATACCGGCCCTCTGAAGAGTGGCCTGCTCATCCTAAGAAAGGGCATCTAATATTACTGGGAGCCAATCACACACTCTCTTTCTCGGTTCTATCGAATATACTCCTCCCTTTCCTATATACACCCAAAAACACACAAAACAGAGTAAGCTAGAATCCAAATGACATTAGAAAAATCATGAAAGTCAGGTAAAGATGTTAAAAATGCAAAAATGAATCCAAATAAGTGTTATTTAGGAATTTTGTGAAGGACCAATGCCCTAAGTAGGGGCGGCAGTTCTGTAATCACCGCCTTAAAGGTGGCGTGGTCTTGTAACCGCTACCCTGATCAAGGTGGCAGTCATGTAACCTCCACCCTGCCCAGGGTAGCGGTTGTGTCCCAAATATCCATACGGGTCACATGCCCTATATGACACCTAAAATCGCAAATTAATCACATTTTTACTAAAACAGAGCCTACCCAGTAGGTGCCCCCCCTAGATAAACCTATTAAAATTGATATTTTTGAAAATAACCCCCCTATGACAAATATTTTAACATTTTAATCTTTTGAGGACAAAAACGGTAAATCGAGAAAAACTAACCTATGGTCTCATGGGTTGGTGTTCCGCTCTTGGAAGCATGATCACGACCTCTCATCCCGAATGTTTTGACTATACTCTCATGAGAAACCGTCACCATGGGTCCTTGAGCTCAAAATCAAGCAAATCAACATGCGCAAACGAATAAGAAAATGGGCCCACATTTACATATAAAGCACCCTGACTTGTTTTAAATCCCCTTTTCACAAGTTTAGAGCACCGACAAAGGTAAGTTTGTATCCCCTAACAATTGGTACATCCTCATTTCATAATGTTTTAGTATTTATTATTCGATCTTTTTTGTCTATCTGCACTTGAGTCCTCTGTTTATTTTGCAGGTAGCGGGAATTTCGAATGGCGTCATTTCGACAAACGGACGTGTCAGGTATAAGTTCTAACTTTCCCATTTTGGGACCGCCATACTCGGATACACCATTTTACGCCTCTTCATGGTTAAAATGATTCTCTGAGGTCGAAATATGTACGTACCCAAAATTGTACGGTACTACACCGCTGGAACAACATAACACATGCCCCAATGATGATACAGGTCTCCTCACAAGGTGTTTGGGATCCAAAAAATCTCTCTAAGTATGCGTTAACATCCTGCATGTCCTGTTTAGCCCCTGCATGCTTTGTTGTTCTAGTTTCCCCTCTTTTTCCTTTACATTTTGTTCTTTAGATACGAAACCACCGCCCTGCCTAGGCAGTGGTCTCGTGACCGCCACCTAGGCAGGGTGGCGGTCTTGTAACTACCACCCTGCTCAGGGCTGCGGTCCTTCACACATTTTCCATAATGTTCTTTTTAATGCGACTCATGTAAATTTAAACTTTTACCAGATTTTTCTTCACCAACTTTGCTTGTATTAATGATTGTGGTTCCCTAGAATAGTGTTTTGGCATTGTTTATGGTTTAAGAGATCAATTTGGTTTTTACCTTTGGGTAGAAGGAAATTCTATAAATAGTTGGCTTGTGCTCAAGCAAATGGCCCCTCAAATTTTCCTCTGAATTTCTCATTTCAATAGTTTAGCCTTTCAATTTTTTCTTAGGGTTCATAGTTTCATTTTTTGTATGAATGGTTAGTATTGTTTAGCTATCAAAAAGACACATATCCTCCTTTTACAAATCTTGTTATTATGTCATTCAATCAATTGGAGTAGGATAGTTTTCTTTTCAAAAGGAAGCCATTAAAAGTTATAGGTTTTTTTCATCAAATAGGATAGTTTCAGGTTATGGATGTTTTATGTTGCATGACTTGCAATAAATCCTGCTAGGAATTGCATAATCCAAGCTCTATACTCTTGCGTTATCCCTCTCCTACTCGCATTGTATTTAGTCTGTATCCTAAGCCACCATTGCTCAAATATCTAATTCTATTGATGCTAGCATTACATGCTTTTCTGGGATATATGTGAGCACGAAGGAATGAGGAGATCACACTGACGGGACAAGGTCACACACCATTAGCATTCTCCATTGTTCTACAGAATCCAGGTTCTAGATTTCAAAGTTCTAGTTAAAATCATATCAAGTAGAGTAGCCAATCATTTCATTTAAGTTAATTTTACTTTCAATATTGCCAGGGAAGTTGTGGGGATTGATAGTTTCTAAGAAACTATGATTCACTCCTCACTTCTCAGGTAGGATCAAGATTCTTTCAAATAGAGTAAATCAGTTATCAGGTTATTTAGAATAGATCTACAAATTACATAGACAAGTAGCTATACTCGGTTTCTTTGTTTGTTTTAATTGTGTTACTAGTTTAGTTGTCAATTTTAGATATATTAGATAATTGATCTTTAAACTATGTTTAGTAGTTTATCAATTAATATCATACTTAGAAATATACGCAGATATATCTTTCATATTTAGTTTATTATTTCATTAGTTAGCTTTATATCATCTTCTTTTGTATGAACAATCATGGGACCTAGAGAACCCAGAGAATACGTATTCAAGCCAATTGTGCCTCAACCCAATCTTATTATGAAAATAACTTATATATTTTAGAACATTAGAATCTAAGTCTTTTGAACAACAATAGAATTACAACAAATCAACTCACAGTTAAGCGAGTTAAATATAGAAAATGACCAAGCACACACATTTTGGTGAAATCATCCAAACTACAAATTACCCTAGATAAATATCCGCATGACTTTAGAAGGGCTTAAAAGAGAGAAAACATTTAGTTGTGACCCTTTGGTCCCATAGCCAGACGTAGGAGACACTCTCACAGACATAGATACTAGCTTAAGAATTCAGGTTACAGGAATGCCTATGAGTTACTCTTAGAAGATTGCACAACTGTTAATTTTGAACATAGAGGTCGAAAAGGCATGTGTCTATTGGATACTAGGGATTAGGTTCTGATCCCACACATGACCATAGCAGATCCACAACAACCATGAATCTATAGTTTTGACCCACAAATGTCACAACCCAATGAATCCACAGGTTAATCAAACGTAGATGCTGGCTTACACACATTAGTATTCATATCTACTCCACTTCCGCCTATCATCATTGCACAATTATCCTTGTTAGACATAGTAGCTAAAAAAGCTAAAGATTTATGGACTAGACTAGAGAATTGACCATAGAATCTGCTATATATCCATCATCTATCATATGACCCTGTCTGGAGACATGCACGAAACCATCCTAGGTCATTTTCAATGTATCCCACAACCTATAAATCAGATTACTCTAGAGCTCAATATTGATTAGAGTCTTTGAGAATTCATCCTTGCTGACCAATCTATCATGCCAGTTCAGGTTAGGAGGGCCTTATTTTCCTTAGATTCATGCAGATTCGACTAGTGCGCATCAAAGACATAATATTTCTTAACTAGTTTTGCCTATACCCCACGTATATTCCATCCCCATCGGCTGTCTCGGCATGACCTCGGGAGGTCAGGTACGAGGAAGATTTACTTGTAGATTCCCATGCTCATTAGTCACTTTTCCATCGTATAGTATTCTTCTCATGAAAATGGTGTGTAGATTCTTGAAAACAATAGATCTAGATGTTGGGAGTCACTATATGTGTTTAAACAAGGCTCCAAAGGATAGAAATAACTAATTCACACACTATAAATTAGAAATGATGAATTTTAATATTTCAATACATGTCCCACTAGGTGTGCCAAAAATTATTGGATCTCAAAATTACACCCATCCCAGATAAGGAAGAACTAGGGCTTTGAGGTCACATGGGAATGTCTCCAAATTATGGACTTGTGCTTGAGACAGACCTCTAGAGAAGGCTAGATTCCTCTATCTATTTTTAATGCTAAAACTACTCCTGGGAAATGAAATGCATCTACCTATCACTACTCTACGATTCCAAGGGATTACCGTGAGAAGGAGGTGCATGAAATGAAAACCTAAGCTAAGGGGAGGTGATAACACCAGAAAGAAGGGGATGAAAACTCTTAGCCGAGTGAAGTTAACGGAAAACATGCATAGGAAGGGTAGGAAAACATGCCACATTCTGATACAAAATTCAAACACTCATTTTCATGGAGCACAACAAACAAAAACCCTGTAAGAGATATTAATTATTCACAACAAATCAAAAATGCAAAAGAAGGAAAGAAGATGCAAAAAAACTTGAACTAGGCCAGAGGATAGCCATAAAATACAACTTTTATTACTTCCAAAATATCCATAGTGGATTACAATGGTGAATGAGGCAAGAATCAACATGCAATGGCTTAAATTTGAGGACTGTAGCTCAAAATTCCGAAGAACAATGCTTTTAGCAAACCAAGAGGGTCTAACCTTTATAAATGACCAATGTTAATCAATTTATAGAAGAAAGGGGAAAATAAGAGAAGGGAATGAGAGGGAAACTTGGATTTTCAAACCTAACCACCAATAACAAGTAATAAATGACTAAAACTCTAGCTACAACTATGTTGTAGACACAAAATCATGCACTTTGAATCAATATTTAGTTCCAGTCTCATACTACTATTCATATTGTTCTGAAGTGGAAAGAGTAAGAATTAACCCATGTCTCTAGCCATTTTTACATTTTAAGTTGTCGTATTTTTTATCTTACACATGTACTTGCCTAGTCTGAATTGTCACTTTTCATTTTACATATTTCTGATTGGGGCACTCTAGTCCCCTCTTGGGCACCCTAATCCTCTTTACACTTTAATATCACGTGTTAGGCACTTTCTATCGATTTGAGCTTTCTATATTTTTGGTGGTCAACCTTTTCGGGGTTGATTATGAAATTAAAGGTAGAGAATCATATAAATATAAAGTTATGTGACAATAATGAGGTACCAAACACTAAACATCTACTACACAATCTAGAGTTGCATCGATCAAAGGCATATAAAGCTACATTTGCATCCATCTATCTCCATCATGAGGCACACAAGTCTAGTTCATCTAAATCACACTTCATAGGAGGTGAGTCTATTATTTTCATGCACACATTTACTACATTATACATCTAGTCATTTTCTCGCTACTTCACAAAGTGCGATGGACATAAGAGTAACCTAGGATACGATTTGCACACACACACTGTTGGTCTTCAAACTTGCACTGACATCTTAGATATAGAAAATCTGAGATGTTTGAGATCACAATGGAACTATCTCGAAGTTGTGGGACCTTGCATGCTTGAGATGGATCTCTGGAGAAGGTCAGTTCTTCTATCCATTTCTACTGCTACTTCTACTCCTAGTGCTGAAAGGGGGAACTAAGCTAATAAATCCCAAGGGACTAGGGATAGAAGGATAAAATGAAAATAAACTACACTAAAAAGGTGATAGCTCCAGAAAAAGAGGGAAGAACACTATCTGTTCTAAGCAGGAATGAAAAGGGAATGCGGGAAAGGAGGCTAGTCACGATTAGCACAGCTGAAAATGCATTTACCAAATCATTCTCATGGAACACAACTAAATAAGGAATCACAAGGGATGTGCAGTGGCACAACAAGCACATAATGCAAAAGAAAAGGAAAGAAGAAGGAATGCAAACACGTTAGGATAGAGAAGAGTCACAAAACAATGCTTTTATTACTTCCAGAAATACATAGAGATGTTACAATGGCGAAAGAGGCCAATATCCACATGTATGAGCTAGATATAGAGGTCTGTAAATCAGAATGCAAAAAATATGAAGTCCTTAGCAAAATGCGTAAGGATCTAGAGTATCCAACATTAATAATGAGCCAAGCTCTTACATTTATAGATGAATCCATGGAAGAAGAAGAGAAGGAGGGAAAATCTGAATTTGAAATGCAACCACCAACTAGAAGCATTGAATGCCTGTAAATATACCTCAAAATTTGTCAAATGCGAAGCCTTTTTGGTGTGTTAAAGAAGGAAGGAGGGAGAATTAAATTGGGTGGTTAGAGCAACCAGATCTGCTTCATAAATTCTTAGAAAGACATTTTCCCATTTCTAACCTACAAGGTCTGCAAACAATTTGAATTTGAATGTCTAGTGTTATGCCTAGTGTCAACAACTCTCTGACAAGTCCAGTAACACACCGATAAGAGATTTGTAGAAAAAGCTACAGTTTTAAGAGGATGTTAGATCCATCTACACACACAAAACATGTTGCATGCATGAATTTGCTGAAAGGATGGCCAACTATGCAAAATTTTTGTCATTTGTGCCATGTGTCACTCACTAATATGTTGCAATGATTCGGTGCCCTACTGGTGCACTTTGACTGGTTCCATGCGGCACACTCAAGCATGTCAGAGGATGACTTGGTACAGAAGGGTGAAAAGGATGGTTCGAGGGAAGGGCACATAGAAGAAAACAAAATAAGGCGTAGAGGAACACACGCACGATGCACACAAGGAAAGTGGAAAGTTGGTGAGAAGAGAATGCATGGTGAAGGTACAACTATTACAAGATGATGGCTGCAATGTGCGAGAGGGCCAAGGACCTATCTGATTCAAACATATACGAGATGCCCACACAAGGGGAAGATGGAACAATGAGGAAAAAGGAAAGGAAGGGAAGAAGGGGAAGTGCACAAGGGTGCGTGAGGAAAAGAAGTGAATGTGTCAAGGAAACTTCAGTATGCACAATCTTGTAATAAAGATCTCAGATCCAGAAGATGTATACATGTTATCCAAATCACTAGGAGAGTTATTTGGATAACAATGTTGGTGAATTTCGGGGCCATCTGCCTGCTAGATGAAGGAGATCAGTAGCATGAAGCATCCATTGGGCATGGAGTCTACTATGTAATCATTTGAATAACTTCTCTTGAAGGCACTCAAAGGATCATTCTTGACTCTATTTTGAATCTTACAACTGCTGAAAGAAGATCTACATTTTAGAAGCAAAAGAAGAGCATGCGTAGGAAACACGCTAAAGGAAATAACTATATATAAACAAACAATGTGTGCACAATGCACTTAGAGGAATTGAAACTAATCTAATATATACGAAATGATTCAGTAAACTTAATGGAAGGGTTTGAGATATATCCCATTTCTTGGGATTTGCAACGCACCTCCATCAAGATGAATTAACTCAAAAGAGTTAGCTTCTTTACATAAACTGATGATAAATGGGCCACTCTAAAGTGCATCAAACTTTGAATGGCACCCTGGTTTAGCTCTGTCAGCATCCAATTTTAGAATTAAGTCCCCAAATTTGAAAGCTTGGGGCCTATCCTTTCTGTCCAAACCATTTCTTTGTTACTCATTGATGTTGTTCTAGTTTTGATCATGGCGGAGTTTCTTAATTCTTCAAGATTGACCAGCTCTGCCATTCTAATTTCTCTCTGGTCTGCACCCTCAAATTCTAGCTAGGCTTTTGCATTATTTGAGATAATGGTCCGAGGAACGCCAAATGTTGTAATTATACCTTCGAGAAAGTAAAGGATGACTAACTTAGTTGATTCCTTACGTGCAACAACTTCTGTCCATCTGGTGAAATAGTCTGTAGCTATCAGCACCCACATTGTGTCCAGTGCTTGAAGGTAGGTTGAACATGCCTATGAAGTTGAGACCCCGTTGTGCAAAAGGCCGATATGCTTGGATTGGTTGGAGGGAAGCACTGAAAAATTTTTATTTCCTACAAAGAAAGTACATTCCCTGCATTTTGTAAACGACTTGTGTGCATCTGTAAACAGACTAGCCCAAAGGATTCCTACCATTATGATTTTCATTGTTGTAGTTTTGGCATAAAAAGTGTCCACTAGAGAATCCATTGTGAAATTATGCTAACACTTTTTCATTCTACATGTCATTGAATATATTTTAACAACACACCATCAAGAGTTTTCTTGAATACAATTCCATCAATCAAAACATAAGTGATAGATTGTAACCTTAGATGTATTCTCTTTTCCTTGTTCAAACTAGGAGGGTATACACCCTCAGAAAGGAATACAATCATGTCCGTTATCTAGTTACATGCACCAGTATCTGTGTTTTGCTCAAGTTATGCATGCAGAAGACCTTCATATGGAAATAATGAAGTCTTAGATTCAATCTGCACATCTTAACAATCTTCTTACAGAGTGTACTACTACCTCTTACTAGTTTTATGGCTTTGATAGTCACATCATATTCCATGATTTTGGTCACTCATCATGCTCTATTTTCAATGATTTCTTCTCCCATGATGAATTCTCTGATAGAAGAGTGGGATACTAACACCTTAATATGATTTGTGGTGAGCATAATTTTGAATTTCTTGAGTGTGTGCATGATGGCGAAGACCTACTTCTCTGTGTGAATTTATCTTGATTCGTAATTCTTCAGTGTTTGGATGAAGAAAGCCACTGGTTGTTCCATCCCTTGTTCAGTTTCTTGTGTTAGGACAACAACAACACTAATATCAATGCCTTAAGCATAAAGGATGAAATCCTTGGAATAATCTGGTTTGATGAGTGTTGGTGCACAAGAAATTTATAGCTTGATTTTGCTGAAGCTTTCTCTTCCTTCTGTTGTCCATCTAAAGGCTATGTCCTTCTTGATAATTAAGGTGATGGGTTGAATTAGTCCTGCAAAATTCAGGCATAAAATTCCTAGCAAGATTGATCTTACCGAGGAAGGATTGTAGGGATTTATTGTACGCCGGAAGGGAAAGAGCCAGCATGGCTGAAACATGCTCAGGATCAATTGCGATGCCTTCCTTTGAAATCACATGGCCCAAGAAATTTCCCTGTGCCACATTGAAATTACACTTCTTGGGGTTAAGAGACACCCCATACTTTCTACATCTCTCAAAGACTTTCTCCAGGTGCACCATATGATCAACACTCTACTTTGAGAATAATTTTATGTCATCAAGGTAAACAAAGATGAACTCATTGATGTAACCTTAAAAGCAATATCCATGGCACGCTGAAATGTTGTACCTATGCTTGACAGACTGAAGGGAATTTTATAATATGCGTATATTCCCCACTTGGTTGTAAATGCCATCTTGAATTCATCCTCTTCCTTGACCAAGATCTAATTGAAACTTGAATAACCATCTAGCATTGAGAATCTTTGTGCAACAGTCACAGTCTACAGAATCTACTCCATTGAAGAACAAAGGATAATGATCCTTTAGAGATACCTTATTCAAATCTCTGAAATCAACACAGAGTGTGATTTCACAATTATTCTTATGTACTGGAACTAAATTCATGACCCAAGTAGAGTAATTGATGGGAAAAATTATTTTTGCCTCAAGTTTAGATAACTCCTTTCTCATGAGGGGCTCTATCTTTTGATTGACTAGCCATTGCTTCTGTCTGATAGGCTTGATATCAAGATCAAGATCAATGGAGTGTTGACCAACACTTAGATCAAAACCTTTGAATTCTTCATACTCCCATGAGAATATATCATTGTATTTTTGACAGAGAGAGATGAAGGCCTGCTTTTCATTGTGCACACAAGTCTTGCTAAGCAACAACTCCTTTCCACACGTAATAATGACTAGGGAGAAGTCTTCTTGCACAACGTGCATATACTTTTCTTCACCCTTGAACTCATCATTAGGGATAAATATTTGTTCTATGGTGACCATCCCTTTAGGAAACTTGTTTGTCTTCAGCTGTATTACTTGATCACCATAGTTGTCATGCAAGTCAACTTCAATGCTTGATGAGAACTCAGCTTCATTTTGAATTAACTGGACGATTTGTGGTGTCACTTTCAAACACTTTCCAACTAGTATTATTTTCTCGAATGGATGGCCTAATCACCATCTTGATGTGCCGAGTGTTTCCTTTAACAAATTCCTCAGTAGGAGAGAACTGTGAACCAAATGCGACCATTTGATCAGCTTCCTTGCTCATTTTTCTTGGTACCACCTACAGGTTTAGAGAATCAAAGCTTTTAAGGAGGTCCCAAACTATATGTTTATAAGCTTTGAGAAGCTTATTCTTTGTTAAGTACTTGTTGGTAACCTGATGGATAACCAACTCTGTATCCCCAAATATTTTCAGTCCCTTAATCTTCTTCTTTTCAAAAATCATTAGAACATGTGCTAGCACCTCATATTCTGCCACATTATTGGAGCATGCAAACTGCAACCTATGTGCGAAGAATAAGTTCTCATCCTTAGGGGAAATGATAAGCACTTCTATTCTTGAACCATTTCTACTTCTAGAACCATACAAATATAACTTCCATAGACTGGGTTCAACTTGGTCTTTCTTGAGTGCATGTGGAAACACAACTTCTTCTTCAAGAATGCAGTAAGTACCAGGCTCAATTTCATAAGCCTCTAGTTCTTCAGCATATGGTTCAAATTTATGGTGCCTCTCTTCCCATTCATCAAGTACTAGGTTAGGAACAGAGGGTCGAAGAGGCTCCTCTCTAGGAACCAAAGCTTATTCTTGGATTAAATAGTTTACTTGGAGAGGGGATGGGACATATGACTCTACATGATAGGAAAATATTGGTTCAGGTTTTATGGTAAATTAGGTATCATACCTTGTCTTGAGTAACGTATGAGACCAATCAAATGACAATTAACCACCCACTTTTACATTAAATTCTCTTGATAGACATAGGGAAAAAAAAGGAGGTAAGTAAATGATAGATACATATTGAGTTATGGTGAGGCTTGGACATACACGAAGGGTTTACTCAAGATCCTTGATGATACCTAAGGTAGTGACAATTAAGCCATCAAGTTAGAGGACTCCTTTAGACAAGGGGATATACCTAAGACCTAAGACATCAACTATTCTCTTGGGCATAATAGAGGTACTAACACCCGAGTCTATCATGCAGTTATGCATTAGGTGTTTTCCTATAATCAAGGACATATAAAAGGGTGGGGTTTTGACAATTTTACTTACTTGATTCTCCTCTTCTTAGCATATTTTGATAGAAGAACATTATTTGTGTATGGTTGGATCAACGTGTGGGAGTTATGCTAGAGCTTCATACAATAGGTCCCGTTGAGATGGAATAGTCAGGGCATCCCACATTGTGACATTTATATTTGTCTTCTTCATTTGGTTAATAATGCTAAGTGGGAGACCCGTTGACTAGTTTATTTGAGGAAAAACATCCCTTTTTAACTATTCAGGTGCGGAAGCAAGAGTTTTAGCTGAAGCAGGAGCTTGACCTACTAAAGGAGGGGTGCACTCACCACTTTAGGATCCTTGTGTGAGGCCTCTTGTGTAGGGACTTGAGTGCTCTTACTATTATATGTCTTGGCTACTTCCTTTTACTTTTGAGGGTTAGTCTACATTGTTAGGAGTGTGACCTATGTGCACCTAACTCATAACATTCTCTTCTTATATCTTGTGTTGTCTTCAACTTGGGCATGCGGTTTGCTTGTATCATTTGCTCTTTGGTTAATTACACATAATTTCTCAACACCAAAGAACATTAAGTTGGATTAAGGAGGAACCTCTAGACCTTCTTGGTTCTGTATTTTAGGTGCACTTATTGAAGTCTCACAGGATGAAGCATTCTAGATCATATAGGCTTGCAGGCGCAAGCAACATTGGCACCTTGATATTGAATGTGAGGCATATTATAAGGGAAATACCATTCTGACTTCTGGGCCAGACTTGTTTTGAACTGGAACAAGCACTTGACTTGTGTTGGGCATTGGAAGAGAGGGCGCGGGAGAAACAACTTATAAGGGAAGATGTGCACTAGCATGCCATCTATAATTCTACTGGTTGGGTGTGTATATTTGGTTTCCATATTGATTCCACCAAGGATGATTGCTTTGGGTATGCACCTGATTAGAATTTCCTCTATAGGATAACGCCTATTATTTTTATAATGATATGAATTTATTGGACAAATTTCTAATTAGGGTCTTCAAATCTTCATATTCTTTCTGCTGTGCTGGAGAGTATGATGTTTATGCAATAGGTCTACACGACTTTGATATGGAATAGGAATAGGGGACACAGAAGGTTGGGGCACTTGTGACATTTCTGGGAATAAGGGCATAGGTGCTCTAGGAGCTATCTTTCATGCCTGAATAAGACTATTTTTTTCCCTTAATGCAATATTATCAGTAGCTGGTAAAGTCCTACCTCCTATAGATTGAATCATGACTAATATATCATTGTTCAACACCTTTAGATAATATAGAAAATCATGCTGGGTTGTAGGTCTCACCACAAGAGGGATTCTATCCCAAGTCTTCTGAAATATGATGTTGAAATTAGTCATCTGCTCGTTGGGAACCCTCCTTCTTGTTGTTAGTTGCTCCACCAGAGTTAGGTGATCTGAATTTTCTTCAAAATAATTGCAAAGAGTTGTTCCAAGCTCATCCCAGGTGGTAGTAGATCCAAGTCACAAGCCTCGGTACCATTAGAAGCACTTTACCTTCGAAGCAGGATGTAAGTAGCCTAACTACTACATTGTCATGTGTGATCAGGTAGAGCGAACATATGCTTGCTACATCCTAGATATGTTCCTGAGGGGTGACTTGATTTTCACCAGTAAAGCATGGAATACTTTTGAGTGCACCATTTGACATGTCATGTTGCACGACTAGAACTAGGTGACTTCCTACAGTGAATTTATCAAAGCTCCTTAATGAAGGAGGTGGCTGGTGTGCCATAATAGGGCACAGCTGGTTGTCTTTTGTGAGGAGGAGTTGAATGGGCATGACACGCTAGAGATAGAGATACATGTGTGGACCTTCTGGAATGAAATCTTCTTGGGAATAGCTAGAGGTACTTGAAAGAATCTTCAGCTACTGCACTTCTTCTTATATGGACTCTTCTCATGAAAGGTGCTAAGGGCTGCTAAAAACAGAGGTCTACAATTATTGGGAGATGTCAGATGTGTTGAAATGAGCCTCCAAAGGATGAAATACTAAGCCCACACACCAGAATTTAGTAGTATGAAATTTAAGCTTTCATTGTTAGTCCCACCGGGCATGCCAGAAAATTGTTGGTCTTCAAACTTACACCCACGTCTCGGATCTGAAAGATCCGAGCTGTTTGAGATCACAATGGAACCATCTCTAAGTTATGGGACCTTATGCGATTGAGATGGATCTCTGGAGAAGGCCAGTTCCTCTATCTATTTCTACTACTACTGTTATTCCCGGTGCTAAAAGGGGGAACTAAGCTCATAAATGCTAAGGGACCAAGGATAGAAGCATAACATGAACATAAACTAGACTAAAAAGGTGATAACACTAGAAAAAGAGGGGTGAAAACTATCTGTTCTGAGTGGGAATGAAAAGGGAATGTGTGAAAGGAGGCTAGGCACGAGTAGGACAACTGAAAAATGTGTTTACCGGATCATTCTCATGGAACACAACTAAATAAGGATTGGCAAGGGACATGAAGTGGATTAACAAGAACACAATGAAAAAGATAAGGAAAGAAGAAGGAATGAAAACACGTTAGGATAGAGAATATTCACAAAACGATGCTTCTATTGCTTTCAAAAATGCATAGAGATGTGACAATGGTGAAGGAGGCCGATATCTAATGCATGAGTCCGGATCTAGAGGTCTACAACTCAGAAATGTAGAAAATATGAAGTCCTTAGAAAAATACGAAAGGATCTAGAGTATCTAACGTTAATAATGAGCCCAACTCTTACATTTATAGATGAATCTATGGAAGAAGAAGATGAGGAAAAATCTGAATTTGAAATGCAACCACCAACAAGAAGCATTGAATGCCTCCAAATCCTCTTGTAAATATGTCAAATGAGCTTCCCCAATCCTATTTGTTGTGTTGAAGAAGGAAGGAGGGAAAATTAAAGTCAGGTGGTTGGAGCAATCATATCTACTTCATATAATGCTTAGAAAGACGTTTTCCCATTTCTCACCTACCAGGTTTGCCAAAAATTTGAATTTGAATGTCTAGCACTATGGCTAATGTCAGTATCTCTCTGATAAGTCCTAAGCATGTGCTAGCCAGAGCTCTGTAGAAAAATATACTAGCTATCAGAGGATGTTAGACCCATCTATGCATGCAAGACACATGACGTATGTGAATTGGCTGAAAGGACGGCCAACTGTGTAAAATGTTTATCATTTATACCATATGTCACTCACTAATTGTTGCAATGATTCAAAGACCTAGTGGTGTGATTTGACTAGTTACGAGTGGCACACTCAAGCATGTCAGAAGATGACCTGGTATAGAAGGGAGCAAAGGAGGGCGTGAGGGGAAGGGCGCGTAAAAGAAAAAAGAGTAATGTGTAGAGGAACACGCACAAGGGGAAAGTGAAAAGATGGTGAGAAGATAACACATGGCCAAGGTGTAACCATTACAAGGTGATGGGCATGACATGCAATAGGGCCAAGGACCTAACTAATTGAAGCATGTGCAAGCCATGCACGCAGGGTGAAAGGATGTCAAGAGGAAGGTGAATGTGTAGAAGATACATGTGCAAGGGGAAGATGGAAATAATAGGAAAAAGGAAAGGAAGGGAAGAAGGGGAAGTGCACAAGGGCACATGAGGAAAAGAAGGGAATGTTCCAAGGAAACTTGAGTGCATGTAATCTTGAAATAAAGAGATCAGATCCAGAATATTCCAAATCACTAGGAGAGTTATTTGGATAACACACACCTAAAACTACATTGGGTCTGAGATGTAGTGCAATGATCAGTGATATGTTTATAAATTTTGTAGTTGAGGAAAGTCCAACCCTTTCATATGCATCTTTCTTTTTTTATAGTTATGATGCTTTGTCTGGGGTTTTGTAGGTGATTCTTCCATATTTGGATTATAATGAAATTCAGCGCAGTTAAATGACATTAGTGTGACAGGAAGCAAACACAAGAGAACATCCAACGATGCTCTAGAGGAGGTTCCCTTGGTGATTTCTATAGACTAGGGTCCCAAATATTATATTAGGGCACCTTAGTAACTCCTATTCCCTTTCTAAGCACCCCAGTTTATCCAGATAGCTCAGATATGTAGCTTCTTTGGCTTATGTGAAGCTTTTTCCTCCTCTTGTTTAGCTAGTCCTCTCTATGACACAGTCCCGCATCTTTGTCGAATCAGCTAAGGTGTTTCTTAACCCTCTCTTGTATATTAGGATTTTTCTATTTCACTTGCTTAATTGTTTGGGTACATTTATCGTTCATTTACTCTTTTATCTTACTTTTTCCATGGCATTAGTTTACACTAGAATGGATAATAATATTTCCTATTTTAGTTAATCAAATGTCAGATCCACCTCCCCATGCCATCTTATCTTAAAGAATAATGAAGGAGACAACATCTAATAAAATATAGGTGGTTGAGTTGACTGAATTTGTGCATTAATGGCTGAATTCACATTTACCCATTTCACCTATGAAATCCTACCCAAAATATGATTTTGAAAATCCTAGCATGTAGCCCATGTCAACATCTTTCCAACATGACCAAGCATGCCAAAATCTTAGCTATGTAGAAGAAGTTACGGTGATTTGAAGTTTACAGTAAAAAGGAACACAAAAAGACAAATGGCATGCTCAGATCGGCTGAAGGATTCTATTAATTATGTATGTGTTTTGTATTTTTCTACCACAGGTCATGCATTCATTTGATGCAAGGATTTGGTACATAGTTGACATGTTCTGATAGGTTACATCTTGTTCACTTTATCTGGTAAGTCAGCACATGGCACTCCATGAATGACGCAGAAGATTTCACTTTGTGTGGGCTCAAGAGTAAGAGGTGTGAGAGGAAATAATGTATAGGTCTGCAATTCCATATAAGGAGGTGTGTGAGGAGTGGGAAATTAATGGCATGTGGGAGTGTGCTAAGAGGACAATACAAGGGCATGCGAAGGAAAATTAGTTTGCACAGAAGAAGTGTCTGAGACTTAGGCAGAAAAAGGCATGCATATAAGGTATGTTGAAGAATTAGAGAAATGTAAGGAAAGTCTATAGGTACATGTGGAAGGGTGCAAAAAACTATTGGAAGAAGGTGGCTGTGTGTAAAATACATGCAAAGGGGAACTAGAAGGAAAGATAATAGGATGCTAAGGAGGAAAGTGGAAGCATGCAGAAGGTGCATGTGAAGAATTACATCTAAGCAGACCATGCACGTAGATTGAAAACTTGGACTCAAAGCCAAAATGGGGTTGTAAGTTGTCAAAATAACTAGGGGGTTATTTTGGACAACAACTACCTATAAAAAATCAAGAAAAAATATAAAAAAATAATAAGATGAAGTTCTTTAGTTAGACCGATATTGAGAATCACCCTAATTTTGATGCACAGAGCATTACACTACATTTCAAACTTAATGTAGTTATCCTAATTATTTATAAAGTGTGAGTATAACTAAAAGTATTGACCTAGTATTTTCTCTCTCATTTCTATAGTGATAACATGCTAAATTAATTTTTCACAAGTGAAGTATTTATATGTAGACGTTGGAATTAGAATTATTCCCCCTTGTGTTGTTCAATGTAGTATGTACTAGTAACTCATACTTCACTTTTATCAATATGTGGCAGAGGAATAAGTGCTTGCTAAATGGAAAATTATTCGTATATAATTTTATATACATGATTTCTCTCATTCCAAAATTTAAATTTAGTGATGTAAAAATCCAACCCAAAAATGATACCACAAAGATATAGAAGTAATGGAGGATCCCAATGGGAAAAGGAAACCCAAAGTTAAGATATTATAGGATTTTATATCTCATGTTAGGAATGTAGTATGGTCTTGCCAAATTTTTATAGTCTTAGAAAAAAATCAATATAAATTAAACAGTAAATTGAAAATTTTAGAGATGTCTATGCAATGACACAAGTACATATGAAAAGGTCAAATAAGTCAAAAACCAAAATATGGTTAAGAAATATAAGGATAAAACATCAATGATATTTTTTCAAGTTTAGGTGTATACATCTCTCACCTATTTATACTAGTGAATGAAATGTACTAGTTTTAAAGAGAAAATTATCATACACAATAGTGTCAGAGTAAACAGAGCTCTAGGAAAATTTAGAGGATAAGAATAACGTATAAAATAATGTGATTCATAGGATGGCCAATGGGGAGATAGGGAAGAAAATGTTATTGGTGTTAAAAGGGAGTAATAGATGGGAAATTCATACTTGGAGATATGAAGGTTGTATTTGGAGTATGAAAATTGTTGGGGTGATCAATCCCCAATAAGTTATTCAAAACTATATGGGATTTGTATGTCTTGAAACCAAGGGAAGAGCGGAATAGATCTACATGTTCTCCCCAAAGAAATGCTTCCCAATATACAATATCATATTAATATAAACAAATATAGGTCCCAAAATTTGAAGAAAAACTAACAAATTCAAAGGGGAATGATGTGTCATGCACCAACTATGCATTATATGTATTTAAAGTAGTAATTGTAGTATTAATGGTATTTGATTTTGATTATTCTTTTCCCCCACATTTACAATAAATGCAATAGTGATTTCATTTGTAACCTGGTAAATCTAGTATTTAATGATTATTTGTAGTTGTAGTTGATCATTGAGTTATTATTTTATTATATTTTTTTATAGAGTCCATATGGTTTCATTGTATAGTCGACCCATATATGTGGCTTCGTTTCGACGAAAGGGATGAAATGAAGTGGAATCAGAATGGAGAGTTATTGATAAGATCGTTATGATTGATTTAGTGGTGGAAACTACATATCTTGAGTGTCCATATTATTGATTGAAATAATGTATATATTAGTAGTATTGATAGTGAATTTTTAGTGATTAATGATTGCAATAGTATTTGAAAAGTAGTACAAATTGTATTTAACTTATTATAATTTTTAAATGAGATAATACCTAAATAGTAAATTAGAATGAAAGCACAATAATAAGGAAACCTTACTGTATAACAACATTAGATGTGACATATAATGAATTCTCAAAATAACATACAAATTAAGGAAATAATGATCCCAATATTTAAAAGAACACACAAAATTGGTAAGCACAAACCGAGATAATGACTATAAAGGATTGAGGAACTAATTAAATAGTTAGTTCTAATTTTGGTTGATAATAATAGGATAATTAGTTGATTTACTATAAATATAATGTTACAAAAGTCAAATATTATTTCATTTGCAATGTGATTGATAAATTTTTATTATTTGAGTGAAACAAGGTACCACGCACTAGGGATACCTTATGCTCATGGTTTGACAAAATTGTGGGTACCATTTAGTCCTAGATAGCTGAAACTTAGTAAGTTGTTAAAAATTTAGTTTTTTGTTTTAAATAACATCCTATTCTAGCATTTTTGTTTGATTTTTAATTTTGAGGAATTTAAACATAATAGGGTATATAGTACCCAACAATCTAGTTGTTCCCTAAACAGAAGAACCATATAATTTGGTATGGTTTTTAACCTATTCTATACAGTATAGTCTAAACCTATAACATAGTGTGATAAAGGTTGAATGAGTCTTATTGTATATTTTAAAAAATAATATGTTTCATTATGGATTTTGATTAGTCATTGATATCACATGTTATAATACATGATACATGTTTATATATTCATGATTATTGCTGGATGTTTTGGGCATTGATATTTTTGGAGGGATACATATGTAGACTCTAATTTTATTAGGATTGGATGATGGGGCTTGGGACACAATAGATAATGATGTATTACAAGTTCTATATTGAGGAAGGTGCCACCAAATATGATTTTAAATACAACATTTTGTGAGAGGTCAAATGGAGACATATGTATATATTGAATACCAACATGGGAAATGAATATTGCATTTTTGGTTATATACCATATTTTGAGGATGTCCATAGTTGATGAGATAGTAGATTTATCTCCACTATATTTGTCATATAAAATCCAACAAGCTCACATATTTCTATTAGGCATTTGTGGTATGGAAGATCCTTCATTCTATCAAATCCTATTATTTTGAAAAATACTTCGTAATTACAAAAGTTCATTTCAATTTGGTTAGCTTCATTCATAACTATGGATATATCCATGGTGTTCATATCATATAGGATGTGGGAAATATCCCAATTATATATTTTCCCACATATATAGGGACTTACATTGATATATGTTAGATATTTAACGAGGTGGTTTGGTAGTGGTTAAATTACTACACATATGATCCTACAAGCATATAACAATTATGTGGTTGACTAAGGGACTTCTGGTCGAATGGACCCATCTTGATATAGTCCGAAAGTGATGGGTATTGTTGAGTAGGTTAGACCTAGATACTATGTCATATAGGGCTCTATTGGATAGGTTAACCATGAGAGGGGTCACATGGAGACCATATACATAATTTATATACTAGGTAGAGGATGTCATAGGGATGCAAAGGATAGGGAGCATGATGTGGTTGGAGGATTAGTTTCTCATTTAGGTGGATTTGTATTAATCTAAATGAGTCACATAGAAATTTGGATCAGTGTAGGATGTGCTCCTAAAAACAATTTGTGAGGGAACTCTACTCAAGAAAATTTGATGGATGGTAGTTATAAAATGCCTACTCTAGAATAGTTGATATCCGGGAACCTACATAGGAGGTGGATCTATTAATGGAGTTGAGTGTCAAGGATAATTCAAGTTTCATATCAAAAAACATACCCACTGGGTTTTAATTTTTTTGTGATAGTAGGTGTGCCAAGAGGTGGGGTTCCACCACGAGGCTTAGTTTTAGCAAGTATATCATAATCAATAAGAGGTGATGGTATTATATGCATATATGCCATTGCTTAAGATAATGTGTCATTATTTGTTACATAAAATGAGTTATTTATTATTTGAGTATTGTAGATGGTGATAAATAGATGCTAGAAATTTATGAATTCTTATTGAGTGATTCCTAATATATAAATTATTTTGATAGTTTTTGATAATTCCTATACGATTAACATTATAGATACATGAGTGTAGGGATTGAATCATAACATTCCATGTGATTCCATGGTTAGAGATATTTTAAATCAGATTGATCATATCGCAGGAGAGAACACTTACTTGTTTGACCTTGTTTCCATGTTGATGGACACATGTACAATACTATAGTGTGATATGTAAAATATCCATGCGTAGATGGTGTAACAACCACAAAATTTGCACACGAAACGCAAAACCAAACAAATGTTATAATATGAAAATTATGGAATAAAATTTTTTTGTTAAGGGAAACGAAAACGATGGTAAGGTTAACCTTTGGTTTCAAATGGTTGTCACAAAATTACCTAAATAATATTTTTAAATAAAAGAATGGATTTAATCTATGGTTAGGTTTAAAATATTTCATTCAATTAATCCTAAATTAATTTAATACAAAGGATTTCTAAGGTCATGCAATAATTTAATAATTAAAGTCCAAGTCTAAATAACCCTTTTATTTACACAATGCTATTAATTTAATTTTCCAAAATAAAGGGGTCTAAACTATTAAGGGAGAGGGTTTAATTAAAATTCCCTAGGTCATGACCTAATTAATTTTAAAGTAACAAAGGAAATAATTCAAAAGGAAAAGCTAAATTTTAAATTACTTTCAAACCACACAAGTGGCCCCATTCAAAACAAGGCCCATGTGATCAAATGATCATCTCACCAACCCTAACCTAACAATTGTAGGAGACAATTTGGGCCATTAGATGAATCCAATCTAGGCCATTAGATGAAGAAATTTCAATTTAAACCTAAAATATCTAAGGATTTTATACATTTCTTTCACTCATTTCTTCATTTTGTTTTTGTAGGTTAAGGGGAGGATGAAGAGGAGGAAGCCATGGATGAGAAGGGGCTGAAAGAGTTGGTGACAATTTTATCAAAAACTGTGCACCACGATAAAGTTACACTCTAATGGAAACGTAATAGCTCCAGCGTAATCACAAGGATGAATCGATCAATCAATGGAAGAGCTTTCACATAGAGAAAAGACAACGGAGTGTCTTGGCATACTCATAAATGTCAAATGAAGCGATACATATAGGGTGTTAAGTAACCCTAGTGCATGACACACAAGCAAACCCTAAACCTAACTCTAAACCTAACCCATGTGATATGACCCTCCATATGTGTAGAGGACATATAGGATCCCACACACCAACACCCCCCTTCATTAAAGTTGGAGTAGCAGCTATGATGATTCAGACAGAAAAAGAAGACACTCCTAAACAACTAAGAAAGATGTGTCAATGGGGCCCGACAACTAAAGGCCTGATAAGGTGCCCATATACAAACAACATCTTCCTAGAAGAATAAGAAGAAGAGAAATGGGTCTCGACATAAAGCCTGATGAGGCACTCGTGCAAAAATAGAAGTCCTAAGAAGTGAAGGCAAACCCAATGGGAAAAACATCCACCACAAAATAACAAAATACTCTCTAATCTAAGAAAGATGCCAAAGATGGGTTCTGGCCATAGACTAGCCTATAAAGGTAGCCATGTACAAAAGGGAAATCTCTCAGAAAGATGAAAAAGAGAGAAGAAGAGGGAGATGAGATGGATGCAGAAGATGCCATTGATGGATCCGAACTTTGCAACTCTAAGAAGTCTCCAAGAAGAATGTCGATGATGAGATCCTCTGCCTCTAGACTGAAGAAGAGCCATCCACACAAAACTGTGTGGCTGCCCTTAGGAAGGACATAAAATATGTGCTGGAAATATGCCCACTCCATGAAGGAAACCGAAGGCAATGGCACGAAGAACTCTGAGTCTAGTCCATGAAAGTGTGACATAGGGCTAGCAAACGAGTACCAAGGAGCCGAAGGTAATGTGATGAGTGTAGAACTGTTAGATTATGAAGGGTGAACACCTATAGAAAGGATGTCCAACTAATTTGAAGGAAATAAAACATCCCCCATGATAGAAAATGGATCCATAACCAAGGGTGGATCAATGAAAGTCTCCAAAAAAGTGGAAGTGGTAAGAGTCCCAGAAGCGGCACTCCCAACAATGGAGATGATGAACTCCTCTAAAATACCTACAGATGGATGAGGAACCTATAGTACATCACAAGTGTACTGTATAGAAGACTGTTCAATATCTGATGAGATGTGGGATGTGTCAACACTCTCTGGAATAGTGAGAGGAGGAGAAGAGTCCTCTATAGTACTCTCGACATCAGAACTAGGTACACAACCCTCGTCATCAGAAGTAGATCCAAGTGATTCTATGTTAGTGGAACTATCATCACATGAAGAAATAGATGAGACAATAGAATCAGAAGCAGAGGTTAAGAAAGAGTGGGATCTAATGAAATCTGAGTGAATATGTCTCATATCTGAAGTATCTCCAACTAAATCTCTAGCACTTTGCAAAGTTTTCCTAGCCCAAAGAGGACCAGGAGAATCAAGCTCAAAGTTAGAAGATTCTTCACTCGAGTGAGAAGGGACATAGTCCTCATCATCACTATTTTCAGAATCGGAAGACTCAAAATTCTGAGGGTCATGAAGAGGAGCATGCTCAACAACATCATCATCTGAGGAGTCATAGTCCAAATCAGAGAGCTGAAGAACCTCAGTAGGTAGAGAAGTATAAGTCCAATAGGACTTAACGCTTCTCTCAATATCAAGCAATGAAGTGGGCATCGAATTAGAAGTAAAGTGGGAAAAGGTATACAACCATGAACTGTGATCTGCCTTTCCCTCAACCATTGTAGTGTCATCATTAAGCTCACGAATAATCACTGAGTTAGGACCAAATTCCACTCGCATTGCTTCACCAAGGTGAGTAATTTGGTAAAACAATAGGAGATTGGTAGAGAGATTAGGAACACTCAACATGTGGTTAAATATTCCCCCATCTATCTCTACCGATCCACTACCGGAAACTGAAACTTTCGTGTTATCACCCAACGTGATTTGGAACATATTACAATGTTTGATGTTGAAGAACTTAACATGCGAAGAAGCCATGTGGTTAGAGGCACCAGAATCTATAATCCATGTCAATTAAGGAGCAACTCGAGCTACAAGGGCCTTTCCTTTCTTCTTATCAGATTTAGAACTTTTTGCAGTAGAAGACTCGGCCTTTAGAGCATTTTTTTTTTATAGACTCAGGAACACCTATTTGATTTTTCTCAAGTAAATGAGTAAGGTGATCAATTTTTTTTCTCATACACATATGCTCTTTATGACTAGGATTCTTGCAATAGGAACACAAATACTTTTCTTTCTGTGCTCTAGGCTCAAAATTTGAAGCATTTGTGTTAAATTTAGTTTTCATCTTGGTTTCCTTCTTAGGTTGGTCCTTTTTCTCTATCTCATTATCGGTCTTCTTTTCCTTACTAGTATTTGCTACAAGGGCATGTGAATTGGAATTGATAGACCCCATTTGAATGAGTTTGTCCTATTCTCGAATGAGTTGGGATGAAAAATAGTCAAAGGAGGGCATATTCCAATCCTTTCCCAAGGTAGATTTTGTAGCGTAAAAAGTCAACATGAAGACGGAGTATTCGGGACCTAACTTAGAAAGAATCGAAAAGATCAATTGGGAATCTTTCTTCTCTACTTGACATTCCTTTAACAACAATCTAGTGTGTATAAACTTAGAGAAAAATACTTGTAGGTTTTCACAATCACTAGAATTTAACCCTAGTAATTTGTTTTCCAACTCATGCGCTCTCATGTCATCTTGTTGTCCAAACATTCCATCTAATGTTTTCCACACAGAATTATGTGTTTTGGACAACTCAATGTGTAAGAGCAAGTAAGGAGAAACAAACATGCAAAGAAGACCTAAATCTTCATCACTCCGGTTTAACCACTTAGATTTTTCAAGATCGTCATTTGGTTCAGTCTCAGTTCCCATGGTGATGCGTAGTAACCCTTTATCCCGTAGTTTCATAATTATTTTTGATCTCCATTCGAAGAAGTTGAACGACGGAAGCAAAGGAATTGAAAGTGCATCCACAATGAAGAGAGAGAAAGAATGCAGAAAAGACACACAAGAATCACAACCACCCAAGACAATATAATAACCCCCTATTTTTGGAACTTTATATTTTAGTGCGTTGAATACAATCGGGTTCGAGCGTGTGCTTAGAAACACTTGGTAACTCACCTTGCAATCAACGTAATAACGCACAAGAGAGGAGACGACAATTGTGTTTTGTGGAGTGCAACAAAGTGAAACCGTACACAAGCACAATTGTAAAAAATTAGGAAGGAGGCGAAATCAAATCCTGGTTGTGAGAAAAATCATCTCACATCGCAAAGGATACCCCCTTGCTACAAACTGTGGCAGATGCGCTCGCTAGTCGCAAGCAATAATAAGGGTAAAATTCAATGTTTTGAACTCAAGATGAGTTTAAATGATCTTCAGAACATCGGAAAGGCATGTGGAAGACAAAGAGGTGCTCAGAGTGTTACTGCACACTTGAGTGCACGATTAGTAAAAAAATCAACAATAACGCTTTTAAAAAAAATTACCATTTTGAAACATCTGATTTATCTTATTTTAGAGCTTTTGGAGTTAAAAAAAATGATAAAAAAAATTTAATAGAAATACAATTTTTTAAAAAATTGACTAATAAAAAAAGAAGGTTAATTTTGAAATTAATAAAACTAGATTTAATTAAATTAAATCTAATTAATTTCAACTATTTAAGATCTAACAAAAAATTAAATCCTAATTAAAATTTTAAATATACTCCCCTTTTTAAAAAAACACCTCAAATTTTAAATTGTAGAAACTTGCCTTAAATAAATTAATTTGCCTTAAAGTGAATCTCTCCCTAGTTGGTAAGTTTCTAGGCTCCAAACCTAACATTGATTTCATTAGAAAATGGGCCTTTTGAAAGTGGAAACCAAAATGGGATTTGAGCATTACCATTATGTCATGGGGTTTTTTTCTGGCAAAATTTAATCAACAGACGTATTTGGAATCGTTGCTTCTAGGAGGACCGTGGTGTCTGGGTAATATGGGTCTCTTTTTTAAAAGATGGTATCTTGGGTTTGATCTGAACATTGAGAACATAAACACCATTCCGGTCTGGTGTAGACTCCCAAGACTACCTCTGCAATTTTGGGACAATGAGATTCTATTAAATATTGCTAAATGCATTGGTGCTCCGATTGGGCTTGATGGGCCCTCGAGGAACAGATCCAGACTAGCTTTTGCTAGATTCTATATTTCTTCTAAAATGGAGCAGGAATTACTGGAACATATTATTTTGCAATCTAAGTATGGCATATGTCATCAAAAGATCGAATATGAAACCTTTCATTTGAGATGTAATCAATGCCATTGTATAGGGCATTTCACCAGAAAATGCCCTAATAAGGAGATCTCCCAAGAGGATAAAGAAAGAAAGAATGAAAAAACTTGAAGGAGATTCAGTTCAGGCACAGGAAGCTAGGATGATAGATATAGAACCTAAACATAGCCAAAGGGAAGAAAAATCCTTTAACCAACCTGAGTGGAACTATAAGAAGAAATAAAAAAAGGGGTTTAAAACTCCAATCAAGAAACCTTTGGTCTGTAGGAAACTTTGGCATCCAAAAACTCCAGTGGCAGTTTCACTCAGAGTACCCACAACCACCAAAGAATATTTATATATGTAAAATCCAGTAAAGGTGGTTTTGGAGGTTGACAAACAAAAGGGAACAATAAAAGTAAATATTCTTTCTAAGGATCTAGCTTAGTTTGTGGAAACTCAAAATAAAACTAAGGTAGTTGAGATAGATCAATTGATTCCTTTGTTCAGCATTGAGGAAATTTTGGATGAGGAAAAAGAAAGCATGGAACCAGAAGAATCATTACAGAAAATTTCTCTGTGGGAAAACAATAAAATTTCACCTAAAAATGGGAAAAACCTATTTAGCAACAAATTAGCAAACTTACAACATGTTGACGATAAAAAGGGAGAGAAAGAGGATGGGGAAGTAACACCACTCAGAGAAAACATTCTATATGAGGAAGACTCAAATCTAACTACTTGATTTACAGAGCTCATCTCTAAAGAAAAAGAAGAGAATGAAAGGATTTGAAAAGATTCTAGATTCACTCTATCATGACAAAAAAAAAGAAAATTGACAACTGGGGAATTTCAACATCCAAAACCACTAGATCATCTACTAAAAAAATAGTAGATTTTGGAAGCAACTCTAAAAGAGGAAGACCCTCAAAGAAGGCCCTTAGAACTAAGAGAACATAGGAAGACATTGCTGATGGCACTCAACGGCAACTGAACCATCAGGCAATCCCAACAGCTACATATTTTAAATGAAGATCATCTCATGAAACATTAGAGGTCTGAATGGAAACTCCAAACAAAGAATAATCAAGGAGTTATGGGATTCTAGGAGACCTATCATTTTGCTTCTGCAGGAAACTAAGATGAACGCTAAGGTTCTTGAAATTATTAAAAAGAATTTCTGGGAAAATTTTGACATGGCTACGGTGGATTCTCAGGGTGCTTCAGGAGGCCTAGGCTACATTTTGGAATAAAAGGCATTATACTGGTAGATTCTTTCTGAAACCAATAACCATCTTGCTATTAAATTTCATGCGATTGAGAATAATTGTGACTGGATCCTTTCTAATATCTATGCCCCTAATACGGTTATTGGGAGGAGAAAACTCTGGACTGATCTTAAGACTTTCAGAATTCAACATAATACTGCCAACTTTCTTATTATGGGAGACTTCAATTCTCCTTTAAACCCAGGTGAAAAAGAAGGAGGAAACTCTAGTTTTTCCATAGGCATGGATGAATTTGTAGATTTTGTTGCTGACCTAAATCTCATGGATGTGGGTCTTCATGGTAATCAATTCACCTGGACTAACAGAAGGTTGGGGAAAGACTTAATTCAAGTCAGACTTGATAGAGCTCTTTTCTCTGCTAGTTGGATCCTTAATCAGGATTTCCATCTTACTTCCCTACCCAAAATTGGGTCAGACCATAATCCGATTGCTTTAAAACTTTTCAATTGGACTAAGCCCACTAGGAGTTCCTTCAAATTTGAAAAGATGTGGATGGAACATGATGATATCCATGATAGGATTAAGGAATGGTGGATTTGGGATGGTGAGGGCACTGCTCAGTTTAGGCTTATTCAGAAACTTAAAAATGTCAAAAAATAGGTTAAAATCTGGAACAAAAAAGTTTTTGGGAATGTGTTTGAAAAAAAAAGGAATTAAAGCAAAAGATCCAAGATTTAGAAATCAAGATGAATTCAAAGGGGAGATCTCTTGAAGATCAATCAGTGGAAAAGAATATTCTTTCAGAGCTGTATACGGTCTATAGCAGAGAAGAATCCCTATGGAGACTCAAATCCAAGGCTATTTGGCTGAAAGAAGGAGACAGAAATACAAAATTCTTCCATATGATCACCCTGAAGCATAGAGCCTGCAATAGGATAATGGAAGTTGCTAAAGGAAATGGCACTGTTATAAAATACCCATGGAGAATCAAAGAGGAAGCTCTCAAATTTTACAAAAAATTGCTTAATGAGAAGAATATCATTAATGATGAGGCAGTCTCTTTCATGTTGGAGGCTATCCCCCAAGACAAAATTGAAGAGCAGAGATTTAAAGACATCACTAAAATTGTCACATTGGAAGAACTTCAAAAAGTTGTGT
The DNA here is from genome assembly GCA_019776745.2 of Taxus chinensis. Taxonomy (NCBI): domain Eukaryota; kingdom Viridiplantae; phylum Streptophyta; class Pinopsida; order Cupressales; family Taxaceae; genus Taxus; species Taxus chinensis. Next base: position 831,009,652 of record CM034146.1, read on the forward strand.
TCACTCTAGAAGGGGATAAGGCACCGGGTCCGGATGGTTTCTCAGTCAACTTTTTTCAGAAGTTTTGGGAAATCTGTTCGGATGATCTTCTCAGGGTGGTGAATGAATTCTATAGAACTGGTGATCTTTTGAAAGAGCTGAACAACACCCACATTGTGCTTGCTCAAAAAAAATGGACGCTAAGGATTTCAAAGACTTCAGACCCATCAGTCTGGTGAATGTTATTTATAGAATTTTTACCAAGATCATTGCTACCAGACTTCAGTTCATTCTGAATGATTTAATATCAAAACAACAGAGTGGTTTCATTAAAGGCAGGATTATTTAGGATGGAGTGATCATGGTTCATGAGACCATTCACTCTATGGATAATAATAAAAAAGCTAACATGGTCCTTAAACTTGATATGAATAAAGCCTTCGATAAAGTCTCCTGGGCCTTTCTTGACAAGGTTCTGACAAAATTTGGTTTTCTAACTAAATTCAGAAAAATTATCAAGGCATGCATCACTACGGCCAGATTCTCAGTGGTAGTAAATGGAGAGCCGGTGGGATTTTTTACTAGCAGTAGAGGGCTAAGGCAAGGAGATCCCATATCCCCTTTTCTCTTCATTATTATGGCTGAAATAGTCTCAGCAGAACAATTGATAAAGCAGTCACAGATGGTCTTCTTAAAGGATCTAAGCCCACTTCCACTAACCAAGTAACTTCTCATCAGCAATTCACGGATGATACAATCCTTCTTTTAATGGCTTCAATCCTTGAAGCTAAGGCAACAAATTCCATTATGAAATTATATGAATCTGCTTCTGGGAAAGAGATTAATTTTGATAAAAGCTCAATTTTCTTTTTTAACACCCCTGGGGAAAGACAACTTAGAATTGCTAAAATTTTGGGATGTAAAATCAATTCACTCCCCACTACTTATTTGGGGCTCCCCCTTGGTACTAAAAAAGTATCAACCAAAATTCTGGAATGACCTGTTGGAAAGATTCCAAAAGAAAATGGCTGGGTGGAAAGGAGCCATTCTGTCAAGTGCTGGTAAGTGTCTGCTCATAAAAAGCACTCTTCAGAATCTGCCTATATATATCATGTCTCTCTATAATATCCCTTCTGTCTTCAGAGAAAAAATTGAGAGGATTCAGAAGCACTTTTTATGGCAGGGAATGGAGGATAAATTCAAATATCACTTGGTAGCTTGGGACCAAGTATGCACTCCCAAAAAAATTGGGGGCCTGGGTATAAAAGACATCAAAAAAATGAATGGGGCTCTAATTGCAAAAATGGGCTGGAGAATGCTCTCGGAGAAACAACCCTGGATTGAACTAATTAAGGCCAAATACCTTAATCAACAAGCAGCCATTTCTTTTCTTCAGGAAGAGCATCTTCCTTATGGATCCATTTTCTGGAATAATTTAGTTCAGATCAGGAATTTCATCAAACAAGGAAGTAAATGGAAAGTGGGGAATGACAGAGATATAAATTTTTGGGGGGATAACTAGTCTAACTGCAGTCTTATTGACAAATTTGGAGCAGTCAAAGACAGCCTTGAACAAAAGTATGGTACTAGAATCATGGATTACATAGACAGGGATGGCAACAAGAAGAAATGGAAAAAAATCTCTGGGGATAGAGATGATCTGAACCACATGATGTCCTCTTTGTAAGATCATTTGGACCTTATCCCCTTAAGTCAGTTGGATGTTAAGGATGAATTGGTCTAGAACAACTCTATTGATGGAGAGTACTCTGTTAAATCTGGATATAATTCTTTCTTTGAAACTGTTCAGAGCGAGTTCAACTGGAGCAGGATTTGGATGGCTGAGCTTACACCTAAAATCAATTTTTTCTTTTGGCTTGCTCTCAGAGGCAGAATTCTCACCAATGACAACCTGATAAGAAAAGGTTTCATAATGCCAAATAGATGTCACCTTTGTAAAAAATAATCTGAGGATATCAGACACCTGTTAGTCCATTATGAGTATGCCACTAAAATCTGGAGTTTTGCCTTTTCTAAATTCAAAGTTTACTGGGCTGTGCCGAAGGATTTCATCCAGTTTTGGACCCAATGGAACCCTCCTTTTAAACACTGTGTTGTGAGAAGACTCTGGAAACTGGTAATGCCCCATATTATTTGGAGGATATGGAAAGATAGAAATGACATCATTTTTAGAAATATTAAACAACATTGCAAGCTCAGCTTTGTTAAGATTACTAATGCTGTCAAAGAGAACATCGAAAGATTCAAACCTCCCAAGAACAAGAATTATCCTGAAAATGAAGAGCATATTTTGTCCAACTGGAAGATTGGAGTTGATAATATTCAGAATAGCATCATTTCCAGCATTGACAGGTCTTTGATACATTGGAACCCTCCTGATCTCAACTGGCACAAGCTGAACTTTGATGGGGCTTCTAAGGGTAATCCTGGGATTGCTGCAGGGGGAGGAGTGATTCGAGACCATAGAGGTAGTCTGATTGCTGCCTATGCTGGAAAAATGGGGATACAAACTAACCATTATGTTGAAGCCTTGGCTGCTCTATGGGGGCTTAGAATTGCTCAGACACATAACATTCAAGAATATTATTCTGGAAGGAGACTCACTAAACATCATTAATCATCTAAATCAGTCTTCACCTCCTAGCTGGAATATCAAGGATTTCATCATGGAATCTATAAGCATTTGTCAAACCTTCAAAAATATCCGAATCAAGCATACATACCAGGAGGGAAATAAGGTTGTTGATGCATTGGCTAATCATGGCATAAATAATAATCTAATTATTTGGGATAATGTTAATCACATCCCTGAGAAGGTACAAAGCAACATTAAAGTGGATATTTATGGGCACTCAAGTATGGAGTAAGGATAATGATAAATTGAAGTGGGCTTTAGAGGGGATAAAAGATCACACTTGCGGGAAATATCATGTAAGCTACGGCCACATTAACTTTCATTACTCCCAACAAGTGGGCGGAACTCTTAAAATCCGGGATAGGCAGAAAGATAATTGCATTTCAAACAACAGTTCAAACAAGGGTTTTGAGGACAAGATTTGCAGTAATTTTAGAGAGGAAAAAATGGGAGGATCCTTGTGCCAGTTAGAACCCAGCAGTGACCTGGAATGGAAGAGCAACAAGGAGCTGTGGAACCTCCTCAAGAAGGGTGGAATCACAAACTTCATTGATCGAATTCAGGGACATGATCAGAGCATTTTAGTCCAGTTCGCTATGGATTGGAAAGATCGAAAAGTGGAGTATGGAGGACATAAAATCACTGTTAATGAAGAGCTAATAGCTGAAGCTACAGGCCTGGAGATGGATGGCTTCCGTTTCTTCAATAAGAGGATCGACAAAAATGCTGAGGAGAAGAAGTTTTCTGCTGATAATGAGGAGCTGGTTTTTGTTACTACGGGATTGAGGGTAAGTTCTATCCCCTCACCCTTTGATGAAATCACTCGAATGATGGTCTGGTATATCTCTTTGGAAGGGAGATATGTTACAGTTCCTATTAAACACCTGGTGTTCCTAAACCATTTCCGTAGGAAAATCACTGTCTGCTTCCCACATTATCTTTTGAACTCCCTCGAACGCTCCATCTTGGATTTCTAGAAGCATTCCCGGGCTATTCCCCTGCATCAAGGCCTTATCCTTTTGCTTCACAAGCTCTGTGTTTCCAAATACCCCAGTCTCCCATCATCCCCCAGCACCATTCCACTCTTTCCTACCACCACTACCCCCACCCCCATCCCTTCCACCACGACCAAGCCTAAAATGAAGAACCATAAGAATCCCAAATTGAACACCCCTATTTCGGGAAGAGTTCTTCACAGCAATCAGGATTTAGAAGATGTCCAAAACTTATTGCACATCAGCAGTGTAGGCCAAGAAGAGACCTTACAAAAAGAGGGAAAAAGTACTTCCCAAAGGCTGGAAGCTTTGGAAAATGAAATGATGCAACTGAAAGAAGAAGTGCAACATTTGGCCAATCAAAAATACAAAAGGAAGATGGATAAGGATACTGACCTTGGCAATAAGCAAGTTGAGGACATCTACAAAAAGCTAAACTCCTTGGACAATCATCTGGGGAGAGCAAAGGATCACCATGATCACAACATGGAAATTTTTAATGCAATCAGTGATTTCCTTGAACAGCATGTTCGTAGAATTTCTGTGCTTAGTGAGATCCCGAGACACTCTTTGGGGAATGGACAAGGAAAGTAGTCAAACCATAGAAAATTTGGATGCTAAGGACCCCACACACATGAAAACGGTGGCTCTTTTCACCTTGCTGCAATCTATTAAGTCCAGAATTAACAGAGCATGCCAAGAAGTAAAGGAGGTCTTTGTTGCAGATGCTGCTTTTCATCATACTTTTTGCTATTTTTTGGTTGCTTTGTTGCAGCACACGCTCTGTTTTTCTTTTCTTTAGTAACTCTCTTTCGGTTACTATTGGCTTTAATGCCTATTCTGGATGTTGATCCCTTTTTGTGGAACCTCTTCATGTTTTATCTGGCTTTTAGGCCCTCTATGTAAACAGGGTATAGTCCCTTCAAAGCTGTAAGGTAAAAAGCAAGATTAGAAGGAAATGCACCTGTACAAAAATGAGGAGGTCACAAAGACCATGGCAGAAGCAACCAGGCCATGGAGGGCAGAGAAAGTACAACAAGCAGGCAACAGAGGAACACACAGAAAAAATCGGCCACGACAGGTTTGGCACGACAAGTAGGGACCACCAAAAAAACATAGATCAAGGACTTTATAACCCAAACATGTTGGCGATGTAGCTTGCAAGAAAAAATGCAAATACCAATTTGAAACCTGGATCTCTAAAAAAACACCATGCAAATACCAAAAAAGACCAAAAATGGATCTAACAAAAAAATTCTAATAGAATATTTAAAAAAAAAAACTAGAATAAAGAACCTCCATGTTTTTGCTGATCTGCTAAATTTAGCTGCAGACTAGCTAAATGAAGCTACAAAACCCCTGAATAACTTGAGGAAATCTGCACATGCATGAAGAACATAGCAAAACTGAACAAATTTCTAAGAGCAACTTGTTAAGAACGTTAGCAATAAATTTCTAGAATATAATGATCGAAAAACTTGCATGAGGAGTAAAAAAATGAAACCAAGAGTAATCGCAACTCAGATGACGAATGCACGTTTACCCAATCACAGCTCTGATACCATGAAAGAGTTGGTGAGAATCGTATCGAAAATTGTGCACCACGATAGAGTTACACTCTAAAGGAAACGTAATAGCTCCAACGTAATCACAAGGAAGAATTGATCAATCAACTGGAAAAACTTGCATAACATAACAAAGCTTGCACATGTAGAGAAAAGACAGTGGAGTGTCTTGGCATGCTCATGAATGTTCAAATGAAGGGATACATATAGGGTGTTGAGTAACCCTAGTGCATGACACACAAGTAAACCCTAAACCTAACCCAAGTGAGATGACCCTCCATATGTGTGTGGAGGACATATAGGATCTCAACACACCAACAGGGGCAAGCTTCCAATCGTGACACATCACAAGAAATTTACATTTTTTCAGCTTAATAGTGGTATTCCTTTAGCTATAAATACCCTAGCATGATATACAAGTGTTTGTCAATGTAATAGTACTCCATTTTTATTTACTGGTTAAGCATGATTGTTACCCTAGTTGATCATATTCAAGATATTACTAATGTATGCTCAGTACATCCGGTTACTAAAGATGATGTTGCAGTACAGGCTCCTTGCTTCTTCACTCAAAGGAAAAGAAATTCAATGGTACAAAAGTTTAATACCTTCTTCCATTTATAGTTGGGATGAGTATATGACTCACACACTCTTTGCAGATCATATTTGAGGTATATATATAAAGAGGACAATATATATATATGCTAGAAAAAAATGTACTTAACCATTAAAATGGCTCCCAATGAGTATTATGTTTCCATTTGAAATTCGAGCAATTTCAGAATACATGGGATAGAATTCAATTTCTCTTAAGAAGGGTTTAAATCCACAAGGTGCCTTCCTGGGGGGAATTAAGAGCCCCCACCTGAATTTTGATTATAAGCAGTTATGTTACAATTTATGGGAGTATTATCCAATTACTTGACTGCATATCTAATAAGTCATTATGGGCTGAGAATTATTTAATATAAGTTGGCAACAAATAGCCCCTATATTATTTATGCCTTTGTTCAATAGCCTGAAGTGGCCATCAAGCTTCATAGTCTTCCTTTACTCCCATTCCTGAATAAGATTCTCAACCCACTGCTTCAACAGTCCTATTATCCTAAAACAAATTTTAAATAATAATGATTGAATATGAAATCCTTAATCAAAAATTTGTCAAATAAAGTTATATCCTTGGAAAAACAACAAAATCAATCCTATAGAAATTACCCAAATCCTAACTAAGGGAGATCTTCTAACTAAAGATTCATTCAAGGTTGTGCTCCCACATCTTCTACTTCAAAAAATTGCACATACTCAGTCACTTCCAAATTGGGTGTTTGGTGAGTTTTTGAGATATTTTAGCCTCTCTCAATGAGATGTTTTATATTTATAAAGACATATAAGTAATTTAAGTTTAAAAAGAACTTGTTCAATACATAAAAATAGTTTAAAACTAACCTTTAAAAGTCATTCCAATAAAACTTCTAGACAAGCTCTCACTTTAAAGGTGTAGATACTAAATCACACACTTTGGGTACATTTCTAGGTCTACCCATAGGAGAATGATAATGGAACCACTAACAAGATTGTTTATCTAAAGGAGATTTTAGCCTCTATAGTTTAGATCCTTTTATATCTCTTTCATTGAATACACTAGGGGTAACTATTTCATTTCCTTAGATTGACTAGAATGTAATTAAAGTTTAAAGCCTCCCAAAATATGTTTCATTCAAAATATCATAGTAGTCGTCCCTTTACTTTTATTCAAAAGAAAAAAAATCAGATGACAACCATTTTCTCTTAACAAGTGCATTTTTACAAAATCATCATTTCTTTTAAAATAAATCCTATCACAATTTGGAACTAAAATAAATAAATTATTTAATTTAAAAAGAAATGCATTTCCATTACTATTCATTTTAAGCTTCCTAGTTCATTTAATCAATACAAGGATATTGCAGTTCCTTTCACAACCAACACATTTGAAAATATGGTTTTCTTATACCAACACTCTTAAAAGAGTTCACAATATGAAAGGGTTTCCAAGTATTACAACAAATTTCCCCCAAGCTTACAAATTACGATCATCCTATCAAGTGGGGATAAAGAAAAATGAACAAATTACAACAAGGCTATCAACAAGCCAAAATTCAAGTCTTTAATATGCATGTCCTCTCCACAATGGTAGCTCTAAAACTTGCTTTCTTTAAACTTCACAATGGGATCAAAAAACAAGGAAGGGGGAGTAGGCAACGCTCTCCACCCAACCTTAAATCCATTAAGAGGAGAATCCATCCCTTTAATGGCCCCCAAGCCCTAACCAAATAACCATAAGGGGTATTGATCAACAATGAAAACTTTCAACAAAGTGGCTTCACAACAAACACACATACAAGACTTTCAACTCAACCAAGACAACATATCCAACAAGTTTACACATTCACAACAAAAAAAAAGGTTTGAAAATCAAACCAAATAGAGTAAGGGATATGGGATACCACCTTCTTATGGCTCCCAAGTGAAGTGGGAGTCTTACCCTAAGCCTCCAAGTGCAAAATATAATCACACAAAAGCTTTATCTCTCCCTTGCAAGCATGCAACAAAACCATGATTTCCTTTTCACTCCCCATAGGTAAGACTCCCATTCACATTCCCACCAATCTCATGCTTCAAAAAACTCCCTTTTCCCTCCCCAATGGTCCCATAAGCCCTTCTCCCACACCCAACGAAGGCCTACTACCCAACCAACACAAAAACATCTTCACAAGACAAAACAAACAATTTTACAAGCACAACATTTCATATAAATAAAATAAATAACATAATGAAAAAATTGGAGAGCCTACCTCTCCATAAAGTTTCAATAATTTTCCACAAGCCTCTTTAATTTCAAGCCAAGTAATTTCCAATCACTCCAACAAACTCCAATTCTAAAAGTGCACAAGAAGAGAAAAGAAAAAGTAACCCTCATTCCAACCAAAAATCACCAATAACTAGAAATGGAATGTGAGGAGGATGAGGTGGCTCCATGTAGGATGTCACTTCATCATTCCTCCTTCCCCACACTCAAGTCAACACACCAAGAACAAAAAAATCAATGCACATGCAAGAACTATGACAACCCACATGGATCAAAACATACACACCATGCTTTCAAGGGACATAATAAATTGGGGTAGAAATAAAGTGCAATAATTTTCCTTCTTTAACACTAAAAAATGGACAAAAAAGTCAAAAATAAGCTTCCCAACCCATAGGTAGGGTTGTTTGGTAAATTTAAGAGGCATGGGACAAGCCTTGCTTGTCTCACAAGCCTCCAAAAATGCCTCCAAGTGAAAATCCGAATTTTGAAGTTGGGGTGGAGTAAAACACTCACAAATCAACATAAGTTTTACTTACAACAAGGACCACCAAATCTCATCATAACTATTTGTCACATAAGTAATTTAGTTAACCCAATAAGAAGAAGTTTAGCTTAATTAAGACATATTTACACATGCTAATAAAGTGACAAGAATTTTAAATTTTAGAAACATAAAACATAAATAAAGCACATAAAAAATTAAAGAAAGGGAACACAATTCACCCCATGGCCACACATGTGAAGTCACACCCCACCAGAGACCTCCAAACTAGACATGCAAAACACCACACTAAACAACATTACACAAGTTGTCAAATTTGGCCACGTTGCTCAGCTCCCGACATATTTCCGTGGTTGGTCCTCCATCCCCTTCGATGTATGTGATAAAATTATTGCACACAACAAAATACCTCTCTAGAATTTTAGCCATATTAAAAACATCAAGAAAAATTACAATTCTACTCAAACCATTCCAAAAGATCATGTGCCAGTATAAAATCCACATCATGAATATCAACATATATCAAACTATCTAACATCACTATCTAGTGCATCATAATAAAATGTAAACATCATAATGTCAATAGTCCAAATATCAATGAAATCTATCATCTAGTGATCAATATATCAAAATCAAAATGTCTGAATATCAGTCCAATAGAATCAATATCAAGATGAAACATTGTTGAAGAAGAGTGAGCACTACAGATGGAATCAAGGCCTAACCCGTCTCCTAAAAATGATTTTGTGGAAGACATAATGGATATATTGATTTGTGTGTAGGATTTTTATGTCAAGTAATTATCTATTATATTGACTTGGGGGAGTGAGTGAATAAGTAGAAATTTTACTAGATGTATGTCAATCCATGATTTTCAGATGGAATATAATAGGTATGCATTTATTACCAACACCGTTGTTAGATTCCTATTCATTAACATACGTACATACATACATACAATCATACATGCATACATACATACATACATACATATACATATACATATATATATATTGAATAAATATTTGTATGGTCTTAAAAAAAAACCAAGATCTTTTTATAGTATAATTTAATTACATGATTTTAGTGATCGTGTTAGTAGATTTAGTGAAACAAATCAATATACCAAGGTGAATGATCAACGCCAGATTTTTATCATATGCCTTGTTGAACATTTTGGTCATCATTGGAGGGGGGTAATAAAATCTTCTGGTTACTCATTCTTAGGGTATGATTGGTCAAGTATTAAGGAAATAAAATGATGCCTTTTCCCGATGTAGGGGTCATTCCAGTTATCATATTCGTCATGATCATGCATCAACCATGAAAAACTGTTGCAGGGTCCTGACGAAGAAAGGAAGGGCACCATATATTGGTAATTAACATGCTGAAACATATATGAACATCAAGGTTTGAGTTATAGACTTGAAGTATTGAATGAAAAAATAGTTGCATCATGGGTTAATTCTTGTTTTCTTGATGATAAAATAAAGGTACAAACAACTCATTTTAATTCCTTATGATTATATACAATTTTGTTGTTGTATCAAGTTACATATTTTCCTTTGAGATTATAACACTAAAATTAAATAATTACCATACAACTCATTACATAAGACAAATTTCATGTAATTCGTAAGGAAACTGTACAAATATCCCACACAAGTTGTGGGATATGTCTGAAAAGTAAGAAATGAATGTAAATGTAAAGCTGGAAATTTAAGGAATGAAAGGAATCCATCAATATTTGTATGGAAGAGATCCCATTCCTTGTAAGTTGCTGCTCCATGGACCCATTTGTTGCTTCATTGTACCTAAATGAAGGAAAAAGAGAGAAAGTTAGAGCTCATGGTTGTAATTTTCCTCGTTATATTTTCAACTTCAGATATAGATACATTATTTATTGTATAAGTGAAGGAATGTTGCATTCAATAAAATAGAAAGGAAAAGTTTTCAAATATAGATCTAAAGAATGAGATAGGTTCCCAACAATAATTGGTTCAAATCATGCTTCATAGAACTTAATAAAAAACAATACAGATTTGGTATGATCATCAAACTCTCAAGCACAAGTGCAGTCTAGGTTTGCATTCTACAATGAGAAAACTTTACAGCCATGAAATGAAATCTGGAAGTACATGAAGAAATGAAAATCTGCAATTAGATTTTACTTTACATAGAATGGTGTGAATATTGTAGCTACAACCGATAAATATGGGTGTGTATTATCTTCCAAAAGAAAAATGAAGGCTATAAGTAAAGATCACAACCAGACAGTTTGCAAACAAAATAGATTTTCAAGCATGTTTTCAAATAAAAATTTTATAGATTGAAGAGATTTCATATTTTCAAAGTGACTATCCAACATACCTAAAGCTTTCAGATCTTTAAATAAATTATTTTTCATAGGAATCAAAATGATCAACTCAAAAATAAAATTAGAGATATATATTGTTGTAAGATACATATTTCCAAGTAAACATGTTCATTTTCCAAAAGAAATGCAAACTTTTCATAAAAAAACACATAGAAAACTCACAACAAACACATAAGGCTAGGTATTGAGGTAGAAAACCCATATCCATAACACCATAGAAGCTCGAACATGATTCAGAGCTTAACCCTAATGAGTTAAGAGTGAAGTGTGAATCCAAGGCCCATGAGCAGAGATAAAAATCTCCCATAACCCAAGTGAAGCAGAAAAATAGATCTAAGAAATGGTCATGAGCCCCTCAAGCTAAACAATGTGAGCTACAACAAAAAAATATCTCGAACAGAGCTCGTTAACCAATTGAGATGGGAACAAAATTTGACCTAAGAGAAGTAAACAATACAAAAATGACCCATTTTAGAGGAGACAGATCAGAGGAGTGAGTCAACAAATGATGATGTCGAGTTGATACTCAAGCCATACCCATGTAAAACAAAATGAACAATTACAAAACTGCTGCAACAGGGTAACATGACCAAGCACAAAAGGAAAAAAGAAAGAAAAGACACATATTTGAGATTGAAGAAAAAATAAAACTAGGCTAAACCATGTTATAGATCAAAAGAAGTTGGGTTCAAACTTACCCAGAGTTGAGTGGGAGAAATGCATCTTGCAATGACTAAGGTAGAGTTTTTCTCTCGAAACAAGTTGGGCCCTCAACATGTACAAAACTGAGCTAAAAGACAACCATTTAGTAGAATAAAATGCCGAGATGGGTAAACTAAAGTCAGTGCATACAGAGTGGTTAAGATAATCATGGTAGTGAGTTGGTAAAAATAAAACCCAACTCCATTGGTGGGTGATGGCATCATCCTTGAGAGAAGCATAAAAACACAAGGTGGAAAGTAATGTGTGCTAGAATTAAAATAATAAATAGAGATAATGATGAAGTTACAAAATGATATAAAGAAAGGATAATTTCATACATGAGTATAAAAAAATGGACATAATGGGACAATTGGACATAATAGGTACAATAGGTGAACAAAAAGTGAAAACAATATAAGCATACGAGAAATATGGAAAAAGAGTGGCATCTATAAAATTTTGTGCTATATCCCATGTGACCAAGTGAAATCATAAACCTAGAAGCAACAAGCCCCTTGTTAGGCACCCAACTGAGGAAACAAATATATCACAAGACCCTACATAAGAAAATTAGTTAGAAAGCATAAAAAATGACGTGTATATATATGCCCCAACTAAATATTAATATGTGTCACAATAGTGAAACACGAGATGGTGTTTGGAAATATATTTAGTAACACTTAAAGTGAAAGTAAAATAATAACGTAAGTTTTATAAATAAATAATTAACTCCACAAAATGAAATATACCTACCTAAAACTTACCTCCCAATGTTAATCGGTTTTCCTATGGTAGCCACAATAATTACTTAAAACCTTAATACTAAAAATAAATAGTAGAAGATAATTAGTAAAATAAGACATAAAATAATTAGCTAGGAATCCATGGGGAGGATGATATGAAATATTTGGATATAAATGTTACAGAGTGCAAAAACCCAATGGATAAATTGTATAAGGATATTAAACCATGATATAAAAGGTGTTAAATAGGATGTGATTTCAAATAATTATCATGAGTTTATGCTAAGATATAGAAAACAGTAATGGGTTGATGAAGTAGTAATGGATTAAGAGGACATACTGTCGCAAGATAAGCCCAGAAATAGGCATAGATACTTTCACAAAGTAGTATAAAGTGCAGCCTGGAATGGGTTGATGAAGGAGTCTAATTTGCACTAGAACCATTTGTAGAAAGTAGTTATGACTGCAGGAGAAGCTATAGAACAACTATTTAAGTAGGAAGATTAAGCATATAAGTTTTGAGAAAGTGAGCATTTTTTCTTCCTTAAATATTTAAACATAATTGATTTACAGGAAATAGGTTCATAGGGAAAGGATGTCTCTGATGAGATAAGTGCCCAACAAATTTTAAGTGTATAAGCCTTCTTTTTCATGGGTATAGTCTAAATTTAAGACAAGCTCTTCTATTTCAAATTTCCTAGGCTTACAAAAATAGTTTTGTTGTTTAGAAACATATTTTTTACATTTTTGGTTATGATGAATAGGTTTGGAACGTTTTTTAGTCAATTAGATTGAGATATTGTAAATGAGACTTGCATATTTCTTCCTTGAGGATGATTCCATGGAGCGAAATACATATTAAAGGCAATTCTACCTTGAGTGGAAGGACTTCTTCAACACCAATTAAATTTCCCTATTAGCTATATAGATATTAGTGCAGAATAATCCTAAAGTCCCTTGATCCTATAAACTTAAGCAACAATTGGAGAATTATTTTTGAATTGACTTTTGGAGAAATTTGTTAAATATTTTTAGTAGGATTCAACATTTCCATTACATTATGGATGAAAAAGAGTTGATATTTTTTCTTGATTTTTAATTTAGTGTATATTTATTTCATTTATTTACATTTTGAGTTCCCGCTATTCACATAAATTATTGTATGAAATATTTTTAAGTGTAAAATGATTTGGTTAATGATAAATTTATATGTAGTAAGGTTGGTGATATTGGTGGGAGGAATATCTTTAACCCACTTAGTGAAATATTTAGTGGTTGTAATCGCGTAAAGGCGTCCATCTTAGGAGTGAGGGTTTTTTCCAATGTAATCCAATCCTCACATATCAAAGGGATATGGAGCTACTAGTACTTTAAGATCATCTAATGGAGATAAAATTATTGCCATGTATAATATTGGTATGTGCTTTAAATTTATTATAAAATGAATGTGCATTAGCTTCTAGAGTAGACCAATAGTAACCCATACATAAGAATTTGTGGACTATGTTGTGGCTGCCAAAAATTTTACTGCACGTGCACCCATGTGTTTCCTCAAGAAGAGAAGTGACTTTTTCCTCAATAAATATTAAATGATTTTTCCTTTTAAGTCTCAACAATAAAAAATGACATGCTTTATTACATGTTTGAGAATTTATTTTATATTTTAGTGTTTTTATAATTAATGTTTGAAGGGTAAGTTTTATTTTGGAAACACTAGATGATGTCTCTATACCATGAAACATGGGTAGTAAATATATTTTCCATGTGAAAGATAATGGGAAAATGGGAGATTAAGATTTGTAAGACATGGATAATTTATTTGGACCATGTATTAATCATTTTAAAGATACAAATGTAGTTTAAATTGAGTAGCAAATGAGACCAAAAGATCCAACTAAAGAATTGTATTCCCAAGTAATGAATTTAATGGTCAAAGATGTGAATTGTTTTGCTAATTATTGTTTGGTTTCATGGTATGCCTTGACATTATCACTTCTACATTGATAGGTTCCAGTGTCTTTCTAGAAGACATGTTGATAATTTCCCATGGCATAGAGGTATGTGATGTTGGAAGAAAGAGTTAATTTCACACCATTAATGAGGGATCCATATTCATCCATGTTGTTGGTTACAAAAAAATTGAGTTAAAAGGATAAAGGAAGTGTTTTTTATTGTGGATCGGTGTGAAGAACCATGGCTTAGCTCTCTGAAGGCATTTTTATTAGTCATAATTGAAATTCCAAGTGTCTTCATGAAGATCAACAATGATTTTATTCTTATTCAAGTTTGAAATTAATATTTTTGGCTTTACTCTGAGGTTTATCATCGCCAAACACAAGGGTATTTTCCTTAAGATTAAAAGTGAAGTTATGATAATAGTATTTTATTGTGAGATTTTGATCCATTCCTTTGATAAGTAGGATCTCCTCATTAGGTAAATAACCTAGAATGGGTTTGGTTGTAAGCATGTGAGTAATAGTGAATGGATCTATGATAACTTATCACATGACAACTGTTTTGTGTAATAATCCAAATATCAAATTTCATAAGGAACACTAGCAACAAGGTGTTTGAAATTGATTTTTCAAACTGTTATTGCCAAATCACTGCACCCCCCGAATGGCCTGAAAGTGAACATGACATTCGATGTGATTGGGTAACATGGGATCACCTCTCAAGATGTGGGACTTGGGATTGAGGTGAAGCTCCGGAGAAGGTCAGCTTCCTGTTCCTAAAATAAACACTACACTACTCCTAATGCAAGAAAATTAGCTAACTAGACCTATGCTAACATTTTATGGGATTAGGGAGAGATATTTACAAGGAAATAAAACCTATTCTAGAAGTGGTGCTACACCAACAAAGGTTTTTTTGCTAGACTCGGGAAGGGTTAATTTTAAGAGGGTGTGTGTACCACATGTCAACTTCACCTGCTGCAACTTAGTGAGGATACAAAATACTACAAACTAGGAAGCATACATTCCTTTTGTTAAACTTGATCAGATAAACAAGTTATTAGTATTCCAGTGAAGTAGGATGAACTTGAGAATGGTGCACAAGCACCACAAATCAACTGCATGCAATACTCCACCACTTAATAAGCACATAACTCCAAAACTTGAAAAAGAAACCCTAGTTGAACAGTTCACCTGTAAATATGAGAGAGGAAAATAGAAGCAGAAAAATCATGAAAGGAAATATAACTAATCATGAAAAATAATTTTCATTACTTCAAACAATTACACAGTGCATCATTACATTAGGGAAAAGGCATAGGCTACCATTACAATTTAAGAAGAAACACTTGAGAGCCTACAAATTCACAGCATCTCAACTTTTGAAGAGAGGGGAAGCTTGGAAAGTGTCTAACTTGTCCAACTTGTATGACCTATTGGAACCTACTTGTTGGAACCTCAAACTTACATTTATAGAATAAATTGAGAGAGAGTGAGAGAAGGAGTCATAAATTTCCTCCCTAAATTGAAGGTACATGATGTATGACTTATTACATTCGGTTGAACCACTTGAAAAGGTTCCATCATGCATCAATAATGCATGTTGACATATTCTTCTCAATTAATTACAATAATATTTAAATAATAATAATAAATATTATTATTACAAATATTTAAATAAAAAATATTAAATTAATTGAATTTTGGTGGGCCCCTTGTTGATCGGTTTGTGATGAAGAGGGAGGGGTCCAAAAAGAGTGAAAATAAGCTCAAATCGGTGGTTTTCTCTCTGAGCCAACTCACTGAGTTGGGTCCGAGCTCCATCATTCATTGCATCACCGAGTTCATCATCAACTTGCAACTCCATGAGCTACCTTCCTTATTTGAGTGCAATGACCAAGCTCACCACGTCTTTTCCTTTGAGATCTTCACAACTAGGACCCGCTGAACCATCGATCGAGCGATCTATATCGACATCGAGCTTGCCATTGTCTCACCCAGTGCTCAGGCCACCTCACCTTCCTTGATTCATTTGAAGAGATGAGCTACCTCCACCATCTTGGCCAATCTCCATCATTGACTCGAGCTTCGTTCTTACTTCCTAATTTGCATCGACACATGAATATACTGTAGCCAAGCTTACTGCGTCAAGCTCACAAAGTGAGCTCTCCACCAACTGAGTAGTGTTCCTAATGAGCTTTTTCCAAAGAAAACTTTAGTACCGAGATTCATTATCTTACCGAAGTCATAGAGATCCACCGTGATGCTAAGCCCTCTTCTTTAGTTGTGTCGATTTGTCTCGGCTGAATCCACTCCATTCACAGTGAACCCGATCTTTTTTATTGCCTACAAATTGACTGAGTCTTCTCATGATGGATTCCCTAATTTCCTCTCTTCCCTATGGTTTGGCCTTGTTACATATTATGAGTTAGTACTACCTCGAACGATACTTTGAAGACATAACTCTCCGTAGCTACCGATGAGCTCTCCCTGCTAAACAACTCATATCGAGCTCTTCCTTGTGCTTATGTAGTAAGCATTTGAGTTTCACCCTAATGCAACTATGGATCAACCCAACTGTATCTCCCTTGATTGATCCTGTCGACATTAAAATTTTCCTCCGTAATTTCTATTTTATTAATGTATGTATTAGGAATACCAATAGAAGATAACGGTGCCGTCAGTACGGTGCCGCCAATAATGTAGAGTATGGTAACAGTCAAAGTACAATAGGAATGTTGTAAAAAGTAAATATTTGTCGTAAGTGGTCCGGTAATGTTAAAATGTCAAAGTTGGGATAAGTAGAGAAGTAGGGTCTACATGATTAGAAATTAGAAATATTATATTTGTAATAAGGACAAAGAGTGATGTCATAAATATTTTATATATTTTATTTGTGGAAAAGTCTAAAAAGGTGGAACCCATGTGAGATGATAAGGTTTATCTTATCTTAGAAGATAAGCCTACATGTAAAGGCAAGAGTTTAGGCATGGAATATGATTTTCCGGAAGAGATATCCTAGCCTATCTTAGAGATAAGGTGGATAAGCCTGAATTCCTATAAATAAAGAGGCCACCCCCCTCATTTAGCATAGAGAGAAGTAGTGAGAAATATTGTATGAGTAAGTGTGTAAAGGAAGCCATCATTTTGAAGGTGTGTTACAGAAGCCATTAAGAGGTGTAATTGTGAAGTTTCTCCCATAGTTATTGTTTGAAGGAAAGTGAAGTTAATAACACTTGAAGAACCTCATGGGTGAGATTGTAACAATTTCATGTTGATATTATAATTTACACTGATATTTCAGATTTATCATTATTCTTTCTTAGCATAGTCTATGGTATTCTTGTGTTATGTTTGTTGTTGTGTTTCTAGATTACATCCACCAAACTAAGAGCTGTGCATTAGTTAATAATCATAGCACGAGGAGTTCCCGGTGAAGAATTATCATAGTGCCGGATTGGTGTTGACAATCCCTACCGAGTTTCGTGGGAACTCCACCGTGGAACCCGATGAGTTCTCTTTTGACTAAGCTTCATCGAGTTTCGTGGAAACTGTTCCACCACATCATTGCTTCCTACTATGAGATCTAACCGTCTCTGCAACCTTTGACTCCTAAAAAACTTGAAACCATAATCTCTGAATCCTGAAAATCTGAAACTCCAAATTTCAGAGTTTCAGGATTCAGAAATATTCAACTCGTTCAACGTTTTTGATCCCAAAATCTCAAAAATTCTAAAATGGAATTTTCCAAAAAGAATCTCCAAAATAAAACTCTGAAAGCTTGACTCAACTTGGCCTACCTTGTTCCCAAGCTTCTGGTCCCACGATGACTCCATGACCTTCATTTCTCACTGTGAGATCTCTATCTCCCACTTTGAGCACTCGATCCCCGAGTCACTCCTTTACCGGGTTAGCTCCTTGCATGAGATGCCGAGCTCTGATCTTGATCCCAACCCTAATATGTGATTGACTCGTGACTGAGTTATGAGTCTTGGTGGGCCTCATCAACGAGCTAGCCTATATACTCCATATGACTCTAAGTCATGTCATCGAGCTCCTCTCTTTCTTCGGATTAGACTCAGTTTGAGATATTTACAGAAATTTTAACTCTTACTTCTGATGAGACCTATCTCTAACTAAGTTTGATCAGATCAAGAACCTCTAGAAATCATCCACTCATCCTCCAAGATGAGATTATTCGTATCATTTTTCCCCAACTCGCTCACTCAGTTGATTGAGCTTCTACTAAACTTGCTCACAAGCACTGAATCCAGTCTCCATTTAATCAGGCTTGTGTCATATATGGCTGGCTAACTTTTTATAACCTCAGCTCTTCCTGGTGAGCCATCATCTAAAACTCCATTATGATCTCAATTCATCAAGAAATCAAACTATCTTTTCCCACTTGGTTCAACTCAACCATATTCAATCCATTCGCTAGGGTGCAATCCCTTGACATTCATGCTCCTTGTGAGCTTACATTGTTTCCGTCGGGCTGCTAAGTTTTGAATGTGCTCGACCGAGCTAATGCCACCTCACCACTATTTTTCATCAGATGGGCTCGGTGACCTTTTCCCCTTTGAACTCACCACTTCACTCAAGCTATTTTCTAGGACTCGTAAGTTAAACATTTTGACCTAATTGTTTGTTTTTTTACGCTTGTCACATGAAGGATTTTTGTGATAATTGTAAATTGGGTGAATGCTACTGAGCCATATTTCAATCCATGAGTTGCTCAAGATACTTTTTAATCACACGGGCTTGATCCAAAGCTTTTTTTTTTTACTTCCCGACATTTATTTTAACTCAACTTGAGCTCGATTTTCCTAAAAATCGATACAGATCATGTTTACCTTAGCCCGGGTCTCCATTCTAAGCTATTCTACCTTAGGATGCAATTCTACGCTCTGAGCTACACCATACATGATTGTGAGAACTCAATAATCTTAGTTTCTCATTTCTCTGCAAGCCTCAATGGATCCAGACTGAGCTATAATGGCTGACTTTGAACTGTGCATTATCTACCCAAACACCCAATTTGCTTTTATGTCAAGCTTATCATGGTACGTTTTGACCATGCCAACTTAACAAAACAAAATAGAGATCCTTTCAATACACAACTGGGTGAGTTGTTCTCACTTAGCACTAACTTTCCTTTACTCTACTCATTTTTTCATCCTGATTTTAATAATCTTGGCTTTCTCCAGAGCTCTCTCAATACACAACTGGGTGAGTTTTTTTCACTTAGCGCTAACTTTCCTTTACTCTACTCATATTTTCATCCTAATTTTAATAATCTTGGGCTTCTCCTCAAACCGGAGAGTAGAAAAGATACAAAAGGCCTAATAAAGACAATGTATCAATTTTGATCCTTTTAGCCTGTGGGCCCAGTGAAGTTGGTTTTCCCGCTTAGAGACCAATTTGAACCTCTAAGAAATGGGAAAGAAAGAACAATCCCAGAGGATCCCGTAACCTTTCAGAATAACATAAATTCTTACAAGAAAAAAAATTTACCCAAAATGACCCAGAATGTTCATGAAGGGTTTGTTTTTTCGGTCCCGGGGTTCGATATACCCTCACTATCAATTTTTGTCTAGGAGGGTAAAAATTGACAACATTTTTGGTGACCTCTCAGGGATGCCTTCCTGTTAAGCATGATTCTAGTAGCCTTAAGCCATCCACTGGGCATAGAGTCTATATTGGGATTCAGAAAGAAATTGGATCCTCTGTGATACATCCCAGAATTTTCTTGAACAATATGATCTTAGATCTCGCTGGAATGCTAAGCATGAAGTATACTGAATATGTTGAATATTTGGAAACTATGGAATCTTGCAGGATTTTGACTGAAGAAGATAATGAAACTCTTATGGAATATTTGAACCTTCCTTCTCCTTGACACCTTCCAATGATGCACAGTGTGTAGAACAACACAAGAGTGACAACAGAAGAAAAAAACACATTGAAACTGAAAACCATACATGCCCCAAGTGGAACATGCATGGTGTGCATGCACTTATTATGCTAAAAGCAAACCTATTACTACCCTACACTAACCAGAAGCACATGTGGGATAAAAAAAACCTTGCAACTAGCTGTGTAAAATAGCTCCCTCTCATTACAATGGAAAGACATGAAGATGATGTGATAACGAACATGGCTGAAACTAAAATTGAAAAACTTAAGCAAGCCCAATTCTTTACTTGGTCCACCAAGGCATCTACTAGAAAGACGAAATATGCCTTGTGTATTTTCTCTATATTTATTTTTTCGAGACATAACAACTGATCCTTGAGACTGTGAAACTCATCTTCACATTCTTAAGTGAATGTGACTGGTTCTAGCTTCTCTTCTGGCTTAAATGAAGCCAGGTACCTGATAGGATATAGTCCAACCCATTGAATATTTCTACTTGTCTAAAATTCAATTTTAACAAGAAAGTCTTGATTAAGACATCCTTGAAAAGGATGGTTACTCACGACCTGATTCCCCTCTGGTTTCCCATTTACAAACAACTTATCATTCACTAGGATGGATGGTGTTATAGTGACATCTCCCTCAATCAACATGGAAATTGGAATTTCAAACTCTCCTATTTGTAGCTCTAGATGATTGGTAGGGGGAAAAAAATCTTCAAGAATACTTTCTTCCATCACAAACTTGTTTACCAAAACAAGTTCTATAACTGAAAAACAAAAACCTCTCCATGACATAATCTTCATTCAGTGTTTCTAGATCAGTCCTAGCTTCTTTGTGTTCCTCCTTTGCGTGTGATGATGGATATGGAAGATTCAATTCCTCTAATTCTGATTCCAAAGGAAAATTATGAGAAATGATCTATTCTTGAGCATGTACCCCCACAACACTTGATGAATTCTGGTGGAAAAGAAGTGATGGAATAACAATATTGTCAAGTTCCATAGGCTCTTGTCCATCAAAAAATTATTCCAGATCAGATAGATAATCTACTTCTTCATTATCTAAATGTTTCAAAAGTTCCTCCTCAATCTGAGTATCCTCCAAACTAGAACCTCATTCACCTTGATATTCTTCATTTTCAAACGTGAATTTAGAAAGATCAAATTAATCTAAAAAATCAAATTTTTGAGAAGGTAGAGAGGAACAAGGATTAGAAAGCCTCTCCATGGTCTCATCCGCATTATCAATATGTGAATTTGCCTGTGTCTCATGAAACCTTTTGTGGCTGATTGTAACATCTAATGATGACTTTGGAAAGATGTTACCACCTTCCAGAAGTGATGCAAGTTCTTAACATGCATGATAATTAGGATCAGTGCATTCATTAGGATCAGCTTGTACAATTGAGAATTTTTCTTCTTCAACTTGCGCTTTCTCTTCTATTAGTGATTTTTCCATCTTTGGCGATCTAAAATCCTCTGATGGAATTGAGCCAATATGAATACTACATTCTGAACAAGTAGATTGACGGTCCTTCTCGTTCAACTCTAGATTTTTTTTTGGTGCAATACTAGTTTGTTCTGCTTGTTCTTGAGCCTCAACTTCTATAGAATGTTTAGTCAGGAATGAAGCTTTCTTGATGTTAAGTTTTTCATCCCATTTCCTCAAATTATTTTCATGCTCTCTTTTTCTATTCTCTTCGACCATATACTCCTCCCTTTTTCTCATTTCTTGACAATGCTCCTCCCAAAATGGATTTGGGACTATAAGAGGAGGGGTGGGTTGGGATTCAACTGATTCCCTCACTATTTGAGGAAGATATTCAGGACCTTATAGAAAAGAGGGAACTTTAAAAAGATGAGCATGGAAGATTCATGATGGAAAGGAGGAATATGAGGGGAAGGAAAGGAATTCTCAGCATGTGTTGATGGTGAAAAGCTTGGAATTTGAGGTTTGGACTGAAATGACATTGAATGAGAAATGGAAAGAGAACTTTTACGTGGTGGTGGTGTAGAATCAACCCATTAAAAATATTACATTGCATAAAACTCATAGGCCTCTATTTCTTCAATGTAACCTTCAAGCTGAGGCAAGATTTCAGTTATAAAAGACACTTTTTCCTACAGGTTATCAAACTTTGGTATAGGGCCAACCCACGGACATGGTATATGTTGATGGTGAATCTCAACACCCATGAATGTATGCAACTTGATGGGTTGATACTCTCAGTGCGATTTCATAACATGGATCTTTTCCCAAGTGTGGGACCTTGCGAAATCGGAAAAGCTCTCCAGATGAAGGTCGGTTCCTATTCCTCTGTTCAGATGCACACATAAAAATGCAGAGGGTTTACTCAAAAACCTAATCTAAATTTCTAAGGAGACAGGGTAAGAAGATGCATAAAAATAAACCTAAACTAACAAAGGTGATGCACCGAGGAATGAAGAACACCTATCTTTCCAATAAACACAAACCATTAAAATGTAATGCAAGATCATGTACAGATAACCAGATTTGCAGTGATAGATCAGGAGGATGAAAATGAACACAGAGAGGGTTGAGAGTCATCCAAAGACATGCATTATTTGCTCCAAATATTGACACAATACACTACAAAATTCCAAGAGGCAAAGTTGCATTACAGTTTTAGATGGGAGGTTTGAACTCCACAAATTCACCTGCCAAAGAGAAGAAGGGACGGGCAATACAAGAATGTCCAACCTTTAGAAAGAAGCCCCTCCTTACAATTTATAGGAAGAATGAGAGAGAAAAGAGAGAGGAATTCAAAATCTACCCCAACCACCTCCAAGTTGCATTTAATTCATCTCATTATGGCGGTAGGTGAGGACCTTAGCAAACCCAAAAAGTGGCGAATTGTATTTTTCATTTTTGAAGAACTTGTTCTCACCCAATTAAAGATATCTAGTCATAGTTAGATAGAGGACCTTGTAAGATTTCCAAAAAGTCCAACGTTGTGTGAATCCAAGCTCCATGTGAAAAGTTATGGCCATTTGAATATCTGGATCAGGGTCTGCTTCCTGTCAGCACTCAAAATGTTGTGCCTCCTGAAGACGCACCCTGGCGCATCCATCCTTATGTCAACATACTCTTATTTACACCAAGTGAATGTCTTCATGTCGACACCTTAAGTCATGCGTGCTTTACCTGCACCAAGGCACAAATTTCTTCATGTCGACACCTTATGTCGTGCGCCCTTTACCTGCGCCAAGGCATGAATTTCTTCATGTCGACACCTTAGGTCATGCGCCATTTACCTGTGCCAAGGTGTGAATTTCTTCATGTTGACACCTTATGTCGTGTGCCCTTTACTTGTGCCAAGGCATGAATTTCTTCATGTTGACACCTTATGTCGTGTGCCCTTTACCTGCGCCAAGGCCATATCTACCCGAGGGGGAAGCTATATACAACAGTATCTTGAACCCAATTTTGAATGCCTTCATCTGTGATGTGGCTATAGATTTTACCATTCCTACCTCCAATCTCTGCATCTTAAGTTGCAACTTTACATCTTCATCTATAGTATATCCTCCATACTCTGCATGTTCCTACTCTTGAAAAGCTATATAGTTAGGTGAAAAATCAAACTGATCATGACTCTTCTCAGAGGGATATGCATATTGTTAATTCTCATCATAAAATGGAGATGGAGGTGGATTAAAATATCTTGAAGATGGAAAGTGTTGCTGCTAGTACAAGTGGGAACTCAATGGTGGAAACAAAGACATGATTACCCAACTTCATGAATGGGAGAAAAGTGGAAAGATGTTGAAGGAAAATAAATGGAAATGGGTAAAATTGAAGGTTTGCAAAATAGAGAGTGGGGTACTTTGACTAATGGAGTTGCCAGTTGTGCTTGGGTATACCTCATAAGGATGAAATTTCACTAAGATCATAATAACTTAATGAAATGAAGTGAACACAAAACTAAACAAACCTATGAAAGATGTGCCTCTCGTCCCACCTGGCATGTCAAAAACTGTTGTCACCAAATCACTGCACCCCCCGAATGGCCTGAAAATGAATTGAGACATTTGGTGTGATTTGGACACATTGGATCACCTCTTAAGCTATGGGAATTGAGTTTGAGGTGAACCTCCAGAGAAGCCTAGATTCCTCTTCCTAAACTAAACACAACACTACTTCTAATGTAGGAAAATGGATAACTAGACCTATGCAAACATTTCATGGGATTAGGGAAAGAGATTTGCAAAGAAATAAAACCTATACTAGAAGTGGTGATGCAGCAAGAAAGGGTGTTGCTAGACATAATTTTGGATTGCCGATGAAGAGAGATGATCATGAGAAAGATTGACATGCATTAAAAACCCATATTTACATACAGTACTTCACTCCTTGATAAGCACAATGACGTCCAAAACTTGCAAGAGAAACCCTGGTTGCATAGTTCACCTGAAAACATGAGAGAGGCAAGTAGAAGCAACAAAATCATGAAAGGACATACAACTGATCACAAAGCATAATTCTCATTACTTCAAGCAGTTTGCAATGTGCATCATTACATCAGTTAAAAGGCACAAGCTGCCATTACAATTTTAGAAGAAAGGCTTAAAATCCTACAAATCACAACATCTCAGCTTGTGAAGAGAGGGGAAGCTTGGAAAGTGTCTAACTTTTCCAACTTGTATGACCTATTGGAACCTATTTGTTGGAACCTAAAACTTACATTTATAGAAGAAATTGAGAGAGAGGATAGGAGTCATAAATTTCCTCCCTAAATTGAGGGTACATGATGTATCATTTATTACATTCAGTTGAACCCCTTGAAAAGGTTCTGTCATGCATCATTAATGCCTGTTGACATAGTATTCTCAATTAATTACAATAATATTTAAATAATAATAATAATAATTATTATTATTAAAAATATTTAAATAAAAAATATTAAATTAATTGAATTTTGGTGGGCCCCTTGTTGACCAATTCGTGATGAGGAGGGAGAGGTCCAAAAAGACTGAAAATAATCCCAACTCAGTGGTTGGCTCGCTGAGCCAACTCACCGAGTTGGGTATGAGCTCCATCATTCATCGCATCACTGAGTTCATCGTTAGCTCATCGCTCCATGAGCTAACTTCCTCATTTGAGTGCAACGACCGAGATCACCACATATGTTCCTCTGAGGTCTTCATGACTAGGACCTATTGAACTGTCCATCTAATGATCTGTGTCGACATTGAGCTCGCCACCGGCTCGCCTAGTACTCGGGCCACCTCACCTTCCTTGTTTGGTTTGAAGAGATGAGCTCCCTCCACCGTCTTGGCTGATCTCCATCATTGACTTGAGATTCATTCTTACTTCCTTATTTTCATTGACCCACGAATACATTATAGCTGAGCTTACCACGTCGAGCTCACAAAGCGAGCTCTCCACTGACTGAGTAGTGTTCCCAATGATCTCTGTTCCAAGCTTCATCACCTTACCAAAGTCACGGAGCTCCACCGTGATGCCGAGCCCTCTTCTTCAGTTGTGTCAGTTTGTCTTGGACGACTCCACTCCATTCACGGTAAGCCCGATCTTCATTATTGCCTATGAAACGACTGAGTCTTATCACGACACATTCCCTAATTTCCTCCCCACCCTATGGTTTGGCCTTGCCACATATTACAAGTTCTTACTGCCTTGACCAACGTTCCAAAGACACAACTCTCCATATTTGTTGACGAGCTCTCCCTGCCAAACAACTCCTATTAAGATCTTCCTTGTGCTTACGTGGTAAGTATTCGAGTTTCACCCTAATTCAGCTATGGCTCAACCTGACTGTATCTCCCTTGAGTGATCCCTGTCGAGTTTCGTGGGACCTGTATTGTGGAACCCGATGAGTTCTCCTTTGACTGAGCTTTGTCGAGTTTCATGGAAACCGTTCCACCACGTTGCCACTTCCTACTCTGAGCTCCAACTTTCTCTGTAACCTTTGACTCCCAAAAATCCTAAAACCATAATCTCCGAATCCCAAAAACCCGAAACTATGAATTTCAGAGTTTCGGGCTTCAGAAATATTTGACTCGTTCAACGTTTTTGATCCCAAAATCTCCAAAATTCCAAAATGGAATTGTCTGAAAACAATCTCTAAAATAAAACTCTGAAAGCTTGACTCAACTCGGCCTGGCTCGTTTCTGAGCTTCTGGTCCCACGATGACTCCATGATCTTTATTGCTCATTGTCTGAGCTTTGTCTCCCATTTCAATCACTTGATCCCTAAATCACCCCTTTACCGAGTTGGCTCCTTACGTGAGCTACTAAGCTCTGATTTTGATCCCAACCCTGATATGTGATCAAATCATGACTGAGTTATGAGTCTTAGTTGTCCTCGTCAATGAGCTAGCCTATACCACGGGGGATTCACTTAGTAAAAGTATGGTATAGCACGTGCGTTCGAAGGGTATTAAAGAATACCCTTAATTCTAGTTTCTACCTCTAATTATTCAATTGATAATACCCCCTCCTGTTATATTATTAGAATGAAAATACCCCCTATTTTTTCCATGTACCTTACTTACCCATTTTTCAATTACAATTTTATTTACCCCTTTTTATTTATACCCCAATATATTAGACAAAAAAAAAATATATTTCTCACTCAATTTTTTTTAATATGCATTTCCTTTCGAAAGATAGTTTGAAGCCATTAAATACATATTACAAGTCACCTTATATATGTTAAGCTTTATTCATTTATCAATAGTTCTTCGAATAATTAAGATGGTGAAATAATATCACTTGTGTTGAAAAACATACTCAATCCTAGTTTTCCACCATCTTATTATTTCTTGGTTAAGAATCTAGATTTATTTATTAAAAATAGATCATAATTTAATTTATGACCACACTCCTTTTACAATTTTAAGGTATTTACTTTTAAAAGCTAGGGTTCAAATGTTTTAGTTTTATATTAAAAGTAAACCTCTATTTCCTTTGGCCCATCTCTCTAACCTACCCCCAATACTTGATTCAAAACATTAATAAATTAAACCCTTTCACCCCCTCATGTCTACTGGTATATTGAATTGAATTTTATTAATTTTAATTACCTCAATATGAACCCACGTGCTAGGATATTTCCTAGCTAATGAACCCCCCGTGGCCTATACACTCCATACGAATTTGAGTGATGTCACCGAGCTCCTCTCTTTCTTCGGCTTAGACTCAGTTTGAGATATTTATAAAAAATTTAACTCTTACCTTTGATGAGATCTATCTCCAACCGATTTAATCAAAGCGAGAAGCCCTGGAAATCATCCACTCATCCTCCAAGATGAGATTATTTGTATCATTTTTCCCTGAATCACTCACTTAGTCGACTGAGCTTCTACTAAACCTGCTCGCAAGCTCTGAATCCATTCTCCATTTAATAAGGCTTGTGTCATTCATGGCTCACCAACTCTGTATTACCTTAGCTCTTCTTGGCAACCCATCATCTGAAACTCCATTATGAGCTCAATTCACCAGAAATCGAACTATCTTTTCCCACTTGGCTCGACTCAACCATATTCGATCCATTTACCAGGGATCAATCCCTTGAAATTCATGCTCCTTGTGAGCTTCCATCATTTCCTTTAGACTTGCCGAGTTTTAAATTTCCTTGACCGAGGTAATGCCAACTCGCCACTATTTTTCATCAGACGGGCTCGGCGAACCTTTTCCCCTTTGAACTCACCGCTTCACTTAAGCTATTTTCTAGGACTCGTAAGTTCAACATTTTGACCTAATTTTTTGTCTATCTGTGCTTTTCACACGAAGGTTTGTTGTGATACTTGTAAATTGGGTGAATGCTACCGAGAAAGTTTTCAATCCAGGAGTTTCCCAATCTACTTTTTAATCACACAGGTTCGATCCAAATCTCTTCTTTTGCTTCTTGACATTGCTTTTAACTTGACTCGAGATTGATTTTCCTACAAATCGATATAAATCATGTTTATCGTAGCTTGGGTCTCCATTATGAGATATTTGACCTCACGATGCAATTTCACGCTATGAGATACACCATACACGACTATGAGAACTCAATAATTTTAGTTTCTCATTTCTCTGTGAACCTCAATGGATCCAGTCCGAGCTATAATGGCTGACTTCGAACTGTGCATTATCTACCGTAAACACCCAATCTTCTTTTTTTTCGAGCTCGTCATGGTATGTTTTGAATGAGCCAACTTAACAAAAAAAAATCGAGCTCCTCTCAATACACATCTCGGCGAGCTGTTTTCACTTAGCACTAACTTTCCTTTACTCTACTCATTTGTTCATCCTGATTTTAATAATATTGATCTTCTCCTCAAAACGGAGAGTAGAAAAGATATAAAAGGCCTAATAAACACAATGTATCAATTTTGATCCTTTTATCCTATGGGTCCTATTGGTGTGTTTATTTTCCACATCATTAGGTGATTCATCTCACTTAGGTGAGATCGTAGGTCTATGTGTCATTTAGGGGTCATTATGATATTCTCTTACGCTTCAGTGCGTCAGTGCATCAGCGCATCAGTGCGTCATATGCATAATTAGGGGTTACACTTCTATTCTGGGAATGTAACTCCCCCTCTCTACTCTAGTTGTCATGATTGTAGCACTGGGGGTTACTCAACACCTCCTATATGTACACCCCATTTGATCTATGAGATAGAGGAGAGTTTTATGGATTAACTAGGTTCTTCTCGTGTGTCAAATCTTTGCATGCACATTCGGTTGATGCTCACTCCTCCTGAGATCTCTTCACATTGCTATTTGCATGTTCATTGATGTGCACGCCATTCCTCGTGATCCTCGCTTATGGGTTTTCAAACCATCTTTCATGGTATCAGATCAGATCTTATGGATCTGTGCACTCATCGGTGTTTCTGTGCGTGTTTTCTGGCTTCCAGCGTGATATAAACATTTCGTGTGTGTGTCGTAATGGTGATTCTAACCATGCTCTACTTACATTGATTTCGGGGCATTTAAACCTCTCCTTGGGTAGTTCATGTGTTTGAGGTCGTTGTTCGAGTTTCTGGTATTATTTTTTTTTAAAAGGGAGGTTTTTGTGTTTGGTTTTATGCTGGTGTTTTCTGTGTTGAGAAAAATTGTAGGTTCAAGGTACTCCTTCGTGGTCATTTGATCTTCTGCGATCCCTTCCTCACGTTGGTCTATGAAGGGCTTGGTCCTTAGTGAACTTTCTACTAGTTCGAGCACATATTGGGGTTGACGGTTCGTTTTTTGGTATTTGAAGCTCGAGATGTGATTTTTCATCTCTGAAGTGGAAGATTCTATGTTGAAAGTTCTATCTTCATGCTTCTTCGGACTCGCCCTTGCTATCATTGATTACTATTTTCGTGAGCTCCCTGCATTTTTCCATTTGCTCTCTGCATTGGGTTCTTCTCCACACACATTCCCAGCTCCTTACACCACCATTTGGGTCTGTTTCTCCTTCACCGCTTGTGTGGCTGCCTCCTACTTTCTTGGAACTCCTTCCACTACCCTCCAAACTTGCATTGTCATGGTAGACTCCAGTCTCGGGCTTCCACCTGTGCTGCACACTACATATTCCTTTCCAACCGTTTCTCCACGCACAGCTCAACGAACTACATTTTTTAGCCTGCATCCATCCACACGTTGTATCCTTGGTGGTTTGGGTCTTCTCCAACTTCTTCCTAGCACTTAGACCTCCAGCACGTGGCTTCAGCACCTCCAGCTCCTTCCTCCAACGTTAGAAAATGTTTTTTGCTGCATTACGGTTACCAAAAACATTTTTTTGAATCCTCCAAATAGCCACCTGTGTTGAGACCTTCTCTTGGATTGGAAAAATGTTTTAATTTGGAGGTCTGCATTAAAAAAATGTTTTTGAATTCTGCATTAAAAAAAAATGTTTTTGAATCATGCATTTAACCTTGGCTAGCACATTGACTGGTCTTTGGGACGTGGGAACAGTAGCTTCCTGTACCATCTCTAGATGTCTCTAGTCCAAGTGTTTCACCTTTCCATGCATGTGCAGACCATCCTGGCTGTTCAACCTTTGGTTTTCTTGCTGGAAACAGTTACAAACACGTGGACCATCCGTCCTCTTCCTTGGACTGCACCTCCAGATCATAACGTGGGCCCAATTTCCTTTTAAAATTGTTTGTAGGTCAAAACAATTCCTCATTTTTAATGTTTTGAGGCAAAACATTTATCACAGCATTGTAAGTTGATTTTTAGGTTGTTTTTGGCTTGTTTTAATATCCCTTCCTACGAGCGTCGAAGACGGAGGGTGAGGTCTGGGGTTGGCAAAAGGCTAATCCCCCCTTGTAGTCAAAACAAACTATGCCTAAAATTTTATGCCATTTCCAACGAGTACCCACATGATACCCTTTGCATCCATCTCATGTACTTTTTTAATGCATTTGCAACATTTAGTGTACTTTTCCATCAGTTGCGGGAATCGTTTTAATGCCATAACTTTTGACTCACTGCTCGTTTCTAAGCACTTCTTTAGTCAAAGTTGCATTATTTTTCACACTTTACATGATGAAATTTCCAATTTTGTAAATGCAATACTTTTATAAAGTTCCACATTCTGGGGGGCTTGATTGTACTCTTGGGCCTACACACGTAGATGCATTATCGACTGAGTCCGACATCTTGCTTTTTTGCACCTTGCATCTTGAATTTTTCATCATGGAGAGTGCTCTTTCTAGACATGAGCATCGTAGGATCGCCTTAGAGCCTCCACCACTTCTCACCGAGAGAGAGACCTATTCAGCTTGGCGTGCTTCCATGGAATGTTACTTCGCCCACGAGGGTCTTTTACCCTTCTTACTTGGGCCAGTTCCTGCACCCAATGATCATCATCATCTAAAGGACTTCCTCGACACTTGTAACCACATATTTGGTCACATGATGATGCATGTCTCTCATTCTCTCTGGTTTCACGTGGTAGACTCAGATCCACCTCACCGTGTCTGGAGCATTCTTCAGTCCTTCTATGGAGACCCTTCACATAATCCCATCATTGTTGTTGCTGCTGATTTAGTTGTCTCCTCCATTTCTTCGTGTGATGATAGTTCCACTAACACAGGCTCACTTGGTTCTACTTCTGATGACGAGGATTGTGCACCCAGTTCTGATGTCGAGAGCATTATAGAGGACTCTTCTCCTCTTTCTCTCACTATTCCAGAGAGTGTTGACACTTCCCACATCTTATCAGATATCGAGCAGTCTTCTACTCAGTCTCACACCATCATTACACCAGCCTCCTTTCGAATTCCAATGTGTGAGGCCCATTCCACTCCTCTACCTTCATTGGATGACTCATACCTATCTGACATCGCTCTTCTGTTTGTTGAGCCCCCTCATTGGGATGAGTATCTACCTAACCTTATTCATCTTTTCGTAGAGTCTACTTGTGATGCACTATAGGTTCCGCATCCATCTACAGGTGTTTCAGAGGAGTTCATCATCTCTGTTATTGGGAGTGCCCCTTCCGAGAATCATGTCACTTCCACATTTTTAGAGACCTTCATTGATCCACCCTCAGATGTGGATCCCTTTTCTGTTGTGGAGGATGTTCTATTCCCTTCACATCACTGGGACATCCTTTCTGTAGGTGTTCCTCTTTTTCACTTTGATAGTTCTATGCACGTGGCATTACCTTTGGTTCCTTGGCACTCACTCGCTAGACCTATGTCACACTTTTGTGCACCAGACTTAGAGTTCTTCGTGTTGCTGCCTTTAGTTTCCTTTGTGGAGTGGGCAGACTTCCAGCATGTCATTTATGTCCTTCCTAAGCGTAAGTACACAGTTCGATGTGGGTGGCTCTTCTTCAGTCTAGAGGAAGAGGATCTCATCACCGACATTCTTCTGGGAGACTTCATAGAGTTGCAGAGTTAAAATCCTTCCATGAAATATTTTGCATTCCTCTCGTCTCCCTCTTCTTCTCTCTTCTTATTCTTTTTGAGAGATTGCCTCTTTGTACATGGGTACCTTTTTAGGCTCGTCTAGAGCTAGGACCCATATTTGGCATCTTTCTTAGATTAGAGAGTGTTTTTTTCTCCTGTGGTGGATGTTTTTCCCGCTGGGTTTTCCTTCACTACTTGGGACCTTTTTCTTATGCATGGGTACCTCATCAGGCTTTGTGCTGAGACCCATTTCTCATTTCTGACTTGCCGCCTCATCCTAAGTTACGATGAAGGGGGGGTGTTGGTGTGTTTATTTTCCACATCATTAGGTGAGTCATCTCACTTAGGTGAGATCATAGGTCCATGTGTCATTTAGGGGTCATTATGAGATTCTCTTACGCTTCAGTGCGTTAGTGCATCAGCACATCAGTGTATCATATGCGTCATTGGGGGTTACACTTCTATTTTGGGAATGTAACTCCCCCTCTCTACTCGAGTTGTCATGATTGTAGCACTGGGGGTTACTCAGCACCTCCTATATGTACACCCCATTTAATCTATGACATAGAGGAGAGTTTTATGGCTTAACCAGGTTATGCCCATGTGTCGAATCTTTGCATGCACATTCGGTTGATGCTCACTCCTGCTGAGATCTCTTCACGCTGACATTCACATGTCCATTAATGTGCACATCGTCCCTTGTGATCCTTGCTTGCAGGTTTTCAAACCCTCTTTTAGGCCCACTGAAGTTGGTTTTCCCACTCAGAGACCAATTTGAACCTCCAAGACATGGGAAAGAAATAAAAATCCTAGAAGATCCCGTAACCTTTCAGAACAACATGAAAATGATTCCAAACACAAACAATCACCCAAAACGACCCAGAATGCTCATGAAGGGTTTGCTTTTTCGGTCCTGGGGTTTGATATACCCTCATTGTCAATTTTTCTCTAAGAGGGTAAAAATTGACAATAATATGTAAAAATGTGAAATGGAACATGTACACCTGATCCAAGATGAGTTAAAAGGATTGAAAGGATTCTTAAAATTCTGTAGAAGAATGAGTTTTTTGGGAGATCTCACACAAAGTCTAATTTTTTTGAGAAATATTATGCCACAACAAAAGAAGTGTTTGGGATAAAGGTCTTATGTTATTCTCTATCCCTGACTACTTCCTAAAAAATATACACCATTGTAGATGGCGTGATCCTACTTTGTTTCTAGTTTGATCTAATGTAAATAGAAAAATGAGATAACATGCATGATGATTAGTGGAGGATTGTTCCTGTTACATGAAAACCATTGTGTAAACTACTGAAAATGTAATGATTTGAGAAAAACTACGTAACTGCCCCTGGTCATAGGCGCTGAGGAAGGGTCAGGAATGCCCAGGTGCTCATGTCTTTGTCTAGGCACTAGTTTGTGTACGCTATGATAAGGATCCAAGTTAGGTTTTGGAAAATTTATGTGACTAAAGACTGTGTTGTTCCTATACTGTGTAGGTCTAAACTGTGACTGTGTACTGTTGAATGTGGTGATTGATTCCCCTAATAAATCCCCCCCTCATTTGGTGTGCATGTGACATTCCTAGGAGGATGTAGACCAAAGGAGAGGACCAGACACTGAGCTAAAACTAATTCCGTATAGGGGAGGGAATTTTCTTGGTTGAAACCAAGGCACATGCAAACAAAGTAGTTGAAAAAAATGTGTTAGTACAAATAAGACAAATACTACATATAAAAATACAATGTATAAGCTAGAAAGAAAGAAGACAATGTAAACTGTAAAAAGTGGGTTTAAAACATGGGACATTGCTCATAATGTTGTAATAGATTCAGGTACGAAGTGACCAAAATCATATAATGTGCACACAAGACAAAGGGAATATATTAAAAACATAGTGAAATACAATGGCAAATAGTGACAAATAATAGCAAGAAAAGTATCAGACAACCATGGTAGCAAATAGTTCCTACAAATAAAATGTTGCACATGAAGCACCCGTTAGCATGTTAGAAAGATAAAAATTATGTCAAAGCGTGTATGATCCAATTTAAACTAGTGTCCTAGTAAGAATATGAAGTAGTAGAAATCAAAACAATAACACTTGTAGTGTGTACGAAAGTAGATGACCCTAAGAGCCACTGTGGGACTGGTAAGAGGTACATTGCCAAGCATCCATGTTGTGTACAATAGATCTGTGTAAAGTCTGCATTCACAACTAGAAGGAAAGTCAACGTGCATATGTATATATAAAATATAATGACATACAAAATATCTATCTAACATAGTAAGAAAAGTGTAACTTGTGAGTATAAGAAAACACAAGACCTAAGTGCAACCAAGATATGTAACATGTTGTGAGTGTGAATGTAATGGAATGCAAAGTGTGTGTGATAATAGCAACATGCCCCCTCGAGTGAATGTAAATGAGTATACATGAGATGAGGTTTATTTATAAATTCCCCCCATTAGTAGTAAAAAATGAACCATACAAAAGGAGTGCGTGATAAAGAAATGGTTTGAATTATGCACTAGAAAATAGTGATAAAAAAAGCGGAGAGTGTAGAGAGTGAGTGAGTGTAGTGAGATTCATTTCATATTTAGATCCTCAACAGATAAGTAGGAACCATGGAACTAAAGTGTGTCATAAGGTAGTGTAGTGTGTGAGAATTTGATGCAAGATATATGTGTCGTGAATACACCGAGTGCGAAATGTGTCATGTGTATGATGTGAGGTTGATGAATGTAGTGAGCCCTCAACAGCCAAGTTTTAAACATAGAACAAGAGTGTATCATCAAGTAATGACAACACAAGAGGTGTCAAGTTGTATAATAATGCTCAAAAATATGATGTATGAAGCACATAGTGTAATAGTGGCAATGAAAGACACATGATAATACTAAGAGGGGGAGAATAAGTGCAATGCCCCATAAGTGTGTTAATGATGGATATCTATGTAGTGATATAAGAGGTACCATGTTATTTTGGGAGAGCGTAATTAGTGTCATGATAAGAGAGAGGGCCAACACAATGGAAGGAAGAAGAAAGAGTAGGACCATCACATGGTGGTGGAGTTTGAAATAGGTCTTAAGTATCAAAATAAGGAATAGTTTCTTTGAAAAAATGATTGGCTGTTGAAGTGGTGGATTATTAGGTAACATTGTAGAAAATTCAGTAGGAGGAGGTGTTGAAATTATGTTTAAAGGAGGTTTCTTAGGTTGAATCTGGTAGTACCGTAGATGACTTGAGAGAGGGCAGACTGAGACTAATTTTTAGAGCTGGTTGCTTAGTCGGATTGGGTTGAATAAGTGGTGCTTGAATGATAGAAGAAGGAACATTAGAAGTGATAGCATGATGCTCATTAGACATAAATTAATCAGACTTAGGAACACAATGAGATGTAACTATTATCCAATTTTACTACCATGCTGAAATTGGATAACAGGAAATTTTATAGTGTGATCACTAGCCAAAGCTACTTAGCAGAAGTGGCAGGATGCTCCTCCAACAACTCTACAAAGTCCTAGTGCACCTGGGGAATCTAGAGGGTTGACATGGATTAGAGGAAACCTTGAAGAATTCTTAAAAAATTGTATTTTGGGTACTTATAGAGCTAGCCTAGCTCATGAGATGGTGGCCGAGTTGTTTTAACAAGCAACCGAGGATTCTGAGTTACTCACCGAGCAGTGCATCAAAGCTCCTAGCCGTGCTGCTTCAAACAAAGGGTTTGAGTTACGTTGCAATGTGGCCAAGTCATCTTCACCTAGGCTGAGATGTGAATGAATCCCAATGGTGACCAAGAAAAGGAAAACGAGTTGATTACACATGAGGTGTTCAGCTAGAAACAAAGCCTTTTAGCAGTAGAGATGAAAGACTGCACAAATTATGGTAAACTGGGATACGCTTACATAGAACCAAGATAACACAGAGAAGTTCAACGAGTCAGTAAGAATTATTTACCAAGTCGATTGATGGAGAAGGAGTATACGAACTCGACCATGATCTCATTCCATCACAGGAGCCAATAATGCATGAATGTTACAAGTGGTCCCGAGGCGAATTATTAAACTGAGTTATTGGATACAGCCCACCGAGATCTTCTGATTGGGGAAATCCGAAGTCGCCAAGGGAATCAGTGTGAGAAACAAGTAGAGACGAGCTTGAGGCAATCATGGCTCATTACGAGCCCGCTATAAAAAGAGGGGAAGGGCTGTGGAGGGTGCCACATGGCGGCTCAATGTGTTTACAAAAGGTGGAAGGAAAGTGGAGACCCCAGTGTTGTGTAGGGCCTCCATGTGGCACAAAGCACCATGGACGTAAGGTTAATGGATCGGATGCTCATGTGGTCGCATGATGGGAAGCCGATCTCAAGATAAAGTGAATCGACGAGTGGAGATTTAGGTGGCACCTGACTCGAGGAAGTAAACGGGGTTGACCTGGCATCAAAAGTAACAGGTAGGTGACAGTGCACCAATACAAGAGCTCAACACGTGAAGGTAGGGGGTCTCGTTGAGTGGTTGGTGTCGTAAACAAAATAAAGATCTCACCACGTAATGGATAACATGCCAATTGAAAATGAAAAAGAGTGGTAGACTTGGGCTACGTGGGATGGGAGAGATAGAAGATGATCACATGGAGATACGTGAACACAACGATGGTTGAATGAAAAGGAGACCAATGTAAGTTGAGTTCAAGCTGACAAATGGAGAGTCGACATCCAATATGGGCTCCGCGATAGTGAAGAGTGAGAAGCCATCTCGGTCGAGCTGGAAATGAATGCTTTAAATCAACCCCCCTTTCTAAAAGGGAAATAAAATCTACAAAAGGGGTCACCATTAATTAAATGTAAATCATTCCAGATGATTCTAAAAGATATGCAAAATCGTTAGGGAAAGGGAAAATATTTTCAATAATGCATTTCACTAAACACATTAACTACACAGTCCCATGAAGAAGAAGAGATGCCCTGCAAACCCCAAGGATCGATAGTCAGTCAAAAGCCCATATCTTGAGCATTTCTCAACAAAAATGCAAAAACTTAGTCTCATTGGAATTGTGGTTCTGATTCCAATGTACAATAGTAAAACAATCTAGGGATTAATGAAGATTCAAAGGTGTATTTTACAGAAAATGAACCCATTTCAAAAGGGTAGCTAGATGATGAGTGGAAATGTAATTAATGGACCATGGATGGCCATTTCTCAACTACTACAAGTTATGGGCATGGATGGCCATTTCTCAACTACTATAAGTTATGGAAAGGTTCTTATTATTAGATGGTTATTCAGGCTAGAATAAGATTATGGTGAAAGAATAAGACAAGTTCAAGGCCCCCTTCACTACAAAATGGGGCACATATGCTTATAAGAAGATGCCATTTGGATTGTGCAAATACCGGAGCAATATTTTAGTGAGAAATGGATATGGAATTCAAAGGGGTGATCAACAAGATAGTTCTTTTTTATCTTGATGACATCACCATGCTCTCAATAAGTGTAGTAGACCATCTCTTTCATCTCAGGAAAGTATTTCAGAGATGTAGAAGATTTAGAGTGTCTTTGAATCCAAAAAAGTTTATATTCTTAGCACATGAAGGAAAGTTGTTGGGCCATATTGTTTCGAAAGAAGGATTGACTATTAATCTTGACAGAGTTGAAGCTATCAAAACTCTTCCCTTGCCAAACCACAAGAAGGCCCTCCAAATCTTCTCGGGGAGAATTAATTTTGTTCTCATATTTGTGCCTGAATTTTTCACTCTTGTGAAGCCATTGACCATGATGTTGAAGTAGAGCCTTGCATTCAAATGGAAAACAAAAGGAAAAGATATTTTTTAGGCCATTAAAAACGTAATATCCCAAGCTCCAACTCTTATCAACCCATACTTTACAAGGGACTTCACGCTATATGATTTTTGGAGGTTCAGATATAATTTTAGCTATCTTGGTAGAGTTGAATAAAGAAGGTACATAGCAGCCCATAACATTCTTCAGTAAAAGCCTAGAAGATTACAGAGTAAGGTATTCCTTCATTAAAAAACATGTTCTTGCTGTTATTAGGAGCTTGAAGAAGTTCAGACATTTGGTCTCGAATAACAAAACTCAGTTGTTAGTATCTCATGTCGGTGTCAAATATTTTCTCCTAAACAAGGAATTGAATGAGAAAAGAGTAGGTTGGACCACTTGTGCAATGGAATATGCCATTGAGATTAAAGTGACAAAGCTGGTTCATGGAAAGGGATTATGCAAGAAACTTACTTCCAAACAACGTGCTAATTCAGTAAGTGAAGAAGAAGTTGTCCTAATGTTACAAAATGAGAAAGAACAGTAAAAAAATGATGCACCTATTTTGTGTTGGACCCAAGACATGATGCATTATCTCCAAACTAGTTTGTGTCCTCCAGAATGGAGTAAATAAAGGAGGAGATATTTCAGATTACAGTCCATTCCATATGTGTTAGTTGAAGGCACCTTGTTCAAGAAGGATGTGAATGGAGTTCTCCTAAGGTGTGTCCCATCAAATCAGCTCGAGAAAGTATTGCACGAGTTCCATGATGGAGAACCTAGAGGTTACTTTGTTGCATGAGTAACAGCTCTCAAGATCAAGAAATCTAGTTACTATTGGTCCACAATATTTGGTGTTTTCTATTCATGGATCAAGAAGTGCAAAAAGTGTGCATTATTCACAAGGAAGGAAAGGCTAGCGACACTTCCCCTTTATCTGATTTTGGTGGATCAACCATTCATGCAATGGGGATTAGACTTCATTAGAGCTATCAATCTTAACTCAAGCCAAGGCCACAAGTGGATTTTAACGGAAATAGATTACTTCATTAAGTGGACTGAAGCGTTGGTACTCAAAGAGGCAAATGAATTCAGCATCTTGGATTTCTATGAGGAGATTGTCACCAAGTTTGGAGTCCCTGCCACTATCATATCAAATAATGTACTGGAATTTCTTGGCACAAAAATCACTGAATGGGCTATTAGAAATGGAATTTATCTTAGCACTTCTTCTAATTATATACCTTCAGGGTAATGGCTAAACATAATCTACATGAATACGAACTTGTTGAGAATCATAAGAAGGAATCTTGATGAGAACTAGATGACTTGACATACAAAGCTCAAATCATCCTTATGGGCTAATAGAATCACACCCAAAAGGTCTACATGTATCTCCCTTTACAAGATTGTATACAGAAAAGAAGTAGTGCTTCCCATAGCAATTGAGTTGCCGACATTGGAACTCATGAGGCAGCTGGAATTAGATGTGTTTGAACCTATGGAAGCTAGGTATCCAGTGATGATGGAATTGGAAGAAAAAAAGGAACTTGCAGTGCATAACATGGAAAAAGATCAGGCACTGATTAAGAGGATCTTTGACAAGAAAGAGAAGGCAAGGAATTCCTAAGAGGGATGCTTGGTACTAAAGTGGGATGCTGATCGAGAAAAATCCGGCAAAAATTCCAACTTTGATGTAATATGGAGTGACCCATACATGATCACTGAATGTAAAAGTAACAACACATTCCTACTAGATAAGTTGGATGGTGAAGAACTGCAGATTCGATTCAGTGGAATCTACCTCAAATAATCTCTAGAAGGAAGATCTCTCACCCTGGTACATATTA
Source organism: Taxus chinensis (assembly GCA_019776745.2). Taxonomy (NCBI): domain Eukaryota; kingdom Viridiplantae; phylum Streptophyta; class Pinopsida; order Cupressales; family Taxaceae; genus Taxus; species Taxus chinensis. The sequence goes on from CM034146.1 coordinate 831,049,410, forward strand.
GTTTAGAACTTTTAATTCCTCCAAGTGTTTGTGCACATTGTTGTTATTGTAGATTAGTTTTTAGTTTTCGTAAGTGTTGGTGCACATGTCCTAGTGCTTCTCTTTTTTGCCTTATATATAGTTCATCATGCTTCTATAAAAGAAATTGTAACAGATAAAATCAAGGTTGCGAGAAGCAATTCCCATCTTCAAAAGAGATCAAATACAAAGCAACTCAAATCAGGCTCAGGGGAATATTTCAAATGTATCATTGCTTTCCTCTTTAGACCAACAATTGATTTTTTAGTTTCACACTTAGGAAATAAGATGTTGAGGTGGACAGTAATAGGTGTCCATCATTCGGTGGGTCATAGTTGCGGGAATGTGTGAAAGTCGGGTTTTAAGCAATTTTCTACTCTCACAAAGTAAATTTCAATATTTTCTTATGAGAGTTGGAAAATGCAAGCAACGAGGAAGATCCAAACCCGAACACCAATGTTTCAGAGCATTCTAAGGGAAATATTTTCAAATATAGGTCAGCTGATGTCAATCATGCAAAATCCATGCCCAGTGGATAACTAGATTCCACTGGTTTACTCTATTTAGCAGGAAAATTGCCCCTGCAAGTCATCAAACTACTATCAAATTTTACTACCCGTAGTGAAATTGGATAACGAGCAAGTTTATAGTGTGATCATTGGCCAAAAGCTACATAGAAAAATTAACAAGAGGCTATTCCAATAACTCTATATAGTCCTAGTGCACCTGGGGAATCATGAGGGTTGACAGGGATTAGAGGAAGCTTTGAATAATTCTAAGAAAATTGTATTTTGGATACTTATAGAGCTAGCCAAGCTCATGAGATGGTCGCTGAGTTGTTTTGACAAGACACCAAGCTCTGAGTTACGCACCGAGTCATTCATCAAAGCTCCTTCCGAGCCACTTCAAACATAGGGATCAAGTTACTTTGTGATGTGACCGAGTCATCTTCATCTAGGCCAAGCTGTGAAAAAACCCCAATGGTGACCAAACAAAGGAAAGTTAGTTGATTACGCATGAGGCGTTAAGATATAAACCAAGCATTTTTGCAGTTGACATGCAAGACCACAAAAATTATGATAAATCAAGCTACCCTTATATAGAACCAAGCTAACACAGGGAAGTTCAGCGAGTTAGCAAGAATTATGTACTGAGTTGATTGATGAAGAAGGAGTAGATGAACTAGGCCATGAACTCGTTCCATCGCATGAGCAAATCATGCATGCATGTTACAAGTGGTCCGGAGGTGAATTCTTAAAATAAGTTATTGGATGGAGTCCACCAAGCTCTTCTGCTCGGGGCAAGCTGTAATCGCCAAGGAAATTGGTGTGAGTGGAAAGTCAAGTTGAGCTCAAGGCAACCATGGCTCATTTCGAGCCTGCAAAAAAAAGAGGGGAAGGGCAACGGAGGTTTCCACATGGCCCCTTAGCACATTTCCAAAAGGTGGAAGGAAATTCAAGACCCTAGTGTTGCATGGGGCATCCACATGGTGTGAAGCATCGTGGACATAAGGTCAACAACTTAGATGATCATGCGGTCACGAGGGGAAGCTAAGCCTGAGATAAAGTTACTCTACGGGTGGAGAGTTAGTTTGCACTTGGCTCGAGGAAGGAAAAAGGCTTGGCCCGACATCAAGTGCAACAGGTAGGTGAAAGTACGCCAATACAGGAGCTCGGAACATTAAGCAAGGGGGTCTCACTGAGTAGTTGGTGTAGCAAATGAAAGAAAGAGCTAATCATGTAATGGATAACCCACCAACGTAAAACACAAAAGAGAGGTAGAATCGAGACGCATGGGATGGGAGAGATAGAAGATAAGCATGTGGAGATAAGTGAACATGACAGTGGTTGAAGGAAAAGGAGACCAATACAAGTCATGTTTGAGATAACAAATGGAAATTTGGCATCTAATATGGGCTCTGCGATGGTGAAGAGTGAGAAGCTAGCTCGAACGAGCTGATAATATATGCTTTAAATCAAGTCCCCTTTCTAAAAGGGAAATAAAATCTACAAAAGGGGCCACCACAGATTAAATGCAAATCATGCCAGATCATTCTAAAATATATGCAAAATCATTGGAAAAAGGGAAAACATTTTCAATAATGAATTTCACCAAACACATTAACTACACAGTCCTGTGAAGAAGAAGAGATGCCTAACAAACTCTAAGGAGCTGTAGTCGCTCAAAAGCCCATAACTTGATAATTTCTAAAATAAAATTGCACAAAATTTGTCTCATTGGAATCATGGTTCTGATCCTAACGTACAGAAGTAAAAAAGGGATTAATGAAGATTCAATGGTGTATTTTACAGAAAACTAACCTATTTCAAAAGGGAAGCTAGATGGTGGATGGAAGTGCAATTAATGGGAATGGATGGTCATTTATCCATTGCTGCTAGTTATGGGTAGTATGGGGAGGATTTTCCAAGTTACAATCATATTTTTCACCCACTTTGGGTACTCTACAATGGATGTAAAGGCTAGATCCGAGATTACTTTCCCCATTTTCTTTTTTTCCATTTTCTATAGATTGGGGATTTTCCCTCATTTTGAGGAGGATGATTTGAGTAGAAAAACTCTACCCATTTTGTTTTGTGAAGCCTATGTGTTGTATTCCTTTATAGTGGAATCCTTGCATGGTGATCCATGCCTTTCATTTGTAATATTTTGAACTGTGGATACCCATGAAGTAACAGATGCAATTTTGTGGATGTATCTTCCCTTGCTATGTTTATTTTCATTCTTCTTTCCTCTTCAATATCATTGTAGGTGTATTATGTCTACCTTATCCTCGTACATGGTTTCATCATTATTGTGTGTGCATGAGAATGCTGTTGTAAGTGTTGTTGTTAGACTATGGGAAACTGTTATCACCCTCTATAATATGAATTTTTCTTCCATTTACACACATTGGGGATTTTTCTCATACCCTTCTTTTGGTGCATCATATCTGTAGTGTAGATTTCTATTATTTTCATGCACTTTCTCTTTCCCTAATCCCTTGGAAGTGATAGATTAAGGGTAGTTAGTAGTTTAATTTTAGTAGAATTAGTTTGCACTAAGATTAGGAAGAGGAACCATCTTTCTTTGAAGTTCTATCTCAATTAGAAAGTCCCACAACTTGGAGATAGTACCCATGTTACCCATTCACTGTATGAGGTCAAACACACACACACTTGTATAAATCGGAGGGTGTTGTGATTCGGTGATAATAGTAATAATTAAATATGAACATGTAGCATTATTATTTGTAGAAAATGAGATAAGACCATAACACTTAAAGTGGATAATTTGTCAGTGTAGATCATAACAATCATTTTCATTATGTACAATGATTGAATGGTAATTGCAATATGGATGACCTTGATATTTTACAAGCTGATAAGGAGGATAACAACGATCAAATGAAAAGATGATCAATTGATGCATGAGGAGCTATAGAGGAATATCTTATTTCTTAGAATTGAGATAAAACTTGAGAGGCACAGGAAGTGGAAATATTTGAGGTTTACTGATTTGAGCACATGTAAAAGATAGAGAATGAGGACAATGAGTAGAAGAATAAATTAAATGAGTCTGAGATGTGTCTTTAATATGTTGAATCTAATATTTTAGAGATGTAATTGTTAGTTTCATAGCCTGAAATTTATCTTGAAATAAATAATGTAAAGCTTGAATAGATTTACATATTAATTGATTGACATTAGAACTAATAGAGTCATCATAGAGATGATTGAAGATGGCACTAACTTGTGAATGTAGCATGTTGATAGGGAGATACATAGTGTCTAGGGTTTTGTGGACAGAATATGTGAAAGATGGGTGCATTTGAAATAATTGAAGAAAGGAGACTTGGGATACCTTATGAGCGATGAGAGAAGAGAAATGAGGATCCAAGAGTGTCTGAATAAGATGGGTTCATAAAATGATTTAACAAATATTGGAATTTATAAAACCCTAATTACTAATTAAGAAAATATAGAATATATAAATACCTACTTCTGATTATAATGTAGCAATAAATGAATATGAAATGAAATACAAATCTAACCCAAACAAATAAGTAATTAAGATTTCAAACCCTAAGTGCAAATGTGGAGAAAAAATGACTTAATTGATTCACTATGATCCCAAAGGTTAATGAAACTGACGAATTGGAAAATGAGAAGTGTAGACTATTGCAATAAGAACACAAAAATGTAGAGGTACTAGAATATGCTAGACTAAGGTGTCCAGAATGGGTCAAGGACACCTTCAAGTGCCAAAAACCTTCTCTGGGTTCCTGCAAATTCTCAAAACCTCATAAAACCTCTTTTCGAGGATCACAATATGTTCATTATCCACTTTTTTGCTAGTATGTCACATAGTGAGCTCCAATATCGCTAATAATTGGAAATAAAGGAATCACCTACAAAACCCTTAAAAGTGCATCAAATCCGAAAAATAAAATAATGCAAGTGAGGGGTAAAATTATTCTGATCTATCAAATCATTGATATTTTGACTGACCACTGCACTACGTTTCAGACACAATATAGTTCTATGTGTGTGTGTGTGTGTGAATAAATTGTTCCTTAGGTGGCTCTTGTGTATGTCGTGTTTGATAGCGAGTAATAAATAGATGTAGAAAATATCAACATATGTGTGCATGAAAGAAGGAACTTCCTATCCTATGAAGTGTATATATAATAATGCCATCCATTTCCCTTGTGTGGATGCTATATATATGCTTGAATGATATTGATAATGGCCTTTGATTGCAACCTTAGTTCATGATAAGTAATGATTATTGCTTGGGCCTTTGTTATGGTCATATAACTTTACATTTATATGATTCCCTTCCTTGAATTTCCTAATTAACCCTAAAAATTCCAACTACGAAAAACATAAGATTCCCAAATGGATAGAAAGGACCTAAAAGATGAGAGAAAATTACGAAGAGGTCAAGGGTGCCCAGAGGGGACATTGGCACCTGGTGCTAGAATCCTAGCTAGGTGATGGTATCCAGACTCAGAGAAATTGAAGGGTCGAAGGTCAGACTAGGAAAAAATGTGTGTAAGACCAAAAGTGGAAACATAAAGAAAACAAAGATGACCAAAAACATGGGTTAATTAGTACTTTTCTTTCTTAGGAATCATATTAACAATAGTATGTGATCAAGTCTAGATAGATACCCAAAGTGTGTGATTTTGTGTCTAGAATTGTAGAGTCACAATGAAATGATAAGTAATAAAGCACATATATGACCTATGCAATAAGCTAGATAAAAATGAAACCTTAGGAGCAAGAAAAAAATATAAGACTCAATGGATTTTGTAATAAATGTCGAGGTATGCTGAGTCAGAAACACTAATGGAATAGGAGGATAGATTGTCACATCTCAGCTTAGAAAAACTGTAGAACTGTCAAAAATTCTGGGACTAGGGCACTTGGAGTAGGTCAGGGGTGCCTAGGCAACAAATACCTTCTATAGGCAGTTGTGACTGCACAGAACCTTAGAAAATGATATTCATAATATCACAAGATGTTCTCTAATGTTATGTGTTTTTCACCTATATACCATTGGACGTCTGCAAAATTCACCTGCAACTCGCGAAACAAAATACCTCTTGTAAAACCCCAAAACACATCAAATACTAAAAATAAAAAGATGTGAATGGGGAGACAGATTGACCCCGAAGGTCACTTGACAGAGTGAAATTACGATTAAGCGCTGCACTATATCTCAGACTCCATGTAGTTTTGTGTGTGTGTAAATAATTATGCCCTAGGTGTCTCTTGTGCAAGATGCACTAAATAACGAGCAATATCTAAATGTAGAAGTGTAAGTAGATGTGTGGATTTCATAATGAAATTACCCTCCTATTCAAAGTGTATGCGAAAAAATGCAGTCCCTTATCCCTAGAATGAAGCTAGATGGATGATTTGATGCTCTTAGAATGCCTTTAGATGTAATCTAAGGTGATAGTAATAGATGTGTAGAGCTTGGTACTTTATTATGGTCACATATCTTTGTATTTATATGATTCCCTTTTTTGAATTTTGTAACTAACCTCTAAAAGGCCTACCATCAAGAAAAAAAGATGCCCAACAGATAAAAGAGGCCCAAAAGGGGCGAGTAAGATACAAAGAGGTCAGGGGCACCCATAAGGGATGAGGGTGCCTAGGTGCTGGTGTCCAAAGCCAAGGAAGATAAATTAGTGAAATTTAAACTGGGCAGTGAGGTGTGAAAGACCATAGTGAAAGCAAGAAAACAAGAAAAGAGGCAAAAGATAGATGTTAATTACTACTTTTATCACTTAGGAATCATATGAATAGTGGTATGTGATTAGGACCTATAAATGTACCCAAAGCACGTGATTTTGTGTCTATAGGTGATGATTATTGTTTCACCTAATTTTTGATTTGGTTAAAATGTAATAGGAAATAGATTAGGGGGAATACCTATGATATGTAGGTTGAAGGTTGACTGCGTGCGTTTCTGACTTTTGATCCAAGGTGATCGTGAAGAGCTTCATTTTGGCTAGAAGGAATGACTTGTATAAGAAATACAACAAGACCACCAAATAGTATTAAATAGTAAGTGTCAGAGGACTACCTAGCAAAGCTAGATCCAGGAAATGTGATGCTTCCTCGAATGGCTGTCAATCCTCTGTTTAATAGAATTCAATATGAATAAGAAACTAAAATAAATAGGTCCTATTGCAATGTAATGATTTAGGTTTCTCATACACATAATACATTAGATTTTATGTTAGATATTAAAATAACACTAAATATAATTATAACCAGGGTTTTTTCAGGTCTATCAAAGGTTTAGTAAGGGTCTGGGGCTGATTGGTTGAGGTCTGATTTGGTTTTGGGTGAGTGGGAAGCTTGCTGGTCTGAGAATATGAAATGACATAGAGATCGATATCGGTCTAGTGACCAATGCCGATATGGGGATTAAATCGACGGTGCTCAAGGAACTGACATCGGTAGGGGCGATAGGTAGTAAACTATTAAAAACGGGTTTTTGGGGTCTCTGTGATTACACAGAGAGTGAGGGTAGTGTGTCTTGGGTCATGATATGGATTAGAAGACTCAAGAATACTAAGAAGGAAGTTTATAATGGTGAAAAGGATTGTGGTGGTTGAATAGAGGGTTAGTGGGAAGAAGATGATGTATGGGCAATAGAAGAAATAAAACACTGAACGAAGCAAGAGATCTACGGTGGGATAAACACAAATGATTAAAGCCACCGTACTTACTTGGTGTCTTGAAAATATTGTGAGTAAAAGTGGTTGATGGTTGATCGGAGAAGAGGTGCTTGAGTCCATTTCCATGGAAGTACAACCTATGTTCTCCCATGAGTATTCCAATGCTTTGGAAGGAGAACCGAATGCTTGTTTTGCATTGTGGTTTTGTGTGTTCATAATATGGATGTAGGAGGGCTTGAAGATTTATACTTGAATGAAATAAGGCTCCAATAAATGAATAACCAACCTAGGTAAAAGGTTTCCAAGTTGTATATAAATTAAAAGATGGCGGTTAGGTGATCAACACCAGTCAAGGGATAACCGGTTAGTAAGTCTAGGTTTACCAAAAATAGGAAAATCTTTACTATTTTTGGCGTGATTTTGATTACCAATCTAGGTCTTGAGTGAGGGTTGGCACTTAGATAAGTGGGAGTGGTGTTGGAGAAAGAATAGGAATTTAATTTTAGGGTTATACTAAGTCCCAGTTGGTTGGGATAAGTAAGGACATAGTCTTAGTTAATTAATAGGCTAGGAACAAGTCCATGATGAGGTCTATAGGTGATGTGTAAATTAGATTATTTAAAGTAATAAAATTAATTAATAATGTGACCTAGTCTTATTTAATTAATAGGCTAGGAACAAGTCCATGGTGAGGTGTCTAAGTGATGTGTAAATTAACTTATTTAAAGTAATAAAATTAATTAATAATGTGAGGATGAACATTAATTCAATTGTAAGTAATTGAATTAATATGAATGCGGGGTAAGGGGTCATGGTTAGGTGAATATGTTACATTATTTAATTAAAGGGGACCAAGGGGAGTGTGACCCAAATTTGGTGTCTATATATTCCCCTTTTTGTCACGTATCTTGTATTGGTAAGCGATGTTGACAAGAATAGGAATTCATTGTCCTAGGTGAGATCTAAGAGTAGGTTGCCCCAAGTATGGATGAAAGTTACCCCCCTCAAACCAGGAACTGATGAGGTAGGAAATGAATTCAGTGAGTGGTTTGATAAATAGGTTGTTAAGAAAAACAAGGGTGGATGGGTTATAGGTAAGGGGAATGGTTGGGTTAGGTAATAAGTAATGGTCGAATTCAGTAATAGGTAATGGAAATCAAATGCATGCACATGTATAGATTGTGATAAGTTACGCAACTTACAATCTCTACTTTGTCAAATGTCGATAGGTTTATCCAAACAAGGTTAAAGTGGTTCAGGTATCCAAGGTATAGGATATGGTCTTGAATCATAACTAGGAAAGGTGTAGGAATGGGTAGTAGGTTTTGTTCCAGGGCACTAAAGGTTTGGTTGGGATAAACATCACGACATCTGGAAAGGTAAGGTCATTAGGATAAACCACATCAGTAACATCATTGCAAGCTATGGCGAGTACACAAATTTGAATGTCACAAAAGGTGATTTAGGTCAAGGTATGTAGGTCAAGGTATATGTAAAAGCCAAGGTATAGGTAAATAACATGTCCCTAAGCACAATTAAGGAAATGTACATGTAATATAGGCTTGTGGGTGAGTTTTTAATAGGTGTTGGTGTTGAACATAAAATGTATAACAATTATTAGAAGGCATACAAAAGATTCGCACGGAAGAGCAGAGTGTATTCAAAGTCTGGGAGGATCGAAAGGGAAACGTGTGAAGATGACATATATAGATTCGAGACTTAACTATTTTCATGATGATGATCTATTTTTGGAATATGGCATGCAGAGAACACAAATGGGATGAAGAATTGCATGACAAACACGGGCTAATTTTGTAAGAGTGGATACAGAGTGCTTTACATGGATGTGGGCTAAAGATAGAATTGCATCTGATAGTTAACTAGGAGAAATCTATCGTTAGTGCACTCGCATGTGTGGCTGTAATTGTAAAGGCACATGGCTATTTTAGCATGCGACCTATTTTTGGGATTAGATAAGTGGTGAAGGGAAAGTCCCCACCCTTATAAATATGTAATTAACTGCATAATATAAGAGAGGTATGTAAGGACTGGATTACTTTGAGATTATAATATCATATATGTTATGCGCATGAGCATATGATGCCATTATTATAAGAAGCTTCTATGTATTTATCAGGATTAATATAATGGAGTGTATTGGCTGAGTCAGAGTGTTAATTTTGAGTATAATTGGATATTTCATACTTGATTTCATCATGGTTACCATTTAAATTTGTTATTCCCTAGAACTAGATCTGTACATGCACTATAGAATGATGTATTAATGATGGATCTGAATGCATCAAGTTTTCATCATGCTAACATCCTGTAAAAGAAACCCTAAAGAGTGGATTGGTACCTTTACGTGCTTCGAGTGAGTGCTCAGTCTAGGCTGAGTGATGTTCTAGCGCACCGGGGATTTTACTAGTAAATTCAAGGCTACATCATTGGTTTTGTTACTAGAACCTCTTTTTCAGTTGTTTTCAAGATGGTTCACAATGAAGACATACCGGTTGACCCTAGAAAGTGTTGAGGATTAGATACACGACCTAGAAGAAGAATACACATGGACGTTCAACATTGAATCTAAGTTTGACACACGGATGCGGGTGGAGTAGAATCTGTATGACTGTTTATATGAGAGCTTCTTTGCTATCTTTCTAGAATAATTACATGAGTGACTTGTTGCTTATGAATCTAAATGAAATTTGAGGTATCACACACTTGTCTGGATACACGAAGAATTCAGACCCTTTATGATGCTGATCTAATTTGGACTCGTGTTGTGGATACATGGTTCTATGGTGTTTTGAACAGATATATCTTGGAGTACTCAATTTCAACTTATTTGTGCCCAAAGGTAGTTGAATTCCAATTTTTACAATATCCCAGGGGAACTTACCTACAAGGAATTGTTTCACCTCTTTCTTAGATTGTTTCTTTGATGTGTTGACGAAACAGATAGAGTAATGAGCGTAGGAGGAATACCTGTTCAAATGTTGGTTGATGGGTTGTTACGCACGTATGACTTCCAAATCCATAGCTGATCTTGAGAGCTTGTTTTTGGCTGGGAGTAACTACCTGTAAAGAAAACAGGACCACCAGAAGGAATTAAACAATATGGGCAGTGAATTGCCTAGCATAAGCTAGATTCAGGAAGTATGATACTTCCTAGATGGTTATCAGTCCACTGTTTTAAACAAATTAATGTTGTAAACAAAGTAAATCCTATTATTATTTTGAAATGATTTAGGTATCCAACTTAAAACAAAATAAGAAAATAGATCTAATCTAACAAGCTAAGCTAGAATAGAATCAAACATCAAATGATTGGTTCTGGGTCTCTGCAGGACTGATAAAGGTCTCGGGTAGGTCACAGGTGAATGAGGGTGAGGTAAAATTAGGTGGGTAGGTCTTTGTCTAAGGCTATGTGGGCACACACAGAGACTGGTGTCGGTCAAGGGTGACCGATGACGGTTAGGTATAGCCGGTGTTGGTTACTGTGAGATCTGGAAATGTCACAAAATAGGTTGGGGTCGGTTGGGACGATGTATTGGGTGACAGGAGTGGGATTTTGTGAGGTTTTTATGGGTGTATTGAGGTGAAAATGTTGGAGAATTTCAATAAGGAGAAAGATAAACAATGGATGATAAAATAATGATGAAATGAAATAACTAGGAAAGTATGATGTTGTTCTCACTTGGATTCCATTCCTGAGGGTCTTTGTGTGAAGAATGGAGGTGCTGATGATGGGGTTGAAGGTTGTAAGTGATCACCAACTGAAGAAAAGCTTCTGCATGGGCTGCATGCACACTTCTTTTTTCTTGGATAGGTCAGATCATGGCTGGGATGGCTATGTAAGAGAAGATGCTCAATCTCCTTCCTTGGATGTGAGTTTTTGCTAGAATTGGCTTTCTAAAGATGCGTTATCTCTCTGAGATGTGTTCTTTCTCATCAACTTTCTCCCAAATTTTTTTCCAACTTCCAAGTTCCAACTTCCAACCTTGAGAATAAGGTTGTTTTGGGTTAAAAGGGGTAACCGACGGCGGTCTGGCTTAACCAACGACAGTTAGGGGTAACCGACGTCGGTCAATGTGGGATTTCCTAGGTTTGCTAAACTTAGGGAGATCATCCTAATTTTCTTGGATATCATGTCGTTATCCCACAGATTAGACTAGGAGCTTCTTGTGAGCATGAGGGAATGTGGTTAGAGGGAATGTAGGCATTGATTTTTAGGGTTTGGGTAAGTCTTAGTTAGTTATGGTAACTTGCTAAAAATAGGTCTTAGGTTAAGTTAGCTTGGTGAGGTGTCTAAGTGAACTATATGTGTAGATATTATTTAAATAATAAATATAGTGAGGATAATGCATTAAATTAATTAAATTAATATTAGTGAGGTGAAGAGGGCCATGGATAGGTGAATGTGATGAAGGGTGCTTATATGTCGAGGGACAAAAGGGGAGTGTGACCTAATTTTAGTGTCTACATTTTACCCCTTTTTATTGTGTAGCTTGTATTGGTAAGCGATGCTAACAAAAATAAGATGTGGTTGCCCCCTATGAGGGTGAAGGTGATCCCCCTCAAACTAGGAACTGATGAGGCAGCAGGCTGAATCGGTGAATGGTTTGATAAAAGGTAAATGTGAAGAAAAGGAAAATGGGTACAGGGGAAAAGGGGTGAAAGGCCTACTCGGGTGATCTAGGTCATGGGTCAGTCTCAAAGGTAGCAACAGTCAAATGCACGCACACGTATAAACTGCAACACACAACTAGGTTGAAGAGCAGGAAAACTCTACATCATCAAAGGTTGATAGGTTTATCCAAACAAGATTGAAGTGAATCTGGTATGCAAGGTATAGGATAAGGTCAGGAAGCACAATGTAGGTTAGGTGCAGGAACGTTTAGGTATGTTCCGGTACACCAAAGGTAGGGTCAGGATAAACGATCATGCTAATAGGCTAGGTAAGGTCATTAGGTCAATCAACACAGGTAATAGTGTAACAAGGTTTAACAAATACATGAGGTCAAAGGTCACTAGCGATGGTCTAGGTCCAAATATCTAGGTCACGACATGGGTAAGGCCAAGGTAGGGGTAAAATAATTATTCCCCAAAGGAGGACAAATGGAGGTAGTAAAGGATGAGATCAAGAAAGGTAAGGTTATGGGTTGGGTAAAGGGTGGATGGGGTGAAGCAAGCAAGGTAAAGGGTCGGGTAAAATGGAAAAGTAGGGGCAATGTGTAGGTAAGGGTGACTGATGGTGGTCATGGATAACTGACGTCGGTATAGGAAAATTGACAATAGTGAGGTAGGGCATGAGATCGATGCTGGTCTAGGGGAACTGACGTTAGTTAGGTCAGGTTTGGTATAAAAACAAAAAATCCATGTTTTTATTATTCGTTTGTGAATTATGAAGTGAAGAAATGACAAAAAAAAGAGAAAAGTGAGAAAAGGAAACGGGACAATGAGCTAGCAGTGGGATTTAACAGTGATTGGGTTGGTGAGTAACGGGTCCATGATCAGGGTGAGAAATTTGATTGGTCAGAGGTTGCGGATAGATAGTTGGTGATGTTAGAGGTGGGAGAGGGATCGGGCGGACCACCAGCACAGTGGCCAGATGTGCCACTGAGATGGTAGCAGTGTGACGAGATAAGTGCCTAACTCTATAATTCTAATTAGATAGAGTAGATTGTGTAATAACTGATATTTGTAGGGTTTTGTGGGTGGGAAAAAAGTTAAATCGGGTATGGGGAAAAAATGGGCAAAAAAGAGGGGGGATTAGAAAATTGGATAGGTGGGGTGGGTAGGGTTTTTGGGGCGGTGTAGGTCATTGTAGGTGTGATAAAAGGGACAGATGGGAGGGTTTAGAAAAAAGGGGGGTTTGGGAAGTTGTGGATTTTTCTATGACAGTGATCGGCATCGGTCAAGCTTGGTCGGCGTCGGTCAGGTAGAATTGGGATCGATCACCAAACAGGTGACTGATGCCAGCTAAGCGGTAACCGTGGTCGATATAGGTGAACTGGTATCTGTCACCAAATAAGTGATTGATGCTGGTTTAAGGGTGACTGAAGTCGGTTAGGATGAACAAGCACTGGTCGGGATTTTAGGCAAAATGGTCCAAAAAATGATGTAGGTTAGGTGGTTGAGATGGGTTAGTTAAAAATAGGGTGGTAAGTAAGGATAAGTGATGAATATGGTCATGGTAAAGGTATATTAATGTTGTGCTTTGGATTAGATGCAGATTCGATCGCAGTTACATATGTGAGACAGGGTTCCACCACTATTGGTGACATTGCGTGGCCTAGTGAGCCCTTTGGATCTGCAGTACGTGGAGGCAGTGGGCTTGAGTGGTATTTGGCATTACTAACATGCTATTTAGCAGCCTAGTTTGATGGTCACACTCATCAATAGATGGGACTCCGTGACCTACACCTTCCGACGGGTGAGATTACTATCACCCTTGAGGACATGTTCTGGATTCTGAGGTTACCCATATTAGGGGCCCAGGTGTACTCTATCTCCTCCGGGGCCTAAGAGTAGATGATCGGGAAAGTATTTGGTGAGGGGGTGGCAGAGTTGAGCTTCCATAGCACCTGTTTGAGCTATGGCAAGATGTACCTAGCCTGTCCGGACAAGACGAGGCTAGTGATTTTATTGATAGAGGCAGTGTGCTGCTATGCACTTCCTGATGCAGAGGGTGGATGCTTTCCCTAATCACTGATGGGAGTGCTCCACGATATGATGGTGGATGAGACACGCTTTTCCTAGGCACCAACATTCTTGGTGTAGCTATTTAGAGAGATGTGGGCGTATGGGCGATAGCCTTAGTTTAACATGTGCTACAAATTTATACTGCACTACTAGGCCTACGAGCACATAGTCTGTGTTCGACCTATAGGGATGCCCTGAGTAGATGCATTCCCACAAAGATGTGTGTGGTTGGGATACAGGAGATGGGTGTTAGTTGTAGGATAGCGGAGGTCCGATAGGTTGACATATGATGTGGCCCATTTTCAGTAGTTATTGGAGGGGTTGTCCGAAGTGGACATTATCTAGAGACCATATGTGGGATTTCCCTCATATAGGCACATGCATGAGGAGCTAGCTGAGCTCTAGCTAGAGAGGTTGATACAGGGTCACTGCTCTGGGGAGGATGAGATGATCCTGGTTGATAAGGTCCGACGGTAGTTCGGGCTTGTACAGGATATCTCTCCATCCTTCCCACAGTATCAGAGAGATGACGTGGAGAGGCCTCTCCCTCTACCACAGCCTACAGTGCCTACATGAGAGGAGGAGGAACCAGTGGATTGATGGATTGATGACACTAGTTGCATAGATAGGTATAGGTAGTGGTGGGCGGCTCAATTACGAGCCATACCACCTAGACCAAGGCAGCCATACTTAGCTACTATGACATTGCAAGGAGACGCCCTACAGGGGTAGGTAGCGACACTGATCACGTAGATAGGTATACTACAGACATAGCTGGAGGGTTCAAAGGTAGAGGTAGCAAAGCTATGAGTACAGGTGGCCAGTCTACAGGCCCAAATAGCAGATGGAGGGGGTGGAGGAGATGGAGGAGATGGAGATAGGGATGGTCAGGTGGAAGGTTTACAGGTCCAGTTGGCCACAACATAGACATAGATTGGGAACTTACAGGCACAGGGATAGGGGGAACCACCACAGGCATAGAAGTAAGGGGCACCACCACAGGTATAGGGAGATGGTCCTAGTTCACAAGCTAGTGTAGGGTAGATATAGGGGCCGAGACCTATGGGACCACCATAGACTATGCCTATATCTAGGTTACGGGATTCCCTAGGTGAGGCAAGGTACTATTAGGACTAGCTCATGGCAGTCGGGATAGACATCCTCTCTTACGGAGAGTACATGGCACATCAAACATCCAGTGAGAGGACAAGATCCTGCACACATAATGTGGAGAGCACAGGAGGTCAACGAGCTCCGAGGCCTGATTAGGGTGAGGCCACCAGTACATGGTGACTAGAGCTAGGTGATGTGCCAACAGGGACACATGAGGCTGAGGGTGCAGGTGACACTGAGATGGAGGACATCTGGTGAGATGTCTGATATGCGGCCACCCGAGTTTTGTTGTATACTGTGATTATTTGATGTATATGTCGTCCTGCGTGCCGAAGATAGTTATATTTTTTATCACATACCATCCTACGTTTTGAAGACAGTGAGGATGTACGAGTGATTTTTGTATATTGTGAGCATATACCAGCCTGCGTGGTAAAGATTTTTGTATTGATTCATTCATTCTTTGTGTATATATGAGACCGGCCTGCGTGCCGATGACATTTTGTATTGTATATCAGCCTGTGTACCGACATTTTTGAGAGGATGGCCATGATGAGATAGGCATGTATTTTGAGATACAAATTTATTGATTTATACAATGAGATTCATGGTATTTTGTGATGTGTTAATATGTTTATGAGATATTTGATATATTTCTTGTGTTAGATGAGATATGGATGTGTTACTTTTATGTGGTTTGAAATTAGGTGATTTAGGCATGATAGAGTTAGGTTGGTGTAGGCATGGTTGAGTCAGGTTATAGGCATGGTTGATTCAATTTATAGGCATAGATCGAGTCAGGTTGGTTTAGGCATGGATCGAGTCAGGTTATAGGCATAGATCGAGTCAGGTTGGTTTAGGCATGGATTGAGTCAGGTTATAGGCATGGATTAAGTCAGGTTGTGGTTAGGCATGGGTCAAGTCGAAAGTAGGTGAAGTGGTGACTCATTATTTTATGCAATGAATGATAATATGGGTCATATGTGAGATGTGTTATAATCTATGCGTAGTGATGATAGAGAAAAGGTATGCATAATAAATGTATAAAATGGGAAGCAACTTGTTATGCATGTGGTTTAATTTCCATTTTAGAAAATGGGAACTAAGTAAAATGTGGGGTAAATGGTGAGTTAGGCATGGTTGATGAATTGTTGAGGGTAGAGGATATGGCCGAGCTAATCTCCAAGGTCCCCATGCCCTCGGAGTGCTACGTACATAGTCCCGGCGAAAAGGGACCTCAGGCCGCTGTAGTTCTCCCATGAGCTAGGGAAGAATATAAAATGAGTTGGTAGGTTTGTGTGCATGTTATGGGTTTAGGTTTAATAGGTGTGGGTAGATTATAGGTAAAATTATGTAGGTGAACCTGATTATGGCAAAACGGGAAGGGATACCCCAAAGGTAAGCGTCAAGGACCAAGTCCTATATAATGTAATCAAAATGTTAACAAAGATGGTTAAAAGATTATAGGGGGGCAATAAATCCACCTAATTGGGTAGGATCATACTGAGTAGATCATACTGTGGAGGGCGATGACGAACACAAGACCTGAAAGGTATTTCATGATTAACAGCTCTACGGTGAAAGTAGTCACATGATCACTAAATGTCAAAATTCCAAGATGTCCCTTGAGGCAATTTAGGAAATGAGAGTGGAAATGGTAAGGTGGGTGAAATGTAATTAATTGTATATGTTTTGAGTGACAAGTCTTTTAGGCAAGAGGTTCGATGTCACTAATGGGAAAGTCCATCACTAAAAGGGTTTATTGTTTTGATAGACTGATTGATGCGGGAAGTCTATATGGGATAAATAATATGGTACTCCTTGAGGTATTTTTGAAGTTGATCGATGCAGGGAAAATTCGGTTTTTCTCATTTTTTTAAAAAAGGCTTCACATAGATGTCCTTCAAGGGAGCAGTCTAGTTATAGTAGCAATTTGGTCAAGAGGAAGATGTCCTTTTGAGGGAGTCTATCTTGTTTATTAGAATTTTTACTCAAGGAGTTTCGTCCCATTGGAGGTCTTTGAAATTGTGGACAAGACAAAGGTGAAGGATAGGACTCTTGTTCAAAAGGCAAGGTGGAACGACCATGGGATCTCATCTAAAGATAGATGAAAAGTATCTATGAGAATCATGTTATGTGCAGTGCCGTGGTACACATATTCAAGAGAAGATAACAAGTGACGGGTACTCACATGATTCTTGTTTAATTGTTAGGGAGGTGTATAAAGCCGATAGTGCTCAAGGGACGATCATGTAAAGAGATAAAGGGTGAGGTAGGACAATGAGTCAACAATAGAATGGTCGAAGATGCAATGCGTTAAGGGGCTCAGGTTCAGGTTTTCCTTCAAGTAAGGACAAACGATAGGTACCCGATCCATAGGTATGAGTTACAATGTATGGTCTAATCCAATTAGGAGTGAATTATCCCCGTTTAATTTTTTTTGCTTTGGTTACGTATTGATTTTCTTTCAAGACAAGGTCACCGACTTGGAAGGTTTGTTCATGAACACATTTTTCATAAGCACGTTTGATACGTTGTTGGAAAACTTGAAGGTGATCCAAAGCATTAAGATGACATTCATCTAATAACTCTAGTTGTGCTAAGCGATCCTGACGAAAGACATCATCAGTAAGCATGTCATGGAGAGAAATGTGGAGTGAGGGGATATGGACTTTGAGATGTAGAACAACCTGTATACCATAAACCAACGAAAAGGGTGTTACCATAGTGGAAGTGCAAATACTAGTGCGGTATGCCTATAGAGCAAAAAGAATGTGCGTATGCCAATCCTTCCCAGTATCATCAACCACTTTCATGAGAATTTTGTTGAGGGTTTTGTTAGGGGATTCGGCTTGGCCGTTGGTTTGTGGGTAATAATGTGAAGAGAAACTAAGATGAATGCTGAAGGCATCGTAATTTTTTTATAGTGTTTTGTTTTTTAATTGTTTTCCATTGTCAGTGATGAGGCGATGAGGGACACCAAAGTGAAAAATGATGTGATGGTTAATGAACTCACATATTTTCTCAACTTTCATGGAGATGAGTGGTATGGCTTCCACCCATTTTGTGTAGTATTCGATATCAGTTATGATCCATTGCTGGCATTGGGAAGAATGAGGATTGGGAAGAATGAGGATTGAAGGACTGGTCAACTTTAAATCAGTAGGTCCAAATGCAAGAGAAGGTACTCACAAACGCTGCCCAACCTGAGGGGAATCATGGAGGACAACAAGGTAAAATGTTGAAGCCCCCTCCATTCTATGTTTCGTTTATTATTGGAAACCAATTAGTACATAATTACATGATTGATTCCAGGGAAAGTAGTTTAGTAATGCCCAAGCATATAGCTGATTAGTTGGGGCTTCAATATGAAGTCATATCCAAAGGGGTAGTGCAATTGGAAGGGACAACAGTAACAACAATTGGAGTGATCAAAAACTTGAGTCTTAATTTTCATGCATGCCCCAATATTGTTGTTTTGCAAGATGTCTCAGTAATAGACCTTCAACGACTCTTTGCCCTATGTTTGTCAAGGGATTTCATAGGTAAGATTGGAGGTTATTTATCTACTAATTGGTCACACATGTTGTTCAGAACAAGATATGGAATTAAAGCCACAATTAGGTCTGAGCCTATTGCAAACTTTCACATTGAGCCTCACACACCAAGCCAAATCAATATCAATTATTCTGCATTCGATCAAGAGGATTATCCAAGCACTGATGAAGCTAACACCAAGTTGGAAGCATCCCAAATTTGACTCTTGATGAATGGGAAAGAAAGGTGCATTCTTTTGATCCTTATCAGGAAATAGAAGAATTTGAGCTAGGAGTCTATTGCAAGCATGAAGGAAATCAGCCTATCCCTAGCATCACCAAGCCAGACCACAAGAATGACAATGAGGCATGGCATTTGTTTTTTGATGGATCAAGGAGTAGACAAGGTGCAGGGGGGAGCTATATTTGTTTCACATCAAGGAGTTAGGTATTATTCATCTTTTAGATTTCAGTTTGCATGCTCTAATAACACTGCTGAATATGAAGCTCTGATACAAGGATTACATTGGTCAATCAAGAGAGGAATAAATAACTTGCAAGTCTTTGGTGACAGTAAGTTGATTATCAACCAATTTAAGGGGCAACATGCTGTCAAGAATGATCTGCTCAAGTGCTACAAAAATAGTATGGTACTCCTTGAGGTCTTCGTGAAGCTAATCGATGCAGGAAGCTTCAGTTTCTCTCATTTTTTAAAAAAGGCTTCACATAGCTATCCTTTGAGGGAGCAGTCTATTTATAGTAGCAATTTGGTCGAGAGGAAGATGTCATTTTAAGAGAGCTATCTTGTTTATTAGAAGTTTGACTCAAGGAGTTTGGTCCCATTAGAGTTCTTTGAAATCATGGACAAGACCAAGGTGAAGGATAGGACTCTTGTTCAAAAGGCAAGGTGGAATGACCATGGGATCTCATCTAAAGATAGATGAAAAGTATCCATGAGAATCATGCTATGTACAGTGCCATGGTACACATATTCAAGAGAAGATAACAAGTGATGAGTACTCACATGATTCTTGTTTAATTGTTAGGGAGGTGTATGAAGCGGATAGCACTCAAGGGACGATCTTGTAAAGAGACAAAGGGTGAGGTAGGAAAACGAGTCAACAATAGAATGGTCGAAGATACAATGCATTAAGGGGCTCGGGTTCAGGTTTTCCTTCAAGTGAGGACAAACGATAGGCACCCGATCCATAGGAATGAGTTACAATGTATTGTCCAAGCCAATTAGGAACAAATTTTCCCCGTTTAATTTTTTCTGCTTTGGTTACGTGTTGATTTTCTTTCAAGACGAGGTCACCGACTTCAAAGGTTCGTTCATGAACACATTTTTCATAAGCACATTTGATACATTGTTGGTAAACTTGAAGGTGATCCAGAGCGTTAAGACGATGTTCGTCTAATAACTCTAGTTGTGCTAAGTGGTCCTGACGAAATTCATCATCAATAAGCATGTCATGGAGAGAAATGTGGAGTGAGGGGATCTAGACTTCGAGAGGTAGAATAGCCTGTGTACCATAGACCAGTGAAAAGGGTGTTACCGCAGTGGAAGTGTAAATACTAGTGCGGTATGCCCATAGAGCAAAAGGAATGTGAATATGCCAATCCTTCCCAGTATCATCAACCACTTTCATGAGAATTTTGTTGAGGGTTTTGTTAGGGGATTCGGCTTGGCCGTTGGTTTGTGGGTAATAACGTGAAGAGAAACTAAGATGAATGCCGAAGGCATCGCAATTTTTTATAGTGTTTTGTTTTTTAATTGTTTTCCATTGTCAGTGATGAGGCGATGAGGGACACCAAAGTGAAAAATGATGTGATGGTTAATGAAATCACATATTTTCTCAACTTTTATGGAGATGAGTGGTATGGCTTCCACCCATTTTGTGTAGTATTCGATATCAGTTATGATCCATTGATGGCATTGGGAAGAATGAGGATTGGGAAGAATGAGGATTGAAGGACTGGTCAACTTTAAATCAGTAGGTCCAAATGCAAGAGAAGGTACTCACAAACACTGCCCAACCTGAGGGGAATCATGGAGGACAACAAGGTAAAATGTTGAAGCCCCCTCCATTCTATGTTTCGTTTATTATTGGAAACCAATTAGTACATAATTACATGATTGATTCCAGGGAAAGTAGTTCAGTAATGCCCAAGCAAATAGCTGATTAGTTGGGGCTTCAATATGAAGTCATATCCAAAGGGGTAGTGCAATTGGATGGGACAATAGTAACAACAATTGGAGTGATCAAAAACTTGAGTCTTAATTTTCATGCATGCCCCAACATTGTTGTTTTGCAAGATGTCTCAGTAATAGACCTTCCACCACTCTTTGCCCTATGTTTTTCAAGGGATTTAATAGGTAAGATTGGAGGTTATTTATCTACTAATTGGTCACACATGTTGTTCAGAACAAGATATGGAATTAAAGCCACAATTAGGTCTGAGCTTATTGCAAACTTTCACATTGAGCCTCACACACCAAGCCAAATCAATATCAATTATTCTGCGTTCGATCAAGAGGATTATCCAAGCACCGATGAAGCTAACACCAAGTTGGAAGCATCCCAAATTTGACTCTTGATGAATGGGAAAGAAAGGTACATTCTTTTGATCCTTATCAGGAAATAGAAGAATCTGAGCTAGGAGTCTATTGCAAGCATGAAGGAAATTAGCCTATCCCTAGCATCACCAAGCCAGACCACAAGAATTACAATGAGGCATGGCATTAGTTTTTTTATGGATTCTAAGGAGTAGACAAGGTGCAGGGGGGAGCTATATTTGTTTCACATCAAGGAGTTAGGTATTATTCAGCTTTTAGATTTCAGTTTGCATGCTCTAATAACACTGCTGAATATGAAGCTCTGATACAAGGATTACATTGGTCAATCAAGAGAGGAATAAATAACTTGCAATTCTTTGGTGACAGTAAGTTGATTATCAACCAAGTTAAGGGGCAACATGTTGTCAAGAATGATCTGCTCAAGTGCTAAAAAAATAGGGTGTGGGACCTCATTGAAGATTTTGAGGGCTTTGGCATCAAATCCATTCCTAGATAAGAGAAACCAAGCTGCTGACAGGCTTGCAGCAGTTGGAACAACCTTTGATGTTGTTGAAAGAATCCAAAAATAAAAAGTACAACCAAACATCCATGTGATTTTAAGGCCTTCAGTGCCAGGAAACAATGTAAGTTGGAAAGTGTTTGAAAATGATCAACAAATCATCCATTTCTTGCAAGAAGAGGCTGATTTCTTAGCTAAAAATCAGGAAAAAGTTGGAACAACAGTATGGTGACCAAGTGGTAGAGCTGAGAACCAAAAAACTACCAAAGGGACTTATCACTTTGGAGTCCATTTTCAATCCTAATGATCAATTTAGGAAGGAGAAAGAAAAACATCCAAGTCAAGGGAGAAGATTCTGTGTCCATCTTGGTGGAAGAAGGAAAATCACTTCAAATTGGTAAGATGACAGCTGAACAAGAAAGGTATGAGTTCATATAGATTTTTCAAGAATTCCCTGATGTGTTTTATTGGAGCTATGAAGATTTGAAAGGTTTCAATCCCGAGTTAGCTCAGCACACCATTGAATTGGATCCAAGTGCTAAACCCCTCAGGAAAAAACAAAGGCCAGTCAATCCACACATGGATCCTCTCATGAGAAAAGAATTGAAAAATTTAATAGATTCAAGTATCATATTCCCTATCAAGCATTCTAGTTGGGTAGCCAACTTGGTTTTAGTTAGGAAAAAGAGCAGAGAAATCAGATTGTGTGTTGGCTTCAGAGATTTGAATAGAGCATCTCTCAAATATCATTATCCACTTCCTTCCATGGAACAAATTTTACAAGTTGTTGCCGGCTTTGAGATATTTTCATTACTTGATGGCTATTCAGGGTACAATCAGATTATGGTGAAAGAAGAGGATTAGTTCAAGACAACCTTCACAACCAAATGGGGGACTTATGCATACAGGAAAATGCCATTTGGGTTGTCCAACGCTGGAGCTACATTCCAAAGGGCAATGGACATGGCGTTCAAAGATTTGATTAACAACATGGTGCTGATATTACCTTGATGATATCACTGTTTTTTCAAAAAATGTAGCAGACCATCTCTTTCATTTGAGACAAGTGTTCCAAAGGTGCAGAAGATTTGGGGTATCCTTGAATCCTAAAAAGTGTATTTTTCTAGCCCATGAAGGAAAGCTCCTTGGCCACATTGTCTCCAAACAAGGGTTAGCAATTGATCTAGAAAGAGTTGAATCCATAAGAGCACTACCATTGCTAAGCCACAAGAAGGCCCTTCAAAGTTTCTTGGGGAGGATAAATTTTGTTCGGAGGTTTGTCCCAAATTTTGCAGCCCTAGTCAAGCCTATCACCAAGATGTTACAGAAAAGCATAGCTTTAAAATGGACAGCGGAAGGCAAAGAAAGTTTTGGAGCAATCAAAGAAGCCATCTCACAAGCCCCAACTCTCATTAACCTAGATTTCTCCAAGGATTTCATCCTCTATGCATTTGGGGGTGATGATACTATTTCTACAATCTTGGTACAACAGAACGAAGACAATGATGAGTAGCCAATTTCTTTCTTCAGTGAAAGCCTAGAGGACTATGAGGTGAGGTATTATTTCATTGAGAAGCATGTTCTTGCAGTAATCAGGAGCTTGAAGAAATTCAAGCATCTAGTTTCAAACAACAAGGTTCAATTGCTGGTTTCTCATGTGGGAGTTAAAGACTTCCTCCTCAACAAAGACTTGAATGAAAAGAGAGCAGGTTGGATTACTCGTGTCATGGAGTATGAAATTGAGATCAAAGTCACCAAGTTGGTCATAGCAAAAGGATTGTGTGAGCAGTTGGTCTTGAAAAAACACAAGGAAACATGCAATGGGAAGGAGGTTATTTTTGCATTGCAATACAACCATGAGAAAGGAAGTACTCAAAAGGAAAATGATGGTTTCCTCACTCCTTGCTAGATCCAAGACATAATGCACTTCCTAAGCATAGGTCTATGCCCTCCAGAGATGAACAAGACCAAAAGGAGACACTTCAGATTGTAGGCTATCCCATATGCCCTTGTTGATAGTGTTTTGTTCAAAAGGGATGTGAATGGAGTGCTCTTGAGATGCATTGGTACAAATCAGATTCAGAAGGTGTTAGAAGAGTTCCATGGTGGATCAGCTGGTGGTCATTTTTCACCGAGAGTGATAACTCTGAAGATCATGAGGGCTGGATATTATTGGCCCAAGATTTTCAGTGATTGTTATGCATGGATCAAGAGGTGCAAGAATTGTGCATTCTTCACGGGTAAGGAGAGGCTAGCTACCCTTCCATTGCATCTAATTTCAGTTGACCAACCATTCATGCAATGGGATTTGGACTTCATTGGAGTCATTAATCCAAATTTAATCCAAGGACACAAATGGATTCTAACAGCAACAGATTACTTCACCAAATGGATTGAAGCAGTAGCACTCAAGGAAGCAAATGAATCTAGCATCCTGGACTTCTATGAGGTAATAACAACTAGATTTGGCATACTTGCTACAATAATATCAGATAATGCATTGGCATTCATTGGGTCCAAGGCAACTGAATGGGCTGTCAAGAATGGGATCTACCTAAGCACTTCATCAAATTATTACCGTCAGGGTAATGGCTAAGCTGAATCTACAAACAAGAACTTGTTAAGGATCATTAGCAGGACTCTTGATGAAAATCAGAGGTCTTGGCATACTAAGTTGAAATCAGCCTTATGGGCTGATAGGATAACTCCCAAGAGATCTACAAGTAACTCTCCATTCAAGCTCGTTTATGGAAGAGAGGCAATTTTTCCCATGTCACTTGAGTTGCCAACATTAGAACTCATGACACAGTTAGAGTTGTTGGAGTTTGAGCCCATGGAGGTTAGATATGTAGAATTGATGGAGCTCCAAGAAATTAGAAATCAGGCATCCCAAGCAATGGAGAGGGATAGAGCTTTGACACAGACCTTTCCAAGTTAAGGATCTAGTGTTGAAATGGGATGCAGATAGAGAAAAACGAGGGAGGCATTCAAAATTTGATGCCATTTGGAGTGGCCCATACATGACCGCAAAGTGTAAGGATAGTAATGCCTTCCAATTGTCTTCATTTGTTAGTGAAGAATTACAGATTCTAGTCAATGGAATCCATCTGAAGCATTGCTACTGAAGGAAATTATCCACCTTGTGCATATTAGCTTAGGTTTTCATTCCTCCAAGTGCTTGTGCACATTGTTTTGTTGTAGATTAGCTTTGCTTTCCCTAAGTGCTTTGGCACAAGCTTGCTATTCCAGGAAATGCGTTTTGTAGGCTTTGCTCCAATCAAATGGTGTTCTACCTTCTATCTTCCTCCTTACAATGTTGTAATCAGTTGGGGTACCAAGCAGAGAATTTAATGACTCCATGCCCAATGGATCATTTCAGGCCACTGGTAGCCTCATCCAACAGGCAGATGACCCCTCTGAGTCGTCAAAATTGTTATCCAAAATGTTCCCCTTGCTCATTTTGTGGCTAACTCCCTTCATTCTTCCCTCTCTTGTGCCTCAGTCATAATTTTTTGCTTTTCAGGCACTCAGGACCTTCTAGAAATGGCACCATTGGATAGAGATTTTTCTCAGCTTTCTAGAAAGGTAAATTTTTCCTCCTAACTCCATGTATTTTTGAAGTTATGGCTTGGTGGGGATTTTGTGGGAAATTTTCCCCTGAAAGGCCCGCAACCAATAAGATGAGGCCACATGTCCTCGAGAGGGTGGAAGGCAGAGGTAAACTTGGAATTTTTACCAAGTGTTTGGAAAGTTTTCAAAAGGATTTTTTCACCCCGAAGGCCCGCCAACAAATTGGATGTTGCCACGTGTCCAGGCGGGGAGAAATTAGAAAAATTTCCTAAGGGTTGATACAAGCAAAATTTTTGACGCCAGGCCCGCCTCCAATCACATTGTGCCAAATGTCTCTAGAGGAAAGGAGTGGCAGAGGGCGAAGGTAAAATTGAAAATTTGGCAAAGTGTTTTTGCGAGAGGATAGGAGGAATTTTTGGCCCGAAGGCCCGCAACCAGTAAGATCAAGCCACGTGTCCCGGGGGCGTCGGAGCAACAGAGTGGCGGGGAGAAGTGGGAAAATTTCCCAAAGGTTAGAGCAAAGGAGAAATGTTAGCCCCGCAGGTCCGTGATGAATGCAAACCAGCCACGTGTCTTCAACTGGTGGAGCACAGGAGAAATTGGGAGATTTTTTCCAAGAAAAATCAAAATAAAATTTCAAAGGAAAAGCTCACCCCCCCGAACATGAGCTAATGGGATCGTGCCACTTGTCCAGTGGTGGCAAAAAATGCAAGACAGGCCCGCAGGAAAAAATGGAAAAGAAAGCCCACGTCTAATGGGGTTTTTCCATGTGTCAAATTCAGAAAAAGATGGTCAAAGGCAATGGAAAAGACAGAGAAAAAATCCCACGACAAATCACATGGTTCCATGTGTCCTCGGGTCATCCAGTCGACGGAGAATCTTTGGAAAATTTTCCAAAGGCCAAAATGATGGAAAATGAAGTAGAAAGATCCCGTGACCAATAGAATCATGCCACATGGCACCAGATTGGCAGGGTACGGAGATTTTTGGGGAAAATTTCCCAAATGCAAAAAAGAGAGAAAATTTCAAATTTTTGGCCCGCCAACCCGTTTTTGCCTTGTTTTGCCCTGAATTTTCAAACGACCATAACTTTTGATCCACGGCTAGGTTTTTCACATTCTTTATATCAACAGAAATCTTGTGAAATTATATACATGATTCCGAGATCAATTTTTTATTTTTATGGATTTTGGATAGATAAAATTGAAAAACACCTCTGGCACGTGATAATCAATAGAAATGACGTTTCAACCACCATTTTTAATGAAGAATGGCTCGCATTCTCTCCCTGCATGGTGAAAAATGTCAAGGAATGGACCTGTAAGGATACCCATGTTGTTTTATTAAATTTTGGTTGGTGGTTGAAGCTCCTCTCACGTTTTCCCATGTTTCTCTCTCCTGGGCTCATTTTTTGCATTGTAAAAGCCAGTTTTGGCTCTTTTTTTAAAACGGTTTGGACATTTTTATGTTTTGCAGGCTCCCTTCTTCACCTTGAAAAGTGATTTTGTGGAATATCAGACCTCTTCCAAGACTGCAACATGTTTTCTACCTCTCAGATGTTGTAATGCATGTATTTTTGATATTGGAAATGACAATGCAAGCTCTGTGAATGAGTTTCAATCCTCTATTTGTTTTGTTTGCTTCATTTATGACCTTTCATTACATTTTATCAGTTTGTGCATGATGTTTTATTGCATTTCTATGATCTGTGTCAATTTTTAGAATTAAAAAATACTCACCACTCCTTTGGTGCATCACCTTATTAGCATTAGTTTTAGTTCTTTTTGCATTCTCTATCTCTGTCCCCTTGGAATTTAGAGAAGGATCTTGAATTTTTTTACCTCTGCAACTTGCAAGTAATACACCTAATCAGAGGAGTTGAGGAACCAACCTCTAACCTGGAGATTCTTTTCCATTTTTACAAGTCCCACACTTGGGGAAAATATTCAATGTTGTGCAATCACACTGGATGTCCAAAATGTAAAACTAGAAATCTGATCAACATCCAGGTGTGTTCCTAATTTGCACTAACAGTTAGGAGGGATAGAGTAAGGATCCATCAACTCCATCAGTGAGGGTGGTGATGAAGGTGGGAAGGGCTAGGTTCCTCAATGAGTTCAAAGTGAGCCTATTTGGTAGGAGGTTCAGGGAAGCCGATACCACTACAGTCATTATGTTTACGGGTTATACATGGAATAATACTATGGTGGCCTTGCTCATAAAATCCAAAAACCAAAACCCTTCCACACATAGCGGTGCAGGAAGGTGTGGGCGAAATGGTGATTGGTAAGTGATTGGAAGTTAGTGGAAAATAGGTGGGGTTGAGATGATGGTTCAGGTGTGTAAGTGGTAGTATCAAGTCCCCCATAGATTAGACTAGTATGAAGATGAGGAGGACCATAAAGGAGGCGTTCTCCTATTCTGTGATCATAGTGAGGGTGTTGGTGAAGGCTTCCATACTCATGCATAGTAAGGAATGTGTTGACACTATATAGGTGGTACTCCCCTAGAGTGAGGCATTGAAAAACACCTTCCCAGGGATCAGTGGTTGGTATGTAGGTAGTTGGTATGGATGATGTGTCAGAGGTCGATGTGGAGGTGGAGTTAACGGATTGGGAAGCTAATCGGTCAGCCATGGAGGTTATAGCAGCAGTAGGAATGGAGGAGGTATGTGCGGTAAAAAAAACAGTTGTACTAGTAGGTGGAGGTGTAGGTGAAGTGGTATTGGTTGAGAAAAGTAGACTGCTTGACAAGTATGAGCACATCATTGGGTCGGTAAATCATGTTACATGTTTCGAAAGGTGATGGGTTAGTTGGAATGGTATAAGTATGTCCTTCGTGTTCAAAATTCACAAAACGATGCAAAGTGGAAGGAACGTAACCCATGACATGGATCCAGGGTCTACCAAGCAACAAGTTATATTGGAATTCCCCCTCCAAAACATAAAACAATTCTAGAACAGTGTGGGGGCCCACGTGAATGTGAAGGATGATAGTGCCTAGTGTGGAGGTGATAACGTCATTGAATGAATGCAACATGACTGAATGTTTATGCATGCAATTATCAGGTATGCGCATTTGAGAAAATGCATGGGATGAAATGATGTTAATGCTAGCACCTCCATCAATCATCACATGGCGTACCCGTATGTCATCAATGTGGATAGATATGAAGAGGGCTGGATCCGGGTCATCATTTTAGTGTGGCGCAATGTCCTCCTTTGAGAAGCTAAGGGAGGCTCCTTGGTGGATAAGGTGAGGTGAGGATGAAGGTGGTAATTTGGTGAGAGAGGCTACATGATGGGGTGTGATAATGGAGGCTATAGGTGTAGGGTCATTGGGTAAAATCTCAATAGATTAAAGAAACTCCTTGAGATCTTGACGATGGGATTCTGAGGTTTGGATGAGGTCGTATAGGGACATTTTGAGGGGATATTGATGTAGTTGTTTGAGCATGGTGCGATGTGTGATGCCATTAGAAATGGGGTATGTGGGGCTGCAAATAGTTATCTTAGGTATGGGTGTAGATGGTATGTTGGGTATAGGATTGGTTGGTGGGTCAGTTGCCTTTTATTTGCCCTTCTGCACACATTTCAGTGACGTGTATCATGTTGATTTGAGGGAAGTTGGCAAATGGAGAAGGTGTAGGGTGAATGGTATAACGACATGAAGGGAAAAAACCTACTGGAGGAGAAAAGCCTTGTGAGGTCAGTTGAGCACAACGACATTTGAGTGGTGGCATGGTAAGTTCTCTAATGTGAACCATGTTAATTTCAAATCTTGAGGGTGGGTCTAGGAGCTATGAGGGTGGAGGTTGTGGTTGTTGAGTGGGAAGTGTGGGAATGGGTGTTGGTAAAGTAGGATCCTCATTGAGAAGGTCATCGTCGTCAAAGTTGGTTTCTAGTGGACATAATTCGATAAGGATGATTTTCAAGGCCTTGAAATTCTCCACATCATGCCTATGGCACACGATGGTATGCGTAAATTTTAGTATCATCAAACCATTTTGGATTGTGTTTGAGGGGGTCGTAAGGTCGGAGTGGCGGTAATGTGATAACATAAGTTTCGAGGAAGTTGGTTAAAATTTTGGCATAGGACCCTACTAGTGGATCACAATGGGATGTGAATGTGGGTTTGGGTGTAGGTGTGGTTGGTTGTCAGGGAAATTATTTTTAGAAGAGTAGGAATGGGTTGAGCTATGGGTTTAGGTGCTGGTGTGGTTTGAGGTATCAGTCGGGTTTGTTTGGGTAGGGGTACAGTAGATGGACGGGTAGGTGGGTGTGAGGTTGTTTTGACTACCTTGTTGTGGGATAGTGGGGGTTTGTTTTTTGGGTTGCACCTTCTTGGGTAAAGGTGATGTGGGTGTATGAGGTCTAGAAGGAAAAGCAGATGGAGGAAGAGGGCAAGTTACCCACGGGGATAACGAGAGTTGCTGTGAAGGTAGATGACGCGGGTCGTACTTGGGGTGTGAGGGACAATGACTGAAGTGTAGTGGGTAGTGAAGCAATAGCTGAAGGTATTGAAGGTATTGGTGGTAAAGAGATTGCAGGTGCAGATATGAGTTGTGTTGTGTGCTTGGGTAGGTTAGAGGTTTGTGAGGAAGGAATGGGTTATTGTGTTATTGGTTTATGGATGGGTGAAGGGTGCTTGACCATGTTGGGAAGCTGAGGTCTGAAGGTAGATGGGACAAGTGCGGGTGTGATTGGTGCAGTCGAGGTATGAGGTCGATGAGTTTGTTTCTTTGGTTTGGGTGTTGGAGTAGGTGTGGTATTGACGTTGGAGTATGTAGCTAAATCCAATTTAATAGGTTGATGAGTGATGCTGGTGGCCGGGGTGACCCCTAAAGTGGTAATAGGTTTAGTGGAGGAATATGTTGTGGGTATGGGTTTGGTTTTACATATAGGTCAGGTTACGGGTAAGGTGTGTGGTGTGAGTGCTAACAAGTATCGTGGACGGGGTTGCAACAGCAGTGGTTGTATTTGGTTTGATGGGTGGAAATGTGTTTAGGTAGATAGTGAAGGTGTTATTGAGGGATCTCTACATCTACGTTGAGATAGGGAGTAAGAGGTACCCCCATAGTAAATCCCTATCCACATAATCTAAGTGATCGGCCAAATGTGAGAATGACACGTCTGTGGGTAGAGTTAGTGAGGACCTAATGGGAATTCTCGTAAAATACATCTTAGAGATGGGGAATTGGTCAGCTTCAGCTTCCGTGGGTAAGAGAGCTAAAAGTAGGTCTGTTGGATGTTGGGTAGCCAATGGAGAATGCTTGCCAAGACCCAGAGGTATATCCACTGGGTCTATGATGGGTGGAAGAGATGATGGGAACTCCTCTATAAGTGGAGGAACATGGATAGGTGCTCCACTGTGGGTGGAGGAGGTAATGGGTGCTCCTCTATGGGTGGAGGAGGTACGGTAGGTAAAGGATCTCTAAGTGGTGAAGCTAGGGTTGAGAGGGGCTCGATGTTAGTGGAAGACTCCTCCATTGGTGATGAAGGAGATGAAAGGTGTTCCTCTGTTGGTGAAAGAACAGTGGAGGTTGGTTCCAATGTGGAAGGAGGATTTTGGGCTAGGATTTCCTCTATGGAAGGGATGTGAGGTAATTGAGAGGTGACAGGATACCTCATTAAAGATTACGAGAACCTCACGGGTATGGGTATCGTGAGTGGATGTCTCACCAGTTTGATTGGATGAAGGGGCATGGTTAGCAAACGGTTTTTTGAAGATTTGTAGATTTTGGTTAGGGGTGGTGCATTGGGATTATCCACAGTCAACTCACCTTTCTCAAGCATTTCTTGGACAATATTCTTGAAAGTGATGTAGTTTCCATCACTATGACCCTTTACTCAATGATAGTTACAGAAATCATGCTCTTTATACCATGCGGGCATGGGGTGAGCAGGGTCAAAACCAGTGTGTGGTTTTATGGGTGGAAGGGTGATGGCTCTAGATTTGATAAGATTTTCTAAGACAGAAGAGTAAGGTTCCCCAATTGGGGTATATTTTCGCTACTCTTGTCTGAATTTAAAATCCTGGAAAGGTGATAGATTAGATGAGGGTGTAGCCTGATTAGAT
The DNA here is from genome assembly GCA_019776745.2 of Taxus chinensis. Classification (NCBI taxonomy): domain Eukaryota; kingdom Viridiplantae; phylum Streptophyta; class Pinopsida; order Cupressales; family Taxaceae; genus Taxus; species Taxus chinensis. The sequence continues at coordinate 831,080,708 of CM034146.1, forward strand.
GGATGAGCTAGGCTGGCCTTGAGTACCATTGTGTTAGTGGTACCCTTAGCCTTTGAATAATTGGTTGGTGGTTTGGAAGAAGAAGAGGTTTCATTCAACTTGAATGCCGAGTTCTTATTTCATAATTGGATTTTCTTCTATTCGATGGCCCGAATCTCTAACTTTCGTGCCATAGTGAATGCGTCATCGAATGTTCAGAAAGTTTCAAACCTGCAAGGTTGGGGAGATATGTCTGGCGCAAGCTCGTGTGAAGAGCTCGATGAGTTCAGTTTGTGGTAGTTGGAAGGTAAGTTTATTGATTAGGCTATGCCAACGAGCGACAACATCTGTGATGGATTTTTCCTCGTACTGACGTGTGGAATATAGATCGGTCATCGTAACCTTCTTGGCGATATTGATAGAGAAATGATCCAAGAAAGCTTGGGCTACCTGATTGGATGAGAATATAGAGTGGTTGGGTAACCCACTATACCAATCTAATGCAGGTCTAGTGAGGGACATGGGAATGGTTGTCAAAAGTAGGGCATCATCATGAGCGATTAGATAACACCCATGTTTGAACAAGCGCAAATGCTATTGTGGGTCTTCCTTACTATTGAAGTGGTTGAATTTAGGCATTTCACAAATGCACAGGGTATGAATGGATACAAATGGATGGGTGAATAGGCTTCATTGCAAATCTCGTCATAGGTGAGAGTGTTGCGGGAGCCGGAAACTGATGCCTCCAATGTCTTCTATCTTGTCGAAAATCAATTTAATTAGGTCATTATTGGGTTGTGATGAATGGATGCCTCCTGTAGCATGAGGAGGTTAGTTTTGGGCATATAATGGGAGTGGCATTATAGTGTATGGCACTACCATGTAAGGTGGTGGAGAAGAAGGAAATGAAATAGGGGGTACGTACCTGGAATGAATAATAGATGAAACAAGAGGTTTTTGGTAGTATGTATATGGGGGTGGAAGGGTCGTGGTAACCCTAGTGGAAATAGGGGCTAATGATTGTGGAATGGAAAGAAGCACGTTCTGAAATGGGGTAGGAGTCACCAAAATTAGAGGTGGGAATGTAGCTATAGGTATGTGTGAGACATGAGGGGAAAATGAGGTTGTGTTTTGGGTAGTCGTCGAGGGTATGATGGATGTGATAGGTGCCACAGAGGTAATAAACATGACAGTCATAGCAGGTATAGAACCTAACTACGAAACAACTGGGGGTAACTTGGATGCGTGCAACATGGAGCCAGATGGGGCCGATGCGGAAGTGGGTGTGAGAGTTGGGGGGATAGATACGGGCATGCCGTATATTAACTAACCCGAGACATCTCGAGTGGATGAGTGGGAGAGGTAAAACTGCAAGGCGGCAGGGTTCTGGTCAAGGAGTCATGCAAACTCCTCATCTCTGATAGTGATAGTAGTAGGCTGGATGGGATCCATGGCTGGTGATAAAATAGAAGGTGGTGAAGGACTAGGTGGGAGTGGTTGGCAACTAGTGTGGAACATGAGGGCACTTGCTTGTCTTCGGGTCAGCACCATGTGAACCAGTATTGATCAGGTAGGGCTTCTTCTCTGTAAATGATACAGAGAACAACAGGAACAGGTGAATTTGGTGATAAAAAATGGATGAAGTAACAAATGGTGGATGGAATGTGAAAAAGGCTAACCAATGCCGGTTAGGGAAAACTGATGTCGGTCAGGGGTAACCGCTGCCGGTCACTGTAGAAAATGGACAGTAAGTAAACAACAAGGCAGAAGGTAAAATCTGACAGGTATGCCAAATCTAAAGATGTATAAAATGTCAATGGGAAGAAATGACAGTGACAGAGACTGTGAAAAGTGGAAGAAAGTGAAGTAATATGTCCTTTTGAGTAGGTTAGCAAAAGGACCTAGAACCGACGTCGAGTTGGGTATAACCGATGGTGGTCAGAGGTAACCGATGACGGTTACTATGAAATTGAAACAATGATGAAAGAAAGTGGTTGTGAATTAAAATTTGATGTGGAATCTAGACCCAGAATTCTGGGAATGATGATGATATGGCCCAGGAACACTCAGGTGAAGCCGGAATACACTAGCTATGATGAGGAGTGTGCAAGGATGAACAAAAAAAAGTGATGAACGTGATCTTTCACCTCAAAATGCAAGCCAAGCAAGAAACACTAAGAAAATGTGACCCTAAGAGTGCCCTTTTCTATTATATTTGTTTAGCTTATGCTATTTAGGGACTGACACATGAATTGTGAAATAGATTTTTTGGTGAGGATGGCTTCCTACAAAGAAGGAGATCTAAAAGGTGAGGTTTCAGGTATGTTATGGTGGGGGCAGGCTTCACTCTGAAGTATGACTCGACAGAGTAGCAAGCTGGGTGACCACTATGCCATGATTGTGTGATCACCTACAAATTCTTCCAGGTAGGATGTTGTTTAAGAATGTATGTATTTTGAATTTTCGTGTGGTTTGGTAAGACTCAGAGAAAGAGAAAAGGATAGAAGTGCTTTTCTACGATTCGTTTGTCAACCATCAACTGGTCATGACTTCCAACATATAGGTTTCCCTCAATTAATGCGAGCTAATGCAATAAATCAGAATGGAATGTAATTGTTTTTAAACCCAAATTGAAAAAGTGAAATTGGATGACACAATAAGATGAAGAGGAAGAGGGATGCTCTTTCACTACAATGTAGAAAACATGAAGAAATGATTCTTTTTAATTACACCAAAAGAAAAGTTTCCTTTAGAGGAAAATAGAAAGAAGAAGTGGATTACTAGGGAAGAAAATTAGTGTGTATGCTTTTTAGAAGGGAAACAAACACACAATTTTTTCCTAGGAATGAATGAAATGCAAGGAACCCCAGATGGGTCCCAGTGGAGCCTGCCAAAATGTTTCACCTCTTTCTTAGATTGTTTCTTTGAAGTGTTGATGAAACAGCTAGGGTAACTGGCGTAGGAAGAATACCTGTTCAAATGTTGGTTGATGGGTTGTTGCACGTGTATGACTTCTGAATCCACATCTGATCATGAGAGCTTCCTTTTGGCTAGGAGGTAACTACCTGTAAAGAAAACAAGACCATCCAAAGGAATTAAACAATATGGGCAGTGAACTACCTAGCGTAAGCTAGATCTGGGAAGTATGATACTTCCTAGATGGATGTCAGTCCACTGTTTTAAACAAATTAATGTTGTAAACAAAGTAAATCCTATTGTTATTTTGAAATGATTTAGGTATCTCACTTAAAACACAATAAGAAAATAGATCTAATGTAATAGGCTAAGCTAGAATAGAATCAAAGGTCAAATGATTGGTTCTGGGTCTCTACAGGTCTGATAAAGGTCTCTGGTAGGTCACAGGTGAATGAGGGTGAGGTAAAATTAGGTGGGTAGGTCTCTGTTTAAGGTTGTGTGGGCACACATAGAGACTGGTGTCGGTCAGGGGTGACCGACGATGGTTAGGTATAACCGGTGCCGGTTACTGTGAGATCTGGAAATGTCACAGAATAGGTTGGAGTCTTCTTTGTGGTTGCACAAAGGATTTTGGGTTGGTCGGGATGATGTATTGGGTGATGCGAGTGGGCTTTTGCGAGGTTTTTATGGGTGTATTGAGGTGAAAATGTTGGAGAATGTCAATAGGGAGCAAGATAAACAATGGATGATAAAATAATGATGAAATGAAATAACTAGGAAAGTATGATGTTGTACTCACTTGGATTCCATTCTTGAGGGCATGTGTGTGAAGGATGGAGGTGCTGATGATGGGGTTGAAGGTTGTAAGTGATCACCAACTGAAGAAAAGCTTCTACATGGGCTACATGCACACTCCTCTTTGCTTGGATAGGTCAGATTGTGGCTGGGATAGCTGTGCAGGAGAAGATGCTCAATCTCCTTCCTTGGATGTGAGTTTTTGCTAGAATTGGCTTTTTGAAGAGGCATTATCTCTCTGAGATGTATTCTTGCTTGTCAACTTTCTCCCAAAGTTTTTTCCAACTTCCAAGTTCCAACTTCCAACCTTGAGAATAAGGTTGTTTTGGGTTAAAAGGGGTAACTGACGGTGGCCCGGCTTAACCGGTGATGGTTAGGGGTAACTGACGTTGGTCAAGGCAGGATTTCCTAGGTTTACTAAACTTAGGGAGATCCTCCTGATTTTCTTGGATCTCATGTCATTATCCCATGGATTAGACTGGGAGCTTCTTGTGAGCATGCGGGAATGTGGTTAGAGGGAATGTAGGCATTGATTTTTAGGGTTTGGGTAAGTCTTAGTTAGTTATGGTAACTTGCTAAGAATAGGTCTTAGGTTGAGTTAGCTTGGTGAGGTGTCTAAGTGAACTATATGTGTAGATATTATTTAAATAAGATATTTAAATAATAAATATAGTGAGGATAATGCATTAATTTAATTTAATTAATTTAATTAATATTAGTGAGGTGAAGAGGGCCATGGCTAGGTGAATGTGATGAAGGGTGCTTATATGTCGACGGACGAAAGGGGAGTGTGACCTAATTTTAGTGTCTACAAGAATTCCACTGGTGATAAAAATTATGATGGTAAGCTTTAACTTGGAGAACACACCAATGGTGAACTAAACCCCACCACACACCGGAGGTAGGAGTAGGTTTGCTGAAAGATGGCATACCTATCGACATAAATGCAAAGAGAGGAAATATGACTTAAGTATAATAAGGTGTGCGAGAGGGACATAGAGAAGCAGTGGGATGTTGCAGAGTGAATGGTGTTGTGGAGAGAGATAGTTCGGGAAGGGTTTGACTTTCACACAGAATATGTGGAACACGAGCATTAGGAACTACCCCATTTGGGAAAACATGTCAGGGAAGCCTCCTTGAGCTAATGTAGAAGCACACTAGTAGAGACGACCTGGGCCATGGGTGTGCATCTGAATCCACCTAGAAAACTTGCCCTCGCACTTGTTTTTCTTCTATCTAGTACAAAAAATATTCAAGAAGATAATTTAGGATGTGAGAGATAAAGAGTGAGTCATATAAAAATCACAACGATGGGAGTGCAAACAACTTCATTGTTATATGGGAGTACCTTTTTAGGTGTATCATCCACCCATAATTCAGGTGCGTAGACTTTTGGACTCTCTTTTGGGAGTAGTAATACTTCACAAAATATCGAGGTGCAGTTCAGTACTACTCTTGGGACATTAGGAAGTACATCTTCTAGTCTAACTCTAGTTACGGGTTCAAGATCAAGAGGTATAGTTAGCTCTAGTTCTAGTGGATCTGGTGGTTTTGGAGGCAGAGGAAACACAAGAGGTTGTGGATTAGGTGGTCAAGGTTTATACCAACCCCAGAATATTTACATGGAGATGTCTCTTTGTCTCCTAGAGTATAGGGTAATAAAATATGTTATTGAACATGTACACATGTGTGAAATACTATGGCACGCAAAAGGAATCATAACTTCTGAGCATAGGGCATGTAAATTTTCTACTACATTACAAGGGTGCACACACTGTTGGTACAAAAAGTTTTACCTTGATCAGACTTACATAGACTATGCACCTTTAAAAGATGTCTTCCTCAAATAATTTCATATCCCTAATTTTGAACAGAAGAGTATAAGTGCACTCAATGATATTAAATGAGACACTACTGAAAGTGTTAGAGAGTATGATGCTCATTTCCAAATGTTGTTATCTAAACTTTCTTATCATATTCATGCAAGCCAACATGCGTAATGGTTCGTTAGGGGCCTACTAACAACTTTTAGAAGGGCGCTATCACATAATACATACCATTATCCACGTGAAGCACTTGAAGTAGCTTTATGCATTGATGCATAGTTGGAAGTATAGACATTGGGGTGAGCCCATTTTTAGAATCATAGATCATAGCTATGGCAAAGTAATTGGAGAAGCTATCAAAAAATTCAACACATGATATGCACACAAGTATTTGGTCTAAAGATTGTGAAGTGGAAGGTTACACAAAGGATAGTTTTCCTCATAGACCAGTGCGCTCATTGTTGTTAGACTATGAGATATGCCATCTAAACCATGATGCTAGCCACTGCCCATTACTACAACAAATGTGATAAGGAAGAACGTTTCCTACTACTACAAAATCTGTAGGTCCACAAATCATGACATGGAAGACTACCAGCTGATTGGTGATATCCATTATGCTATAGACATCGGTGTATGATAGACAGAAGTTTCAGATAATTCTAAAGGAAAGAATGAGCATCAGGATCGGGATCATAATCAGGCAATCTATGATCGAAGTGAAGGGCATTTTAAAGGTGTTCGTGGTAGAGGTCAAGGATACCATGGTGGATTCAGAGGAGGAAGCCATGGTGGTGGAAGAAGTGAGTTCCCATGTGGAATATGTTATACATGTGGATCTCCTGACCACTACAGGTGTGAATGTCCTCAGAATATTACATGATCTTTTTGTGGAAAGAATCACATTTATAAGAAATGCCTAGACTTTTATGAGCATCTTAGTAACCAGCATAAACAAGAGAACAAAGGCACGTGGATGGTTAGGATACATTGCGCTATGGAAAATCAGTGGATGCCCAAGTTGGAACCAAAATCTGAGGCATTGTAGGTAAAGATCATGACCCACCCTCAAGAAGTGCGTGCTAAAGAGGCATTGTAGAAGATTCTTATCATCACTAAGGAGGAGGTTCTACATGCACAGTACCTAAATCCCACCCATCAGAAGGAAGTTTATCAGGAAAATATGGAGGTACTCAGGAATCTTCAAGGTGAAATATAATATTTCAAGGAGCAATCAGTGAAGATGGAGCAAAAGAAATCATATGGATGAATTGAGAGAAATGTACAAATTGTTACGCTAGGAGAATATCATTCCACTATTGGGGAATTGGTTAAAAGGAAACACTCTGCATGTAAGTAATAAGAATGGATGGAAGATCCTACATGCAAATATTCCCCCTCATAGCCTAGATTATGATAAGGAAATAACTTTGAACACTATTGTAGATGGGTGGTTATTGTAGACACTTGAAATACGCTTACACTTAGCATTTCCACCAATTCAACCAATTGACGAAACTTCGTTAATTACCCTTTCTTCACTCCACTCTCGGATGCCCAGTCACAAGACATTCTCAGTCATATTCCTCCTATAATCAAATTGTTTGGCTAATATCTCTCTTATTAGCTAAACATTCCTCCTTTCAACCATTCAAAACATCTCTAGTTCTCTCTAGAACACTTCTATTGGCTTCATAGTATATCTATCAGTTGCAAATCGTTATCAGGCCCCTCCCAACTCTCAATTGGCCTAAATCCTAGTTAGCTAAAGAGTAGAGAGTAGCTTTATCATGTTATTTTTTGATGTTTTTATCAAAGATATAATGCTTTCATGTTAGTTTCTCTTGTTTAGCTCTTATCTCATGGTGTATAGTTGAATTAGCAAAGCTTTAAGGTTCTTTAGCCTCATTCCATAGCTTTTGCAAATTTCCATTGCATACATTTGGCACGCCCAATGGGACACGAAGTCATAATCCTGACACATTAACGGAGTCTTTTCAATCTATTTATATTCAGTTTTCTAACCACTTTCATGCTTTTTAGGATAAATAGCTTTTTATTTACATGATTTCGGTTTTTAAGTAGGCTAAATCATCATTAATTATGTATATTTTGTGGGTTTGAGCTAAAAATAGGCTTCTTTGACTAATCTTTAACCTGTTTGCTTTTGAAAATTTTTAAATTCCATGATTTTTACAGGTTTTAGATACTGCCCATGTACTTCCCTTTGACACCATTAGATACTGATTTTTTTTATACTATTGATCATATTATGGACACTATTATGTTTTGTTTTTGTATGATGGTTAGATGATAGATCATGGACTATTATTGATCTGGATGCAGTTAGTATGCATGATGATTACTTAATACATTTCCTTTATGTGATGATGATATATTGTTTGAGATGGACATATTATCGATGTTGATTTGGAATTGTGACATTTGATATTTTGAGTAGACCTAGTTATTTTCCATATATGTTCGAATAGTATAGAAGATGATATATTTGATTTATGAATTAAAAATGATAATGTTGAATTCTTTATATTGTTGTGATTTCATGTGTTTAGATAATTTTGAAATGTTGTTTATATCATTTTGGATGTTCTGATATGGCCATGAGGCCGAAGGAGTTATTTTCATTTTTACAAGTTAAAAATCACAACAATGTCAGGGGACTGGAGACTAACCATATTAGAATTCTAGGTGAAGTCAACAAGGTCACCATGGAGGGGGGTTTCCATTATATGTGACCATGGGATATGTATTTTATTAATGTGTTCCTTTTTAATTATTGTTGTATGTATTTTACTAAGTAATGTGTTCCTTATTGTAATTAATTTAAATGTGGTAGATTAATGTGAGAGACCATATAGTTAAGCTTTAATTATATTAATTTTGGATATAGGATCAAATTAATTTGGGATATAGGATCTAATTAATGAAGTTGTTGATTTTTAAGGTAATGTTGTAAATATTCATGTGTTAAAAAATAAATCAATATGTCAATAAGAATGTAATAAATAAAGTGGTTGCTCTTAAATGAAATGTTGTAAGAGTGTGTAAGAAATATGTAAGAAGGTGTAAGAGAAATGTAAGAGTATGTAAGTAAGATTTTGGAAGGTTAAACACTTCATCTCCTTAAGAATTTGAATTTTTCCTTAGAGGCCAAATTAGGAGGCAAACTTGTCCCACACCTCTTAAAATAATTCACCAACCATACCTATGGTTTCGAGGTTAAATTTAGGCATTTTTATTGCATTTTTAAGTGACAATTTGTAAGTTTTAATTGCACTTCTCTTACATATTTTTAATTGAGTCCTTTTGGAGTATGGGTTGTGTTGGAGTGCGTAAGTCATATTGTCATTTATTTATTGTGGTTTGGTGAGTGATGTTGATTTCCTCTTGGGGTTAAGGAAGAATGATTTGGCATCCAAAATAAATCCACATCATCCTCTTCTCTTCTCTCTCCTATAAAAGTGAAACTCCTTGCTTGTTTATGACTGTTCAAACTTTGTCCATTCCACTTGGGGGCACATTTTTTTCTTGTTGTTTTAGGAGCTTGTTGTGGAGGAAGTTTGGATCCTTTTTCATGCTTGAACATTGCTGGTTTTGGACTGCACTTTGATAGTTCGAAAACTTGTGCATCTTGGAACAAACTCCATTATGGAGAGGTAGGATCTTGAGCTGGTTTTTAAAATGTTTTCTTTCTCTTGCATGTATGTTTAAATGGTGATTATGTTTTGGGTTCTTGGCTGGTTGGGTAGACTACTTAGTATATGGTGAAGGAGAAGGCTATGGGGATTTCATATAGGGGGCATAAGGGATTGCCAATGGCACTCATTCTATTGTGGAGGGAGTTTTGGATTGGGATCCACCTAGGAAAAGAAACTACTTGCATTTATTACTCTTAGGGGGGCATAAGGGAGAAAGTTTGGGGGGGGGGGTGGGGGTTGGGTGTGCATAAGGAGGGGTTGGGAGATATAAGGTTTATGGGGTTTGATATGTTTTTAGTGGTATGATTTTGGTGGATGCCCAATTCTAAATAGGGAGGCATAGGTAGTTCCCCATAGTTCTTACTCTTGTTGGCTTGCTTGATCAAGCCTATGTTTTGTGTGAATGATTTCAAATGCAGTTGTGAACTGATGTCTTTGCTTGGATTATATTTCTTATTGTTGTAAGCATGTTAAGAACACTGTATGTTTGTTGTGGAAGCCAATGTTTCCATGAGTTGATTCACATTCTCTATTTTAATATGGTTGGGGCTCAAGGGCCAATGAGGAAGGATGGATTCTCCTTTCTCATTGGATTTCTTGGTTGGGTGTAGAGAGTTTATTTTCCCCCCTTCCTTGCTATGATCAAAGATGAAAAGATGGAGAAATAAGCATGCTGCTGTTTTGGAGCAAGAAGAATACAGTTTGATAGTCCCATTACTTTGAGAAAATTCATTGTAACCTTTCAAACCTTGAGTGGATGAGTTTTATAGTAATTGTAATGTGAAGTTATTGTATTGTTGATGGAAGATTTAATTTGAATTGAGAAATGCAAAGGAGATTTATAATTTTCCTTTGTTTTGGAAAAGAAATGTAAATGAAGTTACATGCATTGTATTATATATCTTGTAAACTGTATTTTGGAAACTAAATGAAAAAGGAAAGTTGTAGAATTGTATTTGATGACCAATGAAGGATTTTACTCCTTTCTCAAAAGTGTATTTCATATGAGATATGAACTATTATTGAAGTTGAAATTACTGTTAAAGATTGGAAATTGCTATTCGGAGGAAAAGAATACATATGAAGTAAAATGACAGTATTTTATTCTCTTGAAATGTGTTGCATTTAGAAATAATACTTTGTAAAATTAATATTGAATGGTTGTTTGGAATTCAATTAAATGTATTTGACTAGTTTATTAATCCTTTTCCCACTCAAATGACCAAAATTGATATTCCAATTAAAAGAAATAGCTCACTGTTATAGACTTCATTTTGACAATTCTAATTTTAATAAAAAAAACGCACAACTAAAACTTGCACTAAGAAATAAGTTATAAAACTTTTAAATTCACACTTATTAAGACTTAGAAAACTCAAATTGATATCAACATTTAATAATGAACCTTCAAAACTATATAAAATCAAATTGGGAACTTTCATAGCCATATTTCCCGTCTACTATTGGGTAAATTCAACCTTAATTAAATTGGAAAAATTGACTTCCCTAAAACACTCTAAACCCTCTCTATACTAATCCTTCATATTTTTTTGACATGTTGAGTGAAGGAGGAGTTCCAATTTTACCAAATTGAGAAGTGGAAAAAAAAAAATGCTAGTTCACTAATTAAAACCATGCAGATTGTTTTCATTACATTTACCCCTCAAAAATCATCAATTTCAAAAAATGATGATTTTTGTGTAAAGAGGGCATCAAATGATTTCTGAAAAGTCCTCATTTTCCCAAAACCGAGCTTTCTAGCTCAAGTTATGGCCATTTGAAGTTTTACTTCAATTTGGCATTCAAATAATAATAATAATAATAATAATAAGATTTAATCTAACTATAGAAAAATTTAAATTTTGACTTTGGAAAAATTTCTCAAAAAGCATCCACAGCCCCCGCCATCTCGAAACCAATCGGGGCCTACCACGTGGCACCCTGGGAGGTGCGGACCAACTTGTTAACGTATCCTTTTAAGAATTTACTGTGGGAAAATTTTCCCATTTTACTCCGCAAACCCACCGGCCCATAGCCAATCACATGTTGCCATGTGGCACAGTAGAAGGGCAGACCGAAAATTGAAACTTATGTTTTTGAAAATTTTTGGTTGGGAAAATTTTTCAATTTCCCTCCACCGGCCCATAGCCAATCAGTGGGGGCCACATGTCCTCTCATGGCTACGGTAGAGGCACGGTCCTCTTTTAAACTTTACCTTTTTTTATATAACTTTTTTGGGAAAAAATATATTTTTGACCTCGCCAGCCCCGCGACCAATGGAGGTGTGCCATGTGGCACTTTGGGGTGGAGGTGGGAGGGTGGACCTTCCTTCTTCTTTTTGTTTTATTGTTTTGGGCTTCGGAAATATTTTAATTTTCCTCCTGTGGCCACATCTCCACCTTCCTTTCAGACTTGTTCCTCTGCGGGTGTACGGAGCCGTGCACCTTTTTCTCCCTTTTCCCCTTCATTTGATGCAAAGCACTAAATCAACCTACCACTCCGACCTTCCCTTCTCCCTTCTCCGCTTAGCACCAAGACTCGACACGTTGTCCTCCCGAGGACCCGCGAGGGTGTAGAATACTTGTGCCTTTGAGCTTTGTGGTGGGAAAATTTCCCTATACCACCCCACAAACCACCAAACCACCCAAGGCACAATCCACCTCCTCTTGACACGTGTCCCCTAGGGGAAATTTTTCCTTAGAAACTCTGCCCACTCATTTCTTGAGTTATACAAGGAGTTAGGAGGACTTCTTTATATCACTGGAAAGGTGATAAAATTTCCTATCCATTGGTAATGGTTTAGGGAAACTTTGGAAGTGATAATTAAGAGAAAAATATAGTTAAAACTCTAAGCCTGTTAGAGAGTAGGTATGGGGGTAAAATTACCCCCTAAACTTGACTAAAATATGTAACCCTAAAATTGGAAGCTTGTGAACTTGTTATAAAGAAAACTTGTGTTCTGGTAGGTAGGATTTGTTTTAAAACCTGCCAGTGGCAAAACTGTTGTCTTGTAACTTGGTTGTGGACACTTCTAGTCAAAAAAAATTATTCCATAATTTTCTAGCTAACCCTATGTTATTTCTTAGGTCTTAAGTGGTTGTTTAAACGGGCCCTACAGTTTGGTATCAGAGTAGTGGTTCAAAGGCTTGGACCATTGGGCATACTAGAAAACTTGAGACATGAAAACTTAAACCTAGCACACTTGTAAATCTAGAAAACAACTTAGTAAGAATTTGTATGTTTTAGTAAAGATGGAAGTTGTGTATAACTTAGAAAATGAACTAAATCTCACTTTGGCCTGTGCAGGAGGAAAAGATGGAGTGGGAGGAACCTTCATGGGGACCTAGAATCACCACCACCACCACCAGATTAGGGATTAGCAACCATTCTACCTCAGATTCTACAGACCCTTCAGAATGTTAATACCGCTCTATGCAGAGGATTAGGTGGAGGACAAGAAGCTAGTCATGATAGAGCTCCTTCTATAAAAGGTCAGGTATCTCCATGACTCAATGAGGAGTATATAGGAGAGAAATCCCATGCAGAGTTAGTCAGAGTAGATTCACCACCTAAGAGACAAGGTGACAGAGTTCCAGAGCATAGAGAGAGGTCACGGAGCCCTAGGCTTAGAGATGAACACGCAGAGAGACCTAGAGGCTGACACACCACATCAGCAGATCACATCAGGGAGATCCTAAAGCTTCGGCCCTCACATTACTCAGGTGATATAGGTGGATTTTAGGTAGAGGCCTAGCTAGTGAGGTTGAGTGGTTGCTTCAAGATTTTTCCTTGTTCTAGCAACATGAAAGCTCATGTTGCGATCCATCTAATGAGGGATGGAGGAGAAGTATGGTGGACGACAGAGGATCAGAAGGTCTATGTAGATTCAGAGATAGTGACCTGGGATCTATTTGAGGAGAGATTCAGGAGCATATATCTATCATGGAGGTTCATATAGAAGAGGATTGATGAGTTACATGATATCCGTCAGGCTTATCTATCAGTGGCAGAGTATGAAAGTAGATTTCTAGATCTACTTCAGTATGTAGAGTATATGCAGGATGAGTAGGTGCAGATTCATAGGTTCATCTGGGGTCTAAATTTGGATATTGGTGGTGAATTATGGATTCATTATCCATAGAATTTAGCAGAGGCTATTGAGAAGGCCTATATTGCAGAGGAGACTCGAGGTAAAACCCAGTAGGCTAGAGACCGAGTTAGGAGCCACATTTAACATATTTAGGAGGGTAGATCAAGAGGTTTAGTACCTCTTCCTTATGGTGGTTAACATTCCTCGTAGTCATCTTATAGACTGCAACCATCCTCAATAGTCCTGCCCACCTTATAGGCCTCCATAGAGAGTTGATACATAGAGAGGTCGGAGTATGGGTCCTCCTCCTAGGGGTCCCATCAGGACACAAGGTGGACGTAGAGCTTAGTCAGTGGAAGCTTGCCAGTAGAGGCCACAATAGACCATAGCCGGATCATCAGGATCCATGCCATAGACTTCTAGGGAACCTACTGGAGGTGTTGCTCCTTGGAGAGGATCAGGTGGTTGCTTTGGATGTGGAGTAGCTGGACATTGTTGGAGAGATTGCCCTCAGAACCCTAACAAGGGTAAGACACCAATTTCTGAGCTAACAGTTGGTGACATGGGACACAGCTATAGGATTTATGCAGTGGTTGAGAACTTCCAGGCAGATCACCAGAGCATAATCATCGAGACCATAGGTAGCATTGGTGATATTCCTACCTCTGTATTATTTGATTCTGGTTCTTGTAATTATTTCATTACACCATTTTTAGTAGAGTGATGCAGGCTAGTGGAAGTTAGGCAGGGTCTTAGTTGGGAGGTCAAGATGGCTTCTGGAGTGAAAGTATATATGGACTGCTTAGTTAAGGAATGTGTTGTAGATTTGGGACCTTTCACCACCACCTCAGATCTCTGTATTCTTCCTTTGGGATCATATGGAGTCATCTTAGGTATGGATTGGTTATCTACACACAAGGCTAGGATGGATTATTATCATAAGACTATAGCTTGTGTAGATGATTTAGGAGTTGAGTCAGTGATCTCAGGGGTTAGGAGACCCATTTATATTTGCATCATTTCTACTATGCAACTTAAGTCGTGTGTGCGACGGGGTTGTTAAATGTATGTTGTTACAGTCAGTGACAAATCTGAGGATGGGTCTAGTGGACCATCGCTGGATGATCATCCCATCTTGAGAGAGTTTACTGATGTATTTCCAAGGGAGCTACTAGGGATGCCACCCCTACGAGAGATTTATTTCCATATAGATCTAGTTCCAGGAGCAGAGACAATCGCACGGGCACCTTATCAGATGACCACCCCGGAGCTCTGTGAGCTCAAGTTGTAGCTTGAGGGCCTTTTGGAGAAGGTCCTTATCCATCATAGTGTATCCCCTTGGGGTTCACTAGTGATCTTTGTGAAGAAGAAGGATGGATCATTGCGGTTGTGTATTGATTACCGCCAGTTGAACAAGGTAATTGTAAGATTCCCATTTTGATACTTTAGAACAAAGAATTTTTATTTTTTTTACACGATTAATGTTCTCTATTCTAAATACATAATTTAGAACACACATATCATAATAATCATTCTTATAACAGAACCATATGTAGTTGTAATGACTCGGTGTACCACCGATCTATTCATTCCATTACTTGATGAACTACCGATCTATTCATGCGTAACTTTGAGATTGAAGTTTTCAACTTAACACTTCATATCTGTGGTTCTCTTCCCTGATTTCAGGGTTCTGAGTGCTCTGTCCAAGGAACCTATCTGAATAATTGTTACCACTATTCATCGACATCATGATCCTTAGACTGGGTGACATAGGACAACGTAATCAGCAGCTTGTGATACTTTGCCCAAAGGTTTAAAACATATTGTTTGTATTAATTATTCCTTGACGGCATACTCATCAATCGGGAATACGCCCTTCACCCTAATCTATTGTTATATAGAACATCTTATACTGATCTCTGTCAGTCCCCTTGTCCCAATTTTTCACTCGGGACCGGATTAATATCATAGTTCACGTTATAAAGATGCTCTTGAAGACTAGGGGTAAGCTAACATACTGGGTCAACTGATGTTAACCCCATGTGTCAAGGTATCTTGAGTCTCAAAGGGCTGCCTCATAACCAGTCTAATGGTCATAACCTGTCCCGGAGGGAAATCTTGATCAAGTCTCAAGTGTGTAAATCTTAACGATCAATGCAGAAGGGTGTTTCCATATGTCATCTACATTGTTGTATCCTCGAGAAGATTCTAATCTTCTCAAAGTTACAACCTTGTAGTTGACATGTGTCAACATCCTATGGAATAGCCTCAGAAAGATGTAGCATACCTCCAAGAATTTACTTTCGTTAAGTTATATTTGGGATTACAGGTCCACCTTATTAGGTAGCCTTCCCTAACCCTGAGTTCAACACTCTTTGAGTTACCTTTTGTAATTAGGTTCAGTTTCACAAAATGGTTTTAATTAGATTTAAGATTATTTCCAGGTTGCCTATTGGTACCTAATAACCTTGTATCCACAAAATAGGACAATAACCATTTAAGTTTCCCCATTAGGAAAACAACTAATCCAGCAAGGATATGTAACAACCTTATAGACTCGCATCATATCAGACTTAATACCATCAAGTCATAGCAAGTTATAACCATATTTATTACTTTTTTAATTAGTGCATTACGAGAGGTTAAAATTATCTTCCAGTTGTAGTTACATTTTAGGGCATAGCTCACTCTCAACGTTCCCTAAAATTGTAGTGATCTTATTTACAATTTTTAATCACAATCACAAGATATAAAGAATCACTATCATAAAAATGTAGTATTCAGCCATATAATTAGCTAAGGCGTACTTAGGAAATCCATCTAGATTCCATTGTATAGAATAATAAGAATGCACACTCATTCATATAGGTAATAAGAAGATCAATCTAACAAATAAGTAACACAAACCACATAAGTAATATCTCTCCATTTCATTCATTTCTAAACCTATACAATTACAACTTATGCATTTCGGCATACTTTAAGAGAATAGCCTTCAACAAAGAAGTAACTTTCTTCCATAATACAATTTGGAAAAACAAGTCGGAATTCTTCATAAGAACATGATTAAAACAATCATTACATAATATCAGATTTTTTCTGCCTTTACAACTTATGATGACCATCTGCAAAAATTGCTAGCACGGGTCAGTTCAGTGAACTGAGCATGATAAGCACTAATCCTTTAAAACAATTTCATTCCACAAATTGTTTTCATTAAACAATCCTGTTTTAATGACATCGATTCCATCAAATCCCAAATCATGATTTACACTAGTTTTCTTTCTACCCATTATAATACGAATCTGAATTATAACTCAGTTACAATTATAATTTCAACTTTAATCTATTTCGGATGATTCATCTTATACAAGAAAATAAGAAGGAACAATCTAAATCTTAAGTACCTAACCATCTGAAAACTGAGAACAGTAGAAAATCATGTTTTTAATCATCTCCTAATTAAAAATTTAAACATTCTAAAGTATACATCAAACAGGTTTGTTCAAAATAATGGATTACTGCAACTTGCAAGTCCTCCTAACAAACTGCCCATAAACCTTATTATACTATTTATCATTCAACGACAGGTATGCAAGCATTATCTTATGGATTATCATTTTGCCAGAAGATAACAACTGAGTTCTAAATAAGATCTTAACACAACTACGAAATGAAAGGATTCTTCCAAGCTAGGGTCTCACCGCTTACTATTTCTTTCCACTTAATTTTAACAGTCCTGTTATCCCAGAACCATACTGTAGAGTTCCTTATAGAATTCTAAAGAAGTGCACACTATTATTCCAAAAGAGAGTATAAACACTCTTCATATTTTAAAACCCTTTAACAATTTTTTCCTTTCCAACTTAGAGGAAGAAAACAGAGAAGATTAAACTCTATTGTAATCAAGCTTAGAACTAAATTAACTTCCAAAAAGTAATATACATCTCAAGTTCCATCAGGGAAGGAAAAGACGAGTAATCCAGACACTTAAGTTTAACCAATAGCTCAGGTCAAATAGAGCCACCTTAAGAGTTTCCCAATGGATCCCTACAGTTTTACAACTATACATTAAACAAAAGTCAATGAACATTTTATTTACATAAAGTGTTATAAACGGTTAAAACTTAGACCACAAACCTGATCTAAAACAACAGGTCTACATTTCATCCACTACTCGAGCCAATTGAGTTTAAGGTCAAATTAGGGTAACTTCCCATTACCATCCTTTGCCAATGGATCGAAACTGAATCATTCCAACCGTCGCACTATTAGGTTGCTATATTATTTCAAGACACCAAACCAAAAATGCATGTACATAATTAATAATTGAATTCTAAATACAGATTCAGAAATGCCCCAAAAGTCACCCTACTCATACCATAGTAGTGAATAGTGCTTTATCTATCACAATAAAAAGATCATTCAGTTGCATTTATAACATTTCAACCCAAATTTCAACTTCAAAAGGGATGCAATAGCTGAATGTTGATAAACTTATCAACATTGAAGTCGTTACTTTTCTTGTAATTTTTTTTTCCAACATCGTGTCACACGGCCCAAAGAAATAGATTTCACAATCACCTCTAGGTAAAATAAAACAGTCTTATCTTAATCACACATTAAACATAATTTCTATTAATGCAGATCCAAGATTAACCACGAATTACCAGGGAACATAGAGATTATCCAAGTACATTTCCTCCTGAGCATAACCATGTTCCTAATACCCATGTTTAATCACAAAAACAACAGTTAAACCAAATACTTCCTTACTCACAATACCTGCAATCGTAAGAACATTCAAACCCTTTCAAAATTAAAATTACATGCTTAAACTTCATACGACATTTCCAACTCACGCAACTAAAATAGTCAAGTTTCACTGAATATACTAACATTCTAACCACAAAATCAATTGTTTATTTCCTTGAACATGGAATGGTAACAGCCAGATTTCTTACGGCGAATCAAAAAATTAGTTGATCCAATCATAAATGAAATAGTAAAGAATTACCATGGTGTTTTTCAAACACATAATCATTTAATATGCTTCTTTCCATGGAGCCAGTTCTTAATCTAATACATCAGTCAGATAAAAACTTACAACACCTCCAAATGGATAGCAAAACTCCATATTAGATTCATAGCAAGGGAACAAGAATAATGAAGCAGGTTTCAACCAGGATCCAAATTTTTTTATGTTCAACCTAGAACCCCAAATTAACATTAAACCCAAATCATTGTTACCAGCAAAGCCAAAATGTGCATATATCATCAGAATAGAGTTGTTCTAATTAAAACATTTAAAGGAAAGAAAGATTTTAATAGTTAGGGCCTATCATGCCTGATAGTGTCACTAAAAAGTTGAAGAAGACCTCTGGATGCGCTCGCCCCTCCTCTTCTTCTTCCACGAATGATTAAATAACAAAATATTGTTACCTCCATGCCTTATATATTCCCCATGACATAGAAGTAAATTTGAAACCTTCAAAATTGCCATGCAACGAAGAGTAGATGGTTGGCTCGAAAAACCAGTGCTCATGCAAAGCGAAAAATGGAATGCATGAAAAACAAAACAACAAAGAAAAATTCCACTTGCATGCCTTCCCAAGCAATCCACGCTCGAGACCTTAGGCAAATTAATTACATTAAATTTCATTCTCCTACCTTTTTTTCAATGCGACTAACCCCTAAAGTTGGGAAAATCTAACTCAAAATAAATAAACAAAAGTTTCCATTCTTAGAGATGCTACCATGTAAGACCCTTCTTAACAAATTAACCTTCACTAACCCTGGCAGCACTCCCTGTCCTTCATCCTTATCCTTTCCTTAAATGTCATGGAAACCACCGCTCAAAACTTGTGACCCTCCTTAGGTCCACTTTCATAGCGTTAGTTTAGGATAGGTTAGTGACTTAGGTTAGATCATAGGTAGACTTAGTCTTAATGTCATAGGATATAACATTAGTCACCCACCTTAGCGTTAGGTTTAGATAACCCTTAGGAGTATAAAGCACATAGTTTAGGTCTAGGTTAGATTAACTAACCTTGCAACATTAGGTTATAGCTTAGGTTAAAAACTAATAACCTTACTGATTCTAATCTAGGTCCACTAGATAGGATTAATCAGTAAATAGAATTCGAACAAAATAAACATTCCTGGATCAGATTCTAATTTTTCATCAAGTAATCAAGCTTTAGATGGAAAACTTACACATCTTACCTGGCTTAAGGTCTAGGTCCTTTCTGATGCTATGATGACTGAAACCAGATTTTGATTGCAATGATCAACCAGAGTTAACCTCTAGAATCCAAAAAAAGTATCCTCTACGGACATATTTTTATATGAAGGAGTTTTAAAAGAACTTAAACATTCAAAATTCAGTCAGACTTAGTAACTCACGAAAATTTAATACAAATCTATTCATCTGAATAAAATTTAAAACATTCCTTAGATCAATGCAACTGATCCAAGGTTGAGTCATAAAGGTGGATAAATCCACAATCTTCCTGAAATTAGATTGTACTCATATGCGAAGGATGAAAGAAAAAGAGTCCAAGCATATTCCGGTTCAATCAAAGATCTTAAGAGCAGAAAAGACATAACAAAATAAAGCATGACTTCCTGAAACCAAAAGAACATATCCTCATATGGGAAAATCACATATCAACACTTGAATGCAAATGAGAAAGTAACAACAGTTCAGGGTGTTACATGCTTCCCTCCTAAAATATTCATCGTCTCGATGATTACAACCTTTTATTTATCTTCTGATCAGTTAATTCTTTTACTCACTTATCATATCAACTATTTCAAACTTGAATAGTTTTAGAAATTAGTATCGTGTTACTATTTATTCAACCTAAATAAATGTTTGCCCCAAAAATGGCTTACTTAATGACATGTAAAAGATAAATTCATAATAATTTTTTTTATCAGTCAACAAATTTAGTTCTGTTAAAAAAAGAAAGGGAAAAGCAGTTTTCATCTCTTCCAGATTTTCCCAAGTTGCACTTTCTTCGTTAAATTGGTCCCACTGGACCTTACATTGTTGTATTTCATGATTCCTCAAATGCAATCGGTGAGCTTCCAACACTCGAGTGGGTTTAAGCATGATTATTCCTGAGTCTTGGACATGAAAGGAATTTCAATTTAACACGTGACAAATCTGAAGTGTATTTCTTAAGAAAAGAAATATGGAAAACATCATGCATTTGTGACAAAGTAGGTGGTAATGGTAATCGGTAAGCTATGGGATTGATTACTTTAACAATTTTGAAAGGTCCCAAAAGATGAGGTGATAACTTGGCAGCCTTGCCAAAAGTTATAGAACTCTTTCTTGGTTTAACATGAAGAAAAACCTTTTCACCAAGTTCAAATTTTTCGGTCAACCCACTTTAAGTCAGCATAACTCTTCTTCCTATCTGCTGCTTCCTTCAATCATTCACGAATCATTTTAACTTACTGTTCCATTTCAGTAAGGACTTTAGGCCCAATTACCTCTCTATCCTCAATGCTATCCCAACTAACAGGGGTTATGCATTTTCTTCCGTAAAGTGCCTCGAAAGGTGCCATCTTAAGAGAGGAGTGATATGTATTGTTGTATGCAAATTCAAATAATGGGAGATAATCTTCCCATTTATACTGTTGATCCATGCAATACATTCATAACATATCTTCTAACACTTGATTTACTCTCTTAGTCTGTCCATCCGTTTCTGGATGATACATAGAACTGAAGTTCAATTTAGTTCCAAGAGCTGCATTAAGTGTTTGCCAAAATCTTAATGTCATTCTAGGATCCCTATCTGATATTATTAAAATAGGTACTCCATGTAATCTAAAAAATTCATGTACAAATCTTTTAGCTAACACAGGAGAATCATCCTTTATATTTCCAACCATAAAATGATCTACTCTCGTTAGTTTATCAACAACTACCAAAATAACATCATGTTTATTTCTTGACATAGGCAGCCCTTGTACAAATTCCATGCTTATTACTTGCCATTTTATTGCGGTATGCTATGGGGATATAATAAACCAGCTGGGTGCATGTGTTCTGCCTTCACCCGCTGACATTCAAGACAATGAGTCACAAAATTAACAACATCCTTTTTCATTCCTTTCTAGAAATATTGTTTTCTTAGATCAGCAAGAATTTTAGTAATACCCGGGTGTCCAGAAAAGGGTGAATTATGAAATTCAGCTAACAATTTCTTTCTCAAATCATTTAGCAAAGGTACGTATACTCTGTTTTCATAACGTAAGATTCCTTCATTATTAAAATGAAAACCTTTATACCTTTCATCTTTTGGATCTGCAGCAAGCGCTGCTTTTACTTGCTGAAAGTATAAATCAGATTCCAATGCACTTTTCACTTCATCTTTAAACTGAGTTCTTAATGTTATAAGAGCAGAAATGTGATTCCTATGACTTAGAGCATCTACTACTCTATTCTCTTTTCCTTTGATGTAACTAATATCATAATCATATTGAGACAAAAAATCTAACCACCTTCACTGTCTTGCATTTAGATTAGGCTGAGTGAAAATATATTTCAGCCCTAGATGATCATTTTTCAACTCAAAAGGTTTACCAAGTAAATAGTGCCTCCAAACTTGAAGTGCATGTACTATGGAAGCAATCTCTAAATCACGTGGAGCATAATTCAACTCATGTAACTTAAGTTTTCTACTTTCATATGCTATGACATGATCATTTTGTAACAAAACACCTCTAAGGCCTTCCTCAGATGCATCTGTTACAACAGTAAAGCCTCCATTATGGTTAGGTACAGCTAAAATAGGTGCTGAAGTCAATTGATTTTTAAAAATTTTAAAATACGATTCACACTTATCATCTCAAGTAAATTTCTTATCCTTTTTCTGCAATGAAGTTATCGATGCAGCCACTGTAGAAAAATCTTTAACAAATTTTCTATAATAACCAATAAGGCCCATGAAGCTTCTTACTTCATGTACATTCTTTGGTGCAGGCCACTTGGTTATTGCCACTATTTTAGAAGGATTTACAGCAATTCCTTCTTTACTTATAACATGACCCAAATAATGAACTTTGGTATTAAAGAAAGAGCATTTGGATAACTTACCGTATAACCTTATTTTTGTCAAAAATTTCCAAGACTACTTTCAACATGCTCATTATGCTCCTCGAAACTTTTAGAATATATGAGAATATCTTCCAAGAATACAAGCACAAACTTGTCCAAATATTCTTGAAATATATTATTCATTAAGTTCATAAAAGTTGCATGTGCATTAGTTAATCCAAAGGGTAAAACCGTGAATTCATAATGTCTGTACCTTGTCTGGAAAGCTATTTTATGAATATCTTCTTCTTTAATTCTTAATTGATGATACCCAGATCAAAGATCTATTTTGGAATAAACCGATGCTCCACACATCTGATCAAATAAATCATCAATTCTAGGAAGTGGGTATCTATTTTTGATTGTTGCCTTGTTTAACATCCGATAATCAATACACAATCTAAGTGTCCCGTCTTTCTTTTTCACAAATATCACTAGTGCTCCCCAAGGTGAAACACTTGGTCTAATCAAACCTTTAAATAAAAGTTCATGCAGTTGAGCCTTAAGATCGACTAACCCTATACTAGTCATCCGATAAGGTGCTTTAGAAATAGGTTCCGTCCCTAGTTTGATTTAAATGGTGAAGTCAAATTCCCTTTTGGGTGGTAAACCTGGTAATTCCTCTAGAAATACATCCTTGAAATTCTATAAAAATGGGTATCGTTTCATGAAATTGCTGTCTTTTTCAGTAGATTCAGATATTTTTACTGCATATAAGGTACAAACTTTATTTTTGGCCTTTTTAAGTTACATAGCTGACAATTTCCTAACTGAAATTTCTTGTTTTACACCTTGAATCTCTGGTGTTTTCTGCAGATCATCTAAACATCTTATATGTTTTTCAAAGTAGTCCACTTTTGCTTTATACTCAGCTAACCAATTAATGCCGATGAAAAGGTCATAGGATCCCAAAGGTGCAACATAGAGATCAACTTCAGTGGAAAATTTAGGTAAGTCAAGGACTGCCCCAAAAAGACAAATACTAACTGTATGAACAAAGTTATTACCAGAATGTACAGTCCATGATTTATCCATTTTTCAAGTTTTTCTTTTAAGTTTCGAAGTGAGTTTACTAGAAATAAAAAATTTAGTAGCTCATGTATCAAAAAGAATAGTTACAGGTATGCCAAATAACTTACTAGGAACTTCTATAGGTGTCACTTGCTTTTTAGCTTACTTGTCTGCTACTGCAGCATGTATCTTATGTTGCTGATTATGATCATCCTTCTTCAAAGGACATTGGTTTGTGTAATGATATTTGCCACAATTATAGCAGCCTCCTACAAGTCCCTTTTTAGGCTCAAAATTATTTCCAGCCGTAAAATTATCACATTGGCCTCCATAGGACTTCTGCCCATTATTATAATTTTTGGAAAAACTATACCTTTCATTTCCAGTAGGCTTGTTCATTGTCATTTTCTTATTATTATCCACTGAAAACTTATTTTTGTTGCCAAAACTTTTCCATGGCCCCTTCTTGGGTGTAAGAGAAGTTGAATAAGGGTTTGGAATCTTCTTCTGCATTTCCTCTTTATGAGTAGAAATAGCCTTTAATTTCTGTTCTTGCCTTATGGATTTTTCAACAACCCCTTCCATAGTGGTTGGGTTGTGAACATCAACCTCTCCTCCAATCATGGGATTCAGTCCCTTGATGAATTTTCATATCCTGAACTTCTCATCAGTTTGATATTGTGGTATGTACTTGAGGAGTTTCATAAACCGCTCCCAGTACTCAGTTGCAGTTAGCTTCCATTGAGCTAAGTTTTGAAATTCTGTCATTTTCTAATCATTAGTAAATTTGTGGTAGCCAACGTTTCCTAAAATAGCCTTTAAATTGATCCCAAGTGATGTTAGTTTCATCAATATTTAGCTCAGCCTTACGGTTGTCCCACCATGAAAATGCTTCATGGGAAAGCTGATATGCTCCCCAAATAGCTTTGGTTTCCTATGAGAAGTTTCTTATTGCAAAGTACTTCTCCATTTCGCTGAGCCAGTTCTTAGATCCATCTCCTAATGTGGTTCCATCAAATTTAGGTGGACTTATCCCTTTTATATCATTAGTGAGTTCCGCTGCCAACCTGGGCTTTTTATTTTCTGGTTAGATAGGTA
Organism: Taxus chinensis; assembly: GCA_019776745.2. Lineage (NCBI taxonomy): Eukaryota > Viridiplantae > Streptophyta > Pinopsida > Cupressales > Taxaceae > Taxus > Taxus chinensis. The sequence continues at coordinate 831,105,260 of CM034146.1, forward strand.
CATTTCCATTGTTATTACCAACACCCATATCGGGGTTGTCCTCAGGAGGTGGTTGATTGTTATTACCAACTTCTTTGTCCTCCTCATTTCCCATCACTTACCGTTCAAGTGCAGCTAAACGATCTCTTGTGTCCAACAGGGCAGCAAGGATCTCATCAAGTTTATGGGTTGTTGCTACCCCTTCCATAGGTGGAGCATTATTCACAATGTTTTCCCTTGTTCTAACCATTTTATGTCATAAGAAAATTTAGGTTTTCATCAGATTATGGACTCAATAGGTCCAAGAGCTGCAACCTTCAGCTATGATACCAAGATGTAACATTCCCATTTTAATACTTTAAAACAAAGTTTTTTTTTTCTTTACACGATTAATGTTCTCTGTTCTAAATACATAATTTAGAACACACATCTCATAATAATCATTCTTATAATAGAACCATATGTAGCTATAATGACTCGGTTTACCACCAATCTATTCATTCCATGAATCGATGAACTACCAAACTATTCATGTGTAACTTTGAGATTGAAATTTTCAACTGAACACTTTATGTTCATGGTTCTCTTCCCTGTTCCGAGTTCTGAGTGCTCTATCCAATGAAACTATCTGAATAATTTTTACCACTATTCATCAGCATCACGATCCTTAGACTGGGTGACATAGGACAACATAATCAATAGCTTGCGATACTTTGGGCAAAGGTTTAAAACATATTATTCGTATTACTTATTCCTTAACGACATACTCTTCAATCGGGAATACGCACTTCACCCTACTCTATTGTTATATAGAACATCTTATACTGATCTCTGTCAGTCCCCTTGTCCCAATTTTTAACACTGGACCGGATTAATATCATAGTTCATGTTATAGAGATGCTCTTGAATACTAGGGGTAAGCTAACATACTGGGTCAACTGATGTTAACCCCGTGTGTCAAGGTACCCTAAGTCTCAAAGGGCTGCCTCATAACTAGTCTATGGTCCTAACCTGTCCCAGAGGGAAATATTGATCAAGTCTCAAGTGTGTAAATCTTAACGATCAATGCAGAAGGGTGTTGCCATATGTCATCTGCATTGTTGTATCCTCAAGAAGATCCTAATCTTCTCAAAGGTACAAACTTGTAGTTGATGTGTGTCAACATCCTATGGAACAACCTCAAAAAGATGTACATACCTCCAAGAATTTACTTTCGTTAAGTTATATTTGGATTACAGGTCCACCTTTTTAGGTAGCCTTCCCTAACCCTGAGTTCAACACTCTTTGAGTTACCTTTTGTAATTAGGTTTAGTTTCACAAAATGGTTTTAATTAGATTTAAGATTATTTCCAGGTTGCCTGTTCGTACCTAATAACCTTGTATCCACAAAATAGGACAATAACCATTTAAGTTTCCCCATTAGGAAAATAACTAATCCAACAAGGATATGTAACAACCTTATAGACTGCATCATATTAGACTTAATACCATCAAGTCATAGCAAGTTATAACCATATTTATTACTTTTTTAATTAGTGCATTACGAGAGGTTAAAATTATCTTCCAGTTGTAGTTACATTTTAGGGCATAGCTCACTCTCAACGTTCCCTAAAATTGTAGTGATCTTATTTACAATTTTTAATCACAATCACAAGATATAAAGAATCACTATCATAAAAATGTAGTATTCAGCCATATAATTAGGTAAGGCATACTTAGGAAATCCATCTAGATTCCATTGTATAGAATAATAAGAATGCACACTCATTCATATAGGTAATAAGAAGATCAATCTAACAAATAAGTAACACAAACCACATAAGTAATATCTCTCCATTTCATTCATTTCTAAACCTATACAATTACAACTTATGCATTTCGGCATACTTTAAGAGAATAGCCTTCAACAAAGAAGTAACTTTCTTCCATAATACAATTTGGAAAAACAAGTCAGAATTCTTCATAAGAACATGATTAAAACAATCATTACATAATATCAGATTTTTTCTACCTTTACAACTTATGATGACCATCTGCAAAAATTGCTAGCACGGGTCAGTTCAGTGAACTGAGCATGATAAGCACTAATCCTTAAAACAATTTCATTCCACAAATTGTTTTCATTAAAAAATCCTGTTTTAATGACATCGATTCCATCAAATCCCAAATCATGATTTACACTAGTTTTCTTTCTACCCATTATAATACGACTCTGAATCATAACTCAGTTACAATTATAATTTCAACTTTAATCTATTTCGGATGATTCATCTTATACAAGAAAATAAGAAGGAACAATTTGAATCTTAAGTACCTAACCATATGAAAACTGAGAACAGTAGAAAATCATGTTTTTAATCATCTCCTAATTAAAAACTTAACCATTCTAAAGTATACATGCAATAGGTTCATATATAAGAAATTTGTGCAAGTCCTCCTAACAAACTGCCCATAACCTTATTATACTAATTATCAATCAACGAAAGGTATGCAAGCATTCACTTCTGGATTATCTTTTTCAAGAAGATAACAACTGAGTTCTAAATAAGATCTTAACATAGCTACGAAATGAAAGGAGTCTTCCAAGCTAAGGTCTCACCACTTACTATTTCTTTCCACTTAATTTTAATAGTCCTATTATCCCATAACCATACTGTAGAGTTCCTTATAGAATTCTAAAGAAGAGCACACTATTATTCCAAAAGAGAGTATAAACACTTTCATATTTTAAAACCCTTTAACAATTTTTCCTTCTAACCTTAGAGGAAGAAAACAAAGAATATTAAACTCTATTGTAATCAATTTCAGAACTAAATTAACTTCCAAAAAGTAATATACATCTCAAGTTCCATCAGGGAAGGAAAAGATGAGTAATCCAGACACTTAAGTTTAACCAATAGCTTAGGTCAGGTAGAGCCACCTTAAGAGTTTGCCAATGGATCCCTATGGTTTTACAACTATACATTAAACAAAAGTCAATAACATTTTCTTTACATAAAATGTTATAAACGGTTAAAACTCAAACTACAACCCTGATCTAAAACAACAGTTTACATTTCATCCACTACTCGAACTAATTGAGTTTAAGGTCAAATTAGGGTAACTTCCCGTTACCATCCTTTGCCAATGGATCGAAACTGAATCATTTCGACCGTCGCACTATTAGGTTGCTATATTATTTGAAGACTCTACACAAAAAATTCATGTATAGAATTAATAATTGAATTCTAAATACAGATTCAGCAATACCCCAAAAGTCACCCTACTCATACCATAGTAGTGAATAGTGCTTTATTTGTCACAATAAATAGATCATTCAGTTACATTTAGAACATTTCAACATCAAAAGGGATGTAATAGCTAAATGTTGATAAACTTATCGACATTGAAGTCATTACTTTTCTTGAAAAAAAAGAATTTCCAACATCGTGTAACGCGGCGCAAAGAAATAGATTTCACAATCACCTCTAGGTAAAATAAAACACAGTCTTATCTTAACCACACATTAAACATAATTTCTATTAATGCAGATCCAAGATTAACCACGAATTACCAGGGAACAAGAAGCTTATCCAAGTACATTTCCTCCTGAGCATAACCATGTTCCTAATACCCATGTTTAATCACAAAAACAACAGTTAAACCAAATACTTCCTTACTCACAATACCTGCAATCGTAAGAAAATTCAAACCCTTTCGAAATAAAAAGTACAGGCTTAAACTTCATACGACATTTCCAACTCACGCAACTAAAATAGTCAAGTTTCACTAAATATACTAACATTCTAACCACAAAATCAATTGCCTATTTCCTTGAACATGGAATGGTAACAACTAGAGTTCTTACGGCGAATCAAACAATTAGTTAATCCAATCATAAATGAAATAGTAAAGAATTACCATGGTGTTTTCAAACACGTAATCATTTATATGCTTCCTTCCATGGAGCCAGTTCTTAATCTAATACATCAATCAGATAAAAACTTACAACACCTCCAAACGGATATCAAAACTCCATATTAGATTCACAACAAGGGAACAAGAATAATGAAGTAGGTTTCAACCAGGATCCAAATTTTTTTATGTTCAACCCAGAACCCCAAATTAACATTAAACCCAAATCATTGTTACCAACCAAGCCAAAATGCACATATATCATCAGAACAAAGTTGTTCTAATGAAAACATTTAAAGGAAAGCAAGATTTTAACAGTTAGGGCCTATCATACCTGATAGTGTCGCTAAAAAGTTGAAGAAAACCTCTGGATGCACTCTCCCCTTCTCTTATTCTTCTATGAAAGATTAAATAACAAAATATTGTTACCTCCATGCCTTATATATTCTCGACAAAACATAAGTAAATTTGAAACCTTCAAAATTGCCACGCAATGAAGAGTAGACGACTAGTTCGAAAAACTAGTGCGCATGAAGAGCGAAAAATGGAATGCATGAAAAGTAAAACAACCAAGAAAAATTCCTCTTGCATGCCTTCCCAAGCAATCTGCGTTTGAGACCCTATGCAAATTAATTGCATTAAATTTCATTCTCCTGCTTTGTTTTCCATTGCCACCGACTGCCAAAGTTGGCGAACTCTAAATCAAAATAAACAAAAGTTTCCATTCTTAGAGATGCTACCACGCAAGACCCTTCTTAACAAATTAACCTCCGTTAAACCTGGTAGCACTCCCTATACTTCATCCTTATCCTTTCCTTAAATGCCATGGAAACCACTGCCCAAAACTTGTGACCCTCCTTAGGTCCCCTTTCATAGCATTAGTTTAGGATAGGTTAGTGACTTAGGTTAGATCATAGGTAGACTTAGTCTTAATGTCATAGGATATAACATTAGTCACCCACCTTAGTGTTAGGTTTAGATAACCCTTGGGAGTATCAAGCACATAGTTTAGGTCTAGGTTGGCTTAACTAACCTTGCAACATTAGGTTATAGCTTAGGTTAAAAACTAATAACCTTACTGATTCTAATCTAGGTCCACTAGATAGGATTAATCAGTAAATATTATTCAAACAAAATAAAACATTCTCAGATCATATTCTAATTTTGCATCAAGTAATTAAGCTTTAGATGGAAAACTTACACATCTTACCTAGCTTAAGGTCCAAGTCCTTTCTGATGCTATGATGACTGAAACGAGATTCTGATTGTAATGATCAACTAGAGTTAACCTCCGGAATCCAACAAAAGTATCCTCTACGGACATATTTTTATACGAAGGAGTTTTAAAAGAACTTTAACATTCAAAGTTCTGTCATAATTAGTAACTCACGAAAAGTTAATACAAATCTGTTCATCTGAATAAAATTTAAAACATTCCTTGGATCAATGCAACTAATCCAAGGTTGAGTTATAAAGGTGGATAAATCCACAATCTTCCAGAAATTAGATTGTACTCATATGCAAAGGATGAAAGAAAAAGATTCCAAGCATATTCCGGTTCAATCAAAGATCTTAAGAGCAGAAAAGACATAACCAAATAAATCATTACTTCCCGAAACAAAAAGAACATATCCTCATATGGGAAAATCACATATCAACACTTGAATGCAAAGGAGAAAGTAACAACAGTTCAGGGTGTTACAGTAATGATCAAGAATCATTATCCTCTCCCTCGTATTGATGACTTGTTTGATCAGATGAAGGGAGCCATGGTGTTCTCTAATATTGATCTCAAGTCAGGCTACCATCAGTTGAGGATTTCAAAGGCAGACATTCATAAGACTACCTTTTGCACGAGATATGGGCACTATGAGTTCACAGTGGTGCCTTTTTGGTTTGATGAATGCTCCTGCAATGTTTATGAGTTTGATGAATGGGGTATTCAATACCTTTTTTAGATTGCTTCATGCTCATCTTTCTAGATGAAATCTTGATATACTCATGTACATGTGAGGAGCATGAGTGGCACCTTCGATAGGTTCTTCAGTGTCTTCATGAGCAAAAAATTTACGAGAACTTGGAGAAGTGTGGTTTATTTCAGTCAGAGGTGTAGTATTTGGGTCATGTTATTTATGGGGAAGGTATCACACTCGATCCTTCCAAGATTAGAGCCATTATGGATTGGCAAGTAGCCACTACATTGACTGAGGTGCACAAATTCATGGGATTAGTAGGATATTATTGGAGATTTGTTCAGGAATTCTCTCGGATTGCACACCCTATCCCTTCCCTTCAGAGGAAAGGGAAGAAGTTTGTTTGGACAGACAGATGTGAGTATGCCTATAGGAAACTGAAGGAGTACCTCACTACAACACCCATTCTTATAGTACCAGATCCACAGGGTGAGTTCTTTGTTTGCATAGATGCTTCTTTAGTAGGGCTTGGAGGTGTGTTGATGTAGAATGATAGGGTTGTAGCTTTTGAGTCTCAAAAAACTCAAGGATCATGAGATTAATTATCCTACCCATGATCTTGAGCTTGTGGAAGTTTTGCATGCTTTGGTTAGATGGAGACATTTCCTTCTTAAACAGAGATTCACACTTAGGACAGAACACTTGAGTCTTTACCACCTCTTCACGTAGCCCAATCTAAACACTCGTCAGTGGCGTTGGATGGAGTTTCTTTGTGAGTATGACATGGAGATAGAGCATGTGAAAGGGAAAGATAATGTGGTAGCAGACACTCTCTGTAGACAGAGACATGTGGCTATGGCCACCTCAGTGAGCACAAATTTGCAGAGCAAGATTCTTTAGCAGCTTCCTCTTGATAGCTTCTACATGGTAGTATGAGTAGAGATCGAGTCACAGAAACCCTTTGAGGGGAAGTTTGATGGTTTTTACTTAGAGGTAGATGGTCTTCTCAGGCATAGAGGCAGGATATATGTTCCTAGAGATAGTGGCTTATCCTGGGGTGAAGAAGATGCACACTACCTTACAACAACTATACCACTGGAGAGGACTTCTTCGGGACATGGCTCAATTTGTGTCACAATGTTTAGAGTGCTAAAGGGTTAAGGATGACCATTAGCATCCTTCAAGTCTTCTTTAATCCTCATGCCATACCGAAATGGAATTGGTACACCATTTCCATGGATTTCATTATTGGGCTACCTATGTCGAGATATCACCATGATGCCATTATGGTCACGGTTGATAAATTGACAAAAGTGGCCCACTTTTCTCTTGTGAAGACCACTTATACAGTGAGAGCAGTGGCACGAGTATATTTAGATGAGATTTTTCAGGTTACACAAGATTCTGTGAAAGATCATTTATGATCGCGATCCTTTATACACTTCTCATTTCTGGAATACCCATGCAATATGCCCTTGGGATGAGGATTAACTTTAACACAAAATATCACCCTAAGACAGATTGATAGACCGAGCAAGTGAATCAGATTTTGGAGGATATGCTCAGGATGTATGTGATAGATCAACAGTCTAAGTGGGATGAGTACCTGTACTTAGTGGAGTTTTCCTACAATAATAGTTTTCAGAGTTCTATAGGCTTGGCTCCTTTTTAGGCGTTATATGGTAGAGAGTGCAAGACACCCCTTAGCTGGGATAGGTTAGAGGATAGAGTATCTCTTGGACCAGATCTTTTGTAGGACATAGATCAGCAGGTAGTGTTGATCAGGTAGAGATTACAGGAGGCACAGGGTAGGAAAAAGAAGTATGTGGATCATCATAGGATTGACTGTAGCTTTGATGTGGGCATGAAGGTGTTCCTTCATGTTAGACAACATAAGAGCCCTATCCATTTGTAGACAGCAAATTTGTGTCTTACGACCCCCTGTGCCCCGCATCTCATTTCGTAACCTAACCTCATCACCTAAACCTTACATAATTATTTATTAATTACCTTATAATTAATAAATCCACATCGCCATACCTGCCACCTCATTTCGCCACCTCATCATAACCTAGTCTTAACCCTAAACTAACCTAATTAAGACCTATAACTTGGTCCACATCCACACCCATGACTAATTACTCCTCACCCACACCTAAAACCAACCTCATAATGACTTGACCAAGCCCGCAACTAATCCCTTAGGAGAAAAGCAGGGAAAGCTGGCTATTTTTACCAAAAATAGCCTGCTTTGACTTGACCGACATCGGTTCCTACTCGACCGCCGTCGGTTGTGTAACCGCCATCGGTTCCCTGTAAATGACCACCTCCAACAAAAAACAAGGGATCAGATTTTCATTTGATGGCAAAGAGGAGAAATCATCGAAAGGATCCGGATTTGCTTGGCCGAGCAGAAACAAGTGAAGAAAATAGATAAGTTTGCAGAGAAGGACATCAAGCCCAAGATTGCAACTGAATAACCAGAGCCCAGTGACACTCATCCGAGCATCAGAAGAGGAGATAGCTCATCTTGGATTGTCAGATCATCCCACTTGAGCCCTGTCTTCGTCATCACAGTCCTAGAACCTGCATCTTCATCAGGAACGAGTAAGTAGTGTCTCGTATGTTTCTAAGCACCATTTCTTGAGCCTGTGGATTAATAGTAATTATAAGCTCATTCCTAGATCTACCACCTACCAGCACCCTGCACAGAACCTTCATCCATACATCTTTGTATTTCCCAGAAGACCATTTTATCACACTCTGAGCCTTCCCTATCCTCCCATTATTCCCCTCAGCCATCCACCAATCTTAATAACCCCACGATCACCTTACAACCAACCTCTATCCAGAAGCACTTAGATTGCTGACCCTACCGGTGTCGTTTATCCCCCACCGACAGCGGTTCTCTAACCGTAGCCGGTTATCCAGTGACCGACGTCGGTCACTATGACTTATACCCCAAAACCCTTTTCTCGCCTATTTGTCACCTAACAACCCCAGATCCAGTCTGGTTTATCCGTATAACTCAACCTGAATGTATCAATGACCAGTAACCGAACAAACAACGTGACGCTTTATTATTGATAGTTTAGCTTCTATTGCTTTGTAACGAGATACCTAAATCGTGATTTTGCAATAGCTTTCCTTGTTATCATTTATGTTAATTCGTATTAAAAGGGGAACTGACCACCTTTGAAAGGAAGTTTTATATTTCCTGGGCCCTAAGGCAGCTCCCTCATTTATTGTCTAATTAAAATCTGGTGGTCTTGTATTCTTACTTGTAGGTAGTCCTTCCAAGACAAAAAGGAGTTCTTTGCAGTCGATCTGATCTTTCTCTACGGTATGTGCACACCATCTCAACATTCAACAGGTATTCCTCCTAGCCCTAACCCTTATCTGTTTCTCAAAGGAATGAAAGGATAGAAGTAAGTCTATTCCACAGAGCCGAGACATTCCGTGCGAAACATTTTGGCACGCCTGGTGGGACCCATTTCAGGTTTCTGTTTCTCTTGCTTGCTTTCATTTCGGGAGCATACTTGCTGTTGCTGTTTTTTTTTATATTTAGTAAAAGAATTTGTCTTGCTTTCCTATTTTTGCATTAGTGAAAGTCATCTTATTTGCTTCATCGAATATCATTTTCGATTTGGGTTTAAAACACGTGCATTACATTCTTGCTTGCTATTTTCAATTCTAGTGAACATAGACTAAGTAACAGGTCGTACACGTGGGGGTGATTTCCACGGTATTGACAGGAAATTAATCTTACTTTCACTGCACAACACATACTGAATCACTTCATAATTAACACAACAGCTCAAAACATCCCCCCTTTTCTGCGGTATTCCAACCGCCCGATTGAGGTAACCTTATAAGCCAAAACAAACTTGACATTTCCCCTAAGTCTTTTGTTTAGGATTGACATCATTCCACGTCTAAAGGCATAAGCCTAAATTGATTAAAATTAACCCTAGGGTTAGTTTGTTAATTTGTTTGTGCGTTCTTACTTATTTTCAGTTCTGTTTCTCTGCCATACACTGTTTTCTGTGATCACTACAGAACAGTTTGGTAGGCATACTAATCACTGTTAACACCAATATCAACAACTTCTTAGTGCTTCTTACACCAGTTCTATTATACTGAGATCGGTTAGCTTACCGACACCGGCTATAGTCTGACCGACATTGGTTGTCCTACCGATATCAGTTACTGTCTTTTACAGTTCTTGACAAACCAGCAACCTACCAATTTCAAACATCTTGTTGTCTATTTCTGTTCCTGATAGATTGAAACCCTACCGTTGTACTCCTGTCCTTGGTTGTTATCACTCGAAAGCAAGCCACCGCCATGGTTTCACATGCTTGCTCTGTGCCTTTGCCTGAATCACCCCCTTCACATTCTGTGGGGAATCCTACGGACACCCAGCGTGGTTCCTAAAATTCCTGTAAGAGATAAAGAATTTTCAAAATTTCTGGATGCTAATCCTAGCGCTGTACAATACTATTTGTCTCATGCCCCTGACCGTACACCTGACGGTCAACTCCTTGTTGGCATGCCTATCAGTATAGCTGCTCATTTAGCTCCTTCTCTGCCTGATAACTCTACTTTGCCTTCTGCATCCTTTAGTCCCGTCTCCTACCTCAGCAGCTTCAGGGGTTCATATGGCACAGATTGGCTTTCCTTTGGTTAATCTTGGGCCCAACATGTCATTACCGCCGACTGTTCCATTCATGACTTGCTCTCTGCCACCTATCCACACGAGCTTTCCTTCTCAAGATCCGCGCACCTTTTCATTTCCACACACATATCCGGTAACCTCAACAGCTTATATAGGACATCCCCTATTCGGTTGCCTCAACACATTTGTCCTCCATACCTTATCAACATTTAACCCCACCATTGTCTAGCGATGGCCCTTGGCCTAATTTGTCTCTGTTTACCACAACCACACCATCATCTCATCCAACAACTGATTTAATTAAACAAATGATGGACAAAATGCAAAATCTGGAGGCTTCTGTTTTAGGAAGTCGTAGCACCTTGACATACGAGCAAGTTTTTTTGGGAGCCTATCCACCCTTTAGTCCCCCTTCATTCATATCCTCCTCAATGGGAATTACCAAAATTTACCCATTTTAATAGTAAGGAGGACCCTCAACAACACTTGCGATCATTTAGACATGCCTGCTATCTGATTGCTCACGACGACGCTTTACTACTCCGCACCTTTCCCATGTCCTTATCAGGACCCGCCTTGGAGTGGTACAGTGCTTTAACCCAGCACTCAATCTTCTATTTTAACCAGCTAGCCCAATCTTTCTTGGATCATTTCTCCATTAACATTTCCAAGAAAGTATCTATCACCGACCTCTATGCCATCCGACAATTTAAAGACGAATATATCGCAGATTTCATTGGACGATAGTGAGGCCTTATCAACCAACTTACGTATGCCTTACCTCAGACTGAACTTATCGAACTATTTACAACCAGCCTGTGCTAAGCACCATCTCTCCTACCCTCCGAATTCAATCTTTCCGTACATTTGACAAGGCCTTTACTATGGCTCTAAAACTAGAGATTCAAGCCTTAGAGGAAGAGAAATTGCGGTTGTGCAACAAAAACCCCACTTTCTGAACCCAAGATTCCACCAACAAACCTAACACCACCAATCCTCACCCATCGACTGCTTTGAAATCAAAAGGGGCCGTGCACGCGGTGATGGTCAAATCCCAATCACCGTCTAAATATCCCGCCAAAAAACCATCTATAAGTATAAAGAAGAGACCATCAACTACACTCCCTTGGGAGAAACATATGGTGTGATATTGGAAAAATTGCTTAAAGCAGGAGCCATTACCTTACCTCCTATTAAACCTCACTCCGAGTTTGATTCCACTCGCGCCATACCTTCTTGGTACAAAGAAAATGACTTCTGTAACTTCCACCGCATGAAGGGACACAGTCATGAAAACTGCAAGATGTTGAAAAACATAGTGCAGGAAATGGTTGATGTAGGGGATATAGCCCTCGATAATCCTAACACCCCTACTAACCGCAATTTAAAAATATTCAACAAACCATTCCCGAATAATTCTTATAACAGTAACATAAATCAAGATATCTTAGCCGAGGAGAGTGTTCATGAGATCCATGCAGTCTTCGATTCCCAGCCAAAGACCTCTATCAAACAAATTCTGAATCAAGCCTCTTCCCTAACGCAGGAAACTGAACCCCCTTCCTCGCCATCAAGACAAAATGAAATCCTTGCCGTTCCTTTACCCATCAAGAAATTAACTGCCCAGAGTTCCCTTCTCATAAATGAGCCTTCTTATACCACATCCTTGCAAGACTGTGAGCGGATGTTATGTAATTTATCTATTTCCCAAACGTCTCCTTCTACCATTCTTGCTGTACAAGAGGAAGGCTCGCCACTTCTTTTGTCATCCTTAGATGAGAAACCTCTTGAACCGACATCACCACATTCTTTAAACATGACGGATCCTCTCAAACACGCCCCTCCTAACTATTAGTCCTTCATCACCTAAATCTTTTCAGCAACCGGTTGATCTCTTAACGCCCATTGATACGGTGCCTCATCTACCCCCTGTATCACACCCACAGTGGACCGGAATCACAACCCACCTTTCTTCCATACAAAAGTTCCTATTCACACGTGAGGAATGTCATTCCCTAGAAGATAGATAGGTCCTATGGGAAAGTTTGAGTACGTCAAATTCTACTCAAATGCAGATGACCGATCCAGATGCTTCTACCATATACCTGAAGTGTTTACAGAATCTTAAAATGCCTATGTCCTCATCTTCACCCCCCTCATCTCTACCAAATACCTCATCCACTTCTATTAACCTAACCGAATCTTCCCCTACTCTTGGGACCTCACTAATACCTAGTCTAACACACCCACCTAAGCGGCTTGATTTATCTAAAAATAAAGCCGTCCATCCCATTAGGAGACAGACCCAATCTCCTCAATCTATGCTGTTATCACAACTCAAACCCTCGTCATCACACCTACCTTCCATATTGGGACCCCATCCCTCTACCTTACATCAATATATCATACCTCCTGCGTTTTCTTTAAAGCGACATATGCCTTTTGCACCCATACATAGATCTAAGGGTATATCAACACTGTCACCCCACGTATCTTGTCCACCCATTAACCCTAAACAAATCTCATCATCAAAGGACTTGTTTGCCGTCACTCCTCTTTTGCCGCCATTGTTTTCGGATACCACATTATCTGGAGCCTCATCATCTAACTGGCTAAACGTAGCTCCTGCACCAAAGAAACCACGTTTAGTTAAAACCATGTATCAATACCCCTTGGCTAAACCACCACCCGTACGAACCAACCATACCCAAACATTACCAAAACCCACCAAACCAATACCTTCATCTTCCTCCGATTTTGACACACTCAAAGGATCTTAGACCAAAATCCTTGCTATGTTGGTGGAGAATGCGACCATTTCTCTACCCCCACTTAGACCTTATGACCCGTCTAAACCTCGACCTATAGGTTATGATGAGTCTAAAATCTACACTTACCACCGCACACCAGGACATGATGTAGAGGGATGCAACGCTTTAAAAGCCATCCTTTGTCAGACACCTCTATCAGATAGAAGGGTTAAGAAAGACAACTTATGAAGGGAGAGACCTTTAGCTTCAATTCCCTCTCCTATACCACCTGTTCCCACCTCACCAAAATCTATCATTATTACAACCCCACCTCTCGAAGACCATGACCTATCCCTACTGTCTTCCTCCTCTCGTATTCACGAGATCAATATGATTAGTGTTGCTACTCGAGGGTAGAAAAACAATCGGAAAGCGAAAGAAAACACACCTGCGGCATCTCTTTCTCCGTCCACCATCCCGATTGCACCACCACCTAAAGTGGTTATTCGTGGACCTACCTACCCCATCTCTAATGGAATTTCCCACCAAACCATGATCAAAAAACTTCACCAATCGCCTGTAAAAATGACACTGTATGATCTCATTTAGACTTCTGAATCTCATCGACAAGCTCTCGTTGAAATCCTTCAAGGGATAGAGGTCTTACCTAATGAAACCTTGCCTGTTACCTCTATTATAACACCCAATCACGTTGCTTCACTCACCAAACAATCTATCTCCCTAACCACTTCTGTCTCTATACAGCAAGCCGTTGCTGTCAGTTTCTCCGAAGATGAAATTATCGACTTTGGTGCTGAAGATCCTGACCCTGCTCTTTTCATTTCAGCTTACGTTTGGGACATTCGGGTATGTCGTGTTATGATTGACGGGGGTGCTAGCCTAAACATCATCTCTTCAAAATCCTTCCAACAAATGAATATCCCTTCTAGTTGCATGTGTGCCAACCCCATCATGTTATGGTCATTCAATGATGCTATTACTTCTACCTTAGGCACCGTGATCCTTAACATTCGTGTAGGACCACGTACTTTACCTGAACTCTTCTATGTCCTTGAGGGAGAGTTCTAATACAATAAGTTGTTAGGCCGCCCTTAGATCTGGGCTATGGGATGCGTTCCCTCCACCTTACATAGATGCAATATGTTGTATCACCCTAATGATGTGCTTGTACCAGTCAAGACACCCATTCATCCAACCCAGCCATCCACTTCCAACGCACCTACACCTTCAACCAATGAAACCGCCGTTACAAATATCACTTCCTTTCCCGCAGATAACATCCCAACCTCCGACCCCTTAGTAGATGTTTTTCAATTGCTTACGCTGGGGGAATACCGCCTATATAACGTTAGCTCTTTCCATACCCCGCAGGAGTACAGATAGATACATGCACATCCCACCTACGACCGTTGCGTGGGGGAGGTAATCTCTTACGGACCACCCCATTGCCGCACCAACCTAACATATGGGGGTGTTGACGCATCCTCCATTACCCCTGAACCTCCTCTTGGTGTGGTTCCCTTCCAATCCGATTTTCAATACTTGACAAATCGTCGTTTCACCCTCACCTTCTTGACTCTCTGTGCTTGGAAAGGCTTTGGTTTTGGTCTTTATGAACAAGGCCGACATACACTCATTCCCATGACTACACGCAAACACAATGATCGTAGTGGTCTTAGTTTTCCTGAAACACTTACACCGGAGAAACCTCGTGTCAATTATATCCTGGAGGATGATGATGTCACCCCTACCAAACCATCATCACCCACAGAGTCGATAGACCCTGAATCTATCCCTCCTAACTTTTTTTTTTCATAAATGCTATCTTCATAGGTCCTCTCACTTATCAACGCGATAATGAGGACCCATCTTCTCTTCACCTTCTATATCCAGACCTGATCGAAGAAGATTCACCTTCGATTAATGTTGTTGAGTGCTAGGATGACGACTCCATCCTCACTTACCTTGGGGTGGACGACTCTTATATTCAACGCGCCTTACCACTTGAAACTCAAACCATGTTGAATGATTCGACTATAGAAATCAACATCCACACAGAGGAGGATCCTCACGTTGTGAAGATCGGACAATCCCTTAACACATCAGAACAAGCCCCCTTTACGACCTTTCTCCGTACCCGCAACCAAGCTTTCGCTTGGTCCTACGCTGACATGTCAGGAATTGATCCTACCATTCCTGTCCATAACATCACCCTAAACCCCGATTCCAAACCAGTCAAACAAAAACTGAGAAAAATGCATCCACGCATTGCCCTCTTGGTCAAAGAAGAGCTTCAACAACTTCTTTTTGTTTCCTTCATCTTTCCTATTGACTATCCTCAATGGATTTCTAACATCGTACCTGTCACTAAAGCGACGGGGGGACTTCGGATATGTATGAATTTCTGAGACCTTAACCTCACTTGCCCCAAGGATGATTTCCCCCTCCCAAGTATTGATCAACTTGTTGATCTCACTGCGGGCCATGAAATGCTTTCTCTCATGGATGGATTTTAGGGATACAATCAAATTTTGGTAGCCCTGGCCGATCAACATAAAACTGCCTTCATAACTCCTTGGGGAACCTTCTGTTATCGTGTCATGCCATTTAGCCTTAAGAATGCTGGTGCCACCTATCAGCGGGCTATGACTTACATTTTTCATGACATTATGCACAATATCCTTGAGGATTATGTTGATGATCTTCTTGGCAAATCTAAACATCGCAGTGAACATCTTGATGTTTTAACCATTATTTTCGATCGCCTGTTGCAATATTCAGTCCCGCTTCAACCAAAGAAATGTGTCTTTGCTGTTCTTTCGGGAAAAATTCTTGGCTTTATCATCTCTTTGCGTGGCATTGAGGTCAATCCATCTAAAGTCAAAGCTATCCTAGAAATGCCCCCACCCAAAAACCTCAAACAATTGCGTAGTTTGCAGGGTAAAATTCAATCCATCCAGCGTTTCATCTCCCAAATCTCAGATCAATGTCAACCTTTCCATCACCTTCTTAAAAATGACATTGCCTTTCAATGGAGTGAAGAGTGTCACCAAGCCTTTGAAGCTCTCAAAGCCTATCTCTTGCAGCCACACGTGCTTATTCCACCTCAGGATGATCGCCCTTTCTACCTTTACCTTTCTGCCACTAACCATGCTATAGGAGCCATGCTCACACATCGGGACTCGGCATGTCGAGAAAAATTCGTTTATTATATAAGTCGTACTCTCGTGGATTACGAGACTAGGTATACACATGTAGAAAAATTGTGCCTAGCCCTATCATTCGTAGCCACCAAACTCCGACATTACCTCCTGAATCACAAAACTTTTTTCATCACCAACACAGACCCCATTCATTATATGTATGCCAAACCACATCTAAACCAACAAATCACCCGATGGCTTATGCTCCTCGCTGACCTCGACCTTGAGTTTGTACAACAGAAGTCAATCAAAGGACAAACTATTGCAGACCAACTTGCGGAGGCCCCTTTACCTGGGGAACAATTTACCAATTTTAATTTCCCCGACGAACTCATCGCCACTCTTTCACTTAGGGAAGAGTCGTATCCAATGACCCTCTTCTTCGATGGATCCAAATGCCATCGCAGCGGAGGGGCCAGCATTGTTCTCATTCCTCTTGACGCTGAGCCTATGCCTCTTTCATTCCGGCTCGATTTCCCCTGCACTAATAATACAGTGGAATACGAGGCCCTTGTTTTGGGTCTCTAGGTTGCGTTACACTTAGGTGTCAAATCTATTAATATTTTTGGTGACTCTCAATTAGTAGTCAATCAAGTTATGGGCATCTACCAATGTAAAAATGAGGAACTTCAAAAGTACAAACATTACGTGGATTCACTTTTGACCTCATTTACTCGTTATTCTATCCAGACCATTCCCCGCTCCACTAACAAATTTATGGATACTATGTCTTGCTTAGCCTTGCAAATTCCTGCCTCACCAACTAACTCTGACATATTCGTCTTGGTCCAACAACTCTTTGCCCCATCTTACTCAACACTGGTTGTTTGTATGATAAATAATGTGTCTGCTAATTCGCAGGATACCTGGTACCACCAATTTCACGACTACCTTACAACCTCTGTTCTCCCACCTAACCTAACTAGTACCGGCAAACGCGCTTTTCTTAAACATGTTTCTCGTTATGTCATCATGGGGGGACTCCTTTATAAACGTGGCTTTGATGGTATCCTCCTTCGATGTTTAACCGGCGCAGAGGTCACCTATACCATCCAACAGGCCCATGACGGTATTTGTGGTGGACATTTTAGTGGCTTTGCCATGGCTAAATGAATCCTTCGCCTAGGTTATTATTGGCCTACTCTTAATAATGACTACTATGAATATGTTAAGCGTTGTGTTATGTGTCAACAACATGCCAACCTTCAACATACTCCTAGCCATCTGCTACAGGTTGCACAAGATCTTTGGCCTTTCTCACAATGGGGTTTAGACCTTATTGTTGAGATCCACCCACCCTCTTCGCAACGTCACTGTTGGATAATCACAACAACCGAATATTACACAAAATGGGTGGAGGCCATTCCACTCATTTCAATCAAAAAAGAAAAAATTGTTGAATTCGTTAACCATCACATTATCTGTCGTTTTGGTATTCCTCATTGCCTAATAACAGATAATAGTAAATCTTTTAAAAATAAGTTGTTACAAGACCTTTGTGACAACTTTGGTATCAAACTTAGTTTCTCATCACCTTACTATCCACAGGCCAATGGTCAAGCTGAATCTTCTAATAAAACCCTAACCAAAATCCTCATGAAAGTTGTCAATGAGTCTGGAAGAAATTGGCATGATCACATTCCCTTTGCCCTTTGGGCTTATCGTACTAGCATTCGTACCTCCACTAATGCCACACCATTTTCTTTGGTATATGGGTACCGAGGTGGTCTTGTCTCTCGAAATACAAATACCCTCCCTCAGAATATCTCTTCAGGATATTCTCACCAATGATGATTTACGCCAAGAGCGGTTAGCCCAATTAGAGCTTCTTGACGAGCGTCGTCTTAAGGCTCTTGATCACCTTCAAATCTACTAAAAACGCATCAAGCGTGCTTATGACAAACGACTTCATGAGCGTACCTTTAAGGTTGGTGATCTTGTCCTCAAAGAGAATCAACATGTAACCAAACTAGAAAAGAGAAAATGTGGAAAATTTTCTCCTAATTGGATTGGGCATTACATTATCACTCACACTTATGGATCAGGCACTTATCGTTTAGCTTCGCTTAATGGTAAATTTGAGCCTGAGCCCCTTAATGACTTACATCTTCGACCATTCTACTATTGAAATTAGTGTTATATCACTTCTTATCTGCCTTACGCTCGTCCCTTGAGCTCATTTACCACCGCATACACTTTGTTTCTTACATCGCAAAATCAAATCAAGATCACAGGGTTTGATTATCACCTCCCCTTTTTAGTCTAGTCCATGACTTCAAAGTATCAAAATAACACATTCTTAATTAAACACTTATGGGATTTTCTTGAGTCAAACTTCCTACAAAAACTAGATGCTTTATGCTCAACGGACATCTAGACCTCTAAATTATACAATAGACTACTCCCTTGAAGGACAGCTATACATAAATATCGCATCTGCTACTATAAATAGACTACTCCCTTGAAGGAAAACTATACACAGTCAGCCTTTATCAGAGGCTTCTCGCATTGATCAGCATTTTTAAGAGCTCAAGAACAACAAAATACATATCCCATGTAGACTTCCCGCATCGATCAGTCTATATCCAGAAAAATAAAATAAAAATAAAAGCAGTATTTCAGAACACTTTTGAGTCATGGACTTGTCTATTTAGGTTTGGTTCTCTTTTGTCAGAATAATCATCTTATAATAAGTTCTCTGCATCCTCACCTACATCAACCACCTCACCTCACCATTTGTCAAAGCAAAAAAACTCAAGGGACGTGACGTATATCTGATATATTGTGATTATACCACTCTTTTCACCTATCGACTTCTCGTCTATGCAAGGTACCTAGGGGTTCAACTTCATTCTACGTTATTATGTGGTTTGTTTGGCTCTTCTCAACTACGAGACACTTTTGCCTCTTTTGCTCGACTCTAGGATTATGTGTTGACCTTAATCAGGATACGGTTCCCTACCACTTGGGTAGGCTAACTTTCACTTCACCTATACCTATACCAACATCGCCAATTCCTTACCAACACCAACAACATTACCCTACCAATATCAATATTTTTACCAACCAACAAATTGCCTAACCATACCTAAATTGCCTGAATTCACCTCTTCCTGGTTCTAAGGGAAAACTACATCGGTCTGAGGCCCCTCCTTGCTTTGTGTAATGGGCTATGTAGGCAGCACTTAGGAGACATGGAGTCTCCCAAGGTTATCTCGACCATCCCCTACCATACCCTATCATGTGTTGTAAATATAAATATTTTTTTGTGTATTTCTATTTGCCAACATTCATCTTTATCCTTTTTCAAACAAAACAAAAACAACATTCAAAACACAACCATTCTTATTATTGTCATCACTCAAAACCACATACAACTTTAGTTTTATTTTTAGATGTTAAACAAATGCATCTTCTCTATCATCGACTCGCAGGTCGGCATCCTTATTTATTCTTATATTCCTATGGAATTCACTTAGACCCTTGCACCTCCTCCCGAATCAGGTGGTGATCGTGATCGTCGATGCCCCTCAGTTGGCCTCTCCATCCTCAAAGGTGCCACTGCCATTGGTTCCTCCCATTGATCCGCCAACATCTCCTGTAACATACGAATACGTCCTCTCGTGTGGAGGAATCTTGCCTCCAGTCTCTCCACTCGTAAATGAGAAACTTCTAACAATCCCATTGTCTCATTCACCTGTGTTTGAAGCTGGTGAGCCAACTCTTGCAGACGATCTCTCTCCGCTGTAATCACAGCTATGTCTAGGCACTCACGTGCACCTCGCATCTCTGCTACCCACCATACTTTATAGGCCTCTATCGTTCCCGCATCCATTACCCTACGATCGGCTGCCATCTTTTCTGGCCCTTCTGGAGGTGTAGGCCAGGGAGGTGAGAATGCTGCCTCGGCATCGATCCTCATGTATGGTCTATATGTCATCGGTATATCCTGAACGAACCCAAATTGTCGCCGCACGCGATCTAGAGGAATTCTCTCGTATTCACCCGGCCTATGCCCTGCGATCCATCTCAATCACTCTACACCCCTCAACTCCTCAGCTATGTGCTCTGTCACCATATAGTTCCCGTAAGGCCTCCAACAAATATCTGCAATCGTCACCATCTCCGATACCTGTCTATAATACTCGATGTCATCTATCACGGCCTGGGATCTCGCTTCTTGTTTTGTTTGGACCCATCGTCTGAATCCCAACCTTTGAACTCCTGCCTCTCCCGACTCGATGGGTCGGCCTATTAGACACACACAAACAATATGCTCATAGGCCCAACAGTGTAATAAGTACGAACAATCTAGTGTCGTCCTATGTTTTCACTTGCAGGCCCATAAACCCCTATATAACTCTGCCAGATATGCGGGTGCCCATGCGAAAGTCACGCTCATTTCTATCATTTCCCAAATAAAACTCATCAAAGCTTTGGGAAATCTTCCACCCTCCGCCCTCGGTAATGCATAATACCCCACCGCTATCATTAATAGCACGGCCAACCTTGTTTCCTCAGGGTGTGTTGCATACATTATACCATACGTAAATGATAAACCTCGCTGTGTCAAATATCGTGCAGCTGACCCAAATACTATTTTTATCGCTGCCCACCCCACACTAGGCAACACCTGATACACTATTTTTCCTATCATTGGGAGTCTCAAAATACGGAACACATCTTCCAAAGTCACTGTCATCTCCCCTGTTGGCAAATAGAAGGTATTCTTTTCTGGATTCCATCTCTCAATCAATGCCTGCAACATAGCATGGTTACACGTGATTCTTGAATAATAGCAGATTCCACTTAACCCCAAATGATTTATCAATGCCCATTCAGCTGGTGTTACATCCGCTCGGATTCGTGACAGCAACGCTGGCACAGTATCATTCATCCTTAACCCTACTTCTGCCTGCATACATCAAAACGACACATAATTATTCGAAAGAACAAATCTCTACGGGTTTTTTCTCAAGTTCTGGAAACTCTTACAGTGACCGATATCGGTTATGAATAACCGATATCGGTATGCTAACCGATACCGGTTCCTTCTAAACGATACCGGTCACTGTCAAAAATATACCTACCCTGCTTAAAAACATACACCTACGATAATTATTTTTCCCATTTACTCCTATTTATACCCAAAAACATACATGACCACCCTGTTTACCTACCCCAATAGCACTCACCCCATCCCTAACCCTTGCCTATCACCTTTTCTTTCTCATCTTTCCCCACTTACACTTCTTTCATCCTATTCACAAAACATGCAAGAATCAAATTACAACCAAACAGTTTACCTCTCAGGATGTAGCAGCTTGGGGCAGAACATGTCTTCCCCCTCGTCATTGCCTGCTGGATGCTTCTCCTCATTCAGCCATGTTCACCACCCTTTTCAAATATAACTTATCTTTCTGCCTTCTGAATCTCAGCCCACGCTCACTTCACCTGTCTCTTTCCTCCTTGTCACTCAAAATTATTTCATGCAATTACCTGTAGTAGTCATCAAACAGCGTCGCATTTGCATATTTAACTTGTTGCATGACTCTAAAAATAAGAATGCTAAAAATAATAACTTAAGTTGCCAACCCAGCAGTTCTATTTTTAGGGAAATAATTCTTGCATAACTGATATCAGTTACATAACCGATATCGGTCATATAGCTACCGACATCGGTTACACAACCGATGTCGGTCATGTACCCCTTGTTACTTAAACCTAAGCCGTTTCTTCGTTTTTGCAAATTTTTGTGGCGCCCATCCCTTTTTCTTGCATAAACAACACCATTATCTATAATTTTTCATCAAATCCATATCTCATCACAATTTCATCAAAATCATCTATGCATATTACAAAAACAACCAAGCCATCAACAAACGATATCAAAAACCATCAATCTATACACCATTTGGATCCAATTCAGCAGCTACATACGTTCAATTTCACAAACCAGCGATAAAACACATCCAACATTTCATAAACACAACATGTCAATTAAACTCATCATCTATATATACATACATCCCATCAACAAAACACATCAACACCATCAATATATAAACCATGTGGATCAAACTCATCATACATTAAATATCACAAACCATCGACAAAACACTTAACACATTTTAAACACAGCATGTAGGTCAAAATAATCATATCTATATATCAAAAGTTTCAAATATACAATGTGCCCTACATAGGGGCCTCTGTGATCTCAGCATCATATAAAACCAGCATGTAGGTTGCAACAACTGTCCAAATATCAACTCGGCTCACACGCCGGTATCTCATATCAAAAATATACTCAGCTCGCAGGCCGATATCAACTATACAACCCGTACTCGGCTCGCAGGCCGATATATACAATAAATGAATAAATAAATGAAAGAATCATATATGGGCACGCAGGCCTCTCTATACATAGCCGGTTTGCAGACCGGTGCCTCTATCTAATATCCATCTACAAACAAAACATCTCTCTCCGACCTAGGGATCCCTTAGCTCTCCCCACCGCCCTCTGCTTGTCTCCCTGCAGGTCCCTATGCTGCCTCTCGTCTCCTCCCTGTAACAGACCCACCGGCTGTGGCTGCACCACCCTGGGATCTCTGGCTACGTGAGGTCTCCACTCTATGTGCCACATATGGCTGATCGTCAGCCCCGGTACCATCAAGAACATCCTGATAATACCGAGCCTCCGCTCTCACCTCCATATAGCAGGCCCGTGCCACCATCGCTGCTGCGGCTGGTCCCCCAACTCCTAATAATAGTGCCCCCTATGCTGGTGCCGCTGGTGGTGCCGGTGGTGGTGCTGGTACTTGTGCTTATGCTGGGGCTGCTGGTGGTGCCTGTGGCAGTACTTGTACCTATTGTGGTACCTGTGGTGCTACCTATACCTGTGCCTGGGCTAACTGCCCCTGTAAGACACCTATCTGTGCCTGTGCGGCAGCAAGCTGCCCCTGTAACAAATGTACCTACCCTTTGAGCTGGTCCCTCTCTACTCTAACAGCTGCTAAGTCTGGCTGTGCGGGCTGTGCTCTCCTCACGGCTCTCTCCCCTGCCCACCATACCAAAAATGATCCTGTACACCCGGTGTCATCCACTGTATCGTCTGCCTGCCACTCGGCTACCCGATCTGGGTCAATAGGCTCTGGTGTAGGTAGTGGAGCCTCTACATCATCCCTCCGGTACTGAGGGAAGGGAGGTGGCTCATCCTGTCGTAGCCCCAGCTGTCATCGTACCCTCTCTAGGGGTATCCGCTCGTACTCTCCCGACCTCTTTCCCGCTATTCAGAATGTATACTGGATCCACCATAACTGTGATCAGGCTCCTCCGCGGGGCTGATGACCTCTGTAAGGTCTCCATACAATATCTAAAGCTGTCAAGCCCTCTAATACATGCCAGTAATATGCTACATCTCATCCGGCAAGAACTGCCCGTGGCTAGCACACGACCCACAGCCACCTCTGAAAGCCATATCTGTAGATCACCTGTGGCCCTGGCTGCTGGAGCAGCCCTACTGGTCTAATGCATATGATATGCTCATATGCCCAACAGTGTAACAAAAACGTAGAGCAAATCCCAAATCACCTCATTCGGCGATAGCCCCACAGCTCTCGGTATAACTGCTCCAGGTATACTGGTGCCCAAGCATAACATGTATGCTCCTCGACCATCTCGTGTAACACCCCCATCAACGCCTATGGAAAGTGGCCTCCCTCTGAGTCCGGGAGGGCGAAGCATGTAATCCCGATCATCATCAACACGGCAAGTCGTGTCTCATGTCGGTGGGCATGGTACATATCCCCATACGCAATGCTCGCGCTGTGATACATCAATAGCGCGGCTGCATCCCCAAATACATGTAAGATGCTGTCCATGGCTGTCTCTGTGTCCACCTGGAAGACTACCTCTCCATCAATCGGTAATCTAAGGATGCGATACACATCCTCCAATGTAATGGTCATCTCTCCAGTCGGGAGATGGAACACATTGGTCACCGGATCCCATCTCTCGATGAGGGCGACCATCAAACTGTGATCCCTATCGATCGCCCTGTACCGCTGGACTCCGCCGAGTCCCACCTCGCGCATAATGCCCCACTGCGCTGCCGACACGTGTGGCCACATCCGTCCCAACAGTGGGGGCATCCTGTCCCGCATAGTCAGCTGCTGACGTGCCTGCACAAATCACCCACTTCATTAGACCTACCCTTTCAAACAACAACTACTTTAACCTTCTATACCCCCTTTTACCCACCCGACCACAACCTGACTCTATAACACACACCTAAACTCACCTATTTTACCCTAAAAACTTTACGATATCCCCTTGCCTTATCTCGCACCCTACCAATCACTCAGCTTTATTCTCACCATTTACCTATGCCCCCACCAATTTAACACCTCCCCATTCATGCCCAACACCTAATCTATCCGAACCGCACCAACCACACAATCGCCCCATTTTTCCCCCCACTCACCAATCACCCTTCTTATTAACCTCTACCCCTTCCCTCTTCACCCCCACAAACACAACACCTAAACCACAGCCCCAACAACCACCAAACACCCCAAACCATAGCAAAACCAACCAAAAAAATAAATATTCCTAAGTAGGGACCGGTACCGGTCACCCATGACCGCCACCGGTCCCCTCTCCACCGACGTTGGTCGACGTACGACCGACACCGGTCACCTACAAACTCACCCTGGCCCGAAAATTTCTTGACCGATGCCGGTTGCTTAGTGACCGGCATCGGTCACTGAAAAATAGCCGAGCCGAACCTGACGCGGCCCCCCAAAGCATTTTTTCCCTATTTCTCCCTATATAACCCACCCAAACACCCTAAAAACCTACCCACCCTGCTACCTTGGCCTATTTCACCTATCTACGCTCTCCTTTTTTCAAATAATTTCCATTTATTAATTATTTTCTAAAAACCTTACATTCCTACCAAAAACCCAAATCCAGCTTAACACAATCAAATTCACACAATGAAGGGTTTCGAACCTACCGGTATGACGACACGTCGTCGTGGTGGGATGGGTGGTGGTGGTCCAGCTGGTCCAACACCTCCTACTCCTCCTGGCTGTGCCATGGCTATAAACTCTCCTCTGCTGGGTCCTCCACCAATCAAATGCTGCCTCCTACTCACTAGGGTTCACCAAACACTCACTTCTCCACTTAAATAGCGCCACCTCAACCAACAAATGGTCCAATCTCAACAATACACCTCATACAACTCAAATTGGGTTTCAAATTGACAATATGACAATGACAGGCCGTATTTTTCTTTTTATAGGTTTTTCACCTATAACCGATATCGGTCATGGACAATCGATATCGGTTTTATCCCACCTCTTCTCCAATTTCTGCCCTTCTTTACTGATCGCCCTTTCTCACAACATCACCTATATCCACCTTGGCTAAAAACCCTTTGTTAACTTCCTTGGCCCGACCCAAGGCTGTAACCAACCAATTGGCCCGACCCAAGGCCGCAACCACCTAATTTGGCCAGACCCAAGGCCGTAACCAACCAATTGGCCCGACCCAAGGCTGTAACCACCTAATTTGGCCTGACCTAAGGCCGCAACCACCCAATTTGGCCTAACCCAAGGCCGCAACCAACCAATTTGGCCCGACCCAAGGCCGTCACCCACCGTTTGGCTTGACCCCAGGCCATAACCCACCATTTGGCCCGACCCAAGGCCATAACCAACCATTTGGCCCGACCCAAGGCCGTACCCACCATTTGGCCCGACCCAAGACCGCACCCAACCATTTGGCCCGACCGAAGGCCACACCAATTAAATACCTCACCCAACATCAACACAATACACTTTTATCCACCCATCATGTCACTTTTTGTTCAATCGAGCTCACCTGTTCATGTTTTAGCATGATTAGGGTCCTTGACTTGATCAGTCGACCAACTTTGCCTAGACTAAGATCGTGACGTTTATCTCAACCAAACCAACCATTTGGTACTGCCGAACATGCCTAAACGTTCCTGTACCTTACCCATTATATCCCCTGGAGCTACTTCTTATGCCTTGGATACTAGGATTATATCACCCTTGTTTGGGTAAACTATCGACCTTTGCCTATGAATTGCTTGTTTGCTCTTCAAATCATGTACCCTGGTCACACTACTGCATTTCAACGTGCGTCTACTTCCTTGGACCTACCCCACCATCTTACCATCATATAAACACCAGTTACCCTTTATCAACCCTATCCCTGATTTCACGCTGCCTCAATCTATGATAGATTTGAGGGGGATTACCTATACCCTTAACAGGGGTAACCACTTCTTATTATTGTCTGTGCAACTTTAACAAAGACAACCTACACGACAACAAGGGGCTAATGTAGACACCAAATTTGTGTCTTACGACCACCTGTGCCCCGCATCTCATTTCAAAACCTAACCTCATCACCTAAACCTTACATAATTATTTATTAATTACCTTATAATTAATAAATCCACATCGCCATACCTGCCACCATCATTTCGCCAGCTCAT
This sequence comes from Taxus chinensis, assembly GCA_019776745.2. Taxonomy (NCBI): domain Eukaryota; kingdom Viridiplantae; phylum Streptophyta; class Pinopsida; order Cupressales; family Taxaceae; genus Taxus; species Taxus chinensis. Next base: position 831,132,229 of record CM034146.1, read on the forward strand.
CATAACCTAGTCTTAACCCTAAACTAACCTAATGAAGACCTATAACTTGGTCCAAATCCACACCCATGACTAATTACTCCTCACCCGCACCTAAAACCAACCTCATAATGACTTGACCAAGCCCGCAACTAATCCCTCGAGAGAAAAGGAGGGAAAGCTGGCTATTTTACCAAAAATAGCTTGCTTTGACTTGACCGACATTGGTTCCTACTCGACCACTGACGGTTGTGTAACCGCCATTGGTTCCCTGTAAATGACCACCTCCAACCAAAAACAAGGGATCAGATTTTCATTTGATGGCAAGGAGGAGAAATCCTTTAAAGGATCCAGATTTGCTTGGTCGAGCAGAGACAAGTGAAGAAAATAGATAAGTTTGCAGAGAAGGACATCAAGCCCAAGATCGCAACTGAATAACCAGAGCCCAGTGACACTCATCCGAGCGTCAGAAGAGGAGATAGCTCATCTTGGATTGTCAGATCATCCCACTTGAGCCCTGTCTTCGTCATCATAGTCCTGGAACCTGCATCTTCATCAGGAACGAGTAAGTAGTGTCTCGTATGTTTCTAAGCACCATTTCTAGTGCCTATGGATTAATAGTAATTATAAGCTCATTCCTAGATCTACCACCTACCAGCACCCTACACAGAACCTTCATCCATACATCTTTGTATTTCCCAGAAGACCATTTTATCACACTCTGAGCCTTCCCTGTCCTCCCATTATTCCCCTCAGCCATCCACCAATCTTAATAACCCCACGATCACCTTGCAACCAACCTCTATCCAGAAGCACTTAGATTGCTGACCCTACCGGTATCGTTTATCCCCCACCGGCGATGGTTCTCTAACCGCGGTCGGTTATCCAGTGACCGGCGTCGGTCACTGTGAATTTTATCCCAAAACCCTTTTCTCGCCTATTTGTCACCTAATAACCCCAGATCCAGTCTGGTTTATCCCTATAACTCAACTTGAATGTATCAACGACCAGTAACTGAACAAACAACGTGACGCTTTATTATTGATAGTTTAACTTCTATTTCTTTGTAACGAGATACCTAAATCGTGATTTTGCAATAGCTTTCCTTGTTATCGTTTGTGTTAATTCGTATTAAAAGGGGAACTGACCACCTTCGAAAGGAAGTTTTATATTTCCTGGGACTAAGGCAGCTCCCTCATTTATTGTCTAATTAAAATCTGGTGGTCTTGTATTCTTACTTGCAGGTAGTCCTTCCAAGACAAAAAGGAGTTCTTTACAGTCGATCTGATCTTTCTCTACGGTACGTGCACACCATCTCAACATTCAACAGGTATTCCTCCTAGCCCTAACCCTTATCTGTTTCTCAAAGGAATGAATGGATAGAATCAAGTCTATTCTGTAGAGCCGAGACATTCCGTGTGAAACACCATTATGGGAAAGGTTATAAGTTAGCTCCTAGATTCTTTGGTCCTTTTGAGATCTTGGAGCGTATTGGCCCCTTGGACTACCATCTAGCATTGCCACCTAGCTTGTCTCACATACATGATGTGTTTCATGTTTCTATCCTTATGAGGTACATTGCAGATCCTTCTCATGTGTTGGACTAGACATCATTACAGGTGCAGGATAAGGGGAAAGTGACAGTGGAGCCTATCTGTATCATAGATCATAGGACCCTTAACCTTCGAGGTAGAGATATTGATCAGGTAAGGGTACAGTGGGACAGATATGATGAGACTGCAGCCACTTGGGAGGATGCCACAATATTATGAGTGTAGTTTCCACATTTTTTCCAGTAACTTCCAGGAGGAATTCGAGTCTAAGGGGAGGGGGATGTAGTGCCCACTTCCCTTTGACACTATTAGAAACTGATTTTGATACTATTGATCATATTATGGACACTATTATGTTTTGTTTTAGTATGATGGTTAGATGATAAATCATGGACTATTATTGATTTGGAAGCAGTTAGTATACATGATGATTACTTGATACATTTCCTTTATGTGGATGATGATATGTTGTTTGACATGGATGTATTATGGATGTTGATTTGGACTTATGACATTTGATATTTTGAGTAGACCTAGTATGGAATAGTATATATGATGATATATTTGATTTATGAATTAAAAATGATAATGTTGAATTCTTGATATTGTTGTGATTCATGTGTTTAGATAATTTTGAAATGTTTTTTATATCATTTTGGATGTTCTGATATGGCCATGAGGCCGAAGGAGGTATTTGCATTTTTGCAGGTTAAAAATCACAACAATGTCGGGGGACTGGAGACTAACCATATTAGAATCTTGGGTGAAGTCAAAAGGTCACCATGGAAACTATTTTTGTGTGTGTGTGTGTTTGTTAGGGATTCACATGGGGGGGATTTCCATTATATGTGACCATGGTATATGTATTTTATTAATGTGTTCCTTTTTAATTATTGTTGTATGTATTTTATTTAGTAATGTGTTGCTTCTTGTAATTAATTTAAATGTGGTATATTAAAGTGAGAGACCATATAGTTAAACTTTAATTAAATTAATTTGGGATATATGATCTAATTAATGAAGTTTTTGATTTTTAAGGTAATGTTGTAAATAATCATGTTAAAAAAAATGTCAATAAGAATGTAATAAATAAAGTGGTTTCTCTTAAATGAAATGTTGTAAGAAGGTGTAAGAGAAATGTAAGAGTACATAAGTAAGATTTTGGAAAGTTAAACACTTCATCTCCTTAAGAACTCGAATTTGTCCTTGGAGGCCAAATTTGGAGGCTTGTGGGACAAGTTAAACTTGTCCCACACCTCTTAAAATAATTCACCAACCATACCTAATGTTTGGAGGTTAAGTTTAGGCATTTTTATTGCATTTCGAAATGACAATTTGTAAGTTTTAATTGCACTTCTCTTACATATTTTTAATTCAGTCCTTTTGGAGTATGGGTTGTCTAGAGTGTGTAAGCCATATTCTCATTTATTTATTGTGTTTTGGTGAGTGATGTTGATTTCCTCTTGGGGTTGAGGAAGAATGATTTGGCATCCCACATGGATCCACATCATCCTCTTCTCTTCTCTCTCCTATAAAAGTGAAACTCCTTGCTTGTTTATGGTTGTTGAAACTTTGGCCGTTCCTCTTGGGGGTGAATTTTTTTCTTATTGTTTTGGGAGCTTTTTGTAGAGGAAGTTTAGAGTATTTTTCATGCTATAACATTTCTGGTTTTAAATTACACTTTGACAGTTGCGAAACTTGTGGATCTTGGAATAAACTCCATTATGGAGAGGTAGGATCTTGAGCTGGTTTTTTAAATGTTTTCTTTATCTTGCATATATGTTTAAATGGTGATTGTGTTATGTGTTCTTGGCTGGTTGGGTAGACTGCTTAGGATATGGTTTAGGATAAGGCTATGGCGATTTCATATGGGGGGGCATAAGGTATTTCCAATGGCACTCATTCTATTGTGGAGGGAGTTTTGGATTAGGATCCACCTAGGAAAAGAAACTACTTGCATTTCTTACTCTTGGGGAGGCATAAGGAGGGGTTGGGAGATATAAGGTTTATGGGGTTTAATATGTTTTTGGCAGTATAATTTAGGTGGATGCCCAATTCTAAATAGGGAGGCATAAGTAGTTCCCCATAGTTCTTGATCTTGTTGGCTTACTTGATCAAGCCTATGTTTTGTGTGAATGATTTCAAATGTAGTTGTGAACATATTACTTACTTATTGTTGTAATATACTCACTTTATTTTCTTGGACTATATTACTTATTGTTGTATGCATGTGAAGAACACTGTATGTTTGTTGTGGAAGCTGATGTTTCCATGAGTTGATTCACATTCTATATTTTAATATGGTTGGGGCTTTGGGGCCAATGAGGAAGGATGGATTCTCCTTTCTCATTGGATGTCTTGGTCTGGTAGAGATCGTTTCCTTTCCCCCCTTCCTTATTGTGATCAAATATGAAAAGATGGAGAAATCAACATGCTGCTGTTTTAGAGCAAGAAGAATACAGTTTGACAGTCCCATTCTTTTGAGCAAATTCATTGTAACCTTTCCCAACTTGAGTGGATGAATTGTATAGTAATTGTAATGTGAAGTTATTGTATTATAGATGGAATATATAATTTGAATTGAGAAATTCAAAGGAGATTCATAATTGTCCTCTATTTTGGAAAAGAAATTTAAATGAAGTTACATGCATTGTATTATATATCTTGTAAACTGTATTTTGGAAACCAAATGAAAAAGGAAAGTTGTAAAATTGTATTTGATGACCAATGAAGGATTGAACTCCTTTCTCAAAAGTGTATTGCGTATTAGATTTGAACTATTATTGAAGTTGAAATTACTGTTAAAGATTGGAAATTGCTATTTGGAGGAAAAGAATACGTATGAAGTAAAATGACAATATTTTATTCTCTTGAAATGTGTTGCATTTAGAAATAAGACTTTGTAAAATTACTATTCAATGGTTGTTTTGAATTCAATTAAATTTATTTGACTTGTTTAGTAATCCTTTGACCACTCAAATGACCAAAATTGATATTCCAATTACAAGAAATAGCTCACTGTTATAAACTTCATTTTGACAATTCTGATTTTAATAAAAAAACGCACAACTAAAACGTGCACTAAGCAATAAGTTCTAAAACCTTTAAATTCATACTTAGTAAGACTTAGAAAACTCAAATTGATCTCAACATTTAAGAATGAACCTTCAAAACTGTATAAAATCAAATTGGGAATTTGCATATCCGTATTTTCCGTCTACTATTGGGAAAATTCAACCTAATTAAATTAGACAAATTGACTTCCCTAAAACACTCTAAACCCTCCCTAGACTGATCCTCCATGTGTATTTGACATGTTGAGTGAAGGAGGAAATCCAATTTTACCAAATTGAGAAGTGGAAAAAAAATATTAGTTCACTAATTAAATACCTGCAGATTTTTTTCATTACCTTTACCCCTCATACTTCATTAGTTTCTACAATTGATGATTCTTGTGCAAAGAGGGCATTGAGGGATTTATGAAAAGTCCTTGTTTTCCTACAACCGAGCTTTCTAGCTCAAGTTATGGCCATTTGAAGTTTTACTTCAATTTGACATTCAAATAATAATAATAATAATAATAAGATTTAATCTAACTATAGAAAAATTTAAAGTTTGACTTTGGAAAATTTTTCCAAAAAGGTCCGCGGCCCCTACCATCCCGCAACCAATCGGAGCCTACCACATGGCACCCTAGGAGGGGCGGACCAACTTGTTAACTTATCCTTTTGAAAATTTTCCTTAGGAAATTTTTCCCATTTTACTCTGCAAACCCGCCAGCTGGCAGCCAATCACATAGCACCACATGGCACGGTGGAAGGGCAGACCGAAAATTGAAACTTATGTTTTTGAAATTTTTTTCTTGGGAAAAATTTTCATTTTCCCTCCGCCAGCCCACAACCAATGAGAGGACGCCACATGTCCTCTTATGGCTATGGTGGAGGCGCGGTCATCTTGTAAACTTAACCTTTTCTTTTTTAATAAATTTTTTGGGAAAAATTATCATTTTGACCCCGCCGACCCGCAGCCAATGGGGGCGTGCCATGTGGCACTTTGGGGGTGGAGGTGGAATGGCAGACCTTCCTTCTTTTTGTTTTATTGTTTTCGGCTTGGGAAATATTTTTATTTTCCTCCCACGGCTACTTCTCCTCCTTCTTTTTAGACTTGATCCTCCACGTGTGCATGGACCCGTACACCTTTTTCTCCCTTTTCCCCTTCATTTTTTGCAAAGCACTAAACCAATCTGCTGCTCTAACCTTCCCTTCTCCCTTCTCTGCTTAGCACCAAGACTCGACACGTGTCCTCCCGGGGACCCACAAGGGCGCAGAATACTTGTGCCTTTGAGCTTTGTGGTGTGAAAATTTTCCTATGCCACCCTGCGACCTGCCAAACCACCCAAGGCGTAATCCCCCTCCTTTTGACATGTGTCCCCTATGGGAAAATTTTCCCTAGAAACTTCGCCCACTCATTTTTTGAGTTATACAAGGAGTTGGGAGGACTTCTTTATATCACCGGAAAGGTGAGAAAATTTCCTATCCATTGGGAATGGTTTAGTGAAAATTTAGAAGCACTAAGTAAGAGAAAAATATAGTTAAAAATCTGATCCTGTTAGAGAGCAGGTATGGGGGTAAAATTACTCCTTGAACTTGACTAAAGCATGTAACCCTAAAATTGGAACCTTTTGAATTAATTATAAAGGAAAATTATGTTCTGGTAAGAAGGATTTATTCTGGAACCTTCCAGTGGAAAACTATTGTCTTACAACTTGGTTATGGACACTTCTAATAAAAAAAATTATTCCATAATTTTCTAGCTAACCCTAGGTTATTTCTTAGGTCTCAAGTGGTTGTTTAAACATGCACTATAGTACCAGGAATCCTAAAGTAGTCCACCATTGTGTAACCTTGTAGATGAAACAAGAAGCACTTCACTTACTCACTTAACTAGTTTTTCTTGTGAGTTATTGTTACAAATTTTTCTGTATCTTGACCCTAGCAAGAGTACACAATGGATGTAATTAGTGCCCACTATACTTGATGGGGGAAACCCAGAGATACTCCCAAATTAGTCAGTGCAACTTTTTGGGTGAATCGTGCCCACTCTTAGATGACTTTGTAACACCTAGTTGAGAGATCCTATTAAGGAATCCATTCCATCTTGGAGCCCACTTTACTAGTCCATTATCACATCTTGGCCATCACGAAGTGATAACTTATTTGGATTCAAAGCCTTGTTTTATGGACATGGTAACGAATCCATTTAAGTCATATCTAAGTGTATCTTATCACAAAGTTTACAATGTGCTACTTATCTTGGTTTCTTTCTCACCTTTAAATGAGGTGAAACTCATCCCAAGTAACACTTAGTTAATTTCCATATTTTGATCTACACCTTTGCATTATTGCTACCCATTTGGGACAAGAGAAGGCATCTTTCAGGATTGTTATCATAGATAGTACTCACCAATTTTTTGTTTCTTTATCCTCATCCATGTTTGCGGCTAACTTGTTAAATGTATAAAGTGCATGGATGCATCCTCATATATTTGAAGGCCACTTGATCTTGATTTTAAGATCATCATCATAGTTCGGATTGATTCATCATTTGATTATATTTTCATCTAACTATCACTTTGAACATACATTTGCATAGGGTGTATTTACTTTTTGATTGGCTTTGTGTTTCACACTTTTATGATTGTTCCTTGTGATTATTCATCCAGAAAACATATTTTCTAGGACAATCCTTTTTTATCTCATCAAGGTTGCATCATCACAATGTCTATTTTCCTTAGACCTTCTTCGGAAAATCACACACATATCTGCATACTTATGAAATGTCTAATTAGATGTCATTATGCTTGCGTGAATTGACATTTCACTTCCTTCCCTTTGAAGGAGTTCCTTCACAATATCTAGATCTATAAATTTGTGCTTAAAACAACACCAACAATGGATGACTATCATGCAGTTTCTCACACTTACTACATTTTTGGAAGAGCAACAGTCAGGGGACAAGAAGTCCCTCCTCTTTAATGGGAGAGGTTCCCTTATTCTGAAACAAACTTATTTACAAAAGTACAGAACATTATTTTATGGTCAAACTTGGATATTACGAAAGTGTTTTCCACAAGGATCATCAGTTACGCAAGGACTGAGGAAAGGGAATAAGAAGATGAGCAGAATAGCAACATTCAGAATTATAGATAGCAGAATAATTCTTTATGTATGCGGAAGCTTCAAAGGATTTAAGACAAGATCATTTGCATTAGCTGAATGGGATTAAATTTAAAGACACAAAGTTCCGTAAATAACCTTCTTCAGATTTGTTAATCAAGGACACAAAGTTCCTTCTTGGTTGTACAAGATCACTGTACTTGCAAATTTGAACAGTATGCAATCAGAGAGACTAAACGAGTTAGGAACAAAATGATCTTCACAATATTAAAGGAAAACACAGAGACAACAAGAATCAGATAGACAAAGAACGGAAAGCCCTTTTGTATTGATTTCTTTAAGATCTATTTACACTTTCAGTAAATATCCAAGTTCTTCCTCCTCCGTAAAATGGCGTGGAAAGGCCATTATATAGATTACAAGTCAGTTACTCTTCGTAACCGTTTCTTTTAACTAGAGAATAGTTAAGTACCGCCAATTGCAATACCTTAACTAATTACAAAGAATACGAAAAGAAAGGAAAGAAGAGGAAAGAAAGGAGAAGGAGACAGGTGGCCGGCTACTGGGAGGGACCCACTGTCTTCAGAATCCGCTGCCTGAACTTCTTCAATGACTCAGCTATATCTCTGCCACGAGGGACTGACGTGTTGGTTGCAGACTGAGTCCAAAATCCCAGACATTTCTCCATCTCTTTATCAAACTCGACGTGAGTATGATAGTCTTTGTTTGCTTCTTCAATGGCAGACTGAAGAGAACAAATTTCCTTTATCTTGTCCTTAGAGATGGAGTCTTCCTTGAAAAGATTATCTTTGACAAAAGCTCTGAACTGAGCTTTGATTTCTTGCAAGGACAAGGGAACGCCAGAGTTTTCATCCTGAAGATGACAATGCATATCTTTGAACGCAGCAGCTGCCAGTGTCTTGAAAGCTTCTCCCTTCTGCCAGCTATTCTTCATTTCTCCTACAGCTTCCTCCAGGACTTTGATTTTCCACTCCACGCTGTAGACCCAAGATTTTGACAGATTGTCCTTAGCATCATCGAAAATCTTGTTCGCCAGTAAGATGTTCTCATCTGTCTGGCCCATGAGGCGAAGGTCTACAATGCAACTACTCCAGAGCTTAAGCTCTTTATCCATTACCCCAATAGTAGAGGACAACTTCTGTTGCAAATTATCTACCTTTCCATGTAGCTTAAAAGCTTCATCGATGAAGTTTAGTCCGGCAACAAGCATGTCATCTACCATGGCTTCGATAGCTCTGCCATAGACAGAATACTTGTGCATATCTTTAATACTTTGCACTTCATCTTGGCTTAGAATTACAGGAGGCGGTAGAGCAGTCAAGGGGGTAGGGTCCAAAACTTTGTCCTTAGACAAAAGTGACTTGATAAAACTCGTGAGAACTTGGGCTTGTTCTTCTAGCTACTCAATAGTCTGCTGCCCTTTCTCTACCCTTCCAATGACCCTTGTGACTGTTTCCTGGAGGTTATGAATCTCACCTTCAGGAGTAGACTCTCCCATAGGGATCCTTGAAAGCTCCAAGTCAGATGTCAGCAAGTCTGATTCTGATTTGTCTACTGTGGGCTTAGCAATCTCCAGGAATTGCTGACCTTGAGCATCTGACACAATCCTGGAAGTAGTTCTGGCTTTCTTGGCACGAGAAGGAGTGGTGCCCAACAAGGCTGCTACAGCATCAAAATTTGGTCCCAAGCTTTGAGAGGAGGATTTCCTCTTCCTTTTGTCAACCAGAGGTTGCACCCAAGCAAAAGAGGAAGAAGAATCTGCAGGAGAGGCAAGGGGACCAAGAGACAGGGAGCTCATGACACTCAAGGTCTGTGCAGCTGTTGACTCAAGCTGAGATGTGGGTAGAACACTGGAGGTAATGGCGGTAGAAGAATCAGTAGTACCTGGAAGTTCAGTGCTCTGGACCTCCTTATCTGCTGGATCTTCAGGAACACTTGCAGGAGTTGGCATCTCACTTTCTTCACTTTCACTGAGAACAATGATGTTCTCTGGCCCTATAGGCAACTCTGCCTGTTTTCTTGGAGGATCATTCTCTGCAGGCTCCTTCTTTACCTCTTTGAGTTTCTTCTTGTATACCTGGGTAGATGGAGAAGGAGTAGATTCCACAGGTCCCTGAGCTGTTGAGGCAGAAGGGGTTTTCACTGGTGTTCCAGACTCTGGAACTGATGCCTCCCTTATGGGTGTCGAATCATCTTTGGAGCTGGATTCTCCTGAGTGCCTCTTGAATTCTCGGATCTTCTTACTGAACCAGACCCTAGTTCTGATCAAGACTGGAGCAAGAATCTCAGCCAGATCATCTCTCTCTTTCCTGTTCCAATCCAGGTCCTCCAGAGGAGTGTGCTTAATCACATTTTCATACTCATACGAGTATAGTTCAGAATTGTCATCCTGGAGACCTTCAGGAACTTGGTACAGACTGAGTTCTTGGATCAATTGCAGGGAGAACCTGCCACAATGCCTTCTTCTGGCTTCAAAATCATCTGCACAGTCAGCCCAGTAGTCTTCTGTATCTGCCCTATGATGATAGACTATCTTGATGTTCTGTTCAATGAACTTCTTCAAGTCAAAGCAGGTTCTTGGCTTGAAGAAATGAACAGTGATAGGGACCAGGGCTCTTTCTATGTTCTGAGCATCTAGAGCTGTTTTGCATGTGTAGTTTCCCAGAGAGATGGGAAAGTGCAAGCCAGAAATCTTCTTGTCTCTGCAAGTTCTGTGCAACTTGTCTAGCTGCCTGCATATTTCAATCAAGGCCATTTTGTCATTACAGAACATGGGAAGCCGCAGAGGAGTGCTCTCATAACCAGCGAGCCTGATATAAGAAAATTTCCTGAACTGAATGAAATAGGCTCCATATTGTGATATCAGGTTCATGGCTTCATCTGAAAACCTTCTAGCAGTGTCACCTTCGAGCAATCTGACCACGTACATGGTGAAAGCATCATTGACCCTTCTGAAATTCCGATTGCTGGTCTCTAGGGTGAACTGCGGGCAGTAGGCATACACTGGATCATCTTTGTGTGTATCTATGTAGGAGAAGCCAAACCACTGCCTCGATGCCGCTAGGGTATACATCAGATACGAAGTCATGAAGAACTTCTTTGACTGCTGAACGTTAGATAGCTGCTCGGCCAAATTCATACTGATGATCTCTGCCCAGTTGATATTTTGTGTTCCCTCGCACACCATGCTGATGAGCGGGCACATCCAGAAATGAAATTCATTGGTGGAGGGCAAACCCATAACCCGAGCCAGCAGTATTATGAAGTCTGACAGTTCTTCATTGAAATCTGCCCGGAAGAGGGTTTTGGTCAGACGAGAAGGACCTTTCTTAGGGTTCTTCAACCAAGACTTCGCCACTCGAGCTTTATATTTATCACTGTCTTGGTCGAACATGGCCTGTGCTTGATCCCGAGAGACGACTATAGCATTGTCCATCTCCGGAATCCTCAGAGCAGCTCCAATGGCGGCAGCGTCCAGCTTGGCAATGAGCTCCCCGTGTACGTTTGTCAATTCGCTCGTAGCGGGGTCGAAGTGAGCTCCGCATGAAAGTACAGTATCAGCACACTGCACTGAGATAGGGAATCCTCCGGCGAAAGCTAAACCGCTATCATTAATCATCTGTGCCATTGGCGTAGGGTTTGCATCTGTCATTCTTGACCAAAAATCACCGAAGTCGAGATGACGAGCTTCACTGTCTCCGATATTGCTAACGGCAGACTCAAGTGGAGAAATTTGCTCCTGTCCCTGAAACTTGATCTTCATATTGATAGATTCGGAGCTGCGACCTAGACTCTGGAAGGAATTTGCAAAGGGAAGGGATATTGCGCAGGTTTTCAAATTGCAAGGGTTCGAGCAAAAGATAGCATGGAAGCAATGCGAAAAATGCAAAGGTGGAATGCTCGTTATATAGCCGTTTGAGGAGCGGAATGAATTTAATGCGCATTGAATACACAACCACCAATTTGAAAAAGCATCATATTCGGAATGAGCGGGAAAAGCTAAGTGTGAATGACACTTGGTACGCTTGGGACAGGTGAGACGCGAATGCGCGAAACACGCGGCTCGGCCGGTTCGGGTGAAACAGGGAGAAGACGCACAAATGCATTTGGGACAAATGGGACGAAAATGTGCGAAGTACGCGATTCGGGTGTTTCGGCCGAAATTGGAACAAAGGGCCCATTTGGACTTGGGACATTCGGGACAAAAAGTTCCGAAGTACGCGACTTAACCGGCTCGGCCGAAAATGAAACAGGGCGCATTTTTGAGAATGGGACATTTGGGGCGAAAACGCGCGAAGGACGCGGTTCGGGCAAATCGGGAACAGTTTGCAATTTCGGCTCGAAAGTTTCGGCCGAAAATGGGAAAGCTCGCACTTTTAACTTTGGGTCATTTAGGACAGGAAAGTGCGAAGTACGCGGGAAGGATGATTCGGCCGAAATTGGAACAGTTCGCACAAAACGTTTAGGGACACTTGGGACAAAACCTTCCGACGGGCCCGAAAATGAGACAGCTTCGGGGACTTCGGCCGATCGGGGAACAGAATGCACTTTCGTACTTGGGACAGATGGGACAAAAAGTTCCGACAGGCCCGAAAATCACACAAAAAGACCCAAAACACAAATTTTTTCAACTTCACGACTTAGGCACTTCAGAGAAGAACTCTTCAACTCAAAATTTTGAAAATTTTACTCTTATCAGAGCGGGAAATTTTGAGTGGACAACAGCTGGCTCCTTCTGGGGATGACTTGGTGTAAATTCATAGAATGAGACAAGGCAAGAACTTAGAGAACTCGGTGAAGCAGACCAGTGCCTTATCCATTGGGCAAAGGAGTCAAAAACAAACCAATACAGAGGGCAACACACACAACAGAAGGGAAACACACCAAAAGCAGAAAAAGCAAAAACACTGTACATAATATACAAAGGGACTCCCTAGTCACCTAGGACTTGAACAACTTCAAATACTGCCCACTATAAGGAAGTGGGAGGGGAGAACCATCCATGTAATCAAGATAGAAAGAGTCCTTACCAGCAAAGTGTCTTATCTTGAAAGGTCCAAGCCACAGAGAATCAAATTTTCCATGGCTGCCACGAGGTTCATGTCTTTTGTCCCATAACAGCACGGTATCACCAACTTGGAACTCTCTGGACCTAGCTTTCTTATCGAACAGAACCTTCACCTTCTGCTGGTGAGCAGATATTCTGTCAGCAACCTCCAATCTATCCTCGTTCAGTTTGTGCAGGTACATGATTCTTTTGTCCAGAGCATCACTGAAACTAGTGTCTTCAATGGCCTTCATCAGGTGCAAGGCTGGCAGTTCCACTGTCACTGGCAATTGGGCCTCTACTCCATACACTACTTGAAAGGGGGACATTCCAATGGCTCTTTTAGGTGTGATCCTGTCTGCCCAAAGAGCATCATAAAGCTTCTTATGCCAGTTTCGCTGAGACTCATTGACCAACTTCCTTATGATAGTCACCAGATTTTTGTTGGTGGATTCTGCTTGTCCATTCCCCTGGGGATAATAATCTGAAGAATGAGCCAGAGAGATGCCATACCCGTAGCAGAAATCCATGATCTCAGTTGAGGAGAAGTTCGAAGCATTGTCTGTTACAATCTTGTTAGGTACACCATACCTTACCAAGATGTTCTCTTTGAGGAAGTTGCATACAACTTCAGAAGTAGTGCTCTTGACTGGGATAGCTTCCACCCATTTGGTGAAGTAGTCAGTAGCAGTTAGCACATGAGTGTGGCCAGCACTAGAAGCAGGATTCAGTGTACCAATGAAGTCTAGACCCCACTGTTGAAATGGTTCCTCAATCACAACTGGCTTGAGAGGTAAAGAGGCCAATTTAGGTCTTCCTACAAAAGTTTGACAAGCCTCGCATTTATCCACCCACTTGGATGCATCTCTGAACAAAGAAGGCCAGTAATATCCTCCCCGGAGTATCTTGTGAGCTGTGACTGTTGATGAATAGTGCCCTCCACATGCCTGATCATGGAAAGCTGAGAGCAACTTTCTCTGTTGTTCCTTATCCACACACTTCAGGAATCTTCCATCTAAGCCACGCTTGAACAAGGCATTTTCCCACAGTACATATTGTGCTGATCTCAATTTAACAGTCCTCTTTTCCTTGGCAGTTAAATGAGATGGGCATTCCCCATAGGTGAGAAAATGGGCGATGTCAGCATACCATTCATCAACTGAACTAAGGAATAGAACAGTAGGAATGTCAGCTTTCTCCTCCAGCAACTCATGTTTGGCTCCTTCAGCAATGAGCTCACAAAGACCTTTGCCACGAACCAGCTTGGTCGGTTTGATATCAATGTCATACTCCTGGACTTTAGCCACCCAGTTTCCCCTCTTGGACCCAAATTCTTGCTGTGTAAGAATTGACTTAACAGTCGTATCTGGAACCAGCACCATAGAGTGAGAGTTGAGGATATAGAAACGGAACTGCTTGACAGCTTTGACTACTGCAAAAGCATGCTTCTCCATCATGGTGTACTTTAGCTCATGATCCTTCAGGATATAGCTCATGAAGGCAATTGGTAGCTCATGTCCATCAGAATCTTCTTGGGTTAAGACAGCAGCCAGGGTATTGTCTGTAGCGTAGCAATAGATGATGAAATCTTTGCTGAAGTCAGGGCAGGCCAAAACTGGAGTTTTAGCAATGGCTTTCTTGATACCCTCAAAGGATTCCTTTCCTTCAGAAGACCATCCAAATGTTTGCTTCCCTTTCATCATCTGAGAAATGTTCAGGGTCAACTCTGCAAAATCAGGGATGAACCTTCTTAAAAAATTGATCTTACCGAAGAAGGAATGCACGCCTTTTTTACTAGTAGGGAGAGGGATTTGCTGAATGGCTTGAACTCGTTCGGGATCAATCTTGATGCCGTCCTTTGAGACAATGTGCCCTAATAGCTTTCCTTCTGTAACACAGAAGACAGATTTTTTAGGATTCAAGGAAATCCCATGCTCTCGGCATCTTTGCAGAACTGTTTCCAAGTGGTCGAAGTGATCCGCTCTTGTCTTTGAGAACACTGTCAGGTCATCAAGGTATATGACTATACATTTCCCTTTCAAGCTTCCAAAAGCCAAATCCATAGCTCTCTGGAAAGTGGCACCAGCATTAATCAGCCCAAAAGGCATTCTCTTGTAGGCAAAGGTACCCCAAGGAGTGGTGAAGGCTGTCTTGTGTTGATCTGCAGTATCAACCTCTACCTGATTGTATCCCGAGAATCCATCAAGCATAGATAACATCTCGGATCCTGTTACTGCTTGCAAAATCTGATCCATCATAGGCAGAGGGTAGTTATCTTTCAGAGAGGCCTGATTCAGGTTTCTGAAATCAACACAGATGCGGATCTCTCCATTCTTTTTTCTAACAGGCACAATGTTTGCAATCCATGTTGAATGGTGAATGGGAAAAATAATCTTAGCCTTCAACAACTTCTGGATCTCCTGAAAGATGGTGTCAGCTATTTTTGGATTGTACTGCCTTTGCTTCTGCTTGAAAGGCTTGATTCCTGGTTTGAGAGGAATAGAGTGCTGCATTTCCTTTGGCTTGAAGGCTTTTAGATCTTCATAAGAATATGCAAGAACATCCTTATACTTCCTTAGAAGATCAATTGCTCTTCTCCTCTCTTCTGTTGTGCAACATTTCCCAATATTTACCAGCCTCGGGTCATCAGAACTCCCAATATCAATCTTATCATACTCAGCTGATTGCTGAGGTCCGGTAGAAGCTTTAGATCTCACGTATCTGTCGTGTTTATCAAACAACTCCTCCAAACTCACCAAACCTTTGGGAATCTTGTTTCCTTTGAGCTTAATGCACCCTTCCTGATCAGTTTCTTCTCCTTGGGTGACAGCTTGGTCAGAGGACACACTCTCACGAGGCAGGTTGTCACTTCCCTCAAAATACAGTTGCTCGAAATTCCCCTTGAGTTCCAGGAAGGAAAGCAGATGCTGGTCATCGTTGAAAACTTGCCAGTTATTGGTATTGTCAGGGACACTAGGCCGATGGACCATTTCAATAGTGAACTTATCCTGAGAGAATTCAGGATGGGGAATCAGTAGTGACCCCGAGACAGCCAGTGAATCAGCCCTGCTGTTCTTTTCTCTAGGTATTGCTTCAATAGAGAAAGCATCAAGGAATTCAATTGAATCCCAAACCTGATTCCGATAATGCTTCAGCCTTCCATTCTTTACCTGAAAAAGGCTTCTGACTTGCTTCACAATCAGCTCTGCATCACCACGAGCCAGAAGATTTTTTACACCTTGTTCTTTGGCTACTTGCAGTCCAAGAAGGAGAGCCTCATACTCTGCTGTATTGTTGGTGTTCTCGAACTGCAACTTAAATGAAAAAGGGTGCAGGCAGCCTTCAGGTGATACTAGCAAGACGCCAGCTCCAGAACCAGCCGAGGAACAACTTCCATCAAATTCTAAAATCCAGACACCATTGGGATCTTTAGGTGATACTTTGGAGGGTTGGATTTCATCAGGGGACAAAATCATGTAATTACCATGACCCATGTCTTCATAGAGTATTTGTGCCTTAGGATCATCTGTTTTCTGCACAATATACTCGGACTGCTTCTCAGGTAGTAACTTCTTCATTTGTCCATTGACAGGTATGAGTGCGTGTGACCAATCCATTTGAATCTCTCCACCCACATCTTTACAGAAGTTCCTACTTAGCAACATTCCATAGGAAGGAGGAATGTCTGCTACTAGGATGGTAGCCAAGACCTTCTTCTCAGGTAAAGCAGCAAAAGCCACTTGTGCATCTTTAATCCTTCCAACTAAAGGTACTTCCTTACTTTCCATGGAGTAGCAAGATCCATAAGTGCGGGTAAGGGTTAAGCCTAAAGCATGAGCTACCTTAGCAGGCATCACATTATCAGAGGCTCCGGAATCTATGACACAGTTACTGAGCCTATGGCCAGCTATAAGAAGTGTTACATAAAAAGGCTTGATTTTGTCTCCAGGTGAGGTGACAGCAGCTACCAGACTAGGTTGTGGTGCAGAAGGAGGTGTGGGCAAAAGGCCTTTAGAGGTGGTCTTGGAATGGGAATTTACAAATTGGATCATCTTGGCAAAAGCTTTAGGGTGGGTTTGGTAGTATTCAGCTTCTGAAATTTGAACCTTAGTCCTTTTAAGATGATCAACAATATCAAAGGATCCAGAGGTGGATGGGCCATCATCATTTGGAATTCTAGGCTTATCAATTCTGGGAGAAAAAGAAGAAGAAGAAGCAACTTTGGGAGCAGGATTGACAGTACTTACCTTTGGTGCAGATGAGGTAGGAAGAGGAGATCCTCTTTTTGCAATCACAGGAATAGTTGCCGGCTGCTCCTTAGATTTTTTAGGGGCTGTGTCACTTTTTCCCTCTGATGTGTCTGTTCTCGAGTCATGACAGCAAATGACTCACTGTTCATGTCTGCTACCACTTCATCATAGTCATCTCCATCATCAATGCCTTCAGTGGTAAAGAAATTGACTCGAGATCCTTCGAGTTCTTCTGCCTCATCATCGAATTCCTCCAGGAACTCCTCACAAGCTTCATTATCATCTTCTGGCTCTTCAACCTCACAAGTTGCATTCACAGGAACTTTGACAGGAGGTCCTTCAAGTGCCAGTCTTGTGTGGGGAGCTGGCAAACGGTTTCTGGGTTGAAAATTTCTTCTTGGAACGTCTGCATACGGTGCATGCTGGGCTAATTGTTTCTTTATAGCCACTAGATCATTTGCAAGTTTCTGGACTAATGGATCAGTATTGGGTCCAGAGGTGGAAGAGGAAGAAGCAGCAGATTTAGATTTAGGAGGATCTCTTCTCAACTTCCCTGACATGATCAGGTCATCCTCGACACTAACAGCCAGTTCTTGATCCAGAATTAGCGTTCCAAGATTAGCCCTTCTTAGAGCATAACTGACTTTAGGCGTTTGGGCATTCAAAAAGAAACATTTTTGAATTTGATCAACCGGTCGAGTATTTACAGGAATCTTGTTGATCAATCTGTTGAACCGAGCCACAAATTCTCTCATGGGTTCTGATGGATCTTTCTTTATCTGAGAAATCTGGGCAAGCAGGGCATGCACATCTTCTGCCGGCTTGAAACGGCTTTCGAACTGAGTTCTCATGGTAGTCCAGTCGGTGATGGCACCAGCCGGAAGGTGATAGAACCAGTCAGCAGCATTATCCTGTAACGTCTCAACGAACAGTCTTACTGAGACGTCTTCATGTTCAACCCCCAAGACTCCACATGCAACTATGAAGGCTGCAATATGTTCATCAGGGTGTACTTTGCCATCTCCTTTAAATTTTGGGAAGTTCTTTCGGTTACCTCTAGGTAACTCATGCAAAGGCTGCGCAAGAGCCAGGGGCCCGACACGTTGACCCCATGGTAATTGTGCCATTCTTGGAAATACGGCTTGGAGGGGAACTGTAACACCAGCAAGGATCAAAGCTCGTAGATTGGGACTAGCAGGCTCTGAAGGAATACCACCCGTAGGACTTCTATCTTGAACAGGTGGAGTGCTCGTCGAACGAGTTCTTCTATTGGAAGGGAAAGGAAAACCCTGTTGCTCCAAAAGCTGAAACTGAGAATCTTCGATACCAAGGGCCCTTCTCCCTCGAGTGAAACGTGGAGTCGCCAGATCAAAGGATGATCGAAAAATTGCAGTACTGGAATGCGATTTTCCCCAGCGGAGCTGGAATGCAAATTTCCCCAGCGGAGTCGCCAAAAACTGTTGGTCGTCAAATAGGACTTTTTAGAAGAGCAACAGTCAGGGGACAAGAAGTCCCTCCTCTTTAATGGGAGAGGTTCCCTTATTCTGAAACGAACTTATTTACAAAAGTACAGAACATTATTTTATGGTCAAACTTGGATATTACGAAAGTGTTTTCCACAAGGATCATCAGTTACACAAGGACTGAGGAAAGGGAATAAGAAGATGAGCAGAATAGCAACATTCAGAATTATAGATAGCAGAATAATTCTTCGTGTATGCGAAGCTTCAAAGGAATTTAAGACAAGATCATTTGCATTAGTTGAATGGGATTAAATTTAAAGACACAAAGTTCCATAAATAACCTTCTTCAGATTTGTTAATCAAGGACACAAAGTTCCTTCTTGGTTGTACAAGATCACTGTACTTGCAAAACTGAAACAGTATGCAATCAGAGAGACTAAACGAGTTAGGAACAAAATGATCTTCACAATATTAAAGGAAAACACAGAGACAACAAGAATCAGATAGACAAAGAACGGAAAGCCCTTTTGTATTGATTTCTTTAAGATCTATTTACACTTTCAGCAAATATCCAAGTTCTTCCTCCTCCATAAAATGGCGTGGAAAGGCCATTATATAGATTACAAGTCAGTTACTCTTCGTAACCGTTTCTTTTAACTAAAGAATAGTTAAGTACCGCCAATTGCAATACCTTAACTAATTACAAAGAATACGAAAAGAAAGGAAAGAAGAGGAAAGGAAGGAGAAGGAGACAGGTGGCCGGCTACTGGGAGGGACCCACTGTCTTCAGAATCCGCTGCCTGAACTTCTTCAATGACTCAGCTATATCTCTGCCACGAGGGACTGACGTGTTGGTTGCAGACTGAGTCCAAAATCCCAGACATTTCTCCATCTCTTTATCAAACTCGACGTGAGTATGATAGTCTTTGTTTGCTTCTTCAATGGCAGACTGAAGAGAACAAATTTCCTTTATCTTGTCCTTAGAGATGGAGTCTTCCTTGAAAAGATTATCTTTGACAAAAGCTCTGAACTGAGCTTTGATTTCTTGCAAGGACAAGGGAACGCCAGAGTTTTCATCCTGAAGATGACAATGCATATCTTTGAACGCAGCAGCTGCCAGTGTCTTGAAAGCTTCTCCCTTCTGCCAGCTATTCTTCATTTCTCCTACAGCTTCCTCCAGGACTTTGATTTTCCACTCCACGCTGTAGACCCAAGATTTTGACAGATTGTCCTTAGCATCATCGAAAATCTTGTTCGCCAGTAAGATGTTCTCATCTGTCTGGCCCATGAGGCGAAGGTCTACAATGCAACTACTCCAGAGCTTAAGCTCTTTATCCATTACCCCAATAGTAGAGGACAGCTTCTGTTGCAAATTATCTACCTTTCCATGTAGCTTAAAAGCTTCATCGATGAAGTTTAGTCCGGCAACAAGCATGTCATCTACCATGGCTTCGATAGCTCTGCCATAGACAGAATACTTGTGCATATCTTTAATACTTTGCACTTCATCTTGGCTTAGAATTACAGGAGGCGGTAGAGCAGTCAAGGGGGTAGGGTCCAAAACTTTGTCCTTAGACAAAAGTGACTTGATAAAACTCGTGAGAACTTGGGCTTGTTCTTCTAGCTACTCAATAGTCTGCTGCCCTTTCTCTACCCTTCCAATGACCCTTGTGACTGTTTCCTGGAGGTTATGAATCTCACCTTCAGGAGTAGACTCTCCCATAGGGATCCTTGAAAGCTCCAAGTCAGATGTCAGCAAGTCTGATTCTGATTTGTCTACTGTGGGCTTAGCAATCTCCAGGAATTGCTGACCTTGAGCATCTGACACAATCCTGGAAGTAGTTCTGGCTTTCTTGGCACGAGAAGGAGTGGTGCCCAACAAGGCTGCTACAGCATCAAAATTTGGTCCCAAGCTTTGAGAGGAGGATTTCCTCTTCCTTTTGTCAACCAGAGGTTGCACCCAAGCAAAAGAGGAAGAAGAATCTGCAGGAGAGGCAAGGGGACCAAGAGACAGGGAGCTCATGACACTCAAGGTCTGTGCAGCTGTTGACTCAAGCTGAGATGTGGGTAGAACACTGGAGGTAATGGCGGTAGAAGAATCAGTAGCACCTGGAAGTTCAGTGCTCTGGACCTCTTATCTTATCTGCTGGATCTTCAGGAACACTTGCAGGAGTTGGCATCTCACTTTCTTCACTTTCACTGAGAACAATGATGTTCTCTGGCCCTATAGGCAACTCTGCCTGTTTTCTTGGAGGATCATTCTCTGCAGGCTCCTTCTTTACCTCTTTGAGTTTCTTCTTGTATACCTGGGTAGATGGAGAAGGAGTAGATTCCACAGGTCCCTGAGCTGTTGAGGCAGAAGGGGTTTTCACTGGTGTTCCAGACTCTGGAACTGATGCCTCCCTTATGGGTGTTGAATCATCTTTGGAGCTGGATTCTCCTGAGTGCCTCTTGAATTCTCGGATCTTCTTACTGAACCAGACCCTAGTTCTGATCAAGACTGGAGCAAGAATCTCAGCCAGATCATCTCTCTCTTTCCTGTTCCAATCCAGGTCCTCCAGAGGAGTGTGCTTAATCACATTTTCATACTCATACGAGTATAGCTCAGAATTGTCATCCTGGAGACCTTCAGGAACTTGGTACAGACTGAGTTCTTGGATCAGTTGCAGGGAGAACCTGCCACAATGCCTTCTTCTGGCTTCAAAATCATCTGCACAGTCAGCCCAGTAGTCTTCTGTATCTGCCCTATGATGATAGATTATCTTGAGGTTCTGCTCGATAAACCTCTTCAAGTCAAAGCAGGTTCTTGGCTTGAAAAAATGAACAGTGATAGGGACCAGGGCTCTTTCTATGTTCTGAGCATCTAGAGCTGTTTTGCATGTATAGTTTCCCAGAGAGATGGGAAAGTGCAGGCCAGAAATCTTCTTGTCTCTGCAAGTTCTGTGCAACTTGTCTAGTTGCCTGCATATTTCAATCAGGGCCATTTTGTCATTGCAGAACATGGGAAGCCGCAGAGGAGTGCTCTCATAACCAGCGAGCCTGATATAAGAAAATTTCCTGAACTGAATGAAATAGGCTCCATATTGTGATATCAGGTTCATGGCTTCATCTGAAAACCTTCTAGCAGTGTCACCTTCGAGCAATCTGACCACGTACATGGTGAAAGCATCATTGACCCTTCTGAAATTCCGATTGCTGGTCTCTAGGGTGAACTGCGGGCAGTAGGCATACACTGGATCATCTTTGTGTGTATCTATGTAGGAGAAGCCAAACCACTGCCTCGATGCCGCTAGGGTATACATCAGATACGAAGTCATGAAGAACTTCTTTGACTGCTGAACGTTAGATAACTGCTCAGCCAAATTCATACTGATGATCTCTGCCCAGTTGATATTTTGTGTTCCCTCGCACACCATGCTGATGAGCGGGCACATCCAGAAATGAAATTCATTGGTGGAGGGCAAACCCATAACCCGAGCCAGCAGTATTATGAAGTCTGACAGTTCTTCATTGAAATCTTCCCGGAAGAGGGTTTTGGTCAGACGAGAAGGACCTTTCTTAGGGTTCTTCAACCAAGACTTCGCCACTCGAGCTTTATATTTATCACTGTCTTGGTCGAACATGGCCTGTGCTTGATCCCGAGAGACGACTATAGCATTGTCCATCTCCGGAATCCTCAGAGCAGCTCCAATGGCGGCAGCGTCCAGCTTGGCAATGAGCTCCCCGTGTACGTTTGTCAATTCACTCGTAGCGGGGTCGAAGTGAGCTCCGCATGAAAGTACAGTATCAGCACACTGCACTGAGATAGGGAATCCTCCGGCGAAAGCTAAACCGCTATCATTAATCATCTGTGCCATTGGCGTAGGGTTTGCATCTGTCATTCTTGACCAAAAATCACCGAAGTCGAGATGACGAGCTTCACTGTCTCCGATATTGCTAACGGCAGACTCAAGTGGAGAAATTTGCTCCTGTCCCTGAAACTTGATCTTCATATTGATAGATTCGGAGCTGCGACCTAGACTCTGGAAGGAATTTGCAAAGGGAAGGGATATTGCGTAGGTTTTCAAATTGCAAGGGTTCGAGCAAAAGATAGCATGGAAGCAATGCGAAAAATGCAAAGGAGAATGCTCGTTATATAGCCGTTTGAGGAGCGGAATGAATTTAATGTGCATTGAATACACAACCACCAATTTGAAAAAGCATCATATTCGGAATGAGCGGGAGAAGCTAAGTGTGAATGACACTTGGTACGCTTGGGACAGGTGAGACGCGAATGCGCGAAACACGCGGCTCGGCCGGTTCGGGTGAAACAGGGAGAAGACGCACAAATGCATTTGGAACAAATGGGACGAAAATGTGCGAAGTACGCGATTCGGGTGTTTCGGCCGAAATTGGAACAAAGGGCCCATTTGGACTTGGGACATTCAGGACAAAAAGTTCCGAAGTACGCGACTTGACCGGCTCGGCCGAAAATGAAACAGGGCGCATTTTTGAGAATGGGACATTTGGGGCGAAAACGCGCGAAGGACGCGGTTCGGGAAAATCGGCCGAAATTGGAACAGTTTGCATTTTTCGATTTGGGACAAAGAGCTTGAAGTACGCGACTCGGGAGTTTCGGCCGAAAATGGGAAAGCTCGCACTTTTAACTTTGGGTCATTTAGGACAGGAAAGTGCGAAGTACGCGGGAAGGATGATTCGGCTGAAATTGGAACAGTTCGCACAAAACGTTTAGGGACACTTGGGACAAAACCTTCCGACGGGCCCGAAAATGAGACAGCTTCGGGGACTTCGGCCGATCGGGGAACAGAATGCAGTTTCGTACTTGGGACAGATGGGACAAAAAGTTCCGACAGGCCCGAAAAATCACACAAAAAGACCCAAAACACAAATTTTTTCAACTTCACGACTTAGGCACTTCAGAGAAGAACTCTTCAACTCAAAATTTTGAAAATTTTACTCTTATCAGAGCGGGAAATTTTGAGTGGACAACATTCCCCACCTTTAACTCATAGTCGATGATATGGTTTGGATGCTATCCAAATTATTATTCAGGCTCCCCCCACTCTTCTTCTTCTGATTCAGATCCAAACTACCATTCATATTCCCGCACATCTTCTGAAGATTCATATATGAAATATTCTTTGGATACCCCTAGATCAAATCCTGAGTCACGGTCCTCCCCTTTCTTTGTAAGACATTTATTCCAACTCACCTCAACGATGTCTTCCTCCTTTGAATACTCGTGTGACTCCAAGTTCCATCGACCGAACATCCAATTTGGTTCCTGAGTCACGGTCCTCCCTTTCTTCGTAGGACCTCCTTCATTAGTCATCTCAACGACCTCTTCCTCTATCGAATACTTCCATGACTCGGATTCTCTCTAGTCAATCATCTAGTTCGACTCCTACATTGCAAATTAATAGATGACTATGTGATCCTATTTTCTATCCTACATTACATCATCTTATAGAAAAAACAATCTATGTCCAGATCCAAATTTTCCATTCATGAGACGCCTACCACCAATCCTACTTCCTCTCTTGATTCATTTTCTTCTATCAATCAATCGTCCCTACTTATTGGATTTGTTTCTTCTATTCAACCTTCTATGGAAAAATAACAACAACCTATGCTAATTGATTTCTCTCAGAATGAAGGAACAAGTAGACTACATGATGATATCCCTATAGAGGATTATAAACAAGGATTCTTTATAGAACTTGATACACTCACGTATTAGGGAAAATAAGTTTATCCCTTTTGTCATAATATAGATGAGGAGCCTAAGGTCATGGAACTTGATTCTTCTTCTATTCCATCTTCACCTTCTTCTGAGAATGATGATATGTTGGGGTGTAGCATTAAGCCATGGCCTATCTTCTCATTACCAAATCATTCCTTATCTATCATCATTCCTCAATAAAAATCTCACCTTGGGTCACTACTGAGTAGCCCATCGTCTTCTTCAACACTTTGGCCACCCCCAGGTAGTCCTCCATTTTCTACTTCTGGGTCACCTCTTGGTAGTCCATTACCTTCTATTCTTGGGCCACATCCTAGTATTCCTTCATCCTCTTCTATCTATGGGATACCTTTGAGTAGTCCCTCCTCATCTATACTTGGGCCACACCCAAGAAGCCCTTCGTCATCATCTTCTATTCTTGGGTCGTGTCCTCGTAGCCAAATTTATTCCATCTTAGGGCCATATTCTAGCAGCCCTTCATCATCTTCTATTAGTGGCTCACCTCCTGGTAGTCCATCCTCTTCAATTCTTGGACAGTATCCTTTTCATCCTTCACATCTTTCTTCCATCAATGGTTGTGGCAAGCGTGTGGTCATTTCTCACATCAGTTCTAAATGTCTACATTCACTTTCTTCTCCTTCTCAGGATCAGACAAGTCACGCGTCAGCTTATAAGAAACCCAAACAATTTTTTAATCAAGCTTAGATCAAAAACTTCCAAGAGCTCTATAGCTCCCAAAAAATAAAAATATATTAAGGTTCAAAATCAAGTGTATGATTCAAGAACGCACATCAACGTAACAATCAAGTATGGCGCAAAGTGCATAAACCTCTAGATAGGGAACTCAATCTCCCACATACAAAATCCATATTTCAAGATAAATCACATTCATTTGTTGAGTATAAGCTCACCATGATCATCGAGATCGAGGAAAATATAACTCTTGATAAACAAACATGCTTAATCTCCCTTATCAAGGAAGTCGCAAACATTGTTGTTGGATATTATCACATGGAGTGACATTTTTGGTCCCAACTTTCCAAAAACTATCAAAAATAAAAAAATAAAAAAATCCAAAAATACAAAAAATAAAGAGAAAAACACAAGCAAAATCAAAGGTACAAAAATCAAACATTACAATCAGGTATTACGTACACATGGATGTTTCTTTCTTCCCTTTCTTATCATTCCTTTGCAATTCTTCCTACCATTTTCATCCCTTAGTTGATATTTTGGTTAGCCTATTCGCACACATTTTGTGAAATTTATCTCTATGGAATCCGTTTGACCCTGGTCTTTTATCACCTTGGTAAATTAAAGAACGACTGACCTCTTAGAGATCCTATCATAATAAAAAACTAATAAACTTGTTGCGAAGAACTTTTGGACATATTTGTTAACACTAGCCATTATCATCACCACAACCACTTCCACCTCATTTCATAGATCAATATGTGGTTATTAACCCCTTGTCAAACAAGAGAGCTGAAATATAGTTTTCAAAAAGTAAAATAAACAAGATCAATCAAAAATCAAAAGCTAAAAGCTAAAAAGAAAAATTAAATTGATATATTACTCTCTCTTGGGGTATTTCCAATAATCTCTATCGGGGATATGGATGCCTGACTGGCAGTAGAGAAATGTTTTGATTAGAATCAAATGCATCTCCGTCAGGGCTATGGATGTTTGGCTGGTAGCGGAGCAATGTATGTCTATCCTTCCACCATCCATTCACAAAATCACCTATCAAACTGTATCATTCCTACACATTGGCTAGGGTGTCTTCACTTGTTGTCTATTAAATACTTCCCTTCGAGAGGTAATTAAATTTCATGTGCTCACACTGGATCTCTATGAGTAAGCAGGTTTATTATGTTACCAAGTGTCTTTTTTGGACCTTGTTCAAACTCTTTCTTTAGTCCTTATCTTGTCTGGTGATTTGTGCCTTTGGCTAATCAATTCTTCATCGTGAGGCTTCTAAGCTACATTCATATCATTCACATCATTCTTCTACTTCATTCAGAACTTCCACTTGCATAAGATTACTTTTTTTCCATGTTTACAGACACCTTTGTCCCCCTTTCACAAAAAAATCTTCTCCTTCCTTTCTATTATGTGCTTTTAGGCCAACTTACGCTAGGGCATCCTTGCTTCTTCTCAGCACTTCATTGGTTTATGTTCATCATCACGTTGAACCTATCTATAATGGCCTTGGGTCCCACTTCTACATGTGAAGAGTTTTCCTTTGAACACTCCCACCTAATTGTTAGGGCATTTTTGCATCTTCACCTTTTTTGTACGCACATGGCCTTATGACCTTATACATCCCATCTATCGCTAGGGGCATCCACACTTCCTCATCTTCCTGTACATAGTTTTCAGAAAAATCTCAAAATAAAAAAAAATTCAAATATGTTTCAAGAAACATTACAAACAATATAAATCATCCTACAAAATGTCACTCTTTGGTTCTCACCTGTTCATGTGCAGTGATCCGTGGGTCATATTGATCTACCTCCATCAACAAAATCTAGGCTGCTCACTTTTTCTGTACTCTGGGGGCACAACGGGTTTCCTGGTACTATTTTGTAGTGCACATTGATTTTTCATAGGACCGAAGTGTCCTCCATTATTCCCCTCACATGTATCCTTACTTGGGGCACCATCATTGACCCTTGTCAGCTAATTCACATAGGTCAGAACTGAAGCTTGATAAGAAAAACATTGCACCTTGTTTCGTTGTTAGTTTAACTTGTTTTCTTCCTCACATTGCATTACATTATGTATGTTGCATAGAGTTAGGCATACTTTACTTTCTCATATTGCATTGCATTTTTTGTGATGCATGGAATTAGTGCTTGTAGCAATGGACATTTGTTTGTATATGGCTTCTCATGTCATACTACACTTTTGTTCCTTATTTTTAATAAGGACAGATGATGAAGATCCTTAGTAATATGATGAAAAATAAATTTGTTTAAAAGGAATTGGATGGATGTTAGATCATTTCCTCTTCCTCATATTCCTTTTTTCTTCTATATCCCCTTTCTTATTCACACTATTCTTTCTTTTGTTCTCTTCTTGTCATCTTTTTCGATCATTAATTGAGTTCTTCTATCACCCCATCGACAATCGAGGGGGCATCCTTCATTCTACTCAATTTTTCTTCTATCCCTTCAAAATTTTCTACTTGTTTATGCTTGTCTACTTTCTTTGAAGTGACGTCCCTTACTGTCACCTCAAAGAGGGGAAAATGTAGACACCTAAAATATGCCTACACTTAGCATTTCCTCCAATTCAACCAATTAACGACACTTCATTAATTCCCCTTTCTTCACTCCACTCTCAGATGCCCATTTACAACACCCTTATCAGTCGTATTCCTCCTATAATAAACTTGTTTGGCTAATATCTCTCTTATTAGCTAAACATTTTTCCTTTCGACCATTTAAAACCTCTCTAGTTCTCTCTAGACCACTTCTATTGGCTTTGTAGGATATCTATCAGTCGCAATTGGTTATCCAGGCCCCTCCCAAATCTCAACGAGTCTCTAATCACTTGCTAATCAAGTTTAACTGGCGTAAAATCCTAGTTAAATAGCCTAAACCAAGCTTAACTAAGCCTAAAGCATGTTTATCCTAATCTAATCTAAAAGTGCTTTTTGAGCTTTAGTCCCACATGCACCCAAAGTTCAAACTTTTCCATTTGGAAAACTATAAATACAAGGCTAAGCCTACACATTCAACTTACACATTCACACCCAGGATATCTTATTAAAACTAAGAACACCTAGTTTTGGGATTCCATTTGTATTAGCTTTAAGCTATAAAACATTTGATCCTAAACTTACTCCCTTCATTGATCTTGAGCTAATAACCTCCATTTGCATTCATAATCCAAGTTTTGAGTAAATAGAGAGGGACCATTGGTGTTGAAGCCATTAATGGTGAGAATCCATTCTTGAAAGCTTGAGAACCATAAAACAACTAATCACACCTTTGATTGCTAAGTTGATCTTCTTAGGTTCAATGTTTAATTAAGTGATCTAAAGAGTAGAGAGTAGCTTTATCATGTTAGTTTTTGATGTTTTTGTCAAAGTTATAATGCTTATCATGTTAGTTTCTCTTATTTAGCTCTTATCTCATGGTGCATGGTTGAGTTATCAAATCCTTGCGGTTCTTTAGCCTCATTGCATATCTTTTGTAGCTTTCCATTGCATACAACTATTGAGTAATATACTGATTGATAGAGGCGTGGAATTCAATGTTCTTACTTTAGATGCATGGGTACAAATGGGGAGACCTCCATCGCAGAAATCCTCTAATGTTTTGTTCATGGCTAACCAGACTAAGGCCACTCCCATTGGAGTTTTGAAAGATGCATCCATTACCATACAAGGAGCCAAGTTCACTGGAGATTTTGAGGTTTTTAGCACTGGACAAAGTCAAATAGCTTCCCAGAACTACTAGGGCATCCTTGGTGCTATGAAAATAATGTTGTTCTTTGGTTCACCAAGGGTTATATCAGATCTTTGAAAACAAGGAGGAAAGATTTATTATCCCTTTTAACAGAAGATTGTTATGTGCCCTATGTTGAGCCCTTGAGTGAGGAAGACCTTTATCGGATTTATATACGTGTCATCCAGGATCCAGAGGTGCTTGAGCCATGTAAAGAAGGAATCATGTTAGTGGGAGTATGCATAGTCTATTAGTGACACTACATGTGTTTCTTGTGATAATTGGGCTCATATAAATCATGAGTTGGTAGGGCATGAAGGAAAGAGCATATTTCCTAAGGACAGTAAACCGCGTTATATTAGGAGAATAGGTAACAACTTGGTACCTTGTTACATAGGAGAAGGAGACCCTATAGTGTTCATATGCGCCATTGAATAATAGTGGATAAACCAATTGGAGAGAAGGAATATGCTAGAATATACCCTACGCGGGATAGTAGTGCGTTAGTGGGTGGTCCACAAGGATAATCTTGTAGGATGGAATGAAATTAGGATTTCTCTTGCCAATAGGTTCTTTAGGAGCAATCCACCTACTCAAATATGCACTTATCATAGTATTCAACCTATTCAGCACCATTTTCAGCAGTGTGAGATACTCTGGACAGAGGGGCAAGAAGCTTGACCACCTTCGCTCTAGGTGCACAAGTTTTATTCTACTCTACATGGCTGCTTGTGTGCTTGGTATGTATATGCAGAACTCCATAGAGAGACTAGAAATTGGTAGGATTTATTTGACAGGAATGACCCAGACGTTTGACCTCTTCTCTACCAAGCCTCCGGTGGAATAAGCATTAAAGGTCATAAAACTATTAACTCTGGGAGATAGTGCCAAGGATAAAGACCTCATTCAGGAGTTATTTGATGAAAGAAACTCAAGAGAACATTTTGCTGAAGAAATAGAGGTCATGGTGCCACACCACTTCAGTGTGCTTGCCTTGAGAAAGAAAAAGGAAAAATTATCTACTTAGTGGATGATGAATAAGTAGAAAATATGGATGTAAACCATTCAACAGGTAGGCGTTAGGTATTGAACAATGTAGATAAGACCACACATGCCTATCATGAACCTATGAAGATAAAGAAAGTGAATATTGGATCAGATACTGAGCCTAAGGAGGCCATAAATGGAGACTTGTGGTCAGACTCTGAAGTGGAAAAATTCATAGAGTTACTACAGGATGATCAAGACTTATTCTCTCATGGGATACCATGAAGTTAAAGGCATACATGAATCATTAGTGGAGATGAAGATAACTATTAAAGAGGGTGCATGACCTAGTTAGAAAGAGACCATACAGGATGAACCCCAACTTGTGTGAAAACAAAGAAGAGATTAGAAATTTTTTGAAGTCTGGAATCATCAAGCCCCTAGACGAGTCAGAATGGGTTAGTCCAATGGTGATCAGTATCAAAAAGGATGGTCGGATTAGGATCTATCTAGACTACAGGGAGCTGAATGCTGCATTTGTGACTAATCCCTTTCTTATGCTATTCACTGAGGAAATACTAGAAGGCATTGTAGGGCACTGAAATCTATTTTTTTACAAATGGGTTCTCTAGATATTTTTAGGTTAGGATTACCTAGGGGGATTAGGAAAAAAACTACTTTTACTACTGAATGGGGTAGATTTGGCTATACTGTGATGCCTTTTGGTCTAAAGAATGCGCTTGCTATATTTTCACGCATAGTTGTTCAGGTATTTTAAGATTTTATTTAGAACTTCATACAAGTTTATTTAGATGATTAGATGGTGTATAGACTTTTCAAAGACCATTGTGACAATCTGTGCTTAATTTTTGAAAGATGTAGATATTTGAGTATCTCTTTGAACATCAAGAAATGCATATTTGCTACACCATTTGGAATATCATTAGGACACATAATCTACAAGGAAGGTTTGTTGGTTGATCAAGATAAGGTTGCAGTCATTATTGACATAAAAGAGCCTACCAGTCAGAGTGAGGTGCATGGATTCTTGGGTCACACGGGGTATTATAAAAAATTCAAAAAGGGGTATGCCAAGGTTTCCGCACCTTTGGAGGAGTTACTGAAAGGGAAAGGTACATTCTACTGGGGAGAACCACAACAACATACATTTGAGACATTAAAGGAGGAAACTTACTACCACACTTATTATGTGCTTTCCTTCATGGGACCAACCATTTCATGGATATTTGGACACCTCTAGCATGTCCATTGGCATGGTGTTGGCTCTTGTCGGGAGAAGGTATTATAGATCATCCTATCTATTTTTATAGTAGAAAGTTTGACTCCTAAAGAACATAATTACACAACTACATAGCACGAAGATTTGTTCAATGATCTATGCACTACATAAATTCAGACACTACCTACTAGTTACACCATTTTTCTATTATACATATCACATTGACATCGAATTATTTGGTAAACAAGCCCATTTTATAGGGGCACATATGCAGATGGGTAATCTTATTTCCATAATTTGATTTCATATTTTTGGTAAAAACTAGGGAAAAGTAATTCTAGACCAGACCATTTATCTAGAATACAAATCAGGAGAAGAAGCACAAGCAATTGAAGATATCATGCCAAATACTTAGTTATATAGGCTACAATGAGCACCATTGAAATTAGAGGACATTTCTATCTTTCTATGAACATGTATGGCACCAAAAGAAATAAAATCCTTAGAGAAAAAACTAACTTTCTATGTACGGGGCACCCTATATGTTGATTAGCGGTGAACTGTACAAGTTAGGCTGGGGATGAAGTATTGCACCATAATGTACTAGAACATGAATGCACATAACATTATGGAGGAAGCTCATGGTGGTATTGCAGGTGGCCACTATGTAGGTGATGCCACTATGCGTAAGATTATACTCGCTGGATTATTGTGGGAGATATTGTATAAAGATTGTAAATCATATTACAAGGCTTGTGATCACTGTTAGTGACTTGGGAAACCAGGTCAATGAGATGAAATGCCTCTAAGACCTATTAATAGTCCAGAACCATTTGAGAAATGGGCTATTGATTTTGTGGGTTCTATATCACTAGCCACGCGCAAGACTAGATCACGTTATATCTTCACTTGCACAAAGTATATGAAAAGGTGGACAAAAGAAACACCTACAAAGGATTGTACAATGGCTACAACAACCAGGTTTCTATCAGAAAATATTATTACAAGGTATGGATTCCCTTTAATTTTGACCAATGATAGGGGCACACAATTTCTGAATGAGTCAATCAATTTTTTATTGGATGAATTCATGATTGCACACCATAAGACTACACCATAACATCCTTCAGGAAAATGGAAACTGCTGAGGATTTCAACAAGATTTTGAGCCAGACATTGAAAAACATTTGACGATGTTAGGAGAAAGGATTATGATGATAAAGTATCTGTAGTGCTTTGGGCATATTGTACATAGCATATAAAAGGTTAAACAAAGCCACACCATTTCAGTTAGTATTTGGCATGGAAGTAGTTCTTCCTATGGAATTCAGTGTTATCAAATTTGCGTATTGCACAATGCGCTGGAGGTCTAGATGATGAACACGATTTGAAGAAAAAATTGAAAAGTTACTTAAACTAGGATGAGCGATGAGAAATAGCACGTTGGAGTCAAAAACAAGAAAAGGCCAGGTAGAAAGCTTGGCATGACAGACACATTAGGGATAAAAATCTTGAGATAGGACAGATGGTGCTTCTCTATGATTCTAAGTTTTTGTGCCATCTAGGAAAACTCAAAGTACATTGGTTGGGGCCCTATGTTTTCACCCACATACTTTAAATAGAAACTTGTCAAATAGAGACAGCTTGATGGAATACGGTTACCAGAGTACCTCAATGGGAGTAGGTTAAAGCCCTACTATAAATAAGTCTTCTTGGTGTCTGTAATAAGGTAATGTTTCCATTTAGATTAGGTTTTCAATTCTGTATTTTCCTTAATGTATTTCCTTCTTTTTCACTATGTTTTGTCAATTTAGTTGGTGTTTTTGGTATAATCGGTGTGTTTTCATGCCAGAAGCTAATTACTATTTGAAGAATTTATATTCCCAGAGAACTGCACATACCCTTAGTGTGGGGGTGGTTATTGATATCTAGGTACAAGACTATTAAAAACAAGTACACATGAAAGGAACAAAATGTTTACGGGTGATTTTCAAAGTTGGAGGATTGAAAAAACAGAGAGATTACCTCTGGGAAAGACGACCATAGGTGGAGATGAATGAAGAAACAAGTATAACGCATGAGGTAGCCAGAGGCCATGGGAACTACCAAAGGAAGGCATAGTGGTGAGGTACTCAGGGGCATGGAGGCATGCTAAAGAGAAGTGCTGCGGATAGAAGTTTGCATCTAGAAGGTAGGAAGGCATGCTAGAAGGTTATATCCTGGGTATGAAGATGTACCGTACAGAAAGAATGAAAATGGGTTAATTAATGAGATGATTGTTGGTAGGTGAAGGAGAAATAAATTCACTAGCTTTTTGAAAATACATATAAGGATGAGACGTGCAAGTTCATTTTTACCATTGCAATTGAGAGGAATTTGAAAAAATATATGTGTAAATGAGCTGAGAAATCATGTTGAAGTGCAAAGAGTGTGAAACAAAACATGGAGAGAATATATGTGTGCAGGAGAAGCTTGCATTCTCATAGGTGAAGAGTTTGAGCAAAGTAGACGCTGTTACGAAGGAGCTAGGGCATGTGATTTCCACTAGGGCATGGATATTTGAACTAGGGTTTTACACTTTCTCATTATAGAGGATAGAAAGGGGATATTTTTCAAATGGCACTAAAGAAAGCACCCGTAATACGGAGTAAAAGGGAAGAATAAGGTTGAAGTGGAAGAAGAAATTTCTCCCGAGTGTAATTTATTAGAAATGCAGTATCTAGAGGGCGTGATTGTTCGATAAGAATAGGATTCCTACATCTATAAATGTAAAATCAAGTGATTACAACCATCATACATAGGATAATAAGAAGGAGCTAGATGCATTGTTGATTAAAAAAACAAAAAAATACATAGTAGAAGGCATGCCCATGTACGATGATGCTGGTGAAAAGTTACTAAAGCATATTGGAGTCTACCAGTTGTACGAGCTGAAAATAATATGAACCATTGTATCGATGGTTGATGAGTAGAGTCCATGAGGAATTATCCTACTTCGCCAGATGAAGGGTTAGAATCACAACTGCCTTGATTTCAATAGTGATATGACTAAGGGCCTCAAGAGCAGATCTAGAAAGTGACTTAATAGATAAGGCAATGATCCTAGAGACAAGAAAGGAGATAGGATCTAGCAAGGGTCCGCGTGGCATATACATCGACAAATTAAAGAAGTACCTAGTAGTACAGGAAACTTCCCATCTTGTAACCAAATTAAATGACCGAGAAATGTGGTCACAAGTGAATACAATGTGGCTGTACGTTACAAGGAAGATGTCTTATGGAGTGATCTACAATATCGTGGATCACATAGAAAAGACAATCATTAAAGAAGCACGTATAGGTGATATAATTAGTTTTGGTACTATTTTATTGTCTTTGGTGTTTATGGAGATTGGAGTGCCCAATGGGAAAAAGAAGAAGATTTGGGAGTACCCCATGGAAAATAAATCTCTAGCAGAAATATTTAATAAATATTTATGTGAAGGGACCATGAGTGGGTCATTTAAGCAGATGGCAGAGATGTGGTATGATAGGCTGCACACGGTGTTTGAAGAGGAGTGATGCATACCCAGGGAGTTACCTTCAGTGGTGGGTAAGGCAGTATATTTTTCAGTCTACCAACATTTCTGCATTGTGTGCTTTGCGATGAAGGATGGAGCTTGGAGCCCTTGGTGTAAAATACCATATGCCTTCACAACATGCTACTTCCAGGCATCATTTCACCAGTTCACAGATGCACATCACCTAAGCTTCAACACCGAGAAGGTATATTGTGATTATCACACTATGAGAAAATCATATGTATATCTAGGACAGATTGCCTACATTAAGAGCCCTATTTCAAATATAATAAGCATGAAGCCAATAAGCTTGGTTGTTGGAGAGGTTAGAGCAGCGCTTTTGTATATTTAACTCAAGCCCAAGTTGGAAAATAACAAAATATGTGTAAAATGAGTTCACGCTTCTAGGGATGCCTAAGGGTAAGCATACAATAGAAAATGTGCCAACCCCGTATCCTGTAGAGACCATAGTGGTATATGAAGAGGAAGAGGAACGAGAAGATAATGGTGGCCTATAGCATAGAGGAAGAAGACAACCTACAAACAAAGTAGGAATTGAGCGTGTGACTACACCACCTCAAGGGCAAGAAGGAGATGATGAGTACTTGGATGCAGTTTAAGGAGGTCACCTCTTAAAAAGGGTATTAAAGAGAACAAGAATCCAAGGTGCTACTACATAATAAGTACACAGACACCACGACTCTCTCCATAGAAGGAGACAATTGAGAAGAGAAGAAGGAAGTCAAAGTTGAATAAGGATGCGGAAGAGTCTGAGGAGAGTTTTCCTGAATCTCCTACACCTCTAGAGGACATGGAAGAGCCAAAGGATGAAGGAATGAAGGATGGAGAAGAATAAAAAAATGAGGCAGATGAGATAGCGCAAGATACTACTCACGACATAGCAGATTAAGCTCCAAATCTTGACGCTCAAGTTCCTAAGGGGCCAAGATCAAAGAGGACAAGTGGGGAGTATACTACACCTTCCATGGGTTACACTGAGGACATAAGTAAAATTATCCGTTCCTATTTCCAAAGCATGATGGGCCTAAAAAGAATTGTATGGATGGGAGCTAATGGATGAGGATATGGCCACCATGCGCACAAGAAAGCAGTTGTCTTGGTCAATGCAGACACATATGGATGAACCAAAATTTGACATTTTTGAAGAGTCATATGTATCCAGAAGATTAAAAAAGATATATGGATAAAGATTCATGTCTAATAAATAGGTAAGTAATGCCTTGGTAATGGTATCAACAAAGGTGGAAAGGAGGAATTTAGATAAAGATGTAACTATTAGGGCGTTGAGGGAAGAGATTAAAGCCAAGGATTCTGAGATTAGGTAATTGAAACAAGAAAATGAATTAGAGAATAAAAAGAATGGGGTTCTTATTGGCATGGCAGTGGAGATCGGGGATCACGTCCTCCAAGCAAGACCACACTTAGATCCTAAGGTGTCCAAAAATTTCCCTTCGACTATGCACTATGAGAGAAATTTGGTTGATATGGTGCTTGAAGAAGGACCAACTAGGGTGAAATTTCTAAAAGACCATGAATAGGAGGCAGAAAGGGTAAATTTTGTAGTGATTATAAAAATTTTATCATATGAAGCACTGCTTCAAACCCTTCAGGAAGAGTTGAAGAAAGCAGTTCAAGCATTGAACATATGCATATCTCTGGAAGCATTCATCAGAATAAGAACAATGGTAGAGGATAATGAAGTCCTAAATTCTATGAAGGATGAAACATTGGGATGTGTGGAGAGACTGACAGTGGTGAAGCAAAAGCATGAGGTCCTTGCAGTGGCCCAAGAGCCCCATAAAAACATATTGGATGTACTAGGAAAGTTTATAGCTTAGAAGATGGATTTTCTGAAAGGGATAATGTATGCAAAGGCTAACATTATGTTAGTCTTACAAAATGAGAAGGGAGACATTGCACAAGATGAGATGGAACCTATTGCAGTGAATCTCCCAGAAAAGGGATAGGCCATGCTGAGTGAATGTCAGACCCTAGAGGCATAAATAAAAGAAGAATATATAGAACTCATTCTTCCAGTTCAAGCAGAGGGTACTTCTGAGTAAATTATTATTTTGTATAGAAAATTCTTTACTATCTTCCATTGATATTCTTTCTCATTCTTTAAGCATTCAAAAGGTAACCCTTGCCGGGTTAGAAATTAAATTAGTGTGGGGTAATGTTGAACAAACAATGTATAAAAAATAGTAGAAGTAATACAAACTATTCACGTGGAAGAGTAGAGTGTGTTTACTTGCACAAGAGTATCAGAAGGGAATCACATGATGAGGACAGAGACATATTCGGGGCTTAGCCATTTTCATGATGATGATCTATTTTTTGAAGATGACATGTGGAGCACACAAATGGGATGAAGAATTACATGACACGCACGAGCTATTTTTGGAAGAGAAGTTATAGAGTGCTTTACATGGATGTGGGATAATGATAGAGTTATGACTGGTAGTTAACTAGGAGAAATCTATTATTAGCACACTTTCATGTGTGGCTGTAATTGTAAAGGCACATGGCTATTTCAGCATGTGACCTATTTTTACGATTAGATAAGTAGTGAAGGGAAATTCCCCACCCTTATAAATATGTAATGAATTGAATAATATAGGAGAGGTATGTAAGGATTGGATTAATATGAGATTATACTATCAGATCTGTTACGCGCATGAGAATATGATTCCATTATTGTAAGAAGCTTCTGCGTATTTATTAGGATTAATATAATGGAGTGTATTGACTGAATCAGAGTGTTAATTTTGAGTATAATTGGATCTTACATACTTGATTTCATCATGGTTACCATTTAAATATGTTATTCCCTATAAATAGATCTGTACATGCACTGTAGAATGACTTATTAATGATGTATCTGAATGCATCAAGTATTCATCATGCTAACATCTTGTAACAACCCTAAAGAGGGGCCTAGTAACTTTGCATGCTCTGGGTGAGTGCTCAGTTTAGGATGAGTGATGTGCTAGTGTGCCAGGTCTTTTACTGGTAAATTCTAGGCTACATCGGCTAGGAAGGGTAAAATTTATATGAAAACATTGTGTTTAGGCAAAGTGGGCATAGTATGGTTCAAATGGTTATTTCGGGTGACTGATACCAGTTATAGCTTAACTGATGTCGATCAGTATAGGGCACGATGTGACTGTTGTTGGTCATGATGATTTAGGGTTAAAAAGATAAAACCCCATGTTTTGTGGATTCATTGTTTTACTTTTCTATTTTTGGAAAACGACAGAGAAGAAGTGGAAAGTGGAAAAGTGATGGTATGAGGTCTCTAGCTGAATTGACGAGCAACTAGCAGGTGATTGGCATTTGGTAGGTGGCTCCACGAGATTGATTAGAGTGGTTTTATTCCAGTTGTGAGGTGAGGATTTGATTTTGACATGACAGAGGCGGGAGAGGGAGTGGGAGGACCACTAGCATAGAGACCAGACGTATCACCATGGAGACGACATCGAGTATAGGTAGGAGACATTCTGACACCTCTTAGTACATTTTAAAATATTTGTTTAATTTTGGTAAAATGAGGGTGGGAATTGTGTTGTGAAATTGTGGGAATAAAAAGGGGTGAAACGGGGGTGGGAAAAGGGGAAATGTAGGTTAATTAGGGTTAGGAATGAATGTAGGGTAAATTTGGGTGGGGTGGTGTAGGGTTTTAGGTTTTTTTTTTGTTTATTTTTGGAAATGGGGGATGGGGTTTCAGTTTCATTAGCTAAACAATGACCAACATAGGTCATTAGTTAGCTGACATCGATTTGTTTTGGATAGCTTTGGTTAATGCTAGGGTGACTGGCGGTGGTTAAGATGGAAATTACGATCAAGGTAACCGATGTTGATCACTATAAAAAGTGATTAGGTGAAATAAGGGATAGATGGGAAAGTGAAACATGTGAGGTAGGTGTAGATGAAGGATAGTGTAGGTGGAAGAGCGTAATAAAATATGTTGCTGATGTGTGATAGGTATGTAGGTGAAATGATCTAGGATATTGGGTAAGTGTCAAAATGGAGACAATAGGGTTTTTAGGTGAACTAAGTAAAGGGGTAGGTATGGAAACTAGGTGACGGGTAGGTATGATGGATGGTTTAAGGTATAATTTGGTAAAAAATCACTAAGTATGACATTAGTTGAGGCTTTAAGGAATAGGTAATTTAAAAGGGTCATGACTTGATAGTGTTGTTTTGAATGATGTAGGCGATAGATCAGCTAACTATGAGAGATAGAGTACCATATATATTGGTACAAATGTGGCTTAGCTTGACAGCTGAGGAGTGGGAGAATATAGTTGATGTGGGACTTAGTTCAATCAGGTGCTATAGGTATATAGGCTGAGACTTTGCGACCAATACCTTCCGATTACCAAATGACGAGATAAATGTCACATTGGATTATGTGTATAGGATCCTGTGGATTTCTATTTTTGAGTATCCAGTGTATTCAGTTTCGTGTGAGGTGTCAGTGGAGCTGATAGAGGTGATATCTGGTGAGGTGATGGGCATGTTGAGTTATCATAGTGTGAATCTGAGTTATGGGGATATGTATGCAACATATCAATAGGAGACTAGGCTATATATTCTGATGATGGTGGAAGTAGGCTATTTTGGTCTCTCAGATTCCAAGGGTGGGAGATTTCCATGAGCACTGATAGGGGTGTTACAGGACATGTTCATGGATCTGGTTTGATTTGCTTGGGCACCAAATTTTCTAATATATTTGTATAGGAAGCTATGGGCCTATGGTAGGTTGAGGAGGGTTTTTTATGTGTTGTAAATTCTTCTTACTCTGCTAGGCATATGAACACATTGTGTGTGTGCATCTAGTTGGGTTACCATGACATAATGGGTTCAGGGTGGTTTATATATAGTAGAATTTAGGAGATGGGTACCAGTCATGGCACAACCGAGAGTGACAAGGGCCACATATAATGTTATATACTATATGCAACTGTTGATGGGCCTATCAGCGATGGATATCATTTGGTGGCCATATGTTGATTTTTTGTCATATAGAGGCATGGATGAGGAGCTAGAGGACCTTCAGTTACTGAGATGGATATAGGGGTGGTTTACCAAAGAGAACGAGATGATACCCATGGACAGGGTCATATGGTAGTTTGGACTACGAAAGGATGTGCCCCCACCTTTCCCATAATACAATAGATATGATGTGGAGAGACACATGTATCCACAACGTCTGAGTGTTCCCACATGGGAGGAAGAACATACATGTGCTAGATAGATAGATTGATGATGTAGACATCAATGATGGATATAGGAAGTGGTGGGTGGCACAGCTACGGGTGGCACCTCCAAGGCTAAGGAAACCTAATTTAGTGAAATTCATAGTGTAGAGGGATAAATTATAGAGTCAGGCGACTGCCCTACATGTACATATTATAGGGTTTCAGGGATAACTGACAGGGTCACAAGCACAAGTCATCACCTTGTAGGAACATGTTACTATGCTACAGGACCGTGTAGCACAAGAAAAGGCTTCCGCATAGGGTGGATATGGGGATACAGGATAGGTAGCTACCTTACAGGCACAGGTGTCCAAATTACAGGGCTAGTTGGTCACCACATAGACATAGGTTATAGCCCTACAGGCCCAGGTAGCTCCATAGGTACAAGTATAAACATAGGGACAGGGTCCCATAATAAAGGTACAGGCTCCGAGACAGGGTACACTCTTAGTCAAGAAGATTTCACAAGGGGTAGTTATGTTGATGACACCAT
The DNA here is from genome assembly GCA_019776745.2 of Taxus chinensis. Classification (NCBI taxonomy): domain Eukaryota; kingdom Viridiplantae; phylum Streptophyta; class Pinopsida; order Cupressales; family Taxaceae; genus Taxus; species Taxus chinensis. Next base: position 831,172,480 of record CM034146.1, read on the forward strand.
CCTATTCTATTTCCATGGTGAGGTTCAAGGATGCCCTGAAGGAGGATCGTTATTATCAGGACCATATACCCACCGCAGGGATTTATGTTCCTTCATATGTCGAGTAACGAGCCTAACAGGAAGACAGTGAGTGGACTAGATCTAGGAATCATAATTTGGGTAGCACAGGGGGCCATTGACCCTAGAGATAGGGCCATGGTGAGGTTACTAGCTCTAAAAGACTAGGCCCGGTAGAGAGCCAGGAGGAAGAGATAGACGCCAGGTAGGGAGTAATAGAGGGTGGTGAGATGTTGGTAGGGTGCGTGACTGTTAGGAAGGAGGAGACATGTGAGACTAGAGAGGACGGTATTAGGTGGGGAGATGATTGATATCCATATGTGATATTGTACCATTATTTTGATTTGTTTGATATATACACTAGCATGCGTGCCTAAGACTTGAGATTGTATATAAGATTTTTTGAGATACTAATATTTATTTATATCTATGTATATATGTATCGATACAGAGACGATCCCCTTATATATCTGATGATCTTTATTGGATGGATGATGTACTTGTTTTAATTTCCATTTTTATTATGTATTATTGAAACTCATTGAATTAGGCATGATTGAGTCGAGGTCATATAGGCATGATGGAGTCAGGTAGAGGCATGGTGGAGTTTAGGTGGTTTACACATGATGGAGTTTGGTTTAGGCATGATGGAGTTAGGTATAAGCACGGTCTGGTCTGGTATAAGCATGGTGGAGTTTAGGTGAATTAGGCACGATGAAGTCTAAGTATAGGCATGGTTTGGTCATGTTTTTTTGTTTGATTTAATTTCTAAGTTATTAGTATTATGGAAAATAAATAATGATGTATATGTATGTTGTTATGATAGATTAATTTTCCAATTTTTTAGAAAATGGAAACTATCTAGGGTAAAATGTGAATAAAAATGGGGAAAATTGGTTAGGGAAAAAAGTGGCTGAGCAAACCTCCAAGGGCCGCATGCCCTCAAAGTGCTACCTACATAGCCCAGGAAAAAGGGGGCCTCAGGTTGATGTAGTTCTCCCATAATCTATGAAAGAATAGGATGAGGATAAATGAATGGGTCAGTAGGTTTTAGGCATGATTGAGGCTAGGCCATTTTAGGCATGGTTGAGTTTAGATCATTTTAGGCATGGTTAAGTTTAGGTCATTTAGGCATGGTTGAGTATAGGTTGAATAGACATGGGTGATGTTGGTGGAAGAGGAATTCCCAGAATGTAGGTGTCGAAGGTATGGTCATGTGAAGGAGGATCAATAAGTAATAAAAGAGGTGAATGGTAAGAGGATATAAAAAGTCACCTAATTGGTAAGAACCATTATGAGTTTATCAAATCAAAGATTGGCTTATGAACGTAAGACGCTAAAGGCATTTCATGATTGATTGTTCTAATGGTGAAAAAGGTCACATGATCATGGAATGTCACATTTACATCATGTCCCTTGAGTAGGTAGAAGAACAGAAAGGAAATGTGGTGAGGTGAAAGAGGTTATTTTATCGTAACCCTAGTGTGAGACAACATGCCTCATCTACAATATACCCAAGATCAAAATAGGAAATTCCACGATAAAAAAGTTATCTTTTTCTTTTTACTTTTGTTTCATAGACTTATCGATGTGAGAAGTCTATGTGGGATGAATATAATATCTCCTTAAGGTCTTCATGAAGGTGATTTATGTGGGAAGCTTTAGAATATTTTTTTATTTTATTTTTGAAGGAATAGTCTTCTTTTTGTGATAGACAATGTACAATATGGAAATATTTGTATAATTATCCTTTGAGGGAGCGATTTATTTATAATAGAAAGATAGAAAGATTAGATGTCCATTTTGAGGGAGTCATTGTTTTGCTAGAATTTTGACTCAAGGAATTAGAATTTGAAAATCCCGTATGTTACTTTTGAATTATTTGTGGACTTTTAGGTCATGGAAAATACTATAGAGATTTATAGGCTTATTTTATGAAGACAAACCCATAGCACACAGGGGTAGTTATGAAAGAGAGGCTTCAAGTGATGAATAACCTTAGGATTCCATCTTGAAAAGGACAAAAAGTATCCATGAGAATCATGCCATGAGTAAAACCATGTTACTCATATTGAAGATAAGGCGGAAAGGTGATGGGTAATCACATGATTCTTCTTTAGCCGTTGATCTTTAAAATAGGTAATTGGAAGGTGAATGGTACTCAAGGGACAAGCGTTTAATAGACAGAAGCTGACAAGGACTTGATTCAACAATAGAATGGCCAAAGATGCAAGGCATTAACGGGATCAGATTCAAGTTTATATTTGAGTGAAGATAAATGATAAGCACCTGATATATAGGCTTGAGTAACGATATAGGGTCTAAGCCAATTAGGAGCAAAATTTCCATATTTACTTTTCTCCACTTTTGTTACATGTTGATTTTACTTCAAGATGAGGTCGCCGAATTGGAAGGTTTGTTCTTGGACACCTCTATCATAGGCACATTTGATATGTTTTTGGTAGATTTGGAGGTGATCAAGGGCCTTTAGTTGACGTTCATCTAATAACTCAATTTTATCCAAATGATCCTGGAAAAAATCATCATCGTTGAACATATCTTTGAGTGAGGTATAAAGAGATGGAATTTGGAATTCAAGAGGCAAGACAACCTTTGTACCATAGACCAAAGAGAAAGGTGTGGCAATAGTTGAGTTGTGCATACTAGTTCGATAATCCCATAAAGTGGAAGGAATTTGTGTGTGTCAATCTTTACCAGTATCATTAACCACTTTCATAAGAATTATATTTATATTTTTGTTAGTCGATTCAGCTTGGCCATTTGTTTGAGGATAATAACGTGAAGGAAAACTAAGTTGAATACCGAAGGCATCACAGAGTTTCCATAGGGTTTTTTTTTTGAATTATTTTTTGTTATCAATGATGAGGTGGTGAGGAAAACCAAAGAGACAAATGATGTGATGATTTATGAATTCACATATTTTCTTAGATTTTGTAGAAATAAGAGGTACGAATTCCACCCATTTAGTGTAATATTCAATAACAGTAATAATCCATTAATGACATTGGGAAGAATGAGGGTTGATCTCTCTAACAAGATCCAAACCCCATTGAGAGAAAGGCCAAAGGTGTCATGTAACTTGTAAGGCGTGACCAAGGGTGTGATGAATATTAGCATATTTCTGACACTTCATACAATGCTTAACATAGTCACAACAATCACGGTATATGGTTGTTCAGTAATAGACCAGGCGCAGGATGCGCTTAACGACAGCTAGTCCACTGAAGTGACCACCTAAAATCCCATTGTGAACTTTCTTGATGGTGTATGGAATTTCAGAAATCATAAGGTATCATAAGAGGATAACTTAAAAACATCATTTATAGAGAAGACCACCCATTATCACATAGTGAGAGAAACTTTTGAGAAAAGATTGTTGTCCATTGCGAGTAAGATCTGGAGGTAGAATTAAAAGGGAAAGGTAGTCAAAAAACTACTTATATCAAAGGCCATGTGGGTTAGTTTCAATTTTTACTACAAGGTTGATGTTTTAAATTAGATAAGAAGGTGATTATAACCTTTATACTATGACAAATATTTTTGAGTTGGAGAGTGAAGTGGGGATTTGAGAAGCAAAACAGGCCATGGTGTTTGTAAATTTATTAATAGAATGCGGGGTGGTTTGAAGTTCATAATGGTCAAAGGTAGTAAAAAGTATGTCAACATGATGTTTATTCTTTTATAGTATCTCTTTACGACACTATTATATACCATTAACTTGTTTCACAACAATTTGAGAGTCACCAAATATATTAATTGATATAACTTCTAAGGATATGGAGGTTTGAAGACCTAGAACGAGTGTTTCATATTTGGTGATATTGTTTGTACAATAAAAATCTAGTTTGAAAGATAATAACATAGGCTCACTGTCAAGAGGAATGAGGGTAACTCTAGCATGACCCTCATTCTAATATTTGGAACCATTGAGGAATAAGGTTATCTAGTAAATAGTACTATTCAGGGAGAAGGTGGCGATGGATTCATTGGGGAAATTGAAGTTAGAGAATTGGTTTCTGGGGAGGGGAGCATCTTTGAGTTGGTCAACATTTTTTTTTCCTTTTACATATTTTTTATGGATGAATCCACGATCTACATCTGCAAGAAGCATGAGCCAATGTGGAACACATTGATGTTGGCAGGGCTTAGCGTACATGTAATTTAAGGGGTCAATATTGGTGACAACAAAGATTTTTTGGTTAAGTAGGTAATGGTGAAGTCTAGTGGAGACAAAAACTAAGGCTAAGAAGAGTTTTTTGGCATCAGTATATCTAGTTTCGTAATCTAAAATCATATGACGTATATAATAAATGCTTTCTCCCTATGTTGTTCATCATGATGAGTAAGAATGGCACCCAAGGAATGATCAGTAACTCAAATGTAAAGGTAAAATGGTTGGTAATATTTAGGGGGAATGATCACATGTGGTTAGATGAGGTATTGTTTCAAGGTTTTGATGGCTTTGTGGCATTCATCATCCCATTCAAAGGAGACATACTTTTTGAGGAGATGATGAAATAGATGGCATTAGTTAGAAAGATGAGGAATAAAGTGACAAATAGATTGAAACTTTCCTTGCAAAATATGAAGTTGACAAAGGTTAGTATTTGTAGGAATTTCGAGAATAGCCTTGATTTTAGTGCGATCAACTTCAATGTCATGCAAAGAAACAATAAAACCAAGGAGCTTGCTGGAAAGAACAATAAATACACACTTCTTTGGTTAAAAGCAGACACATTATTTGATGAGATGGTTAAAGATAAAATTAAGTACTATAAGGTGTTCGACCTGATGTTTGGGTTTGGACAGAAGATTGTCAATTTAATATTTCAATATGTGATGCATAATGTCATGAAAGATATAAGTCATAGCCCACTGATATGTAGCACCCATGTTTTTAAAGACAAAGGCTATAACATGATAGCAGAAGGTCCCCCAAAGAGTGATGAAGGTAGTTTTGTGTTGATCTTCTAAGGCAAGTAATATTTGGCTATAACCCAAGAAACTGTCCATGAGTGATAGCATATTATGGCCGGTGGTGAGATCAACTAGTTGGTCAATACTAGGTAGAGGAAAATCATCTTTGGGGCAGGCTAAGTTAAGGTCACAAAAATCCATTCAAATGTGGAGTCCCCCTATCACTTTTGTGACAGGAACAATGTTAGAGATCCATTAGGGATAATACATGGGTAGGATGAAGGAAACCAAAAGAAGCTGCTAGATTTATTCTTTGATAAGAAGGGAAATGTGAGGATGTATTTTTTCACATCTTCTATTTCATGGGTTTGGCATTAGGAATGGTTACGATATTGTGGATGACAATGTTTGGGTCAATACTGGACATATAAGTGTAGGACCAAGAAAAAGCATTGCTATGATCCTGGAGGAGAGAAGAGAAAGCTTCATGTTCATCTATATCTAAAGATTCCAGGTGGTAACTGAGCTAACTGGGATCGCCAACTACGTAGTTAACTCCTTCACGAATCCACCAGGCTCCACCACACAGCTCCGAGCTAAAATCGTTGAGATCCTCCTCGAGAGCTTCAATGAAGCCAAGAATCATTGAGTAACTAGGCACTGAAATTATCTTCTAATTCTATGATGATCTTAAAACCTTTAAGAGATCGGTGATTCACTAAACAACTTGAATGTGAGATTCCACTTACTAAGTTTCTTTGGAATTGAAGCTCGACTTCTTTATGTAATCCCCGTGCACCACTCAGTATGACGATCCTACAACTTCATAGTGTCGATGCTAAGAAATGTGTAAACAACTAAGTGACTCAGCTTTGCAAGCTCATTTCCTCTGTGTAATTGTTCACTCAACCTTATATATGTGATTGTGAATATGCCTCGACCATCCTACACTTGCTATAATGAGCTCTTTGTCAATAATTGATGCTCCACATCACAAATATGCGTTCTCCTAAACATATTATCGAGCTCTCAATGCAACACAGATGAGTTACTTGATAACTCATTTCAAAAGCTTTCCACCAATTTGAACTTGGAAGCTTGAGCCATTGCTTATGTGTGTGAAAAATCCCAATTATGACCGAGCTCAGTTTTTGTCTTCAAAATCTCCAAGAACCCTACCATGTCTGAGTTATACACCTCTCTTCCTCTGAGTAGTGGGAACCTTAGCTCACAGATCCATCCACAAGCATACCTAAGCTAATACAACAACTTGGTCTTCTTGTATGATATCAAGCTCACATTTGAGTACTCCTCTGAGTTTTCCTCTTTTGAGCTCTTGGCTGATCTAACAAACCACACCTATCATCAATGTTATGACCTCCAATTTAGGTATTTTCCTCACTTGAATATTTCTTTTACTGTGTCGAACACGATCCCTTTTAGATATAATATATCATTTTTTATTGTTTAAACAAGAGGTGGGCCCACTAGGGATGATTTTTCCATTCCGAGACCAACTTGAACCTTCAAGACATGGAAAGAAGGAACAATCCCAGAAGATCTTGACAAAACATAAAAGGCTCTCAAAGCTTGTAATTTTAACCTCATTGTGCATTTTTTTTAAGGGGGAAAAAAATTGACAACATGTTTTGGTAACCTCTCGAGGATGCTTGCCTGCTAAGCATGATTCCAGTAGCCTTAAGTCATCCATTGGGCATGGAGTCTATAGTGGGATTCTGAAAGAAACCTTATCCTCTGTGATACATCCCAATTTTTTTTTGAACAATCTAATCTTAGATCTCCCTGGAATGCTAAGCATGAAGTATATTGAATCTGTGGAACACTTGGCATGTGTGGAACATTGAAAAATTCTAAATGAGGAAGATCATGGAAATCTTATGGAAACCTTCTTCCTTCCGTTAAAAAATTTATGAGAATGATAGAATGTGTAAAACAACACAAGAGCGAAAACGGAAAAAAAAAACACTAAACAGAAAACCATACATGCCTTACTTGAAACATGCAAGGTGTGTAAAGGAACTTATTCTACGGAAAGAAAACCTATAATACCCTACACTAACTAGAATCACGGGTGAACTAAAAAAACCCTGTAACTAGTTGTGTAAAATAGCTCCCTTTCCTCACAATGGATAGCCATGAAAATGATGTGACATTGGACATGGCTAAGAATGAGAGTGAGAAATTGAGACGAGCCCAATTCCCCACTTGGTCCACCGAGGTGTCAACTAGAAAGAGAAAGAATCCTTCTTTTAGTTTGTTTGTATTTGTTTTGAAGAGACATAACAACCTATCCTTGGGACTGTGAAACTCATCCTCACATTCATAAGTGAATGTGACTGGTTTTGGCATCAATGAAGCTAGGTACCTGATAGGACATGGTCTAACCCATTGAATATTTCTACTTGTCTAAACTTCAATTTTAACAAGAAAGTCTCACTGAATACATCTTTGAAAAAGATGGTTACTCATGACTTGATTTCCATCTGGTTTCTCATTTACAAATAACTTATCATTCACCTGGATGGGTGGTGTTATAGTGTCATCTCCCTCATTCGACACGGAACTTGGAAATTCAAACCCTTCTATTTGCAGTTTTGGATGATTGGTAGGGGAGACAAAATATTCAAGAATACTTTCCTCCATCATAGAATTGTTTACCAAAATAGGTTCTGTAACTGAAAAAAGAAACCTCTCCATGAAATAATCTTCATTTAGTGCTTCTAGATCAGTCCTACCTTCTATGTTTTCCTCCTTTATGTGTGATGATTGATAAGGAATAGTCAATTTCTATAATTCTAATTCCAAAGGACAGTTATGAGTAATGAGTTTTTCTTGAGCATGTACCTCCGCAACACTTGACACCTTATGGTGGAAAAGAAGTGATGGAATAACAAGATTGTCAAGTTTTATAGGCTCTTTTCCATCAAAACATTCTTCCAGATTAGATAGATAATTTGCTTCTTTATTTGATGAATTTGTCAAAATTTCCTCCTTAATCTGAGTATCATCTGAACTAGAACCTCCTTCACCTTGATATTCTTCATTTTCAAACATGAAATTAGAAAGATAAAATTCATCTAAAAAATGAAAATTTTGAGAATGTAGAGAGGAACAAGGATTAGAAAGCCTATGCATGGTCTCATCCGCATTCTCGATCTGTGAATCCACCTTCGTCTCATGAAAGCTTTTGTGGCTGATTGTAACATCTAATGATGAATTTGGAAAGACATTACCACCTTCCTTAAGTGATGCAAGTTCTTGACATGCATGACAATTAGGGTCAGTTCACTCATTAGATTCAGCTTATACACTTGAGAATTTTTCTTCTTTAACTTGCACCTACTCTTCTATTACTGATTTTCCACCTTTGGTGATCAAAAATCCTCTAATGGAATTGAGCCAATATGAATAGTACATTCTAAACAAGTAGACTGATGGTCCTCCTCATTTAACTTTATATTTGTTTTTAGTACAAAACTAGTTTTTTCTGTTTGTTCTTGAGTCTCAACTTTTGCAGAAGGTTTAGTCAGAAACGAAGGTTGCTTGATGTTAAGTTTTGTAGCCCATTTCCTCAAATTATTTGCATGCTCTATTTTTCTATTCTCTTCAACCATATACTCCTCCCTTTTTCTCAGTTCTTGACAATGATCCTCCCAAAATGGATTTGGCACTATAAGAGGAGGGGAGGGTTGGGATTCAATGAATTCGCTCACTGCTTGAGATAGTAGAAGAGGTGTAACTTCTTATGTTGATGGACTTGTAAGAAAAGAGGGAACTTTAGAAGAATGAGGTATGGAAGATGAAGTAGTGAATTCCACCGTAGGGGTAGCAACTGGAAGGTTAGGATCATGTGCTTTAATTTGAAACTGCATGGATGGAGACATGGAAAGAGGGCTATAAGGTGGTAATGCATGGACCTCCCATTGACAGGATTGACTAACATTACATTCATGAATGTCATTTTTCTTGATCCATTCTCCAACTTGAGTCATCATCTTGATTATGAATTGAAGCTTTTGTTGAGGATTAAGCTCACATGGTATACGGCTAGTCCAGGGGTATGGAATGCTGAAGCCAACCTATGCTGCCTTTACCTTTACATTGGTCCTTATTTGCACCATTTTATACTCCAACTCTCAAAACTTATTCTACAAAATGTCTTCTTCAGGTGTGGAATAAATTCCAGAATCTACTTGCCATTGTTCTTTAGTGACCCCCTAGTTTTGTGGATAACCGAATTGACTTGCATCTTGATCATGTGCACATGCATGCTCAAACTGATATTCATCATTAAAATAGTTTGGATGTGGATTTTAATATCCTAAAGATGGAAAGAACTGCCACTGCTACAAGTGGGATTCCCACTATGGAAATGAAGTCATGATGACACTGCTTCATGAATGGAAATATGTTAAAGAAAACTAGATGGAAATGGTTCAAAATGAAAGTGTGCAACATAGAGAGTGGGTCACTTTGACCAATGGAGTCACAAGTTGTGTTTAGGTATGCCTCGTAAGGCTGAAATTTCACTAAGAGAACAACTTAATGAAATGAAGTAATGCTGCAATAGGTGATGTTGAGATGCATCTTTTCCTTCTCCTTGAAGGAAACAAAGAAAGTTTGATATGTTGATAATTTACTTACTTTGAAGAAGCTCGTGTCTGAATTCTTTGCTTAAGTGAATACATTGAAACTTGAAATCTAGAGAGATAGATTCGCCAGGTAATTTGACTTGTGTAAGTGAGAAGAGAAGTACCAACTCCTTTTCCCACCGGGCATGACAAAAACTATTGTCACCGAATCACTGCACCCTCTAAATGACAATAATGTGAACAAGATGTTTAGTGTGATTGGGACACATGAGATCACCTCTCAAGATGTGGGATTGGGGCTTGAAGAGGTGAACCTTTAGAGAAGGTTGGCTTCCTCTTCCTAAACTAAGTGTTTGTACTACTCCTAGTGTGATAAAAATGCTATCTAGTGCTATGCTAAAATTTTCATGGGACATTATGGAAAGAGATCTATGTAGAAATGAAAAATATACTATGGATGGAGATGCACCAAATAAATGGTGTTGTGCTAGACTCAGGAAGGGTTAATTTGAATAGGGTCTGTGCACCACAAGATCAAATTCACCTACTGCAACTAAAAGAGGGTACAAAATACCAAAGACTAAGAAAACATGTGTTCCCTTTGTTAAACTTGATCAAACAAAGAAATATATCAGTTTCCCAGTGAAGAAAGATGAACTTAAGAAGGGTGAACAGACACCACAACTCAACTTCATTACAATAATCCACCAATTGATCAGCACAAAACTCCAAGAACTTGCAATAGAAATGTGAACTTTTCATAGTGTACCTACAAGCATGAGAAAAAGGCACAAGGAAGTATAGAAAGATGAAATGATCTGAGATTAGTCACAAAACACACACTTTTATTGCTTCAATAACACACATAATGTGTCATACAGTCAGAAGAGGCAATGGTTTCCATTACAGTCTTGAAGAGGATTCTTGAAAGTTCTCTCAACACATAAGAACAACTTGCAGAAGAGAGAGGGACTCTTGAAAAATTGCACTTGCCTAATACGTCTAACTTTCCAACTTATCTGACTTACTAGAACCTACTTGTTGGAACCCCTTGGAATCAGAATCCAACTTACATTTATAGAAGAAATTGAGAGAGAATGGAGAAGGATTCAAATTCCCTTCCTAAATTGAAGGTACATGATGTATCATTGATTACACTTGGTCGAACCCACTTTGAGAAGGTTTCATCATGTGTCATTAATGGCCAATTGACATAGTCTTCTCAATTAATTACAATAAAACTTAACTAAAATATTGAAATAAGAATAATAAATAATATTATTTAAAATATTTAAATAAAAAATATTAAATTAATTAAAGTTTTGGGACCCTTCGTTGACTAGTTTGCACTGATGGGAAAAAGAAGAAAAATGGCCCAACTCAGTGATTGGCTCACCGAGCCAACTCACCGAGTTGGTTCTGAGCTCCTTAATGCGTTGTGTACTGTCCGAGTCCATTGCCATCACATCGACTGAGATTCCCATTAAATAAACCCCATAAGATCTTCTTTTCACTCTTTTCAAGCTCCGTAAATTTCCTCGAGCCCTTTGCATATGCCGACGAGCTCATTGTTGGTGCAAAACCATCAACTCAACGAGCTCTATTATCTCTGACTTGGTGAGCCTGAAAACGAAATGATCAAGCTTCACTGTGGCACTGAGCTCACTTTTCCTTTCTACATCCAACTGACGAGCTCTCTGCCAAGCTACCAAAATGCATCGAGTTCCCCATCTGCATTAAGCTCCTTTCTCATTTTTTCTGAGCTCCAATCACAAAAGCTTATAAGCCATGTATCGAATCCCAAAAAATGAGCTTTTTATGTTACTCCATGATCAAGCCAAGCTCAATCACATTTCCTTGAAAAACCAGAGATTCCCTCCATGATGCATTGAATGAGCACTAAGCTCAACACCGAGTTCCAAACCCTTCCAAGTCACTTTTCTCTTTTATCAGTGATCAAGATGAGCTCCATCTTCATGCGTTGAGCCCCGAGTTATAAATTTTCATTGAGGTCAAAAAATAGCTCAACGTCATTCGACTACCAAGATCATAGTGCATTGAATGGTCAAGCTCATCTGGTCTCGATTCAGTTTACTTAGCTCCATGTTGACTTAGGTTTATGATACTCTCCTCTACGAGTCCTTATCATTCACAACTCATTCAAACTCCTCAAAATCTTCTCTGATTGGGCTTGACTCAGTGTAGAACACTTTATAATCTTCAGTGGTATGTTATTGTTTGAGCTTAGAAATATCTCTTTTTAATCGAATGGGGAATATTCCATCATGCATAGTCAGCGATGCATCCGAGATTCTCTAAGGCCTCAACCTTCTTTTTTTGTGGCCTGCATGTCTTGGATTTCCCACATGTCGAACTTCTTCAATGTCTCCTCCTAGCGAGTGTAGAGCTCCTGTCTGCCATATTTCCCACACTATGTTCCTTCCAACGGAATCCTTTGGTAACATTGTTGAACTCCATGCTCAGTTTTAGCCATACTACTACCTAAACAGGTCAACACTGGTGATCTCTCCACATAACTCAATCTCATGAGATTTGTGTCATCTCTACCTAACGGTGCATGTTCATAGCTCCTTCAAGTATTTCTTCACAATGTTATGGTGATAACTCATGGGTGTTGCATTCATCAAGTTTCCTTACCTCGTGTGAAGCTTCACACTCTTTTTGTGATACACGACGTGTCGCCACAATTTTTGGTAGTTGACTTGATCCTTCGCCTTGATTTTCTCAGTAATCAACCAACCCACTGAGTTGAATGGGAACTGTTCCACCATGTTGTCACTTTCTACTCCAAGCTACAACCACCTCCGCAACCTCTGACTCCCAAAACAATTATCTCTGAACTCCAAATTCCCAAAAATCTGAATTTTAGAGTTTCAGGATTTAGAAATATTTGACTCGTTCAACATTTCTTATCCCAAAATATCTGAATTTCCAAAACAAATAAATCCAAAGAAAAACTCTAAAAATGTAAGTCAACTCTGCCTGCCTTGTTTCTGATATTCTGTAGACTAGCCCTTCATGATGGGCTATCAATCAAATTGAACCTTTTTTGTGAGAAATTTGCTTCGAACCACTCTCAATCACAATCTCCCACTCTCGCAATGACTCCACAACCTTCATTGTTCACTACCTAAGAGTTCTATCTCCCACCTCGAGCACTTGATTTTCCCAATGCATGCTTCCATGTTTGAGCTATCCCCCTATCTGCATCTAACTGATTCGGACATGGCTAAGCTTACATCTGGTCTCGATCTCACCACCTTAGTAGCTTCCTTACCATCTCAGCCTACCTCATTTTCTCTCCAGAATAGATTTACCGAACTGTTATCACTATGATCTTACATTCTCCTATGGATCAACCACCCTACTTTAGTAATGATCGAGTTGGCCTCAAATGTTTCCCAACATTATCCATGACTTCAACCTAGCTCGGCCAATTGAGCTCGTTTTGCATAGTTTGTGAGTTGAGGCTAACTCTACGCCAAGTGGAACCCATCCTCGAGCTCACTCACATTTCCCATCACTAAATTCAATAATGGATGCTTGACCTTCATTATAGTTTTGGAATTCTCGAGCATATCCTTTATCTCATTCTTTAGACCACATGATTTGATCCACGATATCTCCCTAACTAAGCCTCTCCATAGAACCACTGAGCTCTTCCTTAACTCCATCGTAGTGAGCTATGTCCCATATGATGAGCCAAGCCGTAAAATGACTTGCAATCTCCTTACTTGTATCTTTGTCTAATAATTCACTGATATCCTTCTTTCTAATGCTCGTCACCTCTACAAATTTTATTTTATTTTCTACCTGAGCTCATCCTGATTCGGGTTAGGATTCACCTCATGAACACCACTGCTATGGGATTTCCTAAAACTCTAAAATTAACTTCCTGGTGCTAACCGAGCTCACCAACTACATAGTCAACTCCTTCACAAATCCACTAGGCTCCACCACATAGCTTCTGATATGAAATCATTGAATACCTCCTCGAGATCTTCAATGAAGCCAGGAATAATTGAGTAACTAGGCACTCAAATTAGCTTTTGATTCTATGATGAGCTTAAAACCTTTATAAGCTTGATGATTTTCATTGAACAACTTGAATCTAAGATTCCACTTACTAAGTTTATTTCAAATTAGAGCTCATGTTATTTATGTAATTCCCATGCACCGCTCAGTCTGATGAGCCTGCAACTTCATAGTCTCGATGCTAAACAATGTGTAAATAATTGAGTGACTCAGACTTATGACCTCATTTCCTCTGTGTAATTGTTGGCTCAGCCTGATATATGTGATAATGAGTATGCCTTGGCCATCCTACACTCAATATAGTGATATCTTTGTCAATAATTGATGCTCCACATCGCCACTGTGCATTCTCCTAAACATATTATCGTGATCTCAATGTAACACAGATGAGATACCTGATAACTCTTTTCACGATCTCTCCACCAGTTTGAATCTCATAAGCCCTGAGCCCTTTCTTATGCATGTGACAAATCCCATTTGTGACCAAGCTCAGGTTTTTTTTCCTTCCAACTCCCCAGAAACCCTACCACGTCTGATTTGTACACCCCTCTTCCTTTGAGTAGTGAGAACCTTTAGCTCACTGATCCATCCATGAGCTTTCCCGAGCTAATACAACAACTCGACCATCTTGTATGATATCAATCTCACATTTTAGTATGCCACCAAGTTGTCCTATGACGATCTCTTGGCTGATCTAACAAACCACACCTAGCATTAATGCTACGCAGCTCCAATTTAGGTATTTGCCTCACTCGAATATTTCCTGTGATGTGCCAAGCACGATCCCTTTTAGATATAATTTATCATTTTTGATTATTTAAATAAGAGGCAGGCCCACTAGGGCTGATTTTCCCATTATGAGACCAACTTTAACCTTCAAGACAAGGAAATAAGGAATAATCCTAGAAGATCTGGAAACAACATACAAGGCTCTCAAGGCTTGTAATTTTAACCTCATTGTCCCTTTGTTTCTTAAGGGGGAAAAAATTGACAACATTTTTTGGCGACCTCTTGAGGATGCTTTCCTACCAAGCATGATTCCAATAGCCTTAAGTCATCCATTGGGCATGGAGTCTATATTATGATTCATAAATAAATTTGATCCTTGTGATACATCCCATAATTTTTTTGAAAAATTTGATCTTGGATCTCCCTAGAATGCTAAGTATGAAGTATATTAAATATGTTGAAAACTTGGCATATATTAAACAATATAGAATTATGAATGAGGCATATCATGGAACTCTTATGGAAACCTTCTTTCTTCCCTTGATAAACTTTTGATAATGATACAATCAACATAACAACACAAGAGAGAAAACGGAAACAAAAACACACTGAACAGAAAACCATGCATGCCTCAATTGAAATATGCAGGGTATGAAAATTCACTTATTCTACTAAAATCAAACCTATACTACCCTACACTAACTAGAAGCACAGGTGAACTAAACAAACCTTGTAACTGGTTTTACAAAATATCTCCCTTTCCTCACAATGGATTTCCATGCAAATGATGTGACAATGGACATGGTTGAGAATGAGAGTGAGAAACTGAAACGAGCCCAATTCCCCACTTGGTCCACTGAGGTATCAACTAGAAAGAGAAATAATCCTTTTTTAGTTTCTTTGAATTTGTTTTCTAGAGACAGAGAAACTGATCGTCGGGACTGTGAAAATCATCCTCACAATCAGAAGTGAATGTGACTAGTTATGGCTTCTCTTCTGGCTTTAATGAAGCCAGGTACATGATAGGACATGGTCTAACCCATTGAATATTCCTTCTTTTCTGAACTTCAATTTAAAAAGGAATTCTTGCTAAAGACTTCTTTGAAAAGGATGGTTATTCATGACTTGATTTCCCTCCTGTTTCTCATCTATAAACAACTGATCTTCCATCTGTGTGAATGATATTATAGTGACACCTCCCTCGTCCGACATGGAATCTAAAAAATCAAACCCTCATATTTGTAACTTTGGATGATTATTAGGGGAAGGAACATACTCAAGAATAATTTCCTCCATCAGAGACTTATTAACCACAATAGGTTCCATAAATAAAAACAGAAACCTCTCCATGACATAATCATCATTCAATGCTTCTGGATCAGTTCCATCTTCACCTATGTGTTCCTACTTTACGTCTAATGAGGGATACGTAAGACTCAATTCCTCCAATTCTAATTCAAAAGGACAGTTATGAGAAATGGGTTGTTCTTGAGCATGTACCTTTGTAACACTTGACACTTTTAGGTGGAAAAGGAGTGATGGAATGACAAGATTGTCAAGTTCCAAAGGCTCCTATCCATTAAAACATTCTTCTAACTCTGATAGATAATATTCTTCTTTATCCTCCAACTATATAAAAGGCTCCTCCTCAATCTGTATATCCTCTAAACTAGAACATCCTCCACCTTGATATTTTTTTCATTCTCAAAAAATAAATCAGAAATATCAAATTCCTCTAAAAAATCAGATTTTTGAGAATATATAGAGGAAAAAGGATTAGAAAGCCTCTGTATGGTCTTACCCAACTTTTCTATCTTTGAATATGCCTTCGTCTCATGAAACTTTTTATGGCTTGTCATAACATCTAATGATGAATTTGGAAAGATTTTTCCACCTTCCAGAGGTGATACAAGTTCTTGACATGTGTGGCAATTAGGATCATTGTACTCATTAGAATCAGCTAATACACTCGAGAATCTTTCTTCTTCAACCTACACATACTCTTCTATTACTGATTTTTCCACCTTTGGTGATTCAAACTCCTCTGATGGAATTGGGCCAATATGAATACTACATTCTGAATAGGTGGACTGATGGTCCTCCTCATTCAACTATATATTTGTTTCTTGTACAAAACTAGTTTGTTCCACTTGTTTTTGAGCCCCAACTTCTACAAAGGTTTAGGCAGGAATGAAGTTTTCTAAATGTTAAGTTTTACATCCGATTCTTTCAAATTATTTGCATGCTCTTCCTTACTAGTCTTCTTGACAATATACTCTTCCCTTTCACTCATTTCTTGATGATGCTTCTCCCAAAATGGTTTTGGAACTACTAGACGAGGGACGAATGGGGATTCAACTTATTTACTTACCATTTGAGGATACTGGAAGAAATTTAGCTATTTTTCTTGTTGGCCTTTATAGAAAAGAAGGCACTTCAGAAGAATGAGTAATGGAAGATGAAGTAGTGAATTCCATTGCACGAGTAACAACTAGAAGGTTAGGATCATGTGCTTCAATTTGAAAGTACATGGATGGAGACATGGAAAGAGGGTTTTAAGTTGGTAATTTAGGGACCTTCCATTGACAAGATTGACTAACATTACATTTATGAACATCCTTTTTCTTCATCTGTTCTCCAACTTGAGTCATCGTCTTGATTATGAATTGAAGCTTTTGTTGAGGATTAAGCTCGCATGGTATAGGGCCAGTCTAGGGGTATGGAATGTTGAAGCCAACCTTAGTTGCCTTTACCATTTCATTGGTCCTTATTTGTAGCATGTTATACTCTAACTCTCAAATCTTACTTTACAAGTGGTGTTCTTCAGGTGTCGAATAGATTCCAAAATCTACATGACATTGTTATTTAGTGGCCCCCCAATTTGGTGGATAATCAAATCGACCTACATCTTTCTCATGTGGACATGCGTGCTCAAAATGATATTCATCATGAAATTGGTTTGGAGGTGGATTGTAATAGCCTGAAGATGGAAATAACTGCCACTGCTGCAAGTGGGAATGCCACTATGGAAATAAATTCATGATGGCACCACTTCATGAATAGAAAGATGTTGAAGAAAACTATATGGAAATGGTTGTAAGCTAAAATTATGCAACATAGAGAACATGGGTCACTTTTACCAATGGAGTCACCATTTGTGCTTGGGTATGCCTCATAAGGCTAAACTTTAATTAAGATCACAACAACTTAAAGAAATGAAATAATGCTGCAATGAGTGATGTTGAGATGCCTCTTTTCCATATCCTTGAAGGAAACAAGGAAAGTTTGATATGTTGATGATTTCCTTACTTTGAAGAAGCTCATGTCTAAATTATTCTGCTTAAGTGAATACATTGAAACTTGAAATCTAGAGAGATAAAATCACCAGGTACTTTGACTTGTGTAAGTGAGAAGAGAAGTACCAACTCCTTTATCCCACCGGGCATGACAAAAACTATTGTCACCAAAATCACTGCACCCTCTAAATGACAATAATGTGAACAAGAATGTTTAGATGTGATTGGGACAGATGAGATCACCTCTCAAGCTATGGGACTTGGGCTCGAGGTGAACCTTCTAGAGAAGGTCGGCTTCCTCTTCCTAAACTAAGTGTTGTACTACTCCTAGTGTGATAAAAAGGCTATCTAGTCCTATGCTAACATTTTCATGGGATTTTAGGAAAGAGATTTATAGAAATGAAACTATACTAGGGATGGTGATGCACCAAATAAAGTGGTGTTTCTAGACTCAGGAAGGGTTAATTTGAAGAGGGTGTGTGCACCACAGATCAACTTCACCTACTACAACTTAGAGAGGGTACAAAATACCACAGACTAAGAAACATGTCTTCCCTTTGTTAAACTTGATCAGACAGAGCAATATATTAGTTTCCCAGTGAAGAAAGATGAACTTAAGAAGGGTGAACAGACACCACAACTCAACTTCATCAAATACTCCACCGCTCGATCAGAACAAAACTCCAAGAACTTGCAATAGAAATGTGAACTTTCATAGTGTACCTGCAAGCATGAGAAAAGGCACAAGGAAGTATAGAAAGATGAAATGACTGAGATTAGTCACAAAACACACACTTTTATTACTTCAATAACATGCACAATGCATCATACATTCAGAAGAGGCAATGGTTTCCATTACAATCTTGAAGAGGAGGCTTGAAAGTTCTCTCAACACACAAGAACAACTTGCAGAAGAGAGAGGACTCTTGAAAAATTACACTTGCCTAAGATGTCTAACTTTCCAACCTATCTGACTCTGTTTGAACCCACTTGTTGGAACCCCTTGGAATGAGCCTCCAACTTACATTTATAGAAGAAACTGAGAGAGAAGGGAGAAGGAGTCAAATTCCCTTCCTAAATTGAAGGTACATGATGTATCATTCATTACATTTGGTTGAACCACTTTGAGAAGGTTCCATCATGTGTCATTAATGCCCAATTGACATAGTCTTCTCAATTAATTAAAATAATACTTAACTAAAATATTTAAATAAGAATAATAAATGTTATTATTTAAAATATTTAAATAAAAAATATTAAATTAATTAAAGTTTTGGGACCCTTCCGTTGACTAGTTTGCACTGATGGGAAAAAGCCAAAAATGGCCCAACTCAGTGATTGGCTCACCAAGACAACTCACCGAGTTGGGTCTGAGCTCCTCCATGCTATGTGTGCGAGCCGATTCCATTGCCATCACATTGACTGAGATTCCCATAAAATAAACTCCATCGAGCTTATTTTCACTCTTTTCGAGATCCGCAATTTCCTCGAGCCCTTTGCATATGCCGACGGGCTCCTTGTTGGTGCAGAACCATTGACTCAGTGAGCTCTATTATCTCTGACTTGGTGAGCCTGAAACGAAATGATCGAGCTTCACCACTATGGCACTAAGCTCACTTTTCCTTGCTACATCCAACCAAGATAGCTCTCTGCTCAAGCTACCAAAATCATCGAGTTCCCCATCTGCATCAAGATCCTTTCTCATTTTTGCTGAGCTCCAATCACCAACCGAGGCTTATAAGCCATGTATCGAGCTCCCAAAAAATGAGCTTTGTCTTTTACTCCATGATTAAGCACAAGCTCAATACACATTTCTCAAGCTTGAAAAACTAGAGATTCCCTCCATCATGCATTGACTGAGCACTGAGCTCAACACCGAGTTCTGAAATCACACCGAGTCACTTTTCTCTTCTATCCGTGATCAAGACGAGCTCCATCTTCACGCGTTGAGCCCCGAGTTGTAACTTTGCATTGAGGTCAACAAATCTCGACATGAGTCCACTACCGAGCTCATAGTGCATTGAATGGCCAGAGCTCATCTGAGTCTCGATTTAGTTTACTAAGCTCCATGTTGACTCAGGTTTATGATACACTCCTCTGCGAGTCCTTATCATTCACAACTCGTTCAAACTCCTCAAAATCTTCTCGATTGGGCTTGACTCAGGTGTAGAACACTTTGTAATATTCGGTGCTACGTTATTGTTTTGATATTAGAAATAGCTCTTTTGAATCAAATGGGGAAGATTCCTTCATGCATAGTCACCGAAACATCCGAGTTATTTAAGGCCTCAACCTTCTTGTTTCGTGGTCTGTATGTCTTGGATTTCCCACACATGTCAAGCTTCTTTAATGTCTCCTCCTAGCAAGTGTAGAGCTCCTATCCGCCATCTTTCCCACACTATGTTCCTTCCAACAGAATCCTTTGGTAACATTGTTGAACTCCATGCTCGGTTTTAGCCATACTACTCCCCTAAACACATCAACACCGGTGATCTCTCCACATAACTCAATCTCACGAGCTCTGTGTCATCTCTACCTAGTGGTGCATGTTGATAGCTCCTTCAAGTCTTTCTTCACACTGACTATGGTGATAACTCATGGGTGTTGCATTCTTTAAGTTTCCTTACCTCGCGTGAAGCTTCACACTCTTTTTGCGAGACGCTACGGTGTCGCCACAATTCTCAGCACTTGACTCGATCCTCCACCTTGATTTTCTCAGTGATCAACCAACCCACGGAGTTAAATGTGAACTATTCCACCACATTTCCACTTTCTACTCTGAGCTATAACCACCTATGTAACCTATGACTCCCAAAAAAATTATCTCCAAACTCTGAATTCCTAAAACTTCAAATTTCAGAGTTTCGGGCTTTAGAAATATTCAACTCGTTCAACGTTTCTTATCCCAAAATCTCTAAATTTCTGAAACAAATAAATTTGAAGTAAAAACTCCAAAAATGTGACTCAACTCATCCTACCTTGTTTCTGAGATTCTGTAGATGATCCCTTCACGATGGTCTATCAATCAGCTTGAACCCTTTTTGTGAGCACTTCACTTCGCACCACTCTCAATCCTAATTTCTCAGTCCCGCGACGACTCCACAACCTTCATTTCTCACTACCCGAGATCTATCTCCCACCTCGAGCACTCAATTTTCCCAATGCATGCTTCCATATTCGAGCTATCCCCCCATCTGCATCTAACTAATTCGGTCATGGCCGAGCTTACATCCGGTCCTGCTCTCACCACTCATAGTAGCTTCCTTACCAACTTGACCTACCTCATTTTCTCTCCTGAATAGCTTTACCGAACCCTTCTCACTATGAGCTTACATTCTCCTATGGCTCAACCACCCTGTACCTGAGTCATGATCGAGTTAACTCTCCACCATTTCCCACATTATCCATGACTTTGACCTAGATCGGCCGACCAGGCTTGTTTTGCATAGTTTGTGAGGTGAGGCTAACTCTATGCCAAGGCGAACCCATCCTCGAGCTCACTCACATTTCCCATCACCAAAGTCAATCATGGATGCTTGACCTTCATTATAGTCTTGAAATTCCTGAGCATATCCTTTAGCTCATTCTTTACACCATATGATTTGAGCCACGAGCTCTCCCAACTGAGCCTCTCCACGGACCCACCGAGCTCTTCCTTAATTCCACCATAGCGAGCTATGTCCCATATGACGAGCCGAGCCATAACATGTATCACGATATCCTTACCTGTATTTTGGTCCAATCATTCACTGATATCCTTCTTTCTAATGCTCATTTGCTCTACAAATTTTATTTTGTTTTCTACCTGAGCTCAACCTGATTCGGGTTAGGATTCACCTCATGAACACCACTACTATGGGATTTCTTAAAACTCCAAAATGAACTTCCTGGTGCTAACCAAGCTTGCAAACTATGCATTCAACTCCTTCATGAATCCACTGGCCTCTACCACACAGCTCCGAGCTGAAATCACTGAGTTCCTCCTCGAGACTTTCAATGAAGCCAGGAATCATTGAGTAACTAGGCACTCAAATTATCTTCTAATTCTATGATGAGCTTAAAACCTTTACGAGATCATTGATTCACTAAACAACTTGAATCTGAGATTCCACTTACTGAGTTTCTTTGGAATTCAATCTTGGATTCTTTATATAATCCCTGTGCACCGCTCGGTGTGACAATCTAGTAACTTCATAGTCTCGATGCTAAGCAATGTGTAAAAAAATGAGTTACTTGGCCTTATGAGCTCATTTCCTCTGTGTAATTATTGGCTCAGCCTGATATATGTGATCATGAATATGCCTTGGCCATCCTACACTTGCTACAGTAAGCTCTTTGTCAACAATTGATGCTCCAAATTTCCACTATTCATTCTCCTAAACATATTATCGAGCTCTTAATCTAACATGGATGAGTTACCTGATAAATCATTTTATGAGCTCTCCACCAGTTTTAACTCAGAAGCCTAAGCCCTTTCTTATGCGTGTCACAAATCCCATTTGTAACTGAGCTTGGTTTTTGTCTTCCAACTCTCAAGGAACCCTACCACGTCCAAGTTGTACACCCCTCTTCCTCTGAGTAGTGAGCACCATAGCTCACCGAGCCATCCACGAGCTTGTCTGAGCTAATACAACAACTCTTCCTTCTTGTATGATATCGATTTCACATTTGAGTATTCCGCTGAGTTTTCCTGTGCCGATCTCTTGGCTGATCTAACAAACCACACCTATCATCAATGCTACAAGCTCTAATTTAGGTATTTTTCTCACTCAAATATTTCATGTAATTTTCCAAGCACGATCCCTTTTAGATATAGTTTATTATTTTTTATTATTTAAACAAGAGGTGGGCCCTCTAGGTCTGATTTTCCCATTCCAAGACCAACTTGAACCTTCAAGACACGGAAAAGAAGGAACAATACCAGAAGATCGTGAAATAACATACAAGGCTTTCAAGGCTTGTAATTTTAACCTCATTGTCCATTTTTTGCTTAAGGGGTTTAAACATTGACAGTAGTTACCATACTCTTGAGGAGTAAGGAATGTGTCAATATTATAAAGGTGGTACTGCCCTAGTGTGAGGTGTTGAAAAAAAACCTTCTAAGGGATCAATGGTTGATATGTGGGTAGCGAGAATGGATGAATCACTGGACAGTTGGGAAGAAGTACAATTATTTTGTTGAGAAGTAGATGGGTTGGCTAATGGGTTAGCTGTAAAAGCTACGAAAACAATGGGAATAGAGGAGTTAGTTGTTGAAGAGATAGTGACAACATTGGTGGATGAGGAAATGGCTGAAGAAGAAGTGGTAGTGGTGGGAGATTCCTTTACTGGTATAAAGACATCATTGGATTGATATAAAATGTTACAGGTCTTGAATGGTGAAGGGTCATCTAAAATTTTATAATTGTGCCCTTCATGCTTGAATTTTAAATAATGGTGTAAGGTTGAAGGAACAAAACCCATGGCATGAATCCAGGGTTGGCCAACTAGCAATGTTGTATTGGAATTCCCCTTATAGACACTTGTATTTTGATCAAAGCACTATTACTCCTAATATTGTGCTAACTATCCCCTTCCTTACAAATTAAGGACACCTCGTTAAATATTCTCCTCTAAATCACCGTTTACGAAATTCTTTTGGTCATATTTCTCCTATAAACCAATTAATGGGGTTAATATAGTCCCTTATTGGCTAAAATTTCTTCTCATCCTCTTCTATACCACTTTTAGTAACTTCCTAGACTATCAATCCATTCCATTGAATTGATTAGACCTCTAAAAACTCTCTCAAAACCCTGATTCCTCTCCAAACATGATTAACTAGCCTAAACCTAGTTTAACTAGCCTTAACCATGATTAACCTCTTCTAAACCTAGTCAAAACTTACTTTGACTCACTAATCAACTTCTTGACTCCCTTTTAGTCCCACATGCACCAAAATTCCCCCACTTTCCCAAATATAAAACTATAAATAGCCCACTACCCCCATCTCATTTATAAGAACTCTCCTTCTTCCTAACATAAACTATAGCATTTTGCTTAGGGTTAGAGCTTATTTCATTTATTCTATTAAGCTATTGATTTTTCCATTGCACTACACACCAAGCATTGAGTAAATGAGAAGAACCATTGGCCTTGAAGCCATTAATGGTGAGCTCCCATTCTCATAATCACAAATTGATTGCTTAAAATCCTTACTAGGTTCATTTGTAAAGCTTTCAAGAGTAGAGGATTACTAAATATGTTATAGTTTCTTGTTTCTTTCAATATTAATGTATGCAAAGTGATGAATCCTTGTTTATCTCTTATTTGATGGTCCACTAACAAGTTTTGATAAGAGCATTTGGGGTTTCTTTAGAGATTCTTTCCCCATGTTCATGGCTTTTGTAACTTTTTACTAAACACATTTGGCATGCCCGGTGGGACATGAAGTCCATCCTCCATTAATGGGGTCATTTTGAAGATTTATTTCAGTTTCTAACTTTTTACATGCTTTTGTGGGCTGAAATATTTTTCCTTGGGCCTTTTAGCTTGTTTTTATGTAGTTAACCCTCATTTTCATTCTTCTTTATTAATTTTATGCTAGAAAGTACATTTAATGGCTAAATTCTAACCTGTTGACACTTTTAAAATTTCATTTTTTGTGTTTTTGGTGGTTTTTTAGGTAGACGTGCATACACATTTTTGTCAATGTAGGAACATTCAGACTATTTTTTTTAACATAGGGTCACAGACACCTAAAACCATGTGCAAGTACCTAAAAATAGGCACACATGCCTAACTCATCGTGCACATACCCTTCTGCGAGCACACACACCCTATAACATGTCAATTTTAATAGGTGCGTAGGCACCCAAACCCACGTGCAATTACCCTATGTATTCTTAGCCCTTTATCAAATTTTTTTACCAGGTGCACACACGCCCAAACCATTAGACATATACCCTTTTGCTGGCACAAGCATCCCTTTTCCAGTGCACACGAACTGTCATAGCTTTTACCATTTTCCACTCCCCTAGTGTAGGCACCTATTCCCTGGCAAGGGCACACTCATGTTAGCGCAGACATCTCTCAGGTGGTGCAAGCACTCTACAGAAACTCTAGGTTTACACAAAGGGGTGCATGCACCATAACCCACGTGCACATACCCAAAACGGTGCACATAGACCTTGAAGGGGGTGCATGCATCTCTGTTTGATCTAGATTTTTTGATATGATTTTTAGTGCTCCTCGTTTTGGTCATATATTTTATTTCTATCATCAAACTCCCAAAGTTCCCTAAAGACCTCAAAAAATGCAAAATACTAAAACCGTTGAAAAAATGCTAAAAATAGATTTCTGGAAATTTTGGATTTTCATGGCTTTCTAACTTTCTCGTAGTGTTTTGATAGTGGTTTACAAGTTTCTTTTCCTTCATATTATTTTGCTAACTTAGTTAAGTGTTCATACTTTTCATTTGTAGGTGTCCTTTGAAACATGTATGCTCTTCCCTCACACCTTCGAGGTGATCTTGGGAATAAAAACGTTTCAAAAACCTTCTATTTTTCCTCCAAAACACTTCAATTTAAGCTTTAAAATGGATTAAAGTTCAAAGTTTGTTAAAACAAGTTTCTTTTTGAAAAAAAACTTAAAGTATTATTTTCCTTAACTTGTTTTAGTTGATTTTTTCACGTTGTGTATGCTCTTCCTTCATGCCATTTTGACAATCCTAGGAATAAAAAACAATGTGCAAACTCTCTTTCTTATTTGATGGAAAATTACTAACTCCTTGCTTGTAGGGCCTAACACTTTTCTAGGAAAGAAGAAGTAAAGAGAAAATAAATATCTTCTAATACACATGTTTTCATACAGGTTTCCAAACAGTGTGCTACTTAAGACCATATGAATTTAAGCAAGATAAAATACACACCATTTCACTTCACATTGTATTGCAGGTTTCAGAAAAGGATATGTCCCTATCCGCTTAATTGGAACATAACCCCTTTCGCATAAAGCCTTAAGCTATGGTAATGGGGGTGGTCCCAGGAACCTGAAAGTAATCCACCACTAAGTAGCGTCGTGGATGAAATAGGAAGCGCTCTACTTACCCACTTGACTAGATTTTACATTGCAAGTTAGAGTCAAAGTTTTATGTATCGTAACCCCAGTGATGGTACAACTGAATGCACTAGTTGTTCATTATATTATAAGGGGGTAAACTAAAGCCGAGATACTCCCAAATTAGTCATTGTGAATTTATGGGTAAATCGAGCTCACTTCTACACAACTTGTGACACCTAGTTGATAGATCTTATTAAGGAGGCCATTCTATCTTGGAGCCCACTTTGCTAGTCTGATGTCATGTTAAACCATAACGAAGTGAAAAATTACTTCGAGTCTGAACCTTGTTTCTCAAACAAGGCAAAGAAACCACGCAAGTTTGATCTAAGTTTCTTTAATCATGGAATTAAACGAAGTCTCACTTAGCTCAATTTCATTCTCACCTTCGGACGAGATGAAACTCTACCCAAGTAGAGCTTATTTTATTTTCATCTTTTTGATCTATACCCTTGAATTCTCACTTCCCATTTGAGATGAGAAGGAGGCATACCTTGTGCATCCCATCAAAGATAGTACGTGCCACTTTTTTGTCCATTTATTCCCATCCATGTTTATGGGTGGGTTGTTAAACATCTAAAGTGTGCAAGTATGTTTTTGTATCTTTGATAGTCCTTTGATCTTGATGTCAAGATCTTCTTCACTATTGTGATTTTGTTACATCATTTATCTCTCCTTAAGTTGATGTTTTTTTCTCGCATTCTAGTCACACAATATTGGTACTTACGTTGTGTTTTCAATTTCTTGAGAACTTGATATAAGTCCCTTTATTGTGCGGTTATGCTGCTCGCACAACTAAAAAATTATTGTTATACTCATACTTTGTTTTAGTTTTGATGTTATCTAAGTATTTTTAGGGTATCCACACTTCCTTATATATATTGAAATAACGTCATCTTGATACTAAACACCTTGCTTACTCGGTTAATGTATCAGGGATAGTGTTCTTACGCTATACATACTTGCAACTTCTATTTTTAAGAAAACTTAGTTTTTCATCGGCATTCGAACTAGTTTTGGTATACCTCATCAAGAGATTGCACCAATACCACTTTAATATTTAGGCCTTGTTTATAATTCTAACTTAACCTACGTATTGATACGATATTGTCACTATCTCTATTTGACCCTTCACTAGAATCAAAAGTTAGGGTATAGGCTTGGTAGAATGAAAATATTCGAGTTGATCATTGCATTTTGAGTGTTCATATGAGTGTTATTTTGAATCATAAAAAACAACTACATATCATTGCTTCTAGAACACACAAGGTTATTTCAACATCACATCAAATGACTTACACAAACTTATGGCTAGGTTTCACACAAAATTTGAAGACATTTAGATGAAACCTTTTATAAATTTGACTAGTGATGCCTAGAATCACGAAGATGGAGTCTAAAACCAAAAGATCAGACTTAGGAGAAAAATCCTTTTGAGTCCTGGTTTAGCAAAAACACAACTTAGCACCTCTCTTTTTACAGAGTCAAGGACATAAATCCATTAATTGATCACAACAGAGAGGATTTTGACTCTTCTAAAGAACAACATCAATTAGACCTAGGTCATTTTGACGAACTTCTTTATTACAACACAAATCAAGTACTCACAAGAGTATTAGAATTAGGGGATAATCTTCCACATGAAATTGAAGTTGAAACCAAGGTCATTTAATCCTAAAACTAAAGAATGAAGGTACCTCTTAGACATGGATAACCCCTTTGACGTAGGGTATGCTTATAATCTTCTGGGGAAACATCATAACACCTTTGAAGGAGACCCATCCAAGCCACTTGGTGATCCACAACGACCTTATTACAAGGCTTCATGAAAAGTGAAGATTGAGCGCAAGGCCTCAACCACCTCCCAAGTTTGATGAGGAAGAGGATCCTTTAATTGAAGAAGAGATCTTGAAAATGAGCCAAAAAATTAGCAAACTTAGGCTCTTTAAGTAGGAACATATACAAAGACAAACTCAAAATGAAATCTAGTGATTTCCCACTTTGATTTTGTATAGTGACATGACCTTTAAAGTTGCTAAGGCATAAAGACCAATGTCAATGACCAAAAAACAACTCATTGAATAAGAATTAAAATCAATGAAAGACACACTTACTATGCTACAAGAGGGAACCATAGGACATAGTAAGAAAATATTTATATGAGGAACTATGACCTTACCCCTTTGATAAGGACATGTTGAAGCAACCCTTCCCAAAGCACTTTTCTGTTGCAAAAATTTGATAAATATAAAAGCAAAGGTGATCCTTGTGATCACATCAAAGAATTTTATAAAATTCTCAATAACTTCTTAATACAACTCTTCCCTCACAGCCTAGGGGCACTGGGATTGGAATGGTTCTTTAGCATACCCAAGGGCTCCATTACAACGTGTCCCTCGCTAGCAGAAAATTTTGTATGAACTTATTCATACGACATGGAAAATGATATCATAATAAATGACCTCTGTAATGCAAAGAAGAAAGCCCAACGAGACATTTACAAGATTTTTGCAATGATGGTGAGGGTTAGAAATTCATTTCCCTTGTGCCTTGCCTGAAAAAACAACTAGTAAGCATATTTGTGCCTAACTTAAACCCAAAGATAGCCTTCTATTTATAAAATACACATCGGATTTAAATTTGAAGAACTTATAGAGAAGGGAAATCAAATTGAAAAGGCCCTCATCGTAAAGGCAACACTTAAAACTAGTTGTCAAAGAAAAACATGAAGCAAAAATCCTTAGATAAACCAAAAGTTATTCAACAAAAAAAAACATGTCATTGGTGATGGCATTACGTGTTTGATCAAGAATTTCGCGCTTGTTACCTGTCTAAGTTAATGCACCAAAAATAAACACAAAAAACCTTGAAAAACTCTAATGAAAATTGATACCTGATGGACAAGATCTAAAGATGTAGACGGATAAGGAAGCCGATGTAGATAAGACAGGCGCACACGAGTAATTCTGCACAGTAGATCCAAGTAAACCTGCGAGACACTGATACTTGATAGAAAAAGACCATGTTAAAAGATATTTTAGGTGGACTACCCGAAGAAGCGGGTCCGGGAAGCGATAAGCTCCCTTGACGGATGTCAGTCCACGTTTTCAATTAAGTAAAGAAGTATACATGATAAAAGATGTACGTACAAGACTAGATTTTCTGATCAAAGTAGTAAACAGAATCTAAACAACAGACATAAAGCAACAGAAAACAGGGAACTGTTGAAAATAAAGCTGGATTTGTGTTACCTGTGTCTTTTTACCTGTCCTGCAGGGTATGATCGACGTCGATTATGTAGAATCGGTGTCGACTGGTTAAAATCGGCGTCAACTGATGTAAATCAGCGTTGACTGATATAGATTAGCGTCGATCCGAGACAAAGTGTGAGAAGATTTTGAAATCAGAAAGTGAAGGCCAGATCATCAACGTCTGCTGGATCTGCAGAAGCCGGAGAGATACTGGCAAGGCTCAACCTGTGCTGGATGCAGAGAACAGAGTCACCAGAAAATCAATGGAGACGTGTGATATTGATGTGATAAGAGCAGAGTAATGGTGCTCCTCTCAGGGATTGACTTGGACAAGATCCACTCTCATTCGATAGATAATGTTTCACCACT
Organism: Taxus chinensis; assembly: GCA_019776745.2. Taxonomy (NCBI): domain Eukaryota; kingdom Viridiplantae; phylum Streptophyta; class Pinopsida; order Cupressales; family Taxaceae; genus Taxus; species Taxus chinensis. The sequence continues at coordinate 831,201,886 of CM034146.1, forward strand.
TGATGCTAAAAATATCTCTCGTTCTCTCTCTTACAATCTGTGTCTCTGCGTCACGATCTGTCTCTCTCTATGTTCCTTCCAGAACTGAGTTCTGGGCTTCTATTTTATAATCGGCACCCAGCTCCGAAAAATCGCCGTCGACCGAGTACCGGTTGGCACCGATCACGGAATAGACTCTCGAGACGGCCAAAATGAGCGATTTCTGGGAAGATAAGAGTGATCCCTCTCCACCTTAAATACGGGAAATATCCTGCTTTGGGAGGAGGAGAAATAGGGGGGATATATGGATAGAATAGATATGAGGTAGATAAGTGGTTAGGATACATGTGAAAAGGTGTAATTAAATAGTTAATATTTAATTACTCACGGGTAAAACCTAATGGGGTGAATTAAACTTAGGATAGGTGTTTAAATCCCAAATTGAATAATATCCCAAGGGGATAGTGGTGATATAAAACGTGCCCCTAGCTTTACCTGAGAGGGAAAACGTGCACGAGGGACACCAAATTGGATAATCAATTTTAGGTGTCTACATTTTACCCCCTTTTTTGTCAAGTAACTTGCGATAAGCAAGGTTGTGAGACAAAAACAAGGAGGTGGAAGAAAGGAATAAAAAGTGATGATGCGATCCCCCTCAAAACTAGGGATGGGATGGGTGATAGAACAAACGATCCCAAGTTTGAAAAAGGTAGATGAAAATGCAAGAAGCCCCAGCTAGATGTCCGAAGTAGACCGGATCATTAATGACACACAAAAATAAATAAAGATGGTAGCAACCTAAGAAAACTCACATCGGTAGTAGGGCAGACTAGATGGTCTCCTCATGAGACGACGTTAGTACCTACAGACTCATGAGTGTAAGGAGGGCTGCAAAATAGTTAGCATTTAAAGAGAGAAACATTGGTAGGGGACAAACCAGACGGTCTACAAAGTAGATGACGTTAGTGCCTATAGAACCCGTTAACTCTAAGCTGCCAAAAAAGTACGAGTGCCCCACGCAAAGGGAACAAACTCGAAAATGGACGGTGATATCGAAAACATGTGCCAAAAGGAAACATTCAGCGCACAATAATGACCAGATAAATAAGCCAAGCATCAACACTATGGCAAAGAGATATAGAAAAATCGGCGGGGATCACAAATAATCGGCGTCGACCTAAATAAATGGCACCGGACCAAAAAAAAATCGGGCGCCGACTCGTTCATATAGCACATATTAAAATATGTGAACGGAAAATGTGAAATGATTTATTTACACTGTGATGATTGATTCAGAGAGAGTCAAAAATTGGATTTGAGCACCATGGAAGCCTCTGGAAGCGGTCAGAAGTGGAGGAGGACATGACCTAGGGTAAGTGGTTCTTCTTGAACCCGCTTGTATTTATTTTTGTTTTGTTTTGTTTTTTTTTTTTTCCATTGTGCTTGGTGGGAGGCCAAGGTGTGTTTAACCTCTGCCACAGCAATCGGCATCGATTTATATAATTGACGTCGATTTTATGTAGGCGGCGCCGATTAATATTAATCGGCATCGACTATATGTCAACGACGCCGATTAGATAGACTTTAATCAAAATTTGTTTTGGATGTTCAGATTTGGGTAAATATGAGGCTAATATTGCTCTTGATGTCGTAGATGCAGGCATGAGAGGTACTACACATGAGGGATGTGATTCCTGAGCTATTGGAGACCATTCTCCCTAACGTCACTGACACAGATTGGCAGCATTTAGAGTTAGCCGGGCTCGGGGGCTTTAGGTACTACAAATGAGTGCCGCGAGATGTAGGGTTGATACGAGCACTAGTGCGATGATGGGATAGCTAGACTTGCACTTTTTGGTTCAGGAACGGGTGAGATGACCATCACCCATGAGGATATATATAGGATTTTGAGACTGCCGATCACTGGGAACCCGATAGAGATTACACCATGAGAGCAGTAGCAGAGGGCCCTAGTTCGATTGTATGGAGACAGGGCAGACGATTCAGAGATAGGTGTCCGGGGGTAGTGCGGATAGCCTCGCAGTATAGACAGGATAGTCCCAGGAGTAGACGGATAGTGTTGATTCAGATGGCGATATCCTATTTTGCTCTACTAGATTGCATTTGTGACATCCTGCAGTTCAGACAGGTGTTTTCTTTTGCCGATACCTTGATAGCTTAGATATATCATGAGTTATGGATGTATACCACTGGCCAGAGGATAGGTATCGATGTCAGTTTTGTGATCCATTACCAGGCATATGAGCATATAGCAGTGATTAGGCCATCCGGGCTTCCTTAGATGCCAACAGCAGTGGGAGCTATTGATTACGGATTCTGGTGATGGCGGGCCGATATGGCCTCGAGAGATACAGGTAGATCTGTAGATTGGTATACCATTCATTTCAGGACGCTGACACCAGAGCAGGTCATTTGGAGGACCATATCAGGTATTTTCGACATGGGCTGGTCAGGATGCTCACCTGGTGGGATTGAGACGGAGCAGGGTGGTTAGGGGCCGCATGCCTGATATGTGGGAGCACGTCCTGTTTATGTAGGTATTGAGACAGTTCGGCCTAGTACAGACAGTGTCGACTACTTACAGGCCTTATAGGTGAGATAGCAGAGAGACTGATCTGTCGATTTTGATCTCGGCAGATCCATTGAGAGAGGCCCCACCCTCCACAGACAGTGATGATGATGCCAGAGTAGATGATGTCTATGCAGCATGGTATGCGATAGAGCTACCCACGACACCTTCCAGCATTTATAGATGCCGATGAGGAGGATATGGCTACAATGCTGGAGAGACTGGAGGGAGAGCACACCACCCTGACACATACACACTAGGTGGCTCTCGAGGAGATCAGAGCTTTGACAGCAGAGAGGGATGCCTTGATTTTGGAGGAGAGATACCGCTCGCCAGGAGCGAGATACAGCAATCCAACAGAGGGATCACTATCATCGATATAGGGAGGCCCTCAGGGCCAAATATGGGGAGACAGGTACCATGTCAAAGTCTGGGGCACAGGGCACGACCATAGGAGGGGCATCACCAGTAGCACCAGCAACGCCACTACAAGCACCTGGTACCATGAGCTTGAGTACATATCAGTCTCTCCTCGCTGAGGTGAGATACTACAAGGATGCCCTAGTGCAGCATGCCCAAGATGTGCCTCAGTACCGAGCGAGGAGGGAGATCAGTGACGGCCACAGTGAGCGGGGCATCAGAGAGAGGGAGCACTGGGAGAGACTGAGGTGGGCAGAGGCCTCTAGCAGCCAGGTTCGTCTAGCTCGATAGGCGGGCGACCAGGAGAGACAACCTGGTCCAGAGGAGGGTGGAGGAGATAGTGTCCTCCACGCATCATATTTTATGATATAGGGAGTGATGTATTTTGTATCAGTGTAGTGATGTAGCCTTGATTGGAAGGCATTGTATAGATGGCTTGATTGAGAGCCACCCATTTTTTGTTGTACAGACACTCATGTATATATATATATATATAGATTCATCATTTCCTTTGTCATATGATTGTTCTCCTGCTTTTAATTTTGATTATACATGGATAGATGTAGCGTAATTGTGATGGATGTAGCCATATGCTGAGAGATGATAAATAGATGTGATTGGGATGAACATAGACATAGAGGATAGATAGACGTGATGTAACTTGATGCGATTGATATGTGGATTTAATTTTGATGAAAAATAGATATAGATAGGTGTAGTGTAACTTGGATGTACATATTTTTAGATGTTTTGATGGATAGATGGATAGATGGGATTGATAGATTCGATATGTTTGAGATGTTAATTTTTTTTATTTTTTATTTTGATGAAAATAGATAGGCAGATCCACATGTGTTGACAATACATGCTTTGATATGTCAAAGTAGATAAGATGAAATTAAATAGATGATAAATTTTGATTAAATTAACATGTGAAATGTCAATTTAACTAGATGAATAAAAAATAATAATGGGGAATACTCTCTGCGAGAGCCAAGGATGTAATGAAAATGACCTTGACTAGAAATAAAGGAAATACACCCAGATAAGAAAAAAAATGATAAGCTGGACTCCCAACCGACCATAAATAGAATCTGGATAGGAAACCAAAAGATCATGCATGCAAGGCCCTATATGGGGTTAAAATAAACCTGACAGCTAACTAGCCGCAAACCAGATTTAGGAGGGAAACAGAAGGAGCAGTAAGTAGGTATCTGGTCGAAATTTACAAGGGATAGAATAGACGTTCATACTGGGAAAATAGGATTCTCCATATGATCGACAAAAGGTCTTATATCTCAACTTCATGATTTCCGGCAGAAAAGCAAACTGATCAATGCGGGAAGTTTGCTAGATATGGAAAGGACTGATCAATACGGGAAGTCTTCCAGTGATGCTAAAAAGTGTATAAACTGACTGAAAGGTTGATCAATGCAAGAAGCCTTGAGTATTCCTTTGAGAAACAGCCGTCCTTCAAGGGAGCGGTCTGTATTTTGAATTTTAATGATAGCCATCCTTCGAGGGCATGGTCTATATCTTTTTAATTCATTTGATTGTATGGGTAGTTGTCCTTCAAGGGATCAGTCTATCCCCCCCTTTTTTTTTTTTGAAATTTTTTTGGAAGAAGCTGAGTTTAGACCTAGATAGATCAAATAGAGGGGAAGAAAAACATATAAAGAGTATGCACTTATGCCCCGAGTAGATTCCGATTAAGATAAGCACTTGGGACAAAATGAAATGGTGATTAAGGTGTTCCTACCATGAGGAGAAACATATCCAGAAGAAAAATGCTATGAGTAGAGCCACGATACTCATATTTAAGGTAAAAAAAAGACAATAGGCGGAGAACCACATAATTTTTGAATCACCATGAAAGTATATGACTGGGTTGTTAGACGGATGAAAGATCTGTCTTGCGACTAGATTTGTGTAAGATAGATTTTAACAGTAGAAGGGCCGTAGATGCAAGGCATTAAGAGGTTCCACTTCAGGTATACCATCCATAGAAGATAGATGATAAGCCCCCGACCCATATTTATGAGTGATAACGTACGGACCCATCCAGTTGGGATCAAACTTACCACGCTGACTCCTTTTGAGTGTAGTAACGTTTTGATTTTCTTTAAGAACAAGATCACCAATTTTTAAGTCACGGTGCTGAAAGTGCTTGTTATAAGCATGCTTGACACGCTCAAGATAGACTTGATGATGTTCAAGAGCGTTGAGACGCTGCTCATCTAATAATTCAAGTTGTGCTAGACGATTTTGACGATAGTCCTCATCAGAGACAAATTCTCTAAGAGAAACACGGAGAGATGGGATTTGGATTTCCAAAGGAAGAACAGCCTTAGACCCATAGACGAGAGAGAAGGGAGTGAGCACCAGTAGGAGTACAAATGCTAGTCTGATAAGCCCAGAGAGCAAAAGGGATGTGTAAATGCCAATCCCTACCAGCTCGACTAGTTACCTTTGCGAGGATATTACGCAAGGTTTTATTAGAAGCTTCGGCCTAACCATTAGCTTGAGGATAGTATGGAGAAGAAAAGCTGAGTTTGATATTGAAAGCGTCACAGAGGTTCTACAAATCAACGTTTTTGAAAGACTTACCGTTATCTGTGATGAGTTTGTGTGGAACACCCAAGCGAAAAATGATGTGTTGATAGACAAAATCAACTATGGGTTTAGCTTTTGTTGAAGAAAGAGGGATAGCTTCCACCCACTTAGTAAAGTATTTAGTGGCAGTAATGATAGAATGATGACGCTGTGAAGAATGGGGATTGATGAGACTAATGAGATGAAGACCCCATTGTGAAAAAGTCCACAAATCCGATGTAGGTTGTAAAGCTTGACTAGGGATATGTGTGAGATTGGAATGTTGTTGACACTTGACGCACTTCTTAGTGTATTCACAACAATATCGATTAAGAGAAGGCCAATAATATCCCAAATGTAAGATGCATTTATCTATGGCCAAGCCACTAAAATAGCCACCACAGATATCGTCATGGACCTCCTGGATAGCTTTAGATGATTCAAGGGTTTTGAGGCACCGAAGCAAAAATAACATCAAAGCCGCGTTTGTAGAGGATCCCACCTAGAATAGTATAGCGATTAACGCGTAGGATAAAAGATATTCTACCATTGGAAGTCAGATATGGAGGAAGCACCGAATGAGATAGATAATCAACGATCTGTTGATACCACTCATCCCGAGTATGGGTTGTGACAACATGGATTGAAGTTAATTACCTAAGATGAGATGGTTGATCTAATCATTGCACAGCCACATAAAGTCGCAAGTCCTCGGTAAAAGGTGGGATAAGTGAGGCTAATGAAGCCATTGTATCTGCGAATCAATTCGCAGTGCGAGGAATAGCTTGGATAGTGAATTTATCGAAAGATTGGAGTTGAATGAGAATGATATCATGATATTTTTGAAGGATATCATTCTTGCATTGATAGACACACGTGACTTGATTAACAATGAGTTCAGAATCACCAAAGATGTCAATATGACGAGCGCCGAGATTAATGGAATTTTGAAGACCTAAGACAAGAGCTTCATATTTAGCCATATTATTGGTGCACTCAAAGTTCAATTTGTGTGTGACTGGGATAGGCGTACCCGAGGGAGGAATCATCACGAAACCTGCACCTCCCCCTTGCTAGCATTTGGATCCATTAAAGAAGAGCTTTACTTTAAATGGAGACAGACCAAGATCAATTTGTTAGGTATATTCATCGGGGAATTGAGCAAGGGGGACTTGAGTGTCCGGAAGAGGAGCATCAGCTAATTGATTTGCAATGACTTGACCCTTGATAGACTTTTGCGGGATAAACTCGAGATCAAACTCTGTCATAAGCATGAGCCAACAAGTGATACGATCATTGTGGTAAGGCTTCGCATGAATTGTCTTGAGTGGATTGACACTTGTGACAATGTAAGTTTTGTGATTAAGGAGGTAATGACGAAGGTTAGAAGTTGCGAAGAAGAGAGTACAACACATCTTTTCAGCTTTGGAATAATGTGTTTCATACTCATGGAGGGTGCGACTGATGTAATAGATAACTTGTTCTTTACCGCAAGCGTCCTGATGTGGATCATAGGCTCCCAGAGCATGGTCAGTCATAGAGATATAAAGATAGAAAGGCTCCCCCTTGCGTGGAGGTGTAAGCACAGGTGGAGAAAGAAGATAAGCTTTGAGATCATCGAAGGCCTTTTGGCAATGTTCATCCCATTCAAAGTGAACATTCTTACGGAGGAGATGATGAAAAGGTTGACAACGGTCCGACAATTGTGAGATAAAATGACGCACTGATTGAAGACGTCCTTGGAGACTGTGGAGTTGTTTTAAGTTAGAAGGGGGAGGCATCTCAAGGATAGCTTTTATTTTTGTGGGGTCTACTTCAATACCCCTAATGGAAATAATAAAACCTAAAAGTTTACCAGTGAGAACGCCAAACACGCACTTAGATGGATTTAGATGAAGACAAAAGTGGATAAGCCTCTCAAAGAGAGGTGCAAGAATGAAAAGATGATCCTGACGACGTTTGAATTTACCGAGGAGATCATCGATGTAATCTTCCATATTTTTGTGTAAGAGATCATGGAAGATGTAGGTCATTGCTTGCTGATAGGTTGCTCCTACATTATTAAGACCCGAAAGGCATGACACAATAACAAAAGGTCCCCCAAGGAGTTATGAAAGAAGTCTTATGTTGGTCTTCTAGTGTGATGAGAATCTGATTATACCCAGAGAAACCATCCATAAGAGAAAGCATCTCATGACCCGCAATTAAATCCACGAGTTGGTCGATATTAGGTAGAGGAAAGTCATCTTTTGGACAAGCAAGATTAAGATCCCGAAAGTCGGTACAAATTTGAATTTTCCCAGTAGCTTTAGTTACTGGTACTCGCATTGGAAACCCATTGTGGATAATCGATGGGTTGGATGAAGTTAGCCGAGAGCAAGCACTGCAATTCTTCTTTAACAAGAAGGGCTACTCTAGGGTGCATTTTATGCAATTTTTGTTTAACCGGTTTGATGTCGGGAAAGGAGTAACGATATTGTGGACCACAATATCGGGATCGAGTCCTGGGCATATCCTCATATGCCCAAGCAAAGGCTTGATGATGGTTGGAAAGAAAAGTGGTAAAGTCTCCTAACTCCTGTGGATTAAGGGATTGGCCGGCCTTAATGATGCGAGGGTCTTTAGAAGTCCCTATATTTAGGTCGACAATGGCTTCGTTGAGAAGCGTAGACATGTCAGAAGGAATGGTTTTAGGAAGATAGGAATCCTCTTCCCCCCAAATAGGTGAGGACAGAATCATCATCGGCACAGTGGATATTGTTGATAGTAGGAGAGTCGTCTCCAACTATTTCAGGGAAGATTAACGGTATGGAAGTGGACCTGTCATTAGTCTTATAGTCTAGTGGCCCTAAGGAAATGGTATTGACTAAAAAAAAAAGTTAGACGGGATGGAAATGGTGTCGTCCACATCGAGTGATGCTTATAACTTAGCGGGAGAAGATGGTTCCTCAATAGGAAGAGGCTCATCGAGAATAGTGACGGTGGCTTTTGAAAGAGGTTTAAATCCTAAGCCAAATTTTTGATGTGGCTTGAGAGTTGGAATGGATGCGAGGTCATGCACACCTTGTTCATATTTACCTAAGCCAAAGCCCTTCCACGCGCATCGATATAAATAAGTTTTTGCAAACGTGGGATTCTGTAGACAATCAAACCCTATTAAATAAGGTTTGGTCCTAGGAGGAGAATCCGGGCGATAGTGAGGCGTGTCAAGACCATCGTAAATGAAATTAGTCTATTGATTGGGCAGACCAATGGTGACGATGCGACCAAGACCTGGCTGATATTCAAGTTGTTTGTCTGGTCTACCATACTCAGTAGGTTTGAGATAGGTGTTAAAAGAAAGGAGAGGAAGCTCTCCTATTGAGAAACACTGCAATGTCTCTTATAAATTTTGTACATCCAGTAGTTTGGTTGCAGGCATGGAAGAAGATGAGGCCCCGTCAGGAGAACAGGTATTTTCCTTTAGAGGGGCAGACCCTGTGGTCATGTCGCATTGTACGGAAGGAAAAGGATCTCCTGGATGAGTATAGATTTTTCCCTCATATTGATATTTTAAGCATCGATGGAGGGTGGATGGGACACAATGCATTTCACAAATCCAGGAGCGTCTGAGGATCATATTATAGTGGAATTTCCCTTCAACAATGTAAAAGAGTTCGTGAAGCAGCTTCTTACCTACTCGAATGGGTAAGACCACAGTTCCTAAAGTAACTGCTAGCTGATCGTTAAATGATTGAAGGACAAAAGGCGGGGGTGACACTACATTCTTTGGTAACTTAAGTTGCTTGAATGTGTGTGAGGAGATGACGTTGAGTGCAGCACCACTGTCGATCATAATGCGTTTTAATGTAGTGTTGTCGATTTGGACTGTGATAAAGAGGGGAGCCTCCAAATCCTCGGAAGAAAGGGAAGGAATTTCCGAATCTTCAAAAGAAATGGCAGTTGATGGTCTATTCAATCCAAAAACCATCTCGAAGGGCTGGGGCTCATCTGAATTCACTATGATGTGATGTATATTATCAATCAGAGCCTAGCGATGTTGCGGAGAGGATTGAATGAGGTCAAAAAGAGACATTTTGACCGGAGCCTGGGTGAGTTGTTTCATAACACTCTCCTCAACTGACACGGGAATTTGAGCCCGAGGTGCAACACAAATAGAGACCCAAGGTCTCGGGGTTAATGAGGAAGGAGGAACTCCTTCGGGGGGTAGAAATGACAACCCGTGGTCGAGATGCTGTAGATGAGGATGGATTATCATACTGTTGGGTTTTAGTGGTGATATGAATTGTGTCGATTTGAGAAGGTGGAAGAGCATTTGGAGTGGAATCACTAGAAGTAGAGGTCTGAGTAGATCGTTGGGGCTCAAGTGGAGCTAAGATGACATGAGATACTTGTTTCTCCTCCTCTAGAAAAAGATCACTTTCTTCTAAAAGGCTGTTGACAATAGGTTGAAGAGCTTTACATCCCTCAGTATCATGACCCGGGGTACGGTGGTAAGCACAAATTAAATCAGAGTTAAACCAGGTAGGTTTAACTCCTTTAAAGTTATAGGGTTTAATTAGAGGAAGAGATATGGATGAAGATTGGATAAGTTGGCGAAGGATTTTAGTATAGAACCCGGTAGACAAAGGTGAGGAAAGAGATGATGAAGGTGCATCTTTCACTTTAATAGACTGCCGAGATAAAAGAACCTGCATGTTAGGTTTGACAGTCTTTTTAGGGATCATCTTGTTTTTTTGGACATCTGGAGGAGTAGCCTTGGGCACTTGAGATGGAAGTAAGTGAGACATGATTGATTTTGGTGGAGGAGCCCCTAAAATAGATTTTGAAGATGATGGAGATGTGACAAGTGTTGTGGTCTTCAGAGATAAGGGAGGCTGCTTGGTCGAGACTAATGATGATTTAGATGAGGGAGAAGCTTCCAAATTAGGTGTAATCGGAGGAACAGAGGGTGCCCTGGTTTTTGGTAACGAACATGATGATTATGATAAAAAAGGTGACATATTTTTAGCAGGTAAGTCCACTTTTCGAGGTGTTGGTGAAGAATGTGTTGTAGAAGAAGATGATGGTTTTGATAAGTGTGTAGAAGAAGACGCCTTCTCAGTGGACAAATCCAATCTTTTATAAGGCACAGAGAGAGATTTCTGTGGAAAAGCACCAAGAGTCTTGATGGTTCAAAATATGGGCTTTCCTTTTTCAGGGATGGTGACAATTTCAACCACATAAGGTGATTGTAACCTTTTCGGGGGAAGCAAATGGGGAGGTACTGATGACACAACGTTAGATTTTAGTTGTCTCGGTCTAAGTTCAGTAACCGAGTGTATAGGTGTCAATGCTACTTCTTTAGATTTCCCCTTAATAGGAAAAGTAACATTTGTGATGGAAGAAGTGAGTGATGAAGAAGTAGTTCCTTGTGAGGGAACTATTTCTGGTACAGTAATTATGGGTGAAACTCCTGTAGGAAAGGAAATAGGAAGAGTCAAAATCGAAGACACTTCCGTCGAAGTTGGCACAACTATAGGTACGTTCACCAATGGCATAGTCAAAGTAAAAATGGGAGAAACAGAAGTAGATGTATCCGTGGTGGAAACTCGAAGGGATGTAATTACCTCGAGCATTGAAAGAATGTCTGACGATGAGACAGATGAGGATGACGCTGTCTCGGGTATGGATGGAAGATCATACAAAGAAGCAGAGAGAGGAGAATCCGTATCTAACAATGTTGGAATATTCAAAGACGGGCTATCTGAAGATGGTGGAATCCCAACGATTAACGAAGCGGAAGGAGGTTCTAATTTGGTTGATGTGTTTGCAAATGGCTTAGTTTTAGAAGAAGATTCTTCCGTAGAGATGAAGCTGATAGTATGAGTGTTTGGTTTTTGAGACTCTAAAGTATCATGGTTCGGGGAATGATTGGGAAAAGGTTGTTTAAATACATCCAACGCTTGATTTGGGGGAGCATTTGGGTTATCCAGAATGAGCTCGCCTTTATCAATGAATTTCTGGACAAGATTTTTGAAGGTCTGACATCGTTCAATGTCATGACCTTTGGTTCTATGATAGTGACAGAAGTCATTTTCCCTATACCAGAATGGACGTTCTTGGCTTTCATCAATATTCCTAATGGGGGGAAGTTCGATCATGTGGACTTCCAACATTTTTTCTAGGATAGAAGCATATGATTCCCCCAATGAAGTGAAAGATCAAGATGATGACATCCCTTTTCGAGAAGATGAGGAGTCTCTTCGTGGTGTTTGATTAGAAGTGGTATCGGCTCATGATGTTTTTAATACGATAGCATTGGTGGATCCCTGATTCTTGTCTTTAGAAGTGGAAGGATTTGATTTGGTAAACCGAGAAAAATATGATTTAGATTTAGAGTGAAGTTTTAACTTCCCTTGTTCAATGGCATGGGATTCAATTTTGCGTGCCATCGTAAAGGCTTCTTCAAATGTATGAAAGGTCTGGATCCTTAAAGTGGAAGAAATATGATTAGCACAAGATTGAGTAAACAACTCGATCTGTTGGGATTGAGGAAGGGAGAAAGACAATTGGTTTATTATCCCTCTCCAACGAGCGACAAAGTCTGCAATAGACTCATTATCGAATTGACGAATGTTATAAAGATTTGTAATCGAGATCTTATGCACGATATTTATTGAAAAGTTTTCAAAAAACATCTGGGCCAATTGAGAGAAAGAAAACAAGGAATGTTGAGGAATGTTATTGTACCAGTCTAACACAGGACCTGCTAAAGACATAGGAAAAGTACGGAGCATAAGCTCCTGATCCTGGACTATGAGGTAGCAAGCATGTTTGAATGCTCACAAATGCTGTTAAGGGTCCTCCCAACTATGAAATTTTGAAAATTTAGGAAGTTCCCATTGGGGAGGATAAGGCTTAAAAGCCACTGAGGGGTGAATGGGTTCATTACACACTTCTTCAAAAGAGTATGAAGGACGAGCCCCTTTAGTGGAGGCTTCCAAGTTTGCGATTTTTTTGAAAAGAATTTGAACCACGTCAGATTGAGGAGGAGGCAGACTGACATGTCCTACATAAGAAGTAAATGGTGGATGTTGTTGAGGAGTCAACGGGGGATTCATCTGTTAATTAATAGGATGATAAGAGGAGTAACCAGGCGTTCTCGGTGACGCTTGGTGGGGTATTTGCTGTGAAGGAGCTTGTGTATAGGCAGGCTGTGAGATAATAAGTGGTTGAGAAAATGAAGGTTGGATGACGGACGGAGCCTGGGATTGGTGGACTCCTATGCTTGTCGACTGAATCGGAACAGATTGAGGAGCATGGGTGCCGATTTGATTGGACATATTGGGGAACAAGACCTGAAAGAGGCTTTCTATTTCCGAATTAGTTATTAAGGGCGCCGATGCTAGAGGATGGGTGAAGGTCACTGTTGTTGGAACATTGGAAGAAAAACCCACTGGAGGACGAGAAGCAGGAACCAACTGACTAGTCGAAGGGGGTTGACTCATAAAGGGGTACTGACCCTGGGACACAATGGATGGCATAGATGAATTAACAGCAATATGCGGGTGTGCAGACACATTCATTATAGCCAGGGCAGAAGAACTTCTCAGAAGTAGGTTGTGGAATAGCTCAAGGTAACTGCGATGTTAGGAATAGGTAAGACTTTTTGAGAACTAGTCGATATGGTAGGTGGAAGAGAAAAGGGAGGGCATAGGTGCGCCACCCTCCTCTGTGGCTCAAGGCAAGAAAGATGATGCTAACTATTCTACAAAAGCTAGGGATGGTTCACGAGAATAATCATACACTTGTTGGATTGGTGGTCCCTGATCAGATATTTGAATAGACTTGTGTCCTAGGTAGTCCATGAGGGCTACCAGATTGCGATCGAGGAGCGCCTGAAATTCAGGATCCTCGCAAGGAACATACTTTGAGTCAGAAGCAGATGATATTTCTGAAGGACTAGGGGAAGCTAGACGTGAAGGGGTTGCTTTGGCCTGATAGAAAGGATTATATGACCAGGATGGGGAACCAACTAACAACGGTCCCGAGGAAGACCTGGGGGGTGCCAAAATATCCACACTAGTGGTGATCTCGAAGGAAGAAGGGGCTAATTGAGCCATTCTTCTAGATTGCAACCAAGTGATGACCATCATAAACAAGCAGAAAATAAGATTGGCCTAACTAATGCACAGATAATTCAAGTAGCGTAGGTGATTATCTCTTTTATGTTTTTATGCTTTTAAGAAAGAGAATATTAGGGATGGCCTTTTAGAACATGAACTACTCAGATAGCCAAACTAGGGATGGTTTGGGGATGTTTTGGTGAGGAGTCCCGAAGGCACTTCAGTAAAAGATCCGTACGTGGCTTGATATACGGGCCTACCCCCGCACTTCACACACTGCTGCGATAAGGGAGTCGGGCGCTTTGCCAATATATGCCAAAATATTTCGTGAATTTATAGTGCGGCCTGAGTACCGCGTAGGCTCTTCCTCTTGGATATCACTTCCAAAGGTAGGCGAGGCCAGGGAAATAATTTTTGTTTAAATGCTTTATACCTAGTGATTTTGGCTTTGTGTGCAAGGGTGAAAAATAAAAAAATCAAATAGTGTCACTACTGATTTTGATAAATTTTCCAGCCTAATTAAAACTAGATGAAAAAACATACAGCAGCAATGACAAAGGAAAGAGTTCTTTTTTAAGCGCTTAAAAATGAAGTGTTTGATTTCGATGAAGACAAGTCAAGACAGATTCCTTTCCCAAATGCGATTAAGTTCTTTGTAAGCACCAAAAATTGAAGTGTTTGAATGTGATAGGCAACCGACAAATAATTTTTTTATTTATTTTTTAGTTCCTAAAAAGGAGAAAACACCGTAAAAGAGGAATACCTATAGATTTATCTCTCCAAGGTGTGTGGACTTCAAAAAGCACGTTGTTGAGCTCCTTCCCCTCGAACAATCCCCACGAACAAGCAAAGTGCTCCGTAAGAAGAGGTTAAAACAAAATCCAGAAAGATACATCTAGATAATGGTAAAACGAAAATTTCTATTTTAAGAACTAGAAAAATTTCAAGGAAATAACAATTTCGCATAAAGAGATGGATCAAACATGCAATCTTGAAATAAACATGAAATATCTACTAATTTTATAAATAGGAACTAGAATTGAAATTTCGTAAGAAAAGAAACGACCTAACTTCGCAAATTCAGAAATGAAAGAAACAAGATTGAAATGATGAAAAGAAATGCTCAAATAGGACTGATAGAAATCAGTGAAGAAAAGGAACAAAGTTCAAAGCTAGGAAAGAAATGAGCTTACCAATAAGGGACTTTGGTTGGGTCACCATCGGGCGTGCCCAGAATGTAGATCAAGAATTTCGCGCTTGTTACCTGTACCAAGTTAATGCACCAAACTAAACACAAAAAACCCTGAAAAACTCCAATGAAATCAATACCTGATGGATAAGATCCGAAGATGTAGACAAATGAGGAAGCCGATGTAGATAAGACGGGCGCACACGAGCAACTCTGCACAATAGATCCGTGTATCCTGCAAAACACCGATGCTTGACAGAAAAAGACCCACGTTAAAAGATATTTAGGTGGAATGCCTGAGAAGCGGGTCCGGGAAGCGATAAGCTTCCTCGGCGGATGTCAGTCCACGTTTTCAATTAAGAAAAGAAGTATACATGATAAAAGATGTATGTAAAAAGACTTGATCTTCTGATTGCAAAGTAATAAGACAGAATCTAAACAGCAGACAGAAAGCAACAGAAAATAGGGAACTGTGAAGAATAATGCTGAATTTGTGTTACCTGTGTCCTTTTACCTGTCTGCAGGGATGATCGGCGTCGACTGGGTAGAATCGGCATCGACTGATGTAAAATCGGCGTCGATTTAGATGTAAATCAGCGTTGACTGATAGTGAGATCGGCGTCGATCCTAGACAAAGTGCGAGATCGATTTTGAAATCAGAAAGTGACTGTGCCAGATCATCAGACGTCTGCTAGAATCTGTAGAAGATGAATGTGGTACTGCTGGATGTGCTCGAAGTTGTGCTGAGATGCTGGAACAGAGTCACCAGATGATCAGATGGTGACGTGTGCGATGCTGATGTGACAGGGAGCAGAGTAACGGTGCTCCTCTCAGGGATTGATTCGGACAGGATCTGCCCTAATTTGATAGATAATTGATGCTAAGAAGATCTCTCCTTCTCACAACCTGTATCTCTCTCGCTCTCTGTTTGTGCGTAAGTGCTTCCTTTTTTCATCTGTGTCACTTTTCGCTCATTTGTGGTCTCTCTATGTTCGGTCCGGGAACTGAGTTCTGGACTCGCTATTTATAATCGGCGCCACTCCTAGAAAATCGGCGTGCCGACTGAGTATGGGTCGGCGCCGATCGCGGAATAGACTCCTGAGATGGCCAAAATGAGCGATTTCAAAAAAGATAAGAGTGATCCCTCCATCCTCGAATATGGGAAATATCCCACTTAGGGAAGAGGAAAAATAGATGTGATACATAGATAGAATAAATTTCAGGTGGATAAGTGATTAAGATGCATGCGGAAGAAGGTGTAATTAAATCAGTTAATATTTAATCACTCATGGGTAAGATTGTGATGGGGTGAATTAAACTTTGGAATAAGTGATTAAATCACAAATTGGATAATATCCCAAGGGGATAGTTGGTGACGTAAAAACGTTGCCCTAGGTTACCTAAGCAGAGTAAATGGATGCATGAGGGACACTAAATTGAGATAACCAATTTTAAGTGTCTACACTACGAATTCCAAAAGAGTCCAAACCATGTCGACTGGTACATTTCTAAAGATCTGACAAGGACCTTGTCACAAGAGCAATCAATGTAGGAAGGTGACTTCATACCATTAACTTGAATCCTGTATCTGTCATACTAAGAATGAGTTAGGATCAGCACGTGTAAAGCAATGGTGATGTAACCAGGAAACTTTGTACATGATAGTAACATGAAGGAAAATGCCTTGCATAACCTATCTGGTGATTGCAAGACTTCGAGTTTGAGAACTTGTTGAAACAAGTAAGTCAGGATACTTGAATGCACTACAAGTTCATATAGGTGCTTTGTTAGACTACGTCATTACATCCAACCCGAGCTAGATTGGAAGAATGTGTTAGAAAAATCTTTGTCAGACATTATGCAAAACCCGATAGACATTGGGATAAGGTCGAAAGAATTAGACACATGGGACACCTTAGAAGAGCCCACCTCACTGTGAATACATATGGAAAATTGAAGGGAACCGGTAGACTCACACACAAACTTCAAATGGATGTCGGATAGCATGACTTTGCTGGCAAGCTTCACCCCACCCAATGACACAGTGCACATGTAATTGTATAAATATGAAAACACCTTCAGCAAAATCTGATGATATAGGTCAATACTTTTGGGGATGTCTAGGAATGGAATTTTCCCGCCATGTTCAATGCAGTTAGGATTTTTTAAGTCAACGTAAGCTTTTCGTTTTAACATAAGAGAGTAAGGCATATCCGTTAGGAAGAATAGACAAAACCTAATGAACATTTAGAGAATGATTTCCTAGCGGTAGCGATATCAATCTAAGATCTCATGAAGAGAAACCCAAAACCCTGGAACTAAAAACATATTCCTAAATAACCAAGGGGGTAAAGGATTTTGGAGAAGACTCCACTAACCTGTAGATATCATGCACAAACTCCAAGCCATTTCAAACACACTTCGAGTCTAGTGATCATGTCACTTTTGAGTCAAACTGCACGTCCATGTAAAAATTTGAAAAAATAATTGAAAATGGACCGCACTTACCCAAGATTAAATTGGGTTCGGAAGCTTAGTTGAGCTACCACTGAAAAATCCACATTTTCCAAAAGCACTAAACTTGTGGATGGTCTATTACGGTGTAAATCCAGCTTTTATCCTCTAAGACCCCGTAGTTACAGTACATCTAGGGCACTTAGAATACGTGTGCCATACTAGGTGCCTAAAACTCGGCATACAATCATAGCCTATGTCATAATGAGGAGTCCTAGATTTTCAATAACCTGACACAAAGGCATGATATGTAATGCTTGAAGGTTCCACCCATCCCGATACAATGTTTTATGTACTTGACTTGGAAGTAACCCATGTGAACATGGTCTTAAACCAATTGATCCATGCATGCAGGCTTTCCTACTACTTTTTACCAATCGTATAAAGATTGACATAAAGGGAGTTGAATCACCATTCAGGGTGATTCCAAAACCATGATGCATCTTGCATGTAAAGAATTGTTGCATGATTTATGCTAAGTTAAGAAACAAGACTAATACCTAATAGCCTCTTCAACAATGCTAAATTTTTTTTGAAAATCTATGGTTACCATCATGCTAAGAGCTAAACAAGTAATAATCATCAACACATATGCATTAGAAGTCTTAGGTTAAAATAACCAAACCTCAATCTAACATATGCTAACACTTATTGCTTTACTCTTTTAGAAAGCTAAATCCAATAAAACTAGATACCTATAGTAGATCCTCAATTTAGCTATCAAAAGGGTTGGAGGATAGTAGTTTCTTGACCCCAAGACTGATTCAGCTGATGGAGGTTCATCAAGCACATGGCATGGACAAGATCCTTTCTTCATTACACTCCATTTTTTATTCACAAACAGATGCAACTTGGATTGATTGGAAGGCAAATGGACTTTGATTAGCTCCACTCTAATGGATATAATGCATTTACAGATGATTAAATGTACTATAGTATATTTTACTACCTATGCTCACTTTTGTTTCTTAGGTGTAGGTAGTAAAGGTATGAGAAGGGCTCAATTATATATCCCAATGGAAAGATGAAACTCTACATCCCTTTACATGTGAGATAATAGAGAGGTTGAGTTAGTTGTGGATAAGGATTATGGTTTAGGGTCAGGGTTAAGTCAACTTTAGGAGAGTTTAATTTATCCTTTAGTGACTCCATGGTGAATAAAGGGGTGTTTATTACTAATCAAAGGTGATTAATTAATAGGAGTGCAAGCCTATTATACTAGATTTTTAGAAGAGAATTAACATGATTTAGGGGACATATCTAAGGGAATTTAATGTAGACTAAATGGAATGTTTATTCATCTAATAAAGTGGGAAACTTAATTAATTAATAATAATTAATTAATTCAGGTAGAAATGGGTTTAATTAATGAAAGGTCGTTAATTATACGTACTTTGCTAGATATAGAGGTTCTTAATTAATTAACGTAGTGTAATTAATTAATGGTGATAGGAGATATTGCATGTGTTTCTATTGATGATATGTAGTCGATTTGTGGGATATTGGATAATTAGCTTGCAATTTAAGTATTTAAATTACTTCAGACTAAATTATAGGTGTCTACATTTGACCCCTCTTTTGGGTGGCGTAAGTTGTGCCACTTCAAAGATAATAGAAGGATAAAACTTTTGAAGGGGTAGAAGAAAAATTAGTAGAAGTGAGAGATTCCCTCTCGAGTGTCAATTGGGTGATGAAGGAAGATGATCCATGATCGAAAAAGATGAGAGAAATGGAAAGAAAATGAGACCATAATGCCCCAAGTGGAGGAGAAGCATGGGTAGGGACTAGGATCACCCCTAAAAAAGTTGAATCCAATAGGTTCAATAGGATTTACATGATCTAGAAGAAATACAAGGAGAAGAAGAGATGAAGAACTAGCCTTCACCCTTTACCTAGGAGGTGATTCTTCTATTGTCATCATATTGCTTCAAAATGATCTATATCATCAGTCTTTATTAAAAATATAAGCATACGACCAAAAGTAAAATGACATGAAAATCCATACTATGAATCTTTGTCCATTGCTGATAAACACCAACTCAGATACAACATACCAAAAGATCAATGCACTATGAGAAGTCAAACAAGCTCATTCTAGCCAGGGAAACTAAGTACAAACACACATACTTCAAACCAACAATATTCAAAACTATTGCACAAATGTTATTTTGTTATCAAGCTATGGCATAGTTCCACGATTGTTCGTAACTGATCAACTAAGGGTCTAAAAATGATTCCCTGAAGGAAAGAATACATGCAGGGGAAATTTGATTGCTTGGATGCACTTGGGTCCATTTCAATAAAGCATTTATGCATTTAACGAAACAACTTGTATGCAACTGAGATGTGCCCTAGAGCTACAAACGAAGAAATCAATTAGGTTAGCTTTGTAACATGGTTGTAAAATCTGATGCCATCTACGAGTCATGTGATTGGTACAAACACTGTGAAATTATTCTATGCAGGATATGGCAATAATACCATATGCAAGACACAAGTTTCAGCTGCATATATTGTGGGTTTACCTATTTTTAGCCACAATAACAGTATAATAGGTTTTATAATTTTTAGGATTTTGTTGAAGAATTTTACTTTTTTGGAGTTTGGATGGATATATATAGTTTTTTATTCATTTTTGAATTTTCCAATATTGGTGGACTTTTGGAAGAAAGTAGAAGAATCAGGATGAATGAACCCAGATCATAAGAAAAATGCCCCAGGGGGAAGAAAGAAGAAGTAGGCAACAAATAATGTCCCTCTACAACAAAAAAATTAATAAAATAATTATTTAATAAAAATAATTATTCAATGGAGTGCGTAGAGGAAGGAAATCACCTAGCAGCAATAAAAAAATTTCTACAGAGAAGAAAGGGGTACCAGACAACAGAAAATGCCATGGAACTATGAAAAATGAAAGAAAAATAATTATTTAGTTAAAATGATTATTGACGGTGAATAGAAGAGAAAACAACGGTCAAAACAAGCCTCTAGTATCACGGTCGGTGAAAAATGGCTTGATATACCCCACCCGGGGGGGGGGGGGGTCATCGTGACTAATTCATTTGTTACCGACCGCTGCCAAACTTTTACCATGAGAACCTGATAGCGATGAGGATGATGGTGAGAGCACGAGACCACATGACACAAGCTGACATAGTTCAGGAGTATGACCGGTATGGCAACGATGGCATCTATATGAGTAGCTTAATATTCTTTGTCAATTATTGTAATTAATGGCCTTAATTAATGATAGAATAGGGGGTTAGGTTAGGGTATGGCACAGGCACACATGTAAGGGGGTGCAAGTGTCCCAATGATGACACATACACCCCTCAAGCACATGTGCACACAAGCAGGCACTAAGAGGAGTGTACACGCATGCGCATACACCATAAAATGTCTATGCGTGCCTGCGCACATGTCCTCAATGCATGCATGCACATGCATGTACCAAAATGATAGTGCACACACACCACACACACATGCGCGTAGGAGAAGGTACAAAAAGAATGGCGTAAGCGCCCTTATATGGATGCACACTGTGCACACCCAAAAAGGGAGTGCACATGCCCCAGGGTGTGTACATGCCCTAAAGGGCATGTAGGTGCACTGAATAGATGAATGAGGGAGGATTTTGAAGAAAAATGCCAAAAAGAATGACACTCAAAAGAAAATTAAGATTTGTAAATGAATCTTAAAGAAGGATAGGTAGAACTTACAAGAAATGTAAGTAGCTGACATACAGAATGGTTTTACAAATATGGTTTCCCATACTACAGATGTGAGAGTGACACACCCGCATAACAAATATGGAGGGGAGAATGCATCGATAAGATCAGTGCATGATGGTGATATTATTGGAGGCGGTGGGCTTAGGACTTATAGCTCACATGCCTTCCATCACATTGGACCATAGTCTACTGACCGTGTTGATTGAGTGGTGGCAAAACGAGAGCCAGTGCTTTAGGCTCCTGACAAGAGAGATGACAGTTACTTAGGAGGATGTATGGTGGACCAGTGCGTACCTATTATAGGTTTGATGTTGAGTACACAAGTAACCTTGGGTGGATCAGGGCAACGATTAGTGATCTTTTTTACCGTGACAAGATACCCCACAATGGCATGACAATTTCATTGCATGAGTGTTATAGAAACCTATAATTACGCCTAAGAAATTTAATTACTTAAATTGCACTAATTATCCCCTTTCTCACAAATCAATGACATATCGTCAAAAAGTGCTCATATTCCCTCTTGTTATCGTTAATTAATTACAATACGCTAATTGATTAAGTCACGTATCTAGCTAACAACCTAATTAACAAACTTTCGTTAATTAAATCACCTCTTCTATCTAGATTAATTAATTATTCTTCCACTTCATTTAACTAGTAAATCAATATTTAATTGATTTAATCCCTTTTTAATAGCCTAAATCACACTAATATTCTTCTAATTGGCTTCTATAAGCTTACACCTACCTATTAATTAATCACATTTGATTAATTAAAGCACCCCCCCAACTCCTATGACTTGCTAAACATGCATTAAACCCTTCTAAAGTAAAGTTACTTTTAATAAAGCAACCTTATCCATTCCTAATCATGTTTTACCTTTATCCCACATGCAAAGGGATGAAGTGTTTCATTTATCCATTGGGCTATATAAGGAGCCCTCCACCTACCTTTTTACTTACACCTAAACTCCTTAGAGAGAAAATGCAAAGCATATAGAAAAGAGACCAAGAGCTTTCACCTTGTTTTCTTGAGAGTTCTTCATCTTGAAAAGTTAAGCCTCTTTCTTAAAGTGCTTGGGTCATATGGGAGGTGTCAAAAGGGTCTTATAGCCCAACTTTGATTAGCCCCCATTTCTAGGTTCTTGGAACATTAAGGACAACTATTTTTGATAGTCATGGTACCTACCTAGGTTCCTTCATTTATATGTTGTTAGATAATAGAGGATATTTAGGTGCTTAACATAGTTTATTTCATAGTTTTGTATTGATAATTGTTAGCATCTAACCCTTGATTAATTCTTATCATGATGGTGTTTATAATGTTGTTTAGTTCTTATTAATTAAGACTATTTAGGTTTTAGTATTTGTTTACATTAGAATTAGTTCAAAAACAACACTTGCACACATTTGGCATGCCCATTGGGAGTCACTCCATTGTCCTTTGCACTTAATTTCAAGATTTTGTAGTTAAGTTTCATTTTTGGTTACTAACCCTCTTTTACACATGTTGATCTAAATTGTTTTTCTTAACTTGTTTTGTTGAGTTTGTATGTGTTGAGTCTTCCTTGTAGGTATAAACGAGGTGAATTTCTGTCAAAATTGGAATTGATGTTCAATATTTCTCCATGTTTTCATTTTTAGAGCTTACTTTTTCAACATTCTACATGTTAGTTTTGTCAATTTCTTGAAAATTTTAAATTCTTGAGCATGTAGGTTAGTGTTTGATAGTGATGAGTCTTATATTTACATATTAATTTGGTTGGTTGCTATCAAAATTTAATATTGGTGAGAAAATTTCAATAATTCATCATGTTTTCATTTTTAGAGCTTACTTTTTCATCATTCTACATGCTAGTTTTGTCAATTTCTTGAAAATTTTAAACTCTTGAACATGTAGGTTAGTGTTTGATAGTGTTGAGTCTTCTATTTACATATTAATGTGGTGGGTTGCTGTCAAAAATTTAATCTTGGTGATAAAATTTCAAGATTTCATCATGTTTTCATTTTTAGAGCTTACTTTTCTATCATTCTACATGCTAGTTTTGTCAATTTCTTGAAAATTTTAAATTCTTGAGCATGTATGTTAATGTTTGATAGCGTTGAGTCTTCTATTCATATATTGATCTGATGGGTTATTGTCAAAATTGAATCTTGGTTGGAAAAATTTACCCATTTTGCAGATTAAGAGACGTTTTTTTTTGACATTTTTTGAGTGCATGTCAAGTGCATACCCGTGAGCATCAGAGCATATGTGTAACCCATCCTCCGAAGGCCATAACTTTTACTCCCGAACTCGAAATGACTCCAATTTTTTTGCGTTGGAAAGCTATTCAAGTTAGGTATGAAATGAAAGCATAAATTTAGGATTTATACTTATATAAATTATAGGTTTTTTTTTTAGTTTAAAACTAGTCATTTTCTAAGATGTCTAATGTTTTGATGAATGTTGTATTTCTATGCTTACTCAATTTAGACCAAAGCATGTGTATGCTCTTCTCTTGAACCTTTTTGTGATCTTGAGAATCAATAACAACTTTGATCTCTATATTTTTAACATTGGGATTAAACTTAGAAATTTGATTATTCATTTTGCTTAAGGGAATGAACCTTTTACAAAGTATTTTTCAATGGTCCTTTGATTTAAAGTTTTCCATTTCTATATAGTTGGGATAAAGTTTGTGTATGCTCTTTTATTGCACCTTAGGGTGATCTTGAGAATCAAAATAAACTTTAGTCTTCATTTTATAACATTTGGTAAATTGGAAACTTCATCCTTCACTTTTGGTTTAGGGGAATGAACATTTATCAAGAATTTTGTATGGTTCTGTTATCCAAAATTCACCCCCCCAGGGTAATTTTGATAACATGCATTAGAACATTCAAGTCCCAGGCAAGTAGGTTGATCCAGGAAAAATTATGAAAATCGACTAAGTCCTAGTCCTTAGGACAGTAGGGACGTGTGGGAAAGAAAGACGCGAATCGGCCGAAAGAGCCTCCAGGCGGCCCGCTAAGCATTTAGGACAATCGGGCCAGAAGTACGCGGCAGGTGCGAGAAGTCGATCCGGCCGAAAGAGGAAAAGAAAATCGACTAACTACTGAGAGGGACGGTTCGGGACAAGAGTACGTGAAGGACCCGAACCGGCCGGTTCGGCCGAAATGGGAAAAAAAAGTCCGAAAATCATTTGGGACATGTGGGACAAAAAGACTCGAACCGCCCGAATCGGCCGAAATGAGGAGCTTCAGTCCGAAACAAAGTGGGACAAGTGGGACAAAGGTACGCGAACCGGTCGGTTCGGCCGAAATCAGCACAAGAAGCACTGGGACATCTGGGACAAATGGACGCGGTGGACCAAAGGAGCTGAAAGAGCCGAGAACCAACCAGATCATGACACGTGTCACAAGGGAAAAGGTCAAAAGGTCAAAGGGTGAGTTTTCGAGCACTGATCCGAACCAATGGGATAGTGCCACGTCTCCCAGCTAGGGCCCACAAGGAAATTTCAAAAGAAAGCCTGCCGAAAGGTAGAGAAGAGAGAATCACGTGACTAATCAATGCGTGCCACGTGTCATCCAGGTGGCGAAGCGCAGGAAATATTTCAAAATCCATTTTGGTCTGTTCTGTACCCTAAATCTTCAGATCGCCATATCTTTTGATCCAGAGCTCAGATTTGCACGATCTTTACATCAACGGAAATATTGTGAGATGCTCTACATGATTCTAGGATCAATCTCAAGTTTTGGTGCAGTCTGGAGAGAGAAAATTGAGAAACGGCTCTGACACGTGATAATGGCTAAAAGCGACGTTCAACAACCTGTTTTAATGCTAATGGGTCGCATTCTTCTTCAGCACGGCCAGAAGTGACATTTCAGTGGCCCAATTAATGCAAATGGGTCGCATTCTCCTCCAAATCAGTCAAAGATGGCAAGGTATGGGTTGGTAAGGTATCCCATGCCGTTTTAATGCATTAGCATTCAATGAGGAATAGGTTTTTACATGTTTCTGTCCCCTGGGCTCGACCCATGCAATGTAAAAAGCCATATTTGGCTCAAAAATAATAAGTTGTTCATCTTTTCTGCTCTGCCCTCCCTTCTTTTCTTCTCTAGGGTTGAAAATGGAGTTCGAGCCTCCTCCCTGCTCTGTAATGGCGTTTTTGCCTTTTACTAATTGAAATGATGTTCTGTGCAAACTTCTGGAGCAACAAAACGTGTTTTGTGATGCATCTGTCCATCCTTGCTCGTTTTTGCTTGTTCTCTTCTTGCCTCTCTTCATTACAGGTATTTGTGCATGTTTGAATGTTCAGTACAGATCTGGAGCTGTGTTCATGGAGTTTTGGGACATTTTCTGTGTGAAATCTATCCTTGGGTCTGTGATGCATCTATCCATCCTTCTCATTGCTCACCTCTCTTTGTCCCATGGCAGCTTTGATAGATATTGAACATTCTCCTTCTCTGGTGTATCACCGTTTTAGTGTAGGCTTTTGATGTTTTTCCCTTCTCTCTCTCTCTCTGTCTCATTGGCATGGTTAGATTAGGATTAGATTAGCTTGCCTGCACTGGAATAGCTTGTGGCAGGTAGTTTAGGAGTAGGAACCAGCCTTCTCTGGAGAATCCTCTCTCATTTTTCAAGTCCCATGCTTGGAGAAAGGATTCAATGTTATGCAATCACACTGGATGCCAAGTGATCAACCTAGAAACTTGATCTGCATCCAGGGGTGCTATGATTTTGCACTAACAATTTTGGCACGCCCGGTGGGACCTTAGAGGTATTTCACTTCATCTTTTACAGGTTGGTGTGTTCCTGTGAAGATTTCAGCCTTTGGAAGCACTTACAAACACATCTGGTGACTCCATCTGATCAGCAACCCATTTCTCTGAGCTTGTAGACCTGTTTCCATCCATTTTCATCCATCTTTCTTTCCATCCCTTTCATTATTTTCCATTCCATGAAGTTGTGCAATCATGACTTCGTTTCCATCATGGAATTCACATCAATAACAGCAGTATATCACACCTCCAACATGTTTTACAAATCCTCCAAATCAACATTTTGAGCAGATTCAAGATCAGTATGCATACCCATATGAGCAGCAGTGCCAAAGTCAGTTTGGCTATGGAGCTTTCCAAGAGCAAGAGTATGCATATAATGAAGACCATCAGATCCAAGATGCTGGTCTGTTGGAGAAAATCCAAAAGATGGAGGTAAACATAGTGCAGTCCAGGGCTCAGGCACAAATGAGAGCACTTGGAATCGGTTGTGGAGCACCCTGTCCATGGGTGGGACCTTTTCCAAGGCATTACAGCCCTCAGGAGAAGCTTGACTTCATGATTGCAACGCTGCCTTTGCTTGCTAAGTGGATTGAAGAAATAGAGGTGTATGAGAGGAGTATTCAGCAACCTTGTCAATGGGTAAGCACACCATCTCATACCTTTTCTTTTCCTCTTTCCCAATTTGTTTCATCTCAACAGTGTCAAGCTTTAAACCCTCCATCTGCTGTCCCAAGTGTTGAATCCATCCCTCCATCTCCTAGTCTTCCACCTCATCTCAATTCTTCTTTCCTTTTTCCTTCTAGACAGTCATCCCCTCCACAAGAGCTAACAGAAACACCCCCTCCTCCAAAGAAACAAGAGGTTTCATCTCCTTCACCACCGCAAAAAATTGTCAAATCAGTTGAGTTTCAACCCATCCCTCCTCTTACATTCCCAAATCCATGTTGGGAGGATGAAAATCAGAATGTCAGTCAAGGAAAACAACAGCAAAAAGAGAGGCCAAACAAAGATGAAGAAATTCAAAGTCTGAAGAGTTGGGCTCTTAGATTTGGGATGAAAAAGATCCCCTTGATGGTTAAGCCTACAGAAGAGGCTAGGGTTGGAGAAAAAATGGTGGTCAGGACTGATTTTGTTGCAGCAGAAGAAGAAGATCTTGCAGCCCCAACTTGTCCTCTAGAGCAGCAGAATGAAGAGTTTGACTTGACAAAATTCATGCTAGATCCTCAAGAGTTTTATCAAGAGCAAGATTCTCTTCAAGTAGTAGAGGAAGGAGAAGCTGCTCCAAATCCAAAAGAAGAGGAGCACCATCTAGCTATGGAGGAGAAAAGTGCAGATCCAAGGGCTTTGAGCACAAAGCAGGCTACAGGAGAACCTTCAGTTCTTCCTTCTACTTCACCTCTCCCAAGTTTTAGTACTGAAGAGGAGTTTGATCTCTCAAACTCAATATTGGAGAGTGAAGGAAACCATGGTGGTCAAGTTACAGATCAAGAGGACACCATGGAGGAAGTTGAACATTTGCAGCAGGACAGCCATGAGGCAGTTTATCTATCAGATTTGGAGGACTGTTTTGATGGAGAGGAACCGGTTGAGCTTTCACCTTTCTCTCTTTCATCACCCACATCCCAAACACCAGAGCCTGCTACCATGAAGGAGAGCATTCAATTGCAGCAGCCTGCATCTTATAGTAGCCCTTTGGGATCAAAATTGGAAGATTCTAATCTTCCCTGTTCTTCATTAGAGGAAGAGAAAGGATAGAAGAATTTCACCATTTCTTCCACATCATCCATTCAAGTGGGTCTACAAGAGGACTCCATTCTTGGAGTTGAAAATCACAGCAATGGGCATATCAAACGGATCAGACCTTGCCCAATCAGGTATTTGGCTTCATTGGAGCCAAAGGGGAAGCCACAACCGGTCATGCTCACTTCTGGGCATGAGGATGAGCTACAAAGTACCAAGGATCAGCTGTCATACCTCTTCAATCCAAATGTAGAGCAACTAAAAGAGGTATTGGATTTGTTTTCAGTTGATACCCTGATGATTTGGGTGGAATACCAACTTCTTGTTGATTTTCCATTCATCCTAACAGCCATTATCAGTGCCAAATCAATTGCATGGATGCCAATTTTGAAGAAAGGAAGCTATTTTGCAAAACCAGTTGCAGGGTTTGTTTAGCTTGCCTTTGCTTCCAGTTAGAGTAGAGTAGCTAGGTTTGCTTTCAGCTGAAGAAGTGCTTGTGCACACTCTGCATGTTCCATTTGGGGCATGTATGATTTTCAGTTTTGTACATAGTTTTTGGTGTTGCTGGTTTTGCTCTTGCACAGTTCTTTTCAGTGGTTTTTGGTGAGAACAACTCCATGTCCGGTGGGTTTCCAAGTGGCTCAGAGGGAAGTTTTCAAAGTTCAGATCAGTTTTCAGGCTTGCTTATGACTCCATGCCCAATGGATTGCTTCAGGCAACTGGTCTTTTCATCTAGCAGGCAGATGACCCCGCTGAGTCGCCAAAACTGTTATCCAAAATTCACCCCCCAGGGTAATTTTGATAACATGCATCATAACATTCAATTCCCAGGCAAGTAGGTTGATCCAGGAAAAATTGTGAAAATCGACTAAGTCCTAGTCCTTGGGATAGTAGGGACGTGTGGGACAGAAAGACGTGAATCGGCCGAAAGAGCCTCCAGGCGGCCCGCTAAGCATTTGGGACAATCGGGCCAGAAGTACGCGGCGGGCGCGAGAAGCCGATCCGGCTGAAAGAGGAAAAGAAAATCGACTAACTGCTGAGAGGGACAGTTCGGGACAAGAGTACGCGAAGAACCCGAACCGGCCGGTTCGACCGAAATGGAAAAAAAACAGTCCGAAAAGCATTTGGGACATGTGGGACAAAAAGACCCGAACCAGCCGGATCAGCCAAAATGAGGAGCTTCAGTCCGAAACAAAGTGAGACAAGTGGGACAAAGGCACGCGAAAACCGGCCGGTTCAGCCAAAATCAACACAAGAAGCACTGGGACATCTGGAAAAAAATGGACGTGGTGGACGCGAAGGAGCCGAAAGAGCTGAGAACCAACCAGATCATGACACGTGTCACAAGGGAAAAGGTCAAAGGGTGAGTTTTCGAGCACTGATCCGAACCAATGGGATAGTGCCACGTGTCCTAGCTAGGGCCCACAAGGAAATTTCAAAAGAAAGCCTGCCGAAAGGTAGAGGAGAGAGAATCATGTGACCAATCAATGCGTGCCACGTGTCATCCAGGTGGCGAAGACGCGGGAAATATTTCAAAATCCGTTTTGGTCTGTTCCGTGCCCTAAATCTTCAGATCGCCATATCTTTTGATCCAGAGCTCGGATTTGCACGATATTTATATCAACGGAAAGCTTGTGAGATGCTCTACATGATTCTGGGATCAATCTTGAGTTTTGGCGTAGTCTGGAGAGAGAAAATTGAGAAACGGCTCTAACACATGATAATGGCCAGAAGCGACGTTCAACAACCTTTTTTAATGCTAATGGGTCGCATTCTTCTTCAGCACGGCCAGAAGTGACATTTCAGCGGCCCAATTAATGTAAATAGGTTGCATTCTCCTCCAAATCAGTCAAAGATGGCAGGGTATGGGTTGGTAAGGTATCCCATGCCATTTTAATGCATTGGCATTCAATGAGGAATAGGTTTTTACACGTTTTCCCACGTTTTTGTCCCCTGGGCTCGACCCATGCAATGTAAAAAGCTAGATTTGGCTCAAAAATAACAAGTTATGCATATTTTCTGCTCTACCCTCCCTTCTTTTCTTCTCTAGGGTTGAAAATGGAGTTCGAGCCTCCTCCCTGCTCTGTAATGGCGTTTTTTCCTTTTACTAATTGAAATGATGTTCTGTGCAAACTTCTGGAGCAACAAAATGTGTTTTGTGATGCATCTGTCTATCCTTGCTTGTTTTTGCTTGTTCTCTTCTTGCCTCTCTTCATTACAGGTATTTGTGCATATTTGAATGTTCATTGCAGATCTGGAGCTGTGTTCATGGAGTTTTGGGACATTTTCTGTGTGAAATCTATCCTTGGGCCTGTGATGCATCTGTCCATCCTTCCCATTGCTCACCTCTCTTTGTCCCATGGTAGCTTTGATAGATGTTCAACATTCTCCTTCTTTGGTGTATCACCGTTTTAGTGTAGGCTTTTGCTGTTTTTCCCTTCTCTCTCTCTCTCTCTCTCTGTCTCCTTGGCATGGTTAGATTAGGATTAGGTTAGCTCACCTGCACTGGAATAGCTTGTGGCAGGTAGTTTAGGAGTAGGAACTAGCCTTCTCTGGAGAATTCTCTCTCATTTTTCAAGTCCCCACGCTTGGAGAAAGGATTCAATGTTATGCAATCACACTGGATGCCAAGTGATCAACCTAGAAACTTGATCTGCATCCAGGGGTGCTGTGATTTTGCATTAACAGGTTCATTGATCAAAAAGATTTTCTTTACTTTTTATTTAGATTATTTTTTGTGTATGATCTTCTCTTGAATCCTTGGATGATCTTAAGAATCAAAATCAACTCTTAATCCTCTTTTAAATAATGTGATTTTATTGGAGAACTACTAACGCTTGAGTGCAGGACCTAAAATCACTTGTCAAAGAAAGGAGGAATCAAAACGAAATAAAAAACTACTAATACAGTTGTTATATAGGTTGCCAAAAGGTGTTCAAGCAAACCACACCTAATTAAACAAGATAAAAAGAACAACATATTCAAAACATTGTATTGCAGGTTTCGGAAAAGGGTACAGGTCCCTCTCTGCTCAACTGGAACATAACCCCTTTGGCATAACACCTTAAGCTACAACAATGGGGGTGGTTCCAGGAACCCCAAAGTAGTCCACGCAAGAGGGAACCTTGTGGACGAAATGGGAAGTGCTCCACACTACCTACTTGACTAGTGATTCCTTTGTGAGATAGCGTTACAGGTTGTCCATTATGGCAACCCCAGTGATAGTACACATAGATGCACTAGTTGCCTACTATTCTTGAAGGGGGTAAAGTAAAGCCGAGATACTCCCAAACTAGTCAGTGTGACTTTTTGGGTAAATCATGCTCACTCGTGGCAACTTTGTAACACCTAGGGCGAGAAAACCACCTAGGAGAATATACTTTGGCCAGGAGCCCACTTTGACCAATCTAAAATAGTGTTGAGTTGTGAATCATATTTTCATTGAGAAACATGTGGCACGTTACTTTCACCTAGTTTTTACTTGCCTTAGGGTGAGGTGAAACTCTACCGAAGTGAAGCTAGCATTTTTCATCATTCTTTTGATTTGTTTCCTTCACATTATTTTGACACTTTGTTGATCAGAAGGAGAGTGACTACCTTTGTGTTACCAATTGATTGTCTCTGCCACTTTTTTGTCTATTTACGCCCATCCATGTTTGTAACTGGGTAAGTTAAACGTCTAAAGTGTGCGGAGGCGTATTTATATCATTGGTAGCCTTTGTGATCTTGATACCCATGTCAAGATCATCATCATAGTTCAGATTAATTCATCATTTGATCTCCCTTTGTTGTGTTACCTTGTGTGCATTGTCTCGACACAATTAAGATACTTATGTCATGTTTTTCATAAATGTGATCTAAGTATCTGCATTATGGTGTTACGCTGTGCACATTTTAACACATCCTCAGTATACCTTGACTTGGTTTGGCTTCAAACATTGTCCAAAATCTTGAAGAGTGTCACTTACTTTGTTTGTGTCGTTTCGATACCACTTTGACACTAATATCTCACTTCTTCGTAAAGCTTGATTAACGTGTCCAATTGGTGTGGTTATGTGGCTTACGTTTGTAATCCTCACCCTTTAACATTTAGGCCTGGTTGGTTGTTAAACTTGTCATGGTATCCTTTGATTGGGAGTCACATCTACCCTTTGTTAATATTTACGCCTTGTTCATTTTGAGCTTGACGTAAATATTTCCATTGTGTTGATCATTTTTACATCAGACTATCACTTTGCACATGCATTTTACATAGGGAGTAGTTCCTTGTTGATTGGCTTTGTGTTTCACACTTTCATGATTGTTCTTTATGATTATTCATTCAGAAAACTTGTTTTCTAGGACAATCACTTTTGATCTCATCGATATTACGTCATCACGATGTTTATTTTCCTTAGCCCCCCTTCGGAAAATCACACACGCATCTCCGTACATAATGAATGTCTAGTTGGCTGCCATTGTGCTACCCAAATCAGCATGGAGCCTTCTTCACTTTGAAGAAGTTTGATCACACTATCTAGGTCTAGACATTTGTGCTTAAATGACACAAGAGATGACTGATTATTGCGCGGTTCCTCACACTTACGACAATAAGGAATCCAACTTTCAGCGTTCACATCAAAGGATGCCCATCATGACAAAACCTCAATTGGTTCTTCGTGCTAGAGAACCCATCCGGGTAACTCATTCCCCACCTTCATCTCATAGTCAGTGGTATGATTTGGACATGTCTAATCCAAATTATTATTCGATTTCCCCCCACTCTTCTTCTAATTCTAATCCAAACATTTCCTCTTCTTCTAAGGATTCCAATCCAAATATTTCCTCTGACTCTTCTGAGGATTTAGATCCAAACTACTATTCGGATTCATCTAATTCGACTCCTAAGTCATCTAATGTGACTCCTAATGCGTCATGTCACGGTCCTCCCATCTTCGCAGGACCCCTTATCAGTCACCCCCAATGACATCTTCTTCCTTTGAAGATACACGCGACTCCAAATCCCTCCAATCAGAAGTATAATCAATTCTAATCACGGTCCTCTCTTTCTTCGTAGGACCCGTCATCATTCATATAATGTGATGCACACAGTCCTCCCTTTCTTTACAGGACTTCCTTTTATCAGTCACCTTCATAGGACCCCTTTTATGACGTGCCTTCTTCCTTTGAAGATACATGTGACTCCAAATCCCTCCAATCAGAAGTATAATACAATTCTTGAATCGTGGTCCTCTCTTTCTTCGCAAGACCCTTGTCATCATTCATCTAATGCGATTCTTGAATCACAGTCCTCCCCTTCTTTGTAGGACCTTCTTCATCAATCACCCCCACAGAATCTTCCTTCTGTGAAGATTCGTGTGACTCAAAGTCCTTCAAGACAAACATCTGAATTGACCCATGTGTTGCAATCTACAGACTTTGGAATTAATCCTACTATTTTACATACAATATACCATTGTATAGGTAGGTCCACACCACCTTCTTCTACTCCTGAGACATCTAGCTACACATATTCTTCATCCCCCACATCATCTTCTTCTATCAATAATCATCAAATGTCTTCTAAGTCTTCCACACCAAGTGAACCTATTTCTTCCAATAAACCCCTAGGGATCGATCAACAACTCATACCGATTGATCTCTTTCAGAATGAAGAAACAATCAGGGCATTTATAGGGGCATATGAAGATATTCCTTTAGTAGATTACAAAAAAGGATTCTCTTTAGACTTTGATGCATCTGCATATTGTGAGGAAAAGGTTGATTCCTTTGATCAAGAAATGGAGGAAGAGCCTCAGATCATGCAACTTGATCCTCCTCTTATTCTTCCATCTTCACATTCTTCATTATGTGATGAAACTCCTTGGTCTTGCATAGATCCATGGCCTATCTTCTCATCACCCAATAACTCTTCGTCTATCATAATTCCTCAATCACAATCTCTTGTGGGGTCAATGCCAAGTAGCCCTTCATCTTCATCTAGGTGTGGGTCACCTTCTAGTAGCCCTCCCTCTTCTATTTGTGGGACATTTTCAAGTAGCCCACTATCTTTGATTATTGGGGCATGTCCAACTAGCCCCTTATCTTCTATGTATGGATCACCCCTGGGTAGTCCATCATCTTCTATTCTTGGGCCACATCCTAGTAGTCCATTATCTTACATCTATGGGTCACATCCTAGTAGCCCTTCTTCTTCTATTCTTGGGCCACATCCTAGTAGCCCTTCATCTTCTATTTATGGGTCATGTCCTAGTAGCCCTTCTTCTTCTATTCTTGGGCCACATCCTAGTAGCCTTTCACCTTCTATCTGTGGCTCACCTCCTGGTAGCCCATCCTCTTCAATTCTTGGACCATATCCTTTTCATCTATCACATATTTCTTCTATCAATGGTTGTGGCAAGCCCACTACCATTTCTATCATTCCTATCATCAATCATAAATGTTCACATTCTTCTCCTTCTTGAGGTTAGAAAATTCAAGCGTCAGCTTATAAGAAACCCAAACAGGTTCATTATCAAGCTCAGGTCAAAACTTCCAAGAGCTCAAAATCCCCCAACAACTCAGAACAATCTCAAAGTTCTAAATCAAGTCGCGATTCAAGAACGCACATCAACATAACCATCAAGTATGGCGCAAAGTGCATAAACCTCTGGATAGGGAACTCAAGCTCCCACATACAAAATCCATGTTTCAGAGATAAATCATAGTCCTTTATTGAGTTTGAACTCACCATCAATCATGAGATTGGGGAAAACATGACTCTTGATAAACAAACACACTTAGTCTCCCTTATCAAGGAAGTCACAAACATCGTTGTTGGATCCTATCACACAGAGTGACTTTGTTAGTAACAACGGTTCACAAAAAAAAATATCAAAAATCTAAAAATAAAAAACAATGCAAAAATAAAAAAAACATGAAAAAAAAACAACAAAAATCAAAGGTACAAAGATCAAACATTGCAATCAGGTGTTGCGTACACATGGATATTTCTTTCTTCCCTTCCTTACTATTCTTCTGCAAGTCTCCCTACCATTTTCATCCCTTCAGTGATATTTTGGTTAGCTTATTTACATGCATTTTGTGACATTTATCTCTATGGTATCTATTTTCCCCTGGTCTTTTATCACCTTGGTAAATTAAAGAACGACTAACCTCATGGAGATCCTATCACATTCAAACATCTAATAAACTTGTTGCGAAGAAATTTTGGACATATTTGTTGACACTAGCCAATGTCGTCATCACAATCACTTCCACCTCCTTCCATCAAGCCATCAGTGGTTCTTAATCCCTTGTCAAACAAGAGAGCTGAAATAAGTTTTCAGAAAGAAAAAGAATCAAAATCAATCAAAACTCAAAAGCTAAAAGCTACAAAGCAAAAGCAAATTAATATATAACTCTCTCTTGGGCTATTTCCAATAATCTCTATCAAGGCTATGGATGCCTAACTGGCAGTAGAGAAATGTTGTGATTAGAATCAAATACATCTCTGTCAGGGCTATGGACGCTTGGCTGGCAGCGGAGCAATGTACGGCTATCCTTTCACCCTCCATTCACAAAATCACTTATCAAAATAAATCATTCCTACACATTGGCTAGGGTCTCTTCACTTGTTGTCTATTAAATCTTCACTTCAAGAGGTAATAAAATCCACGTGCACACATTGGATCTCTATGAGTAAACAGGATTAGTATGTTACCAAGTGTCTTTTTTTGGACCTTGTTCAGACTCTTACTCTAGTCCATATCTTGTCTCATGATTTGTGCCTTTAGCTAATCACTTCTTCATCGCGAGGCTTCTAAGCTACATTCATATCATTCACATCATTCTTCTACTTCGTTCAGAACATCCATGTGTATAAGATTAATTTTTTTCCATGTTTTCGGACACCTTTTTCCCCTTTCACAAAAACAATCTTCTCCTTCCTTTCTATCATGTGCTTGTAGGCCAACTTACACTGGGGCATCCTTGCTTCTTCCCAACACTTCATTCGTTTATGTTCACCATCATGTTGAACCTATCCATAATGGCCTTGGGTCCCATTTCTACCTGTGAAGAGTTTACCTTTGAATACTCCCACCTAATCGTTGGGGAATTTTTCGACATCTTCACCTTTCTCATACGCACGTGACCTTATGCCCTTGTACATCCCAATATCATTGGGGGCATCCATGCTTCCTTGTCTTCCTATACATAGTTTCATAAAACTTTTAAAATCAACCAAAACATTCAAATATGTTAGAAAAATCATAAAAAACATTCAAATACGTTTCAAAAAACTTCTAAAAATTGAAAATTATCCTACAAAACATCACTCTTTGGTTCTCACTTGTTCATGTGTGCAACTTGTGGATCATCTTGATCTACCTCCATCAAAAAAAGCTAGGCTACTTCCTTCATCTGTACTCTAGGGCACAACGAGTTGCCTACTATTGTTTCATAGTGCACATTACTTTTCCATCGGACCCAAGTGTCCTCCGTTATTCCCCTCGTATGTATCCTTGCTTAGGGCACCATCATCAACCCTTGTCGTTAATTTGCACAGGTCGTAATTGAAGCTTGATAGTAAAAACATTACATTATGTTTCTCTGTTAGTTTAGCTTGTTTACTTTCTCGTATTGCATTACATTTTGTATGTTGCATGGAGTTAGGAATCTTTCACTTTCTTGTATTGTATTGCATTTTGTATGTTACATGGAGTTGGTGTTTTCAGCAATGGACAATCGTTCCTAGTATGGCTTTTCATGTCGTTCTACCTTTGTCGTATGCTTATATTTTTCATAAGGACCGATGACGTAGCTCTTATGGCAATATGATGACATTGAAATTGTTCCAATACACAGCAGCTAGAGGCTAAGATCTTCTCTCCCCTCTTCCATATTCATTCTACATCACTTCCCTTTCACCCCTATTCTTCTCATCTCATTGGGGCATCTTGCCTCCTCCCATTCTTCTATCTATATCTCACCTTTTTCGATCGTCAATTGACTTCTTTCATCACCCCATCGACACTCGAGGGGGCATCTCTCACTTCTCCTATTTTTTCTTCTACCTCTTCAAAATTTCTTCCTGTCTACTATCTTTGAAGTGACGTCACTTACGCCACCCTAAAGAGGGGCAAATGTAGACACCTATAATTATGCCCAAGTAATTTAAATACTTAAATTGCACTAATTATCTCCTTTTCTCGCAAATAGACGACATATCATCAAAAAACACTCATATTCCCTCTAATGTTATCATTAATTAATTACAATATTCTAATTGATTAAGTCACCTATCCAGCTAACAACCTAATTAAGGACCTTCCATTAATTAAATCACTTCTTCTATCTAGATTAATTAATTATTATTAATTAATTAGTCTTCCCCTTCATTTAACTAGTAAATCAATATTTAATTGATTTAATCCCTTTCTAATAGCCTAAATCACACTAATATTCTTCTAATTGGCTTCTATAAGCTTACACCTACCTATTAATTAATCACCTTTGATTAATTAAAGCACCCCTCCAACTCCCATGACTTGCTAAACATGTATTAAACCCTTCTAAAGTAAGGTTGCCTTTAATAAAGAAACCTTATCCATTCCTAATCATGTTTTACCTTTATCCCACATGCAAAGGGATGAAGTGTTTCCTTTATCCATTGGGCTATATAAGGAGCCCTCCACATACCTTTTTACTTATACCTAAACTCCTTAGAGAGCAAATGCAAAGCATATAGCAAAGAGACTAAGAGCTTGCACCTTGTTTTCTTGAGAGTTCATCATCTTGAAGAGTTAAGCCTCTTTCTTAAAGTGCTTGGGTCATATGGGAGGTGTCAAAAGGGTCTTGTAGCCCAACTTTGATTAGCCCCCATTCCTAGGTTCTTGGAACATTAAGGACAACTATTTTTGATAGCCATGGAACCTACCTAGGTTCCTTCATTTATATGTTGTTAGAGAATAGAGGATATTTAGGTGCTTAACATAGTTGATTTCATAGTTTTGTATTGATAATTGTTAGCATCTAACCCTTGATTAATTCTTATCGTGATGGTGTTTATAATGTTGTTTAATCCTTGTTAATTAAGACTATTTAGGTGTTAGTCTTTGTTTACATTAGGATTAGTTTAAAAAAAACACTTGCACACAAGTGCATATATGATCCTACATTGCACTTGGGGCCACTCTACCTGATGTCACTTATCAGTGGGTGTTTAATCAATGATAAGATAGGGATATCCTTTTTGATGATGCTAGTGCATGGAGTATTCAGTGGTGAGTGATACTATTGGGGCTAGTGCATATTGACACATCTATACTGGAATCTACATTTGATTACCTACCACCTTCAAAAGATGGTGGGGCCGGCCTCTTTACTACATATTTGGTCTTGGGATCACATAGCAATCAAGTGCCCTATAGGTGCATTACATGCTCGAGTCCTGGAGGATCCAATATACATGGCTTGGGTTTTTTTAGGTGATGACGTACGAGGGCATGTAGGCAGTGTGTACCATTATCAATGAGAGTTCAATGAGATGCTAGACAAAGATATTATATGGAGGCCATATAGGCATATACAGTGGCCTGAGGAAGAAGTAGAGCTCGGTGTCTACGTAGTGGAAACACTTTCTTCTTGGTAGCCATAGCTACATCATAGAGTGTTATAGAGTATACCGATGTCAGCAACAACTAGGCATAATACAACGGTTCCATAGCTAAGATTTGTGGTATGCCCTCTGAGATGCAAAGAGGTAGACTACGGGGCCACGTATATAGATGGCTCAAGCCAGGGCTATATTTTCATAGGTAGTACCACAGACATGGGACCAAGCCTGACAGATTAGAGACTCAGGTATGACATCTGACTACATGGATTGCGTATGCCACTATTTTACCACGGTTCCTAACCATACCCAATGAGGCCTAGGCAGTAGGCATTCGGGCCACCACTAGATATCCCCTATAACCATGACGAGGGGGAGGGTAGAGTAGCTCATGACCCAAATGATCCATTTGATGGGCAGGGTCCAACATAGGTATAGGGATAGAGGCAGGGATAGGCTCTTGTGGTGTAGCTAGTGGTACAGATAGCCACCCTACATCAGTAGTTGTAACAGGTTACTGTGGAGAGAGATTAGGCCCAATCTCACATTGTAGTAGTTAAATAAAAGTGGGACCTAGGACAAAGCATAGGAAGGAGATAGATCTGTTTCACACTTCTAGCAGATATTCCAGATGGAAGCTCAGATGGCCCAGGTGATGATCCTACTACAGTAGACACAGGATTAGTTACAGCTAGTGACATTGGAGAGAGACCAGTTGAGGGAAAAGTGGGTAGTGGGTTAGGCTGAGGTTTCCTAACTATCAAGTGTCCTTCTGATGTACAGATGGGATAGTAGTGAAAGCCCGTACTCACATAGACTTGGCCTATAGCCAAGGGAAGAGCTTCCTACTACCCGATCCTTGTACTATGAGGTAGTTCTGGCTGAGCGGTCGGGCACCTTCATATAGACAACAGTAAAGAAGATGAATGAGGTCAGAGAGACCTCAGGCCTCAATGGAACAGCCATAGGGGTAGCCTACAGGGCCATCTAGCACATAGTCTATGGGTACTCCATAGGGGTAGACCAGCCATCCCGTTCGAGGGCTCTTGTCATCCCTGATTGATTAGTGCATTGATACATTTTCCTCTTGATGAAGGATATGAGCATCATGTTCTTAATGTACATCATCTTTGTGATATAGCATTTTTTTGATATATGCCTCTAATGAAGGCAATAGCATTCTTCAATCGATGTATAGAATTTTTGATGTATGCCTCAAGTGAAGGCATTTTTGATGTATGCCTCAGATGAAGGAATTTTTTATGTACACCTCAAATGAAGGCATTTTTGATGATGTATATCCTTGTTGAGACAGACCATACTACTCATGTATATATATGGACATTTTTTACATGACCCATGTGTTATGAGAATGATGGATGTTATTGTTGTTTTTTTATTGATTACATGAATTTATGGATGTGTAATGATGTTATCTTGATTCAGTATCTCCATTTATATGTATTCAGATATTTTATGTATGTCATGCACTTTGATTTTTTAGATGATAGATCTGGAAGATGATATCAAATGTATATTCTCATTTGATGTGCTAGATTTAGTGGACAGGATGATAAGATGATATTGATGTGGAGGGATAGATTTTGATAGTTGTGATCCCTCTTGCCCCCATTTGATGATATGATATGTGATGATTAACTTAGCATTCATGTGTGATGTATACTTATATTTTTTATTTATATGATATATAGATGATGTTAGATGTGATGATATTGATGGAAATATGATGATGTGATAACAAAATGATGCACATGCAACAAGAAAACACAATCAAATGCTAACAAGAAAAAAAATGAATCAACACACACAAATGTACCATTATACACCAACATGGAAAAACACACTTCAATGTGCACAAGTAAGAATAGATATAATCTAAGAAACAAAAGATGAATCCTAATAAAGTATGTCTAGGCAACAAACTATACAAATGTACAAACTCGAAGCAACTATACATGCAATCAAGCAAAGTAAGAAACAATACAAAGGAAGTAAACTAAAGTTAATGTTTTTGTAAGATTATGTTACGAAACAATTTTCTATTGTTTTGATTTTTGTGAAACAATTTTCTATTTGTTTTCATTTTTGTGAAACAATTTTTCTCTTGTTTTGATTTTTGTGAAACAATTTTCTATTGTCTTGATTTTCTACCACTTTTGAATTTTTTTTATGTTTTCCTAAGATTTTTGAATGTTTTTGTGTTTTTTTCGAACATATTCTGAAGTTATGCATAGGTAACCAAGAAATCGTGGATGCCCCTAGTGTTAGATGGGGAATATATAAGGGAAGTTCCACATGTTTAAAGACAAGAAGGTGAAGTCACATAAGTGCTCCCAGAGTGAGACGAGAAATAGAAAAAGAGCATCTCCTCACAGATTAAAAAAAGGAGAAAAATCCAGATCAAGGCTTGATAAGACTAGGCTCACAGGGAATCTCAGATGTAGATGCGGAACTAGCCCTAGGCTAAGTAAAAGTACCTTCTAGATGAAAGATTCTTGTGAACAAGGAATCCCCCCAAGGTGTTGGAAACTAGTTTTCACCCAAGGACCTATCCAGAGTACCCACAATTGTATGGTTTTCACATATGGATGACCTATTTTCTCTTTTTATTTTTCTCTTATTTTTAGTTTTTTGTATTTTGATCATTTTTACCTCTTTTTTTGGTTTGCTTTTCTGATTTTTCCTGCCATGCTTAAGCATAAAATTGCTTAAGGTGCATGGCATTCATGGGCTCGCAGAGCTCATCACCATTAGGATGGGAAAGTTTGTATGCTTCTGTGCTATACTTGGCCACAATGACATAGGGTCCTAACCAATGTGGTTCGAACTTGCCTTTCTTATTTCTTTCTACCCTTATGCTGAACTGATTTTTCTTTCATGACCAAATCACCATCCTCGAACTAATGAGGTACAATTCTTTCATTGTAATTATAAGAAACTCTATTCTGATACACTTTAAGATGATTTAGGGCGCGAATGTACTTCTCATTCAGGGAGTTCCAACTCTGTCAGTCTAGCCACTCTGTAATCCACATCATTGTCTAGATAATCCTTAAGAGAGATTCGTAGGGAAGGAAGATCGATTTCTAATGGGATGATAGATTCCGTTCCAAATACCAAGGAATATGGTTTTGCACCAGTAGGAGTGTGAATATAGAGGTCCTGTAAGAACAAAGACCTGGGTGAATTCTCAAAGTCCAGTTACGTCCTGTCTTAGCTACCATATTTTCCATGATTCAAACTAAAGTCTTGTTAGTGGCCTCGGCCAAATGGCATGCCAAATGTGCTCATGTTTTATTAACTAAGCAATAAATTGAAAACTAATATGTACATAGCTTCAAAAGAAAATACTAATTATACAATTAACCATCAAGATAAGAGCTTAAAGGAAATGATTCTTCAATGCATAAATGAAACTACATGCTAAGCTATTTCCTACTCTCTATGATTGTTAACTTAAACTGTGAATCTATGAAGAACAGAAGCAATAAAAGTGGATTATTGCTTGATCTCAAGGATTGAGAATGGAATCTCACCAAGAATGGCTACAAGGCCATTTTGGATCTCTTCCATATTACTCAAAATTTGAGTGAAAGGATGTAAGATGGAGAAGCTATTTCCAACAATGGAGAATGACTCAAGATCAAAATGCTTATAGTCTTTCACTATTCAAAGCATGGTGTAAGAAGAAAGATAAGAAGGAGGGTTCTTTATATAGAATTCCTATAGAGGCAAGGCTAAAAAATTGATGAATGTGGGATAAAGGTAAAACAATATTAGGAATGGATAAGGTTGCTTTTATAAAAGGTATTCTTGATTTAGAAGAGTTTAATTTGTCATTAGTAAGTCATGGGAGTTGGGCGATGTTTTAATTAATCAAAGGTGATTAATTAATAGGTAGAGGTAAGCTTAAAGAAGCTAATTAGAGGAAAATCAATACGATTTATGGGATATAAGAGAGGAATTTGATCTAATAAATGGTAATTTATTGATTTAGAGTTGCGAGTATAATTGATAAATAATAATTAATTAACCTACGTAGAAGCAA
Organism: Taxus chinensis; assembly: GCA_019776745.2. Classification (NCBI taxonomy): domain Eukaryota; kingdom Viridiplantae; phylum Streptophyta; class Pinopsida; order Cupressales; family Taxaceae; genus Taxus; species Taxus chinensis. The sequence continues at coordinate 831,244,184 of CM034146.1, forward strand.
ATATTAATTAACGAAAGGTTGTTAGTTGACATCCTTAATGATAGGAAGGCTAATGAATTAACGAAAGGTTTGTTAATTAACAAATATGAAGAGGAATGTTAGCTAATTAGTGGAAAAAAATATAATTATTACGAAAATGATGAGAAAGAGGATAATTAGTGCAATCTTAGCATTAAATCCCTGCGTAAGCGGATTTTAGGAGTCTACAAGAAATATTGCATAGTTTTTCTCGTGCAGCTTATGAATGCCCTTCTATAGACATTTTTGTTCCTTTACAAACTGAGGCTATCAAGGAATGTGTGGATCAAGATTCACTCACTTCTTGCAATCAAGAGTTTCCTTCATTGGTTAACCATTTCACATCATGGGAGGCAACGTCGGAAAAATATGGCCCAGATGAGCTATTCACCCTTGAACAAGATTTATTAATATAAAATTTATGATTGTCACTTAGGGCACGTGGAAAATCCTATTTTCAGTTCAAAAGCATTCAGGATCAATGTCCTAAACCTTTGGATAATTTCATTCCTAGTTGTTGCTTATCCGAGGAGAATATGTTAGAAGATCCCACCAGCATAGTATTTGAACGTACCATGGATTCATGCCATCAGGCCCCGCTATATGTCAATGGTCATTGTATGATGTACGTCATGGGTTACAATGGGTTTGGATATGGTCTCAATGTGCAAAGGTTATTAGAACCAATTCCTATCCCTCGCTTCAAATCAGACAAACACAGTCCTGGAATAAGACCACATGATGATCCACCCTTTGAGATTGATGCCACCTTCTTCCACATGTGAGGATGAATCATCTCATTCTGATAGTGATAGGGGATTCCAAATGTAGCCTCTACGAGGATCTTGTCTTGAGTAACTTATTCCCCTGATTCAGTTATCCTTACCTTATCTAGAAATTGTAGATTGGGATCAAAAATTTCACAATGCCAGTAATTTTATTTGAGAATGATGAGGAATTTGTATAATTCATGGGACTCAAGGATTATATTCTGGTTGGGGATCACAAAAAAGGCTTTGCAATTCAACTAGGACACCTGTGCATACTTTGGAGAAGAAGTAGAGATGTGTGGAAACTTGAATTGGAAAGTTGTAAACAAGAGTAAAGAAACTTCAAAGAAAACATGTGCAAGGAATACATGCATGTCTCATAGTGACAAAATTTTTGAAGCACTTGTAGAAAAACAAAATGAAGAACCTATGGAAAAAATGGTCTATCCATTCAAGGATGATGACGAGATACCTAAGGAGTATGAACTTACTCTTCCCCTTGATCCTATGTAGATGGAATATACCTCTAAGATTCTTATGGAAGAAACCATTAGTGTCAACATTGGCTCAGAAGAGGAACCTAGAATGATAAATTTGGGAGCTTCACTCTTAGCTCAAGAGAAGAAGGTTTTTGTAAGAGATGTTAAGAGAATATGGAGATATATTTGCATGGTAATACACAAATATTCCTAGTTTGGACCCAAAATTGGTTGTGTACAAACTCATTGTGCACCCAGACACCAACCCATCAAACATAAGTTGAGAAATATGCACCCTACAATTTCACTCCTTGTCAAAGAAGAACTTGAAAAGTTATTAGCTGCTGATTTTACTAAGCCCATTGAGTATTCAAATTGGATATCTAACATAGTCCCTATTCAGAAGAAACCAGTCAGCATAAGGATCTACAATGAATTTTGTGACATCAATAAGGAATATCCAAAAGATGACTTCCCCTTTCCTAGAATTTGATATGATCATTGATTCCACTGCTAGTTATGAAATGTTGTCCTTAATGGATGATTTTTCAGGTTATAAGAAAATCAAGATTATAGAGGAGGATCAACATAAGAAAACTTTCATCACCCCTTAGGGAACATTTTTTTACAAGGTCATGTATTTCAGACTCCAATAATACCGGGGCCACCTATCAGTGTGCAGTGAAATTCATCTTCCATGAGATAATGAATGACATCATGGAGGATTACGTTGATGATATCATAGAAAAGTCCAAAAGAAGAGGAGAGCACCCTGAAGTGCTAAGACGTATTTTCCAGTGTCTCTAGGATTACAAAGTACATTTAAATCCTACGAAGTATATCTTTGGAATTTTTTTAGGAACACTCTTAGGTTTCATCATTTCACAGAGAGAGATAGAGGTAGATCCTACCAAGGTTACAACTATCATAGAAATGCCTCTACCTAAAAATCTCAAACAACTTAGAGGTTTACAAGGAAGGATTAAGGAAATCTGTCATTTTATTTCATAGCTTGTAGAAAAGTGCCACCCATTTACACATCTCCTCAAAAAGGATGTTGCATTCAACTCAGGAAGAAGACTGTCAAAAGGAGTTTTCATTACTTAAACAATACCTTGTCAACCCGCCAGTAGTAATACCAGCCTACCCTAGGTGAACCTATCCTCTTATACATTTCAGCTACCTAGTTTTTTATTGGTGCACTTCTTTCCCAATATGACCTAGAAAATAGAGAAAGGGTTGTTTATTATCTTAGTCACACCCTGATTTCCTATGAATTGAATTACCCGTAGATTGAAAAATCTTACTTGGTAGTTGTCTTCACCTTTCAAACACTTCGTCATTATCTCCTTAACAATAAAATAAAGCTAATATCAAAAGTTGAACCTCTCAAATACTTTCTATCCAAGCCCGCTCTTACAGGATGAATCGAATAATTGGATCATTCTCCTAAGTGAATTTGACATTGAGTTGTAAATCAGAAGTCCTTGAAAGAACAGGTATTGGTAGATCAATTTGCTGAATCTCCTCTAGCAGGAATGCAATTTTTGTGTCTAGACCTGTTAGATACATCCATGATGTAATGTTGAAGAGTCTATGGAGTGGAAAGTCCATTTTGATGACTCAATCACCTTCAATGGATCAAGAGCAACAGTAGTGATCGTCATTCCCATAGGTGAGGTTATTCCAAGAGAATTCTGTTTGGGATTCCCTTATACTAATAACATTGCAGAGTATGAGGCACTCATTGCTGGTCTCAAATTGGCTATCACTTGGAATATAAGATAACTACGAGTCATTAGGGACTCCCAACTCATTATTAAGCAATTTAATAATGAGTGTAAGGTTAAAGATGAGAAACTTGTTCCATACAAGAAATTAGTTGAAACCTTGAAGGATTATTTTACACAGATTTTCTTTGAGAAAAAACTAAGGTCACATAATAGATCAATACACATGCTATGGATACAATTGGATCTCTCTTACGCATTCCACCTCAGGAGATAAAAATTCCTTTCTTTGTAGAGCATTTACAAATACCAACATACAACATGCCAAAATATTGTTTGGCATGTGAGATTGTTGGTCCATCCTCCCCTTGGTATGACGTTACATTTAGATACCTATAAGATGGAAAATTCCCCTCGAACATTAACCATTCTGAGAAGAAATCCCTTATCCACCGTATAGCCCTTTATACCCTCCTAGAAGGAACCCATTATCATTGTGGCTATGATAGGAATTTGCTTCACTATTTGGATGTTACTGACTTAGTCCACACTATTAAGGAAGTACATGGTGGTATTTGTGGAGAACACACTAGTGGTATGGTCTTGGATAATAAGCTCTTAAGGGTAGGTTATTATTGGCCCACCATGGAAGTATAATTTTCTAATTTCATCAAGAAATGTGAGCTATACTAAAAGTATGGGAACTTGATACATGTATTAGCACAAGCTTTATAGCTTATCACAATGCCTTAGCCATTTCCTAAATGGGGCCTGGATCTCATAGGGAAGCTCCATCCTTCTTCTTCATATGTCCACACCCACATTATTACCACCACTGAGTATTTTACTAAATGGGTAGATGTTGTGCCTCCTAATTATGTCACTAGTGTGCAAATTTCCAAATTCATCATGAATCAAATCATCTGTCGTTATGGTATCCCTTCCGCCATTATCATAGATAATGGTAAATCCTTTAAGAATAAAACAGTTAAGACATTATGTTAATGCTTCCATATCTAACTCAAGTGGTCCACCCCCTATTACCCCCAAGGTAATGGAGAGGCCAAAGATACCAATAAAACCATTGTACGAATCATGGAGAAAATGGTAAGTAAGACTTGCCATAATTGGCACTTATAGATACATCCCACCCTTTCGGTCTATCAAACCTCCATCCGCACTCTTACTGCTATGACCGCATATTCACTTGTCTATGGAACTAAAGCCATCATACCCTTGGAAGTGGAGCTTCCCTCCATGAGAATATCTCTCTAGGACTATCTTAATAAGGATGAAGACTATAGATTTTCTCAGCTAGCAGAGCTAGAGTTGTTGGATGAAAAGCATATAAGAGTGCTTAATCACCTCAAGGTATATCAGAACAGAGTATCAAGAGGATATAAAAAATGCATCATTCATCATGAATTTTATATAGGTGATCTAGTGCTGAAATAAAATCAAAAGAACACCATTAAAGACAGAGAAAAGAAAGGTAAGTTTGAGGCCAACTGGTTAGGGCCTTATGTAATGGTTGTTAAATATGGATCAGGAGCTTATAAACTAGCATATTCAGATAATGAAAAAACACCAGAACCTATGAATGCCATACATCTCAAGAACTTCTATACTTAAGTATGGTGTGCATATCAGATAGGAACTAAAAATTAGAAAAATAAATTAAAAAAACAAGAAAAACATGAAAAATTTGAGAAAATAGTAAAGAGAAAAAGTAGGCCATCCACATGTGAAAACCACGTAATTGTAGCGTAGTCGCCAGGTCTTTGGGTGAAAACCAATTTTCGATGGTCAAGGAGGATTCATCGGTCACAAGTTACTCTTATCAAGACGGGCAACCTTAACCACTTTCTACAAATAACGTCCTTTGCTAGGTCTAGGAACCCTACCGAATCCATCTTCACTGAGCCATGATCTGGCTTATTTACTCTTATATCTTCATGAAGTATGTGCCTTTGTATATTCCCATCTAACATTAGGGGCACCTTCACATTCCACTTTCTAGCACATATGAACGTGTCATGTATATTTCCACACAATGTTGGGGGCATCCATGCTTATTTGTCCTTGTACATTGCTTTCTAAACATGACCTTAGAAAATACAAAAACATTCAGAAAAGGATGCGCCAAAACCTAAACATGAAGAAAATTTCCCTTCTAGGGACAAAAATACCACCAACATTGTAACATTTTATTAGAAAAACCTTGAAAACAACGTGAAACATAGCCTTGAAAACTTATCTTTCAAGATAACCCAAAAATAGTATAAAATATATCAATGTTGTCCCACGAAAACAAGGCAATGATTAAATTGCTTTTAGTCATCAGTTTGTATAGTTTTGGTTGTATATTTGTTTAGTTTTGTTAACTTTTTCTTGTATGTTTGTTTACTACACATCTATTGTTATCACATCTATCATCTATCATTCATCACATATAACATCATCTACTACATCATATATACAAAAATGCTAAGTTTTACATCATGCATGTATACTAAGATAATCATCACATATTGTATCATCAATGGGGGAAAGAGGGGTTGCGCATGATAAAAAATCTATCCTGCCCACACCAATGTCATATAAATCACCCTTGGGCACTATTTTCCACCTAGTGTTTATCTCTTCGTCCTAGGGCATTTTAAATATTTCCAGGTGCTTCTTGTCTTCTATTTTTATCTAGTGCCATGATTATTTAAAAAAATTATTGTTGGCCGATTTGTCTTCTCATTGGGGTATTTTATTGCCACCCAAATCCCATTCTCTTTTCCTTGGGGAATTTTTATGTGCTTTTAGGTGATCTTCCATTTTCTAAATTCCTCTGGCTGATTAAAAATTTAAAAATTATAAAATCATTCAAAAATAGAAAAAATCGTAAACACTTCGACAATGGACTAAAATTGGTAATCAACTCATTTGCAGCTAAAATTTGTGTCTCTCACATGGCACTCATATCATATCTTGTTGAAATTTTCACATGTTTTGAAACAACAACTAAAAAACCACCTAACTCTACAATCATTTACAAAAGATACGGATCTTACTTTTTCTGTACACTGGGGCACTATCAGTTGTCTGGTACTTTTTTCATTTTGCACATTGATTTTCCATTGGACCCAAGTGTCCTCCATCCTTTTCCTTGCATATAAAAATTTCTTGGGTCATCATTTTAAACCCTTGTCATTTATAAAAAAATTTGGGACTACATCTCAATAAAAAAATGTTTGCGCAACCATCTAGAAAGTTGTTGGTTTGAGTTTTTGTTATTGTACTTATTTCCCTGTTAGATGGGTTTGTTTACTTCTCATATTGCATTACATGTTTGTATGTTTGCATTGAGTTATTGTTTTAGCAATGGAAAGTTGTTTGCATCTTGTATTTTCTTGTTATTTTACACTTCCGTCATATGCTTACATTTTAATAAGGACCGATGATGAGGATTCTAAGAAAAATGATGATTAAAAATGGTTTCTATAAGCACTAGTTTGTGGATAGCTCAATATCCCTTTTTATTTTTGTTTACTCGTCTTCTCTTCACACTTTTCTTTCTTTTGGTCTCTTTTCGATTGTCGATTGAGTTCCACCATCACCCCATCGTCACTCGAGGGGGCATCCCTTAAGCTAATTTAACTTTACTTTCTTCTTTTCTCTTTTCGATCATCGATTGAGTTCTTCCATCACCCCATCAACACTTGAGGGGGTATCCCTTTAGCTAACTAATTTTTTCTTCTACCCCTTAAATTTTTTTCATATGCTTATGTTTTTCTACTTTATTTGAAGTGACATAGCTTACATCCCCCCAAAGAGGGTAAAATGTAGACACTTTTAGTTTGATCAAAGCACTATTATTCCTAATATTATACTAATTATCCCCCTCCTTACAAATTGACAACACCCCATTAAATGTGCTCCTCTAACTCACCATTTACGACATTGTTTTGGTCATATTTATCCTATAAACCAATTAATGGGGTTAATATAATCCCTTATTGGCTAAAGCATCTTATTATTCTCTTCTATACCACTTTTACTATCTTCCTAGACTATCAATCCATTCCATTGGATTGATTAGACCACTCAAAAATCTCTAAAAACCCTAATTCCTCTCTAAACAGTATTAACTATCCTAGACCTAGTTTAACTAGCCCTAACCATGATTAACCTCTTCGAAACCTAGTCAAAACTTACTTTGACTCACTAATCAACTTCTTGACTCCCTTTTAGTCCCACATGCACCAAAATTCCCCCACTTTCCCAAATAGAAAACTATAAATAGATCACTACCCCCATCTCATTTCTAAGAACTTTCCATCTTCCTAATATAAAATATAGCATTTTTCTTAGGGTTAGAGCTTATTTCATTTATTTTATTAAGCTATTGATTTTTCCATTGTACTACACACCAAAAATTGAGTAAATGGGAATAACCATTGGCCTTGACGCCATTATTGGTGAGCTCCCATTATCATAATAAAAAATTGAATGCTTAGAATCCTTACTAGGTTCATTTTTAAAGCTTTCAAGAGTAGAGGATTACTAAATATGCTAAATTTTCTTGTTTCTTTCAATATTAATGTATATAAAGTGATGAATCCTTGTTTATCTCTTATCTGATGGTCCACTAACTAGTTTTTCTAGATCCTTTCATGTTTCTTTAGAAATTATTGCCCCATGTCCATGGCTTTTGCAACTTTTTATTGAACACACCTGTCTAAGACAAAATAATTTAGGAATGGGACAGGGGCCCACATGAATGTGGAGAATGATGGGTCCAAGGGTGGAAGTCATGGCATTGTTGAATGACCACAACATAACTAGGTTATTCTGTATGTAATTGGCAGGGATGTGCATTTGGTTGTACATATAGGAGGAAATGATGTTAATATTAGCACCACAATCGATCATAATGCATCGAGCATGTAAATTATCAATGTAGATGAAAATAAATAGGCTAGGGTTAGGATAATCCGTTTGGAGAGGTACAATCTCGTTGTTAGAGAAACTGAGAGCACCTACTTGATGAGTGGTTGTGGGAGTACAGGAAGGGGGTGAAGTGGTGAGAGAGGCCACATGGTGAGGAGTGATAATAGATGTAACAAGAGTAGGGTCATTAGGTAGAACCTTAATAGATTACAGAACCTTAATGAGGGCTTGTCGATGAGACTCAAAGGTTTGGACAAGGTCATACAAATACATTTTGAGAGGAGACTGGTGCTATTTTTTAAGCATTGTACGATGGGAAACCTCATCAGAAATATGGTATGTGGGTCCACGGATGGTGATATTGGTGTAGAAGCAGATGGAATAGTGGGTAAAAGAGTGGCAGATGAGTTGGTTATTTTCTCTTTTGCTTTGTCCTTCTAGGCTCGAGTAGGAATTTGAACCATATTAATCTATCATAAAGGAGCAAGTGATTCGTGATAGGTGTAGTGATAGGATGGGAAAAAATATGGTGAGGGAATATACTAGTTTTGTGAAAACAATGCAACACATTGGCATTTTGGAGGAGGTTTCGCTAGCTTTCTTATGCGAACCAGATTGATCTCAAATGCTGAAGGTGGATAAAAGGGTTTTGAAGGGGGAGATGAAGGTCACTGAATAGTTACAGGTTGAGGATGTGTGGTGATAGGTGAAGGTGAAATAGGGTCATCATCTAAAAGATCATCATCATCAAAGTTTTCTTTGAGAGGACATTGTTGGAGAAGAATAGTCTTAAGAGCCTTACATATTTCCACATCATGTCCAGACACATGATAGTAAGAAAAAAATTTCATATCTTTAAACCCTTTTGGTTTAGGTTTGAGTGGGTCGTAAGGTCTAAGTGGTGACAATGTGATGACAAAGGTTTCTAAAAGGTTAGCTAGGATGTTGGCGTAAGACCCTGCCAATGGATAACAATGTTAAGTAAGTTTGGGTCTATATTGAAATGTGGGTGACTTGGGTGGGATAGGCACCACCAGAGGTGGAATATGAGGTTGAGTAAGTTTGACCACCTGTTTGGTAGATAGTATGGTTTTAGGTTTTGATTTCACCTTCTTGGGTAAAGATGTAGTGAGTGAACTAGTTGTTAAAGGTGGTGAAGGTTTAACTACCTCTTTGGAAGGTAGTGGGTTCTTGGACTTTGGCTACACCTTCTTGGGTAAAGGTGAAGAAGAAGTGCATGATGTAGAAGGGAAGGAAGATGGCAGAAGGGTTTGGGTTATCCAAGGTGATAATGGAGGTTCGGTGAAGGTTGTGGTAAGAGGAAATGTGGAAGGTACTGGTTGAAGAGAAGGGAATGGCATGGGTAATGATGATGGTATTGGAAGTGATGTAGGTATAGAAGGTAAAAAGGATGTAGGTGAAGGAAAAGGAAAATATGTGTAGTTAATTTGGGTACAATAGAGGATCATGACGAGGTAAGTTGTTTAGATTTTTTTTTACTCTGGGTAGGAGGCTATCTGGCCACGGTTAATGGGTGGGGACCAAGGATGAATAGAAGTGGTGAATGTGACAGAGGGGTAGTGGGTGAAACCAAGGTATGTGGTCTAAGAGGTTGGGTGTTTCTCTTAGGTGAGGGAATAATCTTTGTGATAACTTGTGAGTATGTGGCTAAATCTAGTTTGGCAGGAGGATGGACTAGGCATGATGTCGACATGACTCCCAATGTGGCAATGGGTCTAGACACAGAAGAAGATATAGGTGTAGCTAAGGTTTTAGGCATAGGTAAAAGTTAATTTGATGGTAAAGATTTAGGTGTGGGAGAGGGTAATGAAGAGTAGGTCACTATAGTTGGCATGGGAATGGTGGGTTGGTTGTCTGAAACACCTTTGGATAGATTGTGGAAGTATTAGCAGAAAACATTTGCATTTGAGTTGAGAAAGGTAGCTGAAGGAATCCCCAAAGCATGGAATTTTCAACATAATCCAAGTGGTCAGCCAAACATGAGAATGACATTGATGTATGGGGGAATGATGTTGATTTGGTAGTAATCCTTGTAAATAATTTCTATGAGAAAGAGAATTGGCTGGCTTCAGAATCTATGGGTAAAAGAACCAAGAGAAAATCATTAGGATCCTTGAAAGACAAGGGAGAATTGTCACCAATAGGAAGGGATGCTACTAATGGATCCCCTATGGGTAGAGGAGATGAAAAGTTAGATGAGGGTAAGTACATATTTTGGCAAATAAGAAGGTAAGCATGAATCTGGTGTCGGTAGAAGATCAAGTACTATGGGTTGTTTGTCAGGTTGAGAGGTGAGTGGGGAAACTACATTGGTGGATATGGAGGAATCCTTCATGGGTGAAGGAAGAGATAAGTGAGACTCCTTTATGGGTAAAGGAGCAGATGAAACAAGTCCCTTTGTAGATGAAGGATCTCATGCAAGAATCTCCTCGATAGATGGAGTAGGAGGAAATTGAGGAAGAACTAGTATGATGTCGAAAACAACATGAACCTCATGAACATTACTGTCATTAGTCAAGGTTTTTCTAGTTTCGTTAGATGATGGGGTGTGATTTGGGAATGACCTCTTGAATATGTGAAGGTTTTGATTAGCTAGTGTATTAGGATTATCCAAGATGATATCTCCATTATCTAACATATCTTGGACAATATTTTAAAAAGTTATACAATTATCATCGCTATGACCTTTAACACGATGATAGTTATAGTAATCAATTTCTTTATACCATGCAGGATTAGGAAGAGAGGGGTCAAAACAAGTATGTGGTTTGCAGGGTGGAAGAGTGACCGCTCTAGATTTTAGAAGTTTTTCTAAAATTGAAGATTAGGGTTATCCTATGGGAGTATATTTTTGTTTCTCTCATTTAAACTTGAAATCCTGAACAGGAGAAAGATTGGAAGAAAAATTTGATTAGCTATATGGGCGAGATGCGACAACTTTCAAAACTATTGTGTTGGAAGATAATTTTTCTTTAGAGTAATTATTTTTGTGTTTGGAATAAGAAGAGGTATTGTTTGATTTAAACGTAGCATTATAGCTATGCAATTATATCTTCTTCTCTTCAATGGCATGAATATCAAGTTTCTAGGTGATGGTGAAAGCCTCATCAAATGTGTGGAAGATTTGAACTCATAGATTTGGAAAGATGTGTCTAGCACAAGCCCTGGTGAACAACTCTATTAACTCAGTTTGAGGCAGTTAAAATGTGAGATGGTTTATCAGGCTTCGCCATCAAGTGAAAAATTCTAAGATAGATTCGTCTTTGTATTGGCATGTTGCGTACAAGTTGGTCATGGTGACCTTCTTGAAAATGTTGATAGAAAAGTGGTCTAGGAAATCTTGAGATACTTGGTTGAATGAGAAAATAGAGTCCCTAGGTAGAGCACTATACCAATCCAAAGCAGGTCCCGTAAAGGACATTGGGAATGTTCACAAGAGTAAAGCATGATCATGAGTGATCAGATAACACCCATATTTAAAAGACCACAAGTGATGTTATTGGTATTCTTTATTGTTAAATCAGTTGAATTTAGGAATTCCATAATGCGTAGGGTAGGAAAAAATTTGAATGGATGGGCGAAGGGGCTCATTGCAAATCTCATCATATATAAGAGAGTTATGTGAGCCAGAGATAGATGATTCTAATGCCTGCATCTTATCCATCATAATTTTGATAAGATAATTGGTAGGTTGTGTTGACTGGGAAAACCATACACTATAAGGGGGTAAATGAGGAGGGTATGATGTAGGTGACATCCCAGTATGTGGTGGTGCTGATTACGAAAATTCTGAGGGAGGAATGTAGGCCGGAATAGATGTAGATGGAAAGTATCCTGAATAAGAGATAGATGAAATAGTTGGCTATTGGTGATAAGTGTAGGTAGGTGGAGTGGACGTAGCAAATCTCGTAGCAATCAAAGGAAGAGACTGCAGGATGGAGAGGACAATGTTCTAGAAGGGAGTATGGGTTTCCGACACTAGGGGTGGCTAAGATATAATAAATATATGAGAGGTGGAGACTATAGATAGAACTACACTCAATGTGGTTGTTAAAGGCATGGTTGACATCGTAGGACTGAATAACATCAAAGGCATGACATATGCCACAGGTGTAGAAGATATCGATGATGTAGGGTCAAGATGGGACACCACAGGTGGTAAGGTGGAAGAGGATAAGGCCAAGCTAGTAATTGGTGATGCAGAAGTTGGTGTGGGGGGTATGTATAATGGACATAGGCATGCCATATACAAGCTACCCTAATGAATCATAGGTAGATGAATGAGTGAGATAGTACTACAGAGCAGTGGGTTGTGATCAAGGAGCCTTGTGAACTCATCCTCACTAGTGGGTATGGAAAGAGTATGATTGGGGTCCATGGGAAAAGAGATTGAAGGGGAGATGGGATAGGTGGGAGTGGGTGATGGATGACATGAAACATGAGAGCGTTAGCTTGTTTACGAGTCAGAACCATGTGACTGATGATAAAATAGGTATTATGAGCTTCGATGATGATGCAAAAACATAGAATTAATGGGAAAAATTAGTCCAAAATAAGTGATTGCATTGTTGTTTTGATTGGAAGATCAAAACACATAGACCGATGTTGGTTGGGGTAACTGATGATGGTATAAGGGTAACTGCCACCAGTCAGCTCAGACTGATGTCAGCTATTGTGAAGAATAAGAGATTCAAATATTTGGCAATGACAAGTGAAAATGGATCAACCCGGATCCTAAAAATGATATCAGATACTCAAGAGTGAGATAAAAATGGTAGAAAAAAGCATGACAAGAATAGAAGGGTGAAGAATATTATTCTTGCATAAATAACCAAAAATTATATAGACCGATCTCAGTCAATTAACCGATGCTAGTACTATGATACAACTGATGTTGGTCGCTAGACTGATACCGGTTGCTGTGAAATCTGGGAAGAGAAGAAAAATTAGAGTTTTGGTGATTTAAATCAAATAAAATTACCAACCCAGAGATTGAGTATGGCTATGAGGATTCCTAATAAACCCAAAATAAAACCAGAATACACGAGTCATGATGTGGGGTATAAAAGGATATGAATGAATGAAGAAACACAGCTCACACCTCAAAATGAAAGCAGATAAAAAATAACTAACACAAAATCCTACGCTATAGATTTTATGTTGTGGATTATAACATTTAGGACTAACTATAAGAAGAATATGTTTTTTGGTTAATAAGGGTGCCCTATAAAAAATGATAACCATGGCTAGTTTCAGGTAAGTTTTGGCATGGGAGATCCTTCTCTGAGATGATGACTAGATAGAGAAACTAGATGGAGCCCACTACCAATCCTCTAAATGTGTGATCATTGATAGCTTCTTCTAGGGAAGACATTGTTTAAGAATTGTGTAATTTGGTTTTTAGTGATTTGGTATAGAGAATGTGCAAAATGTGAGCTACGGTTTGATATGTCAACCATTAGTTGGGCATGAATTCTAGAATATAGGTTTTCCACAATTTTAGATTATCTATAATGCAACAAATTCAACAATGCAACAAATTCAACAATGTAAGTGCACAAGTTTTTAAAACCCAAATCCACAGATTATATTCAATGAGAACAAATTATGAAGAGGTTAAGCATATGAATTTCACTAAATGCAATACAAGAAAAGAAAGAATAATGATTTTTGATCCGAAAAGACAAGTGTCACTAAGATACTTAGAAGATAAGAATATTTCCAGAGAAGAAGCTTAATGTGAACTCATTTCGAATGAAAACAGACACACAAGATTTCCCTAGGAATGAAAAATGCAAAGAACCCTAGATGTGTCCCACCAAGCATGCAAAGATGTTTCACCTAATTTTTTATTTGGTTAAAATGAAATAAGAAATAGGTTAGGAGGAATACCTATGATATGTAGGTCGAAGGTTGAGTGTGCACGTTATTGACTTTTGATCCAAGCTGATCATGAAGAGCTTCCTTTTGGCTAGGAGGAAAGACCTATATAAGAAAACACAACAAAACCACAAAATAGTATTAAATAGCAAGAGTCAGAGGATTGCCTAGCAAAGCTAGATCTAGGAAACATGATGCTTTCTCGAATGGCTATCAATCCTCTATTTAATACAATTCAATGTGAATAAGAGATTGAAATAAATAAGTCCTATTGCAATGTAATGATTTAGGTTTCTCATACACACAATACACTATATTTTATGTTAGATATTAAAATAACACTAAATCTAATTAGAATCGGGGTTTGTTCAGGTCAGAACAAGTCTGTCAAAGATCCAGTAAGGGTCTGGGGCTGATTGGTTGAGGTTTGGGTTGATTTTGGGGTGAGTGGGAAGCTTGTTGGTATGAGAATATGAAATGAAACAGAGACAAATATCAGTCTGGTGACCGATGCTAGTATGGGGAATAAATTGGAGATAACTAGGGAACTGACATCGGTAGGGGGAAATAGCTAGTAAACTATTAAAAATGGGTTATTAGGCTCTCTATGATTGCACATTAGTGTGAGGGTAGTGTGGTTTGGGTCATAATATGGAAGAGAAGACTCAGGAATACTAAGAAGGAGATTTAGAATGGTGAAAAGGCTTGGGGTGGTTGAATAGTGGGTTGGTGCGAAGAAAGTGATGTACAGGTAACAAAAGAAATAAAATACTGAACTAAGTAAGAGATCTACTGTGGGATAAACATGAATGATTAAAATCACAATAATTAATTGGTGTCCTGCAAATCTTATGAGTAGAAGTGGTTGATGGTTGATCAGAGAAGAGGTGCTTAAGTCCAGTTCTACGGAATTACAACCTATGTTCTCCCGTGAGTATTCCAACGCTCTCTAAGGAGAACTGAATGCTTGTTTTGCACTGTGGTTTTGTGTGTTCATCGTATGGATGCAGGAGGGATTGAAGATTCATACTTGAATGAAATAAGGCTCCAATAACTGAATAACCAACCTAGGTAAAAGGTTCCCAAGTTGTATATAAAGTAAATGATGGCGGTTAGGTGACTGGCACCAATCGAGGAATAAACTGACGTCGGTTAAAGTGGGGTAAGTATAGGTTTACCCAAAAATAGGCAGGTCTTTACTATTTTTGGTGCAATTTTGATTGCCAATATGGGTCTGAAGTGAGGGTTGGCACTTAGATAAATGGGAGTTTTTTTGGAGAAGGAATAGGACTTTAATTTTAGGGTTAGACAAAGTCTCAGTTGGTTGGGATAAGTAAGGACCTAGTCTTAGTTAATTAATAGGATAGGAATAAGTCCATGGTGAGGTGTCTACATGATGTGTAAATTAACTTAATTAAAGTAATCAAATTAATTAACAATGTGACAATGAACATCAATTCAATTGTAATTAATTGAATTAATATGAATGCGGGGGTAAGGGGTAATGGTTAGGTGAATATGTTACGTTAATTAATTAAAGGGGGACCAAGGGGTGTGTGACCCAAATTCAGTGTCTACAATTATGTAAGGGTAGCTAAATTCAAAATAACCATAATAACCCTTGCATGTTCCAAAATAAGACAAGGTTAGCTTTTTACCTAAAAATTTCAAAAAGTCATACACTTTATCTTAATTTCTACAAAAGGAGAGTCAAAAATAAGTTTGACCAAGTCAAAAAGGATAAAAATAGACCATGAAAAGCTTATTTTTATCCCTTGCAAGCCTCATGCAAATTATTTTTTCCTTGTTATTATCAGATTTATTATATGTAATTGAAAAAGGAGTAAAATTTTGTATGATTGGATAATATTGGGTTTTTCTCAAATTAGCTGGGTCTAAAACTATAGTCGTGCTATTATTGGAACAAGAGTTGAGTTAACTCCTCTTGATGTTTAGCTATATGTACCTTTCTTTTGAAGGAAAGTAGAGGACTTATTCATTCTGTATTTCCAGGATATGCAGAGATTATTGTACAACACCTTGTTGAAGTAATAAAGACAATGTTTTTCCTCTATTTACAGCTTGTTGAAGTGTGTTACATCATGATTTTGGTATGTAAAAGTGAATTATTATTTCCTTTGTATGTTTATAAATCCAACCACCTTCATCAAGTTAGTTTTAAAATATTTTGTAGTTCATGTAAGTGCATGATAGTTCCTTTTGTGAGTGTAAGATTTGTTGCATGACCCATTTTGACCAAGTATGTACCACATGTGAAGGTTAAAGGCTCACATAATGTAGGTTTGAAGGTGCACGCATAAGGTAAAATAGACAACGCGTGAATTCCCATGCCCAAGGGAGAAAGATTTCAGACTAAGCCAATTTTGGAGCCACTAGTTAAAAATAGACAATGTCAGGATTGAGTGGAGATCACGCAATGTTCCAAGAATAAAAGAAAGCATGAATAATTAGAGATGAAGGAACACCTATTTTGGGATTGATCACATATGAGGTGAAGATCAAGGGTCATGCAGAGTTCAAGATAATAATATGATTAGACTGCAACTTATCTATAGGTTTAATCTATTACTAGCCTAGATGCATGCAGTTCTTAGTTGTTTTTGTATGTACGCATGGCTATTTTGAGCATGTAGGATATTCTTGAGATGTATAGGCGGTGAAGGGAAATTCCTCTACCCCTATATATATATATATTATATGATTAGCATAGTTTTGGACATTGTATGTATTATAGAGTTATGTCTACCCTGATATGTTAGCATGCATGACTTTCTGGTTGCTCAGATTAAGTATTCAACTTTTGTTATGTAATCTTTCTAGCTATAAATGGAGTATTTTGGATGGATAGAGGTAATTTATGTATCTGATCATGGTGGTTATATGGTTAATATGATCTTAGTTCTTGTATGCATGAAAATATTAACTATGACAATAACATGAAACTAACACCTAGTAGTTTCACAATATAACTAAATATATCATAAACATCAAGATGAGAGACTTAATGAGATAAAATTATAAAATTATGCATGATTAAAACTAACATTACTATATTACCTCTTCTTCACTATATTTCTTAATATAAAGATGAACCTAGTTAGATCGTAAGCAATCAGTTTTGTGTTGTTTGCTCCAAGTGGCGAAGAGATCTCTATAAAATGGCTACAAGACCATGTTTAGATATTCTCATAATAACCAAGCTTGAAGTAATGGATGCAAGATGGAGAAGCTACTTTAATAAGGAATGGGCTCAGTATCAAATTCTTCTAGCTTTAGATAATGCAAATGAGATATTTGCCAAATTCTCAAAGTGCATAAGGTGTTTGATATGATAATCAAAGTGTAAAATTGAAAAGGGATGCCTTAGGTATTTTATTTATAGGTTTCCATTTGGGAAAGTTTAGAATCCTAGTGCATGTGGGACAAAAGGGTAAAGAAAAAATACACTTTTTGATTAGGAGTGCATAAACAGGCTTTAAAGGAGATAAACTTGGGTTAGGCTAGTTAATATTGATTAACAAGTGATTAGAAACCTATGAAAATTGGGAGTGGTTTAATTAATCACACATAATTGATTAATAGCTTATGAAGCTTGTAAAAGTGGTCTAGAGGGAAATGGGGAGATTCTAAATGGTTAAAAAGGGGGATGTTTAGGTAATAAAAGGGTATATTAGCCATATTAGAGGCTAAAAAAGCCTAATTAACTACTAAGATGGCTAATTAGTTGATTATAGAAGGATTAAAACAAAAATAATGTCATGAATGGGCATCTGAGAATGAAGTGAAGAATAGTTAATTGATGAAGTGTCATCAATTGACTGGAGGAAAAGATGAAAAGGTTGTCAATGCAATTTAAGTAATAAAACTACGTAAGAGGATTCTAAGTGTCTACATTTACCCCTATTTGGGTTAGCGTAAGTGACGCCACTTCAAAGATAGTAGACAAGCATAGAAAACTAATTTTTTTTATGGAGTGGAAGAAAAATTAATAGGGATAAGGATGCCCCCTCGACTCTTGATGGGGTGATGAAAGAGGTCGATTGACGATATAAAAGATGAAGGAAATAGAAGAAGACTAAGTGGGCAAGATGTCCCTAGTAAAGTAGTAGAATAATGTGAAGAGAATAAAATGATATAGAGAAGAAAAATAAGTATGAAGGGGGATTGAGCAAAAAACAATCCAGTTCCTTGTAAACAACTTAATTTTCATCATATTTCAAGTGATCTTCATCATTGGTCCTTATTAAAAAACATAAGAATATGAAAAAAGTCTAGAATGACATGAAAAAGCCATAGTAAGAACAAGTGTCTATAACCAAAAAAACAACTACATGCAACATACAGAATGTAATGCGATATGAGAGAGTAAACAAATCAACCTAATAGGGAAATAAGTACAAACAAAAATAATGAAAACAACAACGTTTAAGATAGTTGTAACACCTATGATAAACTATTAACTTCTCCTCTTTGCAATGCAAGTGTTGACATGTGATTTTTCAAGAAGGTGTATTATTTTGACTGTTGAAATCATGCTTGCCATGGATAAATTATTTCTTTTCTTCGATTCAATTGCTGAAATATTGTTGCTTGCAAGGAATCCATTTTGTTAGAGCTTGTAGACTGGTAAAGTGGCTTACAATTTTTTTCTTTATAATAATGAGACCTTGGATCAATTCCATTGATCCAAGGTATGTTTTATTTCTTCTTATTTGATATGTATGGAAAAATGACATTCAAAGGTTGAAGGAAATAAAATACTGAGCCTTTGTAGGATTACAATTTCATTGATCTTCTTGGAAGTTCATGTTGTGATTTCTTCTGACATTCGTGTGCTCAGATCTTCTTGTCAACTCCTCCCAAACGATGAATGGCATAAGTTGGAAAGAGGCCTACTTGAGGACTATTGGGGGTAAATCCTAAGTCCTAGATCTATAAGATCTATCCTAATGGGATTCTAACCTAGGGTAAACTAGATCTACCTTATGTCTATGCCTATGCTAATCTTGTTGTAACCTAACCTAAGTTGAATGATTTCTAAGATTAGGGATTAAGAAACAACCTAAGGTGATAATAGGTATATTTCTAACCTATTACCTAATACTATATTGGTATGAAGAATGACATATCCTAAGGTGGCAAATAACCTAAGGTAAATATTTCTAAACTAACCTAAGGTCATAACCTTACCTAATATATCTATCCTAAACTAATGTGGGGATATAAGGGGACCTAAGGGGTTGTCTGGCAAGTTGAGGGATGGCGAAGGTTCCTAAATCTTTATTTTTATTTTATTTTTCAATTTAAGATCATTATCTACTGTCAATTTGACAGCAGCATGGAATTTGGAGGGGATCCTAGCTGACACCGTCTCTAAATTTAAATATGCATGTTTGGTTTGAAATTAGACTCACTGATTTTGGATGGTGGTGGCATGGATATTTAGGTGGGAGACTGGGAATTAATGACAATAATTTTCATCATTTTTTGCGATAAAACCACCTTGGAAACCATGCGAGTGGATTTGTTACGAGTTTTTTGGTCTTTCATGCATTCTGATTTTTACTCCATATGGAGCTATCTGGTTCTTCAAACAAGCAGTTCTACATTCAGTTTGTTGCTATTTTTTACTCTCTTGGATTATTTTTTATCCAATGGAAGTATATGAGGCATTTGAGGAAGAAGTTTCTGGTTGTTGATTTCATTTGGAGAAGAAGGAGTTGTGAAGGCTCAGATGGAAATATTATTCGAATAGATAGAAGCACTATCAGGCATGATAGGCTCTATCCATTAAGCTTCTCTTCTTTCCTCTAAGTTTCTTCACTAAAAGAACTTTTCTCTCTTGAGGTAATTGGATTTTATTTCTGAGATGGTTATTTGGTTTCCTTGCTTAAATAATTTTGTGTTCTTTGATGTGGAATCTCTATTTGAAAAGGAAGTCATGGTATTTACTTCTTGTTTATTTGCTGATTGAATTTCACCTTAAATCTTGTGGTGGTATAAGTAAGGAAGTACATGTTTGATTCTTGCTTATCTATTTGAAAATGGGTTATGGAAATGATATGTGTCTTTCGGTTTCGAAAAAAGCTTTATTTTGGGTTACAAAATGTAATAGTATACTTCACTGTAGCTTCTTGGTTTTGTGGAAGTTATAATCTCCTGTTGGAATTGTAGGAATATGCATGCTTGGATTCTAAGTTGTGTTGCCTCGAATTGGTTTTTGGAAATAGTAATACATGCCTCTTCATGAACTCTCTGTATACTCTATCTACTCTTCAGATTCAATCTACAATAGAAGCTAGTAGTTTTGTAATGTTGGAATCTCTATTTTATTTTTGAACTATCCTTGTATAGAAACAATATTGAAGGTTTGTTACTTTTCAAACTTTTCAGTTTAAACTGGGTACTTGAATTTAGTCCTTCTTAGGAAACCTTGGATTATTCATTTCCTAGACACTATGTTTTTTTAGGCATTCGAGCTTGCGATTCCCGTGTTAGAAGCATTTCTTCTGATATTTATGAGTAATGTGTTTCTTAAAAGATCTTGAACTTTGAACTAAAGGTTTCAGAGGGAAAGCATGCTGGTTTGGGATGTTTTGAGGGTCAGCCTTATCATTTTCGATGCTAGGATGTTATTGTAGCTCTATTGATTTTTCTTGCTCTGTTCTTGTTATCAAAATAGATGTTGATGGTTTTTGTTTAGCTGTCTTGAACTGGATTAACCTATGAGTATCTTTCTCAGGGAAAATTATTAAAACTTTCTGATTGGTATATCATGAACTTTGGGATAATCCTTGAGCTTGCTATTTTCGTTTCTTGGTTTTGAACTATCGGAATCGGTTCTAAAGAAGATTCTTTGGGATTCTTCCACTCTTTGATCTTTGAATGAGATTTGAGGGAATTAATTTGTTGATAAGTTGCATGCCTGTAGCTAAGATATGTTGATTTGGAGCTATATCTTCTTGGAATGGAATTGTGAAGGAACCTTCTCTGTCTTTTCATGTAATGTATGTCTTTCACTTCTATGATGACTCATTTTTATAATTTTTCTAGCTGATTGTTCTATTTCTATCATTGGAGGAATTGATCAGACTATGGACCTTGACTGAAATTTTAACATCCTTGAGTGACTGTTGGGACTTTAAGGGCCCGCATGGTGTTTTGAAATTTTGTCATTGCATCTCCTTTCGATCTAGTTTAATGTCTCAATCTTTGAATGTCTATGAAGAGAAATAATGTTCAATTTTGTTCTATCATAGTAATCACACATTTTGTTGGTCTCTTCTTATGTGTGTTTTCTCTTTTAAGGTTAGGGGAAGTACTGAAGGCCTACATTGTCTTTTGCTACCTTCATCCTGTATGTTAAGATGTTAGAGTTCCCTTCTGATCTTGGATTTTGGCTAATTCTTCTTATGTCCTTAAGGTGAAGCTTGACCACTATCTTTGGAAATAATAGGAAGTTCTGGGTTGTGTTCTCTACTCTGAAGTTGTGTATGGGATTTGGGCTAACCAAATTAATTAGGAAGTTCTTACTGTTCATCTTAGTCATGCTTCTTTTGTGTAAATCTGGTCATAGATTTATTGGATCAGTTGCTCTACTATTCTTAATGTCTTGAGTAGTCGTCATTGCTACTTGCTTTCTCTCTTGACTAGTGTTAAGGCTTGTAATATTAGAGATAGAAGGAAAATGTGAGATGATGTACATGGATTAAATTGTATCTTAATGTTGATATTTGATCTTACTTGATAAATTAGGCTATGCCTTGCATTCGGGATTAGGATACTGTACGTACCCAAAATTGTATGTACTGCACCACCGAAAAGATGTTACACATGCCCCAATGATGATTAAGATCTCTTCACAAGGTGTTCGGGATCCGGAAAATCTCTCCGAGTGTGCGTTAACATCCCGCATGCCCCGCTTAGCCCCCGCGTCCTTTATTTTTCCTTTTCCCCCTCTTTTCTTGGCCTTTTTCTCTTCAGTGATGAAACCCCCACCTTGCATGGGCGGCGGTCTCATGACTACCGCCCTGATCAGGGGGGAGGTCCTGTAACCGCCGCCCTGATCAGAGCGGCAGTCCTTTACGTGTTTTCCAAAAAGTGTTTTAACGTGACTCACGTAAAAATCAACGTTTTACCAGCTTTCCTTGCCGACTTAAGCTTGTATTTATGTTTTAGCCACTTGAACAGTGATTTATCTTTGTTTAATGGTGGGAGAGTTCAATTTGAACTTTCCTTCTAGTCATTGCAAATGCTATAAATATGTAGCTTGTTTACAAGTAAATGGTTTTGGTTCTTTGGTCTGGAGTCTTCATTCTTGAGTTTCAGTCTTCAATACTCAGTCCTAGATTTATTTTATGAATCATTTTATCTTTAGCATGGATTAGAATTTTGAGTATTTAGTTATGCCTCACTGTACACCGATAATGATCCTGCTAGGAATCGTATAGGCCAAGCTTTGTTCTCTTGTGCCATCCCTCTTCTACTTGTACTTCATTGTATTTCTCTGAAGCTGCTATTATTCATTGTTTGAGTACCTATTGTTTATCATTTTTATTTAATCATTGCTGCAACGACCCTGCTAGGAATTGCATAGGCCAAGCCAGTTCACTTGCGCTATCCCTCTCCTACTTGTGCTTCGTGCCATTTTTACTTCAAAGTGACTACCGTCCCAGTGCCTTCTCTTGCTGATGCTGCCATACTCCTACTCTTTCTGGATTCACGTGAACATGCAAGAACGAAGAGATCACTCTGAGGGGACAAGCTAGAACAAAATTGGATTTGCCTCTTTTCAGTAAACTCTAGGTTTAAATTGTCAAAGTTATTATCAAATAGAGTAGTGAATCATTTTATTTCAGCTAAGCTCACTTTCAATATTGCTTGGGAAGCTATGGGGAATGATAGTTTCTGAGAAACTATGATTTTTTCCTCACTTCTGAGGTAGGATTGAAGGTTTTCAATTAAGTTAATTAGCTATCTTTTTTTTAGATTCACACATCTGCACAGGTGAATAACCACACCGGGTTATCTCGCTTGCTTAGTTTTAGTATAAAGTAGTTTAATTGTTGCTTGTAATTATAATGTTTCAATCGTATATTTTGTTTAGATTAGTTTCCCTTTCAATAGTAGTATAAATTGTTATTTTCAGTTTAAGTTAATTTGGAGATTTCATAACTAGATTAAACGCTTAAATTCTAGTTAGGAGGATAAATCACTAGGGAATTTATGCTACCCGCTCATAGCCTCTAAATCTCTCCTTTATCATTTTAGCTACTAGGAGATCACACTTCCAGATTTTAGTCACTGATCCTCCCATGGTTAGCTTTAGGAAAGTTGCTTGCCAATTCTCATCCTTGCCTATAGCTTTTCTATCATAGAAAACTGACCATAATCCTGGCTGTGACTTCATCTAAGTCACCCACATTTCAAACCACCGGCTGTCTCGGCACGACCTTGGGAGGTCGGGTACGGGGAAGGTCACTTTTCGATTATCATCCTTGCATGTCACTTTTCCATCGTACAAAATTGGTGAACCCGACGTGAACTAACAACTACTTCACCTTCTCTTTGAGAAGTTTCATCTTATCTCATCCACCTTCGCTCCTTCCCATTATTCTGTGGGTATTCATATACCCTTCGAATATGTCGGGATTCGATGCATATGGCAGACCCCTCTTGGGTCTTGAGGCATACTACGCCCAGCAAAATAGGCAATCATCACCCTCACTCTCAGTATGGCGGGACAACTACTCAACTAATTAGTTGTCAAGACAAACTCCGAGTTAGATATAATTCGTCTTTTCAAACTGGGGAGTTAGATCAACCCCCTCAAAAACAACAAATAGAGCTTTCAGGCTCAAATAATATGACGTTCACCAGAGAATCTGGATCATCTCCTCAGATGCTACTTAGACCACAAATTAGTAGACAATCATACTCATACATGGTCTTAGATGATGAACAGTCAATATGTTATCCTAGGAGTGAACAACGCTCTTAGGGTATATACCCACCTGTAGGAGGTTTACAAACACAATCCGAGGTCTCTTTTCAAGAAAAACACCTCTATACCATTGCATATAGGAAATACTCTCGGAGAAACTTGGCAAGCTAGCGATCAGTTCATAGTAGGATATCACATGCCCATACAATACCAGGGTATACAACAAATGCCGCTAAGGAAAAGCACTGTGACTTCACCAAATGAAAGTCATTTCAACGTTAGTAGAAAAAGTGAGAGGGTTAGAACTTGCTCAAGCAAGTCAAAATCCTCAGTTCATGCAAGTAGGAAGTTCCAATCCCTCCATGCTATCTTGGCCAAATAGATCTCCTCACAGGAGTAGGCACATTAGGCATGCCTCCCTCAGTATCCATAACAAACGCCAACAAGGCCCATCATCTCTAACACTGTTCCTCCCGGTTTAGTACAAAACAATCCATTCCTAGACAATACCCTGTCATACTTAAACATGTACTCCAAATCACCACAAGGAGATATGTTCTCCTCTCTTGGCATGTTTGCTCAAATACAAGGGACTTCCCTATGCCCCTGCCAATGCAATATGCTACACCGTATCAACAACCCATCCCACCACCACTCCATCAGCAACCACCATCACTGGTTGAAACCTATGCGATAGGGACTTATTCATAATATCTAAAAGAGCCCTTAGACTTCGCCATACGAAAAGTCATGCTTCTAAGACCCCTTCCTGATTTACCCAAGTACAAAGGTGAGGGATATCTAAATGCGCATATCAAAGCATACGCTACAGCCATACACGAACTACTCCCTTAGGATGGGGTTGTTACTAAAATATTCCCCAAAACATTAGAAGGCATTGCTCTCGATTGGTATTATAGAATACCTGAGGCTTCCATCCATTCATTTAAACAACTTGTAATCAGAGTTCATTAAGGAATTTTACATGAACAAACTATTAAGAACATGAATCAGGGAGTTCTTACACATTAAGCAGAAACCCAATGAATCTGTCACCCATTTCATCCAGAGGTGGCGTACAGTTCTCTATTCTTCAGCCAGTGCTCCAAATTATGGACCAAATGGAACTATGTGATTTATTCCTTCATTCTCTTAGTAGAGAAGTGAAGGAAGAAGTCCAGAAGTTCCCACTAAGAACTTACGATGAAGTACTTGAGAGCGCTCTTCGAATAGATCAAGCAGCAATTGATAGTGGTCGTAAGACATATGGAACAAATGGGAAATTAATCACCTCCTAATCAAAACACTATGACCTATCCTAATGTCGGGAATACCGATCAAGGACCCAAGATCCTTAATGAAAACCATGGGGTTACAATAGATGGAGGCACTGATCAAGTCAAAGGACCAAATGTTGTGAACACCCCGGCACTTGCTAACAATCAACGCAATAATAAACTTCACTCCAGTGATCAATATGGTGGATTCTAATCATCCTCCACAATAGAAAAATCCAGCCCACAAGGCCTTGCTCAGGGCCTAGATGGATATCAAAACCAAAGCCAAAGGCCACAACCTCGAAAATTTTAACTATAACAACCAACAGCCCAATCAGAACTTTGGGCCACAACAGGATTCAAATCGATGACCACCGGAACTATAATCCCAATCTATATTGTGGTTTCCACAAAATTAGGGGTCATGATACTAGGACTTGCCATGACTACAATAAATTCATGCAACGCTTTCCAGAAGAACAAAAATAACTTTTCATAGATATGTTCTTGGCAGATCCTGTGTCACCAGCACCAAATACTTTTGCAGGGGTAGTTTCCCCTCAAAATGCATGTCTCAAAATCTTGAATGATCCTCTCCCAAATCATTATAAAAATAATAGGTTAGATCCAAATGGGAAAAACAAAGGTATCATAATAAGAAATAACAATCAAGACACCTCAACTCCTGACAACTCTCAGATTGCTCCTAACCTAGGTTCAAATGGTAATACAAAAATCTTGGGATTAGTTGAGCTAGAGGTTGAGTGTGAAATTAATGCAACTCGGACAAAGGAGTATGTTTCACAACCCCTACCTGATATTTTCTCCACACGAGATGAAGTTCCTATAAATGCTAAACCGGTAGGATCCTATGATTTAATATCAGATTTGAACAAGACCTTTTCCCACATCTCATTCCTAGATTTGCTAAAAAATTCACCCACGCATCACCTTTGCGTTGCTTAATGAATCAGGTATTGGTCATCTAATCAACATTACACCACCACCCGAAACACAAGTGAACCATGTAGACTTTGATATCCACCCTCCGGGGCAGCAGGATAGGGATACCGAGTTTATATTCGACATAAACAAAATGCCAACAGATGCTGAAATTACACGTAGAGGCGATCCGGCCTTTGCATTTACAGGGTATGGGTTTACAACAATTACGTTAAAATGTGCAATGGTGGTACAATGGGGGCAGTAGTTAACATAGTCCCCTTCTCTTTCCTTCAAAAACTAGGATATGGGGAAACAAATTGTTCCACGACTCGAAATACACTGAGAGGCTATGATACCCTTAAGGCCACACTTCGATAGGGACTATAATACTACCAGTCACCTTAGGACCCAAAACAATCCTCACTGAATTTTATATTATATATTAGGAAACCAACTATAATATGATTCTCGATCATCCATTGATACAACCGCATGAAGGTAATTCCTTCTACGTTATTTCAAGAAGTAAGGTTTTTTACACCTAGGGAAAGGTCTTCATTGCTAAAGGGGATCCTAAACCCTTTGATATACACTTAGAAAACCTCAAGAAAAAGAAAGGATTCCATACAGAGCATGAACTTCCCATGAATCAATTAAATAAGCCGCCTCTAACAAAAGAGTTAGTCCCCGGTCACACCCCAACATTCCAAAGGTTGAATTTGTTGACCCCAAAAATAATACGAGGTGGCAAAGACAAATAAAGATAAGTCAATTTCTGTGGAAACAGTCTCCACTAAAACCATAACAAGAATTATGAAACTCTTGGAGAATGATGAGCCAATCTTTCTCCCATTTGAACCACAGGGAATGGGTAGTCTTCTCGGTAATAGACACCTCTTCCCTCTGATGACCTAAATCTAGATATAAACATGATAGAAATAACAAACGAAGAAGGGAAATTTAAAATTGAAACGATGCCTATCAAAACCATCTCTAGGCACTACCCTATTATAAAGTCTAGCTTCGACCCATGCGTGTCTAAAGCTAAGTTTTTCCCTATCCATGGGGCAAGACCTCATCATTAACACAATGCTCACTATGAGAGAGAAGGTCGAGCAGCATAGTCATGCTCACCCACATGTCATCTCTCAAAAACATGACAAAGAGGTACGCGAATGCCTCTTTCAGAAAAATGTTTTTAATAATGGGTACATATACACCTCTGGGCAAGGGTTGTAAGTTCAAACCCAGAATGGTAGGACCTTGTCAAGAAAATGAAAAAAATTGAGGATAATGGTTCTCCGCTGTGTACTTCTAGGGGGGAAGAATTCGATATTCGTCAACTTATCTTCACCTTAGACATCATGACATATGGTTCCACCTGCATTTTCATATGTACATGGTTGCATTTGCATTACATTAGTAATTTAGTTGGTTCATTTTGTTCACATCGTTTCATAAATATTGTAGTCCAGGAACTTACTCTTAAGTAATCTGTTACAAATTTCTGAAGATATTGGCAAAAAATATTCAAATCACATCTCTTCAAACATCATCAAGTATTTTCAAATCTTCTCATCAAGTTTGACAGACAAACATTGACGGAAACCATACCAAGACCTGCATACTTGGCTGTTCTCTTTCTTTCTACTAGGTAAAGTTTTCCTAGCCTACAGGTCTGTTCTAGAAGCTTCTTGGTGTCACATCTATCCTTCTTAAAATTTCTTGGAATGAAAGGATATCCCAAAGTCATAGATCAAAAATGTCAAAATCAAATGCAATCAAAAGCACCAAAACAAACAAAAATATTTTATTTTACACACTTCTTTGCCCCATCAACCTTCGGTGATAAGCCCACATCTCTTACTGGTGATGTGAGGTTGGGAAAGGAAAGAAGTGCCCTTACTCGCCTGTATCTTGCCTTTGGTGTACAAACCCATGCTTCTTACTAGTTGGCGTGAGGCAAGGTGTGGGGGGTCCAGTCACACAAAACTAACAAATCTTGGTATGCTAAAAAAACACAAGTCAAATTCTGTTAAAAGAAGGCAAATATCCAAACATCCAAATTCCAAAGAGATCAAATCCTTAAAAACTAGATTTTGTCAACCAGGTTTCCATTTATGAATATAAGTCTAGATAAATGAAAAAGTAAGTGGCCTTCTAAGCTTGGTTAGTAGTTTTTGAGTAGGGTTGGGTGTGTAGGTCCAAATTTTGTTCTTGTTTTTGTTTTTTCTGTCTCTCATCATTCCACTCAAATCAAATTCATACAACTTGTGCCCTTCCCAATTCTTGGTGTTGAGCCCTCGCATCTTACTAGTTGCATGGATTTTGGATTGGGGAAAGTTCATCTCTTTATCACTATACATTCATCACGTTTATCCAACATGAGAAGAAATCACAGAAATTGTCTAAAGTGGCCAAAAGTTCAAAACTACAACATGTTCGTTATCACATATCAGCATTGCAAAAGCAAATAAAGTAAAAACATTCTATTTAACATTTGTTATCACTTGTCATCCATTGCATACATTCTGAAAAGCATGTGAAAGTTGGTGGCATTTCGAAAAACGGGCATGTCAGGTATGGCCTCTAACTCCCCATTTTGGGACCGCCATACTCAGACCCAACGTTTTATGCCTCTGTCCATGGCTAAAACGCTTCTCCGAGGGGGGCAATATGTACGTACTCCAAAATTGTATGTACTGCACCACCGAAAGATGTTACACATGCCCCAATGATGATTAAGATCTCTTCGCAAGGTGTTCGGGATCCGGAAAAAGCTCTCTGAGGTGTGTGTTAACATCCCGCATTCCCCACTTAGCCCCCCTCGTCCTTTGTTTTTCCTTTTTCCCCTCTTTTCATGGCCTTTTTCTCTTCAGTGACAAAACCGCCGCCCTGCATGGGCGGCGGTCTCATGACTTGCCAGCCCTGATCAGGGCAGCAGTCCTGTAACCGCCGCCCTGCTCAGAGTGGTGGTCCTTTACACATTTTCCAGAAAGCGTTTCAACGCGACTCACGTAAAAATCAATGTTTCACCAGCTTTCCTTGCCAACTTAAGCTTGTATATATGTTTTAGCCGCCTGAACAGTGATTTATCTTTGTTTAATGGTGGGAGAGTTCAATTTGAACTTGCCTTCTAGTCATATGCAAATGCTATAAATATGTAGCTTGTTTACAAGTAAATGGTCTTGGTTCTTTGGTCTGGAGTTTTCATTCTTGAGTTTCAGTCTTCAATACTCAGTCCTAGATTTATTTTATGAATCATTTTATCTTTAGCATGGATTAAGAATTTTGAGTATTTAGTTATGCCTCACTGTACACCGACAACGATCTTGCTAGGAATCGTATAGGCCAAGCTTTGTTCTCTTGTGCCATCCCTATCCTACTTGTACTTCGTTGTATTTCTCTGAAGCTGCTATTATTAATTGTTTGAGTACCTGCTGTTTATCATTTTTATTTCATCATTGCTGCAACGACCCTGCTAGGAATTACATAGGCCAAAGCCAGTTCACTTGCGCTATCTCTCTCCTACTTGTGCTTCGTGCCATTTTTACTTCAAAGTGACTACCGTCCCAGTGCCTTCTCTTGTTGATGCTGCCATACTCCTACTCTTTCTGGATTCACGTGAACATGCAAGAACGAAGAGATCACTCTGAGGTGGACAAGCTACAACCAAATTGGATTTGCCTCTTTTCAGTAAACTCCAGGTTTAAATTTTCAAAGTTATTATCAAATAGAGTAGTGAATCATTTTATTTCAGTTAAGCTCTCTTTCAATATTGCCAAGGAAGTTGTGGGGAATGATAGTTTTCTGAGAAACTATGATTTGTTCCTCACTTCTGAGGTAGGATTGAGGGTTTTCAATTAAGTTAATTAGCTGTCTTTTATTTAGATTCACACATCTGCACAGGTGAATCAACCACACCGGGTTATCTCGCTTGTTTAGTTTTAGTATAAAGTAGTTTAATTGTTGCTTGTAATTATAATGTTTCAATTGTATATTTTGTTTAGATTAGTTTCCCTTTCAATAGTAGTATAAATTGTTTATTTTCAGTTTAAGTTAATTTGGAGATTTCATAACTAGATTAAACGCTTAAATTCTAGTTAGGAGGATAAATCACTAGGGAATTTATGCTACCCACTCATATCCTCTAAATCTCCCCCTTTGTCATTTTAGCTACCAGGAGATCACCACTTTCAGATCTTAGTCACTGATCCTCCCATGGTTAGCTTTAGGAAAGTTGCTTGCCAATTCTTATCCTTGCCTGTAGCTTTTTCTATCATAGAAAACTAACCATAATCCCGGCTGTGACTTCATCTAAGTCACCCACATTTCAAACCACCGGTTGTCTACGGCACAACCATCGGGAGGTCGGGTGCGGGGAAGGTCACTTTTCGATTATCATCCTCGCATGTCACTTTTCCATCGTACAGATACCCCATGTGATTTGTGAGACTCTTAGTTGCAATTGTATTTATAAATTAAGATGATTTGTGAAGGAAATAATTAGAAAGCACTTTTATTTGAGATGGATAAATGTATTGGAAGGAATAGTATTTACCTGATAACATGTTTTAGTTTGCAGATTACATCATGTAATTTCTTTAATGTTATTTAAAAGATAAATTGCTCTTCTTTTATGGTTTTAATTTCTATGATTTATTTGACTATTTGAAAAACACTATTTCATTAATGTAGAGTTGGTTTAATGAAACAGTTAGTTGAAAGCATTTTCATTTTAATGCTTAGTGCTTATCATGCTCAGTTCATTGAAATGACCCATGCTAGCAATTTTGCAGATAGACTTCGTAAGTGATAAAGGAAGGTAATAAATGTTATGATGTATTGGTTGAATTAAATTCTAAACTATTATAGAGAAACTATGAGTTATTATTGAATTGTATTGAAGGAAGAAAATTTGTAATCTAAATGATCTTGATGCTGTTGACATGAAATATGTCAACAATGCATAGTTTTGTAAGTTGTGTATTTCATTTGGATGAATTGGAAAGATTGAGGTTACTTAAACAAGATTAAGTCTATTCTCTTGCTCATAATAAGAAGGAAAAATCTGTAATCTTACCCTTTATATTTGTTATTATATCTGATATCAATAAATTGTCTAGATAAATGGGGAGTTAGTACAAATTCCCTTACTTTAATGCAACCTACTAAGTTGTATGTATTAATGTTCCTTACTTAATCTTGAATAGTGTATTATGATGTTGTGAACATGTTTCTATAATGTCACGATGTGTAAATTAAATATGGGAATGAAAAGCCCTAATACTTAACCATAATGAGGAAAGTACTCCTCTTCTAGAAAGGATGCAAAATAAACTAATGATATACGGGTTTGATAACCATTTAGACTTCATAGGTATGAAGTATTTTATATCAGAACCTATTTTGGTTCATATACATTCCTTGAATGGTTGAAAAACATTAATTATAAATTATTTGATTTATGTTGATGTTGTTTTCAATCAATTATATGTTAATTTTTTTTTAATTAAACATAAAGAAATCATTAGTCTTTGATGTTCCGTATTAGTTAACCAACTCAAATGGGAATGGAAACCTTTACATTTGTTGGCATTAGGGTTATGTAAGGTTGTTGTAATCTAAATCTTAATCCTAAACTAATTAAGTGGAAATGATCTCTTGTGGTGTGTACGTCGAGATGAAGTGGTTCTTCCAGATTTTGGCACACGCCAACTACAGATCTGTACCTTTGTGAAGAATTAGGTCCTTCATGAGGATATAGGGTTGCAGTTGACATGTTGCAACACCCTTCAACATTGGTTCATCTAGACCTGCCAAAACTTGGAATTGAACTTATTTTCTCTCTAAGATAGTTTAGAGTTATAATCTTGCATAGGAAATGACTCCCAATGATTTAGGATAACTAGGCATAACCTATCGACTTAGGTCGATAGGGTATGTCTATATAGCCTAGGTCATCACGAGTGACTCCCTATTCTAAATCATATTACTAACCTGTGTTAGGGTCAAACCTTGGACAAGTGGTCGATAGGGTATGTCAAACCCTAGGTCATCGTGAGTGACTCCCTATTCTAAATCATATTACTAACCTGTGTTAGGGTCAAACCTTGGACAAGTGGACTGATTGAAGTCAGTGAAGACCATTCTAGATAACAGATGAGTGGGGTGAAGGATGTATTCCGTATAGATGAGCATACCGTCATCTAGAAATAGTAACATGAATAGTATTTTGGAAATCTTTGGCCAAAGTATCGTAAGATGCTGGTTGCATTGTCCTATGTCACCTAATTTAAAGAATGTGATTTTCAGATGAATATTGGTAACAAATATTCAGATCAGGTTTCTTAAACAGAACACTCGGTACCCAGGACAGGGTAAGAGAACCAAGAATACTAGGTATACATAAAGTATTCAATACTTACATAACATGAGAGATTGGTTGTTAATCGAGTCATGAAATGAGAGATCGGTAGCTCACTGAGTCATTTACAAATGCATATGGTTATCTGTTATAAGATTTATTGGCATGGAATGTGTGTTCTAAGTTATGATTATTTAGAACAGAGAACATTATGTATATAAAAACAAAATCCCTTTATTTCTAAGGTCTTAAATTGGGAATGTTACATCTTGGTATCAAGAGTTGAAGGTTTATAGCTCATTGGACATATTGTGTCCATAATCTGATAAAACATAAATTTTCTTGTTAACTAGAAAATGCTTAGTACAAGAGGAAACGTTGCAAACAACCCACCACCTAGTGGAGAAGCAGCAACTGCCCCAAAAAACTCGATGAGGTCCTTACTTCCCTGTTGGACACAAGATATCATTTAACTGTACTTGAACAACAAGTAATGGGCAATGAGGAGGAAGAAGATGCTGGTAATAACAATCAGCCACCTCTTGCGGACAATGCCAATTTGGGGAATTTGGGTGTTGATAATAACAATGTAAACATGTCGGATCAAGCTAGAAAACAAAAAGGCAAGATTGGCAACTGAACTCACTAATGATATAAAAATGGATAAGTTCACCTAAGTTTGATGGCACCACATTAGGAGATGGAGCTGAGAATTAGCTCATTGAAGTGGAGAAGCACTTTGCAATAAGGAACTTCTCAGAGGAAACAAAGACAATATGGGGAGCATATCAGCTTTCCCATGAAGCATCTTCATGGTGGGATGGCTCGTAAGGTTGAATTGAACATTGATGAAACTAATAAATTGGGAACAATTTAAAATTTATTTTAGGCAATGATGGCTGCCACAACTTTACTATGATCAGAAAATGACTGAATTTCAGAACTTAACCCAAGGAAAATTAATAGTAACAGAGTACTGGGAGCGGTTTACTAAACTTTTTAATTATGTACCTCAGTATCAAAATGACGAGAAGTTCAGGATACGGAAGTTTATCATGGGATTGAATCCCATTATAGGGGGAGAGGTAGATGTTCACAAGCCCAACCACTATGGAAGGGGTTATTGAAAAATCCAGTAAGGCAGGAACAGAAATTAAAGGCAATTTTTGCTCATAGGGAGGAAGTAAGAAAGAAAGTTCCCAACTCCTCTTCATCATCTTTGGCACCTAAGAAAGGACCATGGAAGAATTTTGGTATGAAAAGTAAGTTCTCTGCTAATAACAATAAGAAAACAACAACAAATAATCCTACTGCTAATGTACGCAATAAATTTTTCAAGAACAATAATAATGGATAGAAGTCCTATGGAGGTTAGAATGATATCTTTAAGGCTGGGAATAAATTTGAGCCTAAAAAGGGACCTGTAGGAGGCTGTTACAATTGTGGAAAGGATCATTATGTAAATAAATGTCCTTTGAAAAAAGGATGACGGTAATCAGCAGCACAAGATACACGCTTGGAGTAGCTGACAAACAAGCTGAAAAGTAAGTCACACCCATAGAAGTTTCGGGTAACTTATTTGACATACCTGTAACTATTATTTTTGATACGGGAGCTACTGAATGTTTTATTTCTAGTAAATTAGCATCAAAATTAAAAATAAAAGCTGGAAAATTTGATAAATCATGGATGGTACATTATGAGAATAATGCAGTTCATACAGTTAGTATGTGTCATTTTGGAGCAGTCCTTGACTTACCTAGTTTTTCCATCAGAAGTTGATCTTTATGTTGCTCCTTTGGGTTCTTATGATGTAATCATAGGTGTTAATTGGATAGCTGAAGCATAAAGAAATAGTGGAATTGTTTTGAAAAATATATTAATTATTTAGATGACCTACAGAAAAACAACAGAAATTCAGGGTGTG
The DNA here is from genome assembly GCA_019776745.2 of Taxus chinensis. Taxonomy (NCBI): domain Eukaryota; kingdom Viridiplantae; phylum Streptophyta; class Pinopsida; order Cupressales; family Taxaceae; genus Taxus; species Taxus chinensis. The sequence continues at coordinate 831,278,503 of CM034146.1, forward strand.
AAATGTGAAATTTCAGTTAGGAAATTGTCGGCTATGCAACTTAAAAAGGCAAAAAATAAGGGTTGTATCTTGTATGCAGTAAAAAATTTAGAATCTAATTAAGAAGACAACGATTTCATAGAACGTTCCCTGCTGTTACAAAATTACAGTGATGTGTTTCTAGAGGAATTACTAGGTCTTCCACCTAAAAGGGAATTTGACTTCAGTAATTGAAATCAAACCTGGAACTGAACCTATTTATAAGGTGCCTTATCGGATGAATACTATTGAATTGATAGAGCTTAACGCACAGTTGCAAGAAATTTTGTCTAAAGGATTGATTAGACCGAGTGTTTCACCTTGGGGAGCACCGGTAATTTTTGTGAAAAATAAAGATGGAACACTTAGGTTGTGTATTGATTACAGAATGTTAAACAAGACAACAATTAAGAATAGATATCCACTTCCTAGAATTGATGATTTATTTGATCAGATGCATGGAGCATCAGATATATTCTAAGATAGATCTTCTGATTGGGATATCATCAATTATGAATTAAGGATGAGGACATTCATAAAACAGCTTTTAGAACAAGGTATGGGCACTATGAGTTCACAATTTTACCTTTTGGATTAACAAATGCACCTGCAACTTTTATGAATTTAATGAACAATATTTTTCAAGAATACTTGGAGAAATTTGTTGCTTGTATTCTTGGATGATATTCTCATATAATATAAAAGCATGGAAGAACACCATGAGACATTTGAAGATAGTCTAGGAAATCTTGAGAAAAAGATGGTTATTTGGTAAGTTGTCTAAACGTTCTTTCTATGACACAGAAGTGGACATTATTTGGGTCATGTTATTAGCAAGGATGGAATAGTTGTGGATCCTTCTAAAATTGTAGCTATAACTGAGTGGCCTGCACTAAATAATGTACATGAAGTCAGGAGCTTCATGGGTCTTGCTGGTTACGATAGGAAATTTGTTAAATATTTCTCTAAAGTTGTTTGCACCAATAACTTCTTTGTAGAAAAAGGATAAGAAATTTGTGTGGAATGAGAAATGTGAATCTGCATTGAAAACTTTGAAGGATCAGTTAACTTCAGCACCTATTTTGGTTGTACCTGACTCTAATGGAGACTTTAATGTTGTAACGGATGCGTCTGAGGAAGGTCTTAGGAGGTATTCTATTACAAAATGATCATGTCATAGCTTACAAAAGTAGGAAACTTAAGTTACATGAGACTGAATTATGCTCCACATGATTTAGAGCTTGCTTCCATTGTTCATGCACTTCAAGTTTGGAGGCATTACCTTCTTAGTAAACCTTTTGAATTAAAAACTGATCATCTTAGACTAAAGTATATTTTTACTTAGCCAAATCTGAATGCAAGACATCGAAGATGGTTAGATTTTTTATCTTCAATATGACTTTGACATAAGTTACATTAAAGGTAAGAAGAATAGGGTAGCTGATGCTCTAAGTCGTAGGAAGCACATTTTTGCTCTTATAATAGTGAGAAATGAGTTCAAAGATGAAGTAAAAAGCGTTATGGGATCTGATTCTTATTTTTAGAAAGTAAGAACATCACTTACAAACAGATCCCAATGATGTGAGATATAATGGTTTTCACTTTGATAATGAAGGAATCTTATGATTTGAAAACAAAGTTTACGTACCTTTGCTAAAGGATTTAAGAAAGAAATTATTAGTTGAATTTCACAATTCACCTTTTTCTGGACACCCTGGTATCACAAAGATGCTTGCTGATATAAAACAACAATATTTCTTGAAAAGGAATGATAAAAGGATGTAATTGAGTTTGTGACACATTGTTTAAAATCTCAATGTGTTAAAGTTGAACATATGCATCCAGCTGGTTTATTGTATCCTCATAGCATACCGCAGTACAAATGGCAAGTGATAAGCATGGATTTTTTACAAGGGTTTCTTGTGTCAAGAAATAAGCATGATGTTATTCTGGTTGTTTTCTGATAAACTAACCAAAGTAGCACACTTTATTATTGGTAATGCTTAAATATGATTCACCTGTTTTAGCAAAAAGGTTTGTTCATGAGATTTTCAGATTACATGGAGTACTTGAACTAATCATATCTGATAGAGATCCAAGAATGACTTCAAATTTTTGGCAAACACTTAATGCAAGCTTTAGGAACTAAGCTGAATTTTAGTTTCTGCATATCATCCAGAAACGGATGGACAAACTGAAAGAGTTAATCAAGTTTTAGAAGATATGTTAAGAATGTATTATATGGATCAGCAGTATAAATGGGAAGAGTAACTTCCATTAGTTGAGTCTACATACAATAACAAATATCACGCATCTCTAAAGATGGCATCTTTCGAAGCATTAAATGGAATGAAATGCAGAATCCTTGTGAGTTGGGACATCATTGAGGATAGGGAGGTAATTGGACCTGAAATCCTTATGGAAATGGAATAACAAGTTAAAATGATTCATGAACGCTTGAAAGAAGCCATAGATAGGCAAAAGAGTTATGTTGACTTGAAGCGGGTTGATAGGAAATTTGAACTTGGTGAGAAGGTATTTCTTTGGGTTAAACTGAAAAAGAGTTCTATAACTTTTGGCAAGGCTTCCAAGTTATCACCTCATTATGTGGGACCCTTCGAAATTGTAGAAATAATCAACCCTATATCTTATCGTTTAGCTATTACCTCCTGCTTTGTCACGAATGCATGATGTTTTCTATATTTATTTTCTTAAGAAATATGTTTCAAACTTATCACATGTACTAAATTGGAATTCCTTGCAAGTTCAAGACCCAGGAATAATCGTAGTTAATCCTATACTAGTGCTGGAAATTTGCCAGTTGCACTTAAGAAATCGTGAAATAAGTCAATGTAAGGTCCAGTGGGACCATTTTAACGAGGATAGTACAACCTGTGAAAAATCTGGAAGATATGAAAACTATCTTTTCCATATTTATTTGGACATAATTGATTCTGCTGATCTGATAAAATTTGTGATTTTATTCTTTTATGACAATAAATCTACCAGTTTTGGATAGATATTTCATTGTTTGAAATAAATAGCTACGTAAATGCTGATTTTGGAAAAAAAAAATTAAATCCAAAAATGTTATGAACATGTGTAAAGAAAGTTAAATAAATGGATTGTCCTTAATGCAAATTTGTTTAAAGAAGTTAATCATTGGGACGATAATTCTTTTTAGGAGGGAAGTATGTAACACCTATGATAAACTGTTAACTTCTCCTCTTTGTAATGCAAGCAGGTTGACATGTGATTTTTCAAGAAGGTGTATTCTTTTGACTGTTGAAATCATGCTTGCCATGGATAAATTATTTATTTTCTTGGATTCAATTGCTGAAATATTGTTGCTTGCAAGGAATCCATTTTGTTGGAGGTTGTAGATTGGTAAAGTGGTTTGCAATTTGTTTCTTTATAATAATGAGACCTTGGATCAATTCCATTGATCCAAGGTATGTTTTATTTCTTCTTATTTGATCTGTATGGAAAACTGACATTCATAGGTTGAAGGAAATAAAATACTGAGCCTTTGTAGGATTACAATTTCATTGATCTTCTTAGAAGTTCATGCTGTGATTTCTGTTGAAAGTCATGTGCTTAGATCTTCTTGTCAACTCCTCCCGAATGTTGAATGGCGTAAGTTGGAAAGAGGCATATTTGAGGACTATTGAGGGTAAAGCCTAAGTCCTAGATCTATAAGATCTATCCTAATGGGATTCTAACCTAAGGTAAACTAGATCTACCTTATGTCTATGCCTATGCTAATCTTGTTGTAACCTAACCTAAGTTGTATGTTTTCTAAGATTATGGATTTGGAAACAACCTAAGGTGATAGTAGGTATATATATTTATAACCTATTACCTAATACTATATTGGTATGAATAATGACCTATCCTAAGGTGGAAAATAACCTAAGGTCATACCCTTATGGTCATACCCTAAGCTAAGATATCTATCCTAAACTAATGTGGGGATAGAAGGGGACCCAAGGGGTCGTATGGCAAGTTGAGGGATGGTGATGGTTCCTAAGTCTTTATTTTGATTTTATTTTTCAATTTAAGATCATTATGTACTGTCAGTTTGATAGCGGCATGGAATTTGGAGGGGATCCTAGCTGGCACCATCTCTAAATTTAAATATGCATGTTCGTTTTGAAATTAGACTCGCCTATTTTGGATGGCGGTGGCATGGAGATTTAGGTGGGAGACTGGGAATTAATGACATTAATTGTCATCATTTTTTGGTGAGCAAACTTCCTTGGAAACCATGCAAGTGGATTTGTTAGGAGTTTTGGTCTTTCATGCATTCTGATTTTTTGCTCCATATGGAGCTATCTGGTTCTTCAAACCAGCAGTTCTACTTTCAGTTTGTTGCTATTTTTGACTCTCTTGGATTATTTTTGATCCAATGGAAGTATATGAGGCATTTGAGGAAGAATTTTTCTGGTTGTTGATTTCGTTTGGAGAATAAGGAGTTATGAAGGCTCGATGGAAATATTATTCGAATAGACAGAAGCACTATCAGGCATGATAGGCTCTATCCATTAAGCTTGCTCTGCTTTCCTCTAAGTGTCTTCATTAAAACAACTTTGCTCTCTTGAGATAATTGGGTTTTTATTTCTGAGATGGTTATTTATCTTTCCTTACTTTAATAATTTTGTGTTCTTTGATGTGGAATCTCTGTTTGAAAAGGAAGTCATGGTATTTCTTTCCTGTTTATTTGTTGATTGAATTTCACCTTAAATCTTGTGGTGATATAAGTAATGAAGTACATGCGTGATTCTTGCTTATCTATTTGAAAATGGGTTATGGAAATGATATGTGTCTTTTCGGTTTCAAAAAAATATTTAGTTTGGGTTACATAATGTAATAGTATACTTCGCTGTAGCTTCTTTGGTTTTGTGGAAGTTATAATCTCCTATTGGAATTGTAGGAATATGCATGTTTGGATTCTGAATTGTGTGAGCTCGAATTGGTTTTTGGAAACAGTAATGCATGCCTCTTCTTGAACTCTTTGTATACTCAATCTACTCTTCAGATTTAGTCTGCGATAGAAGCTGGTAGTTTTGTAATGTTGGAATTTCTATTTTTCATTTTTGAATCTCCTTGTATAGAAACAAGATTGAAGGTTTGTTACTTTTTTAAACTTGTTAGTTTAAACTGGGTACTCAAATTTGGTCCTTCTTAGGAAACCTTGGATTATTCGTTTCCTAGACACTGTGTTTTTTTTTAACGCATTCTAGCTTGGGATTCCTGTGTTAGAAGTCTTTATTCTGATCTTTATGAGTATTGTGTTTCTGAAAAGATCTTGAGCTCTGAATTAAAAGTTTTAGAGGGAGAGCTTCTTCGTTAGGGACGTGTTGAGGGTCAGCCTTGTTCGGAGTCAATGTTGGGATTTTCTTGTAGCTCTGTTGACGTTTTCTTGCTATGTTCTTGCTGTCGAAATAGATGTTGATGGTTTTTGTTTAGCTTTCTTAAAGTAGATTGACCTCTGAGTATCTTTCTCAGGGAAACTTGTTAAAACCTCTTGATTGGGATATCGGGAACTTTAGGATAATCCTTAAACTTACTATTTTCATTTCTTGATTTTGAACTATTGAAATTGGTTCTGAATAAGGAGTCTCTGGGATTCTTCCATTCTTTGATGTTTGAACGAGATTGGAGGGAATTAATTTTTTGATAAGTTGCACGCCTATAGCTAAGCTATGTCGATCTGGGGATGTATCTTCTTGGAATGGAATTATGAAGGAACCTTCTCTATCTTTTCATGTAATGTATGTCTTTCACTTCTGTGAGGACTCGTTTTAGAATCTGTCTAGCTAATTGTTTTTTTTCTATCATTGGTTGAATCGGTCAGACTGTGGACCTTGACTGAAATTTTAACATCCTTGAGTGACAGTTGGGACTGTAAGTGCCCGCATGGCATTTTACAATTTTTTCATTGCATCTCCTTTCGATCTGGTTTAATGTCTCAATCTTTGGATGTCTATTAGAAGAGAAATCGTGTTCAATTCCATTCTATCACAGCAATCACACATTTTGTTGGTCTCTTCCTCTATGTGTTTTCTCTTTTAAGGGTATGGGAAGTACTGAAGGCCTGCATTGTCTTTTGCTACCTTTGTCTCGTATGTTAAGATGTTAGAGTTCCCTTCTGATCTTGGCTTTTGACTCCTTCTTCTTCTTTCCTTAAGGTGAATCCTGACCACTTTCTTTGGAAATAATAGGAAGTTCTTGGGTTGTGTTCTCTTCTTTGAAGTTATGTATGGGATTTAGGCTAACTCAAATTAATTAGGAAGTTCCTACTGTTCATCTCAGTCATGCTTCTTTTGGGTAAATCTGGTCATATATTTATTGGATGAGTTGCTCTACTATTCTTAATGTCTTAAGCAGTCATCATTACTACTTGCTTGCTCTCTTGACTAGTGTTAAGGCTTGTAATATTTGAGATAGAAGGAAAATGTGAGATGTTGTACATGGATTAAATTCTATCTTATTGTTGATATTTGGTCTAACTTGATAAATTAGGCTATGCCTTGACATTTGGGATTAGGATGCCACATCTGATTTGTGAGACTCTTATTTGTAATTGTATTTCTAAATTAAGATGATTTGTGAAGGAAATAATTAGAAAGTAATTTTATTTCATATGGATAAAGGTATTGTAAGGAACAGTATTTACCTAATAACATGTTTTAGTTTGCAGATTACATCATGTCATTTCTTGAATGTTATTTAAAAGATTAATTGTTCTTCTTTTAAGGTTGTTATTGCTATGATTTATTTGTCTTATTTGACCACACTATTTCATTAAAGAAGAGTTGCTTTAATGAAACAGTTAGTTGAAAGCATTTCATTTTAATGCTTAGTGTCTTATCGTGCTCAGTTCATTGAACTGACCCGTGCTAGCAATTTTTGCAAATGGACTTCATAAGTGATAAAGGAAGGCAATAAATTTTATGATGTGTTGGTTGAATTAAAGTCCAGACTATTATAGAGAAACTCTGAGTTTTTATTGAATTGTATTGAAGGAAGAAAAGTTGTAATCTAAATGATCTTGATGTTGTTGACATGAAATATGTCATAAATGTATAGTTTTGTAAGTTGTGTATTTTATTTTGATGAATTGGAAAGATTGAGGTTACTTAAACATGATTACGTCTATTCTCTTGCTCATAATAAGAAGGAAAAATATGTAATATTACCCTTGATATTGTTATTATATCTTATTGGATCATTAATCCTGGTATCAATAAATTATCTGAATAAATGGGGAGTTAGTACAAATTCCCTTACTTTAATGAAACTTACTAAGTTGTATGTATTAATGTTCCTTACTTAATCTTGAATGGCAGATTATGATGTTATGAACGTGTTGCTCTAATGTCACGAAGTGTAAATTGAATATGGGAATAGTAAACCCTAATACTTAACCATTATGAGGAAGGTTCTCCTCTTCTAAGAAATGATGCAAAATAAACTAATGATATACGGGTTTGATAACCATTTAGACTTCATAGGTATGAAGTCTTTTATATCAGAACCTGTTTTGGTTCTTATACATTCCTTGAATGGTTGAAACACATTAATTAGATCATTTGATTTATGTTGATGTTGTTTTCAATTAATTAAATGCTAAGCAAAAAGTTAATTGAACATAAAGCAATCTTTAGTCTTTGAAGTTCCGTATTAATTAACCAACTCAAAGGGGAATGGAAACCTTTAAGGTTGTTGGCATTAGGGTTATGTAAGGTTGCTGTAATCTGAATCTTAATCCTAAAATAATTAAGTGGAAATGATCTCTTGAGGTGTGTACGTCGAGATGAAGCGGTTCTATTGGATGTTAACACACGCCAACTACAAATCTGTACATTTGTGAAGACTTGGGTCTTCACGAGGATATAGGATTTTAGTTGACATATTGCAACACCCTTCAGCATTGGTTCATCTACACCTACCCAAACTCAGACTTGAACTTAGTTTAGAGTTATAATCTAGCATAGGAAATGACTCACAATGATTTAGGATAACTAGGCATAACCTATCGAATTAGGTTGATAGGGTATGTCTATATACCCTAGGTCATCGCGAGTGACTCCCTATTCTAAATCATATTACTAACCTGCGTTAGGCTCAAACCTTGGACAAGTGGACTAACTGAAGTCAGTGAAGACCATTCTAGATAACATATGAGTGGGGTGAAGGATGTATTCCTTATAGACGAGTATGTCGTCTAGGAATAGTAACATGAACAGTATGTTCGAAATCTTTGGCCAAAGTATCGTAAGATGCTGGTTGCGTTGTCCTATGTCACCTAGTTTAAAGAATGTGATTTCAAATGAATATTGGTAACAAATATTCAAATAGGTTTCTTAAACAGAACACTCGGTACCTAGAATAGGGTAAGAGAACTGATTATTCTAGGTATACATAAAGTATTCAATACTTACGTAACATGAGAGATCAGTTGTCAATCGAGTCATGAAATGAGAGATCGGTAGCTCACTGATTCATTTACAGGTGCATATGGTTATCTGTTATAAAGATTTATTGGCATGGAATGTGTGTTCTAATTTGTTATGATTATTTAGAACAGAGAACATTATGTATATAAAAAAACAAAATCCCTTATTTCTAAAGTCTTAAATTGGGAATGTTACATCTTGGTATCAGAGCTGAAGGTTTACAGCTCTTGGACCTATTGTGTCCATAATCTAATAAAACATAAATTTTCTTGTTAAATAAAAATAGTTAGTACAAGAGGAAATGTTGCAAACAACCCACCACCTAGTGGAGAAGCAACAACTGCTCAAAAACTCGATGAGATCCTTGCTGCCTTGTTAGAAACAAGAGATCATTTAACTGTACTTGAACAACAAGTAATGGGCAATGAGGAGGAAGAAGATGCTGGTAATAACAATCAGCCACCTCTTGCGGACAATGCCAATTTGGGGAATTTGGGTGTTGATAATAACAATGTAAACATGTCGGATCAGCTAGAAAAAAAAAAGGCAAGATTGGCAGCTGAACTCACTAATGATATAAAAATGGATAAGTTCACCTAAGTTTGATGGCACCACATTAGGAGATGGAGCTGAGAATTGGCTCATTGAAGTGGAGAAGCACTTTGCAATAAGGAACTTCTCAGAGGAAACAAAGACAATATGGGGAGCATATCAGCTTTCCCATGAAGCATCTTCATGGTGGGATGGCTGTAAGGTTGAATTGAACATTGATGAAATGGAACAATTTAAAATTTATTTTAGGCAATGATGGCTACCACAACTTTACTACGATTAGAAAATGACTGAGTTTCAGAACTTAACCCAAGGAAAATAAACAGTAACAGAGTACTAAGAGTGGTTTACTAAACTTTTTAAGTATGTACCTCATTATCAAACTAACGAGAAGTTTAGGATACAGAAGTTTATCATGGGATTGAATCCCATTATAGGGGCAGAGGTAGATGTTCACAGCCCAACCACTATGGAAGGGGTTGTTGAAAAATTCATAAGGCAGGAACATAAATTAAAGGCAATTTCTACTCATAGGGAGGAAGTAAGAAAGAAAGGTCCCAACTCCTCTTCATCATCTCTGGCACCTAAGAAAAGGACCATGGAAGAATTTTGGTATGAAAAGTAAGTTCTCTGCTAATAAAAATAAGAAAATGACAACGAATAATCCTATTGCTAATGTACGCAATAACTTTTTCAAGAACAATAATAATGGACTAGAAGTCCTATGGAGGTCTGAATGATAACTTTAAGGCTGAGAATAAATTTGAGCCTAAAGAGGGACCTGTAGGAGGCTATTACAATTGTGGCAAGGATCATTATGCAAATCAATGCCCTTTGAAAAAGGATGATGGTAATGAACAACACAAGATCAAGTAGCAGCTAAAAAGATACATGCTAAGTTATTTAACATACATGTAACTATTCTTTGTGATATGGAAGCAACACAAGATACATGCTTCAGTAGCTGAAAAGCAAGTCACACCCATATAAGTTCTGGGTAAGTTATTTGACATACATGTAACTATTCTTTTTGATACAGGAGCTACTGAATGTTTTATTTCTAGTAAATTAGCATCAAAATTAAAAAGAAAAGCTGGAAAAATGGATAAATCATGGACGATACATTATGGGAATAATGTAATTCATACAATTAGTATGTTTATTTTTGGAGCAAGTCCTTGACTTACCTAGTTTTTCCACAGAAGTTGATATTTATGTTGCTCCTTTGGGGTCTTATGATGTAATCATAGGTGTTAATTGGCTAGCTAAGCATAAATCAAAAGTGGACTGTTTTAAAAAATATATTAGTTGTTTAGATGACCTACAAAAATAACAATAGAGATTCAGGGTTGTGAAACGTGAAGTTTCAGTTAGGAAATTGTCGTCTATGCAACTTAAAAAGGCCAAAAATAAGGGTTGTATCTTGTATGCAGTAAAAATTTTAGAATCTACTGAAGAAGAGATTGATTTCTTAGAACATTACCCATTGTTATGAAATTATAGTGATTTGTTTCTATAGGAATTACCAGTTCTTCCACCCAAAAGGGAATTTGACTTCATAATTGAAATCAAACCTGGAATTGAACCTATTTCTAAGGCACCTTATTAGATGACTACTATTGAGTTGGTAGAGCTTAAAGCACAGTTGCAAGAAATTTTGTCTAAAGGATTGATTAGACCAAGTGTTTCACCTTGGGGAGAACTCCGGTAATTTTTGTGAAAAAGAAACATGGAAAACTTAGGTTGTGTATTGATTACAGAGTATTAAAGAAGGTAACAATTAAGAATAGATATCCACTTCCTAGAATTGATGATTTATTTGATCAGATGCTTGGAGCATCGATAAATTCTAACATAGATCTCTGATCAGAGATATCATCAATTAAAAATTAAGGATGAGGACATTCATAAAATAACTTTTAGAAAAAGGTATGGTCACTATGAGTTCACAATTTTATCTTTTGGATTAACAAATGCACCTGCATAACTTTTATGAATTTAATGAACAATATTTTTCAAGAATACTTGGACATTTTTTTGTGCTTTTATTCTTGGATGATATTCTAATATACTCTAAAAGAGTGGAATAACACCATGAGCATTTGAAGATATTTTTGAAAATCTTGAAAAAAAAGACAGTTATTTGGTAAGTTGTCTAAATGTTCTTTCTATGACACGAAATAGCACTATTTGGGTCATGTTATTAGCAAGGATGGAATGGCTATGGATCCTTCTGAAATTGTAGCTATAACTGAGTGGCCTACACAAAATAATATACATGAAGTTAGAAGCTTCATGGGTCTTGCTGGTTACCATAGGAAATTTGTTAAGGATAATTCTCCAAAGTTGCTACACCAATAACTTCTTTGCAGAAAAAGGATAAGAAATTTGTGTGGAATGAGAAATGTAAATCTGCGTTGAAAACTTTGACAGGATCAGTTAACTTCAGCACCTAGTTTGGTTATACCTGACTCTAATGGAGACTTTACTGTTGTAACAGATGCGTCTAGGGAAGGTGTTAGAGGTATTCTATTACAAAATGATCATGTCATAGCTTACAAAAGTAGGAAACTTAAGTTACATGAGCTAAATTATGCTCCACATGATTTAGAGCTTTCTTCCATTATTCATGCACTTCAATTTTGGAGGCATTACCTGCTTGGCAAACATTTTGAATTAAAAACTGATCATCTTGGACTGAAGTATATTTTTAGTCAGCCAAATCTAAATGCAAGACAACGAAGATGGTTAGAGTTTTTATCTCAATATGACTTTCACATAAGTCACATTAAAGGAAAGGAGAATATGGTAGCTGATGTTCTAAGTTGTAGGAAGCACATTTCTGCTCTTATAATAGTGAGAACTCAGTTCAAAGATGAAGTAAAGAGTGTTATGGAATCTGATTCTTAATTTCAGTCAAGTAAGAACATCACTTATAGCAGATCCCAATGATGTGAGATATAAAAGTTTTCACTTTGATAATGAAATAATCTTATGATTTGAAAACAAAGTTTACGTACCTTTGTTAAAGGATTTAAGAGAGAAATTATTAGTTGTATTTAACAATTCACCTTTTTATAGACACCCTGGTATCACAAAGATGCTTGTTGATATAAAACAACAATATTTCTTGAAGGGGATGATAAAAGGATGTAATTGTGTTTGTGACACATTGCTTAGAATGTCAACGTGTTAAAGTTGAAGATATGCATCCAGACTGGTTAATTGTATCCACACAAGCATACTGCAATGTACAAATGACAAGTGATAAGCATGGATTTTGTACAAGGGTTGCCTATGTCAAGAAATAAGCATGATGTTATTTTGGTTGTTGCTGATAAACTAACCAGAAGTAGCACACTTTATTACTGGTAATATTAAAGATGATTCACCTGTTTTACAAAAAAGGTTTGTTCATGAGATTTTCATATTACATGGAGTACCTGAACTAATCATATCTGATAGAGATCCTAAGAGTGAATTCAAGGTTTTGGCAAACACTTAACGCAACTTTAGGAACTAAGATGAATTTCAGTTCTGCGTATCATCCAGAAATGGAAGGATAAATTGAAAGAGATAATCAATTTTTAGAATATATGTTAAGAATGTATTGTATACATCAAAAATATAAATTGGAAGAGTACCTTCCATTAGTTTAGTTTGTATAAAATAACACATATCACGCATGTCTAAAGATGGCACATTTTGAAGCATTATACAGAAGGAAATGTAGAACCCCTGTGAGTTGGGACAACATTAAGGATAGGAAGGTAATTGGACCTGAAATCCTTACAAAAATGGAACAACAAGTTAAAATGATTCGTGAATGCTTGAAAGAGGCCGCAGATAGGCAAAAGATTTATGCTAACTTGAAGTGGGTTGATAGGAAATTTGAACTTGGTGAGAAGGTCTTTCTTCGGGTTAAACCGAAAACAGAGTTCTATAACTTTTGGCAAGGCTGCCAAGTTATCACCTCATTATGTGGCACCCTTCGAAATTGTAGAAATAATCAACCCTATAGCTTATCGTTTAGCTTTACCTCCTACTTTGTCACGAATGCATGATGTTTTCCATATTTATTTGCTTAATAAATACGTTTCAGACTTATCACATGTATTGAATTGGAATTCCTTGTAGGTCCAAGACCCAGGAATAATCATGGTTAAGCCTATATGAGTGTTGGAAACTCACCAGTTGCACTTAATAAATCATGAATATAAGTTAATGTAAGGTCTAGTGGGATGAGTTTAACGAGGATAGTGTAACTTGTGAAAATCTGGAAGATATAAAAACTTGTTTTTCCATATTTATTTAGACACAATTGATTCTACTGACAAATAAAATTTGTGATTTTATTCTTTTATGATAATAAATCTACCAATTTTGGATAGATATTTAATTGTTTGAAATAAACAGCTACGTAAATGTTGATTTTGGGAAAAAAATATTAATCCAGAAATGTTATGAACATGTGTAAAGAAAGTTAAATATATGGATTGTCCTTGATGCCAATTTGTTTAAATAAGTTAATCATCGGGACAATGATTCTTTTTAGGAGGGAAGTATGTAACACCTATGATAAACTGTTAAATTCTCCTCTTTGCAATGCAAGCGTTGACATGTGATTTGTTAAGAAGGTGTATTATTTTGACTGTTGAAATCATGGTTGCCATGGATAAATTATTTATTTTCTTGGATTCAATTGTTGAAATATTATTGCTTGCAAGGAATCCATTTTGTTGGAGGTTGTAGACTGGTAAAGTGGTTTACAATTTATTTCTTTATAATAATGAGACCTTGGATCAATTTTATTGATCCAAGGTATGTTTTATTTCTTCTTATTTGATCTGTATGGAAAACTGACATTCAGAGGTTGAAGGAAATAAAATACTGAGCCTTTGTAGGATTACAATTTTATTGATCTTCTTGGAAGTTCATGCTATGATTTCTAATGAAAGTTCATGTGCTTAGATCTTCTTTGTCAACTCCTCCCGAACGCTGAATGGCATAAGTTAGAAATAGGCCTACTTGAGGACTATTGAGGGTAAATCCTAAGTCCTAGATCTGTAAGATCTATCCTAATGGGATTCTAACCTAAGGTAAACTAGATCTACCTTATGTCTATGCCTACACTAATCTTGTTGCAACCTAACCTAAGTTGTTATGTTTTCTAAGATTAGGGATTTGGAAACAACCTAAGGTGATAATAGGTATATTTATAACCTATTACCTAATACTATATTGGTATGAAGAATGACCTATCCTAAGGTGGCAAATAACCTAAGGTAAATATTTCTAAACTAACCTAAGGTCATACCCTAAGCTAAGATATCTATCCTAAACTAATGTGGGGATAGAAGGGGACCTAAGGGGTCATATGGCAAGTTGAGGGATGGACGACGGTTCCTAAGTCTTTATTTTGATTTGATTTTTCAATTTAAGATCATTATGTACTGTTAGTTTGATAGTGGCATGGAATTTGGAGGGGATCCTAGCTAGCACCATCTCTAAATTTAAATATGCATGTTTGTTTTGAAATTGGACTCACCAATTTTGAATGGATGGTGGTGTGGAGATTTAGGCGAGAAGAATGGGAATTAATGACATTAATTGTCATTAATTTTTGATGAGAAAAATGCCTTGGAAACCATGCAAGTGGATTTGTTTGGAGTTGTTTGGTCTTTCATGCATTCCAATTTTTTGCTCCGCATAGAGCTATCTGGTTCTTTGAACCAGCAGTTCTACTTTTAGTTTGTTGCTATTTTTGACTCTCTTGGATTATTTTCGATCCAATGGAAGTATATGAGGCATTTGAGGAAGAATTTTTTTGGTTGTTGATTTTTTTGGAGAAGGAGTTGTGAAGGCTCAGGCTGGAAATATTCTTCGAACATACATAGAAGCACTATCAGGCATGATAGGCTCTATCCATTAAGTTATCTCTATTTCCTCTAAGTGTCTTCATTAAAACAACTTTTCTCTCTTGAGATAATTGGGTTTTTATTTCTGAGATGGTTATTTGGTTTCCTTTCTTGAATAATTTGTGTTCTTTGATGTGGAATCTCTGTTTGAAAAGGAAGTCATGGTATTTCTTTCCTGTTTATTTGTTGATTGAATTTCACCTTAAATCTTGTGGTGATATAAGTAATGAAGCACATGCATGATTCTTGCTTATTTTTTTGAAAATGGGTTATGGAAATGATATGTGTCTTTCGGTTTCGAACAAAGCTTTAGTTTGGGTTGCAGAATGTAATAGTATACTTCGTTGTAGCTTCTTCATTTTGTGGAAGTTATAATCTCCTGTTGGAATTGTAGGAATATGCATGCTTGGATTCTGAGTTGTGTGAGCTCGAATTGGTTTTTGGAAATAGTAATGCATGTCTCTTCTTGAACTCTCTGTATACTCTATCTACTCTTCGGATTCATTCTGTGATAGAAGCTGGTAGTTTTGTAATGTTGGAATCTCTGATTTTCTTTTTGGAATCTCCTTGTATAGAAACAAGATTGAAGGTTTGTTACTTTTTAACTTGTCAGTTTAAACTAGGTACTCGAATTTGGTCCTTCTTAGGAAACCTTGGATTATTTGTTTCCTGGACACTGTGTTTTCTTTTAGGCATTCAAGCTTGGGATTCCCATGTTAGAAGTCTTTATTTTGATCTTTATGAGTAGTGTGTTTCTTAAAAGATCTTGAGCTCTGAACTAAAAGTTTCAGAGGGAGAGCTTGTTGGTTGGGGATGTGTTGAGGGTGGCCTTGTCGGAGTCGATGCTAGGATGTCCTTGTAGCTCTTGTTGAGTTTTCTTACTTTGTTCTTGCTGTCGAAATAGATGTTGATGGTTTTTGTTTAGATGTCTTTAACTGGATTGACCTTTAAGTATATTTCTCAGGGAAACTTATTAAAACATCCTGATTGGGATATCAAGGAAATTAGGATAATCCTTGAACTTGCTATTATCATTTCTTGGTTTTGGACTATCAAAATTAGTTCTGAATAAGGAGTCTTTGGGATTCTTCCATTATTTGATCTTTGAACGAGATTGGAGGGAATTAATTTGTTGATAAGTTACACACCTGTAGCTAAGCTATGTCGATCTGGGGTTGTATCTTCTTGGAATGGAATTGTGAAGGAACCTTCTCTGTATTTTCATGTAATGTATGTCTTTCACTTCTATGAGGACTCATTTTTAGAATTTGTATAGCTGATTATTTTGTTTCTATCATTGGAGGAATCGGTCAGACTGTGGACCTTGACTGAAATTTTAACATCCTTGAGTGACTTTTGGGATTGTAAGTTCCCGCATGGCATTTTGAAATTTTTTCATTGCATCTCCTTTCGATTTGGTTTAATGTCTCAGTATTTGGATGTCTATGAAGAGAAATCATGTTCAATTCTGTTCTATCACAACAATCACACATTCAATTGGTCTCTTCTTCTGTGCGTTTTTCTCTTTTAAGGGTATGGGAAGTACTGAAGGCCTGCATTGTCTTTTGCTACCTTCATTCCGTATGTTAAGATGTTAGAGTTCCCTTTGATCTTGGATTTTGACTCCTTATTCTTCTGTCCTTAAGGTGAAGCCCTGACCACTGTCTTTGGGAATAATAGGAAGTTGTTGGGTTGTGTTCTCTGCTCTGAAGTTGTGTATGGGATTCGGGCTAACCGAATTAATTAGGAAGTTCCTACTGTTCATCTCAGTCGTGCTTCTTTTGGGTAAATATGGTCATAGATTTATTGGATCAGTTGCTCTACTATTCTTAATGTCTTGAGTAGTTGTCATTGCTACTTGCTTGCTCTCTTGACTAGTGTTAAGGCTTGTAATATTTGAGATAGAAAGAAAATGTGAGATGTTGTACATGGAGTAAATTCTATCTTAATGTTGATATTTGGTCTAACTTGATAAATTAGGCTATGCCTTGCATTTGGGATTAGGATGCCCCATCTGATTTGTGAGACTCTTATTTGCAATTGTATTTATAAATTAAGATGATTTGTGAAGGAAATAATTAGAAAGTACTTTTATTTGAGATGGATAAATGTATTGGAAGGAATGGTATTTACCTGATAACATGTTTTAGTTTGTAGATTACATCATGTCATTTCTTTAATGTTATTTAAAAGATTAATTGTTCTTCTTTTAAGGTTGTTATTGCTATGATTTATTTGCTTGTTTGACCACAATGTTTCATTAAAGTAGAGTTGGTTTAATGAAAGAGTTAGTTGAAAGCATTTCATTTTAATGCTTAGTGCTTATCATGCTTAGTTCATTGAAATGACCCATGCTAGCAATTTTTGTAGATGGACTTCGTAAGTGATAAAGGAAGGAAATAAATTTTATGATGTATTGGTTGAATTAAAGTCTGGACTATTATAGAGAAACTCTGAGTTATTATTGAATTGTATTGAAGGAAGAAAAGTTATAATCTAAATGATCTTGATGTTGTTGACATGAAATATGTCAGCAATGCATAGTTTTGTAAGTTGTGTATTTTATTTGGATGAATTGGAAAGATTGAGGTTACTTAAACATGATTAAGTCTATTCTCTTGCTCATAATAAGAAGGAAAAATCTGTAATCTTACCCTTGATATTGTTATTATATCTGATTGGATCATTATTCTTGATATCAGTAAATTGTCTGGATAAATGGGGAGTTAGTACAAATTCCGTTACTTTAATGCAACTTACTAAGTTGTATGTATTAATGTTCCTTACTTAATCTTGAATGGTGGATTATGATATTATGAACGTGTTGCTATAATGTCACGATGTGTAAATTGAATATGGGAATAAATAAACCCTAATAATGAACCATAATAAGGAAGGTTCTCCTCTTCTAAAAGGGATGTAAAATAAACTAATGATATATGGGTTTGATAACCATTTAGACTTCATAGGTATGAAGTCTTTTATATCAGAACCTATTTTGGTTCTTATACATTCCTTGAATGGTTGAAACACATTAATTAGATCATTTGATTTATGTTGATGTTGTTTTCAATTAATTAAACGTTAAGCAAAAAGTTAATTGAACATAAAGCAATCATTAGTCTTTGAATTTCCGTATTAGTTAACCAACTCAAATGGGAATGGAAACCTTTAAGGTTGTTGGTGTTAGGGTTATGTAAGGTTGTTATAATTTGAATCTTAATCCTAAACTAATTAAGTAGAAATGATCTCTTCAGGTGTGTACACTCGAGATGAAGTGGTTCTGCCAGAATGTTGGCACACACCAACTTTAGATATGTACCTTCGTGAAGACTTGGGTCTTCACAAGGATACAGAGTTAAATTTTATATGTTGTAACACCCTTCAGAATTGGTTCATCTAGACCTATCCAAATTTGGACTTGAATTTAGTTTGTCTCTAGGAAAATTTAGAGTTATAATCTAGCATAAGAAATGACTCACAATGATTTAGGATAACTAGGCATAACCTATCAACTTAGATCGATAGGGTATGTCTATATACCCTAGGTCATCGCGAGTGACTTCCTATTCTAAATCATATTACTAACCTATGTTAGAGTCAAACCTTGGACAAGTAAACTAACTGAAGTCATTGAAGACCATTCTAGATAACAGATGAGTGGGGTGAAGGAAGTATTCCGTATAGACAAGTATGCCATCTAGGAATATTAACATGAACAATATGTTGGAAATATTTGGCCAAAGTATCGCAAGCTGGTGGCTGCGTTGTCCTATTTCACCTAGTTTAAGGAATGTGATTTCAGATTAATATTGGTAAAAAATATTTAGATAGGTTTCTTAAACAGAACACTCGGTACCCAGAACAGGGTAAGAGAACCAAAATACTTTGTATACATAAAGTATTGAATAATTACGTAACATGAGAGATCGATTGTTAATCGAGTTATGAAATGAGATATCAGTAGCTCACCGAGTCATCTACAACTGCATATGGTTATCTGTTATGAGATTGATTGGCATGGAATGTGTTCTAAGTTGTGATTATTTAGAATAGAGAACATTATATATATATATATATATATATATATATATATATATATATATATATATATATATATATATAAAATTCCCCTTGTTTTGTAAAGTGTTAAATTGAGAGTGTTACAATAGTTGCACAAATGTTTTGTTATCAAACTTAAATTCTGACATATTCGTGTGTAATGAAAAGGGTTGAAAGTGGGGCCCCAAGAAAGGATGCATGTGAGGGGAAATACAATGAACACATGGATCCAATGAAAAAGCATTTGTGTACCACGAAATAGTACCAGGAAACTCGTTGTGCCAAGATAGTATAGATAGAGCAAGCATACCAACTTTGTTGATGGGGTAGAACCAAATGATCTACAAATCATTGTTACAAAAATAAGTGAAAAAAACACAAGATATAATTTGAATACAATGTGTTTGACACAGGCTTAAACTGTGTACAAGTGTTTTACCAAATTTTACAAATTTTTGAATTTTTATGATTTTTTGGAATTTTTGAAACATTTTGACCAATGTTTTTGAAAATGTTGATTTTTGTAATTGTTTAGTGATTTTTGAATTTTTTAGAATAAATTATATCAAGGAAGATTTCTTGAAAGCAACAAATATTCCCTAGGAAGCAGAAATGGTCACCAAGTAAGGAAACCATGCCCCGATGGGGTGAAAATAGGTGAAAAATGATAATTTATTAACAATAAATATTGTTGAAGGTAATAGAAGAAGTTAGAGTAATCACAATAGCCATATATCACCTCTTGACCTTTGCAGAGGGTGAAAAATCATTGTGGAGGGCTCAAAATGACCAGATATACCCCTCCCAGGGAGGGGTAAATCATCGAGAGTATTTCATTTGTTATCAAGCCCTTGCTGATTTTACCTTGATATTTGCACTAACCCTTGAGAGATATGACACAAGTTTAGAGGCGTAAGAGGCAAGTTGACACAATCCAGGAGTACGTGCAGGTGCATGATGAGGGTCCTGTACGTACCTAAAATTGAAGGGTACTGCACCACTGGAAACACGTAACACATGCCCCAATGATGATACAGGTCTCCTCCCAAGGTGTTCAGGATCCAGAAAAGCTCCCCAAGTGTGCGTTAACATCTCGCATGCCTCGCTTAGCCCCCACGTGCTTTGTTTTTCTCTTTTTCCCTCTTTTCTTGGCCTTTTTCTCTTCAGTTACGAAACCACCGCCCTGCTCAGGGTGGCGGTCCTTTACGTGTTTTCCAAAATGCTCTTTTAACATGACTCACGTAAATTTCAATGATTCATCAGCTTTTTTTCACCGCCATAAGCTTGCATTAATGATTTTGGTTCCCTGGAATAGTTTTTTGCCTTGTTTATAGTTTAAGAGTTCTATTTGGTTTTTACCTTGGGTAAATGCAAATGCTATAAATAGTTGGCTTGTGCTCAAGCAAATGGCCCCTCAAATTTTCCTCTAAATTTCTCATTGCAATAGATTAGTCTTTCATTTTATTTAGAATTCTTAGTTTCTTTCATTGCATGCCTAGTTAGTGTTGTTTTGCTGTTAGGAAGCCACATATCCATCTTGTGTAAGTGTTGTTGATATTTTATCCAATCCATTGGAGTAAAATAGTTTGTTTTCAATAGGAAGCCATTAAATTTGCAGGTTTTTCTCTTCAAACAGGATAGTTTTAGGTTCTGGATGTTTTATGTTGCATGACTCGTAATAAATCCCGCTAGGAATTGCATAAGCCAAGATCTGTACTCTTACTGTTATCCCTCTCCTACTCGCATTGTATTCAGTCTGTATCCTAAGCTGCCTTTGTGCTAATATCTATTTCTGTTGATGCTAGCATTACATGCTTTTATGGATCTACGTGAACACGAAGGAACGAGGAGATCACACTGAGGGGACATAGCC
Organism: Taxus chinensis; assembly: GCA_019776745.2. Classification (NCBI taxonomy): domain Eukaryota; kingdom Viridiplantae; phylum Streptophyta; class Pinopsida; order Cupressales; family Taxaceae; genus Taxus; species Taxus chinensis. The sequence goes on from CM034146.1 coordinate 831,299,388, forward strand.
ACACACACCATCGGATTCGCCACTGTTCTGCAGAATCCAGGTTCTAGCTTTCAAAGTTCTAATTAGAAGCATATCAAATAGAGTAGACAATCACTTTATTTCAGTCAATTTTACTTTCGATATTGCCAGGGAATCTGTGGGGATTGATAGTTTCTGAGAAACTATGATTCATTTCTCACTTCTGAGGTAGGATCGAGAGTCTTGCAAATAGAAAAGATTCAGTTATTTCATTACTTAGAATAGATTTACAGTTGCACAGACAAATAGACTATACTTGGTTATCTTGTTTGTTTTAATTTGTTATTCTAAATTGTCAATTTCTAGATATATTAAAATAACTGCTCTTTAAGAATTCATTAAAAATTCATCAGAAAATACAAAAATAGAGAAATCATATATGCTATAGATATACTTAGCGTAGTTAAATTTCACTTTGCTGCAGTTAATTTTCATTATTGCTTTTGTATGACAATCACGGGACCTAGAGAGCCCAGGGAATACGTATTCGAGCCAATCGTGCCCCAACCCAATCTCGTCACAGCCATAACTGATATAGATCAAAATCTCAGGATCCAAGTCTTCCAAATAATGGTAAACTTACAACAAATCAGTTTCCAACTACATGGGTTAAACATAGAAGATGACCAAGCACACACATTTTGGTCAAATCAACCAAACTACAGATTACCCTAGGTTCATACCCACATGACTATAGAAGGGTTTGAAAGAGAGAAGACCTTTGGTTGTGATCATTTGGCCCCACAGCCAGACACAGGAGATACTCTCACAGACATAGATACTAGCTTGAGAATTCAGGTTGCACAAATGCCTGTAAGATATTCTGAGAAGATCACACAATTATTGATTCTGAATATAGAAGCTGAAAAGGCATATGACTATTGGATACTAGGGATTAGGGATTGATTTTGTGCATGACCATAGTAGGACCACAAGAAATAAAAATCTACGGGTGTGACCCACAAATCTCACATCCCAACGAGCCTATAGGTGAATCAGACATAGATGTTGGCCTACTGTACACTAGTATTCAGATCTACTCCACTTCCACCTATCATCATCGAACATTTATCCTTATTAGACATAGTAGCTAATGAAGCTAAGGAGTTCTAGACTAGGCCGGAGAATCTCCCATAGAGTCAATTATATTTATCATCCGTCCTATGACCTTATCGGGGGACATACACAAAACTATCCTAGGACATTTTCCACGTATTCCACAACCTATAGACCGAATCACGCCAGAGCTTGATATTGATTGGAGCCTTTGAGTAGTCATCCTTGCTAATCGATCTATCACACCAATTCAAGTTAGGAGGGCCTTCTTTTCCTTAGATTTGTAATTTCCGCTAGTGCGTATCGAAGACATTAGATTTCCTAACTAGTTTGTCTGCATCCCACGCATATTCCATCCCCACTGGCTATCTCGGCATGACCTCAGGAGGTCAGGTGCGAGGAAGAGTTACTTGTAGATTCCCACAGCTTGCTTGTCACTTTTCCATCGTACAAAATTGGTGAACCCGACGTGAACCTTTCTACTCTCTTGTCTGGAGTCAAATTTCTACTGGTTCTTTCAAATTAAAAATGACTCTTTCATCTTTACTACCTCATTAGCTTTCACCATCACCTTCGCTCCTTCCCATTATTCTGTGGGTATTCATATACCCCCTGAATATGTCAGGATTCGATGCATATGGTAGGCCTCTCTTAGGTCTTGAGGCATACTACGCTCAACTGAATAGACAATCATCGCCCTCGCTCTCGGTATGGGGTGACAACTATTTAGATAACCAACTATCAACACAAACTCCATCTCCAAGGATCAGATATAACTCATCTTTCCAAACAGAAGAGTTGAATCAGTTCACTCAAACACAACAAACAAAGCCTTCATGCTCAAACAATATGACGCTCACAGGAGAATCTAGTTCATCTCCTTAGGTACTACTTAGACCACAAATTAGTAGACAATCAGACCCATACCTGGGTTTAGATGATGAACATTCGGTATGTTATGCCAGGAATGAACAACGTTCTCGAAGTATGTACCCACCTGTAGGAGGTTTACAAACACAACCTGAGGTCTCTTTTCAAGGAAATACCTCCATGCCACTACATATAGGAAATTCCCTTGGGGAAACTTAGCAGGGCAGCGATCAATTCATAGCAGGATATCACATGCCTATACAACACCATGATATACAACAAACGCCGCTAAGGCAAAACACCGTGACTTCACCAAATGAAGTCATTTCAATGTTAGTAGAAAAAGTGAGAGGGTTAGAACTTGCTCAAGAAAATCAAAATTCCCAATTCATGTAGACAGGAAGTTTCAATCCTCCACACCATCCTAGCCAAGTAGACCTCCTCACAGGATTAGGCACGTTGGGTATGACTCCTCAGTATTCACAAACAAACGTTGATTAGAACCACCACTTCTAACGTCGTTCCAATACCTCCCGGTCTGGTACAAAGTAATCCATTCTTGGACAATACCCCTTCATACTTAAACATGTACTCCAAATCACCACAAGGGGATATGTTCTCCTCTCCTGGTATTTTTACTCAACCACAGGGGTTCCCTTATGCTCCTACCAATGCATATACAATGCCATATCAACAACCCATTCCATCTCCGCTCCCTCAGCAGGCACCATCAATGGTCGAAACCTATGCGATAGGGACATATTTAGAATACTTGAAAGAGCCCTTAGATTTCACCATACGAAGCGTCATGCTTCCAAGACCTCTTCCTGATTTTCCCAAATACAAAGGTGAGGGAGATCTGAATGCACATATCAAAGCTTACGCTATAGCCATTCGAGAACTACTCCCATGGGATGGGGTTGTTGCTAAAATATTCCCCAAAACATTGGAAGGTATCGCTCTCGATTGGTATTATAGAATAATTGAGGCTTCCATCCATTCATTCAAACAACTCGTTTCAGAGTTCATCAAGGCATTTGACATGAACAAACTATTAAGAACATGAATCAGGGAATTCTTGCACATTAAATAAGAAAACAATGAATCTGTCACCCATTTCATCCAGAGGTGGCGCACAGTTCTCTATTCTTCGAAAAGTTCTCTAAACATGGATCAGATGGAACTATGCAATTTATTCCTTCATTCTCTCAGCAGAGAAGTAAAGGAAGAAGTCCAGAAGTTCCCACTAAGAACTTATGATGAAGAACTTGAGAGTGCTCTCCGAATAGATCAAGCGGCAATTGATAGTGGTCGCAAGACATATGGAGCAAACAGGAGGTTAATCACCTCCAACCAAAACACTACAACTTATCCTACTATCACGAATGTCAATCAAGGACCTAAAATTCTTAACAAAAATCACGTAGAGTGACAATGGATGGAGTAACTGATCAGGCTAGAAAGACAAACGTTGTGAATACTCCACCAAAAATAAACAATCAACGAAACAACAACTTTACCCCGACAATCAATACAGTGGATTTTAATCAACCATAGCAATAACAACAACAACGACGACAAAACCCTACACAGGATCCAAGACAAAGCTTCAACTAGGTTATCAAAACCAGAATTCAAAACCAAAAACAACAAACACAAAAATTTAATAGGCAACGGTTTGATCAAAGTTTTGGGCCACAATATGCACCAAACCAACAAACTAGGAATTACAATCCTAACTCCTATTGTGGTTTCCACAAAATTCAGGGCCATGACACTAGAACATGCCGTGACTACAATAAATTCATGCAACATTTTCCAGATGAACAAAGACAACTTTTCATAGATATGTTCTTGGCAAATCCTACGTCACCAGCACCAAATACTTTTACAGGGGAAGTTTCCCCTCAAAATTCACCCCTCAAGATCTTTAATGATCCGCTCCCAAATCACAACAATAACAAGTTAAATCCAAGTGGGACAAACAAGGGTGTAATTGCAGGAAAAAATGATCATGAAGCTTCAACTTCGCTAAATCCATTAGTTGCGCCACAACTAGGAAGTCAACCATGACCTAAGATAGTCGGTTTAGTGGAGTTAGATGCCGAACTACCTATAGAAGCTATAACAAGGACACGAGAGTATTCCTCTCAGCTAAGTCCAAGCTACCCGCTAGAAATAGATGATATCCAACAAGTATTAATAAAAACCCGTAGGTGCTTATGACTTAATTAATGATCTAACAAAAAACCTTCTCACTACATCTCCTTTTTGGATTTATTGAAGAACTCCCCTGCTCACAGGGCTACTCTTTTAGAAGCATTGGGTTTAGGTCATCTAATTAGCATCACTCCACCTCCCGAAACACAGGTAAACCATAGAGACTTTGATATCCATCCTCCGGGGCAAGGTGGATAGAGACACCGAATTAATATTCAAAATAAACAAAATGCCCACAGACACTAAGGTTGCATGTCGAGGTGATCCAGCCTTACATTTGCAAGTATGGGTTTATAACAACTATGTAAAATGTGTGCAATGGTAGACGATGGGGAAGTGGTCAACATAGTCCCCTTCTCTTTCCTTCAAAATCTAGGGTATGGAGAAACAAATTGTTCCACAACCCGAAATACGCTAAGAGGCTATGACAGCCTTAAAGCCACCTCGATTGGAACTATAATATTCCCGGTCACCTTAGCACCCCAAAAACCATCCTGACTGAGTTTTATATTATAGATCAGGAAACTAACTATAATATGATCCTTGGATGACCATAGGATACACCGCATGAAGGCAATCCCCTTCTACGCTATTTCAAGAAGTAAGATTTTTAAACTTAGGAAAGATATTCGTAGCCAAAGGTGATCCAAAACCATTCAATGTACACCTAGTCTGACTTAAAGAAAAGACCAGGTGTGCACTCGGAGTTTGAACTCCCAACAAACCAACTTAATAAACCTACCGACGCAAAACCAGAAGAAAATTTGGTACCTACGACAGATCTCGAAACTATGAGCCTAGCCAAGATGATCCCAGCCCCCAAGGATGAGGCTAACACTATAGAAATAGTGTCATTAGGAACTACTGCAAAAATTGTTGAATTACTAGAACAGGATCTACCAATGTTCCTACCATTTGATTCTGTAGGCATGGGGTACACCCTAGGTGTTGGTTCTCTCCCAGCAGTAGATCTCTGCATGATAGAAGTAGAGAACGTTAACACAACAAGTGTCCCAGCACCCATGTTCCCAGCTAAGTGTTGGACTCTCCATTTCGATGGAGCTAGATGTTGTTACGGAGTCTGGGGCAGGTGTAATCCTTACTTCTCCCGAGGAAAAAGTCCTACCATTTTCCTTTAAGCTAAAATTTGAATGCACTAACAATGGCGCCGAATACGAAGCCCTCCTCCTTGGCCTCATCTAGCTAAGAGAATCAGTGTTAATAACATCAGAGTGTTAGGAGACTCCCAATTGGTAGCAAACCAAGTCTCTGAGTATATGAAACCAAAGCCGAGCACCTACAGACTCTACAAAACAGCTGTATTGAATTTAAGCAAGGAGTTTGACTTCATATCAATTGAAGCAATCCCACGAGAACAAAATCTTCTTGCCGATTCTATAGCAACCTCAGCATCACGCTTCACTCCAAACAATAAATTCCAAGATACCCATTTCATGGTGTCTCTTCATACCGAACCATTGGTAAAAAAATTGTTGTCAAATTCTCTGTTAACAAGAAAGGATGAGAACAAATCTACTATCCTAGACCACACCGATAGTGATACAACCCACTCTTGATTACTTAAACACCTATGCGAGCATTACATCTTGCCCATCACGTAATAGATTTATCTTTGAATCCCGCATTCATCTTCCTATTACGGGAATCCCATGTCAGAGCTTCCCCTACAAAAGGAACTCAACATATACACAGTCGGGAATGGAGACGAGCTGGAGCTACCCCCAGCCCCACCTGAGTTTGAAGAAGGTAACGGCTTCCTTAATCAAAGAAACAATTGATATTAACATCAGAACGGAAGATGAACCAAGGATATTGAAGTTAGGATCCTTGCTAACTCCATTAGAAGTAGAAATACACACTCGGATCCTCAAAGAACATCAGAAGGTGTTTGCATTTAATTATAAGGAAATGACAGGAGTTACACCCCACATTACGGTACACAACCTCATCACTAAATCAGATGCAAAACCAATTAAACAAAAATCGAGACCAATGAAACCCAAGGTAGCTCTCATGGTAAAAAGAGGAGGTAATAAAGCTCCTCCAAGTAGGATTCATCAAACCAGTCGATTACTCTCAATGGGTATCTAATATCGTTCCGGTTCTAAAAAAAATGGAAAGATACGCATCTCCATAGACTTCTGAGACATTAACAAGGCATGTCCTAAAGATGACTTCCCATTACCATCTATAGATGTTCATCGTTGACGCAATAGCTAGATTTGAGCTTTTATCTCTCATGGATGGATTCTCGGGATATAATCAAATCAGGAATATCCAACAAGACCAAGCTAAAACCACATTTATAACTCCTTAGGGAACCTATTGCTATGATGTTATGCCATTTGGTCTCAAGAACGCTGGTGCTACATACCAGCGGGCTATGACGTATATATTTCATGATCTTATTCACAAAATTGTGGAATCCTACGTAGATGACTTACTAGCTAAAGCCAAGAAATTTTGTGACCATCCGGAAGTGCTTCGTGTCATTCTTTCACGTCTGATAGAATACGGAGTCACGCTAAATCTAGAAAAATGTGTCTTTGGTGTGACAGGAGGGAAGCTCCTAGGTTATATTATATCATCACGCGGGATCGATGTTGACCCAACCAAAATTAAGGTTGTTCTCGAAATGGTCCCACCTTCGGATGAATCTGGAATCAGATCATTTCTCAGAAAACTTGGTGCGATCTGGAGATTCATCCCGGATTTAAGTTTCACCATTCATCCAATCAACAATCTACTCAAGAAAGATTATAGCATTGATTGGATCGAAGACTGCAATGAAGCTTTCAACGTAGTTAAGAATTTCTTGTTATCACCACCTACGCTAATGCCACCTAAGCCAGATCACCTCGTTAATTTTATATTCGCGAGCTACCAATGTCTCGCTAGCCTGTATGCTAGCTCAAGAAGATGATGACAATAGGAACGCGTGATTTATTTCATTAGTCAAACATTGATCGACTATGAAACATGCGTTATACACAAGCAGAACGAGAATGCCTTTCCATAGTCTTTGCAACCAAATGCTTAAGACATTATATGCTAAATCAAGAAACAAGGGTCATGGTAAAAACGGACCATTTACGAACTTTCCTCACGCAAGGGTCCTTGTCTAAAAAGGCTGGGCACTTTATAACCTTAATGGGTGAATTTGAATTAACATTCGTAAATCAGAAGTCGGTTAAAGGACAAATCATCGCGAGATTGGTTAGCTGATAATCCATTAGACAGAGGTGATCTAGTAGATCTGGACTTTCCAGATGAGTGCGTATACTACATGTCGAAAACCCGACCTTCTATCTCTGAGTGTCCTTGGTATACTGATATTATTAATTATATCATGGACCATACGTATCCAGAAGGTGCTACACCACAACAAAGAAGGCGGTTACGCATTATCGTAGCCAAATACGTCATTATAGAGCAAGTCCTCTATCGAAAAGGCGTTCGATGGAATGCTTCTAAGATGTGTCGACACAGAAGAATCCAAGAAGATTCTCCACGAATCTCACAGTGGGATGTGTGGAGGCCACTTCGGTGGCCATGCCACCACTCGTAAAATACATCGAATGGGCTATTTCTGGCCTACTCTAGAACACGATGCAGTAGAGTTTATACGAAGGTGTCATAAATGCCAAGAATTCTCCCATGAGATTCACATGTCCGGCACAAGCTCTACAACCAATCGCTACTCCATGGCCCTTTTCTACGTGGGGCCTAGATTTAATAGGGAAATTCTCTCCCTCATCTACAGATGGCCATAATTTATAATCACGGCCACCGAATATTTTACCAAGTGGGTAGAGGCTATGCCTCTTACTACTGTACTAGGTTCTGTAATCGCCAAGTTCATTTTGAACCAAATCATTTACAGGTATGGTATCCCGCAAATCATTATCTCAGATAATGGAACTTCTTTTAAGAATGACGAAGTTCATGAATTATGCAATAAATTTAAAATAAGCCATCATACAGCCTCCTTATATTACCCTCAAGCCAATGGACAGGTTGAGGCGACGAACAAAACATTAAAAGCCATTCTCCTTAAAACAGTGAAAGAAAACAAATGAGATTGGCATTTGAAGTTATATCCAGCCTTATGGGCCCACCGAACCTCAATAAGAACACCAACAGGAGTGACTCCTTTCTCACTAGTATTCGGGGGCAGAAGTAGTTCTCCCACTTGAGGTTGAAATACCCAGTCTCCGCATTTCATTACAAGGGATCCTGGATGAAGACACTTATAGAGAAGCACGTCTTTCCCAACTAGAAATCCTAGATGAAGCTAGGTTAGATGCTGAATAGTGGCACAGAGTCTATGCTAACCGGATGTGCTGGGCAGTATAACAAGAAGGTCTATGAACGCGACATATATGAAGGTGATCTAGTTCTAAGGCTAGACTAGCCAGATCGACAAAAAGACCAGGTGAAGGAAGGAAGTTCCGGCCCAAACGGTTGGGCCCATACCGAGTCATGAAGGACTATGGAAATGGTGCATATCTCCTATGTACGCTGGAAGGTGAGGAATTTGGTGAAACAGTCAATTCCCTACACCTCAAACGATTCTACGCGTAAGCAACTAGCACTACTTATAATTATATCTACATTGCATCTTCATATAGATTAGGATCATTTTGTCCGCTTGTTTCATAAAAAAATTGTGATCAAGGAATTTTGTTCTCAAAGCAATTCATTACAAACTCATGATGTTGTTGGCATAAACACTCTAATCGTACTTCTCCATTTCCATGATATCATCAAAATTATTTCGGAATCATTTCATCAAATAAAGCTAGATATGACAAGGTCTTAATAGTAACCATGCCAAGATCTGTAGGTTTATTCTCACTTTTGGTTTCTTCTTAGGATAGGTGTCTTGCCTATGGTCTGTTCTAGAAGCTTCATGGTGTCACATCTTATCCCGTATATATATCTCTTTGGAAATAAGAACACACTGACATTTTTCTCAAATAAACAAGTCAAATATAGATCAAACAGAAAAATTTTAAATTTACACATTTCCTTGCCCCACCAACCTTCGATGATGAGCTTGCTTCTCTTACTAGTGATGTAGGGTTGGGAAAGGATGGAAATGCCCTTACTCGCCTATGCCTTGCCTATGGTGATAAACCCACGCTTCTTACTAGTAGCATGGGGAAAAGTATAGGGGGTCCTCTTGACAAAGAAATGCAAAAGGTCATAGAATAAACAATTGAAATCTTGAAGTCTTGAGTCAAAAACAAATGAATCAGATGTCCAAAATTCCAAGAGAATTAAAAACCTAAAAACCCAGATTTTGTTCTACCATGTGGCCATCTATGGATCTAAGTCTAGATAAACCACAAAGCAAGCTGCATCCCAAAACTATGAAGTCACTCGAGTGGAGTAAGCTTGTAGCATCCTAATTTGGGTCCACCAAGGCTTTGTCTATCTCTCATCACTGCCATTTCAACACATTTCACAACTTGTGCCCTTTCTAGCTCTCGGTGATGAGCCCTCACATCTTACTAGTTGTGTGGAGTTAGGAGAGGGGCAAGTCTATCTGCTCATCATACTAGCTTGTCTTCACCACTTTGCCAAAACAAATATGAAGTGCATCCAAATTACTTATATAAACTAAAATTCAAGATCACATTGTGTCTACATTATCATATATCAGCATCATGAAATACAAAAAGAAAGTAAAACAATTGCATCATTTGTTCTCCATTGCATACATTTTAAAAAGCATACAAGCATAACATCATAATCTACATGAGGAAACTAGAAAGGAAACAAAGCATAAATGCCAAAAGTATGATAATATATATATATATATATATATATATATATATATCAAAATTCTAGTACAATGCCATCATGCGCTAAGCATGGTCAAAACGCTTAAAAAGCCCAAAAAACGCCAAAAGAAGACCATTTTTACTAAAACAAGGCCTACCCAATAGGCACCCCCCCCTAGATGGACCTTTTGAACCTAACATTTTCAAAAATTACCCCCCCCATGACAAAGATTTTAGCGTTTTAAAATTAAGGGGGTGAAAAGGATAAATTGAAGAAAACTAACCTGTGATCTCATGGGTCGATGTTTCAGCTCGCGGAGGCATGATAACTATTCTGTCACGAATGTTTTGGCTCTACTCATGCAAGAAACCGTCACCGTGGGTCCCAGAGCTCAAAATCAATCAAATCAACTGTGCGCAAATGAATAGGAAAATGGGCCCACTTTCATATATATAGCAGCCTGACTTGTTTTAAAAAATGTTTTTTTTGGTAGGTTTGGAGCACCGACGGAGGTAAGTTCTTACCCCCGCACAAATGGTACGTCCTAATTTCCCATTATTTTAGCATTTACTTTACAAATCTATCTATGTCTATCTGCACTTGAGTTCTCTTTTCATCTTGCAGGTGAGTGGGAATTTTGGATGGCGTCATTTCGATACATGGACATATTAGGTATAACTTCTAACTTCCCATTTCGGGACCACCATACTCAGACCCACCCATTTTATGCCTCTTCATGGCTAAAACGCTTCTCCGAGGGGGAAATATATACGTACCCAAAATTGAAGGGTATTGCACCACCGGAACAATGTAACACGTGCCCCCATGATGATACAGGTCTCCCTCACAAGGTGTTCGGGTATCTGAAAAAATCTCTCCAAGTGTGCGTTAACATCCCACATGCCCCACTTAGCCCCCGCGTGCTTTGTTTTTCCCTTTCCCCCTCTTTTCTTGGCCTTTTTCTCTTCAGTGACAAAACCCGCCGCCCTAGAACAAGGCGGCGGTCCTTTACACATTTTCCAGAAAGATCTTTTAACATGACTCATGTAAATTTCAATGATTCACCAGCTTTTTTTCACCACCATGAGCTTGCATTAATGATTCTGGTTCCCTAGAATAGTGTTTTGCCTTTGTTTATATTTTAAGAGTTCAAATTGGTTTTTAACTTGGGTAAATGCAAATGCTATAAGTAGTTGGCTTGTGCTCAAGCAAATGGCCTCTCAAATTTGCCTCTAAATTTCTCATTGTAATAGATTAGTCTTTCATTTTGCTTAGAATTCTTAGTTTCTTTCATTGCATGCTTAGTTAATGTTGTTTTGCTGTTAGGTAAGACACGTATCCATCTTGTGCAAGTGCTGTTGATATTTTATCCAATCCATTAGAGTAAAATAGTTTCATTTTCAATAGGAAGCCATTAAAGTTGCAGGTTTTGCTCTTCAAATAGAATAGTTTCAAGTTCTGGACAATTTATGTTGCATGACTCACAATAAATCCCGCTAGGAATTGCATAAGCCAAGCTCTGTACTCTTGCGCTATCTCTCACCTACTCGCATTGTATTCAGTCTGTGTCCTAAGTTGCCTTTATGCCAATATCTATTTCTGTTGATGCTAGCATTACACGCTTTTCTGGATCTACATGAACACTGAAGGAACGAGGAGATCACACTGAGGGGACATAGATCACACACACCATTGGATTCGCCACTGTTCTGCAGAATCCATGTTCTAGCTTTCAAATTTCTAATTAGAAGCATATCAAATAGAGTAGACAATCACTTTATTTTAGTCAATTTTACTTTCAATATTTCCAGGGAAGCTGTGGGGATTGATAGTTTCTGAGAAACTATGATTCATTTCTCACTTCTGAGGTAGGATCGAGAGTCTTGCAAATAGATTAGATGAGTTATTTCATTACTTAGAATAGATTTACAGTTGCACAGACAAATAGCTATACTTGGTTTTCTTGTTTGTTTTAATTTGTTATTCTAAATTGTCAATTTCTAGATATATTAAAATAGCTGCTCTTTAAAAATTCATTTAAAATTCATCAAAAAATAACAAAAATATAGGAGTTATACATGTTATAGACATACTTTGCATAGTTAACTTTCATTTTACGGCAGTTCGGTTTGCATTATTGCTTTTGTATGACAATCACGGGACCTAGAGAGCCCAGAGAATACGTATTCAAGCAAATCATGCCCCAACCCAATCTCATCACGGCCATAACTGATATAGATCAGAATTTCAGGAACCAATTCTTCTAAACAATGGTAAACTTACAACAAATCAATTTCCAACTACACCAGTTAAATATAGAAGATGACCATGCAACACTAACATTTTGGTCAAATCAACCCAACTACATATTACCCTTGGTTCATACCCGCATGACTGTAGAAGGGTATGAAAGAGATCAGACCTTTGGTTGTGATCCTTTGGTCCCACATCCAGATGCAGGAGATACTCTCACAGACATAGATACTAGCTTGAGAATTCAGGTTGCACAAACGCCTGTAAGATACTCTGAGAAGATCGCACAATTATTGATTCTGAATATAGAAGCTGAAAAGGCATATGACTATTGGATACTTGGGATTAGGGATTGATTCTACGCATGACCATAGCAAGACCACAACAAATACGAATTTACAGGTGTGACCCACAAATCCCATAGCCCAACGAGCCTATAGGTGAATCAGACATAGATGTTGGCCTACGTACACTAGTATTCAAATCTACTCCACTTCCACCTATCATCATCGAATAGTTATCCTTATTAGACATAGCAGCTAAAAAAGCTAAGGAGTTCTGGACTAGGCAAGAGAATCACCCATAGAGTCAATTATATTTATCATCCATCCTATGACCTTATCAGGGGAACATACATGAAACTATCCCAGGACATTTTCCACATATTCCACAACCTATAAACCAAATCATGCCAGAGCTCGATATTGATTGGATCCTTTGAGTAGTCATCCTTTCTGATTGATCTATCACACCAGTCTCAGGTTAGGAGCGCCTTCATTGCCTTAGATTCACAATTTCCACTAGTGCGCATCGAAGACATTAGATTGCCTAACTAGTTTGTCTGCATCCCACGCATATTCCATCCCCACCGGTTGTCTCGGCATGACCTCGGGAGGTCGGGTGTGAGGAAAAGTTACTTGTAGATTCCCATGCTCGCTTGTCACTTTTCCATAGTACAGGTCCCTATATGAGTACCCCCATCAATTATTAAATTTTCTAGGATTTAATTACATTTATTTCGCTTTAAAAGCACCATGACAACATATGGGCGAGCATACGTTATCAGGGGTGCGTGGTTGTGGTAGAACATATGTGCACGGGCACATACATGGTCAAATATGCATGGGATTTGGGGAATATCTAGGGCATATGCACATGGGAACATATATTAGAATGAGCATGTATGCGCTAGGGTTGGGAATTGCACACAGGTGAGTGTACGGGGGTGGGTAGGTGCGCGCAAGTGTAAGAAAGGAAACACAAGCTCTAGCTTAGGTAAGTCAAATGGTTGTGCACACGTACATTCAAAATGAGCATATGGGTGATGAGAAGGGCACGTATACACTTTGGGAACAAATATCCCAGTAGGGGCACACGAGCGCTAAAAGGGGGGTTTAATAAACCTTAGAAGAAATTAGGAAATTATCCAAAATAACATAGGGGTGAGTAGCCTAAAGCTTAGATTTTGTTAGATAGAATAAATTCTAATGAGTATGTTTCTTTATCTTGAAGATGTAGCTTCCTATCTCTTAGACTTGGGAGCGACACGGTAGGTTAGTGATGTAGCCTAGAATTTACCACGAATAACCCATGCATGCTAGCATATAACCCAGCCTAAACTGAGACCTCACCCAAAGCTTGTAAAGGTAACAGACCCCTCTATAGTCTTGCTTATGTAGGATGTGAACATGATGAAGATATAATGCATTCAGATCCATAAATAGCATAACCATTCCACAGAGCATATTCAAGATCTAAATCATAAAGAATCATGAATCAAATGATAAACATAATGAAATAATTCATGTAATAACCAGTTACAGTCATGTTTAACACCATTATTCACCAAATACAATCCATTATATTAAAAATAGTAAATACAAAAGCTTCTTACAATAAATAGTAACATAAGTTTATGTGCGCATCAGATCTAGTAGCATAACTCCACAATAGCTCATACACAGTGTCTCTCTAACTACATAGATTAATCCATATTTATAAGGGTGGGGGACTTACCCTTCACTGCTTACACACTTACTAAACTAGGTCACACTTTGAAAATAGTCATATGCCTTTACAATAACATACACACATACAAGTGCGCTAATAATAGATCTCTTACAGTTATCTGGTTGTAGTAATAATATTATTAACTCGAACTCATACACGATGCTAAGTAGATGCTCTTACCAAAATAAAATTTGTGTGTTGCGCAAGTCTCCATCCTGTTTTGTGCTTCGTACGCTATCTCCAAAAATATCTTGTAACCATGAAAATGGCTAAGTATTGAATCAATCTATCTTCCACGGGCGTTTCCTTCCTTATCCTTCTGTGCCTTCAAATGTGCCTTGCTCCCATGTGCGAATCTTCTATGTGCCCTCTCATTAGTGTCATATTCTATCTCCTCAACATTAGCCCAGACTAAACTACATTGCCATCCCGGAAATGGGGTTCCTCATAATGTTCCTAAAGAATAAAATATAAGAATGGAAAGAATGTAAAGAATGACTTTACAAAGAATGGACTTCTATTCTATAGCACCCTCTTCTTAAGCTGGGAGGATCAACTCCACATATTGTTCTTTAATCTTAGCGTATACAATCCATTATATTAAAAATAGTAAATACAAAAGCTTCTTACAATAAATAGTAACATAAGTTTATGTGCGCATCAGGTCTAGCAACATAACTCCACAATAGCTCATACACAGTGTCTCTCTAACTACATAGATTAATACATATTTATAAGGGTGGGGACTTACCCTTCACTGCTTACACACTTACTAAACTAGGTCACACTTTGAAAATAGTCATATGAATTTACAATAACATACACACATACAAGTGCGCTAATAATAGATCTCTTACAGTTATCTGGTTGTAGTAATACTATTATTAACTCGAACTCATACACGATGCTAACTAGATGCTCTTACCAAAATAAAATTTGTGTGTTGTGCAAGTCTCCATCCTGTTTTGTGCTTCATACACTATCTCCAAGAATATCCCGTAACCATGAAAATGGCTAAGTATTGAATCAATCTGTCTTCCACGGGCGTTTCCTTCCTTATCCTTCTGTTCCTTCAAATGTGCCTTGCTCCCATGTGCGAATCTTCTATGTTCCCTCTCATTAGTGTCATATTCTATCTCCTCAACATTAGCCCAGACTAAACTACATTGCCATCCCAGAAATGGGGTTCCTCATAATGTTCCTAAAGAATAAAATATAAGAATGGAAAGAATGTAAAGAATGACTTTACAAAGAATGGACTTCTATTCTATAGCACCCTCTTCTTAAGCTGGGAGGATCAACTCCACATATTGTTCTTTAATCTTAGCGTATACAATCCATTATATTAAAAATAGTAAATACAAAAGCTTCTTACAATAAATAGTAACATAAGTTTATGTGCGCATCAGATCTAGCAGCATAACTCCACAATAGCTCATACAAAGTGTCTCTCTAACTACATAGATTAATACATATTTATAAGGGTGGGGACTTACCCTTCACTGCTTACACATTTACTAAACTAGGTCACACTTTGAAAATAGTCATATGCCTTTACAATAACATACACACATACAAGTGCGCTAATAATAGATCTCTTACAGTTATCTGGTTGTAGTAATAATATTATTAACTCAAACTCATACACGATGCTAAGTAGATGCTCTTACCAAAATAAAATTTGTGTGTTGCGCAAGTCTCCATCCTGTTTTGTGCTTCGTACGCTATCTCCAAAAATATCTTATAACCATGAAAATGGCTAAGTATTGAATCAATCTGTCTTCCACGGGCATTTCCTTCCTTATCCTTCTGTGCCTTCAAATGTGGCTTGCTCCCATGTGTGAATCTTCTATGTGCCCTCTCATGAGTGTCATATTCTATCTCCTCAACATTAGCCCAGACTAAACTACATTGCCATCCCGGAAATGGGGTTCCTCATAATGTTCCTAAAGAATAAAATATAAGAATGGAAAGAATGTAAAGAATGACTTTACAAAGAATGGACTTCTATTCTATAGCACCCTCTTCTTAAGTTGGGAGGATCAACTCCACATATTGTTCTTTAATCTTAGCATCCAAGGATTTCCAATCATCCAATCCATTTTTGGTCTTTTCTTGAAAGTCTATGGCGATGGATACAAACTCATCCTGGGTCATCTCTCCCTTTTCATTCTGCAATGCTAGGACAAGGTTAGCCATAACAAACATCCTTCCCTCTAGAAGATCCATCTTTTGCGGTATGAGCTTTCCAAGCTCATCTAGCCTCTCCTTATGTGGATGGTATGTTACTACAAGGGCCTCACACTTTTTTTCTAGTGTTAATCTCTCTGCATTCCCTAAAGTCTCATCCTTCATTTCCTTTATAACTTCATTATCTTCTAATATAGTTATGATCTTGATCACTGCTTCTGGAGTTACACATATGTGCTTGGTTTACTTTCTGTATTTCATGATGTAAAGTTTGGAGTAATGCCATGTAAGATGAAATATTTCTAACCACGGAGGCCCTTGCTCTCTCTACTTCTTGTTCAAGGTCCTTGGGCACTGGTATGTGAATTGGTCCATCCTCAAGCACCAAATCAAGTAATGTACACATATAATGCATAGATGAAGGAAACTTTTCAGGTACCTTAGACTTTAAGTGTAGTCTTGATTTCAGGACATAATCATCAATTTCTTCTACCATGCTGATGAAGGATTCATTACTTTTCTGTTCTAAGTCCTTATCTCCTTTTAGACATACTATTTCTACAGATTTTGCCTTATTATCTTCTCGTAGTGCTCTAATAGTGTAGCCTTATCTATTTTCCTCTGTGTAACCTTTGTAGATACCTTAACCAAGGATTTTCTCACTTTCTCATTAGATATGAGAGTGGGATTTATAGTCATGTGCCTACTCTGTGGTGCCTTCTTCATTCTTGTTGACACACATGACTCCTCACAGACATCAAAATCTGGCTCGTCCATGTGAGTTTTCATGGACCAGGACAACTATTTTCTCGTGCACATAGAGGCCATGTCTGGGTCCATCAAATCCCATCCATATAACCCCTTAAGGCCCATTGTACTATGGAAACAAGCACAAAAAGTTTTACTTCTATCCTCAGCATAGCCCATACTTGGCGTAACATACTCCCCACTAGTTCTCCTCATTCTTGGACCCTTAGGAATTTGAGTGCCAAGGTTTGGAGTTGGATCTTTATGTCTTGAGAAATATCATGCTTTGTTTCACCTGTCTCCTTCGCACCTTCCTCTTCATGCTTCATATACTCATCCATGGGTTCTTCAACATCTTATGGTTATATAGGGGTTCCAGGTGCACTCTTTGCAGACTCCTCCAACTCCTCATTCAGCTTTAGTTTTATCTTCTTCCTCTCAATTCTATCTTTCTGAGGAGAGATTCATGGTGACCTTCTTGTAGGTTATGAATATCCCATACCTCAGGTCCTTGTTCTTCTGAATACCCTTTTAAAGAAGCACTCTCCATGGACTTCTTCCACATTCTAAGTATTTATATTCTTCTTGTACCTGACATGGGGTACACACATGATCAATATCTACTCTATTTGTATGCTTCCTTCAACCTCTATGATCTAAGCGACCACTATCTTCATGTTCTTCGACATCCTCATCTAGCGCTATAGTTTCTGCAGGTTCTGGGGCTGACACGTTCTCCACTGTATGTTTTCCTTTAAGAGTCCTTGGGAGTGCAAACTCATTTTCTATATACTTGTTATTCTCTAGCTTAGGCTTAAGCTGAAGGTATACGAGCATGGATCCACTGTCCCCAATATCCAATATTATTGGCTTCATAATTATGAAATCTTAGATGAGCCTCTCAATATAGGAATTTTGTCCTAGATACACATATGCCTTCCTTAGAGTGTGGTAGTCATAGGCTACCTTGACTGCATTAAAGTTCAGGCACCTTATATCACTAAATTAGTGGAATGATGCCTAGAAGTAGTACACAATGAATGAATATGACATTTTTCACCATGGGCACCATGCCCCATCTTCATAGCAAATCATGTGATGTAGAAGTGTTGGTACACCAAAAGATGTACCGCCTTGCCCACCACCGAAGGTAACTCCTTTGGAATGCACCACTCCTCCTCAAATTCCATGCGAAGTTAGTCATTCCACATCTCCTCCCTCTACTTAAGTGGCCCACTCATTGATCCTTCCCATAAATATTTTTCAAACCTTTGCACTAGGGACTTCTTTTCCATGGGATACTCCTAGATCTTGTTCTTTGGCCCATCGGGAATTCCAATTTTTACAAACACAAGGTAAATGAGGATAGCACAAAAACTTATCTTCTCTCATGTGTGCACTTCATCAATAATGGATTCTACAATGTAGCGTGCTAGATTGTAGACTATTCCCTAAGAAATTTTCTTCACAACATGCAGCAACATGGTATTAACCTACGACCATCACTCTTGATCATTCAACTTGGTTACCAGATGCATGACTACATGCACCATTGGGTACTTCTTTAATTTATCAATTTCCATTCCACACGGACCCTTGACATAGCCCAAATCCTTTCTTGTCTCTACGATTACTACTTTATCAGTCAAATCACTAGCAAGGTCTACCCCTGTGCCCTTCAATCCTATCAGTGTCGAAATCAGGGCTGCTTTGATTCTAACCCTTCGTCCAAAAAATAGAAGAAGTCCTCATGGAATATTTTCATCAGCCATTGGTATAATGGTTCATATTTTCCAAAATATGGGAGCTCATACAACTGATAGACTCTTACCTTCTTCAACAATTTCTCCCTAGCATCCTCATACTAACATATCCTCCACTGTGTGCTTGTTGGTCTTTGTATTTAACAATGCGTCTAACTCTTTCTTGTTGTCATATGTACAATGGTTGTAGTCACTTATTTTGTACTTGTAGATGTGGGAATCCCACTCTTGTTTGACTATCACACCTTCTCAGTACTGCATCTCTGAAAAATTATTCTATGTAGAAATCTCAACTTCATCTTCTACCTTCTTCTTTCCTTTCGTGCCTACTGCAGGTGATTTTTTTGGTGCCATTGTAAAAATACCACCTTTACTATCTGTAATGAGACAACTCAAACCCTAGCTTGAATCTGTGTGCCCTAGCTTGAAACCATGTATCCTAGCTCCTTTTCAATGCCTCTTCTTTACTCAAGCCCTTCACCAATGGGAACGTAAGCCTCTTCCATGTAATAATCCACTCTCCGCGTCTGGTTTCACACTCTATGTACCTCAATATGAATTTCTTGGCTTGATCGCACTTAGCTTGCTCAAATACTTGTGATTGAAAAGGTAAAAATGAACCCGCATCATGTCCTTATATAGATTTTCAAAAATTTAGTGCACTTATTAAGCCTTCACCAACCAACATTTATCTCATTAATTGTGGTAAATCTTCACGCCTTAGCTATAACCTTCTAGCACGTCTTCCTACCTTCTTGCTACTGTCTTCTCTTCATCGTGATTCCACACGACTGAGTACCTCATTACTGTGCCTTCCCTTGGTAGTCTCCATGACCACTACTTACCTTGTGTTATATTTTTCCCTCATGTATCTCCATCTATGGTCATATTTTTAAAGAAATATCCTTTTTAACAACTCCTCCCCAAACTTGAATAACACATGTAGTAGTTTGTTCCTTTATGTGTACCCAGTTATAAATATCCACCCCACACCAATGGTATGTGCAGTCCTCTATGCAAAAAAAATCTTCAAATGGTACTTAGCTTCTAGTGTGTAAATGTGCTTATTACTTTAAAATACACATGGCTAACATACGATGTTGTGAGTGTGTATTCATGTTGGATACCTCCGTGCCCTCCATGGTTATGTTCTCTGGTTTTTGGTTTTCTGCATAATAATTTATTGTCTTATAAATTTATGGAGCTTATTAGTGGGTTTTTCTATAAATTCACACGATTAACATACCTAGATCTGATGGCGTATTCATGGCTGATGTAACCACGTCCTCCACATCTATCATCTGAACTATAAAAAAATAATTTTGTTAAAAAATTAAAAACCATGGCAATTGAAAATATAGCTCATTAAAGATATTCATAAAATGATTAAAGGTAAATATCCATGTTGAACTAGTTTTGTAGCGTTAAGACGAAAGGGTTATACATCATCTTCTATAGCTGTGTGCTTGTCTGCATAAAAAATAAATGTATAAATAGTGTATATAGGTTAATTTCCATTAAACAAAATTACTTACCGAATTTTTCTTCGGTGACGAACCTTTCTTCATATAATAATAGTAATGTTTTAGAAACATTTCTTGACCATGTGTCTCAAAAATAAAAACAACAGATAGTTTGGAAGCCACTAATGCACAAAGTGCAACATTGGTACTAGAGAATTTTTGGAACAACATCAAGTGAACATATCATACCAGAACTCATACAATATTTTGCACGGAAAAGGATGGATGTTTCTTTGTAGGCCAATTTCACTTTCAGTTACCAATTTTTGTGATAGTTTCTCCATGTAATCCCTAGTGACCTCTTCTCTATAATCATCATTATTATCGCAGTTGTGCACACTAGATTTGTGTACATAAGACACAAACTTTTGAATATCCTTTCGCTATAATAGAGTCTATAACATCCATCCATAATTGATATTCCACTATCTTTAACCTTTTCCATACAACATTTTACTATGTCTCTTAACATTTTTGAATACCCAATTGGTATTAGAACAATAATAATACAATCAAACACACTGGTTCTGATAACTGTTAGAAGTTCCATTATTACTTGTAAGAAGAAATATCATTGGCCAAATTGAATAAATCAACGATCACACATTCAACATTGAAAGGATTAGTCAAAGGAATAGATGATAAAGTTGATGGAAGATGGAATGGCTATACACATTTACAAGAAAGGTTTTTTGTGTCTTCTATCCTTGCTGGTATATTTCCTTCCAGTGACATCATATAGTTGTCTAATATCGTCTGAGCTTGGACAAGAATAACTTCTTCCACCTCATGATATTTTTGCCATTTTTCCATTTCCCCCCTATATGGGTATCAAATTTTTTTTTTCCATTTCTATCTTCACCCAATAGTACAAACAACTGGCAGTAGTGTTATTCATGCAATTTACATTTTTCAATTACATTGGATTCACTACAGGCTGTCAATGTAATATTTTATGGATTCTTATTCCCCAAATCATTTAGAAAATTTTCTCTCATTTTTCTATCTCCTTTTATTCTCTCGTAGTAAGAATAAAATGTCTTTGCTATTACACCAGCTTCAATAGACCCAGTTGATTTAGTATTCATTTTTAACCCATGTAATTTTGATTTAGATGGGTCTATCTCCAATTTAGTCAAATATGTTCACCTCAACATAGTAAATAACTTAGCATGTTTTGGAGGTGAAAGAAAACCTTTTCTATGCAAGAAATGATAGAAAAGATGTTTTTTCATTTCTATACAATTTTCAGAATACTGTAAATATACCATTGTGAATGTCTTCTACATTTGAATAACTATTTTTGTCAGAATCTATTAGAGTCCCCTAATTCCAACCATATTTTTAACAAGAATATCGTATAATGTTTATGGAGGCATGCATTTCCTATTTCCTGAACAAAGAAACATCCAACTCCATATCCAGAATAAGACACTTATTGTTTTCAAAATCAAAGCGTTCCACATGGACACGTAGTTTCCTAAAATCTATAACTTATGACGATCGAAAAATACCAACTTCCTCATGATTGTCATCTACAATTAATAAACAACCACAAGTTGATGTGGTAGTTTTTAGGGGAATGGATTTCCACAAACCATTCCTTGTCTCTTTTCTTCCAATAAATATCGTCTACGATGAATGAAATTTATTTGAGTGGAGTGCGAATAATGGAAGAAATTTTACCTATAATTAGAGTAAAATAAATTAATAATTAGGTCATTTCTAAAATTTAAAATGTTTTTCTTGCATTGTTTGATAAGGAATTTAAATACTACCCTAGTAGTCACCAAACTCTAGAGTTCTTTACTATGTATCATAAGAGATTAATTAACTTAATGGTTAGCGACTACTAAGATTTGATATGACATATTATGTATCATTCAAATCGTTATAATAATTTATATTTTGTACATCAAGTCAATAAAATGATAACAAATTTATTCTAAAATTTTGAAATCAAGTTATGATGTATTGAAATATAAGAAACCATTTGTACCTTTTGAAATGATTACATATGAGTCGGGAAAGCTATAACATTAGATATATGGCATGATAGGAACTTTAAAAAATATACACTTTATTGGCAGATAGGCAAATTTTAATCAACACATAAAAGAACAAACTATAACATTTTTAGCCATTTACACCTATTGAATGGAAAAGCGTAGAGGAAGCTAAGATATAATATTTGGTATTTTTAAGAGAGTGTTTAAGAAACAAAACACAATAACGGAGTTCTTGGTAGCTCAATTTTTTTTTTAGAACACGATGCAATTTATGTGTATATTGGTCATACTGTAGTAGTGAGGATCAAATGCCTATAACAAGAGTAAGGAAGATGGTTAAAGGACAATGGTTGAAAGATATAACACTTGGTATTTTGAGCAGAGTATTTGAGCTACAAATCACATTAATGGAGTTAGTGATAGCTCATCATTTTTTGTTATATAAAACAATGTGAAATATATGTATATCAGACATACTTTCGTAATTATGTTTAAATGTCTATAACTGTAGTGCCCCCTTATTCTCATTCCCTTCTCAGATGCCACATTCTGCTTTGAGTCCTGGACCTTGAGAATCGCTAGGGTGTGGTTTCAATCTTACCTGGTTCAACCTTAACTTATTGATGATGGGTTTCCAAGAATAACTGAAACCCAAATCATCATCCCTATTTGATTTTTGATTATGCTATAGATAACTCTAGTGTAGTACAAGATGCCATTGGGCTCACAATAGGAGACATATAATGCAAAATTAGCTATTAAAAATTTAATATTATTTTGTAACCTACTACCTTTAAAACATGAAATGCTCATATACTAAACTGAGGGGTTATCCCTTAATTTGTTTATGATGGGTCTCTAACCATGACTCAAAGCAAACCATCATTCCTATTCAATTTTGAATATACACGCCAATGTCAACCACCTCTCCCAATTGATGCTTGTAAAAGTGTTTCTCCACAGCCACAACCTTGGCATCCTTGATGTGAATAGAGTGCTTAGTTTTACAGGAGTCTTCAGCTAATGCCAATTTTTCTTTTTCCTTCAAGGTGGATGTTTGTGGCATGCTCTTTTACCATAGTTTAAATGGACCTACCTATTTCACCAGTGTACGGGCCCCATACAAGACCTCAATTTTATAAATACCACTTTTTAAACTCAGTTCCATGTGATATTTTTCCCCCCTTAAATCCTTTCTCAACTTGTTTTAGGTATAAAATAATAAAAGTGGTTTTTTATGTTTTGGCACTTTAAGATTTAAAAAAAAAAAACTCTAAAATTTTCTATTAGGGTTTGTTTCTTTTGCTTTTGGGAATGGGCGAACTCGTGGGCAGTAGTGCAAACACCAGGTCGAGTTGAGGGCAGTGGCACTCCAAACACCAGGCTATTTTTCTAGTTCCCCTCTCTACATGAGCCATGGATTGTTGCGGCTTATGCCGGCATCCTCCCAGCCTGTGTCTAAAAGCATGAGCCCCAGACCTTTGCAGTGTTGACCAAACGAAATAATGAGATAGCTTCTCATGGAGCATTTTTGGCTGTGCATGGAAGACATGGGTTCCTCACTAACCAGTCACACTATTCCACCTATGCAAGTAAACAGATCTTTGACCATCAGTTACTCCTTGCATGTGCCCTGCCTATTTCAAAATGCCAGGTGTTAGATCAGAGTAGGGACATCCATCAAAGCATAATGGAGAGAGGGATTTTGACAGATGTTGTAGTTACAAATGGGGGGACGTGTATGAGTCTGTGTAATTCACAGGCACTTTTCTCCAACCCAATTAGCTTACATTTACCAGCATACTTCTAGCCTGTGTATAAAATGGATTTGTTGAAAAGGCGTGTGAACTGTTTGATAGAATGCCTCGAAAAAATGTTGTGTCATGGAATGCCATGATTGCAGGATATGCACATAGTGGATCTATAAGGATCTTTTGGGTGTGATTGTGTGGCTGCCTAACCATTTTGGGGAAAAATATGAACTGCACATTCAAATATATTACTTATGAAGGCTGTATAGAGGCCCTTACCTTTTTGTGGTAGATCTACACGCCTCAGCCTGTGTAGAATGAGAGGTTGTGGGTGCCAAGGATGTTTGGCCCACAACGTTTGTCACCACCTTCTAATTTCGCATATGATCAGACCCCCTGTCGTTGTATGGAAATGCATCTAAGGACAATGAACAGTGATTTTTTCTCCTCTAACTACACCCTTGATTATTAAATAAATGGAGTTATGTCAGGACAACGAACTGTTTGGCAGAAGGCCTTCGTGAGATGTTGAACTGAACCCCTAGAACTTTGACCGAGTTCATTTCTCCAGGCATGGTTCATCTTCCCTTACCTCTCATAATTCTCATGTTTTAGTTCTCTTTTACAACTTAATAGAATTTTAAAATATTAGGATTGTAATACCGTTAAATGTTTATTTCAACTCGTGAAAAAACAATGAAATGTCGTGTTTAAACTCACGAAGTGAAAATAACCTGTTTGCATTAAAACATGAACTTCCACCCTCATTTTGAGGTAATGTAGAAAAATTCCTACCCAATCGGATCACTACAACATTGTTTTATCGACCAGATGAAATTGACTTTCCAGTAATAACGTTGATCATCTCCTGGTTTAAATAGTTATTTTTTGCATTTTTCGGAGACTCATTAAGTAACCTTCGTAACTCTGAAAATGAGATGTTAAGCTTCATTCATGTACCTTGGTATGTGAGGAGTCACCTTGACCTTTGGATTGACCCCGAATTAACATATGATATCTTTTTGACGCTCTTATAGAAGCCTTGTTACACTGTTTTACAGTAGTTAAAGAAAGTTGGCTTTCGTTTTGAACCGCCATTTGAAACCTGGATAGAGAAATTATTTCCCGTCTTCGTAAACCTCTAGTGTTTATACTAGACAATTACATGGAACATTCAGTTTAGGGAAAAAAACTTTTCTTGATAGTTTGCAAAGCCATTTTGTAGGCCTCTGGTCGCAGTTTGACGAGGTCAAACTAGACCAATTTCGACTTGTCACTCCAGAAAACTTGTCGCCATTTGAAAATGGTTTTCTAGTTCTCAGTCCCGTCGACTCTAATGAATTCTCCTTATATAGGGGAACTTGTAGGAAGTGTCTCGTTGCATGCTCATCCATCAAATGTCAATTTTGGATGTGGTTTTCTGAGCCCTCGAGCTAGCTTTTGTTCATTTGCAACTGGGACAACTACGACCAGTAGCCCCAGAAAACTAGCCGCCAAACGTAAACCATTTGCTTTTTCCCAATTCCGTCAGTTGCTATGAATTCTTGGTATATCTGGGGACACATAGAAATTTAATCGTGGTGTGCATTCTCATCGGAAGATAACTTTTGGAAGTGGTTTCTTAGCCTCTGAGCCTGTTTTGAACGTTTTGTAGCTAGTGAGAAAATGTTAAAATAGAAAGCTGCGGGACCCTCGTAGGGTTGCCAAACCACCCTGGAAACTTTTAACACATGCAAATAACTTATTTAAAACTCTATAGTGTAACTTGTGTGAAATAGAAATTTTGACAGATGGTGTTTTCTCTCTCTTCCCTTCTCTTTCTCTCTCCTGGGTTAAAAAAAGGTAAAATGAAATGTAATGAATACATGTCTCTAAACCTTTTATTTCGATTACAAATTGTAATTATTATCATATGTAAATGGGAAACTAAAAAATGATAATTATGTTTGATTAGGGTGGATGCCATGCCAGCGATTTATCGCTGATATCTTGCTCACGTGGTTTTTGCAGGGTGAAAGAATGATGACGTAACAGGCGTTGTGTAAGGCATTAATTATCATTGTAATCTATATAGTTCATTGTTAAATGAATAAATGTATAATGTAGTCTCATGTTACAGAAGGTTATATTTGATAATTTGTTGATGTGTATGAGATGCTGGATTCAAGGACATCTAGGAAATGTGCATTTAATCATAGGTCATTTTGATTTATAGTACACCTGGTAAAAAGGTTTGGTATTTATATAAGGTAAATGAATCTGAAGTAATATCTTGTAGTGTATATTTAGTGTTCAATAAATGATTAATGAGTCATCTTGTGCATTCATACTTTGTAAATGTAATAAAGAGATTTAATCGAAATACTCTACCCTTGTTCAATATCGGGACATAACTTTTTTTTCCTGTGCGATACTCCTTACCGTAGAAGGCATTGAAAACCGTAGGATGAACTTATACTCTGCACTCGATGGAACCTCCTAGTTTGAGTAAACAAGAGCCCAAGAATGGGTTTATCTCCTTAGTCAGTATGTTTAGTGACGTTGTCTTAAACCCATCTGATAGGAGTGACACAGTGAAACTTTTCTTGGAGTGTGTAGAGCTAACTCCTCCTTCGTAGCCTGGTGGACTACCTTGTCATCCAAAGATAGATTTAAAATTAAAGTTCTTCATCGAGTAAAAACCCTGTTGGATCCAGACGACATAGAAAGGAGGTTGTGACTTAGTTGTTCTAGGTCTTAAACTCTTGTTAATGAACTCCTTAGCTCCGCTCAGCTAGATGTGTTACCTTGGTTTCTCTCAACATTACACCTTGGTCCTTTTTGAAGGTGGTTTAGCATAAATATGTCCTCTTGCTTAAAACTGCATATATAGTTGAGGGGTAGACCCTTAGGTGAAGTTGGAATTACTCTAAACCTTGGTTGATTTGGATGTTAACTTAGGATTCATGTGTAGTTTCAAGTCTTCTAATCTTTATGTCTTCAAGAGGTTAGACAAACACTTCGTAACTCCCTTTTCAAGACAATGCTAAAAATAAGACCATATTGTGATGTAGAAAATAAAGCATATAAGAGTAAAAATGAGAGTGGAGGTTTGGAATAATGCCACTCTTGAAGACCTTATAACTCAATTTAATATATGCATTTGTTTCAAAGAATATGAATTGCCTTGGTATAATCCACCTTCGAGAAAACAAAATACATATATAAAACAAAATGGAAATTCACAAGTCATTGAATTAGAATAACTATGGTAGGGAAATAACCTTACCGTGATCGAGAAATGTTTTGTGGTAAAAAATCTATCTTGTATTTAAATCTCCGTTAAATCCTAATATCACTATATGGACACCAAGTCACATTCACAAGAGTTGTAAGAGTAAAAAGGTAGACATTGAATATATGTTAGAGAAGAATATTTTTAACATAAGACAAGATGATTAAGCATTTTATATGCATTCGAATTATGCCAAATAAGCATGCAAGTTATGGAAATTTTGTAAAGAATAAGAAGTCAACTTAAAATGGTCAAACTGTAAATTAAATGTGGAATGAACTTAAAGTTTCTGTAGATGGAAAAAGGAGAAAGTTATCCTTGCACAATAATGTTCTTAGAATGTTAATCATAACTAAAATACAATTAAAGAAATGATGTGTTGTGGGTTCACCATTCCTGAAGTCATTTTTCTTGTGGTTGGGTCCTTACTAGTAACCATTCATTGGGAAAAGTGTGGCGTCGACATGCCTATGTTGTTTTCATATGTCTATGTGAGTCGATGACTTATGTGATTGTCATATGTGAGTTGAGTTTCTGTTCTTGGAGCCCTTACTGTGTTGTGTGTAGTGAGCAATGTAAGTCAAAAAAAAATTATCCTGGTATTTTACTGTTGTAATTGTGTGTGTAAAATATGGGTGCTACATATGGTATCAGAGCGGAGGTTCATGCTCTCGAACCTCTGGGATGGATTGGAGTTGTGATGATTCTGCATGATGGTGGTGGATATTGGAAGAGTAATGTGATATATGTTATAATGTGAACAATGTTGTAATTGTGACCTTATGGAAGCACATGTGGTGCATGTCACTTAGTGTGTAATTGTTATCATATTGATGTGCTTGTGATGAGAGTATTGACTCTCCTTTTCATGGATTCAATGAGGAATCTGTGTGTGATGTACTGCCTTGTTGTTTGTGAATGGAATGTTATTTTGGATTGCTGAGTGTTGAAACATTTTGACCTTATGTGATGTGAAGATGTATTGATGTATTGCATGAAAAAATTGATGTAAAGTGAATCATAGTTTATCGTGATGTCATCACCGTATTGTGATTAGTTGTGTGCATCGTCGTGTTGTATTGCAATTGACTATATGTCGTAATGTTAGACATTGTGTTCCTCATACATATAATTCATGTAATATGTGATGGTTCATGTCGTGATTTAGGGGATATGGTGAGTATGATCCCTAGTGTATAGTGATTACACTTTGGGTGCAGGATGTGGTAATGTGATGTATCGTAACCTGTGAAAGTAATGATTGTGTTATACCCTGTATATATATACCATGTGTAAGACGTTATGGTTAATGTGTGAATCACCATTGTGTTTGTGATGTAGTTATGTGTATGTTGTGAACCTTACACTAGACGACCCTAATGGGATAAAATGTCAAGAGTGTATGTGTGGAGAGAGGAGGCATGGACCAGTTTTCATAATCTTTAGCCGAGTACGAGTGAGGAAGTGGAGTCTTATATAGACTGAAAACCCACTTCTATCTATTTAGTATACTTCGAGCTTGCTCAGTATATTGTGGGTGCGCACCACCTTAGGCTCAACTTATGCAACTAGAGTTCCCTGCTCTTTCTTATTGGATTGTTCATTGGACAATCCTATGTGATTTTGACTATGTTGATCCTTGTGGGAGTATGGAGGAATGATTCAGGTAGAGATGATGACAGTTAAATTATTTGATATACTCATTTCTGGTTACATGTATATTTTTACAAGCTGAGGCTCGATGTACGAGTGCCAACAACTCGATGAGTACCCCTTTGGTGGCGGTATGAGGCCACATAGTGATTGTAATGTGTTATTTTCTCATTATGTATTTTATTCGTAAATTAATCTTTATCTCTCTTTTTGATAGAACCAGTCATTTTCTTGATTGACATGTTCTTATATTTTGGGCATTTATTTGATTGTTGCATTAACATTTGGATTTTGCACTAACCATGGCTAATTAGCCATTTGTTTTTCTTAGTTTTAAAACTTTCTTTTCATATTTAAAAGTTTTGTAGCCTAGCCCAAGGCTTTTGATTTTTCCACTTGGCATTTGATTGGATTGTTATGCTGGTTCTAATGTCATAATGTGTTGGAATAGGGTCATGGGATTAACCATGGAGTGGTTGAACCTATGGACCCGCTTCATTGTATGGGGGTACGCCCCAAGGAGTTACAGATAACTAGCGGGTTGTTGAACCATGAGTTATTATGTCACTTGGGTTGGGGGTGACAGGCTCTATGTGCCTAGGGAAATAGGGTGACCCAGCCTCATCAAAAGGAGAAAGGAGATGGGCCTCTATGGTTGAGTGACTTGATATTCTTTAGAGCACTCTATGGTTGAGTGACCTGATATTCTTGATGGGCTCTATGGTTGAGTGAGCCGACTTGTTTTGGCACTATGTTTCTTTCACGTTGGGAGATGTATGGAGTTGTTTGAGGTATATGGATTTGTTTTGGGATGCTTCAGGATATATATATGGAGATTATCTGGTGATGCTTTGGGGAGGTATATGGAGTTTTATTTTTTTCTATTGGAGATATCTGGGGATTGTTTCATGATGTTTTGTGATGTGTGGAGTTAGTATAATGAGTTATGTGTACTCTTGTGAGTCTTCGTTAGACATTGTTATGGTTGAGGATTGACATTTCCATTTGTATTACTATTGGATATTGGAATGGAACTATGTCATTAACAGTCATGGTTTTGAGACATGTGATACCAGTTACCTTTGTATCAGTGTGATGATTATGTTTGTCAGTTATATGTGTGTACTAGATCTATGTCTAGGATGTAATTGTTGGAAAATTCTTTGCTATGTGGACTACTTGTTTTCATTCCATGGAGGAATTAAAAGACCTTGTAATATGATACAGTCATGAAAGTAGGTAGCAAGATGTCTGTGTGGGTTGCATGTGTTGTGTTAAGTTTTCTGTGACATCTTGATGTTAGTTATTGTTGGGCACCCACAAACATAAGACAATTGAAAATTTCTAAACAAGGAATATTTTAAACCTGAGATAAGAAATACTATAAAAAGAAAATATAAACAAAGTAACATGGTAAACTGGAACTACCAATCTTCACAGAACATTATAAGTTAAGATATTGTGAAAATTAGTTTTCTTCCTTGTGGTCATGTTTTAACAACTAGTTGTTTTGTTACCCAACGTGTTTCATTATTAGCTTCTTGCCTACGTACCCTCTGAGCTTCGGTGTTGTGTCGCATCGAGGACGATGCTCTTGTAAGGGGAGGGAGATGTAGTGCCCACCTTATTCTTATTCCCTTCTTGGATGCCACATTCTGCTTCGAGTCCCGGACCTCAAGAATTGCTAGGGCGTGGTTTCAATCTTACCTAGTTCAAACTTAACTTATTGATGATGGGTTTCCAAGCATAACTGAAACCCAAATCATCATCCCTATTCGATTTTTGATTATGCTATAGATAACTCTAGTGTAGTACAAGATGCCATTGGGCTCACAATAGGAGACATATAATGCAAAATTAGCTTTTAAAAATTTAATATTATTTTGTAACCTACTACCTTTAAAACATGAAATGCTCATATACTAAACTGAGGGGTTCTCCCTTAATTTTTTTATGATGGGTCTCTAACCATGACTCAAAGCAAACCATCATTCCTATTCAATTTTGAATATACACGCCAATGTCAACCACCTCTCCCAATTGATGCTTGTAAAAGTGTTTCTCCATAGCCCCAACCTTGGCATCCTTGATGTGAATAGAGTGCTTAGTTTTACAGGAGTCTTTAGCTAATGCCAATTTTTCTTTTTCCTTCAAGGTGGATGTTTGTGGCATGCTCTTTTACCATAGTTTAAATGGACCTACCTATTTCACCAGTGTACGGGGCCCCATACAAGACCTCAATTTTATAAATACCACTTTTTAAACTCAGTTCGATGTGATATTTTTCCCACCTTAAAGCCTTTCTCAACTTGTTTTAGGTATAAAATAATAAAATTGGTTTTTTTTATGTTTTGGCACTTCAAGATTTAAAAAAAAAAACTCTAAATTTTTTTGTTAGGGTTTGTTTCTTTTGCTTTTGGGAATGGGCGAGTTCGTGGATGGTAGTGCAAACACCAGGTCTAGTTGAGGGAAGTGGCACTGCAAACACCAGTATATTTTTCCACTTCCCCTCTCTGCATGAGCCATGGATTGTTGCAGCCTATGTCAGCATCCTCCAAGCCTACATCTAAAAAAAATGAGCCCCAGACCTTTGCAGTGTTGACCAAATGAAAGAATGAGACAACTTCTCATGGAGCATTTTCGGCTGTGTGTGGAAGACATGGGTTCCTCATGAACCAGTCACACTATTCCACCTATGAAAGTAAAAAGATCTTTGACCGCCAGTTATTCCTTACATGTGCCCTGCCTGTTTCAAAATGCCATGTGTTAGATCAGAGTAGGGATGTCCATCAAAGCATAATGGAGAGAGGGATTTTGACATATGTTGTAGTTACAAATACTTGGGGGGACGTGTATGAGTATGCGCCATTCATAGGCCCTTTTCTCCAACCCAATCAATTTACATTTTCTAGCGTACTTCCAGCCTGTGCACAAAATGGATTTGTTGAAAAGGCGTGTGAACTATTTGATAGAATGCCTCAGAGAAATGTTGTCTCATGGAATGCCATGATTGTATGCACATAATGGCTCATAATGGATATTTTGGGTGTGATTGTGTGGCCGCCCAACCATTTTGGGGAAAAATCTAAACTGCACATTCAAATATATTGCTTATGAAGGCTGTATAGAGGTCCTTACCTTTTTGTGGCAGATCTACATGCCTGTTCAAAAGCTTGTGTAGAATGAGAGATTGTGGGTGGGAAGGATGTTTTTCCCACAACATTTATTCAGCACCTTCTAAGTTTGCATACGATCAGACCCCCTGTCGTTTTATGGAAATGCATCTAAGGACAATGAACAGTGGTTTTTGCTCCTTTAAACGCACCCTTGATTTTTAAATAAATGGAGTTATGTCAGGATAATGAACTGTTTGGCGAAAGGCCTTAGTGAGATGTTGAACCGAACCCCAAGAACTTCAACTGACTTCATTTCTCCAGGCATGGTTCATCTTCCCTTACCTCTCATAATTCTCGTGTTTTAGTTCTCTTTTGCAACTTAATAGAATTTTAAAATATTAGGATTTTAATACCGTTAAATGTTTATTTCAACTCATGCAAAAACAATGAAATGTCGTGTCGAAACTCACAAAGTCAAAATAACCCATTTGCATTAAAACATGAACTTCCACCCTCATTCCGAGGTGATGTAGAAAACTTCCTACCCAACTGGATCACTACAACATTGTTTTATCAACCAAATGAAATTGACTTTCCAGTAATAACGTTGATCATCTCCCAGTTTAAATAGTTAATTTTTGCATTTTTTGGAGACTCATTAAGTACCCATTTGTAACTCTGAAAATGAGATGTTAAGCTTCATTCGTGTACCTTGGTATGCGAGGAGTCACCTTGACCTTTGGATTGACCCCGAATGAACATATGAGATCTTTTTGATGCTCTTATAGGAGCCTTGTTACACTATTTTACAGTAGTAGAAAGTTGAAAGTTGGCTTTTGTTTTGAACCACCATTTGAAACCTGGATAGAGAAATTATTTCCCGTCTTCGTAAACCTCTAGTGTTTATACTAGACAATTGCATGGAACATTCAGTTTAGGGAAAAACATTTTTCTGGATAGTTTGGCAAAGCCATTTTGTAGGCCTCCGGTCATAGTTTGATGAGGTCAAACTGGACCAATTTTGTCTTGTCACTCCAGAAAACTTGTCGCCGTTTGAAAATGGTTTTCTAGTTCTCAGTCCCGTCGACTCTGATGAATTATCCTTATATAGGGGAACTTGTAGGAAGTGTCTCTATTGTGTGCTCATCCATCAAACATCAATTTTGGATGTGGTTTTATGAGCCCTCGAGCTAGCTTTTGTTCATTTGCAACTGGGACAACTACGACCAGTAGCCCCAGAAAAACTAGCCGCCAAACGCAAACCGTTCACTTTTTCCCAATTCCTTCAGTTGCTATGAACTCTTGGTATATCTGGGGACATGTAGAAAGTTAATTGTGGTGTGCATTCTCATTAGAAGATAACTTTTGGAAGTGGTTTCTTAGCCTCTGAGCCCATTTTGAATGTTTTGTAGCTAGCAAGAAAATGTTAAAATAGAAAGTTACGGGACCCTCGTAGGGTTGCCAAACCACCCTGGAAACTTTTAACACATGCAAATAACTGTTTAAAACTCTATAGTGTAACTTGTGTGAAATAGAACTTTTGACAGATGGTGTTTTCTCTCTCTTCCCTTATCTTTCTCTCTCCATGGGTTACAAAAAAGGTAAAATGAAATGTAATGAATACATGTCTCTAAACCTTTTATTTCGATTGCAAATTGTAATTATTATCATATGTAAATGGGAAACTGAAAAATGATAATTATGTTTGATTAGGGTGGATGCCATGCCAGCGATTTATCGTTGATATTTTGCTCACATGGTTTTACAGGGTGAAAGAATGATGACAGTAACGGCATTGTGTAAGGCATTAATTATTATTGTAATCTATATAGTTCATTGTTAAATGAATAAATGTATAATGTAGTCTCATGTTACAGAAGGTTATATTTGATAATTTGTTGCTGTGTATGAGATGCTAGATTCAAGGACATCTAGGAAATGTGCATTTAATCATAGGTCATTTTGATTTATAGTACACCTGGTAAAAAGGTTTGGTATTTATATAAGGTAAATGAATCTGAAGTAATATCTTGTAGTGCATATTTAGTGTTCAATAAATGATTAATGAGTCATCTTGTGCATTCATACTTTGTAAATGTAATAAAGAGATTTAATCGAAATACTCTACCCTTGTTCAATATCGGGACATAACTTGTTTTTCCTGTGTGATACTCCTTACCATAGAATGAACTGAAAACCGTAGGATGAACTTATACTCTGCACTCGATGGAACCTCCTAGTTTGAGTAAACAAGAGCCCAAGAATGGGTTTATCACCTTAGTCAGTATGTTTAGTGACATTGTCTTAAACCTGTCTGATAGGAGTGACATAGTGAAACTTTTCTTGGAGTGTGTAGAGCTAACTCCTCCTTCGTAGCTTGGCAGACTACCTTGTCATCCAAAGATAGATTTAAAATTAAAGTTCTTCATGGAGTAAAAACCCTGTTGGATCTAGATGACATAGAATGGAGGTTGTGACTTAGTTTTTCTAGGTCTTAAACTCTTGTTAACGAACTCCTTAGCTCCGCTCAGCTACATGTGTTACCTTGGTTTCTCTCAACATTACACCTTGGTCCTTTCTGAAGGTGGTTTAGCATAAATATGTCCTCTTGCTTAAAACACATATATAGTTGAGGGGTAGACCCTTAGGTGAAGTTGGAATTACTCTAAACCTCGGTTGATTCGGATGTTAACTTAGGATTTGTGTGTAGTTTCAAGTCTTCTAATCTTTTATGTCTTCAAGAGGTTAGACAAACACTTCGTAACTCCCTTTTCAAGACAATGCTAAAAATAAGACCATATTGTGACATAGAAAATAAAGCATATAACAGTAAAAATGAGAGCGGAGGTTCAGAATAATGCCACTCTTGAAGACCTTATAACTCAATTTAATATATGCATTTGTTTCAAAGAATATGAATTGCCTTGGTATAATCACCTTCGAGAAAACAAAATACATATATAAAACAAAATGGAAATTTACAATTCATTGAATTAGAATAACTATGGTAGGGAAATAACCTTACTGTGATCGAGAAATGTTTTGTGGTAAAAAATCTATCTTGTATTTAAATCTCTGTTAAATCCTAATATCACTATATGGACACCAAGTCACATTCACAGGAGTTGTAAGAGTAAAAAGGTAGACATTGAATATATGTTCGAAAAGAATATTTTTAACATAAGAACAAGATGATTAAGCATTTTATACACGTTCGAATTATGTCAAATAAGCATTCAAGTTATGGAGGATTTTGTAAAGAATAAGAAGTCAACTTAAAATGGTCGAACTGTAAATTAAATGTGGAATGAACTTAAAGTTTCTATAGATGTAAAAAGGAGAAAGTTATCCTTGCACAATAATGTTCTTAGAATGTTAATCGTAACTAAAATACAATTAAAGAAATGATGTGTTGTGGGTTTGCCATTCCTGAAGTCATTTTTCTTGTGGTTGGGTCCTTAGTAGTAACCATTCATTGAGAAAAGTGTGGCGTCAGACATGCCTATGTTGTTTTCATATTTCTATGTGAGTCGATGAATTATGTGATTGTCGTATGCAGAGTCAAGTTTCTGTTCTTGGAGCCCTTACTGTGTTGTGTGTAGTGAGAAATGTAAATAAAAAAACAAAATTATCCTGGTATTTTACTGTTGTAATTTTGTGTGTAAAATATGTGCACTACATATTGTATCAGAGCAGATGTTCATGCTCTCGAACCTCTGGGATGGATTGGAGTTGTGATGATTCTGCATGATGGTGGTGGATATTGGAAGAGTGATGTGATATATGTTGTAATGTGAACAATGTTGTAATTGTGACCTTATGGAAGCACATGTGGTGTATGTCACTTAGTGCGTAATTGTTATCATATTGATGTGCTTGTGATGAGAGTATTGACTCTCCTTTTTGTGGATTCAATGAGGAATCTGTGTGTGATATACTGCCTTGTTGTTTGTGAACGGAATGTTATTTTGGATTGGTGTGTGTTGAAACATTTTGACCTTATGTGATGTGAAGATGTATTGATGTATTTCATGACAAAATTGATGTAAAGTGAATCACAATTTATCGTGATGTCATCACTGTATTGTGATTAGTTGTGTGCATCGTCGTGTTGTATTGTAATTGACTATATGTCGTAATGTTAGACATTGTGTTTCTCATATGTATAATTCATGTAATATGTGATGGTTAATGTTGTGATTTAGGGATATGGTGAGTATGATCCCTAGTGTATAGTGATTGCACTTTGGGTGCAGGATGTGGTAATGTGATGTATCGTAACCCGTGAAAGAAATGATTATGTTATACCCTGTATATATATACCATGCATAAGACATTATGGTTAATGTGTGAATCACCATTGTGTTAGTGATGTAGTTATGTGTATGTTGTGAACCTTACATTAGATGACCCTAAG
This sequence comes from Taxus chinensis, assembly GCA_019776745.2. Classification (NCBI taxonomy): domain Eukaryota; kingdom Viridiplantae; phylum Streptophyta; class Pinopsida; order Cupressales; family Taxaceae; genus Taxus; species Taxus chinensis. Next base: position 831,336,069 of record CM034146.1, read on the forward strand.
GGGATAAACTGTCAAGAGTGTATGTGTGGGGAGAGGAGGCGTGGACTAGGTTTTCATAATCTTGAGCTGAGTACGAGTGAGGAAATGGAGTCTTATATAGACTGAAAACCCACTTCTATCTGTTTAGTATACTTCGAGCTTCCTCAATCTATTGTGGGTGCACACCACCTTAGGCTCAACTTATGCAACTAGAGGTCCCTGCTCTTTCTTATCAGATTGTTCATTGGACAATCCTATGTGATTTTGACTATGTTAATCCTTGTCAGAGTATGAAGGATGTATTTAGGCAGAGATGATGACAATTAAATTATTTGATATACTCATTTTTGGTTACATGTATATTTTTACGAGCTGAGGCTCGATGTACGAGTGCTAGAAACTCGATGAGTACCCCTTTGATGGTGGTATGAGGCCACATAGTGATTGTAATGTGTTATTTTCTCATTATGTATTTTATTTGTAAATTAATCTTTATCTCTTTTTGATAGAACCAGCGGTTTTGTTGATTGACATGTTATTATATTTTGGACATTTATTTGATTGTTGCATTAACATTTGGATTTTGCACTAACCATGGCTAATTAACCATTTGTTTTTCTTAGTTTTAAAACTTTCTTTTCATATTTAAAAGTTTTGTAGCCTAGCCCAAGGATTTTTATTTTGCCACTTAGCATTTGATTGGATTGTTATGCTGCTTCTAATGTTGTAATGTGTTGGAATAGGGTCATGGGATTAACCATGGAGTGGTTGAACCTATGGACCTACTTCATTGTATGGGGGTACAACCCAAGGAGTTACAGATAAATAGCAGGTTGTTGAACCATGAGTTATTATGTCACTTGGGTTAGGGGTGATGGGGCTCTATGTGCCCAGGGCAATAGGGTAACCTGACCTCATCAAAAGGAGAAAGGAGACGGGCCTCTATGGTTGAGTGACCTGATATTCTTTATAGCACTCTATGGTTGAGTGACCTGATATTCTTGATGTGGCTCTATGGTTGAGTGAACTAATTTATTTTGGCACTATGTTTCTTTCTCATTGGGAGGTATATGGAATTGTTTGAGGTATATGGATTTGTTTTGGGATGCTTCAGGATATATATATGGAGATTATCTGGTGATGCTTTAGGGAGGTATATGGAGTTTTATTTTGTGCTTTTGGAGATATCTAGGGATTGTTTCATGATGTGTGGAGTCGGTATAATGAGTTATGTGTACTCTTGTGAGTCTCGTTAGACATTGTTATGGTTGAGGATTGACATTTCCATTTTTATTGACTATTGGAATGGAATTATGTCATTAACAGTCATGGTTTTAAGACATGTGATACCAGTTACCTTTGTATCAGTGTGATGATTATGTTTGTCAGTTATATATGTGTACTAGATCTATGTCTAGGATGTAATTGTTGGAAAATTCTTTGCTATGTTGACTACTTGTTTTCATTCCATGGAGGAATTAAAAGACCTTGTAATATGATACAGTCATGAAAGTAGGTAGTAAGATGTCGTGTGGGTTGCGTGTGTTGTGTTAAGTTTTGTGTGACATCTTGATGTTAGTTACTATTGGGCACCCACAAACATAAGACAATTGAAAATTTCTAAACAAAGAATATTTTAAACCTGAGATACGAAATACTATAAAAGAAAATATAAACAAAGTAACACAGTAAATTGGAACTATGAATCTTCACAGAACGTTATAAGTTAAGAGATTGCCAAAATTAGTTTTCTTCCTTGTGGTCATGTTTTAGCGACTAGTTGTTTTGTTACCCAACGTGTTTCATTATTAGCTATTGCCTATGTACCCTCCGAGCTTCGGTGTTGTGTTGCATCGAGGAAGATACTCTTGTAAGGGGAGGGAGATGTAGTGCCCCCTTATTCTCATTCCCTTCTCGGATGCCACATTTTGCTTCAAGTCCCAAACCTCAAGAATCACTAGGGTGTGGTGTTAATCTTACCTGGTTCAAACTTAACTTATTGATGATGGGTTTCCAAGCATAACTGAAACCCAAATCATTATCCCTATTTGATTTTTTATTATGCTATAGATAACTCTAGTGTAGTACAAGATGCCATTGGGATCACAATATGAGACATATAATGAAAAATTAGCTATTAAAAATTTAATATTATTTTGTAACCTACTACCTTTAAAACATGAAATGCTCATATACTAAACTGAGGGGTTCTCCCTTAATTTTTTTATGATGGGTCTCCAACCATGACTCAAAGAAAACCATCATTCCTATTCAATTTTGAATATACACACCAATGTCAACCACCTCTCCCAATGGATGCTTGTAAAAGTGTTTCTCCACAGCCACAAACTTGGCATCCTTGATGTGAATAGAGTGCTTAGTTTTACAGGAGTCTTCAGCTAATGCCAATTTTTATTTTTCCTTCAAGGTGGATGTTTGTGGCATACTCTTTTACCATAGTTTAAATGGACCTACCTATTTCACCAGTGTACGGGGCCCCATACAAGACCTCAATTTTATAAATACCACTTTTTAAACTCAGTTCGATGTGATATTTTTCTCGCCTTAAAGCCTTTCTCAACTTGTTTTAGGTATAAAATAATAAAAGTGGTTTTTTATGTTTTAGCACTTCAAGATTTTAAAATAAAAAAAAAGCTCTAAATTTTTTTGTTAGGGTTTGTTTCTTTTACTTTTGGGAATGGGCGAGTTTGTGGGTGGTAGTGCATACACCAGGTTGAGTTGAGGGTGGCGGCACTGCAAACACCAGGCTATTTTGCCACTTCCCCTCTCTTCATGAGCCATGGATTGTTGTGGCCTGTGCCAACATCCTCCCAGTCTGCATCTTAAAAAAACAAGCCCTAGACCTTTACAGTGTTGACCAAATGAAAGAATGAGACAACTTCTCATGGAGCATTTTTGGCTGTGCGTGGAAGACATGGGTTCCTCAAAAACTAGTCACATTGTTCCACCTATGTAAGTAAAAAAATCTTTGACCATCAGTTACTCCTTGCATGCACCCTACCTATTTCAAAATGCCAAGTGTTAGATCAGAGTAGGGACATCCATCAAAGCATAATGGAGAGAGGGATTTTGATAGATGTTGTAGTTATAAATGCTTGGGGGGACATGTAGTTACAACTTTAGATCACTAGTGTTTTCTATTGATTATAATTCTATCATGTTGGCTAGAATGTACCTGATGGAGACAATAGCTGCACTACATACCATTTAGACAGATTAAGCTTTACGTAGTTCCCATAATATATATTGTTTGAAACACATAATTTAGATCGTATCTTATGGGAGAAAATAATTAGAAAATGCAAAGCATTTATTCCTTTTTGAAAGTTACAACATAGAAGATGCTAGGATCAATAGTTTCATAATTTGAAAATAGTAATAAAATAAAAATCATGCTCTAGTTTAGCAGTCGCTAGGATCCCACCATTATTGAAAGTCATTATAACATGACTTATGTAGTACTCATAAGATGTATTGTTTGTAACATATAATTCACATCTATTCATAGGAGAAAAAATACTTAGCGACTGCTAAAAATCTCTACGTATTGAACGGAATGGCCTAACAACCTCTAGGATTAATTGTTTCTTATTTCAACACTATGTGCATGGTTTTTGAATGATAGTGTTATCCATTTATTTTAATTGTACCATATTTACTAGGCTATGCATGATGGAGAGAAAGTCCTCCACTACATATCCTCGAAATGGATCAAGACGTATTATGTGTTTCCCATAGGCTCAAAAGTTTCTTATTTTTAAAAATAGCCATAAAGTAACAAATCATGGTATAAATTAGTGGCCACTAGGCTCTTACCTTTACCTTTTCTCATTATAAACACTATCTTTACAATTTATCATTGTTATCCTTAATATGTATTTCCCATACGATACATGGTTTTCATCTCAAATTTTACATCATTTCCTATCAAAGAAAATGCCTAGTGACCGCTAAGATCTTTTACTTATTGAAAAAAATGGCATATCATACCCTAGGATCAAAAGTTTCTTATTTTAAAAATAGGCATAAAATAACAAATCATGGTATAGCTTAGTGGCCGCTAGGCTCCTACCTTTACCTCTCATACTTCACATCATTTCCTATCAAATAAAATACTTAGCACCCAATAAGATCCTTTATTTATTGACAGAAACAAAATATCAGACCCTAGGCTTAAAAGTTTATTATTTTGAAAATAGCCATAAAATAACAAATCATGGTTTGGCTTAGGAGCCGCTAGGCTCTTACCTTTACCTATTCTCATTATAAACACTATCTAAAAAGTTGTGGATCACTAGCCTTAGCATGTAGTTTCCATACGATACATGGTTTTCAACACATATTTCACATCGTTTCCTAACAAATAAAATGCTTAGCGCCTACTAAGCTCCTTTACTTATTGACATAAACGACATATCAGACCCTAGGCTCAAAAGTTTCTTATTTTGAAAATAGCCATAAAATAAAAAAGCATGATATAGATTAGCAGTCACTAGGCTCCTACCTTTACCTATTCTCATTGTAAACACTATCTAAAAAGTTGTGGATCGCTAGCCTTAACATGTAGTCTCCATACGATACATGGTTTTCAACACATATTTCACATTATTTCCTAACAAAGAAAATGCTTAGCCGTTGCTAAGCTCCTTTACTTATTGAAAGAAATGGCATATCAGACCTTAGGCTAAAATGTTTCATTTTTTGAAAATAACCATACAATAACATTATCTGTACAGTCTTAGATTGCTAGCCTTATTATGTATCACAAATAGCTTGTTCGAACTTTCCATGTGACACCTTTTAATTGGAGAATTAATTTAAATTAGCACACACTATATATAACAATGTAGAAATCGATTTTGATAAAAAAAAATGGAATGTAAATGTTTGTATATTATTCTATTAAACTTTAAAATTATGTTTAGGATTTATTTCTTTTGTTTTTCTCATACTCTATATTTTTACTATGATTGTTGTAATATATCTTATATAGTATATTTGTTATTATGTTCATATTATTATATACTATAGACAACAACAAATTACATTATTTTTAATTCATGTTTAGTTTCAATTTTTAAACCATGGAAAAATAGAAATATCAAAATTTGATTTCCACCGCACTTTTGGATATTTTAAATTTCAATAGCCCATCATTTTGCTTTAAGAGGGGGAACATGTGAAAATTTGAAATATTTGTATCCTACTCTTTTTCTATTTTTGAAATTTATTTCATGGAATGTGCTAAAACAATTATTAAATATCTCATAGAAAGGTTGATTAGGGTTTCTAATTTTTTTGGTCATGCAGAAAAGCATGTCTTCAAAAATAAAAAAAATACCCATAGGTTGTATACTGCAGGACTGAGCGTTCGAATCCCAAATTTTTTTAATATGTAATTATAATCTTGTTTGCAGAGAAGGCACATAAAAGACGCACATAAAGGATATATAGAAACGACGCACACAAAGGAGGAAAACAACAGAGGTTGTGAATATAATCACGTAGATTGTTTGTTTGAGGTAGCAGATGGAGGTTTTTATAGACAATATAAGCACAAAATAATCCTAGATATTACTAAATCAGGTATTTATAGAAAACTTATACCTTTTTTTATTGTGGGCTTTATTATTTTCTCTTTAGTCATCCATTTCTTGTGTTTTGCATGGAAGTCCAATCATGATCCGCACCAGCTCTGCTTTGTCCTACTGAATCACGCTCTACAGTCAAGCCTTGATTTCAAGGTGTTTTTGATCTCCATGCAAAAATGCCTTGTTCTTGATGAAAATAATTTGTTTTGTGTGTTAACAAATGAAAATTTAATCCCTTTTTTTTCTAGTATTTATCTCTATTTAACACATTCCCATTTCCTCCATTCTATGTCTCTCGTTGGGTATTTTTCGTATTGAATTTTTCATTCTCATTCCTGCGATTATTTTTTAAGGATAATGATAACTTGTGACACAGTCACCTTTTTTTTTAAATTATTTTTGTTGGAACCAAAATAGTTTAATGTTGTTCATTAAGATGATGCAAAGAAGTGTTGCTAATTAGTTCATATTAATTTTTTTACATGGTTCCCTCTTACACATTTTAGTAAAATATATGAGGTTAAAAAATTACTTTAAAACTATAAAACCATATTAAGGATTGAATTGTATGATAATAATTTCTAATTATATACATTTTTCCATGTAGAATTAACCATATGTAATGTCTTCAACAAGTTTATGTTATGTACATTGGAAGTTAAACACATTATTTATGTGTTAATATTATTAAATATAATTTTAATCACTATGTATTTAATAATTAATAGATTCTTAATTTTTTGCCCACTAATCTATGCCAAAAATTCACATAGATTTGAGGTAGCCATGATATAATTCTTTGTTTCAAACACCTATTTACTAAACCTGAATTTTATTTCTAATTACACACATGATTCTACATGTATATTTATATATCCAGTATATAAATTCCAGATTTATTTGATATCGTTTATATCTTTTCAATATGATTTCTCTTATATGAAAAAATGTCTACCCTAGCGTCCACTAGGATAGAATTATTATTTGAAAAAACATTCATTTACCTTGGCCCCTCATGGATCTGGTGTTTTTATATAGGCAACACAATGTTTGTGGTCATATCAATCACTTTTGTTCTTTCCTGCTATTATATTAAAAAAGATTAAATATTTAGATTTATAAAACAACTTCATTATAAACATGATATATTTACCTTTAAGAATAGATTAGTGGTCGCTAGGATGAAATGAGTAGATGACGTTGTACGTAAAAACTTGTTTTATAACTTCTCAGTCGTAATTCCAAGTTTTTATAATTTTCCTAAATGTAAAAAAAATATGCCAAAATATCACAAGAAGTAGAGAAATCTATTTGTATGCATGTATAACACTTTAAATATATAATTTTACACGTATATTTATGTATCCATTATATAAATTCCATATTTGTTTTATTGTTTATATCTTTTCAATATGATATCTCCTGTATGAATACACTATAGATGAAAAACGTTGCGTACACTAGCACCCACTAGGCTATAGTTCTTATTTAGAGAAACCATTTATTTGGTGTTAGCAATCACTTTTTTAGTTCATCTCCTATTATATATGAAAAGATTAAATTATTTAGATTTATACCATAACTTTGTTATGAAGATGATATATTTACCTATAGGAATAACTTAGTGGCCGCTAGGGTGCAACCAGTAGATCACGTTGTCTTTAAAAACATGTTTTATAACTTATAGGTTGCTAGTCCAAGTTTCTTTTATTGTCGTAAATGTAAAATTATTCTACCAAAATCTCAAAATAAATAGAGAAATATATACATATACCTGTGTAATAAATGAAATACATGATTTTAAATCTATATTTATGTATCCATTATATAAAATCCATATGTATTTTTATCACTTATAGATTTTTAATATTATTTCTCCTGTATGAATACACTCTACATGAAAAAACTTGTGTACACTAGTATCCCTCCAGGCAATAATTATTATTCAGCGAAAAAATTCATTTACCTTTGGCGGCCTCATGGAGTAGCTTGTTTTTATATAGGATACACACTATTACTTGGTGCTAGCGATCATTTTTGTTGTTTCTCTCTTGTTTTATACGCAAAGATTAATAATTTAGATTTATAACATAGCCTCATTATGAACAAGATGTATTTACCTTTAAGAATAGCTTAGCGTTCGTTAGGGTACAATGATTAGATTGCTTCGTACTTAAAAATTGGTTATATATCTTCTCGGTCACTAGTCCAAGTCTATACATATACCTGTATATCACATAAACTACATGATTCGACATGTATCCATTATATAAATTCAATTTTTTTTTAACATTTATATAAACTCATGTATGAATACACTTTACATGAAAAATGTTTCCTACTCTAGCGAGTGCTAGGCTATAATTCTTATTTAGAGACAGTCTTCGTTTAACTTGGCGGACTCATAGATAAGTGGATTTTTTTATAGGAAACACACTTTTTTTGGGTGAAGCGATCAATTCGTTATTTGTCTCATGTAAAATACACAAAGATTAAAAATTAAATTCATAACACAAATTCATTATAAAAATAATATATTTACTTTTAAGAATAGCTTAGCCGCTAGGCTTCATCGAGTATATCATGTCGTATCTAATAACGTTTTGTAAATATTCACAGTCTCTCATCCACTATGTTAGCCCAAGAATTAATATTAAGACCTTACGATCGGATGAATTAAACAAATTATATTAAAATAGTTTGAGCTAACTAGGCGCTAGGTAATTCCATCATATAATATTTATAGCTTAGTGGGTGCTATAATTTATCAAGTTACTGAATGATATTTTCAGCTTAGCGTCCACTATCTTGTGACACAAGATAATATTTAGATCTTAGCAGTCTCTAGGTTTTAGTAACAGAAAGTAAAATATTATAAGATTAGCGACCGGTAGGTTATGCCAAAACATAATAATATGATCTTAGTGAATACTGAGATTTAACAAATTAAATCAAAATAGTTTGAGCTTAATAACCACAAGGTATTTAAACAATATGTTATTTCAACAAAAAGAGTCTCTAGCATTTAAAAAACTAAAGAAAGACATATTGAGTTTAGTTTCCGCTAGGTTTTGTTTCAACAAAACTTCAATAAATGATAATGTAATATTCAAAGATGCAAACAAGATATGTATAAATTAGTTGAATCTATCATATGATTTTAAGATATTTCGAGCATAGTTCCCACTAAGATATACTACCATATAATCATTGGAGCCTAGCGGTGGTTAGGAATTAATAAAATAAATTAAGGTATTATGATCTTAGCATCTTCTAGGTTATGCCACAACATATTATTTAGGTATTCAATTCACTATGGTTTAATAACTTTAATTACGATATTTTACAATATTTAGCAGCCGGTGGGTTACTCCAAAACATAATATTTGGATCTTAGTGGTCACTGCAATTTCACAAATTAAATCAACATAGTTTGAGCTTAGTGGCCACTACGTATTTAAACAATATAATATTTAGAGCTTAGTGGGTGCTAGATTATGTATCGCAAAGAAGATATATATAAATTAGTTGAATTCATTCTATGATTTTAAGATTTTAAACTAAGATATTTTGATGATAAGTCTTCAAAAAATTGTACATGAGGAACTAGTCCATAATAAGTCTTCTAGAACTGGACTCCCATGATGATTACAAGAAACGTATCATACTAAATGTATGCCAAAATTAATGGGGAGGAGTTGTAATTATATTTACTTCACCCACAAATACTTCCTATATCTATACACTTTGTTACATAGATAGCCATTCCGACCCTTAGAAGAAAAAATAAAGAAAAATGCATCTAGGAAAGATTAGGTTTTTCTGCCTCTTGGCTCCACCTCGCCGATGATCTCAAAATATGAGTCCCTTTTACTCTGATCAGAGGAGGAGGACGAATCCACACAACATTTTGAAATTTTCACTTTAGCGCTAGCATGAAGTTATATACCCTGATTTCCCACAACCATCTCCAGACATGTGTAATCACTTGCATCCCCCGCATCAAGGCATGGACATGATACTGAAGGATGAATAGATGCTCTTCCAACTTCTCATGCTCCTTCTACAAGATAAACTTCACTGAAGAGTTAGAAAATATGTTTTCCATACTCAACCCTTGCACCATGCCAAAAAATTTCCTCTACCCTTTGGAATGGTTCGAGTTAAGCATCAACTTGCGCATGTTTTCAAAAATATCACCATCCTATTCTTATTTGAAATACTCCATGACCAACCGAAACATTTCGAGCCAATTCCATATAGTTGAGTTCTAGATTTTACCGTCCATCCAAGAAGTAAATGATTTCAAAGTATCCTTTACTATCATAGCTCTTTGTCTCTTCCTGCTAGGAACACACTCCATGCTACCAAAGAAACTACTAGTACCCATGTCACCATCATAAATATAAATGAAGCACAATGACAAAAAATAAAAAGAGGAAAGGGGTATTGCAATGTCCATCTAGGTCGGAGATATAAATCCGCTAGTGCGATACACATGAATGGAGACAAGTGTAAGGGTACTATATGTACCTGAAATTATAGGGTACTACACCATCGGAATGATGTTACAAATGCCCCAATGATGATACAGGTCTCCTTGCAAGGTGTTTGGAATCTAGAAAGGCTCGCTATGTATACGCTTGTACCCGACACGCCCTGCTCAGCCTATGCATGCCTTGTTTTCCCTTCCCCCCCCTTTTCTTGCATTTTTGTCTTCAGTGACGGAACCGCCGCCCTACCTAGGTGGCGGTCCTGTGATCGCCGCCCAGGACAGGGCAGCGGTCTCATAACCACCACCCTCCACAGGGTGGCGATTTTGTTTGCATTTTCCATATTCTTCCAACGATCTTGTCAAACGTAAATCTTCAAATGTACACACTTTCTTCAACCACTTTCGCTTGCATTAATGTTTTCTGCTCTTGGGGAATAGTGTTTTTCCTTTGTTTATGGTAAAAGAGATCAAATGGGAGTTACGCTCTGGTAAATGCATTGGTTATAAATAGCCAGCTTGTTTTCAAGCAAATGGTCCCTCATCCTCTCAATTCTCTTGTTCAGTTTTTCAATTCCTTTCTTAGAATTCTATTACTTTCATGTTTTGCTTCCATTATTGGCATTTTGGAGGTCATATCATCTTCTTATTTCAAGTCTCGTTTCATTGTTACTGCATGCAGTTAGTTTAACATAGAATAGCTTCAATTCTAGACTAGAATCCATTAAAGTTGTAGGATTGCTTTTGTCACAAGGATAGTTTCTGAAGCTCTCGGTACACTTGTGTTGTATTCCCACAATAAATCCCACTAGGAATTACATAGTCAAGCTTTTTTCACTTGCACTATCCTTCTCCTACTTGCATTGTATTCATTCTATATCCAAAGCTGCCATTGTTCGATTGCTATCTTCTATTGATACTATCATATACACACTTTTTGGATTCACGAGAACTTGAAGGAACGAGGAGATCACACTGAGGGGATGAAATCACACACAACTAGATTTACCACTGTGGTGTAAATTCCAGGTTTGAACTATCAAAGTTCTAATTACAAACATATCAAATAGAGTAGTGAATCATTTCATTTCAGTTAAAAGTTCACTCTCGATATCACCAGGGAAGTTGTGGGGATTGATAGTTTCTGAGAAACTGTGATTCATTCCTCACTTCTGAGGTAGGATCAAAATTCTTTCAATTTAATATGTTTAGTTACTTAGATATTTAGGATAAAATCATAACTGCACAGGTAAATAGCGATACCAGGCTACTTTGTTTGTTTTCATTCTGTTTCTAGATTAATTGTCCATTTTATAAATATACTAGAGTAGCTAATTTTCAATTTCATTGAAATACGATATTAAAAAATACAAAAAAAATAGGATGCTTACATAGTGTAAATACCTCTTTTGTAATCAGTTTATTAAATGTTTTTTAAAATTTGAATCATTTTGTATGACAATCACAGGACCTAGAGAGGCTAGAGAATATATATTTGAACCCATAGTACCTCAACCAAATCTACCCACAACTTTAGCTGATATAGATCAGGACCTTAGGATACAGGTCTTTCGAGTAACAACAAACTTACAAGCAATTAGTGAGCAACTAAGAGGATTGAACATTGAAGACGACAAAGCTTACACATTCTGGTCAAACCATTCAAACTATAGATTGCCTTGATAAAAAACCTAAATGAATGTACAAGGGTTCAAATGGGAGAAAACATTTGGTTGCAATCCTTTGGTTCCACAGCCTAACGTGGGAGACCTCCTCGTTGACATAGATGCTAGTTTACGTATTCAAGTTGCCATAACACCTGTTAGGTACTCTGAGAAAATCATGCAACTTCTATTTCTAAATGTAGAGGCTGAAAAGGCATACAATTACTGGATAGTTGGGAGAACGGATTGATTCTTCACATGACCATAATAGGTCCACAACAACCAGGAACTCATGGTTGTGATCCCCAAGTCCCACAACCAAATGGGCCAACAAACCAGTCAAGTATTGACACTAGCTTGCGAATGCTGGTATTTAGATCTTCACCACTCCCACCGGATATTATAGCACAGTTCTCCATATTAAACATAGAAGCCAATCAATCTAATATTTTTTGGGCTAGACCAAAAAACCACCCATAGTTCACTAAAAGTCCATTAAGCTGCCTATCACCATTTTCATGACCTTGTCTAGAGATATATACGAAAATCCTACAGGTCACTTCCCACGTATACAACAACCAAGAAACATAATTTTAGTAGAGCTTGATATCGATTGGAGCCTCTGAACAACAATTATATCCGAGTGAACCATTACACCAATTTAGGTTAGGAGGGCCTTCTTCACCTTAGATTCACAGATTCCATTATTGCGTATTGAGGATTTAAGCTTACCTGATTATCTTGTCTGTATCTATCCACATTTAACATTCACCGGCTATCTCAACATAACCTCAAGAGGTCAGGTACATGGAAGAGGTACTTGTAGATTCCCATGCTCGCAAGTAACTTTTCCATCATACAAAATTTGTGAACCTGATGTGAACAAACTAAAATTCCTCTTTCTGTTTTCATTTCTTCCATCCACCTTCGCTCTTTCCCATTTTTCTGTGGGTATTCATATACCCCCCGAATATGTCGAGATACGATGCATATGGTAGAGCTCTCTTAGGTCTTGAAGTAAACTATATTCAAACAAATAGACAACCATCTCCGTCGCTTTCTGCATGGGTTGATAACTATTCAAATAATTACTTGTCATCTCAAACTCCCCCTCATAGAACTAGTTCTATTTCTTTGTTCCAAATTGAGGAGTTTCATTAGTTTGCACAAGCACAACAGCTAGAGCCATCAAGCTCTAACAATATGACGTTTACTAGAGAATCCACTTCATCTCCTTAGGTGTTGTTTAGACCACAGATCAATAGACAATCAGACCCACTCCCCTTTTTGGATGAGGATTACTTAGCACGCTTCGCTAAAAGTGAACAACGCTTCCAAAATATGTATCCACCTATAGGGAGTTTACAAATACAGTCTGATGCCCTATTCTAGGAGAACACCCCCATAACTCCACCTATGGGAAATACACTTGGTGAAGCTTGGCATGTTAACGACCAATTCATAGCAGGGTATCATACCCCTTTACAACCTCAAGCTATACAACAAAAACCCTTAAGGAAAAGCACTACGTCTTCACTGGTGGAGGTCATTTAAGCCTTAGCTGAGAAGGTTAGAGGGCTAGAACTTTCTCAAGAAAACCAAAATTCATATTTTGGGAAAACAAGAATCCCCAACCCTCTACATCATCCCAGTCAGGTCAACCTCCTTACAGGAACAGGCACGTTAGGCATGCCTCCTCTAAATCCTTATACTTACCCACAACAAACACCAACTAGGACCATGTTTTCAAACACCACTCTAGTTGAAAGCATGACACCTCCCGGCTTGGCACCAAACAACTCGTACCAGAATAATGCTCCTCCTTACTTAAACATTTATTCAAAGTCACCACAAGGAGACCTGTTCTCTTCTCCCGGGATGTTCGTTCAACCACAGGGATTCCCTTATGTTCCTACAAATGCATATGCTATGCTGTATCATAAACCCATCCCCCCTCAGCCCCCTTAGCAAACCTCATCAATGGTTGAGGCCTATGTAGTAGGGACTTACTCATAATATTTGAAAGAACCCTTAGACTTCACCATATGAAGCGTTATGCTTCTAAGACCTCTTCCTGATTTTTCCAAATACAAAGGGGAAGGAGACCCAAATGCACACATTAAGGCCTATGCCATAGCCATATGAAAGTTACTCCCTTGGGACGGGGTTATCACTAAAATATTCCCTAAGACCCTAGAAGGTATTGCCCTTGATTGGTATTATAGAATACCTGAAGCTTCGATACACTCATTTAAGAAACTCATGTCAGATCTCATGAAAGCTTTTGACATGAACAAATTGTTAAGAATGGGAATGAGGGAGTTCTTACATATCAAACAAGAACATAATTAATCCTCCACTCATTTTATCCAAAGATGGAGTACGGTTCTCTACTCATCAACGAGTGATCCAAATATGGATCAAATGAAACTATGTGATTTAATACTTAATTCACTCAATAGAGAGATAAAGGAAGAATTACAGAAGTTCTCACTAAGAACTTATGATGAAGTACTCGAGAGTTCTCTTCAAATCGACCAAGAAGTGATTGATAGCGGTCATAAGACATATGGGACAAATGGGAAACTAAACACTCTCAATGAAAACACCACGGCCTATCCTAATGCTAGGAATGCTAATCAAGGACCTAATATCCTTAACAAGAACCACAAGGTTACAACAGATGGAGTAATTGACCAAGCTAAAAGAGTAAATGTTGTAAACATTTCGCCACCTGTTAATAATTAGTGAAATCATAATTTTACCCCAAAAATCAACGTGGTGGATTTTAATCATCCACCACGGCAACAACAACAACAACAATGAAAAGTCCAAACAAAAAGTACAAATCGAAACCCAATTGGATATCAGAGTCAAAACCAAAGGAAATAGCCTCAAAAATTTAACTCTAACAACCAATAACCTTATCATAATTTCGGGCCACAACAGGTTTTAAATCAACAACCTTGAAATTATAATCACAATCTATATTGTGGCTTCCACAAGATTCAAGGCCATGATACTAGGACTTTTCATGAATACAATAAATTCATGCAGCATTTTCCAGAAGATAAAAAACAACTCTTTATAGATATGTTTTTAGAAAATTCTCTAGTACCCATGCCAAACACTTATACAGGGGCAGTTTCCCCTCAAAATACATCCCTCAAGATCTCCAATGATCTGCTCCCAAACCATTCTAAAAACAACAGGTTAGATCCTAATGAAACAAATAAGGGTTTCATGATAGGAAAAAATGATCATGAAGCTTCAACTTCATTAAATCCACTAGTCGCACCTTAATTAGGAACTCGACCTCAAACTAAGATAGTTGGTTTAGTAGAGTTAGAGGCCAAGCTACCCATAGAAACAATAACAAGAACACAAGATTATTCTTCTCAACCAACTCCAAGTTATTCATTAGAGCCAAACAACAGTAAAGAAAAATTGGTAAAACCTATAGGTGCCTATGATCTAATTAATGATTTAACTAAAACCTTCTCACACATCTCCTTCTTGGATTTGTTAAAGAACTCTCCCACCCATAAGGCTTCCCTCTTAGAAGCATCAGGCCTTGGCCATTTAATCAACATCACTCCTCCTCTAGAAACATAGGTAAACCATGTGTATTTTGATGTTTATCCTCTGGGGCAACCGCATACGGATACTGAATTTATATTTGATATAAGAAAAATGCCAAACAGCTGCTGAAATTACATGAAGAGGCGATCCAAATTTACATTTACAAGTTTGGGTCTATAATAATTATGTTAAACATGCAATGGTTGATGATGGGGTAGCAGTTAACATAGTCCCTCTATGTTAACTCCCCTCCATTATCTGACCTGAGACATTTTAACTTAAGGAATGTTTCATTCTCTACCAAGGCTTTCCATTTAACAAAAGTATTAAATACATCAGATTTGTTTCTAATACAATAAACCCAAACTTCCATTGTTGCATCATCAATAAAAGTAACATAATAACTTGAACCCCCAAGAGATGATACCTGAGCCGACCCCCACACATCAGAATTTACCATCTCTAACTTACTCTCTCTCTCTTCGTAGGTCCAATCTTGAGAAACCTTACTCGCTTCTGTTTCCCATATATGCAGTTATCACAGAAATCCAAACCTGATTTCTATATATCTACGCAAATTCTTCTTTACGATGTCCATGCCCTTATGGCTCATATGACTGAGCCTATAGTGCCATAATGTCGTATATGCATCTGAAGCCACAAGATTACAATCATTAGTACTATCAGTGGTTAAAAACAAGGTTCCAACCTTCTTACCTCTTTCCACCACAAGAGCACCCTTGGTGACCTTCCAAAGAGTCAGCTGTAAATATCACAGTACAACCATCACTTCCCAATTACCCCGATGATATCAAATTTATCCTTAATGTAGGAACATGTCTGACATCCTTCAATAGCCATGTATTCCCATTCTACATCTTAACCTGAATAGAACCTTTTCCAACTATACTGCAAGGCTCATCATCACCAAGAAAAACATGCCCAAAATCCCCTTGAACATAATTATCAAAATAATGCTTATGTGGAGTAGCATGAAAAGAAGCCCCTGAATCTTAAACCCAAGATTCATTAATATTATGTAAAGAAAGAATCAAAGCATCCTGACATACATTACCTGATGCCACATTTGCCTCCTTGTTTTCTTCCTGTTGTTTCTTCTTGTCTCAAAGCTCCCAACAATCCTTTTTTGCATGCCTAGACTTTCCACAGTTCCAACATACAATCTTTCTCTTCGATTTTGACCTTGCCCGATCTTTCGATTTTCCATGGTTTCCTCTATTCTTTTGTCTCCCTCTAGTTTCCACTGTCAAAGCATTCCCTGAAGTAGAAGATTCCGCAGAGCTTTTTCTTCACATGTCCTCGGTTAGAATCACCCCTACAACATCCTCAAACTTCAACTTCGAGTCAGCTGGAACTGAGTTGCTTACCGCCAATACTAGGCTATTCCAAATTTCAGGTAAAGAGCACAAAATCAATAAAGCCCTAACTTCTTCATAAAATTCTATTATAACCGAAGCTAGCATATTCACAACTGTATTAAAATCATTTAAATGATCTGCTACTGAACTATTCTTAGACATCTTCATATTAAACAACTTTTTCATTAAAATTATCTTGTTAGAAGCAGAGGGTTTTTCATATAATTTCTCTAATGCATCCATTAGATCTTTTGTAGTCTTTTCCTTTGAAACAGTAAATAATACCGAAGATGCAAGACACAACCTGATCGTTCCAAGTGCCTTCCGATCCAACAAATCCCATTTTGCATCTGTCATACTCGAGGGTTTGTTCACCTTCTCAGATAGTGGAGAATAAAGATCCTTCTGATAAAGGTAATCTTCCATCTGCATCTTCCAAAGACTGAAATTCTGCCCATTGAATTTATCAACCCTAGATCTTCCATCATCTTCCATAGCTCCCACTCAAGATAAAAATTTCCCTGTGATTCAACACTTCAACAAACCAAACTAAGATCTGATACCAATTGTTAGAAAATAAGAGATAAAATATGCGGAATAATCCCTTATAGAATCGCAATAGTAGAAAGTAATATGTAGAAAATATTACAGATCTCAAATAAAAGTGTAGAATAAATAACACAACACAGAGAGACAAGATTTAATGTGGTTCACCCAATTTGGGCTACGTCCACTAAGAATCACTTGCTCAGATTTTATTGCAAGCCTCCACTCTCTCAATACAATACCCAGATTCATTTGGAGCTATGCATAACAAACTCTACAGAATTCACACCCAAATTCAAAACACATCTGCAATAAATTTTCTTGTCTATCTATCATATGCATAAGACCATATAAATAGACAACTACTTAATCAGTTTGATACAAAACCGTGGGTATTAAAACCATGGGCAAAAAAATGTGGGTATCAAAACAATGGGTACTGAAAAACCATGAGCCCAAAAACATCCCATAACGGTTACCCATTACCCATGGGTTAATAAACCACCCATGAAAATTTTCTTTGGGGGCTTCACCCCCAAGCCCCCATCCATCAGGGGGCCTTCACCCCCTGAACCTGAGTGTAACACATAGAAGGTGTACCACACTCTAACATGAAAATAGGATCCACAAACATAACACGGTGAATTGATGCTTGAAAATATCATGTTGTGAAGGCATATGGTAATTTACACCATGGGCTTCAAGTCCCATATTTTATGGCTAACCACGTGAAGTGCTGGTATACCACGAACTGCACTGCCTTCCCTACTACTGAAGGTAACTCCTTGGGTATGGACCACTCTTCTTTGAATGTTGCGCAGAGTCTATCATACCACTTCTATACCCTCTTCTTGAATTTTCTGCAAATTGATCCTTTGCACAAGTATTTTTGAAATCTTTCTACTAGGGATTTATGTTCCATGGGGTACTCTGAAATCTTCTCCTTTGGACCAACAGGCACCCCAATTTATGTAAACAACAAACACAATAAAATAGTGCTAAAAAATATTATGTTACATGTATGTGCTTCTTTAATGATTTTCTTTGCTATGTGATCCGCGATATTGTAGATCACTCCTTGAGACATCTTATTTGCAATGTGAAACCACATTGTGTTTACCTGCAACCACCTTTCTTCGTCATTCAGCTTTGTTACAAGATGTGAAATTTCCTGCATTACTGGGTACTTCTTCAATTTGTTGATTTACATGCCACACAGACCTTTGGTATACCCCAACTCCTTCCTTGTCTCTAGGATTACAACCTTATTAGTTAAATCACTCTCCATATCTACTCATGAGGCCTTTAGTACTGTCACTATTTAAATCAAGGAAGCTTTGATTCTAACCCTCCGTCCAATGAAGTAGAAGAAGTCCTCATGGACTCTGCTCATCAACCATTGATATATTAGTTCTTACTTCCCAAAGTATGGAAGCTCGTACAACTGGTAGAATCCAATCTGCTTTAGTAACTTCTCACCAGCGTCATCGTATAATGGGATATCTTATGTGTGTGTTTGTTCATTTTTGTGCTCAATAATGCATCGAGCTCCTTATTGTTTGATGTACGATGGTTTTTGTTATCGCTTGAAAGTGCACCCTATAGACAGATGGCTGTAGGTTTTCTAAGCTTGCAAAATTTGATCTCTCTGTTTCATAGATACAATGGAAACACCTGAGGTCTATGGGTATACCTATTTTGATCTGAGTCTCCAGTATCAAGGCCGATTCCTTGTTGATGTATCCTAAACTAAGGTGATACACCAAATTTGTATGAGGGCTTTGACTGAGTATATGCACAATTGATATGTGAAGGATTTTTGATACACGCGCCAACAATTTTCTACATAATTTAAAGGCAAACACTTTGTTGCACTGAGGGAAAAATATCACAACAACACTGATAAGTTAACATGCACATTAACATTATGTAGAAAATACTGAATTTACAGCAAGGTAAGATGATTAATAAGGGAATTTACATTCACAAGACTAATAGAATCATACACAAAACTACAAATAATTGGTAAGGCAAAAAGTACTTCACACTCAGAAGGCAAAACTGGTAAACTTACATTAGGACTCCTATATCTAAAAGTCCCCCAGAAGTATTTTACAATGGAAAAAACCTCTCCTATGCTTTGCAAAGGCACACAATATATAGCAAAAATAAAATTCACCCTCTTCCTAAAAATAGCCTAAGGCTTATACTTACCCATGCATCTTATTTTTATCCTTTATTTAATAATAGATAAAGGAATAAAAATAGAGCATACAATTACAAATAGGCATTATTAGCCTTAATTACAATACAGTCAAAATGAAGTTGACTGTTATATTTTTAACAAAAAACGGTGAATAATTTGCTAAAAATAAGATTGCTTGCTAGGACAGTCTCTCTCCATGAACATGCAAATCTGTCTTCTTCTCTATTCTCTCTTGTTGTGAAGGCATGCAAAAATAAACTCCCTGTGAGTGAATAAAAATAATTACAATTCTTGCAATATTTGTAAAAAATAAACATCCACCATGGGGACCACTTGTCCATGTGCACATGCTCTAATGTTGACATATCTTTGGATTTTAATGGTCACAAGGGTGACATAATGTGAATTATCCCTAGCTCCTTCAATAGTGGGGACCACCTTTGCACTCCACCATGGTTTGGCCACTCTTGATTATCTAACCTTAGACTATAGCACTAACATAGTCCAATGAATCTAGCCCCCTTTGAGTACATACATGGCATATTATAATACTCGGCAACCTTTGATTATTATTTCTTTGTCAGATTTTGGATTATTTGGGATATGGACTATGATTAGACTTTTAAAAGTCAATATGAAATGATTTTGTTTTAAACGTGGACACTGGCCCCCTCTACACGATGACTCACCCCTTTGTTACGTTGGTGCCTTCGGGAAATTTTTCGGATATTTTAAGAGCTTTTGTGGACTTTTAGACTTTTTAAAGCTTTTAGGCCTATTTGTATCAATTCTCAAAACTTTGATAAAACTCGCCGCTCCACCAATACTATGTGGAATCGATTTTGACTTTTTCCTTGCGCGGCTTGGGCTTGCAGGGAACTTTGGAACTTTTAAATTTTTGCATTTTTAAGGTTTGAAAACCCAAATGACTCCCAACCTCCATTTCTCTGCTTCCACTATGGTGACGACACGTGTCTTTTTTTCGGTCCTGCAGGTTTGTGGGTAAAATTTTTACAACTTGAAAATTTTGAATTTTGACCAAGTCGACCGCCCTTCCATTTGAATGACTTTTGCATCAATTTTGTGACTCGATTATGATCATTGATCTCTGTACTTATTGATTTTCAACCTTAGATCCTCTGATCATTAAATCAAAGTGAGTTAGGTTAATTTGGATCATTTGATGAGTAAAACACTTGAAACCCTAATCTTTCACATTTTCATTCTTGAGCTCTAGTCGAGCTAAAATAACTCTACAATTTTTTTTTAATGGCAACCATTGATGGAGCCTTTAAGCTTTGTTACTTGGCTTTCTTCACGATATCTGGTAAATTTTTCCCAGGACACCATGAATTTTCCCTTCTAAGCTTTCTCACGGAGCTTTCTATTTCTATTCGAGCTCGATTGATCCTATATCTTTGTTACTCATATTTGGTTGCATTCTTGTTCCTTGCATTCACTGAAAGTTTCGAACAACTCAGAGAAGATTTGACCTCTCGAGTTCAATGACTCTGTGATCTATTATGTATTCCCTACTCTATAATTACTTTGGACTAGAGCCATGACCATCATGGTTGATTTCTGGTAAGTTCACAAATCTCCATCCATTACTCATATGCATGACACCATTTAACTTGAGATTCAAACAATATTAGATCTAGTCCATTTGGAACTAGTATTTTCTCCACCCATCAGTTGGGTTGTATTTTGTTTTGCAAAAGGCACATTGGCTAGGATCTATTCATTTTGGTACCATGCCGTCATTGATGAATTTTGAAACTCTTTTTTCTTCAATTTATCAATTGTGGGTAGTCATTATTTCTTTAGATCTGAATGTTTTATGATGTGGGTTGATTTGAAATTTGTGATTTATGGGTTTCTTTCATATATTTCTAAGTATTTGAGCATCTGTAGCTCCTTTACGAGTTCTTTTGAGTGGGGTGGTTGAGAATGTTTAGCCACCATTTTTTGATATTTTAAGCATGGAAACTATGTTATTATTCAACCTCTGCATTTTATGTAATCACCAATGCTAATTAGTTGAGCTCGTATTTGGTTGTTTTGAGGTACTGATAATTAGCTCCTTTCTATGATTTATTGCTACCCAGTACACATATTTCAATCATTCAAGATTCATGAGAATGTTTCCATTAACTATTGACTGAGTGAAATATCTCAAATACACTTGAACACCTGAACTTGGCTTCATTGTTTTATCATTTTATAGATCTTGATTATTTTATGGTACAAGTATTTGGTTCAGTTGATGCCATGGAGTTCTATCTGTGTAAATTTCTAACTGTAATTTATACTTCCTATTCCATCCTTTGTCTAATGACTATATCTACTGAAAGAAAATAGATTGTAACTTCCTTGTAACTTAGAGATGTTCCAAGATGCATTTTACTCTGAATGTTTGCTTTCAATGGAGTTTTTGTTCCTTCATGCTTAATCCATTGATCATTTTGGGAGAAAAAATGAACTTTTGTACTGGTTAATAGCCCCACTTTAACACCAATGATAACCTACTGAAAATTTGTTTGTTTATAGTGATGTACTCTTTCTTTTGTGAATGAAATCCACCACCTTACAAATTCAAAACAATCTCATTTCATTATAAGATTTGGAGCATCTTTGAAATTGATCTCTTTCTTTCATACTTTTGAAGTTGTAGTTCCATTTATTTTCTGCTTCAATATTGTATTTGAGCTTCATTATAGCTTTACATGTATGCTGGAAAATTCGTAAATGTTCATTTCACATGGCGAAGCGCTGTCAAAATTTTCCCAGAATTATTTGTTCATTTTGTTTTAGCTGCAATTTTATCTCATTTCAATTGACTTCAGCTTCTAAAATTCTGATTCTTCTTATTTACCTTTGTTACACTTTTAAATGTGTGAATTTATGAAGTTGGAAGTATAAAGAGTTAAACTAAACCCTGAGCTCAATATTGATGATCGCTTGCTTCTCCCTTCTCAGGCACTATGATGCAGTTGCAGTGGATAGCTGGAACAATAGTTCAGAAAGAGAAGAACACTACCTCGAGGCAATGATGGGTTTCTTTTACCCTTTTACATTTTTCAGCTTCATAATTATATGCATTGTTTTTCCTTTTAGTTATTTCTCACGGCTTGTGTGAGAAAAATATGTACTATTATTCCTCATGAATAAACAAAAATATTTTCATGTTATGAGATGTATGTCCTTCCTTTATGTACTTTTTTTCATCTGTGTGGATAATGAATGAACTTATACAACTCAAAACACTTAAATAATTCACTTAATCATAGAAATAAGTAAACGATCAGGTGTGCCTTATTGTCACTCACTGAAAATGCAAACTCCTTGTAAAAAGTGCAAAATGTCCTTCAAAACTGCCACCTATCTGTAGCTTCAGAACATCATGTATGATACATGTTGCCCTTCCTACCTTCCTTAGGGCCCTGCAGTGGTTATTTATAGCTATTGCATAGTTCTGACAAGTATTTCAAATGGAATGGCTCCATCTATGAGGCATGGAATTCTCAAACTATACTCAAGCTGTAGTTTTGATTCCAAATGAATTCCAAGACTGTACAGAACCAAATAATTAAAAAATGCATCTAAATTAAAGGTGGCTATTCCAAACATAACCAGACTCGTAACTGACCAATCTGAGAAACTTTAAGAGTTTTTAGTTGCCCATTTTTGCATAAGTGCAAAAATTGTCAACAGTTGTAATCACTGATTTTATAGTGACGGTTGTGGGAATCCCATTCTTGTAAGTTGATCATGCCCTATGGATACTGCATTTCTAAGAAATTAGTTGAGAGAGAAATTTATTCTTCCACTTCGACCTTCTTCTTCCCTTTTACTCCTGCTACGGGTGCTTTCTTCAATGCCATTTGAAAATTCTCTCTTTTCTACCCTCTGTAATCAAGCAATTTGAAACCCTAGTTCAAATATTTGTGCCCTAGTGGAAATTGTGTGCCCTATCTCATTTGTAACATGTCTACTTCACTCAAACACTTCACCTATGGGAAAAAAATCTTCTCCTGCACACAAACCTTCTCTCCACATTTGGTTTCACACTCTTTACACCTCAACATGATTTCTCGGTTCGTTCACACTTATCTCTTTTCAAATTATCTTAATTGCAATAGTAGAAATGAACTCGTATCCCATCCTTATATAGATTTTCAAAAAGTTAGTGCATTTATTACTCCTCCACCTACCAACAATCCTCTCATTAATCGACCATTTTTCGTTCCTTCCGTGTGGTGCATCTTTGCGCCCAAGCTTTAACCTTCTAGCATGCCTTCCTACCTTCTAGATGCCAACTTCTCTTCAGCACACCCCCATGCACCTGAGTACCTCACCAATGCACCTTCTTTTGGTAGTTCGCATGGCTTCTACTTACCTCACGTTACACTTGTTTCTTCATTTACCTCCACCTATGGTCCTCATTTCAAGAAGCAATCTTTTTTCTTTCAATTTTCCAACTTGAATAACATCCGTAGTAGCTAGTTCCTTTCATATGTACTTATTTTCATCATTATTGTACTTGGATATCAATAAGCACCCCACACTAAGGGTATGTGTAGTCCTCTACGCATAAAAATTCTCCAAATAGTAATTAGCTTTTGGCACATAAATGTGCTTATTACAAAAAAAACACCAACTAAATTAACAAAACATAGCGAAAAAGAAGGAAACACATTAAGGAAATACATAATTGGAAACCTAATCTAAATGGCAACACTACCTTATTATAAACAAGAAGAAGACTTATTTATAGTAGGGCTTCAGCCTACTCCCGTTGAAGTAACTGGGTAACCCTGTGCCATCAAGTGCCTCTAATTGACAAGTTCCTGATTTGAGTATGTGAGTGATAACATATGGCCCCAACCAATGTTCTTTGAGTTTTCCTGGATGGTGTAAAAATTTAGAATCATAAAGGAGCACCATCTGTCCAATCTCGAATTTATTTTCCTTAATGTTCCTGTCATGTCATGCTTTCTTCCTGGCCTTCTCTTGTTTTTGACTCCAACTTGCTATTTCTCATCGATCATCCAACTTAATTAACTTTTCAATCCGATCTTATAATGCTTTCTCATCAGCTAGACCTCCAATCCATGCAATACACAAAGATGGTAACATGAATTCCATATGAAGAACTAATTATGTGCCAAACACTAACTGAAATTGTGTGGCTTTGTTCAACCTTTTATATGTTGTTTGATATGCCCAGAGTACTTCAGGTACTTTATCATCCTAATTCTTTCTTCCAACATCATAGATTTTTGTTAGTTTATGGCTCAAACAGTTTTTGAAAGCCTCAACAGTCCCATTTTCCTAAGGATGATATGGTGCAGTCTTATGGTGTGTAATCATGAATTCATCTAATTAAATTCTGAATGTATCATTCAGAAAGTATGTGGCCCTATCACTGGTCAAACTTAAAGGACATCCACACCATGTAATAACATTTTCCCATAGAAACCTAGCTGTTGTAGATACTATAAAATAATTTGTAGGCACTACTTTTTCCCACCTTGTCAGATATTCTATGCAAGTTATGATATATTATGATCCAATCATGTGCGTGGCTAGTGAAATAAGACCCAAAAAATCTATAGCCCATTTCTCAAATGGTTATGCACTATAAATAGGTCTCAGGGGCATTTCATCTTGTTGACCTGGTTTTCCAAGATATTGAAAATTATCACAAGCCTTGCAATAATCCTTAGAATCTTTATACAGGGTCTCCCACCATCATCTAGCAAGTAGAATCTTGTGTGTACCGGTGTCACTTGCATAGTGGCCACCTGCAATACCACTATGAGCTTCCTCTATGATATTTGTGCACTCATGTTCTAGTACGCAACAGCGCAATACTTCATCCTGGCCTAACTTGTATAGGTGACTGCTAATTAACATATAGGGTACTGGGCATTAGCAAGTTGTTTCTTTTCTAAGGATTTTATTACTTCTGGTGCCATGCATGTTTGTACAAATACAAAAATGTCCTTTAATTCCGATGGCACTCATTGTAACCTATATAACTGTGCATTTGGCATGGTATCTTCAATTGCCTGTGCTTCTTCTCCTGACTATATTTTGGATAAATCGTCTGGTCCAACATTAGTTTTCCCTAGTTTTACCACAACTATGAAATCAAATTCTTGAAATAAGAGTACCCATCTACATATGTGCCCCTGTAAAACGGGGTTTTTAACCAAATAATTCAACGCCATGTGATTTGTATAAAAGACAAATGGTGTAGCCAACAGTTACTATCAGAATTTATGTAGCACATAGATCATTGACAAATATTCGCGCTCTGTAGTCGTGTAGTTCAATTCTGTAGGAGACAACTTTCTACTCACAAAACATATAGGATGATCTATAATACCTTCTTTAGGATGAGCCAATACTACGCCAATGGTTGTGCCAGAGGTGTCGACATGTATATGAAATGGTTGGTCTCATAAAGGAAAAAATAGAATAGGTACGGTAGTAACTTTCTCCTTTAATGTCTCAAATGTGCGTTGCCATGTTTCTCCCCAGTAGAATGTACCTTTCCCTTTCAGTAACTCCTCGAACGGTGTGGCAACTTTTGTATATACTTTAATAAACTTCATGTAATATCCTGTATGACCCAAATATCCATGCACCTCACTCTAACTGGTAGGCTCTTTTAGGCCTATAATGACTGTAACCTTAGCTAGATCAACCAACAAACCTTCCTTATAGATTATGTGTCCTAATAGTATCCCAAATGGTGTAGAAAATATGCACTTCTTAATGTTCAAAGAGATAATCAACTGTCTACATCTTTCAAACATTAAGCACAGATTGTCAAAATGATACTTAACTAATCCATACACCATGCAATCATTCAAATATACTTGTAAGAATTTGTGAATAAAATCCTTGAACACTTGAACAAATATGCTGAAAATACAACAGATGCATTTTTCAGACCAAAAGGCATCATAGTATAGGTGAAGCTACCCCATTCAGTAGTAAAATTAGTATTTTCCTAATCCTCTTGGGTAATCCTAACCTGATGATACCCAGAGAAGCCATCTGTAAACGAATAGATTTCGCACCTTGTAACACCTTCTAGTATTTCCGTTGTGAATGGCATAGGAAAGGGATCAATCACACATGCAACATTCAGATCCCTATAGTCCACACAGATCCTAATACATCCATCCTTCTTGATACTAATCACCAATGGACTAACCCATTTTGAATCGCTGAGGGGCTTGATGATTCCAGACTTCAACATTTTGTCAATCTCTTCTTTGACCTTTTAACACAAGTTGGGGTTCATCCTGTAGGGTCTCTTTCGAACTGGGCATGCACCCTATTTAAGCTTTATCTTCATCTCCCCTAATGATTCATGGATTCCTTTAAGTTCATGATACCCTCGAGGGAATAAGTATTGATAATCCCATAGTAACTCTATGATTTTTTCCACTTCAGAGTCTAGCCAATAGTCTCCAATTATGGCATTCTTAGGCTCAACATCTGATCCAATATTCACCTTCTTTATCTTCATAGGTTCATGATAGGCATGTGTGGTCATATCTACACTTTCCAACACCTCGTGCCTACCAGTTGAATGGTTTACATCCAGATTTTTTACTTCTTTGTCATCCAGTAAGTAGACCATTTTTCCTTTTTCTTTCTCAAGGAAAAAGCACTGAAGTAGTGTGGCATCGACCTCTGTCTCTTTAACAAGACGTGCTCTTGAGTTTCCTTCATCCAATAATTGCTGAAGGAGTTCTTTAGCCTTGGAACTATCTCAAATAGTTAAGCACTTTATGAATTTTAATTCTTCTTCCACTAGAGGCTTGGTAGAGAAGAAGTCAAATGTCTATGCCATTCATGTAATTAAATCTTGCCAAATTTCCAATCTCTCTATGGAGTTTGCAATAGACATACCAAGCACGCGCGCAGCCTTGAAACATGGAATAAAACTTGTACACCTAGAGTGAAGGTGGTAAAGCTCCTCTCCCCTCTGTCTAGAGTCTCTCATACTTTTGAACATGGTGCTAAATAGGTTGATTACCATGATAAGTACATATTTGAGTAGGTGCAGTGCTTCTTTAGAACCTAGTGGCAAAAACAATCCTAATTTCATTCCATCCTACAAGATTATCCTTCTGGACCACCCACCTACACCCTGTTGTCCCGTGTAGTGTATATGCTATTATTTCTTCTTTCCAGTGGGTCTATCCACTGTTCCTCCATGGTGTGCTGGAACACCATAGGATATCCTTCTCTAGTGTAACAAGGTACTGAGTTGTTACCTATTCTCCTAACATAACGTGGTTTGATGCCCTTAGGAAATATGCTCTTTACTTCGCGCCCTACCAACTCATAAGTGTTGTGAGTCCAAGTATCACAAGCAATACTTGTAGTATCGCTAATAGATTATGCATCCTCCCACTGAAGGATTCCTTCTTTACATGGATCAAGCACCTCTGAATCCAAGATGATGCGTACATAAATCCTATTCAGGTATTTTTCACTCAAGGGCTCAACATAGGGCACATATTTTCCATCTATTAAAGGGATAATAACTATTTCCTCCTCGTTTTCAAAGTTAATATAACCCTTTTTGAACCAAATATCAGCATTATTTGCATAGTACCATAGATGCCTCATTAGAGCTAGGAAGCTATCTAACTCTGCCAACGCTAAAACCTCAAAGTCTCTAGTAAACTTGTCTCCTTGTATGGTAATGGATGCATCTTTTAAAACTCCAATGGGAGTGGCCTTAGTCTGATTAACCATGAACAATACATTAGAGGATGGTTGTAATGGGGGTCTCACCATTTGTACCCATGCATCTAAGGTAAGAACATTGACTTCCATGCATGTATCAATCAATATATTACTCAATATCCACCCATCCACAACAACATTCAAAGTTATTTCCTTTTCATAATCTAGGCTATGAGGGGGAATATTTGTATGCAGGATCTATCATTTAGTCTCAGTACTTGCGCGTGGAGTGTTTCCTTTTAACCGATTCCCCAACATTGGAATGATATTCTCCTAGCGCAAAAATTTGCACACTTCTCTCAAGTCATCTATATCAGTTTGGACCATCTTTGATGCTTTATTTTGTTCCATCTTCCATGATTGCTCCTTTAAATACCATATTTCACCCTTGAGATTCCTTAGAACCTCCCTAGTTTCCTGGTAAATCTCCTTCTGACGAGCAGGATCTGGGTACCATTTATGTAGAACCTTCTCCTTAGTGATGGTAGGCCTCTGCTGTAATGCTTCTTTGGTGCACACTGCTTCAGCGTGGGTCGTGATATTTACCTGTAATACCTCAGATTCTTTTTTTAACTTGGGCATCCACTGATTCTCCATAGCACATTGTATCCTAACCATCCCTAATCCTTTGTTTTCATGTTTATGATTCTTGATAAGATGCTCATATAAGTCCGAGCACTCCTAATAGCTATGATTATATCCATAGAAAGAACATGTAATATTCTGAGGACATTCACATCTGTAGTGGTCAGGAGATCCGCATGTATAACATGTTCCATGAGGGAACTCGCTTCTTCCACCACCACGACCTCATCCTTAAAATCCACCATGATGTCTTCGACCTCAGCCACAACTGCCTTAAAAAAACCCTTCATTCCGATCATAGCGTGCTTGATTGTGTCCTCGATCTTGATTCTCATTCTTTCCTTTAGAGCTATCTGAAACTCCTGTCTGTCGTACACCAATATCTATACCATCATCGATCTGAAAAATTAGCCGGAAGTCTTCCGTCTCATGAGTCGTGGACCTACAGATTTTTCAGTAGCATGAAACATTCTTCATTATCACACATTGTAGTAATGGAAAATGGCTAGCATCATGGTTTAAATGGCATATCTCACAGTCTAACAACAGTGAGTGCACTGATCTGTAAGGAAAACTATGCTTTGTGTGACCTTCCACTTCACAATCTATGCACCAAATCCCTATGTGTGTTTCATGTGTTGAATTTTCTGATAGTTTCTCCAACTACTCTGCCATAGCTACGATATGTGATTCTAAAAATGGGATCACCTCAGTGTCTATACTTCCAAATGACTCAGTGCGTAACGCTATTACAAGTGCTTCGTGTGGATCGATGTATGTTTTATGTGATAGCACCTTCCTAAAAGGTGTAATATGGCCTCCAATGAACCATTGTGTATGTTGGCTTATGTGAATATCATAAGAAAGCTTACATAACAAAGTTTTAAAAAAAGCATCATACTCTCTGACACTCTCAATAGTGCCTTGCTTAATATCTTTGAGCATACTTATACTCTTCTGCTCAAACTTAGGGATGTGAAACTCTTTAAGGAACACATCTTTTAAACTTGGATATTCTACACAAGTCTAATCAGGGTCAAACTTTTTGTACGAACTTTGTGCGCACCCTTAGAACGTAGTAGTAAATTGGCTTGACCTATACTCAGAAGTAATGATTCATTTTGCGTGCCATAGTATTTCACGAATATGTACGTGCTCAACAACATCTTCTATGCCCCTATACTATGGAAGATGAAGAGACATCTCCATGTAAATATTCTGTGGATGGTGCAGACCTTTCCCACCTGATCCAGAACCTCTTGTGTTTTCTTTGCCTCTAGAACCACTAGATCGAACAGAGCTAGAGCCACCTATAACTCCTAATCCCAAACCTGTAGCTAGGTTAAGACCATAAGATGTAATTACCTGTGTCCCAATCGTAGTACTAAACTACACCCCAACAGTCTATGAAGTGTTACTACTCTCAGAAGATAGTAAAAAAATCTATGCACCTGAATTCTGTGAGGATGATACACCTGAAAAGGTACTCCCATATAACAAAAAATCTGTTTGCCTTGCCATCAATGTGCCTCTTATAAGACCCATTCCTTCTCTCCCACTACTTGAATTATATTTCTGACTATTTGTTGTACTATATGCTAGAAAACCAAGCACAAGGGCAAGGTTTCTAGGTGGATTCAGATGTGTGCCCGTGGCCTAGGATGTTTCTACTGGCGCGCTTCTTCGTGAGGTTGAGGAGGGTTCCCTTTCATGCTTTCCCAAATGGGGGAGTTCCTGATGCTTAGGTTCCATGTCTTCTACATGAACTTCAACTCCTTCCCAAACTATCTTTCTCCACAACGCCATTTTATTTGTAACCTTCCACTGCTTCTCTACCTCCATCTTGCACACATCATTATACATAAGCCTCCTTTCTTCTCTCTTTCTCTCTGCTGCTAGGTCTGTCATCTCTCACCAAAAGTGCTCCTTCCCCCATGCATGGTGGGGTTTATTTAGCTATCGGTTTCATCTCCAAATTAAAAGTTACAATTAGGATTTTTTCGCCAGTGGAATGCCTTACAGGCAAGTTCCCCTTGGATATCATAAAAACTAGAATTCAGCTACCTTTGGCCAAGAATAAGTAGAAATTGATTACTCTAAGATATAACTATTCAAAACACCATGGAACCACGTATCCACCACGCAAGTCCAAATTAGATCAACATCATAAAGGGCCTGAAATTGTTCCTACGTCCAGAAAAGTGTGCAATACCTCTAATTATGTTTATATGCATAAGCAATAAGTCATTCGTACAGTTCTATCTGAAATATAGCAAAGAAGATCTCATACAACCAGTCATACAGATTCTACTCCACCCACATCCATGTGTTAAACTCAGAACCAGTGTTGAAAAGTCATGTGCTTTCTTCTTCTAGGTCATGTATCTACTCCTCAACACTTGTTAGGGTCAACTGGTATGTCTTCATCACGAACCATCCTAAAAACAACTAAAAACAAAGTCCTGGAAATAGAACCAATGATGCAGCCTATAATTCTCTAATAAAAGCCCAGGCATGCTCACACATCACTCAGCCTAGACTGAGCACTTACCTAAAGTGTGCAAAGGTACCAGGCCCCTCTTTAAGGTTGTTGTTACAAGATGTTAGCATGATGAATACTTAAAGCATTCAAATCTATGACTAATATATCATTCTACAATACATATTCAGATCTAGATCTAGAGTATAACAGAAGTAAGAGATAACCATGATGAAATCAAACATGCATGAAACAATTATACTTAGGATTTGACACTCTAATTCAGCCAACACATTCCATTACATTAAACATGATAAATACACAAAAGCTTATTACAATAGATAATACCATAGTCTATGTGTGCATCAAATTTGGCAGCATAAACTCATAATAACTCAATTCTCACATGCCACACTATGCCACACAGTTCTTTTCATATTTATAAGGGCGTAGAATTTCCCTTCACAACTTATCTAATCCCAAAATAGGTCACATGCTATTATAAGACACACGCCGTTACAAAAATAGCCACACATGCAAGTGCGCCAACAATAGACTTCTGCTAGCTAACTGTTAGTAGTAAATCTATTGTTATCTTGTATCCATGCAAATTTATTTGTGGCCGATCCTCTAAAAATAGCCAATGCGTATCGTGCAAGTCTTTAACTAGTTTATGTGCTTTGGACACTATCTCAAAAAATAGCTCCTCATCATGAAAATGGCTAAGTCCCAAATCTGTCTCTATCCTCAACGCGTGACTCCTTTTCAATCCTCCCACACTTTTGAATGCACTCTAATATTCCGCGTGAACCTTCTATATTTTCTTTGCTAATTCTGAGATTATGTCTGACCAAAAAATGTCGTCCTTTCTCATACTATGTACAATTTCTACTTAAGCATCAATACAAGAAAAAGGAGTTTCTGGCCTTTTTTGACTAATGGTTTATTGATACTTTGTGTTCATTAAATTATAATTGGTCTTATTATTATTTGTAGTATTATTTCTTCCTAATTTTATTTCATGTGATGAAAGCTCTAACTGATGTATGCAAGACTCTGATTTTCTACTTGCAACATGAGTTTCTCTTATCTAATATTCTCACTCCCTTTCCCACCTTCCTAGAAAATTCCTCCCTTGTAGATATTTGCAAGAATTTACTACAGGGTCATTGGAGTGGGCTTGTTGTATCTCCAAATGTAAGGCCACTAGGAAAATTCATCTTTACTTGTGCATGCCATCTGTAGAGGGACTTAAATTCCCACAACGTTTGCAAGAAGTCCACCAATTTTTCCCTAAAAAAATTTCTCGCCAACAGTTTTTGGCACCCATGGTGGGGCATATTTGGCAGTATTTGTACCTAAAATACAACTGCGGGGTCTGAAAATCCAAAAAAAAAAAATATAATATCCAAAACACAAAAAAAATTTAAAAAATTGAAAAAAATATAAAATTGCAGTTGATGGAAATCCATTGTTGAAAGACACATTGTTGATTCTTGCAAGTAACCTTTCGTATTCCATAGTGTCTTTTCATATTCCTATCACAAAAAATTTCAGTGCTAGAATTTAAAGAAGAATTCGTTGAAGTAGAAGCTGAAGCAGAAACAATGGTGCATGGAGGATAAAGACCTCAACCAATTGTTTCATGGGAAAGAAATACATGCCCACTCACTCTTGAACCACCTCTCCACTATTTACCAACAGGTTTTCACAAGAAATTTCCAAATTTCAAAGGAGACATGTCATAACATATTGAATAACATATCGTCACTTTAACCACATCTTGTGGAATTTTTTGAGTTTCACATGAGGAATTTGTAGTAAGATTGTTTTTGGAATCTTTCCAAGAAAAAGAAGCAAAATGGTTCTACCTCTTTCCCTCTAGATCCGTCGCTTGTTGGAATAACATCAAGAGAAAGTTTGAGGAAATATTTAAATCAAATGAATATTTTCAGGATCTCTTGGTCTAGTTGGTGAAAATGAAGAAAGGAACATATGAAACTATGAGACAATTTGTGGTGCATTTTGAATGGTTTCTCCACAGGATACCTGAAGAGAATTCACCATTTAAAAATAACTTCAAAAGATTCTTTATTAATGCTCGAACACTAGAGGTATGATATTTCCTACAAAGATTTCAACTGAGGAATATCGAAGAAGTGCAAATATTGGCTATTGAGTTTGATGATGATCTCATCTTATCTGGAAATACCAAGAATCCCTCAAAGGGTAAATCCCAGAATCTTAAAGACAAGAAAAATAATCTAGTCTTGCAAAAAATGGCAAATGAGATCGCATCAATGAAGAGGGAAATTTTTGAACGAGTGTCTTCTCAAAGCAAAAATTGAAATCATAGTGTAGGAGAACCTTGAAAGGTTGTCGTGGAGGCCCCACCTATAAATGTAAGTCATAGGATCCAATAAAATTAAGATGAAATTGAACAATAAAATGAAGGTGATAGTTTCCTAGAAGTCAAAGAACTTGATAATGAAACACAAATCAAATTATATGATTATTCTAGAGGTGATGAAGAAGATGAAGAAGATGCACCCAATTTCTCATGTGCAGTATTCACTCTTTATCATTCTGAAATAGAAACATCTTCCTACACTGTTGCAAAGAAAAAGAAGTTTGAATATCCTCCTATGGTGACTCCACAAAACAAAATAAGATGTCAAGGATCTTCATTCCTACCCTCCATGGAGTACGCATTGCTAAATCCTGATCCTGTAGCAATTAAGAAGGCTCCCATAATTCCAAGTAAGTCTTCTAACACATGTTCTATTTCTAAATCAAAATCTACTGCTATAAAATATAGTACTTTGAAAGCTCCTAATGTACCATTCAAAAATCCCTATGTTACCCAAAAATCGACTCCTACTTCCAAACATGTCCTAAATCCAAAAGTAGTCCCTTCATCACCCTCATAGACATCTTCTCATTTTGACTTCATATAATATGCAAACAAAGCCAAAGTACAGATTACTAAAACCAAATATTTGTGGACTCGCCCTGAACATTTTGAGAGATTTTCAAGTATATTAGGAGTGGTAGTTCAAAACCAGATGTCATGGATCTAACACCAAAGGCATGTTTCTAAACCCACCTAATCCTCCCTCATAGGACATGCTTTCCTTGAGGGCATCCAATACCGACAAGGTTGATCCTTTTTTACGTTTCCCTTCTTGTTGGAGAATATGTACCGAACAATTGCATAATAGATTATGGTGCCTCAGACAATGTAATGCCTGTGAAGGTTGCCAAGGCTCTCAAATTTTCCATGACTCTACCAGGTGGATAATGTTATTCCATGGAATCCAAATAATTCCCACTTGTGGCAAATTCAAAATGCACAGGTGGCCCTTGCTAAATTTCCAAACAAGAAGATTTTAGTGATGATATTAGGAGAAAACATTCCGGATTCATTTGGAATTTTACTGAGTTAAATCTCTTACAAAGACTTGGGAGGGAAATTTCAGATGAATTGGTCTTCCACAACCATACCAGTGAAGGGAGATGTGGAGAAATTACTTCTAGAGAAGAAGATGAGGCACATGGTGTGGAAGTACAGAAGTCCAGGAACTGACATCTTGTATCAAGATAGCAGGTGGATGAATCAATTTGTGAAAATTGAGGAGGAAGATGAGATTCCCATATTGATAGGACCAAGAATTCCTTTCCGAAGGGGCATGGACCTTGAAGAAGCTTTGAGAAAATATGAACTGAACAAGGGTAACTTTGAATTTCTAGATGATGCGGACTATGAAGAAGAGGAGATAATTATAGATGAATTTCAAATAGAGGAATCAGTGGAAAATCCTTTTCATGATTAGGAAATTTTCTCATTCCCCTTTGCAGATTAATATTCTCTTTAGTATGTCATCCATGAAGAGACAAATCCAATTTGTGATGAGCCCTTAAATGGTTTCAAAGAACAACCAGTGCAAGAATCGTTAAGCTCTACGAAAGAAATTAAAGAAGCTGAGCTTATTCTCGAGCTCATGATGTAGGCTATGGAGTTGCAAGATAAGAATGAGTCCAATTCAAAAATATCAATAAATTTATAGGGTAGCCATGATGAAGTAAAGCAAGGAAAAGAACTTGATGTCCCTCCTGAGCCAAAGGATTATGAAGGAAATGATGAAAGTGAGGCATTTTCTTTCCCATTTGAAAAGGAGGACTCTTTCTCTTATGAAAAAGTCAAATTAAGGATTTTTGAATCTCGTAAAGTTGAGATTCCTCCAGATGAAGGAGTGATAAAATTTAGTGATCCCTAAAATACGAAAGAAATGACTCTGATGGGTTCCTTGAATCTCAAAGTGAATAACTTTCAAGTAAGGGTGAGGATGAACTTCTAGAAAACTCAGATAAGGATTCAGTACAAAAGATCTTGGAAGCAATAGAGAGCACTGAAGATCTAGAGCTGATTTTTGATCTTCTAATTCAAGCCATGGCATTAGAAGATAGAAATGAGGTCATTATTGATCCTCCGTTTGACATATGAGAACCTCATATTGATAGGAGTCAAAAATATGAACATGATGCTTCTTACAAAGATGCGGTACATGAATGTGAATGGATTAAACAAGAAATATCAGGGTATTCAATCTATTGAAATAAGAATCATCCCTGGAGTAGTAATGATATGATAGAAGAAAGAACAACACTGTGGATAAGCTTAGAAAGACACTGGCACTATGAAACCAATTTCAAAGGAAATGAGCACAATGGAATCTCTGAGCGAAGACTCAAACATTAAAAAGCTCATGTAAGCTCACTCCTACAAAGTAAACATATAAATGTGAAAGAACTTGATTTTCATAAGCAGTTGAGGAGATGAGACTATTTTATGGAACCAGTCAATGACTTCACATAACATCATCATTTGCCATTGCTTATTTTGGGGTGACTCCTAAAAAGGAAATTGCTTGAGTAAAACCAGGTTGTCCCCCGCGTTGTACCATAGGTGATTTTTTGATGTGTTTCCCTTTCTATTGTGTGTTATTTTCCCCTTCCAGTGTGTTTCCCTTTCTTTTTGTGTGTGTGTTTCCTTCTCTAATCTCTCTCTCTCTCTCTCTCTCTCTCTCTTCTCTCTCTCTCTCTCTCTCTCTCTCGCAAGTTGTACATGACTCTGCAAGGCCCAATGGATAAGGCACTGGTATTTATATTATAAATTTGAGATTATATGAGTCTTCATGTCATGTCTTCATTGCGATTAGTCCATGCAATGTCCCAAAGCTAGAGCAATCTGTTGTCATGCAAATGTGCAACAGGGAAATTTGTAGTTTTCCAGCATGACAATAATACCCCTGTGCACAAATTTTCAAATCCTACCCATCCCAAGAACCCTAGGTCCCTCATTCATTCCCACGATCTCCCACATGATTTCAACTCAGTGCTTTAGGTGATTTAGGAAAGTAAATTCAACCCCCTTAGGTGATTTTAGGTATTCTTGCAAACTACTATTTTGGGCATTATTGGGAAGAGCTACCACCGACATTTCCAAGTACGATACAACCCCCTAGAGAAAAAAATAGGAGGAAAATACAACATAGATGTGAATTGAAGGTATAGTAACATCATGAAATTAATTTTGGAAGATTCAGGAAAGTTTTGGCAGAGTTGGAACAGTTTCATTAAAAACGGGGTTTTTAAGCCTAGTCAGTGCACAAGGTCAAAAGAGTTACCGAGCTTCAGGAAGTGATTTCAAGAGTTATGGATGGAGTTAAGAACTAAAAAATAAATATTTGTAAATGGAATTAAAATCCATAAAATATGGTTAAATAAAACTTTCCAAAACATCTTGGTGTAATATGTTTGTAATCTGGTTTTTGTTTTATAGGCCCAGGCAGTGCACAGGGCCAAAAAAGCAACTGAATTTTGGGAAGTGATCATGGGAGCTCTGGATGGATTTAGGATCTCAAAAAAAAAAATTTGGAAAGGGAATTAAAATCCATAAACTATGTAGAAATAATATTTTCACAACACCTTATCACAATAGGTGTGCAAGTAGGTTTTCTCATGCACAAATAAGGGACTAGATAAAAGAATCTGACTTTTTAGGGAGTAATTGGAGGAATAAATATCTGAGATCCACCCCATTGGATTTATAAGGACATTTTCAGTCAAATTCATATAACATTTTTCTAGAAAATTTCCATTGCGAACTCCAGATATGGCCATCACAAGTTCAATTTCAAGGTTTGACACTTAGTCATTTTTGCAAGAGGACAAGTGTCATGATCTGGTGTTTGGCTCATTTTTTTGTCCACTTTGTCCCTTTAGCAAGGGTAAATTAGGGATAATAAATTTATCAAATCCCCTAGAAGACATCTAGACACACATGCGACCTCAAGACTTTCCATTGCATCCCCCAGAAGCTAGTGGAGCCTTCATCCCCTACGGTCAGATTTGCACCACATGTCATCATGAGGTGTGCTGTCTAATTTGATGTCCCCTTTGTATCTTTGTGCAAAGTAAAATGGGGGACACAATTTTTTTCACT
Source organism: Taxus chinensis (assembly GCA_019776745.2). Lineage (NCBI taxonomy): Eukaryota > Viridiplantae > Streptophyta > Pinopsida > Cupressales > Taxaceae > Taxus > Taxus chinensis. The sequence goes on from CM034146.1 coordinate 831,373,879, forward strand.
CCACCCCTGATTGGTCCATTTTTGAAAGGCCATATGGTTCTTCATATAACCAGTTTCCAACCCCTAGTGCTTCCAACCTGCTTTCCGAGCTTAAACCCTCACTGTTAGATCTCAGCCATTTGTCATCACCAGGTGCCATGTTAAAATCAATGACCCTCTTATAAATTTTTTCAAAGGAATATGAGTGACATAAAAAATGTGCCTCATCCCTTATTTTCTTTATTTTGATTTTGATTTTTTAAAATCCTCCTACCGCTTTCTCTTCTGCTTCTAACTTCTAACCTTTTCACAACGTCACTTTGTAACTTGTTCTGTAACTTCTCACCACCACTCAACCATTTACTAACATCAAGCCAAATCCACAAAAAAAATTAAATCCTTCAATCCATCATTAGACACAGCTTCCTGAAGAAATATTTACCAGACCAAGAAGAAAGACAAAGAACGAACAAGAAGAAACAAAGAAATCCCTCTCAAAATCTCCATGGCTGTGAAATAGAAATTCAAAGATATATTGCAAACCAGTACATGAAATGAAGATCCATATTTTTTCTATCTTATCATCTTTCAAAATACATAAGAACACGACCTTCATATCTCCCATTCACTAGAACAAGTGTTCCTAGCGAAGAAATCCATTTCTTTGCACAACGGAAGAAAAATCTTGATTTCCTATCAAACCAGTAGTCGGATCAAAGACATATTTCATTGGAAGCGTAAGAAATGAAAACCCAAAAAAAAAATTGATTCTCATCATGAATGTAGGAAATAAAAGACTTGTAATTTTTTAGGTCCATTAATGGTTGTCGTGTTCGCAGCGTTGTCACGTCAAAATTTCAAAACTTTAAAATCTCCCAAACCGTTGATTGGCAAAGTCTAAATTTTAGGGGGGCGATATTGTGAAAAAACCCATATTGAAAAACTTCATTCCATGAAATTCTGACCACCAGAAGTATACTTTATAAAACAGAAAAATTTCTACACATAGGACTGCTATTTTGGAAAATTCACCAACTGAAGCAACTGCGAAGGAAACTGTGAGCACTGGAGATGTATTACAAGGAGAAATTGTTTGAAATGTTCATCCTGGTCCAAAATTGAAAATTAATAAAAATATTAAGTGGTCCCACGAGCACCTACAAAAAATGGAAAACTTATTAAGAAGGTGAAGATGAACATAGAAGGAGGGAAGTTTTCAAGTTGCCTAAGTCTCTCAAGGAGCAAATGGGCTGATTTTCACACTTCTTACAAATAGTAAGTTACTCTTTCGGAACTTACTAAAAATAGACATTCATCTTAAAAGGTGGATCTTCACAAGAGGAGCATTTTGTGAGTGGAACAATTAATGTAACAACCACAGGAGGAGTTCAGAGGAAAATTTCTACACTTACTGAATATAGCAAGTTGTTTTTTCTAAAAATAGTAAGTGTAAGGGACCGTTGAAGTTCAATTCACTGTAACCTTTCACCTCTAAATATGATATAGAAGGCAGTGATGTCTCTTGCATGGATCTTAATGACATGAAAGCCCGTATAACTACCAAGGAAAGGGGGAAAATAAAGTCTCTATCTTTATGGATATCAACACTATCTTTCGACACTCAATCAATATGTACGAGGGAATCAGGACAAGGTTTGTTCCAAAGCTTCAGTATTTACTGAAGGGATCTCCATGAGTGATGCTCACAGTCACCAATGGTATCAATTGATAGTATTTTTAAACACTTATCTCATGGTGTTCGTGCATTGTCCAAGGGAAACCTCTCTTGGTATAAGACATTCGAGGGTCTAGGTTTCACTACATTAGATAATTTAATGGTTTGGGTCACATGTATATCATACGAAGGGTGGAAGTTACATTCATTGGTAAAATAATTCCATTCAACCAGACATGATCGATTCTAAGTTTTTATCTCTTCAGATTCAGTGTTCACGGTCATTAGTGAAGTCATTTGACAAGTGTTTTTAAACACTCCTTCTAAAGCATCTGTGAGCCAATTTGAAAGAGTTTTCCAGGAGGAATATTTTTTAGAGATTTAGAGTCTTACTACTCTAGAGAATTCCATCAAATAGGATCATCGAACTTCATCCGAGGAAACATCTCTTCTTATCTCTCTCTTCTCTTCTTTCCCCTAACTTTTTCTCTCTTTAAATGTTCTATTTCTTCATTGGGGTTTGCACTTTTTGATACGCCTTTAATTCGTCTAAAAGTGACTTTAGAAACATTATGTAAACTAAGCCATCTTGATTTTATAAAAGGGGCTTGAAATTTGGAAGGAATATGAATAGCCTAAAGTCAAAAATAAAGCATATGGAGGGTCACCGAGAAGATGAAGAGTTGCTCCTCTTCTATAAATTGTAATGAGCTCCTCATTCCAAGGGGTTCTAATTATGAAATTCTTCTAGTTGGTTATATTCTTATAAGTTCATGAGAGAGATTTTGCTTACTTGTGAGTGAAAAGAGTTAGCCATTTTCCCCTTATTCTCAATGTCTTACATCCTCATACTATGTACAAATTCTGCTTGAGCATTAATACAAGAAGAAGGAGTTTCTAGCCTTTTTTAACTAAGGGGTTCATTGATACTTTGTGTTAATTAAATTCTAGTTGTTCTTGTTGCTGTTTACAATATTGTTTCTTCATAATGTTAGTGCATGTGATGAAATTTCTAACTGATGTATGCAAGACTCTGATTTTCGACTTGCAACATTAGTTTCTCTTATCTAATTTTCTCACTCCCTTTCCTACCTTTCTAGCAAAGTCCTCTCTTGTAGATATTTGTAAGCTTTTACCGTAGGGTCAGTGGAGTGCCCCTGTTGGATTCCCAACCTTAAGGAAACTAGGAAAATACACCTTTACTCGTGCATGCATAAACGATAGTTGCACCAGTTAAGTAGAGGGACTTAGATTCCCAGAGAGTTGGCAAGAAGTCCAGCAATTTGTCATCAACAAATTTTCTAGTAAACAGGATGTTTGGTGTCCTCTTTATTCTAATCATATAAAAATAATCAATCTTGATATGCACCAGATATCAATTCAATATTATTTATTTTGTAACAGTGGTATCCAATCCGTTTACCCTCATGCGTTGTGCATAGGAGGACAAAGGAGTTTTATTTTTTATTTGGTTAGTGGACCTACATGGGTGAGTATCAGAGTTGTTGACCTCCGTGTCATTTTTAAAGGAGGTGAGAAGATTTTTGTTTTTTTGCTTTGTTGAGTGGACCAATGACCTATTCACTTTTGCATGACTTGTTCACCTATGCATCATACCTGCGTGGTACTAACTCTTGGCATTTTGCTACGTGAATTTTGTTGTTTGAATTTGGTGCATACATTATTCAGCCATACCTGCGTGTATCATTGTGTGCACAATAGTTGGTCTAAACCTTTCTATTTTTTGGCATTTTGTGGAAAGAAGACTCTACTTGAAGACCAAATGCATAGGAAATGTGGAAGACTAAGAGACCTGCAATAAAAGAAGGCCAAGGGGACATATAAGGAGAATCTTGCAATGACATCTAGAAGGAGAGATTTGGCATGAAAATGCGTGAATATGTATTTCAAAAATAAGTTAAAGAGGATTCAATTAGAGAAAAAATAAGTTCATTACGAACCCCAACTTCAATATTTTCAGCAATTCTATTAAAAAGCTACAAGATAAAAACATATTCCTATAGAATGTTAGAAACAAGTCAATAAGGTAAATCCTATGATACCGTGCAATAATATGAGTGTATGACAATAAAATTTGGAGATGCTAGTAGTACTGGAAGCAACCATATAGACGTGAAACCTTTAAGAGATAAAATTCAAGCCCAAGAGAGCACCATTTTCTACTCCATGTTTCTTAAAAGTATCCAAAACTTGCAATCTGAGGACATAGTGCATAAAGAACTATGTGACTAAATGTTGTTTGATGTATGGTTCAAGATTGTCTATTTTGTAATAGTATCGATACAAAAGATAACATTAAATATTAGTGAGCTATCTAAATCCTCTAGAAACTCATTGTTATAGGCATTTGGCCCTATTGTTAGTAATAATTTGCATGGACCAACATTGTTCATCTTAATTTTATTATATGTACTGTTTGGAAATATTTTCTTATGAATATATGCCAAAAATTGATCTTGCAACTAAAATGTTTTGACATTACACCTCTAATCTGGATTTGGTCCTTACAATTATAGTTACTCCACTTTAACGTTTCCTCCAGTTCTTCATGCAAATTTCACATATATTATGCATAGTCTTCTACCTTTGTAGTATGAATATACACATCTTCTCTCAATTCTATGACTCCTCTCAGACTTAATCTATAGACAATTTGAAATGTAGCCTTCCCTATTCTCTGATTCAATAAGTGATTTTAGAAAATTCTACTAGCGATGACACCATGTACCACTTCTTTGTCTTTTCTATAACCAAGATGCACAAAATAATTACCTAAAGTCTTATTCACTACCTTTTTTTCCACATTTGTCTATGGATGATACGATGAAATTAAAATCAACCTTATTCCCATTCTATTTCAAAAGGTCCTACAAAAATGACGTAGAAATTTCATATCCCTATCTTAAATGATGTTCATTAGAAATCCAAGGAATCATAGTACCATCTTAAAGAATATATTTATTATGCTTGATGCATCACTAGTCTTCTTGCATGGAATTAAATGTTTCATATTTGAAAACATATTAAATACTAGAAATATGGAGGTATTCCCTCTCTATATCTTCACCCAATGTTTTCCCATGGCCTCCTTGATATATGTAAGGGCTAATACAATCCAATTCATTTGCACCCTTTCATGTACTTACACACATCCATGGCCATCTTTGGATGATAGTAACACTCTTTCAATTGTGTCAAATGTCTTTGACCTCCAAAGTGACCTCACAAACCTCCACCATGTTATTGTTTGATGAAATTCTCATGTATTGATTCTTTAGGTATGCATAATTTCACTCCTTTAAAAAACATTCCTTCTTATGTGAAGTAATCCAACCAAAACATTCTTTCTACATATACTATGTTGAAACCTCCCATGCATCCTTGAAGTATTCATATTACACATATATCTCCTTGATGATGTTAAAAAAAATGAATTCATCATGCATTTCATTTAACAAACACATTATTATTCTCAATGCACCCACATCTTTATTGTACTTCCCACTTCCATGCTTCAACATATAATAATAGCTTTACATATTTTAAAATATAGCTCTAATATATTACCTGGTTGGTGTTACACATTTAAGGAATACTTCATGCTCCTCTATCTTTCCTATTAGGCTTTGGGTTGCTCCTTAGCCAATATGTCTATGCTTATCTTCTCTCTTCAGTACCCGGAATGAGAAATTGGATATGTTTCATATGTATATTTTCTCATTGATTCCTCATATTGAAATTCCTTCAAGAGAATTGTTATAATCTCACTCAAATATGAATTTGATTCTTCTCGTTAATGGTGGTAATCAAACTTGATCTTGTAGTTAATAAAACTTTTTGAAAGGATCCATGCCGTCAACTTAGTTGGTCATTTGTATCTTTTTATGCAACGTATGCTTGCTATCATCCTCCACCTACTTCCTTTGTCTTTTTTTCTTGTACTGTATCACCTCCAAGTTCTTGCATAATCGTCCCTAAAATGTCTTCTCACAAAGACCTTAAAAAATATTTTTGCACACTTTTTTTTGCTCCATTACGCATTTCTCGTCTGCTGTTTTGTTCCCTTCAATAATTCCTACATGGCTATCATTCAACAAAAACATTATGCAATATTATGCCCCGCACTTCGCAATAAAAAACATTTTGACAAAAACACATTCTTTAATGCCTTATTTACCAAGTTCTCGCTTGCTAACCTTGCGTGCCTCAACACAACCAATTTTTAAAAAGTTTATGTAGACTTCAGGCTTTTTATTGATGCCCATGAATGATTAACACCACCATCATTTTAGAAGAACCACCATCTATCAGCGATTATTTTGAGCTAAGTTGTTATATCCAACATTTCATAATCAAGCTTAAACACTTCAACGAACCTAGAACCATAAAACGTGCATGTTCCTTAACATGACACATACACATACCATTTTTTACGAGATTAATTAATGGATTTTACAATTACATAAGAATTTGTTGAATACAAAATCAATGAATATTTTCATGCATGATAGCCATAAACACTATGTTCATAACATAAAATCAAAATTATAGTGAAGTATTTGTCTAATTAGTTAGGGTTCACATGGTTAATAAAAAAGCCCTCAACATTCCAACATTATTTTTTCGAAATCTCTACCCACTAAAATAAACATTTTTAATGTGTTTCTCTATTCATTAATTGATTTAGTAATGTTCTAAGAATTTGTAATACAAGTTTAGAAAACAATCATTGTCTTTCATTTTGAAGTACCATGCACACCTTAAAGCGTGCCTATATTTTCTATCAAACGAGGCACGATCTTAAGGATTATCTCATAGTTTTATTACATACAGATTAAGGAATTTGCAGACAAAATTAAGTTACAACACAAAATTATTTCACAATACGAACCAATTCATATCATATTCCATCCGAGAAATGGATATTCCCAAAATTTGGGATTAAAAAATAGGGAAATTTTGTGAGGTTAAAACAAATTTATGTTCATCTAATTCTTCACATTCCAAGGTTTCCTCGAAGCAAAAAATTTGCATCTCATTAAAATGTGCAAAACTATTTCTAATGGATTTGATAGATAGTGACACCTTAGATAACAGTATAAGAATACCTCTACAAAACACGTATGGAGATTAGACCATTGAAAATTTCCGATCCTATTAGATGAGTATCATAGCCTATGTCTTCAAGATATCAACATACACTGGAACAAACAAAGAATATATGCATGAAAAATGGTTTAAAATGGCGAAAAAAAACCTCCACATTAGTAATTTATTAATAAATAAGCATCCATATTTTCTAATATTCAAGTTATTTAAATAAAGATATTAAAATAAACATGAGAAGAAATAAAATAATTTTTAACATCATTAAAATTTTGTATTATAAAGAAAAGAATTATAATAGGATAATTAAACCATTCTAAATAGGTTTACAATGATTTATCTAACTTTTATGGAAGGAAGATGGAAATACATATTTTAATTATTTTCTAATAAGAAATATATGGATATTTTATTGAACTTTGTGTCTTGAAATATGGAAGATATGTATTTTTCGTATGTTAAACATATTTCTTATGATTCACATGTTAACTTGTAAAGTTCTTACATTGTCTCTTTTTCGTCTCCATAATTGTTACAAGTTTAATATAACACACAAAATAAAGACAATTCTATATATCATGTTTTGTTATTTTTTTTGTTTTTAATAAATAAAAACTCGTGACCTATTAAAGGAGATACTTTTTCCCAATACATAAAATATATTCAAAAATGCTCCAACCATGCCAAACCCTAAATGTTTTTCTATAATCCCTTGCTCAACCATTTTAAACCTTCCTCTCTTTGTAAATGGTGACATTGGTAGAAGTGGAATGGGTTCTTCTCCTAGTCTAGCCTCTGTGTTTTCAACTTGTTTGATCTTCAATGGCAACGAGATCTATTCTAGTGGGTTTTATTTGGGCGGTAGAGCTTCTGTTGTGGTTGTTTCTCCTTAGGATCCTCCTCTCCAAAGTGGCCCCTCTAATGGAAGTTAAGGGCATGTTCTTCCCTCTGCTGTTTCAATCGATAAGGTGGACACTGATGAAGTTATTAGGAAGCACTCTTATGTTGCTGCTTATGCTCCTTCATTCATGAAACCTCTCTTTGCTGCCAAATCTACACCTATAGTAACTCTTGGGGAGTTAGTGCTTGAGGCTAAGGATTTTTTATCCTATAATGGGTTGATTTGCCACTTCAATGGAATCTAGCCTTGTATTTAACTCCTTCACTTGTGGATTACTACAAATTGACGCTCTCATGTTTTAGGTAGGATTGATATTCACCCCCGTGTAAGGGGTTTTTTAATTGTTGCTTTTATTGAGGATGGGGATAGGGAGATCATTCTATCAAAGATATGGGAACTGCAAAATCATCACTTGTTGATGAAACCTTGGTTCTTCAATTTCAATCCACTCACAACCTCCTTCAATGTTAGATCGGTTCAGATTCACTTACCCCATCTGTCATTGCAGTTTAAGAGTGAGGAAAGTTTAACTGTTATTAGCAATGGTTTGGGTAAATTTTTATCCATCGATTCCAAGACGGAGTCCTACACTCACACTACTTTCACATGAGTATTGGTGGATCTAGATACTTCATTTGATCTACCTACTTCTATTAACCTCAAATTTATAGATAGGGTTTAGTCAAAACCCCTTGAATATGAGGTATTACCCTTCAGATGTTGAAAATGTTTCAACCTAGGACATCTTGCTTCATATTTTCAGATGGTAAAGTAGAAATCTAAAAATGAAAATATTTCTTAGGGGAAGGACTCTCATCAATTTTTTTAGTTATTGATTTGGATTCTGAGTTAGCTACTAATACAAAAGAGGTCGGTTCAGATAAGGAATCCATTCCAAATTCACTGGTTTCAGCTTCAGTGGAGGTTATTGGATCATATATAGTGGATTAGGTGCTGACGTTGGTTCCAAATATTATTACTAACTGTGTTGTTACCTATTTCACTACTGAGAACAAAAATGATGGTATTTTGGCTTCCTCTAAGATTCAATCTCCATATCACTCATATGAAAATGCAAATCCTAACAGGAGTGATGACCTGATAGTCGTTAAAATAAAAATGAATACTTTTTTATATGCACATAAGATCCCATATAAAGGATATTACAAGGTAATATGAATTCACCGAAAGCAATAGGTTCTGCAACTTCTTATTTTTGTTTATATTTGGTCACTCCCTTTGATGTGGGGGAATTCCTCTCTGTTACACCTTAGTGCTTTATCCATCCTTGAGGGCTTGTTGTATAAGGATGTGGGTCCATTTAAAACCCCAAACTTTTACCCATTTCCAAAAAAAAGGAGACACTTTTTCCTCATTTTCTATATTAGGTAAATATATTGGTTTTTAAGGGGACCTAGAAAACCACACTACAAAGTAACGAGAAGTTACTGAAGGAGATAAATGTGTAGCAATGAAGAGAAAAATAACCTTCCTCTACCAGTGGCCAAAAGGAACAACAAAAACAAAGCTACACAAGCATATAAAGAGATCATAACAAAAAGCCACAGATCAGCCCAAGGTATGAGATTGAAGAGTCATTTCTCTATGGGTTTCCATAGGCATAGAAGAGTTTCTTTTCTTTCTATGGAACATAATACATTCATCCTTAATAAAATCTTCAACAACTATAGGGTCACATGAAAGGATACTTCAACATCTACAGGGCCACACGAAAGGAGAACTTCAATGCATTTTAGGGGCCCAAATGAAGACAAAAAGGGGGATTCTCTCTCCATGACCATCTCTAGATGGGTATGTAAAGGTGCCACAGGAGGGATATTTTCAATTAGATCCTATGGATTAGTATCAGAGTGGATATCCAAAGTAGTCTCCTAAAAAAAAGGGTAGTATTTACCCTAGAGGGGCACAAGTTTGTCTGAAGAAGAAACTTCAACCATATCAGAAGGTCAATTAAAAATGAAGTGGGAAGGTAGAAAGTATTTCTTATTAGAATTTGAGGATTCTATTAATTACATATTTAATCAATATTAATAAATTATGCAATAATAAATAAATAAACATCACATCACATTACATAATAATAAATTAATAATTATAAACATAAATAACACAGGAAAAAATATTTATAGTGGAAAGCCCGAAGGTAAAAACCAATGTGAAAATTAATTGTTATCCGAAATTCACCCCCAAAGGTAATTTTGATAACTTGCATAATTTCTTTAGGCTTGAGCAAGAAGAAATGGTTCGAGGCACAAAATCATGTTTTGAAGGATCCCTTGGATTTCATATACTTCCCTATCCAAAGAAATATCCAAGGTGTTAGTGAAATTTTGCAAAAAAATTGAAAAAATTAAGCCAAGGGCCTATTTTAGTGCAAATCGGGTCTGGGGGCTGTGGGTGGAACCAATGTGGATTGTACCAGGGTTCATTGTACCTAGTTCGGGTTTGATTTGCAAAGGGGTAGTATATTTCGGCTAATCCAGCTCACAACATCCCAAGTCGCACAAGTTTAGTCAGGCCACCAGTTCCCCACATTGTCGAAGTCGATGATCAATGAAGGAGCTAAATAAATGGGGAAAAAGTGGATTAAAATGTTACGCATGGTCCACAAGACAACTGGAAAAAAAAAACCCAAAACACCTGAAAAGATGATTTGGTTGCAGCCAGTTGAATACAGAAAAAGTGGAGAAAATGTTCTGAGATAGCTGGGACACTCGGACCTAAAATACCCGCGGGTGAGTGATGGGGGGAATTTAGCGGTCAACGGCCCACCTGGCCTGGTCAACAACAGATGTGCAAGGAAATAAGATCCCAAATTAGGTGATGTAGAGAAAAGAGGCCCACACGGTCCAAGTACTGTGGGGATTTGAGTTCCCTGAAAGCCCAAAATACCCATAGCCCAAAGGGAAAGTTGAACGCCTAACTCCCGAACTTCAAACAAGAACAAATTTTGACTCAGAGCTCCATTTTTCACAAAATTTCACTTTTTGGAAAGGGAACGACATCCTCTATGCTAGTTTCAACAAATAAAAGTCTCATTCCCATAAAATTAAAGAAATCCCTAGAAAACTCAAAATAGCTACTCAAATTGAGAAGACCATAAATTTTGTAATTCTCAATGGATTTTCAAGAAAAAATCACAGCAATATGGAAATGAATAAATTGATGAATTTTTGATGATGATTTTAAGAAAAATGGACTAGGTTCAGAAAAATATTTTAATTGGTAGTTGGGAGTACAATTAAGAGGGATGGTCATCATTTTCTCCAACTGCAAATTATGGGACAATATGGGGACCATTTTTCAAGCAACATACCATCATTTTACTTCATTTATTTCCTCTTGCAAGTGGTTGAAAGGTAGATTTCGGGATTTTAATCCTATCTCTTCCAAATTCTATAAATTGAAGTATGGGATCATTGTAAAGGGAGGACAGTTTTGAGTAGCAAACTATTTCATTTTGGTTTTGTGAAGCCAATGTGCTACAAGACCTTTTATTAGACTCCTTGTATGGTGATACAGGCCTTTACTTTGTAATAGATTGAACTGTGCATATCAATGAAGTAATAGATGCATGTTTGTTGATGTATCTTCCCTTGTTGTGTTTTTTTTCATTCTTTTTACCTCTTCAATCTTATTACAAATATAATATGTCAATTTTATGCTCTTGCAGGGATTAATTATCATTATGTGTGTATAAAATATTGTTGTGAATGTAGTCTCTAGAATGTGGAGAACTATTATCACCCTCTCTCGTACGTATTTTGATTCCATTTTTCACACATTGGAAATCTATTCTCATTCCCTCCTTTTTTGGTGTATCACTTATCTTAGTGTAGGATTTTATTTCATGCACTCTCTCTCCCTAGTCCCTTAGAAAGTTAGATTAGGATTAGATAGTTTTTCCTGTATTAGTAGTAGATTGTGGTAGGTAGTTTAGGAGAAAGAGCCAAATTTCTCTGGAGGTCTATCTCCAGTAGCAAGTCCCACACTTATAGATAGTACCAATGTTATCCAGCCACACCATGAGCTCGAGCACACACACTTGTGAAAATTGGAGGTTGTTTTGATTAAGTGATAACAATAACCTTTATTATAGAGAAATTTTTACATCCAGTAAATCACCTCCTCCTTAGAAACCCTAATCACAAGGGTGAAAACCTTTGATATATTATTTTTTTGAATATATCAAATGAAGACCCGAATTCCTTTTTACGTGAGGTGATTTGGTATGTCTCCCAACTCACCTTTTCAACCATGTTGGTTGACACATATACCAAGGTTTAAAATATGTAATAATAGAAATATAACTATTTCTTATTATTAAATATTTAACCTAAAGTTTATTCCTAGGTTTGAATATTTAGTAATAGAAATAGAAATATTAATTTTTATTAAATATTTAACATATAGTATAATGTTGGACCCATATTTAATTAAGGGGAATCCAACCCATTTAACCATTATGTTCCAACACTCCACATTAATGTTAAGTGAGATAGCATATGCCAATAGATTATCTGCCCATGGTACACTACAAAATTTACAATCCTTAAACCATAAAGGTTTTAGGCTAGCATATAGGTTGAAGGAATTATAACACCTTCATCATACTCAAGTTATCTTTTGGTACAAAATGATTTGGAATCCCAAATATCATCCCATGATCTGTTCCTAAGTATTATTTGTGAGTTTTACACATTTTTCACAAGTTCTCATAAAAGGTTACTTGAAACCAAGCATATAGGAGCCTTTTATATCAAAGGAATTCCTTAACAATATCCTTACATTGGATCTTTACTAGTAAAATCAATAGTAATAAACAATTTACTGAAGCCTGAATTTAAGGTCTTTCAACACTTCTTTGTGAAAAAGAAGCTGAGGAGGTATACACATGCCCGAGACTATTTTTACACATGCCCAAAGGTCTTTCACATTTTCCTAAAGGTATTTCTTACAATGGATTTTTCATTTTAAAAATACCAAGCTCCGTTAGGAGGTGACTATACGTACCCAAAATTATAGGGTATTGTACCGCCAGAACAATGTTACAAATGTTCCAATGATGATACAGGTCACCTCGCAAGGTGTTTGGATCCAGAGAATCTCACGAAGTATATGTTAGCATCCCAAATGCTTTATCTAAGTTCCTTGTGCTTTTTTTATTCCTCTGCCTTTCTTTTCTAAGCTTTTTGTCCTTTAGTGATGAAACCGCCACTCTGACAAGGTGGCGGTCCTGTAACCGCCCCCCTGCTCAGGGCGGTGGTCCTTCATGTGTTTTCCAGCACATTCTTTCGATCGCAACTTACGTAATTTTTTTATCTTTTCTCAACCACCTTAGCTCGTATTAATGTTTTATGTTCCATGGAATAGTGTTTCTTCATTGTTTAATGGTAAAAGAGTTCTAATAGAAATTACCTTTGGGTGAATGTGAAATCTATAAATAGCCATCTTTTTTTCAAGCAAAATGGCCCCTCAACTTCTCATTTCTATTATTAAGTCTCTCAATTTCTTTCTTAGAATTCATTTTGTTTTCATGTTTTGTATCCATGCTATTTTTTCCTATGCTGTTAGAAGCCATTCGATCTTCTTTCTTCAGTCTTGTTCATGGTTGTTCATACTAATTAGTTTAAAGCAGAGTAGTGTCATTTATAGATTGAATCCATTAGATTTATAGGTTGTGTTCTTCACAAAAGGTAGATTCTAGAATCTCTCGGTATACTTGTGTTGTATTCCCGCAATAAAACCCACTAGGAATTGCATACGCCAAGCTTTGTCACTTACGTTGTCCCTCTCCTACTCACATTTTATTCAGTCTATATCCAAATCTTTCATTGTTCAAAATACCTTTTTCTGTTGATGCTAGCATATACACACTCTTCTAGATTCATGTGAACACGAAGGAATGAGGAGATCACTCTGAGGGGAAAAAATCATACACCATTGGATTCTCCACTGTTCTGTAAATTGTAGGTTTTATTTGTCAAATTTCTACTTAAAACATATCAAATAGAGTAGTGAAATACTTCATTTCAGTTGAATTTCATTTTCAATATTTTCGGGGAAGCTGTGGGGATTGATAATTTCTCAAAAAATATGATTCATTCCTCAGTTCTGAGGTAGGATCGAGAGTCTTTCAATTAGATTAATAAGCTATCTAGTTATTTAGGATAAACTCATAACTGCACAGGAAAATATCTACACCGGGCTACCTTGCTTGTTTTAATTTTGTTATTAGATTAGTTGTCATTTTATGAATATATTAGATTAGTTGCTCTTTTAATTCTATTAAAATTCCATCAAAAATACAAAAATAGAGGAATATATATATGTTGTAGATATATCTTACATAATTAGTTTATTTTTCTTCAGTTATGTTTATATTGATCTTGTATGACAATCAAAGGACCTAGGGAGCCCAGGGAATACGTTTTTGAGCCAATCGTGCCTCAACTAAATATTGTTGCAGCAATAACTGGCATAAACCAAAATCTCAGAATTCAGGTCTTCCGAACAACAATAGACCTACAAGAAATCAGCACACAGTTAAGAGGATTAAACATAGAAGACAACAAAGAAAACACGTTCTGGTCAAACTAGCCAAATTATAGACTGCCTTGATAGATATCCGTATGACCATAGAAGGACCTGAAAGAGAGAGAACATTCGGTTGTGATCCACTAGTCCCATAGCCAGACGCAGGAGACCTCATTGATATAGACACTAGCTTATGTATCCAAGTTGCCATAACATCTGTTAGGTACTCCAAGAAAATCATACAACTTCTAGTGCTAAACATAGAGGCTAAAAAATTATACGATTATTGGATACTCAGAATAAGGGGTTGACTCTTCATATGACCATAGGAGGTCCACAGCAACCACAAATTTACGGTTGTGACCCACAGGTTCCGCAACCCAACGGGCCTACAAATCAATCAAATACTAACACCAGCTTGTGAACGTTGGTGTTTATGTCCTCTCCACTTCCACCAGACATTATCACACAATTATCATTATTAAACGTAGCAGCTAATCAAGCTAAAGATTTCTGGACTAGACCAGAGAATCGTCCATAAAACACCAAAAGATCCATTACACATTTAGCCATTCATTTTCATGACCTTATCAGGAGACATATATGAAGCATCCACAGGTCATCTTCCACACATCCCACAACCCATAGATTAGATCACGGCAAAGCTCGATATTGATTGGAGCCTTCAAGCAGCTATCCTCTCCAAACGATCTATCACGCCGGTTTAGATTAGGAGGGCCTTCTTTGCCTTGGATTCGCATATTCCATTATTACATGTTGAAGACATAAGATTACCTAACTAGTTTATTTACACCCCACGTGTATTCCATCCCTGCCGGCTGTCTTGGCATGACCTCAGTAGGTCAGGTGTAAGGAAGAGTTATTTGTAGATTCCCATGCTCACATGTCACTTTTCCATCATACAAAATTGGTGAACCCAATGTGAATCGAACATATACTCCTCTTTCTATTTTCATTTATTTCATCCACCTTCGCTCTTTCCATTATTTTGTGGGTATTCATATACCCCCCTGAATATTTCGGGATACGATGCATATGGCAGACCTCTCCTAGGTCTTGAAGAATACTACAATCAACTAAATAGACAACCATCACCCTTGCTCTCAGCATGGGGTGACAACTATTCAACTAACCAATTTTCAACATAAACTTCACCTCAAAGGACTAGATATAGTTCTTCTTTCCAAATAGAGGATTTGGATCAGCTCACTCAAATGCAACAACCAGATCCTTCAGGCTCAAACAACATGATGCTCACTGGAGAATCTGGTTCATTTCCTTGGGTGTTGCTTGGATCACAAATTAGTAAACAGTAAAATCCATATCCATTTTTTAGATGAAGAATACTTAGCACGTTATTCTAGGAGTGAACAACGCTCTCAAAATATGTACCCACCTATAGGAGTTTTGCAAAAATAACCTGAGGTCTCGTCCAAGCAAACACCCCCATTCCTCTACCTATAGGAAATGTCCTCAGTGAAAATTGGCAGGGCACCGATCAATTCATAGCAGGGTACCATATGCCTATACAACCTCAAGGTATAAAACAAACACCACTAAGGCACAATACCATGTCTTCACCAAACGAGGTCATCTCAACCTTAGTTGAGAAGGTTAGAGGGTTGGAACTTGCTCAAGAAAGTCAAAATCCACAGTTCATGCAAGTAGGAACTTCCAATCCTCCACATCATCCTAGCCAAGTAGACCTCCTCAAAAGAACAGGAACGTTGGGCATGCCTCCTCGGTATCCAAAACAAACGCCAACTAGAACTGTGTTTTCAAACGCCGCTTCAGTTGAGAGTATGATACCTCCCAACTTAGCACAAAACAACCCATTCCTAAGCAATGATCCTCCATAGTTAAACATGTATTCCAAATCACCACAGGGAGATATGTTCTCTTCTCCCAGCATGTTCGCTCAACCACAGGGATTTCCTCATGCCTCTACAAATACATATGCTACGCCATATCAACAACCCATTCCACCTCCACCCCCTCAGTAAGCACCATCAATGGTCGAAACCTATGTGATAGGGACTTATTTAGAATATTTGAAAGAAAATTTAGACGTCACTATATGAAGCGTCATGCTTCCAAGGCCTCTCCTTGATCTACCCAAGTACAAAGGGGAGGGAGACCCAAATGCACATATTAAGGCCTATGTTATAGCCATTCGAGAACTACTCCCGTGAGATGGAGTTGCTAAAATATTCCCCAAAAATTTAGAGGGTATCACCCTCGATTGGTATTATAGAATACCTGAAGCCTCAATAAATTCATTTAAACAACTCATTTCAGAATTCATTAAGGTGTTCGACATGAACAAATTGTTGAGAATAGGAATCAGATAATTCTTGCATATTAAACAAGAACACAATGAATCTGTTTCTCATTTCATCCAAAGATGGCGTGTAGTCCTCTATTCTTCAGCAAGCACTCCAAACATGGATCAAATGGAACTATGTGATTTATTCCTTCATTCTCTTATTTGAGAGATAAAGGAAGAAGTCCAGAAGTTCCCACTAAGAACTTATGATGAAGTTCTCGAGAGCACTCTTCGAATAGATCAAGCTACAATAGATAGCGGTCGTAAGACATATGGAACAAATGGGAGGTTAATCATCCCCAACCAAAATACTACAACTTATCCCACTACCACAAACGCCAATCAAGGACCTAAAATCCTTAACAAAAACCATGGAGTGACAACAGATGGAGTGACTGACCAAACTAAAAAATCAAACGTAGTAAATGCTCCACCAACAGTTAAAAATCAACAAAACAACAATTTTACCCCAACAATCAATGTGGTGGATTTTAATCATCCCCAACGAGAACAACAACAATAACATCAGATCTAGATGCAGGGTTCAATTCAACACTCAACTGGAAATCAAAACCAAAACCAAAACCAAAGACAACAAATGCAAAACTTTAATCTGAATAATCAACAGTTTAATCAGAGTTTTGGACCACAACACGTGCCAAACCAACAACCTAGGAGTTATAATCCCAAATCGTATTGTGGTTTCCACAAAATTTGAGGCCATGACACTAGGACTTGCCATAATTACAATAAGTTCATGCAACATTTTCCAGAAGAACAAAGACAACTCTTCATAGATATGTTCTTAACAGATTCTATGACACCTATGCCAAATACTTTCACAGGGGCAGTCTCCCCTCAAAACACACCTCTTAAGATCTTCAATGATCCACTTCCAAATCACAATAACAATAATAAATTAAATCCAAATGGGATGAAAAAAGGTTTAATGATAGGAAATAACGATCATGAAGCCTCAACTTCACTAAATCCACGTGTCACACCACAATTAGGAAATTAGCCACGAACCAAGATAACTGGTCTAATGGAGTTAGATATTGAGCTACATGTAGAAGCCATTACAAGAGCACAAGAATATTATTCTCAACCAAATCTAATATATCCACTATAGCCAGATAACATTCAACAAACGTTGGTAAAACTTGTGGGTGCTTATGATTTAATTAATGACTTAACAAAGACCTTCTCTCACATTTCCTTTTTGGACTTCTTGAAAAACTCTCCTACCCATAGGGCTGCTCTTTTAGAAGCACTGGGTCTAGGTCATTTAATTAACGTCACTCTACCTCCTGAAACACAATTAAACCACATAGACTTCAATATCCACCCTCCAATGCAGCCAGATAGGGATACCGAGTTTATATTCAACATAAACAAAATGCCAATAGATGATGAATTTACATGTAGAGGCGATCCAGCCTTGCATTTACAGGTATGGGTTTACAATTATTATGTTAAACGTGCAATGGTTGAAAATGGGGCAGAAGTTAACATTGTCTCCTTCTCTTTCCTTCAAAAGCTAGGATATGGAGAAACAAATTGTTCCACAACAAGAAATACGCTAAGAGGTTATGATAGCCTTAAACCTACTTCAATTGGAACTATAATATTACCAGTCACCTTAGGACCCAAGAAAATCCTCACCGAGTTTTATATCATCGATCGGGAAACCAACTATAATATAATCCTCGGTCGACCATGGATACATCGCATGAAAGCAATCCCTTCTAAGTTATTCCAGGAAATAAGATTCTTACACCTAGGAAAGATATTCGTAGCAAAAGGTGACCCAAAACCATTTGACATACACCTAACAGACCTAAAGAAAAGACCAGGCATTCACTCTGAGTTTGAACTCCCAACAAACCAACTTAATAAACCAATCGACTCAGAACCGGAAGAAAAATTAATACCTACAACAGAGCTAGAAATTACAAAACTAGTCAAGAGTATCCCAACCCGCAAGGATGAAGCTAACATTGTAGAAACAATGTCATTAGGAACTACTGCAAATATTGTCGAGTTACTGGAATAAAATCTACCAATTTTCCTACCATTTGATTCCACAGGTATGGCATGTACCCTAGCAGTTGGTGTAGACACCTAAAATTGGTTACCTAATTTAGTGTCCCCTGGGTTCGTTTATCCTCTCGGGTAACCTGGGGCACCTTTATATCACCACTTCTCCTGTAGGGTATTACTTAAATATTTGATTTAAACATCTATCCTAAGTTTATTATACCCCATTGTGTTTCATCCATGGATAATTAAATATTAACTATTTAATTGTATTTTTTTACTTGTATCTTAACCACTTATCTACCCCATATCAATTCCTAACCTCTCATATCAATTCTATCCTTCTATCCCCCCTATTTCTCCTCCCCCCAAACCGTGTAGTGGGATATTTCACGTATTTGAGTTAGAAGGATACACTTTCATCTTTCCAAATCATCATTTTTGGCCATTTTGGGATTCTATTCCCTGATCGGTGCCGACTGGTACTCGGTCGACGCCAATTTTTCGGAATGGCGCCGATTGTACCTCGGTATGTGCCGATTATAAATACAGAGCCAAAATTTAGTTCTGGTTAGAAAAAAGAGAACGACAGAGAGTTTTGAGCATCAAGCCTGAGCATCGTCTATCAAGCGAGAGTGAATTCTGTCTAGATCAATCCCTGAGAGGAATACTGTTACTCTGCTCCCACAACACCAACATTGTGAGGCTTCATTGATCTCTTGGTGACTCTGTTCCTGCATCTAGCTAAGGTGGAGCTTCGTAAGTATCCCTATAGCTCCTGAAGCTCCAATGGACATTGATGATCCAGCCTTCGTTGTCCATTTTGCACGCTTCCTGCAATTTTCCCCCAGTCAACACCGATTAAATCTAATCGACGCCAATTCACCCAATCGATGTCGATCAGTCTACAGATAGGTAAAAGAATTCAGGTAACAAAAATCCAGAATTTTTTTCACATTTTTCTATTTTCTATTGCTTTTTGTTTGCTATTTACATTCTTTCTGTCATTTTTTATTAGAAAATCTAGACATTTACTTACATCTTTTATGATGTATGCTTCTTTCTTTAATTGAAAACGTGGATTGACATCCGCCGAGGGAGCTTATCGCTTCCTGGACCCACTTTTTGGGCAATCCACCCAAATATCTTTTAACGTTGTCTTTTTCTGTCAAGTATCTATGTCTCGCAGGTTTCTCAGATCTACTTTACAGGATTGCTTGTGTGCGCCCGTCTTGTCTACATTAACTTTCTTTTCTATCTACATCTTTGGATCTTGTCTTATCTATCAGGTACTGATTTCATTTGAGTTTTTCAAGGTTTTTGTGTTTAGTTTGGTACATTAACTTGGACAGGTAATAAGTGCGGAAATTATTGATCTACATTCCGGTACACCCGGTGGGACCCGAACGAAAGTCCCCTATTAGTAAGTTCATCTCTTTTCTAGCGTAGAAATTTTTTTCTTTTTCTTCACTGATTTTCATCAGTTTTCCTTGAGCATTTCCTTTCTTCATTTTGGTCTTGTTTCTTTCATTTATAATTTGCAAAATAAAAATTATTTATTTATTGCATATTTAGATTCCCATTTCTACTTCTAAAATTAGTAGATCTTTAATTTTATTTCAAAGCTGCACTTTTTGATTTATCTATTGGTGCAAAATTGTCATTTCTTTAAAAGTTTCTAGTTTCTTAAATAGAAATATTTGTTCTACTATTTTCTGGATATATCTTTCTGGATTTGGTTGCGTGTTTGCTTAACCTTTTCTTATGAAGCACTTGTCTTGTTCAAGAGATTTTTCGAGGGGAAGAGCTCAACAATGCTCTTTTTGAAGTCCACGCACCTTGGAGAGCTAAATCTAGAGGTATTTCTCTTTTACGGTGTTTTCTCCTTTTTAAGAACTTAAAAGAACTTGTTTTTTTGTTTTCTGTCACACTCAAACATTTGGATTTTGGTGATTAAAAATAATTTAATCGCATTTGGGAAAGAACTTGTTTGACTTGTCTTCATGGAAATCAAACACTTAATTTTTAGTGCTTGAAAAGAACTTCTTCTTTGTCATTTCTGTTGTATGTTCTTCATCTAGTTTTCTAAATAGGTTGGAAAATTGATCAAAATTCGTAGTGACAATATTTGATTTTTATTTTTCACCCTTGCACACAAAACCAAAATCACTAGTATAAAGCATTTAAACAAAAATTCCTTCCCTGGCCTTGCTTACTTGGAAGTGACATACAAGAGGAAGAGCCTACGCGGTACTCAGGCCGCGCTATAAATTCATAGAAGTTCTGGTATATATTGACAAAGCACCCAACTCCCTTATCGCAGCGGTGTGTGAAGTGCGGGGGTAGGCCCCTAAACCAATCCATGTACCGTTCTTTTACTGAAGTGCCTTTGGGACTCCTCACCAAAACATTCCCCAAACCATCCTTAGTTTGGCTATCTGAGTAGTTCCTGTTCTAAAAAGCCTTCCCTAAATTTTTTTTCTTAAAAGCATGAAAACTTAAAAGAGATAATCACCCATGCTGCTTGGATTGTAGTTAGGTCAATCCTTTTTTTCTATATTTCTACATATTTATGATGGTCATCACCCAATCACAATCTAGAAAAATGGCTCAACTTGCCTCTTCTTCATCTGAGATCACCACTAATGTGGATGCTTCGGCACCCCTCAGGTCTTCCTTAGGACCACTGTTATTTGGTTCCCCATCTTTTTCATATAATCCTTTCTATCATCCTAAAGCGATCCCATCATGTCCAGCTTCCCCCAGTCTTTCAGAGGTATCATCTGCTTCTGATATAGAGTATGTTCCTCGTGGAGATCTTGAATTTTAGGCACTCCTTGATCGCAACCCGATAGCCCTTATGGATTATCTAGTGCATAAGTCTGTTCGAATATCTGATAGGGGACCACCAATCCAGAAGGTTTATGATTATTCTCATGAACCATCCCAGGCTTTTATAGAATAGTTAGCATGCTTTTTCTCGCCTCGAACCATGAAAGAGGGTGGCGCATCTATTCCTCCTTTTTCTCTTCAACCGACCATGTCGACTGGTTCTCAAATGATCTTGCCCATCCCTAGTGTTGTGGCTACCTTGGCTACTCCAGAACCTACTTTTGAGAGGCCCTCTTCTTTATCTATGATGAGTGCATCCGCACTCTAACAGTTTGTTGTTAATTCTTCTATGTCATCTATTGTGTCTCAGAGTCAGTACCTCTCTGTGAATCAGCCCCATTCTACAAGTCATTCGGTTCCTCTTTTCATCCTCCAGCTGGTCTTTCTTCCAATGCTCTAGCGATGGTGACCTTTACCCATCCTCTGGCATCGACACCCTTAATCACCAATCCGGCAGTCAAAATCCTCATTCAAAAATTTTTCCCCACCATATCCAATCAAATCAACACCCATATTCCTCAATCCATTCCAATTCAGTCGATAAGTATAGGAGCCCACCAATCACATGCTCCGTCTTTCATTCAACCATGTTTCTCTCAACCACTTTTCATCTCACAGCTTGTTTATACGCAGGCTCCTTCACAAGAAATACCTCACCAGGCGTCACCCAGAACACCTGGTTATTCCTCTTATCATCCTGTTAATTATCAGATGAATCCCCCGTTATCGCCTCAACAAAACCTACCATTTGCTTCTTATGCAGGACATACCAACATGCCCCCTCCTCAATCTAATGTCATCCAAATTCTTTCCAAGAAAATCACAGACTTAGAAGCCTCCACCAAAGGGGCTCGCCCTTCATACTCTTTTGAAGAAGTATGTAATGAACCGATTCATCCACTAGTGGCTTTTAAGCCTTATCCTCCCCAATGGGAACTTCCTAAGTTCTCAAAATTTCATAGCCGGGAGAATCCTCAACAACACCTGTGAGCATTCAACCACGCTTGCTACCTTATAGTCCAGGATCAGGAGCTTATGCTCCGTACTTTCCCTATGTCTCTAGAAGGGCCTGCTTTAGACTGGTACAATAACATTCCTCAACACTCCCTGTTTTCTTTCTCTCAATTATCTCAGATGTGTGTTGAAAATTTCTCAATAAATATCACACATAAGATCTCGATTACAGATCGTTATAACATTCATCAATTCAATGATGAGTCTATTACAGACTTTGTCACTCGTTGGAGAGGTATAATAAATCAATTGTCTTTCTCCCTCCCTCAATCTCAATAGATTGAGTTGTTTACTCAATCTTGTGCTAATAATATTTCTTCCACTTTAAGGATTCAAACCTTTCATACATTTGAAGAATCCTTTACGATGGCACGCAAACTTGTGTCTCGTGCCGTTGAACAAGGGAAGTTAAAACTTCGCTCTAAATCTAAACCATATTTTTCTCGGTTTACAAAATCAAACCCTTTTGCTTCTAAGAAAGACAAGAATCAAGGGTCCACCAATGCTATTGTATAAAAAAAATCACGAGCTAATAACACTTCTAATCAAACACCATGGAGAGACTATTCATCTTCTCGAAAAGGACCCTCTTTATCTTGATATTTTACTTCATTGGGGGAATCATATGCTTCTATCTTAGAAAAAATGTTGGAAGTTCACATGATCGAACTTCCACCTATTAGAAATTTTGATCAGAGACAAGAACAACCATTCTGGTATATGGAAAATGACTTCTATCATTAGCATAGAAGCAAAGGCCACAACATTGAATGATGTCATACCTTCAAAAATATTGTCCAAAAATTCATTGATAAAGGCGAGCTTATTCTGGATAACCCAAATGCTCCCCCAAATCAGGCACTTGATGTCTTTAAACAACCTTTTCCCAATCATTCCCTGAATAATGACGCTTTAGGGTCTCAAAAACCAAATACTCATACTATCAGCTTCATTTCTACTAAAGAATCTTCTTCTAAACCTGAGCCATCTACGAACATGCCAACCGAATCAAAACTTCCTCCCGCTCTGTTAATCTTTGAGATTCCACCATCTTTGGACAATCCATATTTGAATATTCCTCCATTGTTAGAGATGGATTCATCTCTCTCTGCCTCTTTATCTGATCTTCCATCCATGCCATAGACAGTGTCATCCTCATCTGTCTCGTCATCAGACATTCTTTCGATGCTTGAGGCATTTACATCCCTTCAAGTTTCCACTACGAATACATCTACTTCTGTTGCTCCCATTTTCTCCACGACTATGCCATTGGTAAACATACCTATAATCGTACCAACTTCTCTACCGACGGAAGCATTTTCAATTTTGAATCTTCCCATTTCCTTTCCTACAGTAGTTGTACCCACAATTGCTATACATGAAGTATCTTCCTCACAAGGAACTGCTTCTTCATCATCCACTTCTTCCATCACCGATGTTGCCTTGCCTATTAAGGAAAAATCTACAGAAATAGCACCGGCACCGACACTTTCAGTTCCTGAACTTAGACCAAGACAAATGAAGTCTAACATTACATCATCAGTACCTCCTCATCTGCTTCTCCTGAAAAGGTTACAATCACCTTATGCGGTCGAAGTTGTCACCATCCCTGAAAAAGGAAAACCAATATTTCAGACTATTAAGACTCTTGGTGCTTTCCCTCAAAAATATCTCTCCATGCCTCATAAAAGATTAGATTTATCCACTGAGAGGGCATCTTCTTCTACAAAACCATCTTCACCGATGCCTTGTAAAGTGGATTTACCCACTAAAAATATGTCACCTCTTTTATCAGAACCATCATCTTCATCACCAAAAGCCAAGGCACCCTTTTTTCCTTCTATCAGACCTATTTTAGGAGCTCCTCCCTCAACTAAATCAGTCTTATCTAAATCGTCATCTGTTTCGACCAAGAATCCTTCTTCATCTCTGAAGACCACAACGCTTGTCACATCTTCGTCATCTTTAAAATCTATCTTAGGAGCTCCTCCTCCACCGAAATCAATCTTGCCTCACTTACTTCCATCTCAAGCACCCAAGGTTGCTTTTCCCAATTTCCAGAAAAGCAAAATGATCCCTAAAATGATTGTCAAACTAGATATGAAGATTCTTTTACCTTGGCAGTCTGTTAAGGCAAAAGAGGCACCTTTGTCATCTTTGTCCTCATCTTTGTCTACTGGATTTTATACTGAAACTCTTCACCAACTAATCCAATCTACATATATATCTCTTCCCCTGATCAAACCCTATAATCCTAAAGGAGTAAAACCTTCTTGGTTCAACTCTGATTTGATTTGCGCTTACCACCACACTGTAGGTCATGACACTGAGGGATGTAAAGCCCTTCAATCTGTCGTTAACAGCCTCTTGGAAGAAAGTGATCTTCTGCTGGAAGAGGAGGAGGAACAAGTATCTCCTGTTATCTCAACTACATCTGAGCCTAAACAGTCTACCTAGACCTCTAATTCTATTAATTCCACACCGGATGATCTTCCACCTTCTCAAATCAACACAATTCATATCACAACTAGAGCACAACCGTATGATAATCCATCATCATCTACAACATCTCGACCACGGGTTGTCATTTCTACGGCCCGTGAAGGAGTTCCTCCTTCCTCATCAGCCCCGAGACCTCGGGTCTCTATTCGTGCTTCACCTCAGGCTCAGATTCCTGTGTTAGTTGAGGAGAGTTTTATGAAACAACTCACCCATGCTCTAGTTAAAATGTCTCTTTTTGACCTCATTCAATCATCTCCACAGTATCGCCAGGCTCTAATTGATAATCTGCGTCATATCGCAGTGAATTCAGATGAGCCCCAACCTTTCAAGATGGTTTTTGGATTGAATAGACTGTCAACCGACATTTCCTTCGAGGATTTTGAAATCCCTCCCCTTTCTTCTGAGGATTTAGAGGTTCCCCTCTTTATCATAGTTCAAATCAACAACACTATGTTAAAATGCACTATGATCGACAGTGGTGCTGCACTCAATGTCATTTCCTCCAACACATTCAAGCAACTTAAGTTACCAAAGAACGTAGTGTCACCACCACCTTTCGCCCTTCGATTATTTAATGTCAGCTAGCAGTTACTTTAGGAACTATGGTCCTGGCCATTGGGGTAGGTAAGAAACTACTTCATGATCTTTTTACATTGTTAAAGGGAAATTCAACTACAATATGATCCTCGGACGCTCCTGGATTTGTATAATGCGTTGCGTCCCATCAACCCTCCATCGATGCTTAAAATATCAGTATGAGGGAAAAATCTATACTCATCCAGGAGATCCTTTCCCTTCCACACAATGTGACATGACCACAGGGTCTGCCCCTCCAAAGGAGAATGATTGCTCTCTTGACAAGGCTTCATCCTCTTCCATACCTGTAGCAAAACTACCAGATTTACAAAATTTGGAAGAAACGTTGCAGCATTTTTTGCTAGGGGAGCTTCCTCTTCTCTCTTTTGACACCCATCTCAAACCTAATGAGTATGGTAGACCAGAAAAACAACCTGAATATCAACCAGGTCTTGGTCACATCGTCACCATTGGTCTAACCAATCAATAAACTAACTTCATCTACGGTGGTCTTAATACACCTCATTATCATCTGGATTCTCTCCCTAGGGTCAAACCATATTCAGTAGGGTTTGATTGTCTACAGAATCCTAAGTTCGCAAAAACTTATCTATATCAATGCACATGGAAGGGATTTGGTCTGGGAAAGTATGAACAAGGTGGGTATGACCTTAGGTCCATTAAAACTCTTAAACCACATCAAAAATTTGGTTTAGGGTTTAAACCTCTCTCAAAAGCCACCATCACCATTCTTGATGAGCCTCGTTCCATTGAGGAACCATCTTCTCCCGTCAGGTTAGAAGCATCACTGTATGTGGATGACACTATTTCCATCCCACCTAACTTTTTCTTTTAGTCAATACCATTTCCTTAGGTCCGCTAACCTATAAAACTAATGGAAAATCCACTTCCAAACCATTAGTCATTCCTAAAATAGTTGGAGATGACTCTCCCACTATCAACACTATCCACTATGCGGATGATGATTCTGTCCTCACTTATCTGGGGGCAGAGGATTCTTATCTTCCTAAAGCCATTCTTTCTGATACGTCTACGCTTCTCAACAAATCCACTGTCGACCTTAATATAGGGACTTCTAAAGACCCTCGCATCATTAAAGTCATCCAATCTCTTAATCCACAGGAATTAGGAGACTTCACAACCTTTCTTTCTAACCATCACCAAGCTTTTTCTTGGTCATATGAAGATATGTCAGGACTTGATCCTAATATCATGGTCCACAATATCGTTACTCTTTCAGACATCAAACCGGTTAAATAAAAATTACGTAAAATGCAACCTCGTGTAGCCCTTCTTATTAAAGAAGAGTTACAGCGCTTGCTTTCTGTTAACTTCATCCAACCCATCGACTATCCACAATGGGTTTCAAATGTAGTACCAGTAACCAAAGCTACTGGGAAAATTCAAATTTGCACGGACTTCTAGGATCTTAATCTCACTTGTCCGAAAGATGATTTTCCTCTACCTAATATCGACCAACTCATGGATTTAACTGCAGGTCACAAGATTTTTTCTCTTATGGATGGTTTCTCTAGATATAATCAAATTCTCATCACACCAGAGGACCATCACAAGAATTCCTTCATAACTCCTTGGGGGTATTTTTGTTATCATGTCATGCCCTTCAGTCTTAAGAACACAGGAGCCACTTATCAACGTGTAATGACCTACATCTTCCATGATCTCTTACACAAAACTATGGAAGATTACATCCATGACCTCCTCGGAAAGTCCAAACACCGTCAGGATCACCTTTTCATTCTTACACCTCTCTTTGAGAGGCTCATTCATTTTTGTCTTTTCCTAAATCCATCTAAATGCGTGTTTGGCATTCTCACTGGTAAACTCTTAGGATTTATCATTTCTATTAGGGGCATTGAAGTTGATCCCGCAATAATAAAGGCTATCCTCGGGATGCCTCCCCCTTCCAACTTAAAGCAGCTCCGTGGTCATCAAGGATGCCTTCAATCAGTGCGTTGTTTTATTTGGAAACTATCAGACCGTTGTTAACCCTTTCATCATCTCCTCCGTAAGAATGTTCATTATAAATGGGATGAGAATTGCCAAAAGGCCTTTGATGATCTCAAAGCTTATCTTCTTTCTCCACTTGTGTTTACACCTCCATGCAAGGGGGATCCATTCTATCTTTATATTTCTGTGACTTATCATGCTCTTGGAGCCATGATCTTGCATCGGGATGCTAACGATAAAGAACAAGCCATCTATTATATCAGTTGCACTCTTCATGAGTATGAAACATGCTATTCCGAAGCTGAAAAACTATGTTGTGCTCTCTTCTTCATGACTTCTAAACTTTGTCACTACCTCCTTAACCACAAAAATTATATTGTTACAAGTGTCAAACCACTCAAGACAATGCATGCGAAACCTTATCACAATGATCGTATCACTCGTTGGCTCATGCTCATGAAAAAATTTGATCTTGAGTTCATCTCACAAAAATCTATCAAGGGTCAGGTCATTGCAAATCAATTAGCTGATACTCCTCTTCCAGACACTCAAGTCCCCCTTGCTCAATTCCCATATGAGTACATCCAACAAATCGATTTTGGTCTATCTCAATTTAAAGTAAAACTCTTCTTTGATGGGTCTAAATGTCAGCAAGGGGGAGGTACAGGTTTCATCATGATTCCTCCTTAGGGTGCACCTATCCCTGTCGCACACAAACTTAACTTTGAATGTACCAATAATGTGGCTGAATACGAAGCTCTTATTTTAGGTCTTCAAAATGCCATTAATCTTGGCACTCACCATATTGACATCTTCAGTGATTTTGAGCTAATCATTAATCAAGTCACTGGTGTCTATCAGCGCAAAAATGATATCCTTAAAAAATATCATGATATTGTTCTCTTTCAACTTCAATCTTTTCATAAATTTACTATCCAAGATATTCCTTACACTGCAAATTGATTCGCAGATATGATGGCTTCTTTAGCCTCACTTATTCCACCTTCTACCAAAGACTCACGACTTTATGGGTTTTTCAGCATGTAGAACAACCATCTCATCTCAGGAAGTCGACTTCAATCAACGCCATCACAAACAACACTCAAGATGAGTGGTATCAACACATTTTTTTAATTATCTATCCCCTTCAGTGCTTCCTCCATATCTAACTTCCAATTTTAGAAGATCTTTTATCCTACGTGCTAATCACTTACTATCCTGAGCGGAATCCTCTGCAAACGTGGTTTTGATGGTATTTTTCTTTGGTGCCTCAAAACCCCTGAATCATCTAAAGCCATCTAGGAAGTCCATGATAGTATATGTGGTGGACATTTTAGTGGCTTGGCCGTAGCTAAATGCATCTTACGTTTAGGTTACTATTGGCCTTCACTTAATCAAGACTGTTGCGAATACACTAAGAAATGTGTTAAGTGTCAACAACATTTCAATCTTACACATATCCCTAGTCAGGATTTGCAACCTGCAGTGGATTTGTGGCCCTTTTCACAATGGGGTCTTGATCTCATCGGTCTCATCAATCCCCGCTCTTCATAGTGTCATCACTCTATCATTATTGCCATAGAATACTTCACTAAGTGGGTGGAAGCTATTCCTCTTTCATAAACCGAAGCTAAACCCATTGTTGATTTTGTCTATCAACACATCATTTGTCGCTTTGGTGTCCCACACAAACTCATCACAGACAATGGTAAGTCTTTCAAAAACATCAATTTACAGAACCTTTGTGAAGCTTTCAATATCAAACTCAAATTTTATTCTCCATATTATCCCCAAGCTAATGGCCAAGCTAAGGCTTCTAATAAAACTTTGTGTAATATCCTCGCAAAGGTAACTAGTCGAGCTGGTAGGGATTGGCATTTACATATCCCTTTTGCTCTCT
The DNA here is from genome assembly GCA_019776745.2 of Taxus chinensis. Classification (NCBI taxonomy): domain Eukaryota; kingdom Viridiplantae; phylum Streptophyta; class Pinopsida; order Cupressales; family Taxaceae; genus Taxus; species Taxus chinensis. The sequence continues at coordinate 831,403,382 of CM034146.1, forward strand.
GGGCTTATCGGACTAGCATTTGTACTCCTACTAATGCTACTCCCTTCTCTCTCATCTATGGGTCTAAGGCTGTCCTTCCTTTGGAAGTTCAGATTCCATCTCTTCGTGTCTCTCTCAAATAATTTGTCTTTGATGAGGACTATCATCAAAATCATCTAGCGCAGCTTGAGTTGCTAGATGAGCGGCGTCTTAATGCTCTTGAGCATCATCAAGTCTATCTTGAGTGTTTCAAACATGCTTATACCAAGCACTTGCAGCACCGTGACTTCAAAGTTGGTGATCTTGTTCTTAAAGAAAACCAAAATCTCACTACACTAGAACGGAGTTAGCGTGGTAAGTTTGCTCCTAACTGGATGGGTCCGTATGTTGTCACTCATAAATATGGGTCTAGGGCTTATTGCCTATCTTCCACAGATGGTGTACCTGAAATGGAACCTCTTAATGCCTTGCATATGAGGCCCTTCTATTGTTAACATCTATCTTACATGATTTTAGTCACACAACAAAATTTTTATCCATCTGCAACCAGTCATGCATTTCGTAGTGATTCAAAACTATGTGGTTCTCTGCGTTATGTCTGTTATACCTTGAATATGAGTACCGCGGCTCTACTCATGGCATTTTCCTTATGTATTTGTTCCTTCTCATGGTAGGAATTCCCTAACCACTACTTCATCCGCCCTAGGTGTTCATCTTGATCAAAACAACTTTGGGGCATGAATACGTGCTTATATACATTTCCTTCCCCTCTATCTAATTTATCTAGTCTAAACTCAGCTTCTTCCAAAGCTAAAAAAAAGAGAGATATTATCCTAGTCCTAAAGGATAGAATGATCCCTCGAAGGACAGCTATTTGTGCCTTATCAAATAAAATAAAAAATATAGCCCATTCCTTGAAGCATGGATATCATCAAAATCAAAACACATATCGCTCCATTGAAGGAAGGTTGTTTGTTTTATCGCATTTTCAGCCTTTACAGTAACAAACTCCCTCTATTTGCTAGTTTGTTCACTTTTTAGCATCTCTGAAAGACTTCCCGTATTGATCAATCTTTCTATATCTAGCAAACTTCCCACATCAATTAGTTTGCTTTTCTAAAAAAAATGAAGCTATGACATGAGACCTTTTTTGATCATATAGAGATCCTATTTTCCCCATATGGGCACGTATTTGATCTTTCATATGTTTTGACAAGATGTATACTAATCTCTTGTCCTTATCTATCTCCTCGATCTGGTCTGTGCCTAACTAGTGTCGGGTTTATTTTAACCTCATCTATGGCCTGGTGTGCATCGTCTTTTGGTTTTCTATCAAGGTCTCTATTTATGGTTGGTTAGGGGCCTAACTTATCATTCTTTTTCCTATCTAGGTATAGTGCTTTTTATTTCTAAACAAAGATAATATCATTTCATCACTTTCTTTCACAAGGAACATTTCCCATGTTTATTTGTTTTTCATCCTGTTAAATTGACATTTAACATGTTAATTTAGTCAAATCTATCATCTATCTATGCTCATCTTATCTACTTCATCTAAAACACATCAAAGCATGTATTAAAAACACATGTGAATCCATCTATCTATCTCATTTGAATTGAATTAACATCTTGAACATGTTTATTTTATCAATATATAAATCACATCAAATCACATCACATCTATCCATCTATCCTCTATAAGCATGTATCTATGTCCATAAAAATTAAACTGCATCTATCTATAGCTATCAAAATTAAATGCATCAGTACAATCACATAACAAAAAATGATGAATATATATACATGAATGTCTGTACAAAATAATGGATGGCTTCCAATCAATCCATCTATATCATACATAAAAAAAAAGCCTTCAAATCGAGGCTACATTAGTATATCAATACACGAATAACATATCTATATGGTGAAGTCAGACAGGTGAAAGACACTATCTCCTCCACCGCCCTTTGGTCCAGGTTGTCTCTCCTGGCCACCTCCTATCGAGGTAGAAGCTCCTGCTACTGGGGCCTTGCCGCCATCTTGATCTCTCCTGGTGCTCGCACACTCTGATGCACAACTAGCTGCGGCTATCACTGATCTCCTCCTTGCACTGTAACAAGGCACATCATGGGCATGCTATGCCAAGGCATCCTCATAGTATCTCACCTCAGCAAGGAGAGACTGATAGGTGCTCAAACTCACCATACTAGGTGCTCGTAATGGTGTTGCTATTGTTGGTGGTGGCCCTCCTACTGCTGCACCCTCTACCCTAGACTCTGAGGTGGTGCCTATATCACCGTATTTTCCCCTGAGGGCCTCTCTTTGCCTATGGTAGCGATCTATCTACTGTATCGCTATATCCTGCTCCTGACGTGTGGTATCTCTCTCCAATATCAGTGCATCCCTCTCCTCCGTCAGACCTCTAATCTCTTTGAGGGTAGCCAGGTGTGCATGTGTCAGGGTAGCACGCTCTCCCTCCAGTCTCTCCAGCACTGCAGCTATGTCCTCCTCATCTGCACCTATGGATGCTGGGAGGTGTTTTGGTAGCTCTATGGAGTATCATGCCACATAGCCATCATTTACTCCTATGTCATCATCACTATCTATGGGAGGTGGGACGTCCCTCAATGGATCTGCCAGGATCAAAATGGGCAGGTCAGTCTCTCTTCTGTCCCGCTTATATGGCATATATTTGGTTGGGACCGTCTATACTAAACCAAACTACCTCAGCACTCGTAGAAACGGGACGTGCTCCTAGATATCTGGCCTACGGCCCCTGACCACCCTGTTCCGTCGCAGCTCCACCAGGTGAGCATCCTGACGGGCCCATGTCGGGTAGACCTGATATGGTTTCCATATAACCTTCTCTAGTGTCAGAGTCCTAAATCACTCAGTATACCACTCTGCAGATCTCCATGTATCTCCCAGGGCCATGTTTGCCCGCCATCTCCAGAATCCATAATCGAGGGCCCCCTCTAATACTGGCATCCATGGAAGCCCTGATGGCCTAATCACTACTATATGGTCATAGGCCCAGTAATGGAGCACAAATCTAACATCAATACCTGTCTGCCTACCTGTGGTTTACATCCACATCTCATGATATATCTGTGCTACTAAGGCATCTGCAAACGTGAACACCTTCTTGAACTCCACGATGTCACAAACATAGTCTAGTAAAAGCAGTGGAAATCTCTCACCTCCTGAATCTGGTAGAGAAAAATAGGAGATCACCATCTGAATCAGTGTTATCCATCTGCTCTTGGCATCATCATGTCTATAATGTGAGGCTATCCTCACCACCCCGGATACTATCTCTGAATCATCTGCCCTATCTCCATACAATCGTTCTAGGGCCCTCTGCTATTGCTCTCGTGGAGTGGTCTGTATCGGGTCCCCGGTAATCGGCAGCCTGAACATCCTATAGATATCCTCATGGGTGATGGTCATCTCACCCATCCTGAACCAGAATGTGCATGTCCTGTTGTCCCATCGTTGTATCAATGATTGCATCAACTCTACGTCTCGAGGCACCCATCGGTAGTAGCAAAAGCCCCTGAGCCTGGCTAGCTCCATGTGATGCCAATCGACATCTGTCACATCAGGAAGAATAGTCTCCAGAAGCTCAGGAATAACGTCCTGCATATGTAAAGCCTCTCATGCCTGCATCCATGACATCAAGAATAGTGTTAGCTTCTCATTTATTCAAATCAAAGCATCAAAAACACATTTCTCTACTTTCTACATTTAATCAACCCAATCGGCACTGATTAAGTTCAATTGATGTCAATCTAACTTAGTCGACATCGATCAGAATTCCAAACGGTGCCGATTAAACCTAATCAGCGTCGATTTTTCTAATCGACGCCGATTGGGAGGCCGAGTGTCCAAAACACTCTGGTCTCTCACTTATCCAATTTTTTTCTAAAAACTAACATCCTAGTATGCTATTTGATGATAAACATATACACAAGGCTCAGGTAGATCCACTTACTCTAGGTCGTGTCCTCTTCCGCTTCTGATTGCTCCTAGAGGCTTCCATGTTGCTCAAAATCAATTTTTGACTCTTTCTAAATCAATCGTCATGGTGTAAATAAATTGTTAACATTTCCCTTTCCCATACTTATATGGTTGTGGTACGGTCGGCACCGATTTTTCTGGTCGGCGCGGATTGGTTTAGTCAATGTCGATTTTTCTTGGTTGACGTTGATTGAGGCCAATCGTCACCGATTGGTTACATTATTGGCTTCTCACATCACATTCTTCCAACGGGAAGGTCTCCTCATCTTTTTTGCCAAAGTGTTGATTCTTGGCTTGTTTATCTGATCATTATTATCACCTAGTTTTTGTATTTTGGCACATATTTTTGATATTATTACCCATTTCAAGTTTGTTCCCTACACATGGGTCACTTACATTTGTGGCAGCTCAAAGATAACGGGTCTGTAGGCATTAACGTCGTCTGATTCGCAGACCGTTTGGTTGTCCCTACTTATGTGTCACTCTTTAGTTGCTACTATCTTGCAGCCCTCCTTCCACTCACGAGTCTGTAGGTACTAACATTATCTCATATGAAGACCGTCTAGTCTATCCTACTAAGGTGAGGTCCTTAGGTTGCTACCTTTTTTTATTGTTTTCATGTGTCATCAATAATCAGATTCACTCCATATCTCTAGCTGGGGCATCCTGCGTTCTCATCTACCTTTTTCAAACTTGGGATCGGTTGTTCTTTTGGGATTCATCCCATCCCTAGTTTGAGGGGGATCACATCATCATTGTTCTTCATTTCTTCCAACTCCTTGTTTTGTCTTGCAACTTTTCTTATCGCAAGTTACTCAAAAAAAGGGGCAAAATGTAGACACCTAAAATTTGTTACCCAATTTAGTGTCCTCTGGGTTCGTTTATCCTCTCGGGTAACTTGGGTCACCATTATATCACCACTTCTCCCATAGGGTGTTACTTAAATATTTTATTTAAACATCTATCCTAATTTTATTATACCCCATTGTGTTTCATCCATGGATAATTAAATATTAACTATTTAATTGTATTTTTTACATGTATCTTAACCACTTATCTACCCCATATCAATTCTATCCATCTATCCCCCCTATTTCTCCTCCCCCCAAAATGTGCAATGGGATATTTCCTATATTTGAGTTAGAAGGATACACTTTCATCTTTCCAAATCATCATTTTTGGCCATTTTGGGATTCTGTTCCCTAATTAGCGCCGATTGGTACTCGGTCAATGCTGATTTTTTGGAACAGAACCGATTGTACCTCAGTCAGTGCCAATTATAAATACAGGGCCAGAATTTAGTTCTGGTTAGAAAAAAGAGAATGATAGAGATTTTTGAGCATCAAGCCTGAGCACCGTCTATCTAGCGAGAGTGAATTCTGTCCAGATCAATCCCTGAGAGGAATAACATTACTCTGCTCCCACAACATCGACATCGTGAGGCTTCATCAATCTCTTGGTGACTTTGTTCCTACATCTAGCTAAGGTGGAGCTTCGTTAGTATCCCTACAACTCCTACAGCTCTAGCGGACATTGATGATCCAACCTTCGTTATCTATTTCTCAAGCTTCCTGCAATTTTCCCCCAGTCGACGCAGACTGAGCCCAGTTGACACCGATCAAGTCTAATCGATGCCAATTCACTCAATCGATGCCGATCAACCTATAGATAGGTAAAGGAATTCAGGTAATACAAATCCAACATTGTTTTCATAGTTTCCTGTTTTCTATTGCTTTCTGTTTATTGTTTACATTCTTTCTATCATTTTTAATCAGAAATCTAGACATTTACTTACATATTTTATCATGTATGCTTCTTTCTTTAATTGAAAACGTGGACTTACATCCGCCAAGGGAGCTTATCGCTTCCCGGGCCCTCTTTTTGGGCAGTCCACCGAAATATATTTTAACATTTTCTTTTTCTGTCAAGTATCTGTGTCTCGTAGGTTTCTCAGATCTACTTTATAGGATTGCTTGTGTGTACCCATCTTGTCTACATCGGATTTCTTTTCTATCTACATCTTCGTATCTTGTCTTATCTATCAGGTATTGATTTCATTTGAGTTTTTGAAGCTTTTTGTGTTTAGTTTGGTACATTAACTTAGACATGGAAATTCTTCATCTACAGTTGGTTCTCTTCTAGCAGAGGAATTTTTCATTGTAGAAGTAACCGAAATAGAAGAAACAAACGTAAAGAATGTCCCAGCATCCATCTTTCCTAGTAAATATTGGACTCTCCACTTTGATGGAGCTAGATGTCACTATGGAGCCGGGGTAGGTGTGATATTTACTTCCCCTGAGGGAAAGATCCTACCTTTTGCTTTTAAGTTGAACTTTGAATGTACAAAAAATGGCCCTGAGTACGAAGCCCTCCTCCTTGGCCTCATCATAGCTAAAAGGATTGATATTAATGACATCAGAGTGTTAGGAGACTCGTAATTAGTTGCAAACTAAGTCTCTGAAGTATATGAGACTAGAGCTGAGCACTTACAGCTCTATAAAATAGTGGTATTAGATCTAAGCAAAGGATTCAACTTCATATCCATTGAGTCAATCACACGAGAACAAAACCTTCTCGCAGATTCAATAGCAACCTCAGCTTCGTGTTTTACCCCAAGTAATGAGTTGGAAGATACAAGTTTCAAGGTATTACTTCGTACTAAACCATTGGTAAACAAAATATCAATGAACCCTCTTCTAACACATACAACTGATAATGAATCTCCTATCTTACTTCATGTTGATAGTGATAAACTCACTCTCGAATATCTAAATGCCTATGTAGAGCTACACCTTGCTCACCCTATAGTTGATCTTTCCCAAATACCACACTCCTCTTCCTACTTTAGAAATCCCATGGTAGAGTCTCCTCCACAGAAGGATCTCGATATCTATGAGATAGAAAACAAAGAAAGCTTGGAACTACCTCCAGCCCCACCTGAATTTGAAGAAGATAACACTTCTTTGATAGAAGAAACCATTGACATAAAAATTGGAATGGAGGAATAACCAAGAATTTTGAAGTTAGGATCCTCGCTAACTCTGGAGGAAATAGAAATACACACCCAAATCCTCAAAAAACATCAAAAGGCTTTTACATTTAATTATAAAGAAATGATAGCTATCACACAACAAGTTGCGGTACATAATCTCGTCACTAAACTAGATGCGAAGCCAATTAAACAAAAGTCAATACCAATGAGGCCAAAAGTGGCTCTCATGGTAAAAGAGGAAGTAATAAAACTTCTCCAAGTAGGATTCATCAAACCCATTGACTATTCACAATGGGTATCTAATATCATTCCCATCCTCAAAAAGAATGGGAAGATACGCATTTGTATAGACTTTCAGGATATTAACAAAGCTTTTCCCAAAGATGAGTTCCCATTACCATCCATTGACGTTATTTTTGATGCAACAACTGGATTTGAACTGTTGTCCCTCATGGATGGGTTCTTAAGGTACAATAAGATTAAAATATCTAAACAAGATCAAGCCAAAACCACATTTATAACTCCCTGGGGAACTTATTGTTATGTTGTCATGCCATTTGGTCTTAAGAACACCAGCGCTACGTATCAACGAGAAATGACTTATATATTCCACGATCTTATCCATAAAATTGTGGAATCATATGTGGATGACTTGTTAGCCAAGGCCAAAAAATGTTGTGATCATCCAGAGGTGCTCCGTATAATCCTCTCACAACTAATTGAGTATGGTGGCACATTAAACCTAGAGAAGTGCATGTTTGGTGTAACAGGAGGAAAACTTTTAGGATAAATTATATCTTCATGAGGAATTTATGTTGATCTAGCCAAACTATAGGCTATTCTCAAAGTGATCCCACCTTCGGATGATTCTGGAATCAGGTCATTTCTCAGGAAACTTGGTGTAATCTTAAGGTTCATCCCAGATTTAAGCTTTGTCATTCATCCAACAACAATCTACTCAAGAAAGATTATAGCGTTGATTGGACTAAATATTACAATGAGGCCTTTGAAGCAGTTAATTGCTTCTTGTTGTCACCACCCACGCTAATTCCTCCCAAGCCAGACCGTCCTCTAATCCTGTACTCATGAGCCACTCATGTCTCGCTGGCCTACATGCTGGCTCAAGAAGATGATAACAAATGAGAACGCGCGATCTATTTCATTAGCCGAACGTTGCTCGATTATGAAACACGTTACACACAGGCTGAGAGAGAATGCCTTGCCATAATTTTTGCAACAAAACGTTTGAGACATTACATGTTAAATAAGGAAACAAGTGTCATTATAAAGATAGACCATTTACGAACATTTCTCACACAAGGATCTTTATCTAAAAAATATGGTCTTTTCATAACCCTAATGGGAGAATTTGAGTTAATATTCATAAACCAAAATTTTGTTAAAGGAAAAATAATTACAAACTGGTTAGCTGACAATACATTAGATGGGGGTGAGCTGGTAGATCTAGACTTTCCTGATGAGTGCATATACTTTGTCAAAGTCAGACCCCCCATTTCTACATTCCCTAGTATATTGATATCATCAATTTTATCATGGACCATACATACCTAGAAAGTTCCACGTCACAACAAAGAAGGTGGTTATGCATTATTGCCGCTAAATATGTTGTTTTAGACCAAGTGCTCTATCACAGAGCCTTTGATGGCATGCTTCTAAGATGCATCGACATAGAAGAATCCAAGAGGATTCTTCATGAATCCCACAGTGGGATATGTGGGGGCCACTTTGGTGGTCATGCCACCACTCGCAAAATACATCAAATGGGATATTTTTGGCCCACTCTCAAACATGACGCAATGTAATTTGTACATAAGTGCCACAAATGTTAAGAATTCTCTCACGAGATTCACATGCGAGCGTAATACCTACAACCAATAGCAACTCCGTGTACCTTCTCCACGTGGGGTCTAGACTTGATAGTGAAATTCTCTCCCTCATCAACCGATGGCCATAATTTTATAATCATAGCCACGGAATATTTTACCAAATCGGTGGAGGCCATGCCTCTCACCACCGTACTAGGTTCAGTGATTGCCAAATTCATTCCAAACCAAATTATCTGTAGGTATAGTGTCCCACAAGTCATTATCTCAATAATGGCACATCCTTTAAGAATGAAAAGGTTCGTGAGCTATTTAACAAGTTCAAGATAAACCATCACAAGGACTCTCTTTACTACCCTCAAGCCAATGGGCAGGCTGAAGTGACAAACAAAATGTTGAAAGCTATTCCCCTCAAAATAGTCAAGGAGAATAAATGAGATTGGCATTTAAAACTATATCCAGCCTTGTGGGCCCACCAAACCTTAATAAGAACACCAACAGGAGCAGCTCCTTTTTCACTAGTATTCAAGGCAAAAGCAGTTCTCCCACTTGAGGTTGAAATACCCAGTCTCTGTATCTCACTACAAGGGATTCTGGACAAAGAAGATTATAGGGAGGCATGCCTCTCCCAATTAGAAATCCTAGACAAGGCTAGGTTAAACACCAAACAACGGCATAGAGCCTATACTGACTGAATGTGCCGGAAGTATAACAAAAAGGTCTATGAGCAAGAAATATATGAAGGAGATCTAGTTCTAATACTAAACAGATGGATCAATAAGAAAACCATTGAAGGAAGAAAGTTCTGGCCCAAATGGTTAGGCCCATATCGAGTCATAAAGGACTATGGAAATGGTGTGTATCTCTTATACACACTAGAAGGTGAGGAATTTGGTGAAACTATCAATTACTTGCACCTTAAGTGGTTTTATGCATAAAACGTCAAATTCATTGTTAGTAGATTATAGCTACCTACATTACATTAGTCTTTTAGCTACTTCATTTTGTCCATCTCGTAAAAATGATAGTCCAGGAGCTTACTCTTAAAACAATCTGTTACAAATTTATGAAGATATTGGAAAAAATATTCATATCACATCTCTTCAAACATCACCAAATATTTTCAAATCTTCTCATCAATTTCAACAAACAAACATTGATAGAAACCATACCAAGACCTACATACTTGACTTTTCTCTTTCTTCTTAATAGGTAAAGTTGTCCTTGCCTACGGTCTATTCTAGAAGCTTCTTGGTGTCACATCTATCCCTCTTAAATCTATTGGAATGAAAGGATATCCCAAAGTCTTAGATCAGAAATGTCGAAATCAAATGAAATCAAAAGAACAAAGAAAACAAAATATTTTATTTTACACACTTCTTTGCCCCATCAACCTTTGGTGATAAGCCCACTTCTCTTACTGGTGATGTGAGGTTGGGAAATGAAAGAAGTGCCTTTACTTGCCTGTATCTTGCCTTTGGTGACAAACCCATGCTTCTTACTAGTGGCGTGAGGTAGGGTGTGGGGGGTCCAGTCACACAAACTAAAAAATCTTGGTATGCTAAGAAACAAAAGTCAAATCATGTTAAGAAAAAGAAAATATCCAAATTCCAAGGAGATCAAATCCTCAAAACCATATTTTGTCAACCAGGTTTCCATTTATGAATCTAAGTCTAGATAAACTGAAAAGTAAGTGGCTTTCTAAGCTTGGTAGTAGTTCTGAGTAGGGTAGGTGTGTAGGTCCAAATTTGGTTCTTGTTCTTGGTTTGTCTATCTCTCATCATTCCGTTCAATCAAACTCATACAACTTGTGCCCTTCCTAATTCTTGGTGTTGAGCCCTCACGTCTTACTAGTTGCGTGGATTTGGGATTGGGGCAAGTTCATCTCTTTATCACTATGCATTCATGACGTTTTGCCAATATAAGAAGGAATCACAGACATTTCCCAAAGAGTTCAAAAGTTCAGTACTACCATATATTAGTATCATCTCATATCAGCACTGCAAAAAAAATATAGAGTAAAACATTCTATTTACTATCATTTATTGTCCATTGCATACATTCTGGAAACAAGAGAAGCAAATATTATAAAAACATCTAAAAACACATTTAGATAATGAGTCACAAAATTCAAGATACCAAGAGTTTAGATCCAAAGATATATATATATATATATATATATATATATATATATATATATAAAAGTTTCATGTACAATTCCATCATGCACTAGGCATGGTCAAAATGCTCAATGAGCCCGGAAAGCACAAAAATACTCGTATAAACAACCTAACAAAGGTCACTACAAAAAGATCCAAGTGGCCTCTCAATCCCTATGGGATCCCTCAGAAGGAACACGATCACATCTAGGACTCTGGCTACGCCGGTGCTTTGAGTGCACTGAGGGCTCGCGGTCCTGAACGGTAGCTGTATTCTCGCTATGAGAGAAACTCCTCCTCATCAGGCGCTTTGCATTCATATACACGAATAACTCAGTATGGAGGGAGGTCACCATCTTGGCCATGTGGCAGATAGGGGAAAAAACATCAGTATGCCTACCGGCTGCTAAAGGCTCCCCTGCATCCACAGATAGCTCAGCACGAGTCTTCTCCATGGGGAGCATCAGGGTATCAGTACATACCCAGAAAATCAAGTCTCGCCACTCATCTGCAATCTTTGCAAGAAAAGGAAAAAACAAATTATATAATGATCAAAAGGTGAAACCAAGGATGAACAAAAAGAGAGATATCAACTAAGGCAATCCTAGCTAAAAAACAATATCAAAAGAAGAGTGACAACTCACTCGGATCTCTGGGCCTCCAAGAAGGATCTCTAGGATCCGTGCCTGCCACAGATGTCGCCACTGACTGATGTCCTCCCACTATGTCTGGGACAACATGGTGTTCTACCACGGACTTGTCCTCTTCACCTAGGTCCTAAGAAAGTAACTCCTATGAGACTAGAGTCACCCTCTCCGCGCTCTGCTATACCCTCTCGGCATGTAGGATCTCCTGAGTGTCATGCCACTCAGGATCGCTATCCTCTTCCCCACCCAAATCACTAATTGCTATGTCCTTTGTCTCCTCCTCCGTCTCTCCCCCTGTGAACTCCTCAAACTCAGAGTCTATATCAATGGGATCATCACTACTATGGGTAGGACTGACAGCAATCCAAAGTAAAGGTGCCTGAGGAGCACCGGCTCTCTCTCAAGTGCGTACCACCCTCCTGGCTATAATAGGGATGTCATGAGTAACAACAGTCCAAACCAAGCCTCTAGGACCTCCCCTATCCTCCCGAACTAATCTTAACACTGGCACCACTGGGGCAAGCATGTCAATGTAAGTAAGGCCGAACTGCTAAGGAACTTGATCAAAGTGGTGTGTCTCTACCTTCCCCATCCTGTCCACAAGCTGCCCTGTAGTAGAGCAGGAAATCAAAGTAAAGGTCTCCTCGCCCTACAACCCTGCCATGGCATGATAAGGTGTGGCCTCCATATCCTCTGTAGTCAAGGAAGCAACTGGCTGGTGGGGTGATCTAAGCACCATTATCTCTGTCCATCTAGCTACCCTCACAACCTCGGGATCCTCCACCTCTATGCCTCTCCCGTAATGGATTATGCGCTCATAGACCCAACTCATAACTAAGTTTGGATGGATCAATGACTGTCCCTGTAATGGAACCACCCTGTATAAGTTGTGATAGGTGGTCCCAAGTATATCGGCTCCCCAGGCATAAATCCGACCATGTGCCTCAATCTGTGCGATAATGGGGGCCCAAAATTAGAGCAAAGTATCCCCTCCCTTGTCTCCGATCAATCTTGAAGCAAGGATTCCCATAATGGCTTGACAGATCAGAGGGATGGGCAACCCAGGAACAGAACACACCTTCACCCCCTTCTTCGAACCAGTGGAGACAATTGCGTCTCCCATATAGGTGGCCACTGAGTCACTTGAGCTCTAGATACTACTGTATCAAATGAAAGTCTCATCCCAATAATAAGGACTCCCAAAATGTGGTAGACATCCTCTAGGGTAATAGTACACTCACCCCTAACACCTGGAAATAGGAAGGTGTTCCGATCTACATCCCAGTAAGAAAATAAGTCACATAGTATGTGAATGATAGGTGTAACATGGGGGACCCATGTGATCCTCAATATACCTGCCCCTTGAAGAGTATCCTGCTCAGCCTAAAAGAGAGCATCTAACACTGCTGGAAGCTAATCACTCTCCCTCTCTCGGATCCATCTAATGTACTCTTCCTTCTTCTACAAAACACCTAAAAACACGCAAAAAGAAGCAAGTTAACATCAAGATTGCATTAGAAAAATATTTAAAGCAAGTAGGAATACTAGAAATGCAAAAATAAACTCAAAATAGTGTTGTTTTAACACTCTGTAGAGGACCGCCACCTTAAAAGGTGGCGGTCTTGTCCTAGGACTACAAATGGGTCGCATGCCCTACAAATGCTTAAAAAAACAAAATTTGACGATTTTAGCTAAAACAAAAGCCTAGCCATTAGGCGCCCCCCCTAAGGGACACATTTAAAACTAACATTTCTAAAAATAACTCCCCCATGACAAAGTTTTCATCATTTTTACATTTTGGGTGCAAAAACGTTAAATCGAGAAGAACTAACCTGAGATCTTGCGGGTTGAGATTCTTCTCGCGGAGGTATGATCGCTATCTCGATATGAACATTCGACTATACTCTCGTTGAAAACTGTCACCGTGGGTCCCAGAGCTCAAAAACTATCAAATCAACATGCGCAAATGAATAGGAAAATAAGTCCATTATATATATATATATGGTGTTTTGACTCATCTTGAATGCCCCTTTCGCAGGTTTAGAGTGTCGACGGAGGTAAGTTCTCATCCTTGTGCAAATGGTAAGTCCTCATTTCATACTAATTAATTATTTATTTTCAATTTGTTTTATCTATCTGCACTTGAGTCTTCTTTCCATTTTGTAGGTAGCGGGAACTTGGATGGCGACATTTTGACACACGAACGTGTCAGGTATAATTTCTAAGCTTCCCATTTTGGGACCGCCATACTCAGACCCACCGTTTTACACCTCTTCATGGTGAAAACACTTCTCCGAGGGGGCAATATGTACATACCCAAAATTGTAGGGTAATGTATTGGCAGAACGATGTTACACATGCCCCAATGATGATACAGGTTGCCTCGCAAGGTGTTCAGATCTAGAGAAGCTCATGAAGTATATGTTAGCATCCCAAATGCTTTATCCAAGTTCCTTGTTCTTTGTTTTATTCCTCTGCCTTTCTTTTCTAAGGTTTTTTTCCTTCAGTGATGAAACCACCACCCTGACAGGGCGGAGGTCCTTCACGCATTTTCTAGCACGTTCTTTCGATCACGACTTGCGTAATTTTTCAACTTTTACCATCTTTTCTCAACCACCTTAGCAAGTATTAATGTTTTATTTTCCCTGGAATAGTGTTTCTTCATTGTTTAATGGTAAAAGAGTTCTAATAGGAATTACCTTTGGGTGAATCTGAAATCTATAAATAGCTAGCTTGTTTTAAAATAAAATGGCCCCTCAACTTCTCATTTCTATTGTTAAGTCTCTCAATTTCTTGCTTAGAATTCATTTTGTTTTCATGTTTTGTATCCATGCTAGTTTTTCCTTTGCTGTTAGAAGCCATTCGATATTCTTGCTTCAGTCTTTTTCATGGTTGTTCATACAAATTATTTTAGAGCGGAGTAGTTTCATTTATAGATTGAATCCATTAGAGTTACAGGTTGTTTTCTTCACAAAACGTAGATTCTATAATCTCTCGGTACAATTGTGTTGTATTCCCGCAATAAAATCCGCTAGGAATTACATACGCCAAGCTCTATCACTTACGTTGTCCCTCTCCTACTCACATTTTATTCGGTCTATTTCCAAATCTTCCATTGTTCAAAATACCTTTTTCTATTGATTCTATCATATACACACTCTTCTGGATTCACGTGAACATGAAGGAATGACGAGATCACTCTAAGGGGAAAAATTCATACACCATTGGATTCGCCACTATTCTACAAATTCTAGGTTTTATCTATCAAATTTCTAGTTAAAACATATCAAAAAAAAGTAGTGAAATACTTCATTTCAGTTGAATTTCATTTTTATATTGCGGGGGAAGATGTGGGGATTGATAGTTTCTCATAAACTACGATTCATTCCTCACTTCTAAGGTAGGATTGAGAGTATTTCAATTAGATTAATCAACTATCTAGTTATTTAGGATAAACTCATAACTACACAGGAAAATAGCTACACCGGGCTACCTTGCTTGTTTTAATTTTGTTATTAGATTAGTTGTCATTTTCTGAATATATTAGATTAGTTGATCTTTTAATTCTATTAAAATTCCATCAAAAATACAAAAATAGAGGAATATATATGTGTGTGTGTGTGTGTGTGTGTGTGTGTGTGTGTGTGTGTGTGTGTGTTGTAGATATATCTTACATAATTAGTTTTTTTTCTTTAGTTAAGTTTATATTGATCTTGTATGACAGTCATGGGACCTATGGAGCCCAGGGAATATGTTTTTAAGCCAATCATGCCTCAACCAAATATTTGTTGCAGCAATAACTGACATAGACCAAAATATCAGAATTCAGGTCTTCCGAACAACAATAGACCTATAAGAAATTAGCACATAGTTAAGAGGATTAAACATAGAAGACGACAAAGCACACACATTCTGGTCAAATCAGCCAAATTATAGATTGCCTTGATAGATATCTGTATGACCATGTAGAAGGACCTGAAAGAGAGCAAACATTCGATTGTAATCTGCTAGTCCCATAGCCAGATGCAAGAGACCTCCTCGTTGATATAGACACTAGCTTATGTATCCGAGTTACCAAAACACCTGTGAGGTATTCCAAGAAAATCATGTAACTTCTAGTTCTAAACGTAGAGGCTGAAAAGGCATACAACTACTCGATACTTAGAATCAGGGGTTGACTCTTCGTATGACCATAGAAGGTCCACAATAACCACGAACTTACGGTTGTGATCCATAGGTCCCACAAACCCAACAGGCCTACAAATCAATCCAACATTGATGTTGGTCTTGCGAACATTAGTATTTAGGTCCTCTCCACTCCCACCAGACATTATCACACAACTATCATTATTAAACGTAGCAGCTAATCAAGCTAAAGATTTCTAGACTAGACTAGAGAATCATCCATAAAACACCAAAAGATCAATTACACATTTAGCCATTCATTTTCTTGACCTTGTCAGGAGACATACTACGAAGCACCCACAGGTCATCTTCCATGTATTCCACAACCCATAGATTGGATCACGATAGAGCTCGATATTGATTGGAGCCTTCGAGCAGCTATCCTCGCCAAACGATCTATCACACTAATTCAGGTTAGGAGGGCCTTCTTTGCCTTAGATTCGCAGATCCCGCTATTGCGTGTTGAAGACATAAGATTACCTAACTAGCTTATCTAGCATCCCGCGTGTATTCCATCCCCACCGACAATCTCAACACGACCTCGGGAGGTCGGGTGCGTGGAAGAGTTACTTGTAGATTCTCATGCTCACATGTCACTTTTCCATCGTATAGTTGGTATTTTCATGCACACTTCCCCTAATGGAAACTCTAAAAATCTAATTTTTTCTTGAAAGTGACAAAACTTTCTTAGTACTCAAGGGATGTTGTGAAGATGTTGGCAACTTGTTCTTCAGTCGACACAAACTTGATCGCATATATTATACAACTTAACACCTTCTCACAGGTGAAGTGTATATGTATCTCAATTGGTTTTTCATCCTCTAATGTTGTACTTGGATAACCAGTTCAAGAAATATGGTGTTGTGGTTGTGCGTAAAACAAAGGAACACTACCTTGATCCTTCATCTCTATCTCATCAGGAACAACCTATTCAGCCAGAGAGACTCTGGTTTGTAGCTTCCATTGCACTTCTATACTAAGGCTTAAATTAACGAGGATATAAACCTCAGTTGGCTATTTTTTACTGTATCAAGTAATGACACCTGCACCAAATGTGAAAAAATAACCAGAAGTAGATTTTCTATCTAATACATCAGCCAGCATGATAAGAATCACTAAAATCCTTGGAAGTTAGAATTTTCATCCTTAGTATAATGCAACTCATAATTTATTGTTCCCTTAATATATCTAAGAATTCTTTTTACAATATTCCAATGATATCTATAAAGTTCTTTCTTAAACCTTGAATTCCAAATTCCTAGTTTGCATAGGAAATATCTAGTCTACGTTATAGTTAAATAAATCAAACTACCAACTAAATGCCTATACAAAGTAGGATCAACTTTTTCACATGTAGGTTTAGGATAAAGTTTTAGTCCAACTTCAATAGGTGTAGAAATTGGTTTACAATCAATAATATTAAAAAAATTTAGTACATTGGTTGCATATTGTGCTTGAGAAATAACAATTGAATGGTTGTCTTAAAATATAGCCATGTGAAGAAAATGATATAAAAAAACTAAATAATTCATTTCAAAGTACTTGTTGATGTAAATATCAGAACACCTCTGAATGTCTACAACTCGATGGGTTGATGAATCTGTGAGTGTGATTGCATAACATGGAGATTGTCCCAAAGTGAGGGACTTTGTGAATCGGGAGAGCCCTCTGGATGAAAGAAAATTCAACTATTCCTTTGTTCAAGTGCACACATTCATATTGCAGAGGATCTACTCTATAACCCACTCTAACTTTCCAAGGAGACAAGGTTAAGGAGATGTAAGAAAAAAATGACCTAAACTAACATAGGGTGATGCACCAAAGGAATGTTAAACACCTGCTTTGCAATTAGACACAAACCATTAAAACTATAAGGACAACCACCATGCAAAGATAACCAAGATTGCAATGAGAGATCAGGGAGATACAATGATCATAAGAGAGGGTTGAAATCATCCACAAACTTATACTATTGCTCCAAAGATTTAATACAGTGCATTATAATGGCCAAGAGGCAAGATCTGTTGCATTTGCTATTTTGAAATGGGAGGTTTGAGCTCCACAAATTCACTTTCAAACAGAGAAGAAGGGAGGATGAAAAAAACAAACATGTCCAACCTTTTGAAAAATGCCCCTCCTTACAATATATATGAACAATTAGAGAAGAAGATGGTAAGAAATCTGAATTCTTGTTCAACCACCCCAAAAGAGGCATTGAATTCATCTGTCACAATGATGGGTTCTATTTCAAAACCCATGCCTCCATTATTGTTACTTGTTGGGAAAGAAAGGAAGCCCATACCTCATTATGGTGGTAGGTGAGAAGCCTGACAACCCTCAAAAATGGCAGACTGTATTTTTAATTTTGACTAACTTAGTCATACTAATTTACAGATATCTAGTCGTAGTTGAGTAGAAAACATTGAGAGCTTTCCAAAAAACCTCCTCTCTTTCTCAAATCCAAGCTTCGAGTGCATTCTTAAGTTATTATCAATTAAAGGTCTTGAGAAGGTGAGGCATTCCACGACATGATTCATTCCCTTTGTGTATTTGGCATTGTTAGGAGAACCTAGACATACACATGGAGGGCCCGTGCTCGTTTGGGGACTTGCCTTTGAGAACCAGCTTCCTCTGGCTCTTCCATGCAAAAGTGCACCAATCTGAGACATGTGAGAGGCTTCCATCTAACTCCTCACATGAGGCATTATAATTTTCAATGGCTAGTTCAATACCTTCTTGGGCTTTGACTCACAACGTGGAGAGCCTGTGCTCGATTAGGGACCCCACATTTGAGCAACATACCAAAAGTGCACTGAAGAGACACGTGGAGGCTTCCACTGACGGTTGGACTTAGCTCCATGTGGAAACCCTGTGGGATTCCAAGACTTTAGCCTCCTCCTTTCCATCTTGAAGTTATGAAGGTTGGACTTTTGGCATCGTCTGCGAGCCTGCTATATGCTGACATCCACGTGGGGGTCAAGCACATCCCTAGGGTCTCCACTTTTGTTGCACATTTTGAAAGTGCGTACTGAGCTAACACGTGGCACCTTCCGCGGCTCTGTTGCATTGACATCGAGTTGACTCACTATGGGCTCAATTTTGACTTACCGAGTTAGCTTTTCTTCAACATTTCTATTGGCCATTCATTTTTCGAACCTACTTCTCCATTTTCGAGCCCACCTGCAACTTGATTTTTTGGGATTGAATGTAAGCTCGCATGGCTGAACCAACCTCTCCATTTTTTCTTGTGTAAGGTTTTTGTTTGATCAATTTTTCCCGAGGGGAAAAATTGGATAACAATTTTGCGACTTGTAGGGTCACCTGCCTGTTATGTGGAAGATCAATTTCCTTGTTGTATCCATTGAGGCATGAAGTCATGAATGATAGCTTGATACTGATCTTGTTTGTAACCTAAACTCGATTGCTTACACTTGGTGATCCTGAAACCTATCCCACTTCCTGCACTCTCAATTTCATATGAAAATCATAAAAATGAGGTTTCTGAGAGTAGAAAATTGTCTTGACCTGGAGTTTCTCACCTATTCCCTAAAATGGACTGTTACGTAAACATTAACCTAGAGTCAGCTGAACTACATAGTGATACAACCTTGGAGCAACAAAACCTGTGCTCAAAGCACTTAGGGAAACTGAAACCTAAACTACAACAAGACAATGTGCATATGCACTTAGAGGAATTAAAATTCTAGGCTAATATTTACAAGGGTGAAACCTTCCCTTTTCAGTATCAATGTTTAAGGTAGATTTCGTTAACAGGAATTGGAAGTTCTTCTCCTTCCAATGTAGACAATTGGAAGGCATTGTTACTCTTACATCCATGACCATGTAGGGGCCACTCCAAATGGCATCAAACTTGGAATGCCTCCCTGGTTTTTCCTGATCTGCATCCCATTTTAGAACTAGGTCCCCTTCCTGAAAGGTCCTTGCTCTTGCTTTCTTGTCAAACCATCTTTTAATTAAGGCTTGATCCTTTTCCATTGTTTGAACTACATGTTCTCTGATTTCTTCCAATTCCATCAGCTCTATGCATACCTTGCCTCCATTGGTTCAAACTCAGACAACTCCAACTGCTTCATGAGCTCCAATGTAGGTAGCTCTAATGATATAGGCAACACTGCTTCTTTCCCATAGACTAACTTGTAGGGAGAATTACCTGTTGACCTCTTTGGTGTGATCCTATCAGCCCACAAGGATGATTTGAGCTTAGTATGCCATGTCCTTTAGTTTTCATCTAGAGTCCTTCTGATGATCCTTAGAAAATTCTTGTTTGTGGACTTTGCCTGCCCATTACCCTGTGGGTAATAGTTTGAAGAGGTGCTCAAGTAGATTCCATTCTTGACAGCCCATTTTGTGATCTTGGAACCTAGGAATGCCAATGCATTGTCTGATATGATAGTGGATGGTACACCAAACCTAGTCACTATCCCTTCATAAAAGTCTAGTATGCTAGACTCGTTTGCTTCTTTGAGTGCTACTACCTTGGTCCACTTGGTGAAATAGTCCGTTGCTGTGAGAATCCACTTGTGAGCCTTGGCTTGAGTTTGGATTGATGACCCCAATGAAGTCCAATCCCCATTGCATGAATGGTTGGTCAACTGAAATTGGGTGCAATGGAAGTGTTGCTAACCTTTCTTTACCTGTGAAGAACACATTTTTTGCACCTTTTTATCCATGTGTAAGAGTCACTAAACACTGTGGGCCAATAATAACCTGCCTTCATTATCTTGAGAGCTGTTACTCGTGGGGAAAAATGACCTCCAGCCTCTCCATCGTGGAATTCCTATAACACCTTTTCAATCTGACCTATGTTTCAATGCATCTCAGTAGAATGCCATTGATGTCTTTCTTGAATAAGACACCATCAACAAGCACATATGGAATGGCTTGTAATATGAAGTATCTCCTCTTTGATTTTCTCATTTCTGGAGGACATAGGCCTTGTTTGTAGGAAGTGTATCATGTTTTGAGTCCAACAGGGAATAGGAACATTATCATTTTCTTGTTCTTGACCATCTTGTAGTACCAAAACAACCCCATTTTCATTACTTGCATCATCCTGTTGGCTCGAGGCTAGCTGTTCACACAGTCCCTTTCCATGAACCAGCTTAGTGACCTTAATTTCAATGTCATATTCCATGACACGAGTGATCCATCCTGCATATTTCTCATTTAGATCCTTGTTCAGAAGGAAGTCCTTGACTCCCGCATGAGAGACCAACAATTGGATTTTGTTATTTGAAACTAGGTGCTTGAACTTCTTCAAACTCCTGATCACTACAAGGACATGATTTTCGATGAAAGAGTATCTCACTTCATAGTCCTCCAAACATTGACTAAAGAAGGAAACTGGACTGTTCAGATCCCTCTTTGTTCTGTTGCACTAGGATTGCAGAAATTGTGTCCCCACCCCCAAAGGCATAGAGCATGAAATCCTTCGAGAAGTCTGGATTGATGAGGGTTGGAGCTTGAGATATAGCCTCTTTTATTGCTTCAAAACTCACTTTTCCTTCAGTTTTCCACCTAAATGCCATGCTCTTCTTCAACATCAGCATTATTGGCTTCACAAGAGTGGAAAATTTGGCACAAACCTATGAACAAAATTGATCCTTCCTAGAAAGCTTTGAAGAGCCTTTCTTATGGCTTGGCAAGGCAATGCTTGAATTTCTTCAACTCTTTCTGGGTCGATCATCAATCCTTCCTTTGACACAATATGGCCTAGGAGCTTTCCTTCGTGAGCTAGGAATATGCATTTTTTGGGATTTAATGATACCCCAAATCTCCTACATCTTTGAAATACCTGTCTCAAATGAAAAAGGTGATCCACTGCATTTTTGGAGAACACAGTGATATCATCAAGATATATTAGCACTATTTTGTTGATCAACCCCTTGAATGCCATGTCCGTATCCCTTTGAAAAGTGGCTCTGGCATTAGATAATCCAAATGGCATCTTCCTGTAGGCATAGGTGCCCCACTTAGTGGTGAAAATTGTTTTGAACTGGTCATCTTCTTTCACCATTATCTGATTATACCCTGAGTATCCATCGAGGAGAGAAAATATTTCTGATCTGGCTACCACTTTCAAGATTTGTTCCATTGAAGGAAGTGGGTAATGGTCTTTGAGAGATGCCCTGTTTAGGTCTCAGAAGTCCACACACAACCTGATTTCTCCATTCTTCTTCCTGACCGGTACCAAGTTTGCAACCCAGCTTGAGTGCTTGATTGGAAATATAATGCTTGCCTCTATTAGCTTGTTTAGCTCTTTCTTCATAAGAGGCTCAATGTGTGGGTTGACTGGTCTTTGCTTCAGCCTGATGGGCTTAGCATCTGCATCCAATTCTATGGTATGTTGTGCCAGCTTCAGATTGAATCCTCACAGGTCCTCATAGCTCCAAGTGAAGACATCTGGAAACTCTTGGCAAATTTGTGTGAACTCATATCTCTCTTGCTTAGTGGCCACCTTACCAATTTGGAGTGTTTTTCCTTCCCCAAAAAAATTGGCTCTGAATCTTCTCCTTTGACCTGTATGTTGGATTTCTCTTTACGAAACTGGTCATTCAGGTTGAAGATAGATTCCAATGTTACAAACCCCTTGGAAATCTTGTTCAGTCCGTAGCTGCACTACTTGGTCCCCGTACTGCTGCTCTAATTTGTCTTGGTTCCTAGCTGAGAATTCAGCCTCTTCTTGTAAGAAATTGATGATCTGTTGATCATTCTCAAACACCTTCCAGCTTTTGTTATTTTTGGAACTGCTGGCCTTACAATCACATGGATATGTGGTTGTGTTTTGTCTCTTTTGATAATGTCAACCACATCAAATGTTGCTCCAACTACTGCAAGCCTATCTGCAGCTTCATTCTTCTTCCTGGGTATGGACACAATGTTGAAAGCTTTGAAAGTCCTCAATTAGGTCCCATACCCTATGTTTTGTAGCTCTTGAGTAGGTCATTCTTTGCATGTGTTGCCTTCTTGACTTGATTGATGATTAGCTCACTATCACCAAATACTTGCAAATTCTTTATGCCTCTTTTCCTGGCCCAATGAAGTCCATGAATCAAGGCCTCATATTCAGCTGTGTTGTTTGAACAAGAAAACTAGAAATGAAACACTGAATAATACTTGATGTTCTATGGTGAAACTAACAATGCACCTCCTCCAGCACCTTGTCTTCTTCTTGAACCATCAAAATATAGTTTCCATACTTCATTTTCATCTTCATTTTTTGGCTTGGTGATGTTAGGAATGGGTGAGTTTTCTTCATGTACACAATATACACCCAATTCAGATTCTTCCATTTCCTTAAATGGGTCGAATGTGTGCCTTTTGTTTTCCCATTCATCTAGAGTTAAATATGGAATACCCTCAACCTTAGTACCTATTTCTAGATCAGTTGAACAGTCCTCTGATCGAAGGCTGAGAAATTTGCGTTGATAGGACTTGGCACATGAGGCTCAATGTGAAATTTTGCAATTGGTTCTGACCTGATGGTTTCCTTGGCTCCATACCTTGTTCTAAATAACATGTGTGACCAATCTGACTGATAAATATCCACCAATTTTGGTAGTGAAGTCTCTTGACTAACACAGTGCAAAGAGTGGTGGGAGGTCAATTACAGACACATCTTACAAAACTGTGACATTTGGACAGGCATGTAGTGTTAGGCTTAAACCCTTGATGACCCCAACCGTTCCTACTATTGTCCCATCTAGTTGCACTACTCCTTTCAGCATTGGCTCATACTTTAGACCCAATTGATCTGCTATTTGTTTCGGCATCACTGAGCTACTTGCACCCGAATCGATCATGTAGTTATGTACCAAGTGGTTCTTGACAATCAATGACACATAGAATGGTGGAGGCTTCAAATTTTTGTCTTGGTTGACCACCACCTTGTTGCACTACATTAGTGAGAACTTTCTCATGACCTTGGTTTGATCCATTCGAGGTAGACCAATTGGCCATTGCAGCTTGCAACAAATCTCGTTGTCCTGGGATTGCTAGTGACTTCCCACATGGAAATTTTCACATGTGTTTTCTTCATCTGATCAATAATGTTGAAGGGGGATGAATTATCCTTTTGTTTCCCCTTACTTGGTGTGACCTTTTCTGGTGCTTGAACAGGCACATGTGCTACTACAACAGGTGCCTTAGGCTGATTTTACACATTTGGGGCTGCATTTGGTCTACTAACTCCTTGTTGTGTAGGAGTGGGCTAAGAAACAACTGGATTAGATGGTTGTCCCTCCTCTATGTTCCTCTTCTTTGACCATGTGTTAGCAACTACACCCTAAAAATGAGGTTGATTAACTCCACAGAAGTCTTCTGTGTGCAAATTGACCAACGTGGTTTCTGTTGGAGGTTCCTCTTGCAGAGTTTCATGCTGTCGATTTCCTTCTTAACTTGGTTCTTGGGACACACCAATGGTTTGTACCATCAAGGCATGGTTTATTGCACCATTGAAACACGTTGATTGATTGTGAGGTAAATTGTAAGGGTAACACCAGTCGTACTCCTGTGCCATGTTGTTTTGTGTTGGAACCAAGGATCTTGATGTTGAAGCCGCATTTGGATCATATGGTCAGAATGGCCTAGTGGCTTGAGGTTTTCCCTAGTTTAGGTTTTGATTTCCAGCCTGATTTGGTGGTCTATTATGTTGATATGGGGGCCTAGTTTGATATTGATTTGGAGGTTGATATGGTCTATAACTTTGAGCTTGTTGTCTCTTTATATTCACTAGCTCATTTCCCAGGTTCTGTAGTTGTTTCATGCATTCTTGGAGATTGCTTGAGGTGCTGGAAGATGAGGTAGAAGCTTTAGTTGAATTATGATTTCTTGGGGAAGGAATGGGAGCTAATGCGGGCACTTGACTAGTGCTCGGAGCTCCTAGTTCTGGATATAGAGGCATAGGTGGCCTAGGTGCAAGTTTACCAGCCTGAATTAAGCAATTTCCAGCTCTAATAGCAATATCATAGGCCTATGGGTAAATTTATACCTCCCATTGATTGAATCATCATGACAATATTAGAATTTAAAGCTTTAAGAATGTATAGGAAAGCACCTTTAGCTGTTGGCCTCACGGCTAATGGAATCTTGTCCCACATCCTCTAAAATCTTAAGTTGAAATCAGTCAACTGTTCATTAGGAGCCCTCTTGATTGTTGTCAATTGTTCCAATAAAGACAAATTATTCCCCTTTTCACCAAATTGATTGTGGAGAGTTGTGCATAAATGGTCCCAATTCTGGATGGATTGTGTGGTTAGACTTCTGAACCACTACAGTGCTTTACCTTTAAAGGAGGATGCTAACAACTTGACAGCAATGTCCATTTCATCAATTTCATGAATTGCACAGATATTTGCAATGTCTTGGATATGATCAATTGGAGTTATCTAGTTCTCTCCTGTAAAATATGGAATTTTCTTCAGCGCTGCAAATGGAACTAGATTTTGTGCATTGAGAGCAAGTGGGATGCTGCTAGTGAAGTTGACATAGGAGTTGGGTTGTGCCATCCTGATTATTCAAAGAACTCTAGTTGATTAAAAGAGAGGCCTACCAAGTGGAGGTGTTGACAAGGTTCTGTTTGGCGGAGATGGATACCTTTGAGCTCTTCTTCCTCTCCTTGCTCTTTCTGGGGATAAATGCAGATAGACAAACAATCCCTCTTCTCGTGTATTGACCTAGTTTGAATACTTATCATGTACTTGGGAAACCTGTGCTGCTGAAACCAGTGGATTCTACCCTTTTTGGAATCACTAGATGTGTAATTTCAAAGCTTGTTATAAGCTAGGAACTTACAAGAAGTGTACATCAATCTTGCTGCGATAAAAATGAAGACTTCCTTGTCCCATCGGGCGTGCCAAAACTATTGATGCAATATCACAACACCCCTGAGTGTCTACAAAGTCGATGGGTTGAGACTCTCAGTTTGATTGCATAGCATGCACCTTCTCCCAAAGTGTGGTACTTTGTAAATCAAGAGAGCTCTTCAGATGAAGTTCGGTTCCTATTCCTCTATTCAGGTGCACACATTCATATTACAGAGGATCTACTCTAAAACCTACTCTAACTTACCAAGGTGACATGGTTAAGGAGATGCAAGAAAACAAATACCTAAACTAACAACAGTGATACACCAATGGAATGCTAAACACCTGCTTTACAATTAGACATAAAGCATTAAAACTATAACACAACCACCATGCATAGATAACCAAGATTGCAATGAGAGATCAGGGAGATACAATGAATATAAGAGAGGGTTGAAATCATCCATAGACTTATACTATTTCTCCAAATATTTGATACAGTGCATTACAATGGCCAAGAGGAAACATTACATTTACAGTTTGAATGGGAGGTTTGAGCTCCAAAAATCCACTTTTAGAAAGAGAAGAAGGGAGGGTGTAAAACAAACATGTCCAACCTTTTGAAAAATTCCCCTCCTTATAATATATATGAAGAATTAGAGAAGGAGATAGAAGAAATCCAAATTCTTGTTCAACCACCCCAAAAGAGAAATGAATTCACCCTGTTTCAATAATGGGTTCTAATGCGAAACTCATGCCTCCAATATTATTCCTTGTTGGGAAAGAAAGGAAGCCCATACCTCATTATGGTGGTAGGTGAGAAGCCTGACAACCTAAACATTGACAGACTGTATTTCTTAATTTTGATTAACTTAGTCCCACTAATTTACAGATATCTATTGATAGTTTAGTAGAAGACATCAAGAGCTCTCCAAAATGTCCTCTCTTACTCAAATCCAAGCTTCCAATCGAAACTTATGATCAATTAAACTTGGCACCATCTGGTCTTTCATTCCACATGATTCATCTTTCATTGTTGGACCCTAGACACATGGAGGGTCTGTGATCATTTGGGGACCTTTCTTTGAGTACCATACCAAAAGTGTGCCAACGAGACACATGGAGGCTTCTACTGACTCCTCCCATTGTTAAAATTTTCAATGCCCGGTTCTAACTTCTCAGGCTCTGACTAAGTGGAGAGCTCGCACTCAATTAGGGACCCTCCTTTTGAGCACCATTCCAAAAGTGCACCGAAGAGACATATGGAGGCTTCTACTAATAGTTGGACTTAGCTCCACATGGAAACCCTATAGGCTTCCAAGACTTTACCCCCTCTTTTCCCTCTTGAAGTTGTGGTGGTTGGACACTTGGCATCGTCCGTGAGCTTGCTATGTGTTGAGATCCACATGGGGGTCAAGTGCATCCCTAGGGTCTCCGCTTTTGTTACACCTTTTGAAAGTGTGATGAGCTGACATGTGGCACCTTCCGCGGCTCCATTTCTTTTCTTTGAGTCGACTCGGTATGGGCTCGATTTTGACTTACTGAGTTAGCTTTTCTTCAACATTTCTATTGGCCATTCTTTTTCCAACCCTACTTCCCCATTTTTGAGATCACCTGTAACTTGATTTTTTGGGATCAAATGTAAGCTTGCACAGCTGAAACAACCTCTCCATTTCTATTGTGTAAGGTTTTGTTTGATCAACTTTTCCCAAGGGGAAAATTTGGATAACAGTATTGTTTCAATTTTTCTTTAGTCCTATGAATTAAAACATGACTGTCACCAATCATAAGAAAATCATCCACATATAGACATATAATGATAATGTGAGAACCTTCTTTCTTAATGAATAGATCATTTTCAAAATAATAATTAACAAAACCTAATTGTTTAAATAAAGCATTAATTTTTGCATACCAAGCTGTAGGAGCTTGCTTTAAATAATACAAATATTTTCTTTACTTACAAACATAGATTTTTTTACCAGTTTCTTCAAATCCTTTAGGTTGAGACATGTAAAGTTCTTCCTTTAAATCACCATTACAAAAAGTATTTTTCACATCCATTTGGTAGATTTCCCACCCAAACTGAGTAGCAATAGTAAACGTGGTTCTAACTATGCTCATTTTAGCTACATGGGTAAAGGTCTCAACATAATCTATCCCATTTTTCTGAGTGAAACATATAACAACAATTCTAACTTTATACTTGTCAATACTACCATCAACATTGTATTTTACTTTATACAACCATGTAGACCCTATAACGCTTCTTTTCTCTGGAGGTGGAACCAACTCCTTGGTTTAATTTTGAATCAAGGCATTATATTTACTCTACATTGCATTGATCCACTTCTCATCCTGAGAAGCTTCTCCAAAACGTTGCATCTTAGGTTCATACAAGGTGATTAACGCATGGTACATATCGTGGCTTCTGGTCAGTTTCCTAAGGTCAATAAGATTAGAATTTTCTAACACAATTTGAGCCCATTTTTGTTTCTTAGCTAGGGAGATAAAAGATTCAAAAACAGACATAATGTTAACACAAAAAACACCATTGTGATCATTTACCATATTTTAATTATCAGACTCAAAACCATCATAAGAAATATTGACATGATTAAGAATCTCATAACTATTTGTAGATGAATAGAAACATTTTTCCACAACAACATTGCAATTTTCATTTAATTCCCTGTTTATAGGTTCATATATCCTTAAACTTGGAGTGTTAATACCATATCAAATGAAAATACAAGAAAAATAATTCATATAAAGTTTCTTTCTTCTATTTTTAGGGATATATAAGGATGCAGGACTACCAAAGACTTTTAAATGTGATACATCATGTTTTTTATTTGAACACTTCTCTAAGGGTGTCGAAATTTGAATAGATTTGGTAGGGACCCTATTTAGGATGCAGACTGTTGTGTTCATTTAGTTTTCCCATAGAAATTTGGGAAGACCAGCAGAATGAAACATAGTGCGATCCATATCTAAAATAGTCCTATTTTTCTGTTATACAACACCATTAGACTGGGGAGAATGGGGAGAAGTTAATTCTCTTTTAATACCACAATCAATACATAATTTTTCAAGTTCCTTGCCAACATATTCACCCCCATTACCTATTCTAAGCCTCTTAATTTTATAATTTGTTGAATTTTTAATAGATGCTTTAAATTCCTTAAATTTTCCAAATAAATTAGATTTAGTTTTAAGAAAATATGTCCAAATCATCAATAAAAGTCACAACATACAAAGAACCATTTAATAATGCTAATTCAAGAGGTCCTCTAACATCACTATGAACAAGTTCTAGTGGTGAAGATGAAATCTCCTTAGGATTTAAGTGAAAGGGTTTAACACTTTGTTTATAGCATAAACACCCTTCACAAGCATCCTAAGATGAAGACAACACATGTAAACCTTTTAGTAGATTATTTCTAAACATTTCATACAAGGTTTGATAATTAACATGTCCTAACCTTTCATGCCATAATTTTGAATTATTTAAACTTTGAGATACAAAACAAGATGCTGGAGAAAAAACATGAAAAATATACAGACCATTTCTTTGAATTCATTCAACAATTATGTTATCATTATTATCCTTGATGTAGAAAGTGTCCTTCAAATTTTGAATAGAAAACCCATCATGAGTTAGTTGCGAACATGAAAAAGATTAATTTTAAGATTAGGAAAAAATAAAACATTATTCAAAATATCATTTGCAAATTTTACTTTTCCTTTCTCTATTTCTTCTAAAGATGAGCTATCATAAGATACACATGTTAATTGATTTTGGTAACATCAAATAAATAATTGGAAATACCAGTCATATGATTTGAAGCACCTGAATCTAGAATCCATTCAGAATTAGAGGACGGGTATAAAGCAACATATAATGAAATATTTTTAGGAGCATCATTAGAACTATCATTTTTCCTTAAATTATATTTAGATGAGATAGTATGTTTCTGAATTTTATGTATAGGTTTATTAGATTTACACTCTTCCTTTTTATGCCCAAATTTTCCACATTTGTGACATTTACCATTAAATATTACACACAAATGTTCAAAAGTAATACTTTTCTTATTAGCAAATGAAGATTTAGATCTAAACTTCTAATCAGATAAGGGCTTACGATGCTTGAAATTCTAATTTTGAGCAAGAAGTTATTGAGAGGCATTCTCTTTAGATTCAATTTCGATCATCACTTTCTCTTCCTGTATTAGAAGAGAAGTCAAAGTATTTAAGTTTCGTAATTCATCCTCAATATGATATTTAGAGTTTAATATAGAAATAAAATTCCTAAATCTTTCATGTATATTCAACTAAACAATAAACAAGATTAATTTTTCACTAATTAAATCACAATTGCATCCATCTAATTGTGCTTTGATATTTTTAATCTTGGCTAAGAAATTAACTACCTTTTCATCTCCTTTCATAGGAGTTGTAAGCAATTCTAATATAAGTGTAATATTATTATATAAACATGTACCTTCATGCATGGATTCTAATTGTATCCATACCTCTTTAGGATGTTTGATATTACCAATGTGTAGAAGATATTCATTTTTCGTATTGCACATAATCATAGAAAGGGCCTCCTGTGTATGCTTTGAGAATGCATTCAAATTTTCTGCAATCACTTGACGATTGGTGGGCACAAGCTCAATTCCTCAAAGTATCGTCCAAAATTCACTCACCATCAGTTCTGATTTGAAAATGATCTTCCAAATATTGTAATTGGCTCCATTTAAGATCTTGGATTTATCAAGGCAAGAGTAACTGGTTGCTATTGTCTTTCAAATTTCCTGAACCTGAAAATCATACCCCATTATGATATAATACACCACTGAGTCAGAAACATATTAATCGAAAAAATGACAATACTCATATTGTATGATAAAAAAATATGTATTATTTTATTAAAAATCAAGTATTATAAACAAATATCTAATTTGATCATAATAATATTAATAGAACGAGATCTAAATTTATAGATCTAAAGAAACTATTTGACCATAAGTAATTTTGTCATAAAAATGCATACTAATTAACTTCCCATAATCAAATAAAGACCCGTATTATAAAGGGCATTGCATTATACCCCATACCTATCATAAAAAAAATTCTTACCATATATAAGAGAAGATGAAAACCCTAAGAATGCACAACTTCAAATGTTTGAAAAGTGTCAATGTAGATAAAGATCTATCCAACTTTAATTTGACATCTAAATGACCATTATTCTACCTTATTTTTGGTCTGTCATGACAGTCATATGACCGTCAAATTTAACACTATGAAATTTCCTATGTATTTCTAGAATGTGAAATTTCATAATTTCTTCTTCTGTACAGTTTGAGACAGTTTCTTTTTATAAATTATAAAATATAAACAAATATATAATATTTGAGAATATTTTATATAATATAAATTATAATGATCTAATTTAGGCCTTATTAGAGGGGGGTCCAAAGGACACGGGTATATTATTTTGAAAAAAACGAGTAAAAATAGTAAGAATTTTTACCAGGGGCAAGGAGATTTGAAATCGCATGAGAGCACAAATTAACCTAGAGATTTACAGAGGGGACAAGTAATTTCACCCGGCCAATGAAATAATTTTAAATCCCTATTTTCATGAAACTTGTCCCCTCTATTCATTTACTGTTGACTTTTACCTTTGAAAAATATTTACCCTGCACACATGTAAAACTATAGAGAAATAGAAATACTTCATAAATTAATTTACCCTTATCTGTATGTCATTTTTAACACATATGTAAACCCCTTTCACCTGTGCACACTCACATTAATTCTTCAGAAAACATTTAAAATTTTATATTGCAAAAAAATTGGGAGAACGTGCCCGATGATTTTTAAATACCCTTCTAGGTTGATTGAAAAAACTGGTACAAAATTAAATAAATTAAATACAACAATATTTAATGTTATCTATTTAATTTACCTTGCTCTGTTAACATGTTAGAATTTGAGGATTCTATAATTAAACATCACATTCTAACATAAATAAACATCACATCACATGTTATTTAATAAACTATGCAATATTAAATAAATAAACATCACATCACATTGCATAATAATAAAGTAATACTTACAAAAGTAACTAACATAGGACACAATATTTATAGTGGAAAACCCAAAGGTAAAAACAACCATGAAAAGTGGTCTTTATTGTAGAGAACTTTTTACATCCAATAAATCACCTCCTCCTTAGAAACCGTAATCACAAGGGTGAAAACCTTTGATGTATTATTTTTTTGAATATATCAAATGAGGAACTAAAGTCTTTTTTATATGAGGTGATCAGGTATGTCTCCCAACTCACCTTTTCAACCATGTCAGTTGACACATATAGCAAAGTTTAAAATATTTAATAATAGAAATATAACTATTTCTTATTAATGAATATTTAACCTAAAGTATATTCCTAGGTTTGAATATTTAATAATAGAAATAGAAATATTTGTTATTATTAAATATTTAACCTATAGTATAATGTTAGACCCATATTTGATTAAGGGGTGGCCAACCCACTTAACCATTATGTTCCAACATTTTTACTATACCCTATTCAATCCATTTTTGCATTTTGGATGTCCACAATCTTTCATCACATGGCCAATGGCAAAACATATATGATACCTGAAATAATTTTGTTCATAGTAATGTCACTAAGTCAATAACCTATCTCGAATCTATAGGTTAATCTTGTCATGAATATCTAATGAGACATCTAGTTCTAATAAGATTCTTGCATAGGTAGTATGGAAGAAATAAGGTGTAACATCATCTAGTTTGAAAAAAGTCCCCAAGGTATCCCCAATGCTTCAAGGCATGGTTCATTGCAAAGTTATAATAGAAGGCTAGGAAGGTGAACCCAAATAGGGAGGGTTTTAAAGGTATCTTGTGAAGGATCGAAAGAAGAGAACCATTGTTTCCCCCATACCTAATATGAATTGTGTATATTATTGTGGCCTTCATAAGAATCAAACACAACAATAAGATAAGCTTTGGCACAGGGGTAGAAGTATACCTTACCATTTATTTTCTAGCTCTAGTGCTCAGCAGTCTACCCATTAATATCTACAAGCTTGGGCCAGAGGCTGTTGAAAAGGAAAAAGGGTTTTGATAAACCTGGGTGAGAGTCAAACCAGAGATGTAACACTAGGATCATTAACCTAAGTCTACGTTGTATGACACACCCTCATCACCGATTCGGCTATCCTCCACCCTTAAAAGGGTTTTGGTAAAGCTTAATGAGAGTTGAACTAGAGACGTAGAAATGGGATCAGTATCCTAACTCCACACCTCACGACACACCTTCATCACCGATTTAGCTAGTTTACAATCTTAAAATGGTTTTGGTAAACCTTGGTGAGAGCCGAACTAGAGACACAGCACCAAGATCATTACCCTTACTCTACGCCTCACAACATGCCCTCATCATTGATTTGGCTATACATTTTCCTTGTTATCATTAAAAAAATATCATTTTTTCCATCCAAATACAAGAAAAATTTCAATATATTAAAACACTTCAGGAAAAAAAAATTTGAATCTACATTCCTAATATTCCACAAATGTGGAGAACATGTTCCTAGATGGATTTCCTTCAGCTCTTCATTTCTTTTCAACAATTCACCTTTATTTTCCATTTATCACTTTTCGAATCATAGAATATTTTGAAATTTATTTCTTATAAACAATTAAAAATATGTCCAATCATATATTATTTATCCATACATTTAAGATGTTTTTTATTGAATGAGTCATAAAAGGAAACAATTTATTATTTAATAATAAGGAACCATGAACTTATGGCTGAAGAGCTCCATAAGTTGAAAGTATTTTTTACAAAAAATTATAATTTTTTTGATTTTATCTTGAAAACTATGATATTGCAAACATACGTAATGTTTAGGCACAACTCAATTGATGACAACCTTAAAATTGACATGTATTTCAATATATTTGAATAATTAAACACTTAAAATTAATGACCATTTGAATATGACTTAGATTTTTTAATCTCTTTTCTAAAATCATTAAAACATTGTTCCATAATTTGATTAGATAATAAGTATTGATATACATGTAATAATTATTTGAAACTGATTGGTAAAGACTTATTATGTAAGTATTTGAATTATTTGATGTAATAAATCTAAATATAATAAAGATGATAATTTACATAATAAATCAATATATAATATTACAAATAAAAGTAGTAACATAAGACTAATGAAATACTAACTACTGTACGGACAAAATCAAGTTATCGTTCGCACACAACCTATATAAACAATATAATACAGTAGATAGCATCTAAAAAGTTTATTTATGTTTTCTCATTGAACTTGTTAATCTCGCCATGAATATTATCTAGAGTATGTGTGAAGAATATTTTGTCAATCACTTTCCCTGAGTTTGAAATACAATTGGGATAAGAACATTACTTTTCAAATGCGAGCCTCAACTGTGAAGCATTATTTTATTTTCTGCAGCAGTTAGTCCCTGAAATATTTGTTCCACAGTTTTTACAATGCGGTAAGCGCTCCAAGATTGGAAAGAGGCCTTCACTAGTTTCTTTTATGTTAATATTTTTAATTGTATTCACAACTTCACGAAGGTTATATCGAGCAGAGGCATGCACGGAAAATATAACATTGAGAAGAAGAAGAACCATCATTAGTTTGAAAATCATTGTTGTCGCCATATTCACTTGTAAACGATTAACTCCACACAAACAATAAGATGGAAATGGAGATAAAAAACATTCCATATTTATAGAATGAGGCCACACTCATTTAACAGTCAGAAATAATTCCTCATTCAAATTCTTACAAGCGAAACACATTAAAAGTCTGATAATGGCGTGTTGAATAGTAAACAACGAGCCTATTCAAGTAGGATATTATCATTTACTGTTTGAATATGTCTAACTCAACGATGTTCCAGTCAAATTAACAGAAAATGGATCTTCCGTTGACTTTTCGTACTTAGAAAGAATGGACGTTAATTAATATAGTATGGTAGCATCGTGGACATGTCTCTAATATCATATTTGTAAAAGAAAACCCATGTCTAAAATAGATTCAGTTTATCTAATTTTATTTACTACAAATCGCACCAGGAAAGAAACAACAGCAGGACGGGAACGCAAAACGAATGGATATTAGAAGATCAGATAGGAGAAGAGAGAGTGAAGTAGGTACAGACTGTAGAAGATCAGAGGGAATATTTTAATTGCAAACAGTTGCGCACAATTTAGATGATATGCGGTTTGGAGGAAATATTAAAATGTGTGAGAATTTAACATTTGTTATTGAGCCGGAGAAAGTACGATTCCGACAAAGTTCAGTGGACAGCGAAGAAGATATTAATTTATTAGAAAACAGGTAATTATTTTTTATAAAGCATATATACAATAAAATTAGTTAGTTAGCGTACAATAAAGTAATGTCTGAAAATGAGAGTGGCAAGTATTGACTATGGTTATGACAAACAATGAAATTAAAAGACTGGGAAGTTATAAATTAAATTAATGGCATGTATTAAGTTTATTGTTCTTAGTATTATGCTGAGATCATCTCTGCGTGCAAGGTTGTGGCCATTTCGGTACATTTTCGGGCTTGGATTCTTTCATCTAGTGGTCTAAAATCAGCGCCGATTGTTTTTTTCGTTTTTGACTAGGTCTTAGAACTTTAATAACTTTTGTTGTGCTTGTTATATTAAGTCAAAATTTTGTGTGAGGCTTAATTTATGAAGACATATTTGACACGTAAATTTTGGGGACCATCCGAGTTGTTTTGCTTTGGCATTTTTGGGTTTTTTTTTTGGCATTTTTGGGTTTTTAGAGTAGACGTGAAATAAAAGGAGGATTGTAATGATGTAAAAGATTAGTGTGGATTCTAGAATGAGAATAAAGCTATTTTCAAACTCCTGGTTTTTATTTGCAATGTTGTTTATGTTTGTTTTGGAGGTATTTCAACTTCTTGCAGTTAGATTCACATCAATTGGCATTAGAGTTGGATTTTGATCTTGCGGAAATAGTTAAGGTAACATATTGCATTTTTCTATGTAATTTTTCCCTCTATTTTATATAATCATTGCTAGACGTGGAAGGGGAGGTTATGCCCAGATGAATAGGTATATGCAGGAGCTACATAGACAAGTTGTTGAGCTCACAGGAGAAGTTACCCACCTTGGAAGGAGACATGCAAATGGGGATGCAGACCTAGATAGTGATACTTAAGAAGTGCCTCCATCAATGAATGAAGGAGGAGATTAATATTATGTTGAGATCATCTCTGCGTGCAAGGTTGTGGCCATTTTGGTACATTTTCGGGCTTGGATTCTTTCATCTAGTGGTCTAAAATCAGCGCCGATTGTTTTTTTCGTTTTTGACTAGGTCTTAGAACTTTAATAACTTTGTTGTGCTTGTTATATTAAGTCAAAATTTTGTGTGAGGCTTAATTTATGAAGACATATTTGACACGTAAATTTTGGGGACCATCCGAGTTGTTTTGCTTTGGCATTTTTGGGTTTTTAGAGTAGACGTGAAATAAAAGGAGGATTGTAATGATGTAAAAGATTAGTATGGATTCTAGAATGAGAATAAAGCTATTTTCAAACTCCTGGTTTTTATTTGCAATGTTGTTTATGTTTGTTTTGGAGGTATTTCAACTTCTTGCAGCTGGATTCACATCAATTGGCATCAGAGTTGGATTTTGATCTTGCGGAAATAGTTAAGGTAACATATTGCATTTTTCTATGTAATTTTTCCCTCTATTTTATATAATCATTGCTAGACGTGGAAGGGGAGGTTATGCCCAGATGAATAGGTATATGCAGGAGCTACATAGACAAGTTGTTGAGCTCACAGGAGAAGTTACCCACCTTGGAAGGAGACATGCAAATGGGGATGCAGACCTAGATAGTGATACTTAAGAAGTGCCTCCATCAATGAATGAAGGAGGAGATTAATATTATGCTGAGATCATCTCTGCGTGCAAGGTTGTGGCCATTTCAGTACATTTTCAGGCTTGGATTCCTTCATCTAGTGGTCTAAAAACAACGCCGATTGTTTTTTTCGTTTTTGACTAGGTCTTAGAACTTTAATAACTGTTGTTTTGCTTGTTATATTAAGTCAAAATTTTGTGTGAGGCTTAATTTATGAAGGCATATTTGACACGTAAATTTTGGGGACCATCCGAGTTGTTTTGCTTTGGCATTTTTGGGTTTTGTTTTTGGCATTTTTGGGTTTTTAGAGTAGACGTGAAATAAAAGGAGGATTGTAATGATGTAAAAGATTAGTGTGGATTCTAGAATGAGAATAAAGCTATTTTCAAACTCCTTGTTTTTATTTGCAATGTTGTTTATGTTTGTTTTGGAGGTATTTCAACTTCTTGCAATTGGATTCACATCAATTGGCATCAGAGTTGGATTTTGATCTTGTGGAAATAGTTAAGGTAACATATTGCATTTTTCTATGTAATTTTGCCCTCTATTTTATATAATCATTGCTAGACGTCGGAGGGGAGGTTATGCCTAGATGAATAGGTATATGCAGGAGCTACATAGACAAGTT
This sequence comes from Taxus chinensis, assembly GCA_019776745.2. NCBI lineage: Eukaryota > Viridiplantae > Streptophyta > Pinopsida > Cupressales > Taxaceae > Taxus > Taxus chinensis. The sequence continues at coordinate 831,440,664 of CM034146.1, forward strand.
GTTGAGCTCACAGGAGAAGTTACCCACCTTGGAAGGAGACATGCAAATGGGGATGCAGACCTAGATAGTGATACTTAAGAAGTTCCTCCATCAATGAATGAAGGAGGAGATTAAAAAGAAAATGAGAGAGATGAAGAAACCTTGGATGAGAGACCACTTGAGGAGATATTGATCCAGGCTCTAGAGGGAAAGAATGACGACATCAATATTAATGTTCTTGATTATGGTGGAGCATTACGACCATTGACTGATTGAATCACATGAAAAAATTATTTGAATAGAAAACCCTTTCAGAGGAGAAGAAGGTTAATTTTACATGCACTATGTTGGTCGGACATGCATTGATTTGGAAGGATCACTTACAAAATGAAAGACAAAGGAATGGAAAGGGTAAGATCCAAAACTGGAATAAAATGGTAAAGAAGTTGAAAGAAAAGTTTCTTCTTGTAGATTATACTCAGACACTCTTTCAAAGGTTCCAAAACCTAAGACAGAAGGATCGCAACATTGACGAGTATACCAATGAATTTTACAAGTTGTCAACTAGGATGGAACAAGTAGAGTCTAAAGAACAGAAGGCTACACAGTATATAAATGGGTTGAGTTACACCATACAAGATGAGATGATTATTATTCGGATCCATAACCTGGATGATGCTTATCAACTTGCATTAAAGGAAGAAGAAAATAACAAGAGGAATAATTTTAAAAGAGATGTGAAAAGAGGGTCATCATCATCTCCAATGAGAGGAAGGGGTATATTTGAATCTACAAAAGGTGAATCCTCTAATGCAGATGGGCATGAAGATTTTAGTCAAAATTGTGATAACTACCAAAGAGGTTATAATAGAGGAAATATCCCCCAAAGGAAATATATATGTTACAGATGTGGTGAAGAGGGTCATAGAGCCTTTGAGTGTCTGCACTATCCTACACAAGATAGATGGAAAGGATAACAACTACGAGTAAATCTGGTTGAAGCTGAAGACGAAGAAAAAATGGAGGTTTCTCCAGACTTGGGTGAAACCTTTATGATAAGGAGGACGATGATTGTCCCAAGGAAGGAGAAAGAACATGATGCTATTGGAGCTGATTTTTGGTTGCAAACAAATATATTTTAAACAAGATGCACCTCTAGAGGAAAGCTATGTGCAACGTCCACATAAGGTACACACAAATACAACAATAACAATATCGAAATAACTTTTTTTTGACTCATATTATAGTTCACACGACACTACAGGGGATCACTTATGCCAACGCACAAAAAATGATCTGCTTACACGAACACTAACCCACATAGGCAATATGAAAATATATGACACACATCAAGGCCATTTTTTTTTATGAAAAGACACAACATAATGATTCAATTACGCTATGAATCCCGTATGGGAACTATCCATGACAACAAATTCCTGGTTTACATATTTATTACCTCCATGTTTCCTTATTGACCCTATTTGGTTGGAAATCACTTATTAATTATTTTATAACTAGACTCCATTATCTTTTCTTTATTTAACATTGCACTTGTAGTAATCCCATCTAATTTTACTTATTTTCCTCATCTCACCAAAATGTTATAACCTAGTCATTGGTATGAGCATAAGTACATACATGATCCTTTTTGTGTTTGTTCAAAGGATTCATTTTCTAAGTTCCTATTTGATTGGATTTTCCTTTTGTCTTAGTTGCAAAAAGGAAGGTTCTCACGAAGCAAAGGAATTTTATTGATTTAAGAGTAGGTAGATTACACATTCTTTTCATATAAGCATTTAAGTTCTAACGTCAGTCTATTTTGTTTTATGTTATGACAACTAACCATGTATCTTATCTACTTCACTTAATTTCTTAGTCATCAAGGTACTAATGAGTATGATTTCACACACCACTAGGTTTGGGTACCTGGAAAATTAAGTATTAGATTTGTGTTATGAGGATACATTCAATTAAAAATTTTATACACCTTACTATGGTCACAACCAGAGTGATTGAACACCCTTATCTCCAATAATCATCATGTGACTATAGGTACATTCCATACTTCTTGTCAAGATGGAACTCTTGTTTGAGTGGGGTTTAAGGGGACTCACACTCAATATTATCTTATGTGGTTAAGTAAAACAATGGATCCACTCGAATCATTTTCATTCATCTTAAAATGGTTCTATTCAATTTGATTTGATTTGATTTGATTTGATTTGATTTAAATTGTTGTGTAACCCATTTATTAATAGGGACATTAGTACGATCATGACACTTTTAGTCCTTTCCCTAGGGGTTTGTGTCAAGAACATGATTACATGGTTTCACACCATTCATTAATGAAAAATAGGACAAGGGGAATAATAAGGGGAAGTAGTTATTTATTTAAAAGTTTAAGATTCATATTAAAGTCTATAAGAAGAGGATTCCATTCTCACCACAAGATGATATAATCATGTTATAAGAATGATATACATTCCCCCTTCTTCAAGTGCATCATCTTATAGTTACATGCTCACAAAATAATCATAAATTAAAATTTGGTTAAGTTTAACAAATGAATCTTATTATTGTACCATAGAAGCCAAACGATAATAAAAATTGAGCATCGAGTTCATTTATGATCCCAACTCATACATGCGACTTCTAAGGTTATTTGGTGATCTTCGCCACCTACACTCTTAACTATACATGTGTGCCCGACCAAGAGGATCTTACATTATGTTTGGGATTTGGTTACCCATAGAGTAATACCTTAATAAAATCACATTCTCCTTACTGTACATCTGATTTCCAAACCTAGGAGGGGAAACACATACTCTAGATAATGTTTGACGACATTGTTCATATTCATCAGGTTCACAACGATGCCACTAAGCATATAGGTTGTGATGAAAAAACTCAAACTAGTGATCTCATTTACTTAAACTATTAGGTGTCATTGAGTGTGAATAGTTAAATTCATCACAAGGTTTTAGTTTTCTACATTACAAGAATCACATAGGAAGAATAGTTATGCATGATTTTTATACTAGAGTTGACTGGTTCGCTAGATTTCCTTATTACAGCTTCAAGGTAATGAACACAACACACCAATTATTTAATCATCAATTTCACACTAGAATTTCACTATAATATATATATATATATATATATATATATATATATATATATATATATATATATATATCCAACACCCTTTTTTTTAATGCAAAGTGACTAATTCATCAATTTCATAAACAATTCTTTTCACTCATTATGATAAAACAAGTATAATAACTTTATTAATGTCCATAAATAAGTATTAAATCATTTCATAAATTTGATAATAACATTTCCTTTCAAAATAATTACAATAATTGGTCAAGGGTATTTCACATTTCTATACAGGAGTAATTATGTTCTAAATTTAAAAATCAAGTATTTCATTCAACCTTCTTCAATCAAAAGAATAAATGTAACTTTGTATACAACTTATTTCTTTATCTTTCACGAAATCTATCTGCATGGTTGTTAGCATCCATCAGTTCATACTAACTGAGCATGATAGGTACTCAATCATCCAAATAACATGTTCTAAGTTAGTAATTTCATAAAAGGAATGATAATTTTAACCAAAATTATTATAGGGTTCAAAAGGAACATTCAACTCTTTTAAACATTCATCCTAAACATCTTACAATAATCAACATAATGAATCCAAGATAAATGAAGTACCTTATTTAAGTAAGAGCCAAGAAAAAAATAAATTTTAAAAAACATCCAAGTAAACTAATTTTTGACAGCTTAGTCAACAATTTATCCTCATCTATGCAAATAATAGCTCCATACCACGGTCATATAAACCTACATATATATATATATATATATATATATAGATATATATATATATATAGATATATATATATATATATATATATATATATATATATATATATATATATATATATATATATATATATATATATATATATATATAACTGTAACTTGTATAACAACTCAGATTAATCTAAGAAACAATAGTCTATTATAGACTTTAGTACAAAACATACCATCCATACTTCAATCAATTAAACATCATTCAACACAATTAATGCATACGAATAATGCATTCACTTTCTAACATAAGATATATCTCCTAACCTTCTCAAAACTAGCATCAAGGTCTACATGGCCGATTAGGAAACTCAAAACCTCAATCCATGTTGTTGAAGGGTTATTTAAGTCTTAGGCGACATCACTTAACTATGTGGCTATAATATAGTAACTTCCTGCTATTATAGTGTAGAACTCAATATATCTTTTATTACTAAGTGTAGCGATTAAATACTTTCAATCGATGATAAATCGTAGGGTAAGGCCTAAGGTGAGCTCTAAGCATAGTTTCAAATTAGATGAACATAAGCTCATAACTGATTAAGATTTAAGAATCTAAGAACACCATTGAAACTGAAAGAACGTAACTGTAGTAAGGAACAAAACCTATCATACAGTCTTAACTACCTAGAGATATTTTTGTTTTTTTTATATGACGTATAAATTAATCAACTTCCATCATCAGGTTCATCCATTACCAAAACTAGCATTGATTCAATGTTGAATAGATTCATTAATCAACAAGAAAAACATGAAACAGTTACTAAACCCATATCAACTTGTATAAGCCTAAGGCTTGATACATCACTAAAACTAGTCAAGAAGGTCATGAACCATCAAAACATTATACAACAATTAAGGGAAGTCAAGACCAAAGTTACAACCTACTTTCAACCAGTATCTATTCCAATGTACAACTATAGACCAAGTCGACATAACACAAATCCCAAAATGGAGCATACTCAATAACCAAAGGATTCGTCAGTAGTTAACAAAGTTAAGATCTACCACACTAAGAAATACAATCAGTGTAAATAATTTATAAATATACCTCATACTCATTTGCATATATCAAAATAATACAAATACTTAGTTCAACTTACGATGGGTGAGGACCTGTAAACAAATAAATCCATTACCATTTAAGGGTTTATACAAGGCCTGGGTAATGTCATTTAAACCAAGTATAACATTACTAATATATAGTTGACATAGATCGAATCGATTTGATGTCCATATCCATAAGGAAATTTTTCGTAGAAGGATAACAAAAAAATTACCCAATATATGTTCAGGGTTTAAGAAACCAAAGAAGTAGAAACAAATACTCTAACCCTACTTCAAACCATTTAACTAAGCTTCCAAGTTTGATATTGTTTAAGAAAACAAATACAAACCTTAGCTCATGAGAATATTCCTATGGTAATCACGTTACATGCATTGGCAAGAATATAGTTTAAAACTTAACAAGATATTCGTCCATTTAAGAAACACCCCGAAAACCCTATAAGTTATATTCTAACTTTGTAGTCATTTCAGGTAGTCTAGGTGGAAGAATGAAGAAAACGCACAAATTTCCAAGCTTCAAATCAAATATACAAATCCAGAAAACCATTAACACTAATTTTATCAAGAGAAAAGAAAGTTGCTTTCATGAAGGCATTAAAATAGAGTATATTATTCTAAAGGGAGAGTCTATCATGCCTGTATAGTTCTTAAAGTTCTTCTTTAGGATCCCTAGTTTCCTTTCCAATGCTCATGTAACGCCCATCTATAACTCCCACTTGAGACTCAAGAACAAACTATGTTAGGTAGAAAAATTAAGGAATAATTTTTTTCTATTCAAGGTGAGACTACAAACAAGCCTCAAAGCAATAGTTGACATAAGGAAGTACATCAAGGTCAATCATGTTAAGAAGATAAGGTTTTCCATTAGAACAACATATAAAAGACCACATTATAATTAGTGAGTATAATTAACCAAGTACAGTTCAAATTTCCTTTAGGTGTTAATTTAATAATCAGATTAAATTAACACTAGGGTTAAATATTTCTTAATTACACTTAAAGGGATACATGGGCCAAGACAATAAAACAAGGCTCTCATTACCAAGGGGTTAGGAAAAACATTCCCTTACCCCATAAGGTGGCCCTAGAATGGTCAACTCATGCTTTTAGAAATACACATTAAAAATAAGGAAGGTAATTTTCCTCTTACCGACTCGCATAATGACCTAAAAAATTCAAACTAATTTTTCTCATATTTCCCACACTCAAACACTCCTAAGCACAATTCCATTAGATAGGAAATTAGATAGAATGCACACTTCTCCAAGTTCCTGTAAAGTTGTTGCTCACGAAGACACTGAAGAAACCTTGGCGAAGGTGACCCTCGTGCTCCTCATGCGTACGTGAGTAAATCAAAATGTTATCAAGGAAAATGAGCATGAAGCGATCTAAGAAAGTCCTGAATACCCCATTCATCAAGACTCATGAACACTGTGGGGGCATTAGTCAAACCAAAAGGCACCACTGTGAACTCATAGTGCCCATACCTCATATGAAAAGTGGTCTTATGAATATCCACCTCTGTAATCCTCAGCTGATGATACCTTGACTTAAAATCTATCTTCGAGAAATTTGTGGCTCCCTTCATCTGATCAAACAAATCATCAATGCGTGGAAGGGGGTAACGATTCTTGATCCGTTACTTTGTTTAACTGGTGGTAATCAATACACAACTGCAAATATCCATCCTTCTTCTTCACAAAAATCATCGGTGCACCCCAAGGGGATACACTAGGATGGATTAGGCCTTTCTCTAAAACGGCCTCCAATTGCAACTTGAGCTCGTAGAGCTCTGGGGTGGTCATCTGATAAGGTGCTCGTGAGATAGGCTCTACTCTCAGAACCAGATCTATATGAAAAACAATCTCCTATGGGGGTGGTAACCCCGGTAGCTCCCTTAGTAAAAACATCAAGAAAAATCTCTCAAAATGGGATGGTCATCAAGTGATGGTCCACTAGACCCATCCTCATGATCCATCACTAACTGTGACAACACGTACATATATGACAACCCCATCGCACACACCACTTAAGCTGCATAGTGGAGATGGTGTGAATGGAAATGGGTCTCCTAACCCCAGCTATCACTGACTCAACTCCTAGATCATCTATACAAGATATAGATCTTATGGTAACAATCCACTCTGGCTCTATGTGTAGACAACCAATCCATGCCTAAGATGACTCCATAAGAGCCCAACGGAAGGATACAAAGATCTGAGGTAGTGGTGAAAGGTCCCAAATCCACTACACACTCCTTAACTAAGGAGTCTACAAAGATCTTGGCTCTCAGAATCCATATCAACGTCCCAACTAAGAGCCTTCCTAACTTGCCACCAGTCTGCATCGCTCTACTAATGATGGTGCAATAAAAGAATCAAAGAACAAAATCAAACAAAATGGAGGTAGGAATACCACCAATGCTACCTGTAGTCTCAATAATTGTACTCTGATGCTTAGCCTGGTGGTTCTCAACCACAGCATAAATCCTATGGCTGCAGTCCCATGTCACCAACAGTAGGTTCTGAGATCTGTGTCTTACCCTTGTTATTAGGGTTATGAGGGACAATCTCTCCAGAAATGTCTAGCAACACCGCAACCAAAACAACCTCCTGATCCTCTCCCATGTGCAACAGGTCTAGTTGGTACTCTGGAGGTATGTGGTGTGGATCCTGATGATCTGAGTATGGACTATTTAAGGTCTCTGTTGGTGAGCTCCTGTTGACTGAGCTCTAGGTGCGCCCTATGTCCTAATGGGACCCCTAGGAGGAGGCCCCACACTCTGATCCCTCTGTGCATCAAATCTCTGTGGAGGTCTATAAGGTGGGTGAGACTGTTGTTGCTGTTGTGGTCTAAAAGATGACTGTGCTGAACCCTATCCACCATGAGGAGGAGGTACTGACCCCCTCGATCTGTTTTCCTGCATCTATTGTATATGGCTCCAGACTCAGTCTCTATCCTGCTGGGTCTTCCCCTGAGTCTCCTCTGCTATATAGGCCTTCTCAATGGCCTCATCCAATGTCTATGGGAAATGGATCAAAACTGCACCTCCAATGTCTAGATTCAGGCCCCAGATGAACCTGTGGATCCGCACCTACTCATCCTGCATGTAATCAACATACTAGAGTAGATCCAGAAATCTACTCTCATACTCTACTACTATAAGAGATTCCTGTTATAAGGTCATGAAACTCATCAATCCTCTATTATATGAAACTCCATGATAAATATCTTACTCCTAAATTCTCCTTAAAGAGCTCCTAGGTAACTATCTATAAGAATCAACATGGAGCTTTACTCCTCTATCTACCACCAGACACCAGCTCCATCCCTCAGTAGATGGATCACAACATGAGCTTTCGTGTTGCTAGAAAAAGGCAAAGCTTGAAGCATCCACTCAAGCTCACCAACCAGGCCTCTTCCTAAAATCCATCTGTGTCACAAGAGTAATGAATGAGTCCCTAGCTTCAAGATCTCCCTAATGATCTTTAGTTGTATTCTGATAGCCCCTAGGCCTCTCTGCATGACTCACTCTAAGCCTAGGGCTCCAAGACCTATCTCTATGTCCTGAAACTTGGTCTCCATGTACCCTCTATGGTAACTCTGATCTCTAACTAAATCCATGTGGAGTTCTCTCCTCTATGCTCCTTGCTATGTTCCGAGGAGATGCACGAGCCTCAATGGATGTCACCCTATCATGTCTGATTGAATGTCCCTCCTACGGTCCCTCCACATAGAGCGGCATTAACATCCTGAAGTGTCTGTAAAATCTATGGTAGGATAGCTGCTACAACATGATCTAATTTTGGTAATTCTAGGTCTATGTGAAATGATCCCTAAATGGTCTTCTCCGCACATCCTACATAGACCAAGGTGAGAGTTAGTTCATTATTCTAGGTTTTATTCAATTTTCCATGTTTACTAAAATATGCAATTTCCACACAAAGTTGTTTTCTAGATTCAATTTGCTAGATTTTAATATTGCTAGGTTTAAAGTTCATGTCTCAAGTTTTATAGTGTGCCCAAGGGTCCAATATTTTAACCCACTGGCTCTGATACCAAGTGTAACGCACCCGCTAAAACAACCCACTTTAGACCCAAGAACAACCTAGGATTAGTTAGGAAAAATTATGGAATATTTTTTTTTTAAAGTTTCTACAACCATACTACAATTACCGAAGTTGTCACAAACAAGTTTTCATTGTAACAATTATAAAAACCACAGTGACAATCAGTAGTATAATAATCCAAGTATAGCTTATAATTTTTCCCATAAATATTATTTAATTAACTTTTAGATTAGGTAAAAGGTTGGTTTCATTCCACAAGGTTTAAAACTAATACAAGGTTTAGAATAGTCATTCTTTTAGAAAAAATTCCAAAAAAAGGGCAATTTCAACCACTTACCCACTCCCATAACTCACTTAAAAGATTCAACACTTATTTTTCTCATAATTAATGCACTCAAAATTTATTTGCTAAAAAATCCCATTAGATAGGAAATTTCCTCCCCTTTCCAAGTGATATAAATGAAGTCCTCCTAACTCCTCATATTTCTCAAGTTATGGGCTGACGAGCCTTGGGAGGAAAATTTTCCCAATGGGCAGGCTGCGGGCCTGCGGAAGAAATTTTTCCCTTAGTGCTCTTGGGTGAAAAGCACAATTTAATTCCACAAACCCACGCCCATGGTGGGGCTTCGTGAACCCAAAAAGAAAATTTCAAACTTGGGGTTTGCTAAGGACACGTGTCCAAAATCCTTGCCTAGGCGGGAAGGGCGGTTGCTGGAGGTAAAACAAGATATTTGACTTGATTTAGAAAGGGACAAAAAGGAATATTTTAGCCCACTCCTCCGCCGTGTGCCAAAATGCCACATGTTCAACCAATGATTGGCTGTAGGTCTAAGGGGAAATTTTTTTTCTCAAAGGCGTGCGTGGTCTGGGGCACAATTTAGCACTTTTTCCCATTGGGCGAAATGTGAAGTTTACTCCTGTGCCTCTGCCAATGCCCAAGGGGGCCATGTGTCAGCTCCTTATTGGCTGTGGGTCAGTGGGCCTAGTAGGGATCATTGGGAAAGTTTGAATTTTGAAGCAAAAATTTTAAAATACTTCCGCACCTCCTTCGTGGCGTCATAGAGCCACGTGGCAGCCATCCATTGGCTGCGGGCCGACAGGGCTGCGGAGAAAACTTTTCCAAATTTACTTTTCAGACTAAGAATTTTTTCCACCAAATGGGAAGATGTGGGCTTTTTGGAGCCGTCATGGGAATTTTTTTGAATTTTTTCCAAAGTGATTTAAGTCAAATTTGGGCCCGCGGGTCCGATTAACAAAATTTTCCCCTTAGCTAAATTTAAATTTTGAGCCCGAGATGAAGTAAAAACTTCAGAAGGTCATAAATTTTGACTGGGAACTTAGTTTTTGGAAAACGAGGAATTTTTGGAAATCTCTCAAAGTCCTCTTTGTACAGGAAAATCTTAAAATTTAAATTTTGACAAATTTTCGAAGGGTCAATTTATAGAAAATGTTCTGCAAACTTTAAAAAAATGTGAACTGGTAACATTTGACTTATAGAATTTTGTTGAATTAGACCTTCTTCCTTTATCAACATTCCAAACAGACATGGAGGATTTCTCTTAGATTAATTTAGGATGGATTACAAGGTATGTTTTGTTTTATTGATTTATAATTCAAAATTTTCTACCTTTGACAACAAAACGACTGCAATTTTGCCTTTGCTCGATTTGAAAGGTTCTTTAAAAATTTATTAAGTGTTTTAGTTTGTTTAGGGTAGTTTTGATCATGTAACCTCAATTCAATCATTTTATTTCATTTTCCAAGGTTGCAAGGTTGATGTGTGCTTTTTGATCAAACATTTTCCAGTTTAAAAAACATCTAACAATGATCCAATTCAAATAGATTTTTTTACATTTACCAACTTCAAGGTTTTATGAATTCATTCAAAAACAGTCTAACCTATTAAGTTGATTTAAGCAAGGTATTCAAATTCCAAATTACAAATTCTAATTTTCAAAACATTCATTTCTAAAGAACAGAGCATTATGACATTTCTTCATACGTATTCACTTTTCATCTTTCCAACAAAGATTTCAAAATACATTCAACAATCATATTTTAATACCTAATAATACCATTTGGGAAAAGTAATACAATCTTTTATTGATTCAAAATGATATATTTACAACTTCTTTCTTCCATTCCTCGAATGCAACATACAGAATACAATCTCTTTCACATTCTTTCAAAAGCAAAAAATAGAGTATATCTCTTTCACATTTCAAATTACAACTTTCATAGTCAATACAAAACATCTTTCCATCATAATAATATACAAGGTCATCCACTTCAAGTGGGAGAAGGTTACAATAAGGAATAATCTCAACAATGACTGTCAATTTTGTCTTTTTCCTTTTTTTCCAGAACAACAACATGCAGATCCATCATTCTCCAATTTGATCACCACAAAATAGGGGAAAGGCAACGCTCTCCACCCAACCAAGACATCCAATGAAAAGGAGAAGCCATCCTTCTTCATTGGCCCCCAAGCCCCAACCACAATGCAATAGAAGATGTGTTTCAACTCATGGCAACAAAGGCTTCCACAACACACAAGTAGAATTTCACATTTAAAACACAATCCAAAATAAAATGTAGTTTGCAACCACATTAAAACATAACAAAAAAAAAACTCAGGCTTCATCATGCAAGCCAAAGGAGCAAGAAACTATGGGGGATGCTACTTATGCCTCCCAAAGGGGAAATGGGTATCACCACCTGAATTAAAAACCACCAAAATATAGTATACGAAAACCCTGACATGCCCTTATGCCTCCCCCAAGTACCCCTTATTCCTCACATTTCCTTATGCCTCCCCAACCTCTTATGACACCCCATAATGAGTAAAGAAATGCAAGTTATTTATTTGCAAGGTGGAACCCAAATCCCAACTCCCTCCACACTTATACCTCCCCAAAAAACTTATGCCTCCCACAAAATATACCCCATAGTCTTCTCCTATGACCATTCCTAGGCCATCTACCCAATAGCCCACAAGACATGCCAAAACATTCACAACCAATAACATTTTCATAAATAAAAGAGGAGCATTTCAAGAGCCAAGCTCCTACCTCTCCATGATGGAGTTGTTCCAAGTTCCAAACAAAAAGCTTTATTCCAATGCAAGCAATCCAAATATAAACCAAGCACAAGCATTCAACAATCTTCAAACTTCTCCAAAGCAAGAGCTCTCAAACAGCCAAAAAGAATTCACCCAAAAATGAAGTATCCAAAGGTGAAGCAACCCAAAACAAGGTAAGGAATTCAAATTTTTATAGAAGAGGGAGGAGAAGAGGATGAGGTGGATCCATGTAGGATGCCACATCACACATCCTCAACCCCAACACAAAAGTCAACTTCATTCTCCAATGCATAATAAATAGGTGGGTGAATAATATGACAGTTTTACTTACACACTCAAATCAAGCCCACACCCAAAAGGACTAAAATTAAAACATGTAAGAAAAGTGCAATTAAAACATTCAACTTGACTTTAAAAAATGCATAATGAAGGTCTAAATTTAACCTCCAACCATAGGTATGGTTGGTAAATAAATTTAAGAGGTGTGGGACAAGTTTAACTTGTCCCACAAACCTCCAAAATCAGCCTCCAAGGAAAAATTCGAATTTCAAAGAAGATGAAGTGTTTCATACTCCAAAATCAACTTACATATCACTTACACATCACTTACACATTTCTTACAACACTTTAATTCAAGGCCAACAACTCTATTAATTACTTTCTTATGACATATTTTAATTAAATAAATTAACAACATGATTACTCACAATATTAACACACCATTTAATAAATAATGAAAGGGGTCAATGCACCACTAAATAAACACATGCAAACATTAACAAAGGGACCAAATAAAAGAAATACATAAAACCCCTTGGTCACATTTGAAGGTGACCCCCCCATGGGAATCCCTAACAACAATCAAACACACACAAACAAATACAGTTGCCATGGTTACCTTGTTGAATTCATCTAGAATTCCAATGTGGTTGGTCTCCAATCCCCCAATGTGTGTTGTGATATTTTAACCTGGAAAACACAAATACCTCCTTTAGCCTCGTGGCCATATCAGAAAATCTAAATGAATATAATATACTTCCAAAGTCATCAATATATATATATATATATATGATATCACAATATACATATATATATATAATGAAACAATATCACTTACAATTTAATCAACAACTATATCATCATCAAATTAGTTCAATTTTCCTTAGGTCTACTCAATATATCCAAAATTTCACATGTCCTAACAACATCCATAAATATATAACCATGTCGAACAATATATCATCATAAATATATAAAATGTCCCTACTAATCAGCATGCATCATATATGAATTAGATTCAACAATAATCCATGTTTTAACATCTAATATCATACTAAATTAAAACTATAACAATGTCCATGATATAGTCAATAGTGTCATGATCAGTATCAAAAGGTGTCAAGGGGAAGTGGGCACTATAACTCACACACTCCAAAGAAATAGTGAGATGCCATTTGAGCCCGAATCTTCTTTTTCCAAACAACAACATAACAACAGTAGGTAGTGGTATCGTCTCAGAGACAAATTGACCCAATACATTTACAAAATACAGGTCAAGATCAATAAATTTGTGCCTGTTTATTCTTCCACAAAACCCACATTTTTTTCCAATACATAATATCAAATAGTTCACCTTCCTTGCACAATGTTCCACATTTGCATATCCGTCTACCATAGCAATTACAACTACAACATTTGGAAAACAATTCCTCTATCTTCTATGCTTTAGATGGGCATCCAAACCATGTTCCAGAGCCCGTATTTTGGAATAGGCTAGGAGACATTGGTAGAGGGGGTGAGAATCTGGGTTAAAACTTGTAAATACATTTTCTTGAAACTTTCTAAGCCATTTCAACAAACCCATTTTTTTTATATTCTCTAATCGTTAGAATCCATGAGGCCACGTTTCAAGCATTTTTCGAATAGTTCACATGCCACATGCATCCTTCCACATTCTATACATACCTACTAGAGCACTTGCAACTACAACATGAGAGAAAATGTCTTTCCATTATGTTGCAGTGGGAATCCATGCCTTGTATAAAGGATTTTATGCATTGAAGGGCGTCCAACCTTGCTCCAGAGTTCACACCTTGGCCCATGTAGGCATTATGTAGGAATAGGTGAAACAGAGTGACTGCCCATAAGGAAACCCATGTCTTCTGCCATAGCTGCACTATCCAAATACTGCTAAATTTACAATGTTAACTTGGTTTTAGTGTGGTTACAATCCTGTGGATCTCAATATAAAGTTCTTGTATTATTATGCAAGGAAATGATGGATTTTAGTGGGTGTTGATGAAGCCCATGTGATGTGGCAACACTCCTGACACAAGTCCACCCCTTCCACACGCCTCCAATAACAAACCACCTTAAATTTTTAGTAGAAACTTCACGGATTTCCTCTTTTTATATAAAAAATCTAATTTGTTTTAATAGTTTGCACTACATTTCCCTCCCCTTATACGCGTATTTTCCTCGATGTGATACTACACCAAAGCTTGAAGGGTACATAAACAAGAAATTTAAAAATGAAACATTTCATTTAGCGAATCAACTGGTCGGTACAATGTGACCACAAGGAAGCAAGCTAATTTCCTCAATATCTTAAATTTTAATGTTCTATGAAGATTGGGATTTTTCTTTTACTTTATTACTTAGTTGTTTTTCTTTAAAGTATTTATTAATCTCAACTCTTAGTATTTCATTGTTTAAGATTTTAGTTGTCTTATGTTCATGGGTGCCAAACAGAACTGACATCACAATCCCACATTAGGTTCAAACAAAAAACTAATGGTTCACCAGACATCATGATATGTACCCTCACAAGAGCTCAACCAAACCATGGAAAGAACATACATGACCAAGTCAATATAGTACACTTAACACATAGATGATGGACACAGAAATATTAAGACATAAGTGTACTACGAAAACCAGAAATTCCCACAATTTGACACAACTCAGAACAATAGCTGCGGATACATAGTGTCAACAAGGGAATCAAAACCATATCCACAATATCATAAAACGTAGCCAACTCACATGAGTACACATACACCACAACAGTGCTCCCAAAACATCACACACAACTCAGCATATCTACCTAAACATCAATCACACACGCAAATATCTTATACCTCCCTCAAGTATTTTATGCCTCCCTAAAGCAGTAATATATAAATTTATATATTTATCTTCATCTAATTCTTCACATTTTGAATTTTCCTTGAAGGAAAAAATTTCCATCTCATTAAAATGTGTGGAACTATTTCTCATGGATTTGATAGATAGTGACTCCTTAGATAAAACTATTAAAATACCTCTAGAGAACATGTATGGATATTTGACAATTGAAAATTTCCTATCCTATTCGATGAGCATCATAGCCTATGTCTTCAGGATATCAACACACAGTGGAACAAACAATTAATAAATGTATGGAAAAGGGTTTAAAATGGCCCAAAAAAACACCACATTAATAATTTATTAATAAATAAAGATCAATATTTTGTAATATTCAAGTTATTTTTGAAAAAGCTATTAACACAAATATGAGAGGAAATAAATGAATTTATAACATAATAAAATTTTCTATTATAAGGAACAGAATTATAATATGATAATTAACCATTGTAAATAGGTTTACAATGATTTATCTATTTTTTATGGAAGGAAGATGGAAGTACATCTTGTAATTATTATGTAATAAGATATATGTGGAACCTCTCTGAGAAAAAGAAAATTGAATCTACATTCTCAATATTCCACGAATGTGAAAAACATATTCATAGATGGATTTCCTTTGCCTCTTTATTTATTTTCAACAATTCAACTTTATTTTAAATTTATCACTTTTCGAGCAATAGAGTCTTTCAAAATTTATTACCTATATACAATTTAAAATAGGTGTAATCATCTAGTAATTATCCAAACATTTAGAATATTTTTAATTGAATGAATTATTAAAGGAAGCAAGGTATTATTTAATAGTAATTAATTTATTATTTACAAGCAATTAGTTAATAAATAGAGTATACGTCAAACCACATTGTATTGAACTCATTTTTATAGATCAAGATATGATTTAAAAAGTATAAAATCAGTAAAACATACATTATTAGGCTGAAGGCGTTCCCGCTATGGGAAAGGTCCTTGTGGATGTTTCTGTGACTGTATTAAATTTGACAGTTTAGCGGTCGTCTCGACGTTTTCACATTTTAAACAGTTTTTTTCCATGTCTTCCCGTTTTAGACGGATAAAGATTAGTGTTTTTGTCGATCTAGAAAGGCCAGGGTGTGTACTTCTGGTCAGCGAGTTCTCCCATCAATCAAGCTGGAGGGGTGGATTCATATCTTTCAGGTATCGACATTTTCCTGATTTCGTAATCCCCATACCTAAACGCAGGTTGGGGCAATCTATTGCTGACATCCAAAAAACAAAAGATTTCAGGGTTGAGGAAGTTGTAGAGGGATCTTCTCATGATAGTAAAACCTGTCACAGAAGTACAAAATATAAATCCATTGAAGCAAATATCGATGAGTCTCACTATCCCCAATTAGTACAACAAATCCATAATTTGGAGGAGAAAAGAACAAAAATCACGTTTGAAGATGTAGAGAAAACTCAAGAGTTTGCAAGATCTGATGATCCAATGGAGAACAAATCCAATTCACTGATCGATTATAGCATTAACAAAAGTACTGATAGCTACAAAATAGCTAGGCCAACGCTTTGCATGATTGTGTTACCTCCTTTTATGTTTCTTGCATTAGCCACTGCCTACCCTGGATTTTGTTTTCTGAATACTAGCTATGGCGGTGCCAAGAATGTACAGGATCACAAGCCCTACATGTATTCTCTGCCAGTTGGGGAAATATTGAGTCCATCACAAAAAATCGAAGAGTTCTCCTCTTGGTTATTGGAACCTGTATTGCATTCTGAATAAATGGGTCGACTCAAGAATTCATCAGGCACAGTTGAAGGTAAATTTGTATACTCACTCTATATTTTCTCTGGTTCTTCTTTCTCCTATGTCAGTTTTTGCATAGGATGCACGACAGAGGAATTTTGTGGCAATTTCATCAATGTTTGCAGATTTTTTTATTTTTGAAGTTTGTGGATTTTTGATTGCACGAAGGAAACTGTGTTTTGATGTTTGGATTTTTAGATAGGTGTAATTATATTTATAGGGGATTTATAGTTCATGGCTTTAGGTCGAGTTCTTATTACCGCTTTCTGATGTTTTAGGCGTGGGTAATTTCAGTTTCCTACAAGCTATTTTTAAGATTTTACATTTATGCGATGTTCTTGCTGCCTTAACGATTTTAATGCTTTTTAAATCTGGTGTGGGGTTATTGCCACCATTATTACAGTGTTCCTACAAGGTAATATTTTTTAATCTTTATAGATACCACTAGTTTGTAATTATTATACCCCATTATACATATCTGATGGAATTATAAGCTGCATAATTGCTAGTCATCATTTTGAAATTGAGTTATGTTTCTGATAGTGTCCTTCATTACCATTACAAATGAACTATTTGGACTGTGTTTGTGTTTTAATCTTTGTGGACTCTTCTATGTTTGCCTTAAGTAATCTTCTCTCCGTGAAACTCTGTGCCATGTTGGAAACAACTGATTATGTTCGTTGCAATTGTTGGTTTGCTGGATAGTTCCTTGAATCTTAATTTGCTTATGGGTTCAATTAATGTGAATTAAATATAACTTTATCTTTGGTTTGGATAGCCACTTATATTAGGTAGAAAAAAAGGCGGTGCTAAGTTTTTAGTATGTGCTCTGTGCACAGGTTAAACAACTACATATATTGCTTGGGTTTCTGGTTGAATTCCATATTTATTGTGTTTTATCGACTGGGTTTTTGGTTATGCTATGCATTTGGTGTTTTTATTAATTGCAGATTGTTAAGGGTGTTATCTTTTGCTCTTTTTTTTCTCCATGGGTGAATACTTCAACATTCATTTCTACATTTGGTTTTTAAATAATGTCTTACTTCAGTAATACTATGGAAGCTCATTGTTTTGATTAGTGGCCATCTCATCTCATCCTCCTGGTAGACCATATCCTTGTGGAAATTTTTGTTCTTATAATTTTGCAGTTATTATGCTTCCTAAATCCAAATTGTGCTTCCTCCTTTGAAATACAATACATATTCCTACTTTTTTAAAAATTAATTTCACTTTATACACTTCTTTTCCTTGGTGTTGTTGGCCCAATTGCTACTCCATTGCTGTGAAATTTTGTTTTCTTCTGTTAATGAACTGGATGTGTCTTAATAGCGGTCATTTTTCAAATTATTCATTTTTACATGGCTATCTACAATCCATTAAATTAAGGTATGATTTAAAATGTTGTAGTCTAAATCCTGGTGTAAATTTTCTATTGCCCTTGATGTCTTCTTCTAGAAGCTTCAAAGCTACTGCAAAATTTAACACTAGATCATCAGGAAAAACCTGTAGATGGATCAGAGGCAACCAATCAGGTACCAAATTGCTTTGAAATTTTTTCATTTCTTTGTATTAAGTGCAATTTTATAAACTTGTTTAAAAGTGGGAGTTTCCAAAATTTAATGTATGTATTATTCTCTCAGTCGTCTATACCCCAATATGGCGTGGGTGAAACCAACAACACTAATGAAGCTACTGGAACCAGACCTTCAACTGTGAGGACTAATACTCTTGTTCTACAAGACATAGTGGTGTATCCAACTTTTTTTTATGTTCCAAATGGCTACCCTCCACATGCTTATTATTATGGAGGTATGCTTCTAGAATCTTGGAGATGCTAATCAAATAGAATGTTTCTCACAAATTGGTGCAATAAAGAGAAAAGGACAACAACTAAACTTTTAAATACTTGGATGAGACAATGGTTTAAGTTCAGGAATTATGTTGGCAGGGCCCTTCTCGGATCAATCAAAATATATTACCCACGGAAGTTGTGCAGTATATCGCAGGTTGGAGGAAGTTGCACAACACAGGAATAAGGTTTCAATAGAAACAAGTAACATTCGTGACCTTCTGCAACAAAAATAAATTGTATAAATACAAGAGTAGAGTAGATGTAGAGTGTGTGTGGATATAGTGGATGTAGTGTGTACATAGGGGAATGTGAGTGTTTGAATATGTATAAGTGTGGAACAGAGGTAAGTATGTATGAAAGTAGGTGTATGGCGGAATAGAAACAGAGTATTGAGGTGGAATTAAGTATATATGTATTTGGCAGTGTTGTAATATAAACATGGTACTTGTTTATTAAGATAATAAGAATATAAAAAAACTGGTATTAGAGTAGGAAAATCTATGTTTTTTATTATCTTACTTGTCTTTGTGATATAATATACATGCTAACTGTAGGCTTACTTCAAATTTTTGTTTGCATTTTTGTCAAGTGTTTTTTGTTTAACGAATCATATCCACCTTTGTACACATCAGCTCTATCTAGAGAAAACAAACTTAATAAACTAACAAAAGCAAATAGTTTATGCCAATAGGAGGCAACAAACATCCCAAGCCTTCTTGTAAAATCCTTTGGTCTATGAGCATTGGCCCAAAGAAAATCTCTAAGCAATTTGCCTAGCTTATCTTAGGAAGCTTTTGCGGGATCCCAGCAAGAAGAGTAGTAAACATGGGTAGCACCAAGAATTTTGTGGCGACCTTGATATTTACCTGCCAACGACAAGAATTTGGCAATCCAAAAGGCATATTTCTTCTCGACATCTCAAGCACACATTGTCATAGTTCCAAGGAGGTGTTATCCAAGGAAAAAGGATTTCCTACAGATTTGAATCTCTCCCCTCCTAGGATCCACCTCCACTGAAAATATTTCAATCAAGCCAACAAGGTCATCATACTTTGCCTAAAGTATTGAGTCTTGGCCCATCGCAAAGTGAACCCCGATGCTTTACAAAAAAATATCAGGACAACGTAGAGCTTTCTTTTAAAAAGCCTCATTCTTTGCAAGCATGAGGAAAGAGTCATTTGTAAAGTGGCCACTAATGAGTTGTGTTTTCTATTAGGCAACCTATTTCCTCTAATAAGCCCCCGTTCAGCTCTATAAGAAAGAAGATAGACAAAAGCTTGAGCCGCCAGAACATACAACACTAGAGCAAGAGGACAACCCTGCTGGATAGAGCAGAAGAAACCAAAGCTTTTAGATTTTTGGCCATTGGTCTAAATTGTCTTAGATGATCTTAACTTTTTTTAAAAAATTTATTAATAGGTATCAAAGTAGTTTCAATACGTTTCCTTTTCAAGACCTTAGTTATCGTATCCATTGTGCTCTTTATGTTAAGGTAGAAATACCTTTCATCTACGTTCATCACTCTCAGCATCACCCCTCTTTCAAAATTCTATTCTTTCCCTTTCAAATTGTTTTCTTTGTAGACATTTTCCCTAAGGACTGTTGTGAGATACTCTTATTGCTCGAAACATTCTTCATTTGATATTCTTAAGACCCTCCTCGCAAAAGTTTTCATTCTGCCAAGTTTTTGTCTCAGTGATGATTCAAGTCTGCTTGAAGGTCTAGATCCGTGTGCATATTCTTTCCATAAACTTGATGTGCAGAAGGTCTATCCTCTTTCCTTCTTAAAATTACATCGAGAAATGGAATTGATCCATCCTCATCCACTTCCATTGTGATAATCATTTTTCCCTACTTCGCATTATACAACCTTGAAGCACACTTTGAGAATGATAGTTCTCATATGCATCATTTCACTTCATATACTACATAGAAGTCCTATAGATATAATGCAAGAGGTCAGCTGTTTTGAAAAATATTTTGATCAACGATCCTATCAAGTGCAAAGCAACACGTACCATTAGAAAACTTACACATTCAGTCCCTCAAATCTAATAAGCGAAACTCTCTAGGGCATCTAAAAAGGATTGTAATTTATTTTATTACACAATTTTGCCCCCAAAACAGATGGTGTGTCTGAATTGGGCACACCGGCCTTTATCAACATGAACTGCAAAAGTACTTACTAACTATCCCTCTAAATCAAATAACATATATCGTTCGGCGTTCACATTACATTGTATACATGCGATTGCTAGTCATAAAAAATATAATTTGTGGATGAATAACTAAAAGGAAGATCCTAAACATCATCCATTTTAATTCAAAAATAAATATAAAGACAACAAAACTTGAACCATTTTTGTTTCTAATTCTTCGATATTTTCCTGTAAAAGTTGAGTCTTTTGCAGTCAATAATATTAGAAACAAAGGTATTGAATTACGGTCATTTTATCTTTAATGCAAATAAAATTGTCCACAAAATCCTACTACTCAAGATAAAAAATTCAAATGTACGGAAGTCTTCATGTATTCATATTGAGTGCATATAAAAATGTCTGCAAAAGACTACTAGTCATGTCACATGATATAAGATTTTCAAATGTATATGTATGAATTTGTAACAAATTTGAAATTGTACAAATAGAATCTTTGATTTGCACACAGCCTATATAAACAATATAATACAGTAGATATCATCTAAAAAGTATATTTATGTTTTCTCATTGAACTTGGCCGATAGGCCTAACATATAACTTCACTCAATGAATTTCGACACCTGTCCTGCAGCCCTTTTCCACACAACTATTGACAACTGTTGTATTTGATAATTGACAGCTGGTTCAACCGTTTGTCTATTTACCTGCAGATTTCCCCTCTCTCTCTTTGACAGACCGAACTCTCCTAATAAATAATAATAACAATTATTATAAACAGTTATACTTAATAAATAAAATAAACAGTTCGGTGGGCAGGCAGTTACATATGCGCGCGGTTCTCCACATGTTAAGATAAACGATGCGAGATCAGAGGGTGCAGTTCGAGCCACTGTGCTTTTGATTTTACAGGTAATTGCAGAAATAACTGATGGAGGAGCAGACTACAGTATCGAGTGCACAGGAAATGTTAATGCAATGATTCAGGCAATCGTTTATTTTACCTTGGAGCTTTCCAATTGGTAAATAGCCGTGATGATTCTTTATTTGGAGCATCTAATTAGTATTCCAATTGTTTTTAGGATAAAATAGTTGTGCAGTAGTTCGTTGTTTTCTAAATACACTTAGATCTTTCTTTGAGTGACAAATTTACATAGTTTGCATTTGCTATCCACCAATACCAATTAGATGTTTAACCAAACTCTCAGGTTAGACAATCACAGTAGGCACAATATGAAAAAACAAATGGGTGCATTTGAACCAAAGATTCAGAATGAGATTCGGAAATTTATTCAGACCTTGCTGAAGAAAATTGGCATTTACTTCTTTGAGAACCACCAGAATATTACTATAGAATAAGTGCTATTGCTATGCCTGAACCCATTAAGCCTCCACCAATAACGGCTACTTTTTAAATCAGCCTTGGTTTTATCCCCAAATCAGTCACTGAACCTACAATTTAATTAAATATTTTTATTGCATTTGTCGAAAATGTATATGCAATAGAATACAGCAACCATATTAGTGGATAAAATCCAATCACCTTTGAAGTTTCTGGTTGGCTAAAAAGTTTTGTACTAGTTCTGTAGCAGTGTTGAGAGAACAATTTCAAGAACCCATCTTCTTCCTTAGATCATTTTTACAGCAAAGTTAATTTATGGGGTATATGCAAAACATTTTACCCATAGTTATAAAGGCATAAACATGGCTAAATGACAATTGAAAAAACATTTGTTTGGGACATCTATATTATAAGAATAATTCGAGACAATGCAGCATAAATTTCAAATCAGACAAGAATCCCTGATTAGAGAAGACGCATCAGCACACAATGCTTTGAATTATCACAACTGGATGTTTTGTATTATCAACCAAATGCATTACCTTAAGGACTCCTGCAAAGCCTCCGGACAAAACCCTTGTGCATAACATCTAGACATAGCTGATGTGGAAATTTGGAGATCCTTTCTAAGCCCTTGCCACTTAATACAATTTCGCGAGCTTTCCAAGTGACTCCAGCTTATCCGTCCTCTCAAGACGTTTCTATCCAGGGTTTACGTCCTTCTGCAATTTCTAATGCCCAAATGTCTTGCTGTAGTCATTAATTCTCCAGGAGATACAATTGTCATCAATGAGACCATAGTTTCTTCCCCTCATCTGATGTTATTGGTTTTGACAGCTCATGTGGCAAAAAGTTCCAATCAAACACTTCATTAATTTTTTACAGCAAAAACCTTTTATAATATTTGGCATGAGCAGTTCCATTTTTTACAGTTGTTCCAATCTTTTCCGGTTGAATGATCATAAGCTTAATGGAAAGGGTAAACTGAGTATAAAAGAAAATTAATTACTGATCAGAGACTGAAATTACTAGCAATGACTAAAAAGAAGTATCATGACTTGAGTTCTGTACCCAACTAACAACTGCAGATGACGAATATTAGCTTACGAGCATCATTTCAACTGCCTTCTGAACCCCCACGAGACGAGGTAGGCGCTGTGTTCCTTTTTGAAAAAGAAAATTGCAGTGAGCTGGAGTTTCCTATTCAATTTCAATTTAAAAACTTGAATGCCATAAATTCAGAGAAATAATATGTGAGAAAAACAGGTTTCATACTAAATGGATCAAACTAGAATTTCATATATGCTACAGGCCACAAAACACTAGCAAAGAACAAATGGGTGAAATGTGCCGAACTCTTTTCTTTTTCTTCGTTGTCTCATATAAATTACTCTTTTATTTTTCTTCGTTGTCTCATATAAATCAGTCCAATACAGTTGTCTGGTTGGGTGCTGTAAAAATTTTATTTATATCATTACATTTTGCAGGATATTTGAAACAGTTTTTCCAATTTATTATACAGTTTTGAGATCTGAAACTCTCTCATGGTTTCATTATAGAAAATTTCTGTAAGTACTTGCACTTCATAAATAAACATGAAGCAATGGTTTTTAAAACTTGATAATAATCGAAAATTTATAATTATCAAGTCTTTGATGAATTTATACATTATCAAGTCTTTGATGAATTTCCAAATAATTGCATATAACTATTCTGGCAGATAGAAAAATGCCCAAATAATTTTCTGTATCTTTTTAGATTTTGGATTTTGTTTCCAAATAATTGCATATGGATAAGTTTCTGGCAGTGAATATACTGGATTTTAATCACAGGGTTTTTTTTAGCCCATCATTGTTTCTGCCTTTGTCCTGTATAATTAAGTTTTCTACCAGCTATGATTATGCACACTATCAGTGGAACTATTCATAAACTGAATTACCATTATAGTTCTCCCGAACCTGGACTAGCAGTTGAAAAGTTGGAGTTGAACTGCTTAATGTAATTTCTTTCGTATTTTTTTGATTTCTATATGGTTTTGAATACGAGCTTTTTGCATTCAGAGTGTGTCTGAATGAGGTTTTTCAGATAATTGTTGTTCATTGTTCTTCTCCTACCATGACTAGCAGTTGAAAATTTGGATATTGTCTAATAACTGCTTAATGTGATTACATGAAGTGATTCATCATTAGGAGTTAGAAATGTATTAAAATCTTTTTCTTCCTGATTTACAGATTCAACTGAAGAATGTAACTCATCTTTGCCATACCAAGAGCCTCATCACTGTGAACGGGCATTTTGCAGGGCCTGCAATAGTTGCTAGGGAAGGAGATCGTGTGATTATAAAAGTAACAAATCAGGTGGCCAACAACGTTAAAATTCACTGGTTTAATGGCTTTTTAAGATACTTGAAAATTAAGTGTTTAATGGATTTTGTTTAATGGAATTTTTCCATCCTGCTCCACATTGTTCTTCTTGATTTTGTAAGTTGTCTCTAATTTTATTGAATGCAGACAGTCTTGGATTCCAACTCAGCAGCACACATTTTGTGAAGGAATCCAGAGCTTCATTATCTAAAAGCATCATAGGATCAATTTTTCAGGTTGGAATCTCTTTTTTTAATGGTTTTTGCATTTCTTATTGCGTTGGAATCTCTGTTTTAATGTGCATTTGAACAATTTTTTAAAGAATTTTTAAAATAATGTATTTAATACCGGTTGCACCCTTTATCTAGATATATTAATATAGGTTATTGTGCTGACTTGTAGTGAGTACCAGTGGCTTACAAGTTTGTACTGTGTCCTATGATAGGAAGCCGCTTCTTGCTCCCAGGGAGTAGAATAGTTCAGTTAGGTTGAACAAGTAGTTTTCATAGCACACATGGTACAAACTAAGATCTTTGAGTTTGATTTTTTCTAATCGGATGCATGGTTTAGAATTCTTTTTAGTCAATGGGCAATTGCCTTGATCTAAATTCTGCAAAAAAACGAGCACAAAGGAATTTAATAAGTACATTTATTGTTTTGCTTATAATGTTTAAATTTGACTGCCGTTTACGTGTTTCAATAATTTAATAAGTACATTTATATTGCTTAACAAGATACATAAGACAAGCTATGACCAATAAAAGATGTTGATGTATATCTATTGTCAGACGCAGAGTATCACAGCGATCAAGTATGCCTTCATTAAAAGCTAGAATGTTTCATATCTTCTTCTTATGTTAAGAGTCATTCTACAATGTGTAAATGGGATGTAATGATATGAATGTGTTTTTTTTTTTTAATTTTACATTTGAAATTTAATGTTTATTTAATTGTTTTAGGGGTCATTTTAATTTTAAATTTGACATTAATATGATTGTCGCTTAATTTTAAAATTGATATGTAGTACTTTTTAGTTATAATAAATTGTTTGTGTCATATTATTCAGATAACTATGTATTGAGAAACTACTCCGAGATGGAAGAATAGTAAATTAACACAGATTGTGACCAACATTCACAAATTTATGGGGTCTATTTTCTCTCGTAATCATAAAATGCATATAAAAAAATTAAAAACAATATATGTGCATGTTGAAATATTTATTAAAAACAATATTATTATTCAGCATTTCAATTTTCTTTTTAATAGTATTTTATTGAAATTTGATTCGTATATTTTGAAAAGGTAGTCTTTGGAGTTAGCGGGCAGTTCGTTGTTGGATATACACACGCAATCCAGGTATTTTCATCATTTATTCTTAGGGATTCAATAATTTGATTATGATATTTTTATATTATACATTGAATTTCATATTCTCTCTGTCTGTGAAATCAAAATTCATATTCTTTCTATCTGTGAAATCGAATATTTGTAAATTTATAATTTGAACACATTGACGAATATATATTTGATAGAAAAATTAAGTGTGATGTTTATGAGAAATAATTGTATGTGTATATATATTTTTACATCATTTCCATTGGGGATCATTTGCGGATATTTATCCAACTCGGAATCTAGCATTGCAAGTGCCTTTTTCGATACCGGGAGCTAGGATTTGCAAATGGGATATTTCCTATTATGCTCTCCTAGCACGTCCAAATTTGGACGTTAGCCCGTGTTTTTGAAGAAGGTTTTTAAAGCAATGTAACGAGGGATTCCCCAATATATGTTGAGCATATGCTTTTTGTGATGATACGGTTTTTCTATAAGAAATGTCAAACGTAAATGTTTGACATTTCTATGAAAAAACCGTGACATCGTATTTTGTGTATGTTTGGCATAATGTTTTTCTATAGATATCACGAAATATGGTTGGACTGTATTGTTTATAATTTTCATGAGTGGACGAGATTTTATTTAATTTACATTTCTATGTTTTATTTTTTCAAGCTATGATTAATGTGGAAATGTGCATTTGATAATTTTTTTACAGGTGGCACGAGTTTCTTTTGTTGAAGAACATGGATAGTGTTTATTTTTTAATACACAATTGAGATTTCATCGCTTGATTCTTTTGTGTTTTAAATTGTATTATTTATGAGAGGAACATTGTCCAATTTTTACAACTTGCCAGAATAATAATGATTTAAAAAATGATGTCAATGAAGACTTGTTCTTTTAACATGAAATTGATTACTGTTCACTTTTTTTTGTAGATGTGATGATTTGTTGTTTGGTTTTATTTATGTAATGTCAATTAACTTGATTTGAAGATCTAATGTTATGCATTCGTATAAAACATGTTTAGAAGATGTAATTCACGATGAAATTTTATGATTTGTTGTTGTGATGGATTTAATTATATTTCTGTGTATTCATATTATTCTTGTAGAATAAATTGTTTTCCATATTATTGTACATTTTTTTATAATAATCTTTGCTTTGGATTATATTGTGTTGGATTTTGTGTGGTCATTAATACCTTCGTTCAATTTTGTCTATAGATTAGTAGGGCATAATGGATCAAACTATTTGGAAGCATCTTCCCACGGAGATTTTTGATTACATTATTTCTAAGTTGCCGCTTCGGAATCTTGTTAGATTTCGTTTATTGTGCACAAGAATGAATGCAATGTTAAGCAACTCAGATTTTTTGTCTACATGTGGAACCATCGTCAATCGTTGCGTAGGATTTTTGTTATATCGACCCTTGACAATGGCAAATGTGTTGAACCCTTTGTATTTCACACGTGAAGGTGAAGCTGTATATTTACGTGTCAGTTTGAGTGGGATGAATGACATTAGATTTGAATGTGCTATTGGATCGATGGTTTGTGTATCTTCAACAACTGCGAATCGAAGCATACGTTCATATGCTATTATAAATCCTTTCACTGGGATATTTGTGAAAATGGGTGACATTCGTATCGGTAAGAGGAATGGATGGTTTAGGATATGTCAGGGTTTGACAGGGTACAGGTATGATTGGATTGCCGTCCGATATGATCCACATGCTACAGGTGTGAGTGAGATTCAAACTTTTGATAGATCTTTCTATATTTGTAGTAACCTTCGTCACGTTTGGAGTCCGATTGTAATTCCGGCACGTCTTCAAGCTCCAAAACATGTTGTTGTTGTCGATGGAAAAATGTATTGGCTGAGTTTGGATCTTGAACAAAGTGGTGATGTTTTATATGGCGGTGAGGTTTTGACTTATTTCATTGTATGTCTCGATGTTGTTCATGAGACATGGAAGATTGGCCATTCTCCAGCTCCAAATTCTGCTGATTCCATGTGCCTTGTTGTTTATGAGGATCAAGTTTCATGTGTTGTCAATTATGCAAGCCGCATGCAGTTGTGGAAATTGAATAACGATATGAGTCGTTATGATCCAGATATTGGAGAGGCCAGTGTTTTTTGGTCTGATACGGATTGGGAGTACATGGAGATCGAAAGTGGCATGTTGTGGCATCGATTTCCTGGGTATAAGTGTGTTTCCTGGTGCGATGGGTTCATGTTGATATGTAAATATGCACCTGTGCCCATACTTTATTGTGAGCTGAGCACCTTAGTCTGCTATTATGGCCCTGCAGGTTTATACATGGATATACTTTCTGGATGCGGATTTTATGATGCTTTTTTTAGTCGTTCGAATGAAGACTTTAATGGTTTGGCTGTTTCAGGGTTGCTTGAAAGTGGTGATAATCCTGAGGAGATACCGAGATTTTTGGGAAACATGATAGAATGAGTCTTTTTTTACAGATGTAAATAGTTGTTTTTGAGGCGGTGACATTTTGGTTGATTTGAAGTAGTTTGTGTTTTATGTTATGGTGCATGTTGTCGTTTATTGATATATGTTTATATATAACTTTTTTGAGTCTTGTTTGTGCATTTGCATGATGAATCTTCTTGGAGATTTTTTGAAGTTGGTTTGTAAATGTGTTTAAATTTTGCACTGCTCTATAGCTATTAATGTTCTACATGATGGATTTTATGTAGTTATGGAATTTTAGTGTATGTTTGATGTGAATATTGATGTGGGTGTGTTTGATTTTGTAGGTTTTTTTTTATTGGTGTTTATGGATCGTTCAATGTCACCGCGATTCCCTTCAAAAATAGCTTTTAAGCACATTTTTCCACGACTTCCTTTTGTTGTGTTGGTTCGTCTTCGCCTTGTCTGCAAAGAATGGAATGAGATGCTTTCTCCGTCAAGTGCATTATTTAAAAAATGTTGTCTTATTCATGGAACATTTGGTTTCTTCTTAGTTGAAAAGTGGCACTCCTTCTTGGACCGTATAAACGTTTTATTTTTGAATGATCGAGGTAGAGTAACTCACTTGTGTTCCCGGATCATCGGAAGCCCATACAGAAAGGAAATAATCTATTCAATGGGCCCATTCTTGCTTTTGGAATCTGAGAAATTTGGTACGAATTTATTGGATGAATTCATCCTTAATCCTTTTACATCCGAGGGAAAAAAGCTGGGAACGATAGAACTTGGGATACGTGGTTGGTTTGTGTTGTGTGGAGATGCTTTGGCTCGAAACTACGGATGGGTTGCACTTAAAAATTGTGACGAGGTGTCTGGTGGTGCGTGTTATATGAAAAGTAGTTTCAATAACAGTTGGTGTGTAACAAAAGCCCCTGTAGATGTTCCTGTGCCTCGGAATGCAGTTTGTAACGGATGGAAAATATATTGGTTGCATGCAGAATTTGATGATCACGATACCTTCGTTTATAATTTGTTTGCGTTTGATGTGTTTTGTAATAAATGGTGTGTGTCTGTGCCTCCATTTGCTGGTGTACATGGTATGTGTTTGGTGTTACACGATAATCATGTAAAATGTATTCTTGATGACTCATCATTGAGTGTCTGGTTGTTGAAAGAAACATATGATTTTGTTGTGTGTCAGTGGGAGATATTGTGGGAGCATATATTAGATGCAACAGTTGACATCAACAAAGTTTGCAATGGGTACACGCCGGAAGTGAGCATGGGACATATTGTTATGTTGTATAAAAAGCATGGGCCTTCTATTTTATATTATGATATGAACAAGGGAGAGTGTGTACACTGCACTTCATCAGGTTTTGATTCGTGTGCAGTATATTTTCCTACGTTTGATGATATCTCTGAAGAAATTATTGGTGGAAATTTCATGGGACTGATGCCTGGTCCTGACAGTGTTGACCTGATTTCAGACATTGGTGTTCCCTAAACGTTGGTGTTTATGGAGACTTTTGTGAGGCGTGTTTGTTTATTAATGTTTATGAGTTATTAATTTTATCGTATTTTGTTATCCTTATGTTGGTATTAAATTACGCACATGATAAAATATTGGATTCCAATTCCGATGTTTTATTTTTCTTGAACTGTATGCATGGAATTTAAACACTTATCTACGTAATTTTGTAATAGTGATTTTTTTTGTTGTTTTGACTTCGAACGTGATTCATATTGCTATATGAAGAAACGTATATTCTTTTTTGAGATGTTACAGTTTTGATTTTAATGAATTTGAGTGGTGTTGTGTATCACTTTTGTACGAGATGTTCTGAACTTTCTTATTTGATAACAGGAGCACTATTTGAAATGGAATCAGGAACTCGTGCCACATTGCCAATCGATGTCATGAAGACAATATTTTCCAATTTATCTTTCAGAGAATTGATGCGTATGAGGATTGTTTGTAAGTTGTGGAACTTTATATTAGATTCATCGAACCTGTATTATATTGTGGAAGATCCGACTATTTGGTGCTTTGGATTTTTGGTGCGCGAATGGAGGGATGTTACGGGGTTCTATGGCCCTTTGTACTTGGACGACGATGGAAGATTTTCACGCTTGTACATAAGTGGGGCCCCTTTTGAAAAGAGATCAAGGATACATATGACAATTGGATCTCTTGTTTTGTTATCCTTTCCCATTTATGAGTTTGGAGCTCGACAGTATATTCTTGCAAATCCATTCACGGGTGGAGTTATGCAAATCGGGAGTATTGACGTAGGAATTGATGGATGTGTTTCTTTGTTTGAAGATATTGATGATGACGAGTACGTATTTGTTGCATTACGATGTTTTCCGTCTTCAGATTTCGCGTACGAGATCTACTGTAGCAGGTCTCGTTGTTGGAGTCTGTTGTCAGTGCCGACACATACCGTCGTTCCTAAAGTGACTCCTCCTATTGGTGCCTCATGTTGTGGTGGGAGGATGTATTGGGTGAAGGAAAAGCTGAATTGTTTCTCTAAAATTGAGTACACCATTTTCTCATTGGATGTTGTACATCGGAAGTTAAACTTTTGTTGTATTCCTTTTAGTGACGTTGTGTCATTGTGTCTGGCTGTGCATGAGAATAATTTGTTCTGCATCGTGAGTATGGGTGAAGTTTGTGTGTGGTTGCTTCGAGATGCAGAAGCAATTTCAGGTGAAGAACAAGAGATGGGTTTCGAACGTGACGATGAGAATGTGTTTGAAGATGGATTTAGATTTGTGTGGAAGTATTTGATGGATTTTTCTCGAGATATAAATGAAAAATGTCCAGGGTACGTGGCTGTTCGTTCGGTTGGATCCATCCTCCTTATGTGTAAATATGCACAAATCCCATACATGTTTTATGATTTGGATAGAAAAAATTGCATTCCAGCTTTTAGGAAATTGTGCACATCAGAACGTTATGGATGTTATTTCCCGACAAGAGAGGATTGTAGAGATGTAGTTCTTGGTGTGAGTTTCATGCCATTGATTCCTGGTTGTGAAAATATTTCTCGCCTACGTAATTTGAGTATTGACTAATATTTTTTTCTTCCCTTGGTTGAAAAAAATTACATGTATCTCATGTTTGTGTGGAAGATTTTACATAATTAAATGTGTTGTCTTGTAATTTTTGCGTTTTGATGTACGTGTATTACTGGTTTAATTGTTGAAGATTTTATCATCCATGTTTTGCATAGTGCATTATTCAATTAATAATAATTATGTTTTCAAAATTTTGTATGTTAAATTTTTAATTTTATTGTAGATGATGGAGGAACGAAAACATGCTCGTACGAGAAAGAAAAATAATATGATGATAGAATCGTCGAGTGATGTTAATCGATGCCAATTTCGTGGGCCACAATTCTACAATGAAAGACTTATGGATGCGATACTTCCTACGGGTTATGAATGGTCGGGTGAGAGTAACGTTGTGCGAAAGACTCTTCCGATGTCTGACATAATGAGAAGATCGAATGTTGTGATTAATCCTGTAGGGGATTCGCGCTCGGAAAGGAATTCATTGTTGCGAAACGCAGAAACCATTACTGATCTTGTAATGTTGCATTTTTTATTATTTAATGTCTTTGTTACTCGTTTAATGAAAAAAATATGTCTTGCATGTGTTATGATGATTGTTTGTTGAATTTTTTTTTGTTTTGCAGTCATTGAGTGAGAATGCCACCATGCACACACGCGAGGAAATAGATTCACCTGGAAATTCTCGATGGGACGCTAAGCATCGTCGTTTTCGAAGGTCACAAATTCGACAACAACAGAGAATGAAAGGGATGGGAGGTCAAGGTTATATGTATTTGTCAGGCCAACAAGTTAATGTAGATGTTTTTCCATCTTCAAGGATCAGGAGAGAAATAGATGCGATAGAGGAGGTGTGTTTAGATAATGTGAATGTTAACTCCTCTTTAGAGAGGATAGAAACATCGAATGAATATCTCCGAAATGATTATGTTGGAGAAGAGATGCATGTATTGTTATCACGTGATGACATGGTTGGTGTTCATGGTGTAATGTTAAGTGTAATGTATTATTTGATGTCTTTGTTCCTGTATTTTTAAGAACTAAATATTTCATATATGTGTAAAGAATGTTATTTAATGTGTCATTTTTGTTGTAGGTAATGAAGGAACATTCCGCTGTTTGTAGCGGTAAGAAACGAAAGTCTCCTGGAAAATGTCAGAGGGACAACGATCGCCGTCGTTTCCTTAAGTCACAGGTTCGAGAGCAAGATAAAATGAAGGAGATACATGGTCAGCTTTGTACACATTTTTCGATTGAAGGTGTCGGTACAGACCTTCTACACTCTTCAGATGTTGGAACAGAGTTACACATCATACCGAGGTTAGGTGTACAATCTTGTGAAAAAAATTCCCCGCCGTACGATAGATTAAGAGTCATACCAACTGTCAATGTACAACTTGAAGATCGAGATGGTCAGATAGGAAGTGTCAAAGACAAAGATAGAGATTACTCTTTGAATGCGAGAATTGTGCCTGCTATAGTTGAGACAAATGTGAACCCCATAAATGTGGGACATAGTGGAAGTTGCAGCTATGGGAGAGGGTCATTACAGGATATTTCTGTTGGAATATCTGATATTCCTCATCCGATGTTAAATGAAATGTCACATCAGCAACGCAACAACTTAGTCGTGAATAGATGTGCAGGTGAAAGTTTATTTGTGATATATTTTTAAAAAATTATGCATTAAAATAATATGAGAAGTCAAAGATGGTGTGTTTCTATTCTCCAGTTGATAGATTCCTTGTCAAAGTTTTTAAAAATATGATTTTTTGCAGTTTTGGATTCTTATTAACCAATATCTCTTTACATGTTATGTATATCTATTTTTTTTGAAATTTTATAAAATATTCACAAGGTGAAATTGCTATACATAGATATAGGAATGAGCGGGAGTAGATATGGTAGAGGGTCGTTGCAAGATATGTTGGAATATCTGATATTCTTGATCCGATGTTGTGAAATCTCACGGCAGCAACACAAAAATTTGATCGTGAACCGAACTGCATGTGAAATTTTCTTTGTGAGATACTTTTTAAATGTATGCATCAAAATAAGTTGTGATTTCAGGGATGGTGCATTTTTATTCTCCAATTTATAGATTCCCTGCAATAGTTTTGAATTTATGATCTATTGGAGTTGGTCAGATTTTTGTTAACCAAAATGTCTTTGAATTTTATGTATATGTGAATTTTCAAAATTTTCTAAAAATGTCTCACGAATTGCTATTCTTATACATAAACGTAGCAACGAGTGGAAGTAGCTATGGGAGAGGTTCATTGCAGGATATTTCTATTGGAATATCTGATATTCCTCATCCGATGTTGGATGAAATGTTGCAGCAGCAAAAAAACAACTCAGTCGTGAATCGAAGTGCAGGTGAAATTTTCTTTGTGATATATTTTTTAAAATTTATGCATTAAAATAAGATGCGACGTCAGAGATGGTGCATTTTTTGTTTGTTAGGTCTTTATGACTCGGTATATTTGTGTGTAGGTTGTCAAGGAGATGTCTTATCCAGAAGTCTTATGCGAAATGGAATGCATAGAACATGTCCAAGAGCATCAGGTTCATGTGAATTGCGTGTTGGGATCCAAAGTGATGTACGTGAGCATTTGGAGAATAACATGAATGCTTGCGATCAGAATTTACCCGAGAAAATGAATTATATGGATTCTTTTGCAAATGTAGACGGTGAGGGCAGGAGGTCTGTGAACAGGGAGAATATGGAGTTTCATGCAACACATTCAGTAGGGAACAACAACATCCACTATCCCAGGGATGGTGAGCGTGATATTGAGTCAGAACAGGACATTCGACATCAAAACATACCTACGATAAGTGGTGTGAATAATTTCCCGAATCAAAGTTACACACAATTTTACTCATCACGTTATGGTGTACAATTGAATAGGATGCTCGAGTCTCGTCGTGAATTTTTGAAAAGGATTGATGCGCTGGAAGTTATTCAGATGTGTGGTATATGCAAAGAGTCATATCCTGGTATAGTTGTGACACTTTCAGTGGAAGGACCTATTTGCAAGAGATGCAAGTGTGAACGAGGTGGTCATCGATATTCAAAGTGGAACAATATGGATCCCAGGGATCAACCAGAAGTGTTGCGTGTACTGACGCAGGTGGAAGAAATGTTGATAGCGCGGGTGAATCCCATATTGCATGTAACTCATGCACGTGGTGGCCAGTACAAATATAGTGGACACACTATTTGCTTTCCCCAAGACGTATCTTCTATTGCTAGACTGCTTCCTCGTCGAATAGAGGATGTGGATATTCTTATTGTGAAAAGACAGAATGCTGGACAGAGGGAGTATGAATGTATTGTTAGTCGCTCGCGTGTATTGAATGCTTTGCGTTACAAAATTCGTAATGATAGGTATTACAAAGACGTGGAGATAGACTACGCAGCATTAGAAGATCTCCCGGAAGTAGAGGGAGATGTATCAGAAAGAATTCGTCAGGTGGAATCTGAGATACAAGATGAGCACGTAAGGAGAGAAGGAACAATGGATATAGTGAGTGTCGAAGAAGAACATGTACATAATCATCCATCATCGTTTGCTTTAAGGCTTCCTAATCCACGAAGGGAGATGGAGGAAGTCAGATTGTTTGTTGAAAATACGGATTTGAGGTCGGTCGATGTTGTTGATTGGCCACTGATTGGGTCTTCTCCAATAAATGAATACAACACAGAGGGCATGTTTTCCATGGCATTTCCGACCCTCTTTCCTATGGGAGATGCTGAATGGTTGCAGCCGAGGATTAGAACAGTACAGTTTCATGATTATGTGAAGCATTTGATAAGGTATCATGACAATAGGTTTGGAAGGCACCCGAGATTTAGATATTGTGCATATAATAGACAAATGCGGCACCGCAGTCAGGCCACAGCTTCTGTTTTTGTCAAGAGAAATTTGGAGGACAATGTTCCCATGTCTATTGAAGACTTGCGTCGTCACATTAATAATGTGAATGATGATAAGTTGGCAGAACAGGTGATGCGTTTTGGAACAAAACTTCGTGGGACTAGGTCTTACTGGTACTCATGTCGTAGTGAGCTGACAGATATGATTGTTCAATTGGGTAGCCCGACTCTTTTTTTTACGCTTACCGCAGCAGACACAAAGTGGTTTGATTTACACCGGTTGATGCCGGGGGAACCTCCTTCAAATTCTTCGAGGGCGTATAGGTGGCGGATTGAGAATGTGATAGATTATCCTCATATCGTCGCGACATACATGCACAAAAGATTTGAGATATTTCGTGAAGAGGTGATACAAAAACTAATTGGTGCAAAGGATTATTGGTACAGGTTTGTAGTTGTCTATTTGATTGAAATTTATTTAAATTTGTGCAGTGATCTGATCCATTTTCAATATTGTGAACGAATGGTTTTGTAAGCTGCATTTTTTTGGCATGGTATTTGTAGGTTTGAGTGGCAACATCGAGGATCTGCACATGTCCATGGATTCATGTGGGTTCCTGGTAGCCCATGCATGGAAACATTGGATTGGGAAGATGAGAATCAGGTAATGGCTGCAAGATCATTTTTTGATAGATACGTCACTTCGTGGAATCCCCGTGACAGCCATCAAATAAATGTCATGCTCGGTCGGTCTAGAGACGAAGATCCTTGCTCGATGAAGCCTTCGCAGATATTAGAGCGTGACCCACTTTATGACTATGAAGAACTTGTCAACCATGTGCAAAGGCACACTAAATGTAGCGAGATGTCTTGTTTGAGAAAGAAGGGATCGTCCATGGTTTGTCGTTATAATGTTCCGTGGGACCTCCGGGATGATTCAGATTTGTTTGTTGATGCAGATGGTCGAAAGAGATTTGAACCTTCTCGTAATGATGCGAGATTGAACCTTCACAACTCAGACATGTTGGCCATATGGCGAGGTAATATAGATTGTCAGCCTGTTGTTTCTAGACACGCGGTGTTAAAGTATATAGCAAAATATGCTTCAAAGGCAGAGAAGAGGTCAGAGAGCTTTCATGATATGTTGACGAGGATATCAGATGATGTGGAGGGGGAAGAGTCTGCACTATGTATATATCGGAGGATTTTGACAGAAACAATTGTGGAACGTGATATTGGGGCGCAAGAGACATGTCACATGCTATTGAAGTTGCCGTTGGTTCAGTGCAGTCGTGCCTTTATGACTCTGAATGTTGGTAGGAAGGTTTTCCGCAAGGTGATTGCGACATCTGATGAGAATGAAAGTGGATCATGTTTCATTGATGCATATAAAGATCGACCAGTACAATTGGAATCCATCTCGTTGATTGATGCTGCGAGATCGTGGTCGTTTAATGCGAAGAGAAAGAAAGACAAATGGAAGTCGAGGGATACACCTGCTATCATACGCGTGTGGCCGCGGTATTTCTCTGTTCCTGAAAGTGGATCAGAGGATCGCGAGAACTTTTGTTGGAGTGAATTGTTGTTGTATAAGCCATTTCGTGATATACACAGGGACATAGGTTGTACTAGAGATGAAATTTTAGAAAATTGGGAGAGAATTAAGAATACGTATCGTGCATGGCATGTTGACCGGAAGGATGCAATGGAGGAAGAAGACATAGATGAAACTGACGATGATGAGATGCAAAGTTTTGTGGGCGTGGATGGAATGGATGAGTGGGAGTTGTTTTCTGGCATTGTTCCTCCCAATCAGGTGCATTTGAGTGATCTTCATATGCTTGGAAGACGGGATTTTGATTTGAACCATGTTTGGGATACAGAGGAGGACGAGGACGTACAGGACGCATCAGCATGTTTTATAGAAACGAACAAATCCATGCAAAATGTGGTGGATTCTTCAGACAATTCAGTATCGGGTGTGGACATGTTGTCAAGAAAACAACGTATTGCTCTAGAAACTATAGTCAAACATTCTAGAAAGGGCCCCGAGGAAGCTCCACTCAGAATGATAATACAAGGTACTGCCGGGACGGGGAAATCTTTTTTGATTAATTGCATTAAGAATGTCTTGGCAAACAGTGTCGTGACAGGTAAGAATCCTCTTCTTCTTTTGGCACCGACAGGAGTTTCTGCTTTCAACATTCGTGCTACAACGGTGCATTCGTCACTGAAAATTCCATTACGTGACATGAGATGTTTGGCTAGACAGACACTAGCTGTATTTCAAGAGCAGATGAGACATTATAGATACATTCTTATTGATGAGATGAGTTTCGTGGGTCCAAAATTGTTGAAAAAAATTGATATTCGCTTGCGAGAAGCATTCCCTTCGCACGAGAATGTCATATTTGGAGGTAGGTCTGTAATTTTAGTCGGGGATCTTGCCCAACTCCCACCTGTAAAGGATATACCGATGTATGCAGGAAACACAGAGGGAAAAAAGTTATGGAGATCTTTTTCTCATGTCGTGACTCTTGACACGATTTTTCGTCAAGAAGGGGACAGTGTGGATCAGGTGAAGTTTCGAAACTTGCTATGTAATTTGAGAAATGCGAATCCCATGATCGAAGATTGGGAGTTGTTGATGTCCAGAACAGATTCGTGCTTTAGTGCAGAGGAAATCTCGATGTTTGACTCTTCCAGTCATTTGTTTTCGACGAATGTACAAGTGACCTTTCATAATAGGATCATGCTCAAGAAATTGAATGTGCCTGTGGCGAGAGTTGTTGCAACCCGTGTGAGAAGAGTGACATATGGAGAAAGCGACGATGACCAGTTGGAGAGTGAGGTGTTGCTTTGCAATGGTCAACATGTTATGTTGGTGTGCAATTTGTGGGTGGAGGCAGGTTTAGTTAACGGATCTCTTGGAAAAGTGAAGAACATAGTGTATTACCCTGGGACGAAGCCTCCAGATCTGCCAATATTTGTTGTTGTGGAGTTTCAGAATTACATCGGCATCCCATGGGATTTAAGTCACCCGAAATATGTACCAGTGCCTCCAGTATTGAGGGGGTGTCGCAGACAAGTGCCTTTGAAGATGTCATGGGCTCTTACAATTCACAAGTCACAGGGACTCACTCTTAACAGAGCAACGATCGACATAGGCAGTAGGGAGCGACAGGGGCTAACATTCACGGCGATATCAAGAGTGAAGTCTCTTGATGGATTACGCATATGTCCTCCTTTTTCTTATGAGCGTTATTCTAAGATGAAGGACGGTGCATACGTTTCTATTAGGAAGAAGGAGGAAGATCGTCTGTTGAAATGTGAACAAACATCATCAGGAACGACATTGATCACTCGTCCTTGAATACTTAAATATGTGTCTTTTCTAATATGTTGATAGTTGTGTGTTTTCTGTAATTTTGTTCAGCGATATATGGTGATCAATTTTTCTAAACGTGAATCATTTAAAATACGCTGAGGTTTATTAATTACGTGTGATATACATTTTGATTTTGTAATTTCGTATTTATTTCTACATATTTATAGTTAACGTTTGTATAAATTTAATTTATTTGATGCAATATGACGACTTTTATATTTCATACCATGTCTCACAAACTCATCAGTGCGTCGTTATTAGTTGTGAGATCATATGCGATGAGCTTTTGTATGGAAGAAAAATAAACACATGTGAAATTAGAGAACTTGGAACTATACATTTTGATTTTGTAATTTCGTATTTATTTCTACATATTTATAATTAACGTTTGCATAAATTTAATTTATTTGATGCACTATGAGGACTTTTACATTTCATGGTGTCTCACAAACTCATCAGTGCATCGTTATTAGTTGTGAGATCATATGCGATGAGCTTTTGTATGGAAGGAAAACAAACACATGTGAAATTAGAGAACTTGGAACTATGTTTCAATAATATTGTTGACCTTTCATAAGTTAACCACGTTATTTTTTTTATAATTTGACATGCGCAACTTTACATATTTAAATATTAAGGCTTTGAATGCATTGGTGGTGTGAATTATAATATGATAATAATTTATGAAATTTGAAAAATTAAAATTTATTACAATTTAAAAAGTAAAAACAACAATGATGATGATAATGATGATGACAATGATCAATGATGGTGGTGGTGATGATGAGAATGACGATGATCGATGATGGTGGTGATGATGATGATAACAAAAAATATTGACGATGGTGGTGATGATGATGACGACGAAAATGATCATTGATGGTGGTGATAATAATGATGATGATAATGATTACGAAGACAACAATGATGATGACGATGATGAAAATAATGGTAAAAAACTTAATGGGGATGAGAATGATGATGATGATTTTATGGAGATGATGATGAGAATGAAGATAACAATGATGTATGATTACGAAGACAATAATGATGATGATAATGATAATGAAAATGATCAATGATGTTGATGATGATAATGATGACAACGATGATCAACAATGGTGGTGATGATAAAGACAATGATAGTGATCGACGATAGTGGTGTTGATAAAGATGATGAGAGTAATTACGATGACAATGATGATGATGATGATGATGATGATCATAATGAAAATAACAATAAAAAATTAGATGGAAATGATAATGATGACACTGATGATAACGATTTGATTGAGAAAATGATGAAAATGATGATGATGATGACAATGATAATGATTCGTAATTATTAAGACAATAATGACGACGAAAATGATCAACGGTGGTGGTGATGATAATGACGATGACAATGATATTTGATGATGATGAAAATTGATAACGATGACACTAATGATTATAATATGATAATTTAGTTTTTGATAATTTTTAATTTTTAGTTTTAATTTTGTGTAATTTTGTTCAGCGATATCTGGTGATCAATTTTTCTAAACGTGAATCATTTAAAATTCGCTGAGGTTTATTAATTACGTGTGATATACATTTTGATTTTGTAATTTCGTATTTATTTCTACATATTTATAGTTAATGTTTGTATAAATTTAATTTATTTCATGCAATATGACAACTTTTACATTTCATACCATGTCTCACAAACTCATCAGTGCATCGTTATTAGTTGTGAGATCATATGCGATGAGCTTTTGGATGGAAGAAAAATAAACACATGTGAAATTACAGAACTTGGAACTATACATTTTGATTTTGTAATTTCGTATTTATTTCTACATATTTATAATTAATGTTTGCATAAATTTAATTTATTTGATGCACTATGAGGACTTTTACATTTCATGGTGTCTCACAAACTCATCAGTGCATCGTTATTAGTTGTGAGATCATATGCGACAAGCCTTTGTATGGAAGGAAAACAAACACATGTGAAATTAGAGAACTTGGAACTATGTTTCAATAATATTGTTGACCTTTCATAAGTTAACCACGTTATTTTTTTTATAATTTGACATGCGTAACTTTACATATTTACATATTAAGGCTTTGAATGCATTCGTGGTGTGAATTATAATATGATAATAATTTATGAAATTTGAAAAGTTAAAATTTATTACAATTTAAAAAGTAAAAACAACAATGATGATGATAGTGATGATGACAACGATCAATGATGGTGGTGATGATGACGAGAACGACGATGGCGGTGATGATGATGATAACGAAAAATATTGACGATGGTGGTGATGATGTTGACGACGAAAATGATTGTTGATGGTGGTGATAATAATGATGATGATAATGATTACGAAGACAACAATGATGATGAAGATGATGAAAATAATGGTAAAAAACTTAATGGGGATGAGAATGATGATGATGATTTTATGGAGATGATGATGAGAATGAAGATAACGATGATGTATGATTACGAAGACAATAATGATGATGATAATGATAATGAAAATGATCAATGATGTTGGTGATGATAATGATGACAACGATGATAAAAAAAATGGTGGTGATGATAAAGACAATGATAGTGATCGACGATGGTGGTGTTGATAATTACGACGACAATTGATGATGATCATAATGAAAATAACAGTAAAAAATTAGATGGAAATGATAATGATGATGGTAATGATAACGATTTGATTGAGAATATGATGAAAATGATGATGATGATGATGACAATGATAATGATTTGTGATTATGAAGACAATAATGACGACGAAAATGATCAACGGTGGTGGTGATGATAACGACGATGACAATGATATTTGATGATGATGAAAATTGATAACGATGACACTAATGATTATAATATGATAATTTAGTTTTTGATAATTTTTAATTTTTAGTTTTAATTTAATTTTATACTTTTATTAATATTTACCTTTAAATAATTTTAAATTTTTATTTAT
This sequence comes from Taxus chinensis, assembly GCA_019776745.2. NCBI lineage: Eukaryota > Viridiplantae > Streptophyta > Pinopsida > Cupressales > Taxaceae > Taxus > Taxus chinensis. Next base: position 831,482,553 of record CM034146.1, read on the forward strand.
TTTTTAGTCTTGTGAATTTTTTAATTTTTAGTAATTTGTAATATTCTATTATTTTTAAATATTTGTAAATTTAATATTTTATTTTTCTAATTAAGTTTAATATGTAAATTTAATTTTTTTTAATCCATTTTTTATTTTTAAATTTATTTCTAATTTTTATTTTTAATTAATTTTTTTATTGATTTAAATTTTTAATTTTTTAATGATTTAATTAATTTTTAAATTTTTTTCTAATATTTATTAATATTTAATTTTCATTAAAGACAATATTTTTTATTGATATTTATTAATTTAAAGACAATTTTTTTATTAAAATTTATTAATTTAAATTTTATTATTATTTTTAATTTGTAATTTTTGTTAATTGAATATTTTAATTTTTAATATTTATTATTTAATAATTTTAATTCTAAATTTAAATTCTCAATTTTTTATCTTTTATTAATTTAATCATTATTTTATTTACTATTTTTAAAATATATTTTTTCTTAGATTTAATGTTTATTAATTTTAATTAATAACCTTTAATGTTTATAGTTATCTAATTGTTAAATCTATTTTAGATATACATATTAATATTGATATCGTTTTCGATTGTTAATCAATTTTATAGTTGATGTTGTTAGTTGTGCATTAGTTGTTCAGTTGGTGTTTTGTTGGAGAGACATTTATTATACAATTGATAATGTGTGTGATTGATAGTTGTAGTGTAGGACTTTAGTTGAAACATTACATTGTAATGTTGTATGTGTACATTTAAATATGTTATAGATTCGTACATTTAAAGTTGCATATCATATTTGGAAACATCAAATAAATGAAGGTATACGTACACGTAATGAGACATGTATACGTTTGCAGTATTTATATCATGAGTGGTAGCCTTTAGTGGGCCATTTTCGTTTCAATAAACTTGATTACATTTGATATCCCTTGAATGACTTTGTCGCTTTCGATAGAAGAATTGTTGAGTACAGTAGTATTAGAGGTGCTATGAAAGCAGAAGCTAGTATTTATGATGGGTTGAGTGATAGTAGTCTTGCTTCCTCCTTTCTTCTTGCTTCGAGTGCTGGTACGTGCGCCATATTTGAGTATCTCTCGAATGAAAAAGCGGGTGAAATGCGCAGATTTGCAAGCGAGGGTACTCTGGAGAAAGCTGTGAATGTTAGACCCTGCCTTTCAGTGGTTCCAATGTCGACGGTTGCTCTGTGCAAAGTAAGTCCCTGCGACTTGTGGATAGTTAATCCCCAGGCCATTTTAATCGGCAACTGTCTTCGATTCCCTCTGGAAATAGGGGGTATGGGAATATGTAAGGGGTTGGAGGGATCCCAACATGGGCCGTTGTATCTATCAAATTTTACAACAACAAATAAAGGTAATGCTGGTGGTTGCATTGATGCGTCGTAGACAATGTCTGTGATTGTTCCTGTGGCACCATTCACGAGGCCTGCATCAACCCATAGATTTGCAATAAGCATGATTTTTTGTTGTTTGCATAACAGAACGTTGTGTTGCAACTGATCATCATCAGGATTTCCTGGTCCAGTCCGCCTGTTACTTTCAGCAATGGATTGGGCGATCGGAACGTTCAATGCCTTCAACATCTGTAGGTTGTGGCATGCCACTTGATCATTTTTTGCAAACAAATGTGGTGCATCCTTAAAAATGTTGAGCTCCTGCTGAGTTAGGTGTGTGTCTGTGCGAGACATCAAGAGTTCCCAATCCTCAATTAGAGGGGTCGAATCTCGCATGTGGAGCAGTAAATTTCGGAATGAAACCTGTGCATTGGTTGTTCCTTGTTGCCGAAATATTGTTCGCAATGTAATGGAAGATTGAAATCCCTTCCAAAGGGTTGCTCCGTAGGAATTACTTGCGTAAAGAGGACTGTCCAAAACCGGTGGTAATTGCCCGAGGTCACCGAGGAGGATGACTGATCATGCTTTTGGGCTTCTGTTGAAGAAGCTAAATATCCTGTCAAAGCTCCTCATTCCAGCAATGATGAAGAACTAAGAGGCTCTGGAGAATGAGTGAAGGTGATGGGGGACGATTATGAGCTTTCGAAAGATGGTTTGCTTGATAATAGCATCTTAATGAAGTGGTGGAATATCATCCAGCCGAAGCTATCAGACCAAGAAAAGCAGAGGTTTCCTAATATGTCGATATCTTGCACGCACAAAGACATTGATTGATCTGTTATCTATACAATATACATTGCAGGTTACGGTATTAAATCTCATGTTCTCATTTCTCTAGTACACACAGTAACAGGAATACAGAATACACCGATCAAAAAACTAAAAACGTCTACGCCATGGATAGTATCAACACTGAAACTGACATACTACTGTCTTAAGGCTGTATATTTACAATCTGATATCTTAGTCATCATCAAAGCAGTATCAAATTTATCAAAACAGAATAACATGGCTAGTAAAACCCTGTTCAGGTAAGCATGAAGAATTGGGGCATTATCTTGTGCATGGAAGACCTAAATTAATACCGTAACCTGCAATGTATATCACATAAAATGAAAGTTAATGCAGTGGCAAATTATAATGTCAACCCAATGAGAAACAGTATATCCGCAGATGGTGTGTCAGATAATTACTCAATGGTGAAAGATCACTTCATTGCCGAGAATGAACATATGTCAAACATATGCTTAAATGTGGAGTCACGACTAAAAAATTCTCCCCGCATTCACATGAGAATGCAGGAAAGTTTACAAACAAAGAATGCAACCCAAGGAATTTTGATATTAACTTTAGATTAGAGTGAAGTGTAATACTTGATGTAGTTACACTAAGCCAACGGTGAATATATGATGACAGCATTCAATAGTCTACTGCTATACACAACCCTTGAGGGATGCCTTTTACTTTTGCCATGTTATTGGTTGAGGTTTTAAATCTCAATTTTTATCGAACAAATGTTTTTCCTCTCTGTGGTTCCATTCTAAGCTTTGCCCTTTTGCATCCATTATTAATATTGGTAAATATGGTTAATGTATTTATCTGTCATGTTTTCTGCTGAAAACTACCAAATCAAAGCATCAATTTCTTTTCGTATGCCCAATAACTGTGTCTCTGAGTGCTTTATATAATCAACATTTATCTGATTATTTTATTGCATATTGCAGCCGTCCAACAACAGTACATGAGCGGCCTATGGACAGTGACGAAGATGACTTCCGTGACAGAGATTATGATGTGTCAACAATGGCCAGTAACTTGAGTCAAGCATTCCGCTATGGGATGTTTGACAATGAAGATGGTGAGGAGGTAATAGTTCTAGGATATCTCAGGCTGGTATCTTGTGAAGCTTTTCTCCATATTTTTCTGTTCTAGAAATACTCTAGCTTTTTCTTCAATATGCTGGGTCAAATCTTAACATACTGCATCATTGCATGCTTTTCTTTTGGTTCTTATTTTTGTCCAGGCTCATGGGGTGATTGATAGAGATGATGAGGTATTGTACACTCTACTGCTAAATTTTCATTAGTGGGACTTCTGCTGGCCTTTTTGTTTTTATCTCACACTGGAAAAATCTGTGGAGGCGTGTTAAATCAAAGCTTGTTTTAATAGCTGTGCTATGGGCTCTAAGGTGGCAGTGTAGTTGCAAGTAATACTTTTAGTAGTATGGCTTGAATTCAGAGTTTTAACTTAATCATCCTCCTTGTTCTGGAGATTGTAATTGAACTTATTTTTTGTGATTCTTCTTACATGCTACTCATATTTTCAGGATGTATTCTTTGATGACGAATCAGCTGAAGTGGTTGTTTCCTCTCTCAGGATAGCAGAGGAACAAGACAGGTAAATCAAGAGTGATTAAATCTGCGGAAGATTCATGTCAATTAGATTTTAGCAGAAAAAAGACTCGAGAGTAGTTTAGTAGTCATATGTTTAAACATTGACAGAATTTAGGAGTTGCATTGCTACTATTTGCAACTGCATTGGCTGCAGAATAGGCTAGCCATTTTACTATGCAAGTTGCATTATTCTTTTTATTGTAATGTTTTTTATTTCTGATTTTCTGTGGTAGCTTTGTTTATATTTGGATGGTGGCTATGAAATTGTTTCGTCTTTTAGGTTGTAGTTATTCCAATCAAGTATGGCGTTTAGTGAAGTTTATTATCCTCACTCTTTAAATTTGTTGAATTGTATGTGTTTTTTTCTGCAGTGGGGGGTTGAGAGAAGTGATGTTTACGAATGCAAATTGGTTTGCTTTTCAAGATGATAGGCCTGCTGACCAGCCAGTGTCAACTTCTCTTGTTTCCTCATCGCAGAGGGGAGATGATAGCCATGTAAATAACACGGTGATGTCAGCTAATAGTGGTGGGAGTAGTAGCAGTGATGATGAGGTTGTGGTAGGGGAAGATGACGACTTAGTTGATACTGACACTTCTCAAAGTGCATCTGCCCCTGGCTTTGATGCAGACTTCGGAAACGGTACAACACCGAATGGTGTAGACTTAGAAATGAAGGGAAAGACTTCCTTAAATTTACTTGATGATCTTTCTCTAGAGCTGGAGAAGGTTGACATAACTGATAATTTGTCCTTTATTCAATGTGAAGAAAGAACTGTAGAAATATTTGGTGTCAAGGCTCCTGAATGGGTGGGATGGAGGGAAACTGCAGATTTTGAAGGCACTTCTGGCAGAAATCCATTCGGTGGAACCAATCCTTTTGACTCAGATATTGAACATCTATCAAACACATGCGATGATTCAAAATCAGCTGAAGCTAACCAAGTCTCTGGTGTGGAAATAGATGGTGTATCTAGCAAAGAAATAAGCGTTGAAGGTTCTGTTTCAGGACCACAAGGTGAGGTGCAAGCCGATGAATTGAAGAGTAAAACAATGTCCTTGTTTGAAGATAATGTGGAGTTCGTGGGTGTAGAGATAGAAGGAACTCAAAAGGCCATGGAACATGCTCTAAAGGAAGGGATTGTGGGAGAGGCTGCGCCAATTAAAGTGGAGGTGGTCCGTCGACTACCCGAAGTTGATCCTAAAAAGAAACTGACATACTACTGTCTTAAGGCTGTATATTTACAATCTGATATCTTAGTCATCATCAAAGCAGTATCAAATTTATCAAAACAGAATAACATGGCCAGTAAAACCCTGTTCAGGTAAGCATGAAGAATTGGGGCATTATCTTGTGCATGGAAGACCTAAACGTATAAAAAAGTAACAACGTAACAGGAATACACACAGTAACAGGAATACAGAATACACCGATCAAAAAAGTAAAAACGTCTACGCCATGGATTTTCCGCCAAAAAAAGGGCGATAAAATCTATGAAACCCGCAGAGGCAACCAAAAACAACCAAAAAAATATATCGTACCTTATATTCCTGCGCAGATTTCTGCAGAAGCTTGGCGAAAATCGAATGGTCGAGAAACCGCAGCTTATTTCCTTTATAAGATGATAGCGCGTACGGGGCGATTTGCAAAAGGGCGCATATGCAATCTAAACAACAGCAGTTAAAAATAGGCGCGGACGGCGTGAACTGGAGCTTAGAATCTAAAAAACAGCAGTTAAAAATAGGATTTTAAAAATAGAAACTCAAAAATTGCATGTAAAGTAAAAACGTAAAAATTGCATGTAAAGTAAAACGTCTAAAAGGCTGTCAAATTTAGGACAGTCGTAGAAACGTCCGGAGGTCCTCTACCATAGGGGAAACGCCTTCGGCGTAATTATATATTTAATATAAAATCACTATAATTTAATTTTAGATCTTATAATTATAATAGTATAAACATATATTATTTGACTATATAATTGTATTATATATATAGTACTTATTTACATATATTGTTCATATACTTAATATAATATTATAATATTATATAATATTAATATGTATACAATAATATATTATTATTATATATTACAATATACACAATAATTAATTTAAAGACGATTTTTTTATTAATATTTATTAATTTAATTTTTTTTTTAATTTTTAATTTTTAATTTTTGTTAATTGAATTTTTTTAATTTTTAATATTTATTATTTAATAATTTTAATTCTAAAATTTAATTCTCAATTTTTTATCTTTTATTAATTTAATCATTATTTTATCTGTTATTTTTAATATATATTTTTTCTTAGATTTAATGTTTATTAATTTTAATAAACATGCCTATCGGCCTGTTCATATCACCAAAGGTGATATTGCTAGTTTCTTTTTTGTTAATATTTTTAATTGTATTCACATCTTCACGAAGGTTATATCGAGCAGAGGCATGCACGGAAAATATAACGTTGAGAAGGAGAAGCACCATCATTATTTTCACAATCATTGTTGTCGCCATATTCACTTGTAAGTTGTTCAGTGTTGGAAACGATTAACTCCACAGAAACAATAAGATGAAAATGGAGATAAAAATCATTCCATATTTATAGAATGAGGCCACTGGCGTTTAACAGTTGCAAATAATTCCTCATTCAAATTCTTACAAGCGGAAGACATTCAAAGTCTGAAAATGGCGTGTTGAAGAGGCAACTTTGTTTGGATAGTAAAAAACGAGCCTATTCAACGAGGATATTATCATTTATTGTTTGAATATGTCTAACTCAACGATATTCCAGTCAAATTAACAGAAAATGGTTCTTCCGTTGACTTTTCATAATTTATTTAATATTCTCTGGACGTTGAATATAGTATGGTAGCATCGTAGACAAGTCTCTAATGTCATATTTGTAAAAGAAAACCCATATCCAAAATAGATTTAGTTTATCTAATTTTTTTTACTAGAAATCGCACCAGGTAAGAAACAACAGCAGGACAGGTAATAGTATTTTTAATATTTTAATTGCAAACAGTTGCGCACAGTTAACATTACAGGCGGTTTTGAGGAAAGATACTAATTTTTTAAATAGCGGGTAATTGTCTGAAAATGAGATTGGCAAGATTAGAAAGTTATCGATTAATTTAAGGGTGTGTATTAAGTTTATTGTTCTTTAGTTTTCTCACCGTTTTGAGCTAGTCATCCACCTATGGTGACACACAAGGGGTCGTATCATTACTCTTCATAAAGACAGATAAATCAGCCATTCTCTACTCTTTATTTTTGGTCAGAATATATTTAATAATAGAAATAAAAATTGTTGTCTAGTGATAGATCTTTGATTTTAAAATTTGCATTTCATTAAAAAAACACAAACATGTCATCAAAGGATCATGATTTTTCTTGATAGAAATTCAATTACATTCAAATTTTGTTCACCCATAAAGTTCAAAATTTGCAATAGCATCGGCATTAAGTTCTTGATTGCTGGGAAGGTTTGAGATAACAAGATTACATCTTTAAAACCTTTAGCTTCAGGAATCATGAAGAACTTAATGATCAAGCATTGGAGGAGGAGGGGTGGAATAAGGTTCAATCAAGGAACTTGTGGAATAATATTTCTATGAGGCTTCCCTTTTTCTTGTTTATGTCGCTCTCTGTGTCGGTGAATGATATTCAACAGGAAAATATTGATAGCACGATACACCATGGTTTAATTATTTTACTTTTTAAGAATGGTAAACCCATGCTGGCAAAGAAATTAGATCCTAAATCTAGTGATTCAGATGAAAATTGTACTCTTGCTGACAATATGAACAAACTGAGGAGAAAGAATAGTATGTCATCTTAGGGGAAGGCCAATTTTTGTACCAGGGTTGTAGGTTCTCTGACTGATACGAAAGGAGATTCATTTAAATTAAAAGAGAGAGCGAAGTTGGGTTAGAATTTGTCTTTTGATAAAATTACTCTCAGGGTGAGTCAGGAGGAAAGAGAAATGGATGCCTTAGGTGAAGTTGGAATGGATATGGGAAACAATGTTATGCATTGTATCGATGCCTTTAATAAAAATTTGCATCACCCAAAAATCTATCAAGGCGGATATGGTAGAGATTGAAAGTTTTGTTTTGGAGTTACATGGTCATGTGGTCAAGCTAGAGCATAGAGAAAAATTTTGCAGGTATAATCTTCACCTTAGTAGTTCTGATGAGGAAGAGCAGGTTGAAGATATCATCCCTATCACGAGTGATTAGGATGATCAGATAAAAGGACAGGAAGAGCATCAAACGAAGGAGTACAAACATTTGAAGACTATCTAGTCCCTTGGCTCTTGGATATTTTATTTGATTATTTGTGTAATGTATCATTTGGGATGTTTACCCCTCCATTTTTTTCGATTTTAACTTGTATTGATCTATTTGACTGTAGTTTGGGATAAGTTGTTTTAGCCCTTTTTTTCATGTTTCTTTTTTGTTCCTTTTTGGTGATGCTCATGATGCATTCTATTGTAAGTTTCTGTGTGCCTTAATCCATGTATAAAGTAGCTAATAATTATGTTCACTTATATTTAATAAAATTTGTTAATAGTAATTTTGTTAATGACATTTTAAATTAAAAAAGACATAGCGGAAAGATCATGCCTCAGCTAGTTGTGCGACTGTTTTAAAAGTTTCATATAATTTTTTGCATTATGTGTTTTATATTGCTAAGAATAAAAACTTTCAAACTTCGCTAAAAAAGTAGATTGTATCAATATTTAATGTATTAAATATACACATACGATTTGATGACATCGACATAATGCTAAAAAATAGAATGCCCCTATGTAATGATTTTGAATGCATAAAATATGTATATACTGTAAGTAACCAATTTAAATATTGCACATAATGTAAATGTTATCCAAATTTTATCCCCCCAAGGGAAAATTAATCAAACACGACCCTGCACAAAAGAAAATCTAAGGGGCGGTTCAGATCTACGAGCTCACAATTGATCCTAAATCAAGAGGTAGGCAGGAGTCGACAATGGAGGAACAAGGTCAGTGATGAGGCCGAATGACACAAAAGATGCCAGAGGCTCAACAAGAAAGAAAGTGGGTAAAGGCTCGAAGATTTTGGACTTCACATATGAGTCGACTCAGGGAAAACCAACGGACTCGTGGAAGGTTCTATGTGTCAGCTCGGCACAATTCTAAAAGGTGCATCAAAATAGAGACCCAAATGTGCACAGACCCTCCACGTGTCCAAAGTCTCAAAAATTTGCAACGGTCATAGGAAAAGTCAAAGGACTCGCAGAAGGCACCACGTGTCAGCTTGGCGCAACTTCAAAAGAAGAATCAAGAGCGGATTCCTAGACAAGCACCATCTCTCCATGTGTCCTAGGTCTGAAAAAGGGACATCGGCCGTTGAAAAGTCCAAGCTCAGGACAAGCAGAAGGAAGCCTCCACGCATCAGCTCAACACATCTTCAAGAATAAAATTTGGAGGTGGTCCCCAAACAAACGTAGGCTTGCCACATGGCCAGAAGTCAAAAAGGGGACAAAGTTGACCATTTAATCAACTAAGTATAAGAGTCAGCAGAAGCCTCCACGCATCAACTTGGCATAACTTCAAAGATCAACTTTGTAGGTAGGTCCCAAAAAAGTGCAAGCCCTCTACGTGTCTATGGTCAGACATAGTTGCTCTGCCAGTCAAGCGGGGGGACTTAGCCAAAACACAACGAAACAGAACAATCCCGTAAAGGGACACGTGGCCATGTTTTAGGTCAAATCAGGAAGGCATGGCATTGGAGGAACTGTGGAATTGTAGCTTTTGTTTTGAAAAGCGTAAATGTATAAAAGTAAGTCGCACCTCCGTCGATGCCCAGAGAAGCCACGTGTCAGTCCTAAATTACATATGGGGAGGCAGGTTGTGGGAGAAACTTTGGATTTTCTACAACTTTCGTAAATGGCACAGTTTGTAAGTACGGGCCTGCAAGCCCGAGGAAGGTATTTTTACCAAGTGCAAAGTTCACAATTTTGGGCACAAGGAGGCTTTTGGGAAAAAGTTAATTTCGGGCCCGCAAAGCTGTAAGAGGTTTTGTGAATTTTGTGTTTTTTAAGAAAAGGCACAAAGTGAATTTCAGGCTCGCGAATCCGTTGTGCAAAACTGGTTTTTCGCCATTTTTGTACGGATTCGATTCAAATATTCAAATGGGCACAAATTTTGATCCAATGCTTGAAATTCAAAAAAATTGGTACCCTTGGAAAGATCTCGACATCCTCTACACCATGGAAGCATAAAACATTATTTTTAGCAGGATTTGATGGATGAATATCTAGAAAAAAAATTTCAAGCCATTAATTCGAGATCTGATTGCTTCAACTACCTAGATCTGATCTGATTTTCGATCTTTCCTTCTCCAACATGCCAAACAGACATGGGGAACAAAAATTGACAGATTGTAGGTGGATTTGCAGGGCATTGATGGTTGATGGTTGAGTTTTCAGAGCAGAATCTGATTTTTTCTTCTTTCTCTCTCACCTTGACGTTCTATATATTGAAAACACTTCTCATTGAGAAGAGGAGAGACATTCTAGGTGTGGGGAAACTCTGTAAAACTTGTTTCTCAACTCCATTTGAGCTGTAAGCCTTCTCTTACGCCTGGAAAGTGTATTTGTGCCTCTGTGCATAAATGTAATGGTTTGTGCACCTTCTAGAGCAATAAACTCATGATTTTGTGGCGTTCTTCAACCCTTTCGTGTGTTTTATTGTCTCTTCATGCCTCTCCCTTTCAGATTCATTTTCTATGCATGTATTTCACATTTGCAGGTGTAAGATGTTGTGTTTCATGGAGTTTTGATTGTGGATTAGGATTTGGGTATGTGTCACTTCTGTTTGACCTCGTTCATCTCCTTTTTCCTATTCCATCCCCCCTGAGAAGAGTATCTCGCCTCTTTCCTTTTCTGGTGTTTCACCATTTTAGTGTAGGCTGTGTTTTTATGTATTTCTCTCTCTCCCTGTCTCCTTAGAAGGTTAGATTAGGATTAGATAGTTTACTTGCACTAGAGTAGCTTGTGGCAGGTAGTTTAGGAAGAAGAAGTCATCTTTCTCCAAAGGACCATCTCAAGTCTGTAAGTCCCACAGCTTAAGAGATGGTCCAATGTTATGTAGATCACACCGAATAACCCAATCAAATTTGAGGCCATTCGGGGGTGCTGTGATTTTGCATCAACAGTTTTGGCACATCTGGTGGGATAGGTTAGAAGCACCTCACCACTTAATTTCATCAATTTTATGTGTTCTTGGTGAGATTCATCCTTTTGAGGCACATGCAAAGCACATATGGTGACTCCATCTAGTCAACAACCCATTCTTTGAGTTGTAAACCTTCTTCCCATCCATTTCCACCCACTATTCTTTCCACATCTTTCATCTTCCTCCATCCCATGAAATTGTACAATCATGACTTCATTCCCATCTAGGAATCCACACGTGCAGCAAAAACAGTGCAATCTGCCTCCAATATATTTCCCAACTCCTCCAAATCAGCATTATTATCAGATCCAAAACCATTATTCTTACCCATATGAATAGTGTCAAAGTGAGTTTAGCCATGGAGCTTATCAAGAACAAGGGTACACATATAATGGTAACACCTATATGTAGAATGTTGGTTTGCTAGAGAAGATCCAAAGAATAGAGGAAAACATGGTGTAGTCCAGGGCTACAATAAAAATGAAGTCATTCAAAATTGGTTGTAGGGAACCTTGTCCATAGATCGGCCCTTTTCCAAGACATTATAGTTTACAGGAGAATCTTGACTTCATGGATGAGACGCTGCCCCAACTTGCATAGTGGACAAAGGAGATAGAGGCCTACAAACTTGGTGTCAAGGAGCCTTGTCAATGGGTAAGTCCAACACCATCATCTGTTAACTTTCTCTCCATTCCCCAAACAACACCATCTCAACCGGACCTTCAATTCCCAAGCTTCCCATCTACTGCCCCAAGTATGATTTCCCTTCTCCATTCCCTAATATTCCATCTTATCTCATTTCCTCTTCCCTTTTCCCTTCAAGATTCAAGTCCCCTCCACAAGAGCCAAAAGCAATGCCTTCCCCTCCACCATAGATAAAGCAAGAACTAGTGGAGACCCCACCCACCACTCCTCCTAGTCTCCTGAGTCCATGTCAGTTTGAGACTCAAAAAACCAACCAAGAGGAAGAGCCAACAAAAGAAGAAATGATAAACATCTTAGTGATCTTGGCTCTTAAATTCAAAATTGAAAATATTCCCCGATTGGTTAAGCTCATGGAGGAGGCCGCGGTCATGGAAAAAGTTGTGGAAGTTAAGCTTGCAGCAAAAGAAGAATGAGAACTAGAGGAAGAAGATCGACAATCTGTATACTCTAAATGCAGTGTCCATAATGGCACTTTGTCTAAAGAGGATGTTGATCTAATCCAACTTGCAGCACAAGCAAGGGAAGAACAATCAGCTCCAAGTCCCATTGAAGAGGACAAACTGGAGGAGATCAAATCAGAGTTGAGGACACTTAATGAAGAAAGCATTATTGAAATTTTTTTGCTTTCATTTGAAGGGCCTTATTTGATTGATGAACCCATGCCGGAGGAGGACAATGCAGTTTCAGAGGCTCTAAGTGTGGAGCAGGCCAAAGAAGAACCTTTAGTTCTTCCTCCCACTTCATCCCCTTCAAGCTCTAATGTTGAAGAAGAGTTTGAGCTTTCAAAATTCATGTTTGAAATGAGGGAAACCATGGTGATAAAATCACAGATCCAAAGGACACCATGGAGGAGGTCAAGCAAACACAACAGGACAATGAGGAGGTAGATTGTCTATTAGACTTGGAGGATTGTGTTGATGGAGAGGAGCCCGAGGAGATCAGATCATTTTCTCCTGCATCATCCACCTTCCAAGCGCATGAACCTGCTGCCATAGAGGAGAGAATTAAAGGATAGCAACTTGCATCTCACAACAACCTTTTGGAACCAAGGTTGGACGATCATGATCTTCCATGCTCTTTTAAGGAGGAGGAAGGAAAAGAACATGAGGATCCCATCTCTCCCACACCATCCACCTAAGAAGGTCCGTAAGAAGATTCCATCCATGGAGTTGAAATTCAAAACCATGGGCACATCCGTCGGATCATACCTTGCCCAATCAAGTACCTGGCTTCATTGGAGCCAAGGGAGAAGCCAACACCAGTCATGTTTACTCTAGGGCATGAGGATGAGTATCAAAGTACCAAGGATCAGCTCCAATGCCTGTTCAATCCAAATTCAAAGAAACTAAATGAGGTATTTGTCTTGTTTCTAGTTGACACATTGATGATTTGGGTGGAGGATCGGCTTATCATCATTTTTTCACTCATAAAAGCATCCATATTCAGTGTGAAATAATTTTCATGGCTTCCTTTTTTGAGAAAGGGAAGCTACTTCTCCCTGCCAGTTGCAGGATTTGTTTGAGTTCCCTTTTTTTCTCCCGATTAGCATAGAGTAGGTAGGCTTGCTTTTAGCAGAAGAAGTGCTTGTGCACACTCTGCATATCCCACTTGGGGTGTGTATGATTTCCAGTTCTATACATAGTTTGTGTGGTGATGTTTTTTTGGCCGTGCACAGTGCATTGAACATTAAATTTTGTGAGATTAGCTCCAATTTGAGAAGTTTCCAAGTGACTCAAGGATCAGATTTTTAAATTTCAGATCAGATTTATGTTTACCAGGCAGAATTCATGCCCAATGGATGCTTCAAGGCCACTGATCACCTCATCTAGCAGGAAGATGTCCCTTTGAGTCACCAAACTTTTATTCCAATTTTAGCCCACCGAGGAAAAATTGATCAAACACGACCCTGCACAGAAGAAAATATAATGGGAGGTCTAGACCTGTGAGCTCACAATCAATCCCAAATCAAGGGGTAGGTGGGATTCGATAATGGAGGAGCAGGGTCAGTGATGAGGTTGAACGACACAAAAAAAACTAAAGGGTCAATAGGAAAGAAAGCGGGGAAAGGCTTGAAGTTTACGGATTTCACATATGAGTTAACTCAGGGAAAAGACACAGATTCGTGGAAGGCACCATTTGTTAGCTCGGTGCAGTTCCACAAGGTGCATCAAAATGGAGACCCCAAATTTGCACACACCCTCCACGTGTCCAAAGTCTAAAAAATTTGCAATGGTCATAGAAAAATTCAAAGGACTTGCGGAAGGTGCCACGTGTCAGCTTGATGCAACTTCAAAAGAAGAATCAAGTGCAAGTTCCCAAAGAGGTGCATCTCTCCACATGTCCTAGGTCTAAAAAGGGGACATCAGCCATTGAAAATTCCTAGCTCGGGATAGGCCAAAGGAAGCCTCCACTCGTCATCTTGGAATATCTTCAAGGTTAAAATCCAGAGGCGGTCCCCAAACAAGCGCAGGCTCACCACGTGGCCATAAATTAAATAGGGGATAGATTCGTCCATTTAATCAACTAAGTATAAGAGTTAGAGGAACCCTCAACGCGTCAGCTCGGTGCAACTTCAAAGATCAATTTTGGAGGTAGGTCCCAAGAAAGTGCAAGCCTTCCACATGTCTAGGGTTAGACATAGTTGCTCCACCATTCAAAGGGGGATTCAGCCAAAACATAAAGAAATAGAACAAGCCCATAAAAGGACACGTGGCCATGTTTCAGGTCAAAGTGGGAAGGCATGGCATTAGAGTAAATTTTGAATTTTAGCTTTTGTTTTGAAAAGCGTAAAAGTATAAAAGTAAGTCACACCTCCTGCGATGCCCAGAGAAGCCATGTGTGAGGCCTAAATTATAGGCAGGGAGGTGGGCCATGGGGGGAAATTTGGATTTTTTGCAACTTTCACAAATCACACAATTTGCATGTGTGGGCCCATGATCCCGAGGAAGTTTTTTTTGCCAAATGCAAAGTTTGCAATTTTGGGCCCGCAGAGGCTTTTGGGAAAAAGTGAATTTTGGGCTTGCGAAGCTGCGGGAGGATTTTTAAATTTTGTATTTTTGTACAAAATTTTCAAAGTGAATTTCAGGCCCGTGGTTCCGTTGTGCAAAACTGGTTTTTTTTCCATTTTTGTATGGATTCAATTCAAATATTAAAATGGTCCTAAATTTTGATCGAGTGCTTGAAATTCAACAAAGTTGGTACCTTTGGAAGGATCTTGACATCCTCTACGCCATGGAATCATGAAATATTATTTTCAGAAGGCTTTGATGGGTGAAAATTAGGAAAAAGTCTTTCAAGCCATTAATATTGGATTCGATTGCTTCAACTACCCAGATCTGATCTGATTTGCCATCTTTCCTTCTCTAACATGCCAAACATACACAGGGAACAAGAATTGACAGATCTATTGTAAGTGGATTCGTAGGGTATTGATGGTTTGTGGTTGCGATTTCAGAGAAGAATATGATTTTTTCTTATTTCTCTCTTGCCTCAACGTTCTATATATTGAAAACACTTCTCATTTGAAAAGAGGAAAGACATTCTGGGTGTGGCGAAACTCTATAAAAATTTTTTCTCAACTACATTTGATCTATAAGCCTTCTCCTATTCCTGGAAAGTGCATTTGTGCCTTTGTGCATAAATGTAATGGTTTGTACACCTTCTAGAGCAATAAACTCATGAATTTGTGACGTTCTTCACCCCTTTGTCATGTTTTATTTTTTCTTCATGCCTCTCCCTTTCAGATCTATTTTTTGTGCATGTATTTCACATTTGCAGGTGTAAGATGTCGTGTTTCATGGAGTTTTGATGGTGGATTAGGATGTGGGTCTATGTCACTTCTGTTTGACCTCATTCATCTCCTTTTTCCTATTCCATCCCCCCCTGAGAAGAGTATCTCACCTCTTTCCTTTTCTGGTGTTTCACCATTTTAGTGTAGGCTGTGTTTTTATGTATTTCTCTCTCTCCCTGTCTCCTTAGAAGGTTAGATAAGGATTAGATAGTTTACATACAATAGAGTAGCTTGTGGTACGTAGTTTACGAAGAAGAATCAGGATTTTTTTGGAGGGCCATCTCATCTCCACAAGTCCCACAGCTTGAGATATGGTCAAATGTTATGTAGATCACACCGAATGCCCCACTTAAATCTGAGGCCATTCGAGGGTGCTATGATTTTGCATCAACAATTTTTGCACTCATGGTGGGATAAGTTAGAATCACCTTACCACTTCATTTCATCAAGTTGATGTGTTCTTGGTGAGATTTATCCTTTTGAGGCAGGTGCAAAGCACATTTGGTGACTCCATCTAGTTAAGAACCCATTCTTTGAGTTTCAAACCTTCTTCCCATCCATTTCCACCCACTATTATTTCCACATATTTCATCTTCTTACATCACATTAAGTTGTGCAATCATGACTTCATTCCCATATTGGAATCCACACTTGCAACAACAATAGTGCAGTCTGCCTCACATGTATTTCCCAACTCCTCCATATCAACATTATGATAAGATCTAGAACCATAATGCTTACCCATATGAGCAAGGTCAAAACTAGTTTTCCCATGGAGCTTATCAAGAACAAGGGTATGCATATAATGGTAACTACTATATGGAGAATACTGGTTTGCAAGAGAAGATCCAAAGCATGGAGGCTAACATGGTGTCGTCTAGGGCTGCAATACAAATGAAGGCATTCAAAATTAGTTGCAGGGTACCTTATCCATGGGTCGGCCCTTATCCAATATACTATAGCCCATAGGAGAAGCTTGAATTCATGTTTGAGATTCTCTCCCATCTTGCACAATGGAAAGAGGAGATAGAGGCCTATGAACTTGGTGTCAAAGGATCCAAAGCACACCATGGAGGAGGTTGAGCACATGTAGCAGGACAACGAGGAGGAAAACTTTCTATCAGACCTGGAGGATTGTGTTGATGGAGAGGATCCCAAGGATATCAGATCATTTTCTCCTCCATCATTCTCCTTCCAAGTACATGAACTTGCTGCCATAGAGGAGAGCATTCAAGGAAAGAATCCTGCGTCTCACAACGGCCTTTTAGAACCAAGGTTGGAGGATCATGACCTTCCATGCTCTTCTCAGGAGGAGGAAGGGAAAGAACACGAGGATCCCATCTCTCCCACACCATCCACCCAGGAACGTCTGCAGGAAGACTCCATCCATGGAGTTGAAACTGAAAACCATGGGCACATCCATCAGATCAGAATTTTCCCAATTAGGTACCTGGCTTCATTGGAGCTAAGGGGGAAGTGAACACTAGTCATGCTTACTCCAGGGCATGAGGATGAGTATCAAAGTACCAAGGATAAGATGAGATGCCTCTTCAATCCAAATATAGAGCAACCAAAAGAGGTATTTTTCTTCTTTCTAGTTAAAACCTTGATGATTTGGGTGGAGGATCAGCTTATAGTTAGTTTTTAACTCATACAAGAAGGCATATTCAGTGTAAAATCATTTACATTGCTGCCTTTTTTGAGAAAGGGAAGCTACTTCTCCCTGCCAGTTGTAGGATTTGTTTGAGTGCCCTTTTTGCTCTCGGTTAGCGTAGAATAGGTAGGCTTTCTTTCAGCATAAGAAGTGCTTGTGCACACTCTACATATCCCACTTGGGGTGTGTATGATTTCCAATTTTGTACATAGTTTGTGTGGTGGTGTTTTTTTGCCTAGGAATAGTGCATTGAACATGGCATTTGGTGAGATTAACTCTAGTTCTATCAGTTTCCAAGTGGCTGAGGGATTATATTTTTAAATTTCAGATCAGATTTATTTTTACAAGGAAGACTGCATGCCCAATGGATGCTTCAAGGCCATTTATCATCTCATCTAGTAGGCATATGTCCCCGTGAGTCGCCAAACTATTAGCCCAATTTTACACCCCGGGGCAAAATTGATCAAACACGACACTACACAGAAGAAAATATAAGGGGCGGTTCAGACTTGGGAGCTTGCAATCGATCCCAAAGCAAGGGGAATATGAGAGTCAACAATGGAGGAGCAGTGTCAGCGATGACACTAAACAAAACAAAAGAAGCTAGAGGCTTAACAGGAAAGAAAGCGGGGAAAGGGTTGAAGTTTTTTGACTTCACATACGAGTCGACTCAGGGAAAAGCAAGAGACTTGTGGACGACGCCATGTATCAGCTCAGCGTAATTCCAAAAGGCGCATCAAAACAGAGACCTCAAATGTGCGTAGACCCTCCACATGTCCAAAGTCTAAAAAAATTGCAATGGTCGTAGCAAAAGTCAAAGGACTTGTAGAAGGCCCCACGTGTCAACTCGGCGCAACTGCAATAGAAGAATAAAGGGTAGATTCCCAAACAAGTACGAGCTCTTGACATGTCTTAGGTTTGAAAAGGGGATACCGGCCGTTGAAAAGTCCAAGCTTGGGAAAAGCCAAAGGAAGCCTTCACATGTCAGCTCGGTGCATCTTCAAGGTTAAAATCTAGAGGCGGTCCCCAAACAAGTGCAGGCTCGCCACACGGCCAAAAGTTAAACAGGGGACAAAGCCGACCATTTAATCAACGAAGTATAAGATTCAGCGGAAGCCTCCACATGTCAGCTCAATGCAACTTCAAAGATAAAATCTAGAAGTAGGTCCCAAAAAAGTGCAAGCCCTCCACGTGTCTAGGGTCAGACATAGTTGCTCCTTCAGCCAAGGGGGGGACTTAACCAAAACACAAAGAAATAGAATATGCCCGCAAAGGGACATGTGGCCATGTTTTAGGTGAAAGCGGGAAGGAAGGTCGTCGGAGGAACTTCGTAATTTTGGATTTTGTTTTGAAAAGTGTGAAAGTATAAAATTAAGCTGCACCTCCGCCGAAACCCAAAGAAGCCACGTGCCAGGCCTAAATTACATGTGGGGAGGCGGGCTGTGGTGGGAACTTTGGATTTTTTACAACTTTCACAAATGCCATAGTTCTCAATTTCGGGCCCACGAAGGCTTTTGGGAAAATGTGAATTTAGGGCTTGCGGAGTTGTGGGAGGTTTTGTGAATTTTGTGTTTTTTCACAAAAGATGCAAAGTGAATTTTGTGACTGCAGATCCATTTTGCAAAACTTGTTTTTTCACCATTTTTGTATGGATTTGATTCAACTATTCAAATGGGCATAACTTTCGATCTACTGTTCTAAATTAAACAAATTTGGTACCGTTGGAAATATCTCAACATCCTCTCACCATGGAAGCATAAAATATTATTTTGAGCAACCTATGATGGGTGAAAATATGGAAAAAATATTTTAAGCCATTAATACGGGATCCGATTGCTTCAACTACCTAGATATTATGTGATTTGCCCTATTTCCTTCTCCAACACGCCAAACAGACATGGGGAACTAGAATTGATAGATTGTAGGTAGATTTACAGGGCTTTGATTGTTGGTGGTTAATCTTTCAGAGAAAAATCCAATTTTTTCTTCGTTCTCTCTCGCTTCGATGTTCTATATATTGAAAACACTTCTCATTTGAGAAGAGGAGAGACATTCTGGGTGTCGGGAAACTCTGTAAAATTTGTTTCTCAACTCCATTTGAGCTATAAGACTTTTCCTATGCCTGGAAAGTGTATTTGTGCCTCTAAGTAGAAATGTAATGGTCTGTGCACCTTCTAGAGCAATAAACTCATGATTTTGTGGCATTCTTCAACCCTTTCTCGTGTTTTATTTTTTCTTTGTGCCTCTCCCTTTCAGATCTATTTTCTATTCATTCATTTCACGTTTGTAGGTGTAAGATGTCATGTTTCATGGATTTTTAATGGTGGATTAGGATCTGGGTCTGTGTCACTTCTGTCTAACCTCCCTCATCTCCTTTCCCCCTATTTCTTCCCCCCCTCAGCAGAGTATCTCACCTCTTTCCTTTTCTGGTGTATCACCACTTTAGTGTAGGCTAGATTTTTATGTGTTTATCTCTCTCTCCATGTCTCCTTAGAAGGTTAGATTACGATTAGATAGTTTACCTGCGCTAGAGTAGCTTGTGGCAGGTAGTTTAGGAAGAAAACTCTGGCTTTCTCCGGAGGGCCATCTCAAGTCTGCAAGTCCCATAACTTGAGAGATGGTCCAATGTTATACAAATCACACTGAATGCCTCACTCAAATTCAAGGCCATTCAAGGGTTTTGTTATTTTGCATCAACAGTAAATACCCATGTAAAAATTTAGATAGAAGACAAAACACAAAATAAAATTGTGCATCAAATAAATAATTCTTCTGAAAAACATAGAGCGAACTAGAATCATATTGTCCTTGAAAATATTACAGCAATATAGGTGGTAATTTGAAATACATAATATACTCAATTTTTAAGGTGCAATAAAAGAAACCACCACGATTTTATAAGTTGAACATACCTACACATAAAGTTAAAAGTTTTTTATTAAATGGAATAGCATAAATAAATCAGTTAAATTTTTCATCACAATAGTAGTAACGAATAGTAGTATTATTTTTCAAATATTTAATATAATATAATCCATATAATAATATTTATTGTTAAAAAATTTAATATAAACATACAAAAAATTATATTTTATAAAATTTAACTTAAAAATCTAGTTTTTATTGTAAACAAAGAAAAAGCAAAGATTAGACATTTTGACTAGTAAAAACAAAAAGGAGTGGGATGGAATTTAATTTATAAATGTTTATAATGTGATTTTTAAAATAAAGTATATGCTATTTTGGTGTTTTGTTACTCGTGCACAATGCATTGGAAGTAGGATCTGGTGAGGTCAGCTCTAGTTCCAACAGGTTCCAATTGGCTCAGGGATCGGATTTTCATAGCTCAGATCAGATTTGTGTTTGCCAAGAAGACTAAACTACCAATGGTTGCTTCAAGACAACTGATCATTTCACCTAGGAGGCAGGTGATCACCATGAGTCGCCAAATTTTTGACCAAAATAAGATCACACTTATTTTGGGTCAACTGACACCATTTTCTACCTTTTGTGCTTCAATTTTATTTTTACATATTTTAAGCATTTAAGACCCCCTAAAATCATTTCCAAAAGATCAGAAATTTCTTCCCCTTTCCAGAGATATAAATAAGTCCTTCTAACTCCTCATATTTTGCAAGTTACGGGCCAATGGGCATTGGAAGGATTTTTTGCCAAAAGCAGGTTGACGGACCTAAGGAAGATTTTTTGCCAATGGAAATTGTGGACCGACGGGGTGGCGGGAGACATTTTATGTTTTTTACACTTTTTTAAAAAGGCACTAGTATAATTACGGGCCTGCGGGCCTGAGAAGAATTTCTTATGAAAAGTGGAAAAAGCGGGCCAGTGGGCTCAGAGATGTCTTTCACCAAATGGGAAAAATGCGCGCTGGCGGGCCTGGGGATGTGTTTTTTTTCCTAAAGTGAGTCTACGGGGCCACAGAGGAAATTTTTCCCAAGTGTAAAGTGGGTTGGCTGGTTTGTGGGGGACTTTGGAACTTTTACACTTTTCACAAAATGGCACATTTTTCAAGTGCGGGCCCGCAAGGTTTCATCGGTCGTTGAAAAGTCACAGACCCACGGAGGCTACCACGTGCCTAATTGGTACAAATCCAAGGATAGAATCCAAAATGGGTACCTAAAACAAGTGCTAAGCATCCACATGTCCTAGGTCCGAAAAGGGACAAAGTCAATAGTTTAAAAGTCAAAATGGGGCAGAGCCAGCAGAAGGTGCCACGTGTCGAATCAGCGCAGCTTCCAACTCCAAAGGTGGATCCCCAAAGAAGTGCAGGCTTGCCACATGGTCAGAGTAAAAAAGGGGGATAAAGCAGGCCTAAAATGATTAAGAATAAGAGTATCAGTGGATGCCTCCATGTGTCTCATTGGAGCAACACCAAGGATGGGTCCAAAGAGTGGGTTCCCAAAGGTGCACAAACTCTCCACGTGTCTAGGGTCTGACAGAAGTCAAATGGATCGAGGCCCAAATAGACTAAGTATATAGAATCGACATATGTCACCAAGTGTCAGATTAATGTAAATTCAAAGGGGCGACCCAAAACGGAGACTCAAGAAAGCGCTGGCCCTCCACGTGTCTAGAGCTTGAAAAGGCAGAAGTGGTCATTGAAAATTCTAAGAAGAGGCAGACCAACAGAAAGAGCCACATGTTAGCAAGCCATAATTTCAAAAGTAAAATTTGGAGTGGGTTTCCAAGTGAGTGCGAAGCCTCCATGTGTCTCGAGTAAGACATAAAGCCTCAGCCGAACAAAGGGGACTTAGCCAAAACAAAAATAAGTAGAGCGGAGCCGTAGAGGGTGCCACATGTCTCATCGACATAATTTCAAAGGCGCGGCTCAAAAGGCAGTCCCCAAATGAGTGCTAACCTGCTACATGTTTAGAGTCTGAAAAGGTAAGTTCGACCGTTGAAAAATTACCAAAACCTTCAGAGTCCTCCACGTGTCTCGTCCACACAACTTAAAATGCAAAATGTAGGGGCAATTTTCAAACAAGCGCCAAGCCTCCACATGTCTCAGGTTAGACATAGTGTCTCTGCCAATAGGAAGGACTTACAAATATTATAGAGGAGCCCGTAGAAGCTAGCACATGTCAATCTTGCTCAATTTCAACATCTAAGGGAAGGGGATAAATCTTCAAGATGCGTGAGGCTGCCACATGGGTCTTGTGCAGACAGACTCTTTTAAATATTGTGCACTTGTGACCCTGATCTTGAGACAACCATATATTTCAACTGGAAACTTGGAATTGGGTAAGAGAGGACCTTTTGGAAAGCTCTCGACGTTGGCTTCTCACTTTCCTCGATTAATGTTTCGTCCTGCTATTTTCGGGGGTTGTCAAGTCTTGCACTTGCCACCATGATCAAGAATGGGCCTCTTTCTTGCCCAGTAAGGGACAATGACAGGGGCATGGGTGTTGGGTAAGTGCAGCAAGTTGGGGGACAAAAAGGGGGTCATAAGTGGACGTCATATTGTAAATAACAACATAATATCAACTTGTAGGGATTATTAGCAATACATACACTCAAAATTAGAAAAAAATATATCAATATGAATCATAGCATCTAGAATCTAGTTTCTAAAATAATATTTTTTAAAAAAAATGGACAAGATTAGCTATATTAAACTCTCAAAATTCAATGACTTGGTATTTTTTTTTTAAAATGCCTATAAAATTATAGTCCGTTTGCCCATGATTTGGATGACCAAAAATTGATATATATTTTTATCCTTTGGTGAGAAGTTAGATGCCACTATCTATCTTGGGATGGATTTTATTTTTTATTTTTTTGAGTAATATTTTATTTTTTATGATTTTTTCAGTGAAAGTGGTATGAAAACATAAAGAGAATAGAGCACTTTCCGTTTGCCCGCCATAACTTCATCAAAAAATATTGAAATAAAATAAAAAAATTTTTGAACATGTATATAATTTCACCACAGTTGGGATGGTATAATTTTTATCACATTCTGATAAGTGAAACAAAATTTACAGTCTTAAACCTAGACATAAACATTCATAGGAAAAAGTGTCTTAAAGACCTACTATTAGTAAAAAATTATAAAATGATATTTATCCTATTCTATTCACTTTAAAATTAGTATTTCTACAAATTTAATAGTATCCCCTACGCAATGGTACAATTTTTATGACATATTTTTTACTTTTTGGCATCGTTCAAGACTGTGGAAGACTAAATTTGATGTTTTGCTGTTTTTAATGTAAAATTCAGGATTTGATGTCCACTTAATTGTCCCCCAACTTGGTGCACTTACCCTGTTGCAGAAAAACTCTTCATTATTGTAGGTGGATTCAATGCACTTCCAGGGGTGGTTGGAGAAGAGTTTGAATTCTTCCCTCCTCTCTCTCTTATTCTTCCTATATATTGTAAAGGAGGGGAATTTTCTAAAGGTTTGTTCATCTTTTCTTTCCTACCTCCCTCTCCCTTTCTTCCTTAGGGTATAACGCGGAGTCTAAGCCTCCTTTCATGGATTTGTAATGGCATTTTCTTGCCCCTTTCCCACTAATGATGTACTTTGTGAACTTTTGGAGCAATTAAATTTGTTTCGTGATGCATTTGTCCATCCATTTCTTATTTTGTTGTCTCTTCTCACCTCTCGTCATTGCCGGATATATTGTACATAATCTGATGTTTATTGTAGGTTCTTGGAGTTGTGCTTAATGGGTTTTGAAGTGGTGTTCCTTGTGAACTTCATCTTTGGTCTTTGGTGCATCTTATCCACTCCCTTCATTGCTCACCTCTCTCTACTTTAGGTAGTCGGATCTGTGACCAGCCACTTCATTTTCTGGTGTATCACCACTTAGTGTAGGCTCTCTTTCACCCTCTCTCTCTCCCTATCTCCTTGGAATGGTTAGATTAGGATTAGATTAGTTTTTCCTGCATTGGAGTAGCTTGTGGAAGGTAGATTAGGAAGCAGGAACCAACATTCTTTGGAGGGCTATCTCAAGATTTGCAAGTCCCATAGCTTGAGAGATTGTTCCATGTTGTGCAATCACACCGAATGCCCCATTTCAAACTCAGGAAATTCAGGGGTGTTGTGATTTTGCAGCAACAGTCTGCATGGGGGAGCACCTTACATGTGACCATCGGTAGGTATGTGTTTGTTTTATTTTAATTGTTGTTTGGTTATGTTATTTATTTTATTATGGATTTTGTGATCTTATAAAAGTTCTAATGTACCCTTGGAACCCTATGTTTCTATGTTGTTAATGTACCCCTTGTTAATTATGTAATTTGTGAGTATGAGCTAATATTTCCCTTATGTTTCTTATGTTGGGTATGTATCATAGCTTAAATATGTTAAATTGTAGGGGTTAATGGTTAATGTTATGATGTGGCTTTTGCGAGGAAAAATATTCCTTGGATATTTCTTTATCCCTATCACCTCTTTTATTTTAATTTTTAATTTGGAAGTAGTTTTTGTGCCATTCCTAAACCCAATCTCGGCTTTGGGCTTTGAGCCCAATTTTGAGAACTTGTGGGACACATTTTACTTGTCACACGCTATTTAAACTTCCCTCCCAACCTAACTTATGACCCAAAGGGTCAATTTAGGCCCCTTTAATCATGAAAATTTGAGACAAAAGAGGAAATTATTGCCCCCACATTTTTATCCTCTAAATTCAACTTTGAAATATGCAAAAGCGAGATTGTGTGCAATTTTTGTAATGGTACCTAATCACCTTGCTCTTTATGATGCCTTGGTTTGTGTGGGGATTTTTTAAATAGGTTTTGAATGATTTATATAATTTTTATGGAAGGAATATGGAATTACATCTTTTAATTATTTTTCGAATAATATATAGATGGATATTTTATTGAACTTTGTGTCTTCAAATATGGAAGACATGTATTTTTCTTATGTTAAACATATTTTTTATGATTTTCATGTTAACTTGTCAAGTTCCTTACATTGTCTCTCTTCCTTCTCCATAATTGTTACGAGTTTAATATAACACACAAAATAAAGACAATTCTATGTATTGTGTTTTGTTATTTTCTTTGTTTTAAATAAAAAGAAACTCGTAAACTAGTAAGGGATATATTTTTTGTGCAAATACAAGAAAAGTTTCAATATATTGAAAATCTCTTGGAAAAACAAATGAATATACATTCCTAATTTTCCACGAATGTGGAGAACATATTCCTAGATGGATTTCCTTCGCCTCTTTATTTCTGTTCAACAATTCACCTTTATTATACATTTATCAATTTTTGAATCATAGAGTCTTTTGAAATTTGTTACATATATAAAATTAAAACATTTTCTAATCATCTATTATTTATCCATTCATTTAAAATGTTTTAAGGTAAATAAATTATAAAAGGAAACAATTTATTATTTAATAGTAATTAATTTATTATTTACTAGTAATTAGGTAATAAATAGAGCATTTGTCATACCACATTCTATTGAACTCAAATTTTATGGATCAAGATATGATTTAAAAAGTATAAAATCACTGAAAAATAAATTATCATAAATTTTTTTAATTTTTAGATGAATAACTATAAGGAAGAGCCTAAACGTGATGCTTTTTAGTTCAAAACTAAATATAAAGACTACAAAACTTGAACCATTTTTGTTTCTAATTCTTAAAAATTTTCTTGTAAGAGTTGTGTCTTTTGTAGTTGATAATGTTTCATCTATTATCCTACACTTCCACTATGAATCACACCTCTTATCAAGATGTTATCAACAATACAGTAAATATTTTTTGACAAAAAACAAACCAAAATATTGATGCAACCACCGTCTCAAAACCGTTGCAACACTAACACAATTTCAGCCCAACTAATTACAAACCACATCAACTATAAAAGTAATTAGTGTATCCATATAAATCAAATAACTTATACCGTTCAGCATACACATTGCACTCCCTGCGTGCGATTGCTAGTTAACAAAAATATATAATTTTTTTGACTTTATATTGAAATCCATGATTTTACAAACTTACGTAATGTTTAGGCACAACTCAATTAATGATGTTCTTAAATTTGAAATTTATTTCACTATATTTGAATAGTTAAACACTTAAAATTAATGCCTATTTGAATATGGCTTAGATTTTTTAATCTCTCTTCTAAAATTATTATAACATTGTTCCATATTATTACTATAATTTAATTAGATAATAAGTATTGATATACATGTCATAATTATTCAAAACTAATTAGTAAAGGCTTATTTTGCTAGTATTCAAATTTATTTGATGTAATAAATCTAAATATAATAATTATGATAATTTACATAATAAATCAATATATATAAATAAAAATAGAAATAGTAATATAAGACTAATTAATTACTAACTACTCCAGGGACAAAAATAAGTTACCGTTCACACACAACCTATATACACAATATAAGCGAGTAGATAGCATCTGAACTTTTATTTATGTTTTCTCATTGAATTTGTTAATCTCGCCATGAGGAGTATTTAAAAAAAAAATTATTTATCACGCCAAAGGCGTTCCCCACATGGGAAAGGGATTTGTAGAAATTCATGGGACTATGGAAAATTTGACGGTCATTGTGTCGGTTTAGATTTTCTCTACTATTTTTGCAGATTTGCTATTTTTAACAATTTTATTTTTCTGATTTTGCATGTTGTCGCAAGTTTACTATTTTTAAGTTTTGTTTTTTACTTTTTTGATTTTACGCGATGAGACATCTTTTTGATGTTGCGGCAGGTTTTCCTTTTTTAAGTTTTGTTTTTTGGCTTTTGTTAAATATTGGTCATTGTAACGCATTCTTTAGCAACACATAGAACATATTTTCTTTACATGAAACCGGTACCATCTACAACAACACCACACTTCTGATACACCCTCATCTACTGCCTTTCCCCTTCCACCAATGGAGAGAGCATTAGCTTTGGCACGCATGGTCATTTAGACCTGGGCCAGTCCACTGGATTTGTTTTCAACAATTATGTTATCAATGGAATAGAGCAATACATGATGGATTTCTACACCAATCCAAAAGTTCAAATGGCCTTCTTGGGTCGTCCCTTGGAAGCTCTATTGCCATGGCCCTTGCAATGTGAGATGACATCATTTCATTGAAAGAAGCAAAAGTGAGAATGAATTGGGGGAAATTGGTGTCGTTGAAGTATATGCATGGTCCATTCAGTGTAGTTCTATGCTGGGATTTTGACCACCATTCATATGGAGGTATACCCATTCTTTCTATGCCCTCTACCATCATGTCTAAATACTCCACTTTTTCCTCTAATGTCAGGTGCAACAAAGTGTCTACATATGATGTCTTGCACGGGGTTTTTTACAGGTGGCAGAGTATTGTAAAATTTGTATGATTTGGTCGCATCCTTGTGAGGGTCAGAAGAGAATTTTATGGTATTTCCTACATTGGCATATGTGATTAATGACACAAGGATCAAGATTGGTATGGGTAATTTTTTCATCTTTGTCGTTGTAGGATTGTAAACATAGTTGGAAATGGGCGGTTCGGATGAAATAAGGCCTGAGATACCATTTTAATTTCCATGTAACATGCATTGAGACAAAATTCACATGCACCTTATGGGATGGTTAAATGTAATATTTTCAATTCAAAGTGTTACGATTATCTATCGGTCGTTCCCAAATTATTACACCCAAATCGTTCCCTATCAGAATAGGGGGTGGCTCACTCATTGTAAGGATTGAAAATAATTACACCAAAGGTGTTTTGTATTATAATTAGAGGTGGCTCATTCTGACACCCTTTATAATGTGGATGAAAATGATTGAAGTTTCAAAGATGTTGACAATCCTATAAAATCATCACCGTCCACGTGTATATGGGTGGTCATTCCTGTGTCCTTCAAATTTTCTGATTGAAACATCATCTGTTAACAATTTCCACATACCCCTGATCACATCACGACATGAAGGTTTGGGTGACTGCAATATCATCCATAACTAGATGGCCATCTCAAACGACATGATGGTATCTATAGCCATGTTGTGTAGCTTATTCATTATGTTCAAGCTTGTTTGGTTCCCTAAAACTACGTAATTGTAATGATATGATGCCTCACCCATAATATTGGTGTCCACAAGTCTTGGGAGAATTAAGGTTACATTAATATATGTCGATTGAAACATAATTTTTCAACAATTTCCACATTGAGGAGTCAAATCATTTATTCCATCCTCATCAGGTTTTACTTTTCCTATGATTTAGATCATCTTTAAAGGTTCCCTTGGTGATTTCCCCTGTGATTAGGTGTAACCACAGGGTCACTTGAAGAAATTAGCCTATGGAAACCCATTTTTGTCTCCTACTAAAGTATTCCTATGCAACCTAGATTTGAACTTGGGCATCATATTCTCTACTTTCCTTTTCTCTTATCATGCGCAGGAAAGATTTCAAACCTTTTTAGAATAAATTAAAATATTGATTATTGAGTATAAAGATAAGAAATTATAACACCTCATCCTTAAACTATAAGTAATTATGACTTCATGCTACTTAAGGTGAATGAGTAGCATTAGTGGAACTTATCATTGATATGTAGGCTTAATTTATTCAAATGTAATCGCCAAGAAGTGGAATGAAAGAAATTTTTTGTCTCTAGAATCATAATCTCAAGCACTAAATTAAATTACAAATTTGTGACCTCTTATTCTATTGCAATGTTTTAATTTTACATTACTTTTGATGTTTATTATTTTAAGCTTATTCTTATTATGTATCTACTATTTTATAATGTACATCATGAGACATGAATTTAATAATGTAATTAGGATTCTCTTTGATGATTTTAATCTATATATATTTTAACTTTAATGAAGCATATAATATAATTCCTTTATATATAGCTTATAGCACTTGAACTTCATTTACGTCTATGTTGTAAATATTGTTTCTCATTTAATTAAGGTCCCTGTTTTACTTTTACTGTGTATATGTCATACTAAAAATAACCCGATGGAAAATCACTAAATAGATAAACCTCATGGTCCTCTTATACGATTTTTACAAGGAGAAGCAAGATCTCGGAGTTTGATTTATGCACACCGATATATCTTCCCTATAATTCAAACTATGAAATTTTTTAAGAAGTAGGAATCATTGGCATATGAATGTATGGTTAGTTCCTCTAATTGAATTGGATCTAAGTAGCTGATAAGGATCCAAAGACACTGAGACTCAGAATCAGATCATAGTTTATTTCCTAGACGGAATTTCAACTCGAGTATTCAATTTTGTTATAACGTAGTATTCTCACAGTCTAGAATTAGAGAGAATTGTACATTTCTTACTCACCTTTAACATTTTCGTTTCTAAACACTACTGGTGTTCTTACATAATGTTAGGCTACTCAAATTCATTCTACTAATTCATCTCACAATTTAGTGTACATCCATGGATGTGATAATCTCTC
This sequence comes from Taxus chinensis, assembly GCA_019776745.2. Taxonomy (NCBI): domain Eukaryota; kingdom Viridiplantae; phylum Streptophyta; class Pinopsida; order Cupressales; family Taxaceae; genus Taxus; species Taxus chinensis. The sequence continues at coordinate 831,512,162 of CM034146.1, forward strand.
TTAATATTGTCCCATCTATTTACTTATGCAGCCTTCCAACACTTCAAACCTATTCATCTACTTATCCTTTTCTTTGATCAGTGCTTACTAGGAATATGATTGTCAAACCTTAATGGTTACCATAAATTAAAATATTAGGACTGAATTGAGTAGAAAGATAAGTGATTATAACACCTGCATCCAATATACTACTATAAGTAACTTATGGAACTTCATGCATACTTAAGGTGAATGAATAGCATTAGTGGAACTTATTATTGATATGTAGGCTTAATTTGTTCAAATGTAGGTACCAAGCACTGAAATGAAATAAATCTTTATGTTGCAAAAGAAATAGGTTCCTGCAAGCGCTAAATTTAATTTCCTAAATGTTTTCAATTATGTGAATACTTTCATGTCTTGTGAGTTGGTGTCTAAGAATTATTCCTATTCCGTATCTTTTGTAATTTCCTTATTTCTTTTAACAACGAAAGCAAGCTTGGATGCCTTGAAAAGCATAAACAATGTATTTTGTTTGGAAATAGTTTTAATATAATGTGTGTATTTGGGAAAGCAATATTAATGGAATTTGATTTGGGTTTTGACTCTTAACTACATGTTTGAAGTATGTATATCCATGAACCACATATATTATACTAATGTAGAATGATTCCAGAGTTAAAGTTCAATTCACATCATGTAATGGAGGAGTTCTAACTTTGTTTCCGGCAGAAAAATCAATGTGGCAACAACCCTATATAAAATAAGTTCTAATGCATGAATACACTCTTCGCTTGATGCACTACCATGATCGGAACTTCGGTTCCCACCCAGTATTTTGCTACTTCCTTCTAAACCTATATGGAATCCCTCCAACAATTGGATATCTAGGAAGACACACTACACTACTACAAGAGGGGGTGTTTTGAGAAAATAATAGAGATAATACTTGATCGAATTGTCTCAAATAGAGAATAAAAAAGTTGTATATTGTCTCAATTATTGTCTCAAAGTGGGTGTCTCTAACTATTGTCTCTCCAGAGATAATATAAATTGATACATATTTTATCTCTTGAGAGAAAATATAACTTTTGTCTCTCTAGAGACAATATCATTATTTTATATCCTTTGAGATAATACAAAATTAAAGAAAGAAAAATATGAATTATATAAATACATAATAACCAAATATCATATAGTGCAATCAATGATGACATTTTTTATATGATGTTGGAGTGGTCTGGTAATTAATATTATAAATTAAAAAAAATTGATTTGAATCTTGTGCCCAAAAATGGGTCGATAAATATTTTATGAATATCAAATAAGATAAAACACAAAAGGGTGTTTGAATTCCGTTAACCCTTGATATACAATATTAACACCTTCTCTCCACCACCAAATTCAAGTGATCCATCTGATTCCCTAGTGCTAATTTGAGGTTATTTTTCTTAACTTTAATTTTGAGCAACTGCCTCTCCGTCGGCAGCAGTCATCTTCATGTTCTTCACTTTGATTGTCTCAACTTTGATGCAATTCTCTACTATCATTAGCAGAAAATGCACATTAGATTATGATAAATTATGAACACATATTTTACTCCAATTCTGCCTAAATTATTCACAAATTACATTTAAATTATGATAATAATTAGTTTTTACTAAATTGACCTCATCTTTACATTTTGTTCTTAATCGACATGATCTTTACATTTTATTCTAAAAAATTAGTTATCACTAACTCATTACTATCAATCCATTTTTATAACATATATCAAGGACTAACCTCATACATTATAATCCTTAGAATTCTACCCATGCCTAGTGAAAATGTTCTGATATAAGCCTCAACAGAAAAGAAAAAAAGAATCCATTATTCATATGTTTTTTCTTTAGTGGATATTCTACACTACATGAATGAAAATTGAGTAAAAACGTACAAGCATTATATACAAACAGTGCACAGTGAAAGCATTGAGGAAAAACACTCACCAATAGAACAATTAGAGCTATCTTGCTTCCAAGCAATTGCAGAGTAGATTGATGAGAATGCCCATGTATAACAAAAAATGAGTCAAGATAATCCACAATAAACATGAATAATTGTGATCATTGCTCTAATTTCCATTTTGCAATTTATACTTTTATGTACTTGGTAATTGTCTTAAGTGATTGATTCTCTCCTTGTGGGCGTATGGGACATCAAAGCTCCATTGTTGATAAAAAATATATTATACTCAACTACACTTTTTTTTTCTTTAGATTGGTTTCTTTGTAGGTTAGTTTTTTGTTGAATTTTCCTAAAGTCAGCTGCATGAAGCCGAATATTTTGGATCCCACTTCTAGATCCACTTTGGATGATGATGGCATCTCCATACTAGTATTACGAATGATTAAAAAAATAATTACTACTTCCTTTGCATAAAGTTTAAACATTAACTATCCTAGTTGCAGTGAACAATTTAAATGAATGAAAATAAATCCCAACAATAAATATGGGTTGATATAAATATGTGATAAGTGTAATTACCAGTATGTAAAAGGAAAATCCAACCATAAATCAACTAACGCTCATTCCTCCAGCAGCAATCTAAAGACAATTTTCTCTTAATATCCATGTAAATAAGCAATGAAAATACTTATAGTAGCCTTTTATCATAGCCTAAGTTTATACCATAAGCACTGGTCATCTACCAAATTTTTCCATTAGCCATGCACCTACTATTGTCATTAGCACCTGCCAAACAATATATACATATTGATAAACATAGAAAATGTACTTGATCATGGAGATAAGCCAAATGAGGTGTTATTATGTAAGGAATCAGACATATTTGGCACCTGCAGTATAGCTATTCCAACTAATGTTGTCTTTCCTGAAGAATAGCTTACAACATGCTCCAAAACAATCATATTCTTCCCGAAAGGAAAAACATACATTTATATCACAAAATAAAATAAAAATTCTGGTGTACAAATATAGCCTCTCATCCACAGCTTTGAAAATTGCACTAGCATAAAAATTAATTCCATTGATTCCACCAAGTTGTTGTAATACCATTAACCCAACTCCAACCTAATATGGAGGAACTGCAAATAGTCACATTGTAAAGGATGAATGTTTTAATGAAAGGAATTACTGATCAATGAATAAAGATTGGATATCAACAAATAAAGTTTAATCAATAATATTACTCACAACGATAGCAAGAGCATGGCTTATTTGAAATAAATCATATATTCTGGCATTGAGAAGACTTTCCAACTCCCTAACATATACCTGTGCAGCATATTCAACATCTTAACAAGCATTTCCAACATCAATCAACTCTTTTATTTAAATTGCTGTTATGAAACTTATTACCTCACAAATTATACTTCAAAACTAATTACCTTAGGCTTTATAATACTAGGTTGTGTGTGACCTCCAGTAAAGACCGCCTGAAAAAAGAAATACGAATAAAAATTATGTCTGGATACAAATACCAATATCAGAAACTTACTAATTAATTACCGCATAAATCATATAAAAGAATTTAATTTAAATGTATCACTAAAATGAAATGCACATACAATGAAATTTACAACTTTAGCTGAAACAAAATTGATAACAAGAAATGCATGATAGAAGGAAAAACTAGTTTCATAATTTCATCATCTAAATAATAACTAGTAAACTTCCATAAGGCATCTCAAGTTGGAAATCAACCACTCTTAAGAATAAATGTTAAGGAAATTCCCCTTCAAAAAGTGTAAACATAACCAAATTCTATATAATATATTTAACAAATAACAATACTTTTCCAGTGATATTGGTGTCCTTTGACATAGAGCATACTACATTAAAAAGCTAAGTTAAGAAAAAACAAAAAAAATGGCAGGAAAAGAAAATGTATTATTACATAACCATTTGTTATAGCTACATCAATAGCATATTTAAATGTATGGGTTGTGAACCTTAAATAGGCCACTCTGATAATAATTAAGGATTTTAAGCTTATTTAATTTCTCTCAATATAAAAGCATGTTTCGTAGGAAAAATAGAAAGACTTCTTACACCACGTTATTTATGATACTCAAATAATGATTCATCAATAGATGAACTGCTAATGCACTATCAATCATCAGACTGTATGTAAAATATAATCCTAAAGCTTACAAGATCCAAGAATGTGAAGTATGTCAATGAACACAATCTAGCCTTAACATGTATACCATAACAAAATGAATATATCTTCTAGCATAATCATCCAAGAAGTCAACAATAACCCAAATAAATTAGACTTTCAATTTTCTAGTAAAATGAATAAAATATCTAACGTAAAAAAAGGTGTCACCAGTGATCTTGAGAAGTCAAGTTCTGCAGATTCAATGCTCTTGGAAACAAGTTCCTGAAAATAAAAATCCAACTTAACTCAAGTAATGGTATAAATTTCATTTTCATGATTTCAAAATGGTCTATTGTGTTTGTTAACTTTTTAATCCTAAAATATTTTCATATCTTACTATTTGATAACAACCTACTTTAAGCTATTAATTTAATTCAACTATGCATGAGATGTCTGAAGTTGTATGTATAACAACATACCAGGTCACCCTGATTATTGATGTAAATCCACTTAGAAATTATCTATTTATTTGGTGAAATTTTCCATCCCATCCTTTGTCTTGGCAACCTGTTAGCTACCATGAATTTTTGCCTATAAACAATCAAATACCCATAAATATGACTTGAATGAAGAGGTACCCAGATGAAGGAAAAAAAAGTGAACAAACATATAAAAATATATGAATAATGCATATCATAAGCACAGTCCTGGCATGATGTTGTTATTAATAATTCAGCACCAGCTTCAAGATATTTTTCATGAACGTAAATGATATAATAGTAATGCATATAGGAAATCAGAGGAATATAACACAAAATATATTATCTATTTAACATTCATTGCTTTTGAGTTTCCAATTGTTGTGGAACTGGAGAGAAAATACCAAGAACCATCGATACTATAAATATTTATCAAAAAGTTATGTTGATAATTTTTGCACTTGTGCAAAAATGAAATGAGCAATTCGAAACTTTATTATGATGTGATAACATTGGTGAAGTGGACCTAAGATAGGGGATTTTATTTCAATCAATATTTTTTATGTTGAATTAATTAATGATTACATGAAATCTACAGCTATGTGTGCTGTTACAAAATGTAACATATCACATAGTTTGCAATTTCATGACAATCTTCAGCAAAGAACACAAATCCCAGAAGGACAACTGTGTTATCTTGATGAAAACATCAAATTGCAGAATAGATGAAGTGTTAAGTTTTGGAACAACAATCATAATTACATATTGCAACAATCAGAGTTCATTGCTAAATGATTACAGGTATTTTTATGTTCTCTCCTTCATGGTTAAGACATTCAATTATATTATTGAGTTGTTTAATTCATCATACAATCCATATAGAAAGCTGAAATGCAGAAAGAAATACACAACTCAATTTCAGAATTCAATGTTTTATTCATAAGGAATTTCAAATGCTCCCACACAAGCCATGGGATGTAACTGAAAAGTAAAATACAACTACTGAAGAAAGAGGTACATACGCATGAAAGAGAAAATAGAGGAGTATGAATGAACCCATCATTTCCTTGGGGGTTTCTTCTTCAGTTGATGTATCTCCATCTCCAGCTTTGTTTCCATCTCCATCTTCACTACTGAAAGTGCTACACCTGAAAGGAAGAAAAGAGGAAACTATCAGTTACGAGCTCAGGGTTAATCCATATTCCTATACTATCCAAATTTGTGTAGATGAATCTCTTAACAACAGGAGATATAAATTACATGAAGATCAAAGGCACTACTGATAGAAGTATTTTTCTGTAACAACATACATGATTTACTCACTCAGAAAGAAGGAGAGATAAGAAAAGAAAAACCATGGACATAAGAGAGCCCAAAAAGCCTAAATATTTTCTAACTATTTTCTTAAGTGTGCAGGTACATGTTGCAGTCAAGAAGAAATAAATCATGTCTTACGGTCCTCACTGTAGATAAATATTACAGAGTTCAATGAATTATATTCTATGGTACATGAAGTAGATAAGTCACAAGTACATACTGGTATAAAGGAAGAATGTAACTCAAAGTTCAACAACTATTCTAGAAATAGAAGAAGTTACAGTACAGATTAAAGGAGAGACTTACAGATAAAAGTACATGTTTTAGATTACAACTAAAGCAATAAAAATAAAAAGATAAAGGTTGAAGCTAACTGGAAGGATAAAATTATAGTTGAAACAAAATAAAGAAAGAAATATGAGAAAATTTTGACAGGGCTTCACCATGTAAAATTGATATTTTAAATTTTCCAGTATGCATACTAAAGCTGTAATGAAGATCAAATACAATATTTAAGTAGAAAAGAAATGGAACTACAACATCTCAACAAAATTTCAATGTTCAGCATGCAGGAATAGTGAACAGAAAAGTCTATAAATAACATATCTTGCCCAATTTCTCAAATAAGAAGTAAATGATTAACTTCTATAGTTTTCAGTTTTTAGAATCAAAATTTTAAAGTCATTTTATAACTGAAAATGAAGAAGGATGTCTAGTACAGAGTTACAGGAAGGCCAAACAATGAGGAATCAAAAAATGAAGCTCATAATTTTACAAAGTGCAGCCATCCTAGAGTACTATTTTTCAGAAATAAAGCAAGTATCAAGTGAACATACTACTATAGTATAGCTTCAAAGCTAGGTTTAGATGCATGTTTTTACAGATGCAGTAAAATATTGCAACACTTAAGTAGAATAGTATGCATTGGATTCATTAAGTCATAGTTTCCTAAATGAAGGGGAAACTTTTGTACTAAAGGTATATCATATTCAAGACATTCAAGGACCAAGTTTAGATATCTTTAGAAACTGATAGCAGAGTAATTACAGTGTCCTTGATACAATGGACTTTTCAGTTGAGGAAGTAAATCTGAAAATAGAAGAGAAAGGAAAGTGAAGGCAATTATCAAAGTGAAACCACTATTCCAATTCTGAAGGATGAGTGAAAGAAAACTTCATATCAGAATAGAGTTCCAGAATAGAGGAGTTGCAAAATGAGATCCATCAGTTACTTACAGAAAATAGGGAACATGAGATTCAATCTACTGCAAAAGCATGAGAACCAAAGGGCACCTTAAAAACATGAGGTTGCATAACTACAAGAAGTTGCATGCAAACCAAAGCTCCTAATTTTACATGTAAGGAGGTAGGGAGTTTTTCAGAACTCATAAATATCAGTGTACAGACAGTTGAAAAGGAAAAAGGATAAACAGTCTAGATTCAAGGGGATTCTTTATGAATACAGTAGCAAGTAAACATATCTTGAAATATTACTTAGAATACAAACTCGGTGAGTATTAAGGTTGAATCTAATCAGGTAGTGCAGAACTTAAAATAATGTGAAGTGGATTTTTACTTTTCAGAAACCATTATAATCCTCAAGAATAGATTGCATAATCAAAAGAATGAAGGAGTTCGAATACCCACATCAATAAACATTCGGATCTGAAAATTTTCGAGCAAATAGGAATACCCATTTAGTATTCAAAACACAAAATCAAATGGAAAATCTTGAATAAAAAATGCATGCACATCCAAGTTGAAGAAATATTCAAGTATTTCAAAAATTATCATTTCCATTAAAATCAGTTTCAGGTTACAGTATCTTAGGAAGAAAAGTACAGATTCTGTATTTAATCGAAGAACCCATTAAATGGGTATCAAGAATCAGAATTAAGAAATAAGAACTCACCATTTGAATTTGAGTTGAGAAAATCCTCAAAGGATGATCAAGATCAAGAGCCAAAAAATGAGGACCCAGAACAAGTTTTAACTCAAAGTCTCCAAGGGAACCAAGAGATGACATAGAAAATGCAAAGAAGGAGCAAAATATCAATATCTTGAAGTCAAAGTGATAATTACAAAGTAGTTACTGTGCTCAGAGATAAAAACTTACCATCCCTTATCAATCAGTGATGATAGTTACACAGTCCCGAGCTTCGAAAGACTTCGACAATGGTGGCCATTATTTCATAAAGACGGATTAACAGAGCTTGAAAGGGACAAAAATGGTGTCCACAAACATCACTGAGTTCTACAAACTCAGAAAATGTATTCACAGTCAGGAACCGAGCTCGAGGGTTACCCTAAAAATGACGAGCATCAACCATTCACATCACGAACTCAAAAGGGATCGGAGGCAATAATAATACAGATGCATAAATGTTTAGAAACTAGACAAACCACTCAGTTCTGAGCTTCAAGTTCTCGATGATGGCGGCCAAAAGACCAAAATATACCAGTGCTCAAGCCTTCAACTGCAAGACCTCACAAAGTAATAGAGCTTGAAAGGACAAGAAATGGTGGCTGCTTCAAATAAAACTGCAAGCACCCAAAGAATAACACGGGGTTGAGCTCGAAAGACTTCAAATAATGTCCATCAAATTTTTTTTTGCCAGGGCTTCACCCGCAAGCTGAAAATCCAAAATGAAGTGATCATTAAGGTTAAGTGACCCTTTACCATGTAATAAAATGATGGGAAGGTGAGTTCAGATGAAACTCAACCACCAGTAAGACCTTTCCAAGCAATACAGGGTTTATACCCTAACCATGAGTCAAAGATCGACGGCCTAAAATATCGTAGTACAAAGATCAATGATTGGAAACCGATCAAAAACCATCAAATAAAATCACCATGGTCACATTAACAACTAGCACATTAAATTCCAAATTGCAAATCCCTAACCGAGGGTTGGATATCAAAGGCTTACAGATCTAGGGGATACCGATCAATGGTTAAAAATTGATCACCAAATACCAAAGAAAACTCGACCCGAGTTAATCATGTCACTGAAAAGGCATGTGGAGGGGTGAGTCATCATCACAATGGGGCTAACCCCATGATTAAAACAAAGTCATTTTCATATTGACTTTCAAAAGTCTAAACCATAGTATATGTCCCAAGTAATCAAGTGACCTAGCACAATGGTGACTATATGTTATGCGAAGGTGGTCAATCAAACCAAGTAAATGGCATGATAATGTATTAATCAAAGGTGGCCGAGTATGATATGGTGACCTTTTACAAAGTTCCCCCTTGTCTTATTTCCAAACATAATAATGTGCTAAGTCCACAAGGGTGGCCGAACCAAATGGAGACTAGTGGTCAACTGCAAAGGTGGTCCCCACTGATTATAATGGATTGGATTATGACTTGAAATGCAAATTTTCCATGTGATCACAAGGGATAGAGTAGAGGTCAACATCAAAATGTAAGAAACTATTTGAAGACTTAATTACCTTATTTTTCACAAAATAAGAGTTGATTATGATTGCACATGTGCTCCCGGTGGTCCCCACATTGAGGTGAATATTTTGCTAATTATTGAAGGTCAAAACTATTTATTTTCTTACACAGGAGTATTTTGCATGCCTTCACAAAACGACAGAATAGACAAGAAGACAAATTTGTATGCAAAAGGAAGGAAACTTGCTCATCAAGCAAGATTTATTATTAGCAAATTATTCACCCATGCTTTTCTTAAAAATAGAACAGTCAACTGCAGTTTGACTGTGATGTAATCAAAGGCTATTAATGTCTCTTTGTATTAGTTTGCTTTATTTTATTCCTTTATTTATTAGGATAAAAATAGGATGCATTGGCAAGTACAACTTTAACCTATTTTTAGGAAGGGTGGGTGAATTAATTTTGCTATATATTGTGCCTTGGCAAAGCATGAGAGGAGAAAATTTTAGATACAAGAGTGCTGAAGCAGTTTCTGCCAGTTTTTCCCTTTGAATGTGAAGTATTGGCTTCCTTTCAAATTATTTTTAGTCTTGTGTATGTTTTCATTAATCTTGTGAATGTGAATTCCCTGATTAATCATCTTACCCTATTGCAAATTAAGTAATTTCTGCATGATATTAATGTGTATGTTTAACTTAGCAGTATTGTTGTGATATTTTCCCTCAATACCTCCAAGTGTTTTCCTTTAATATTCTACAGAAAACCTGTCACCTTTTGTGCATCAAGAATCCATTCCCATATCAATTGTGCATGTACTCAATCAAAGACCTCATACAAGTTTGGTGTATCACCTCAGTTTTAATTTCATTTATAGTCATCTTTTACCCTCAAACCCCAGAAAATTAGTTTAGGATACATCTATAAGGAACCAGCCTTGATACCGGAGACTCACCTCAAAATAGGTATACCCACAGATCCTGAGGTGTTTCCATTGTATCTATGAAAGAGAGAGATAAAATTTGCAAGCTTAGAAAACCTGCAACTATTTCTCTATAGGGTGCAGTTTTAAGAGATAACAGTTTTTGGCACACCCGGTGGGACAAGAAATCAGATATGCAGTAAATTATAGAAAAAGTTACTTTTTGGATAAACAAGCTACCAAAATTTATTCTTAAGATTTAAAGATTTGTTTGGCGACTCTGTTAGGTTGATTTCATACTAGTATTGCAGCATATTCCATGCCTATTTAAGTGACTACAAGATCATCGGTAAGAGGAATTCCTTCTGAGTTTTCTTTAGCTTTGAATTCTATAAGAAGGAGAAGAGTTGGTAATACTTTACCTTATAATAGGCTTGGTTTTGATAGGCCTCCTCCTAATATTCCTTCACCACGTATCAATTTCTCTATTCAAATCCCAGTTTTTCATATGCCTATTCAACCACCTAGAAATTTTGTGACCCTTACTAATGGCAACCCTTTAGTAATTCCAGCATATCGTGATATCCCTAATGCTACCATGAAATTTTTTCCTTCATTTACAGGTGAAAATCAGGTTACATCTATAGAGCACATCAAAGATGTTACAGTCATTTGTGCAGTCTACAATATTACTCATGAAGATGCGGCTTTAAGACTTTTAGCTGCATCCCTCAAAGGACAAGCCTTGCAATGGTATAGAAATCTAGAGATTGGATGCATAAGAACTTGGGATGATTTAGGTGGTAAATTAGTATAACAATTCCAAGATAATTCAAATCATTTATCTCTTATAAAATAGTTGTCTACGATTAGAAGAGCTCCTCATGAATTCATGTCTAGTTTCAACATTTGTTTTTCCAGAACTTGGGAAAGAATCCCGACAAGTGTTAAGCCTCAAGATGACCATGCTTTCCTTTATTTTCTTAGAGCATTAAATAGTGATATTTCAACTATGATTTAGTGTATGTGAGGAGAGAATCTCCCAGTAGCCTATGATATCACCATCCAAGATGAAAACAACCTTATTCAAGCCAAAAAATTAGCACCAAGGCCTTCAATGCATTTTCTGACAGATTTAGCACCTATCCCACAACCTATAATGATTATAGAACCTGTTGTTGCATCCCCATCAGATGACATTTTTAAAACTTTGCAGACTATGGGGAATAAGTTGTATTCAATGGAGAATAGGATTGCATTACCTAGTAGACCTTATCAACAAAACCAACAAAATAGGTAGCCTTATCGGCAGAATCAAAATTATAGGCAGCCTTATCAGCAAAGGTAGTTTGACCTAAAGGCCCCTAGTTCATCTAATGCTTTAGTCCAGTTAATATGGCTATAGAAGAGTGGTGTCAACCTTGTAATCAACCTCATTTAGCTGCTATTTGCCCAAATGCTTTTCTGAACAAAAGTGTTGTTGCATAAACTCAATCTGAGACATTGTTCATGCCTCAAATGGAGTGTGGGGCAGTGAGATACTCAGGTTTAGAAGGCACATAAGAAGAACTTAGTCAGTTTCAGTGAGGATTTTTTCGTTGTAGTTATTACTAGGGCTCAAGAAAAAGCTGCAGAAAGTAAAAAAATAGCAAAACAGGCTTGTTATACCCACTATCACAGATTAAATAGCAACTACATGCCCAAAACCAGCTAACAATATTTTTTTTCATAAAGAAAAAAATAGCTACAACTTGATCCAAGAAGGTTATTTATACCTCAGATATCAAAAAAAGTTAAAGAAGAATAAATTTTTGCTAAAGTATATGCTAAAATAGTAGAATCTATCTCAAAAAATTTTGCTTCTTTTAACGTTGTTGATGTAATGAAAAAGCATAATGTTAACATCTCAATGTGGAACGCTCTAAGTATTCCAAAACAATAAGATTTAATTTCTCATGAACTACCTAAGCTATAGATTTCTTCAAAAATAGCAGAAAAGGAAGTTCATAAAACACACATGGTCCTTGGAACAATGGAACAAGACTGCATCAAAGAGGTTAAATGGATGGTTTAGAAAGTATTAGATGGTCATGACATCAAGAAGCCACCACCATTTTATCTATCACTGATTATTGGAGAACATCTTGTTCATAACTGTATGGTGAACAACGGTGCAAGTAACACAATTATGCCAAAAGAAATTGTAGAAAAGTTGGGTCTGCAGTATGAACCTACAGAAAAGAGTGTTCTACAACTTGATGGGACTGCAACTAATATAGTTGGTGTCATAAGAAATCTAGAGGTAACATTGCATGCTTGGCCAAATGTTTCCATTCTGCAAGATATTACTATTGTGGATTTACCTCCTTACTTTGCTAAATGTTTATCAAAAGATTTCACAGCAAAAATAGGAGGTTATCTCTCTTCAGATTGATCCCTTATTGTTTTTCACTACACTGTTATGGAACCAAATTTACTATCAATTTAGAACCATTGTCCAGATTTCACATTGAGCCTCACGCTTCTAATGCATTAGGTAATTATGTACAGCCTTAGACTAGTCTAATTTTGATAATACAACTCATGTTTCAACATTGGATGGTGTTTATAACCTGTTTATGGATGAAAATACATGTGAAGAACATGCTCATGATCCTTTCAAATAATTTTAAGAACATTTGTTTGGTGTGTATTGCTTGCATGAAGAAAACACACCAATTCCCTTGTTGTCCAAAACAGAAAATGCATCAGAAGGGATTTGGAAGCTTCATTTTGATGGACCTAAGAACAAGAAAGGAAAATGAGAAAGTTTGATGCTCACTTCCCCAAAAAATGAAAGGTATTTTTCAGCTTTGAGTCTCCAATTTTCATGCACTTGTAATGTGGCTGAATACAAAATGTTAATTCACGGCTTACTTTGTGCCATAAAAAGAGGCATTAGCATGCTACTTTTTTTTGGTGATTCTGAGTTGGTTATTAATCAAGTAAGAAGCTTCAATGTTTGTAAGAATCTAATAATGAACTCTTAAAGACATAGAGTTTCAGACTTACTGGAATATTTTGAAGCTATTAATATCCAGTCCGTTCCTAGAACAAAAAATAAGCATGCAGATAGACTTGCAACAATTGGTGCTAGTTTTTAAGTGCTCAAACAAATTGAAAGTAGCAAGATTCAACCTCATATAAAGATGATTGTTCAGGCCTTCGATACCTGATAATGATTTGAATTGGAAGGTATTTTAAAAATGATGAACATATCTACAGGTTTTTGCAGCAAGAAGCTGAATTTTCTGTAGTAAATCAAGATAAATTACAACACTTGTATGGTGACCAGATTGTTCAGTTAAAGAAGAATAAACTACGTCGAGGCTTGGTCACATTAGAATACATCTTCATCACCGATGAATAGTTAAGGAAAGACAAAACTAAGATGTCAACACATGCTAATAACTATGAAGAGAACATAGTTGGAGAAGGTAAAAATTTGTTTCTCGGAAAGGTATGCTCTCTAGCTGAAAAATAATCCTTTATTAATCTTTGCAAGGAATTTAAATATGTTTTCTCTTCGAGATACCAAGACCTGTAAGGGTTTGATCCCAATTTGGCATAGCACACTATTGAATTGCATAGCAAAATTCCAAGCCAGTTACGAAAAAATAGAGGCCTCTAAATCCCAAAATATAGCCTCTAATGAGGAAAGAGTTATCTAAATTGATCAAATCAGGTATTATCTTTCCAGTTAAGCATTCAAGTTGGGTAGAATCTGGAGTGGTCCTTACATGATTTCAGCTTACAAAGAACACAATGCTTTTCATCTCTCGAGGCTGAATGGAGAGGAACTTCCCATTCCTGTGAATTGTATGTTTCTCAAACATTGTTATTGAAAATCCTACAGTGTCTGTTTAGAGTAGGATTTCCCTTTAGTAAGTGCAGTTCCTACACATTGCAATGTTGTTCAATTCAATAAGTGCATTCGTGTACGTGAACTGGTTTACCAGATCAATCTCCAGTTTTAGTTCATTTTGGAAAGCTTGGATCTTTGGAAACATAGATTTCGGTTTCATGCTTTGGACTCCATGCCCAATGGACAAGAGCAAGGCACTGGTTTAAAATATAGGAGGTAACTTTCCAAACAGGATCGCGAGAAATGTTGACAATTTTTACAATTGTGCAAAAATAGGAAACTCAAAACTTCTTTACGATGGATAACATTGGTGAAGTGTACCTAAGCTAGGGGAGGTTATTTTAGTGAATATTGTTTCTGCTGAATAAATTAATGATTACATGAAATATGTAGCTATGTGTGATGTTACAAAATGTCACAGATCACATAGTCTAAAATTTCATGACAATATTTAGCAAAGAACACAAAGCCCCAAAGGATAGCTGTGTTATCTTGATGAAAACATCAAATTACAAAATAAATAGTGTTAAGTTTTGGAATAGAAATCATAATTACAGATTGTAACAATTAGAGTTCATTACTAAATGATTATAAGTATTTTTATGTTCTCCCCTTCATGGTAAGACATTTAATTATATTATTGAGTTGTGTAATTCATCATACAATCCATATAGAAAGCTGAAATGTAGAAAGAAATACACAACTCAATTTCAAAATTCAATGTTTTATTCATTAGGAATTTTAAATTTTCCCACATAAGCCATGGGATGTAACTAAAAAGTAAAATACAACTATTAAAGAAAGAGGTACATATGCATGAAAGAGAAAATAGAGGAGTATGAATGAACCCATCATTACCTTGAGCATTTGTTCTTTAGTTGATGTATCTCCATCTTCATGGCTGAAAGTACTACACCTAAAAGGAAGAAAAGAGGAAACTATCAATTACGAGCTCAGGGTTAATCCATATTCCTATACTATTCAAATTCATGCAGATGAATCTCTTAACAACAATAGATATAAATTACATGAAGATAAAAGGTACTACTGATAGAAGTACTTTTTTGTGACAAAATGCATGCTTTACTCACTCAAAAAGAAGGAGAGAGAAGAAAAGAAAAGACATGGACATAAGAGAGGCCAAAAAGCCTAAAGTTCATCTAATTGTTTTCTTAACTGTGCAAGTACAAGTTATAGACATGAAGAAATAAATCATGTCTTACGATCATCATTGTAGATAAAGATTGCAGAGTTCAATGAATTTTATCCTATGGTACATGAAGTAGATAAGTCACATATACATACTGGTATAAAGGAAGAATGTAACTCAAAGTTTAGCAACTATTCTAGAATTAGAAGAAGTTACAATACAGATCAGAGGAGAGACTTATAGATAAAATTACATGTTTCATTTTACAACTGAAGTAGAAAAATCAGAAGATAAAGGTTGAAGCTAACTAGAAGGATAATATTATAGCTGAAAAAGAATAAAGAAATAAATCTAGGAAAAATTTGACTGGGCTTCACCATGTAAAATTGATATTTTAAATTCTCCAACAAGCATACTAAAGTTGTAATGAAGATCAAATACATTATTTAAGCAGAAAATAAATGGAAATACAACATCTCAACAAAATTTCAATGTTTAGCATGTAGGAATAGTGAACAGAAAAGTCCAGAAATAACATCTCTTGCCCAATTTCTCAAAGAAGAAGTAAATGATTAACTTCTACAATTTTCAGTTTTTAGAATTAAATTTAAAAATTCATTTTATAATTGAAAATGAAGAAGGATGTCTATTATTGAGTTACAAGAAGGTGAAATAGTGAGGAATCAAGAAATCAAGCTCATAATTTTACAAAGTATAGCCATTCTAGAGTACTATTTTCAGAAATAAAGCATGCATCAAGTGAACATACTGCTACAGTATAGATTCAAAGCTAGGTTTAGATGCATGTTTTTACAAATGTAGTAAAATATTACAGCACTTCAGTAGAATAATATGTATTGGATTCATTAAGTCATAGTTTTGTGATTGAAGGGGAAACTTCTGTACTAAAGGTATATCATATTCAAGACATTGAAGGACCAAGTTTAGAATCTTTAGAAACTGATAAGCAGAGTAATTACAGTATTCTTGATATACTGGAATATTTAGTTAAGGAAGTACATTTGAAAATGGAAGAGAAAGGAAAGTGAAGGAAACTATCAAAGTGAAACCACTGTTCCAGTTCTGAAGAATGAGTGAAAAGTAACATCATATCAGAACAGAGCTCTAGAATAGAGGAGTTATAAAATAAGATCCATCAGTTACTTACAGAAAAAAGGAACAGGAGATTTAATTCACTAGAAAAGCATGAGAACCAAAGGGCACCTTAAAAACATGAGGTTGCAGAACTACAAGAATCTACATGCAAACTGAAGTTCCTAATTTTACATGTAAGGAGGTAGGGAGTGTTCAAAACTCATAAATATCAGTATACAGGTAGTTGGAAAGGAAAAAGCATAAACGGTCTAGATTCAAGGGAGATTCTTTATGAATACAGTAGCAAGTAAACATATCTTGAAATATTACTCAGAATACAAACTCGGTGAGTATTAAGTTCGAATCAAATCAGGTAGTGCAGAACATAAAATAATGTGAATTGGATTATTACTTTTTAGAAACCATTATAATCCTCAAGAATAGATTGCAAAATCAAAAGAATGAAGGAGTTCGAATACTCACATCAATAAACATTTGGATTTGGCAAGTTTCAATAAAATAGGAATACCCATTTAGTATTCATAACACAAAATCAAACAAAAAATCTTGAATCAAAATTCCATGCACATTCGAGTCGAAGAAATATTCAATTATTTTAGAAATTAGCATTTCCATTAAAATCAGTTTCAGGTTACAGTATCCAAGGAAGAAAAGTATAGATTTTGGCTTTAATCGAAGAACCCATTAAATGGGTATGAAGAATCATAATAATAAATAAGAACTCACCATTTGAATTGGAGTTGAGAAAATCCTCGAAGGATGATAAAGATTAGAGCCAAAAAAACAAGGACCTAGAACAAGTTTTAACTCAAAGTCTCCAAGGGAACTAAGAGATGACCTAGAAAATGCAAAGGAGGAAAATATCAATATCTTGAAGTCAAAGTGATAATTACAAAGTAGTTACTATGCTCAGAGATTGAAAACTTACTATCCCTTATCAAACAGTGATGTCAGTTACACATTCCCGTGTTCGAAAGACTTTGACAATGATGGTCATTCTTTCATAAAGCTGGATTAACAAAGCTCAAAAGAGACATAAATAGTGTCCAAAAACATCACTGAGTTATATGAACTCAGAAAATGTAATCACAGTTAGGAACCGATCTCAAGGGTTACCCTAAAAATGACGAGCATCAACCATTCACATCACGAACTCAAAAGGGATCAGAGGCAACAATAATAAAGATGCACAAATTTTTAGAAACAAGACAAACCACTCAGTTCCAATCTTAATGTTCTCGACAATGGTAGCCAAAATACCAAAATATACCAGTGCTCAAGCCTTCGACCACAAGACCTCACAAAGTAATAGAGCTTGTAAGGATAAGAAATGGTGGCCGTTTCAAATAAAACTCACAAGCAGACAAAGGATAACATAGGGCCGAGATCAAAACACTTCAACAATGGCATCAAATTTTTCTTTCCTAGGGCTTTCCCTACAAGCCAAAATTCCAAAAAAAAGTGATCGTTAAGGTCAAGTTACCCTTTACCACACAAACTTAAGATGTGAGTTAATGAAACTCAACCATAGTAAGATGATCAATGACAAAGAAGAATCACTATATAGATCAATGATTGGAAACTGATTAACAACCATCAAATCAAATCACCATGGTCACATTAATAGCTAGCACATTAAATTCAAAATTGTAAACCCTAACTGAGGGTCAGAGATCAAAGGCTACAGATTGAGGGGATATCGATCAATGGTTAAAAATCGATCACCAAGTACCAAAGAAAACTTGACCCGAGTTAACCTTGTCACTGAAAAAGCATGTGGAGGGGTGAATCATCGTCATGAGGGGGACGACCCCATGATTAAAACAAAATCATTTCATATTGACTTTCAAAATTCTAAACCATAGTATATTTCCCAAGTAATCAAGTGGCATAGCACTATGGTGACCATATGTTATGCAAAGGTGGTCAATCAAACCATGTAAATGGCATGATCATGTATTAATCAAAGGTGGCCGAATATGATATGGTGACCTTTTACAAATTGCTCCCTTGTCTTATTTCAAAACATAGTAATGTGGTAAGTCCACAAGGGTGGCCAAACAAAATGGAGACTAGTGTTCAACTGCAAAGGTGGTCCTCACTAATTATGATGGATTGAATATGACTTGAAATGTAAATATTCCATGTGATCACAAGGGATAGAGTAGAGGTCAACATAAAAATACAAGAAAAATTTGAAGACTTAATTACCTTATTTTTCACAAAATAAGAGTTGATTATGATTAAACATGTGCTCCCGGTGGTCCCCATAGTGAGGTGAATATTTTGCTGATTATTGGAGGTCAAAAATGTTTATTTTCTAGCACATGAATATCTTTGCATGCCTTCACAAAAGGACAGAACAGACAAGAAGAAAAATTTGAATGCACAAGGAAGGAAACTTTCTCACCAAGCAAGATTTATTATTAGCAAATTATTCACCCATGGTTTTCTTAAAAATATAACAGTCAACTGCAGTTAGACTGTGATGTAATCGAAGGCGATTAATGCCTCTTTATATTAGTTTACTTTATTTTATTCCTTTATTTATCAATAAATAAAGGATAAAAATAGGATGCAAATGGGCGAGTACAACTTTAATCTATTTTTAGGAAGGGTGGGTGAATTAATTTTGCTATATATTGTGTTCCTTGGCAAAGCATGAGAGGAGGACTATTTAGATACAAGAGTGCTAAAGCAGTTTTTTCCAGTTTTTCCCTTTGAATGTGAATTATTTTATTTCTTTCCAATTATTTGCAGTCTTGTGTATGTTTCCATTAATCTTGTGAATGTGAATTCCATAATTAATCATCTCACCCTATTGCAAATTCAGTAATTTCTCTATGATATTAATGTGTATGTTTAACTTAGAAGTATTATTGTGATATTTTCCATTAATACCTCTGTGTGTTTTCCTTTAATATTCTGGAGAAAACTATCGGCTTCTACATCAAGAATCCATTCCCATATCAATTGTGCATGTACTCAGTCAAATACCTCATACAAGTTTGGTATATCACCTCAGTTTGAATTTCATTTATAGTCATATTTTACCCGCAAACCCCAGAAAATCAGTTTATGATACATCTATAAGGAACCGACCTTAATACCGGAGACTCACCTCAACATAGGTATACCCAAAGACCTAAGGTGTTTCCATTATATCTATGGAAGAGAGAGATAAAAATTTTAATCTTAGAACACCTTCAGATATTTCTCTATAGGGTGCACTTTTGAGAGATATCAATTTTAATGTTAGTTTATCAACAAGATTATGATTAAGGTTTCATAAATTGTCATTTAAAAGAGGTGTCAAGTTGATTTCCCCTAGTTGCAGACTTCTCAATTCATTCTTTCCACATGTAAGATACATTAACAAACATGAATTTACAAAGGAAATTTTGAGAATATGGATACAACCAGTAATTTATATAGAATTTGTATAATGAAAATCAATTGTGTGCATATTCTACTTGCGGTCTTACTCCAACTTTAGAGGGTTGGTTATCAAGTCAATTTGCAAATAGTGAGTTGATAGGAGTTGTTGAAAGAATTGATGGCTAAAATATTGCATATGATTTTCTACTAAATGAATAACATCTGAGGGAAGTGATATTATATATAAGATAGACCTAAAGCTTTAATACTTGAGTACTGGAATGAGCTAGGTTCCTTGAGGGCGAAAAGAATAGTTTTGGGTATGTTTGGAAGGGAATTTGATTACGTGAAACTCTGTGTCCATAGATGGTTATTCTAACATTGAGGACAGGGTTGTATAGGATGAATGAGCGGTATATTACCTTGAATATCATAAAAGACAAATTTTCTTGCGAGGAACAAATCTAACAAAGAAGAACATGACAGCTTAACAAAAGGAAAAAAAGGTGGGTTTTGACATTGTTTTAAATGCATTCTTATGATGAATCTAATATTTGTGTGAATAGTGAAACAGGGGCTAAACCTCAATAAGTTTAAGAATGGATAAAACCATAAGACACTTGTTGAATCACAAAGGAACTAGGAAAAATGTAAAAGGGCTAGATTGAGTAATAAAGGGGAAAAGTGAACATTACTTAATTCAAAAACTTAAGACCATACTGACCTTGAAATGGATGTGATTCTTAAGAATTAGGTAGAAGATATTATAGGCCATTGAATGTGAACTCTATCAGGTGAGGAAATATTTGAGCAATAAGAACAGTTTTTCTATACAGGATTATAAAGGATACTCAAATTCCAAAGCTAAGTTGAGTTGAAAATGCTATATATTCTTGATTATTGATGTATTTATGTGAATGTGTGATTGTTTTTTGCATCAAATAAGTTCCTAAATAATGTTTTATCTAAAGAATCTAACCAAAAAAATTAATATATAATATGTACAATAGGTAAGGGAGTTATTATGTATCATCTTGTCATCCCTTTCTGGTCTAGCCCTCCATCCTATAACTATTGTCCCACAAGTGAGCCTCATACCTAATTGTCCATCTATGTCTGGAGGATTTCATGATAACAATTACAATAATTTAATGTCAATTACTTCAACAATAAAAGAACATTTTTAAGCTTAATGTGAAGTCATATTTACAATAGATAAAATATGTTTGAAATAGACTATGCATTTTTAACGTGGAAAAGTAGACTATGAAAATGCATATGCAAGCAAACCTGAGAAGCCAATAATACCATTAGTCCATAGAAACAAATGATTTCAGGATGAAAGGAAAGTATGAAAATGAAAAATATTCACTTATAAAGAAAATGGAAATCAAATTTAAATAAACATGAGAACAGTAACCTTCAAAACTATGTCAATTTGGTCATGTAATTGTCAATGTAAAGGTAATAGCGATTAACAACTCTTGACTAATGTGATTTTTAATCCAACTTTGATAACTGCACCAAAACATAAAGTATACACTAGTATACTCAATATCGATATTTTTCATACCATGAACTAAATGGAATTATAACTTTAAGAAATTAACGTATTAGTCTCTAGTGTAAGAAAAAACTTTGTCAAATATACCAAACATTACTCTATACCTCCCAATTAATCACATTCAATACATCTATTTTTTTAACATACATCATTATATATTGCATAATGATTACAAGATTTTTGCATACACTCTAGACTTATAAGTCAATAATTCCAAGTTACAATTTCCAAATAGGTGATGATATAAAAATTATAGATATTGGCAAATAGCAAATTACTCTCTTTTCTATGCTTTCACTATATGCAAAAAATAGGTTTCCAACCCCAATTTACATTTTGCATTGTAATCCCACCTTATGCTAAAATGAGAGATTTGAAACAAGGTATGAACATCCATAAAAGCATAAAGGATAGAGGAATTTAACCAAATGTTGTAGTAGAAACTTCCCTAGTAGACATGTACGCAAAATGTGGAAGCATAGACAAAGCACATGAACCATTTGAAAAAATGCCTCAAAGAGATGTGTTCTCATGGATAGAATTTATTAATGGCTATATAGATTAGGGATTCATTGAAAAGGATTTAGAAAATTTCAATAAAATGTAATTGCCAGCTTTAAAGCTAAATTCAACAACCTTTCCTAGCATCCTACCTTCTTGTGCCAAAATCAGAGATTTAGAACAGCTTATGGGAATCCATTAAACCATAAAGGATAGAGGAAACATTTCATATGAAAGTTGCAACAACCATTATAGATATGTATGAAAAATGTGGAAGCATAGACAAGGCACATGAACTATATGATAGAGTCTTTAAGATCTATGTTCTCAAGGAATGCAACTAAGACAATTGTAACTACATATGATAATAACTTACTTCCATCAAGATTCAAAGAATTTCTCTACTCTGCTCTAGATCTCCCAGTTTAGAAGAGGCCATGAGGATTTTGGGAAATATTTTTTAGTCTATTCTTACACTGAAAATTTGCCACTTTTTAACAGGGGATCTCCATTTATCTTTGTAGAATATTTACCCCATTCATATCGAGAATTACAGGTCTAGAGCTGTCAACATTCAACTTATTGGTTACTCGAATTGGTGATGTCAACAAAAAAAAGAAACAAAAATTTCATGAATGTAATTTGAGCTCTATTTTGGAATACAATGAGGGCAACTAGAGTCAAATTCAAAAATTGAGGATGGACCATCCAAACCAAATGAGGTACAAACAAAAAGATTTTAGAAATTTGTCAATGATCAAATTACATTCTGAATCATATATGTGTTAGAAATGGAAACATGTAGCAATAACAAACCATTACAGAGCTGTAATTAATTGAACTATGAATCAAGGTGGAAACTAATGTTGAGGGACTTAAAAAATCAGTTTCATCAGTTTCAAGTCTTGCAAGATTTTGAAGACTAGTTCACACATTTAGGTTCTAATGGTTCTTAAAATAATTTATTTGACTAATAATTTCTGCGGATGACGGTGTTCATACACTCAATTTATAACTTAGGTTCATATGGATGTCCTTAAACCAATGCAAACTCAAATCTTAAGGTTCTCTTGATAAAAATTCATGATGACCAAGGTGTGACAGTATTAAGTTAAGAAATGATAGGTTTTTCTTGTTCGGAGAGTGAAAAAGTATGGGACACTCACTATATATGATCTCTATAAGCTATTAAAGTTTTTTAACACTCAAATAGATCATAAACATTGACCACAAACCTTTAAATATTAATCTAAATCAAGGTTTAACTCTTTTCTTGTATTCCCTGGTAATGTTTATTGTTCCCTACTACACACATTTTATACTGGAGATATATTCATATAGACTTAACCATTCGATATGAAATTTCATGGACCTCCTCTATGGACCAGGGAAGAAAATGGTTGAAATTTGGAGCATTTTTATTAGACCAATCAGTAGATATTTAATTCCCTAAATTGGACCTACGTTTGAAAATATTCTTGTAAAACTCATACTATCAACTATAGATGCCAATTAAAATTTGGTATTTATTTTAAATAATTTCCTCCAACTATTTCTTATTGCAGTCAAGAATTTATAGCATGATAAAATGTTTTTAGGGTTTTTTAACCCACTGTTCCATGATAAACCTCAAATAGAGTCAATCGGAACATAAAATCTACCAAGGTGGTTTCAACTTCATCTGACATGTTTCATGAAAATATTATCATTATAATATCTAATGAAAACATCCATGCCTTGAGAAGAGGCTGCTCTGCCCTCCTTTGGTTTGAGAAAGGAATTAAAATATTTCTAGGAGTTTGATTAAAGTATTGTTGCGGTACAAGATATGAAATATTTTAATTCCTTTCTAAAACCAAAGGAGGGAAGAACAACCTCTTCTCAAGGCACGTACACCATTAATACTCTAACCAAACTCTTAGAAATAGTTTCATTCCTTTCTCAAACCAAAGGAGGGAAGAGAAGCCTCTTCTCAAGGCACGTATCTTGTCATTATATATTATAATGATAAGAGTTTATTCTAGGTTTTTCTTGTGTTACTCCACTTAATATTTTCATATATAGCCTATATTTATGCTCATAGAATTTCTCAAACCCAAGAATAAGTTACAGTGCGCTCAGATGTAAACTCTTATAACATTAAAACTATACTAACAAGGAGGAACAGAAGCCTAAAGATAGTTTGGGTCAGAATAGTAATCCAAATAAAGTAGAAAGAATCTAGTGGAAATAAATAAAAACCAGGATAGAAAGCAACCTAACCACACAAATACTATGGTGGGAGTTCTTTCACTCCTATCCAAGAGTCCTGATTGTGATTATAGTATTGTTTTTTTCCTTTAAAAATTGAACTTATACATATTTGCAGTTATTCCCCTCATTGTTTTGCACTATCATAAATGCAGAGAATCATCCAATGCTCGTTCTCTTTTTTCTACTTTCACTATAATCAACAAACATGTCTCTAACCTCAATTGAAATTTTCCAGTGTATTCCCATCGTATGTAGAAATGGGAGATTTGGAACAACGTATAGACATCCATAAAAGCATAAGGATAGAGGAATTTTTCCAAATGTTGTAGTTGCAAGTTCCCTAATAGACATGTATGCAAAATGTGGAAGCATAGACAAAGCACATGAAATATTGGAAAAAATTCCTCAAAGAAATGTGTTCTAATATATAGAATAGATTAGAGGATATGCACACAATAGATTCAGCTAAAAGGCGTTAAAAACTTTCAAGAAAATGTAATTTTTAGGTTTAAATCTAAATTCAACAACTCTTCCCAACATCCTACCTTCTTGTGCCGAAATGGTGTCTTTGGAATAGTGTAAGGACATCCATCAAATCATAAAGGACAACGTGTATGATTGTGTCACACCAATGAGTGAGAAGCATCTAGAACAATTCAATAATAGGAACTTCTTTAAGGTAAATACTACGGATGATCTTGTAATAAGGCATCTTACAAGTGAAGACAAGGCTATTGTTTTTTCTACAAATACAATACTGACCACACTAATGTGTACTCCTCACTCATTGGATTCTTGGGATATTGTCATCTAAATGTTTTAGGGTTTTCTGGGCCTCCTTTAGAACTAATAATAAAGGAATACTAGTGGGAAAGGAGCCCAATAAAACACTACCAAGTACACTTCCCTCATCATTACCCTCTAATCCATTGATAAACCATATAAATCCTTAGTAACATCATTAAAGAGCATGACATCCAGAATTTTTTTCTGATAAATTACAATTCTCATTTTATCTTGTGCATTTTTTATCTTATTAATTTCTTCCACCACTAGCAAAAACACATAGCCACTGTTAAGAAGCTTATTTTTGTGAAAACAGTAAGACATAGCCTTGATGAAGCCTTAAATAATTGGCTTACTCAAATCATCTCCCACCACACAAAATGTCATGTTGTTCATGGTGAAAGTACGAAGGCCAGGACCGAATGCCATCATTATAAGAAGCAATGTATATTATGTAAATGTACATGATTTTCACCTCCAAAAATTATTCAAGTATACAAATGGAGGAAAGACAAAACAACAATGCAACCTTACAATGTGAATTAGAAGTTGAGAGCTGTTAGGATGTCCAATTAAGAGTAGGGAGTATTAGTTATAAAGGAGTACCAGTGGGAAATGATCCCAACAAAATACAGCCAAGGACACTTTCCTCATCATTACCCTCCAATCCATTGATAAATCATCATGAATCCTTATTAACAACATTGAAGAGAACATCATCTAGAATTTTGTTTTGATAAATTGAAATTCTAAATGGAGCTAGCGCATTGTTTATCTTGTTCATTTCTTCCACCAGTAGCAGAAACACAATCATTTTTGAGAAGATTTTCTTTGCAAAAATAGTTTGACAAAGCCTTCATGAATCCTTTAAAAAGGGGCTTACTTAAACCTTCTCACCCCACACTAAATGTCATGCTATTAATGGTGAAAATATGAAGCTCAATACTGAATTGCATTACTATAAAAAAGAAATGAATATTCTATAAATGTACATACTTTTCACCTTCAAAAATTATTCAAGTATACAAATAGAAGAAAGACAAAGTTGCAATGTAGCCTTACAATTTAAATCAGTAGCTGAGAGCTGCTAGGATGTCAAATTAATACCTAAATTGAGTAGTAACCAATAAGATTTTATTGTGAGGATAATGTCACAGTCTCGCAAGGGCATACCCTTGTTCAACTACACGAGGCACCTATGAGAGACCCACAAGCTATGTGCATTACCTTCTTTAGTTTATAAAATAGGGCTAATTGGCTGGGTTAACCCTCCTGCTACTCGTGTTAGCATTCCTCCAATTTCCGTCAAACCACATGCGTGGGTTCAATTTGTTAATGAATTTGGAAGTATGACTCTAGTAACTTTTTTGGTCCAAATATTGACTCTAATAGCATCATACATGAGTAAAACCTCGTTCAATGGACCATTGGCCATCCCTTTGCAAATCAATTTATTGGAAATACATGTGGATTCTAGGAAGGGAGTATTGGTTCTAAAGGAGCTCCAAAAAATAGAAAGCATTATAAAATATGCTTGCTTCATTACACTCTCCAGTTCATTGATGGAAGAATACAAATCCTTAGCTACAACATTGGAGAGCATGGTATCTAGTATCATACTATGGAAAAATGCATATCTGATTTGGACCAATGCATTGTTCATCTGATTAATGCCTTCCAGTAGAAAAAAATATTGTATAGACACTATTGCTAAGTGTTTCTCTTTCAAGGAACGAAAAATACTTCAACAAGCCATAGAAGAAAGGGGCTTTTTTAACCCCTCACCCCTAGGATCAATGTCATGTTATTCAAGTTGAAAGGGAGAGGCATAAGACTGTATGCCCCTTCTATAAAAAGGAAAGCTAAATTATCTAAAGTTACATAGTGCTCTCCTCCTAAAAGTATCCAAGTATACGTAGAGAAGGAAGACAAAACAAAATTGCAGCCTTATAGTGTAAAAACAATCATTTCAAAGCTGCCAGTATGTCACATAAAACTAAAATTGAGAGTTTATTGGAAATATATCTAGCTTCTATGGAGGGGTTATTAGTTCTAATGGAGGGAAATTAGATGATGATATATCATTGGTGCTGATGTGTGAGGCCCACAATGTTATGGATTCAAGTGGCCAAAAATAGTTTCTCACTTTAAATCCTCTTAATGAATTTGGTCCTAAGTTTTCTAGAGTTGATTTGCATCAAAGATTAAAAACTGAACGTGTTGTTGTTTTGACAATTGAACTCAAGAACAATGCAAATAATCTTGCAAAATGGACATCTTAGGCCCTTTTTTGAAGTGTAGATGTCATGATACTGGGTTATGTGTCTAGGATTTTCTCTCAGGATCACTTCAACCATTTTATTTTAAGTGTTCATGGGTACAAACCCAGAGATTTTTCTATGCAAATAAATTTGAACACTTCGAATATGTGGGGTATTCTTAAATCAATTATTTATAGTTGTCTAAAAATAAATAAAGGAAAGTATGTGTTTAACGAATGAAGGAAAGTATGTGTCTGACAAAGGCTGCTCTACCCTGCTTTGGTTTGAGAAAGGAATTAAAATAATTCATGACTTGTACAAATTTGGGAAGTGGATAGAATGGACAGACCATAAAATTTTCTATAAGCTTCCTCAATCTTGGTTCAGAGTGTATACAATGCTAATAAATGCTTTCAAAACTCCCTCTACTGAAATTATAGTTCACATATCAAATGTATACAAAACAAAATTCAAAAATATAGTTAACTATCCACTAGTGTTATCTTCTTCAATGTCTAACACTATAATTACAGAGGCTTCCTTCCATATCCAAATGGTGATAATCGAAGACCACATGCAGAGTAACATCTTATTATTGTGACATTTTCATGAACCTTCTACATATTCACAAGATGTTTAAATATGTCATTATAAATAGATAAATTTTAATGAAACACTCATCCACGTATATCCACCCACTCCATTTATGGAAACATGCAGTTGTTTCCTTCTCACAATTTTAAAATATTTAAATGAATATATAACATGAAGGCTTACCCTCTCAAGCCTGTGAAGAACTATATGCAATATTTTCACAAACTTAGCCAAATAATGTCATAGTTATCCATACAAGGCCACCTGCTTGTAGAAGCTACCCATGTCTTTATCTCTGCCACATTATTGGTAGTTATTAAATTCCTGCTAAGTGAGTTGTTCATAAGTTATGTAAGAGAGAACCTTTTCCTAAGAATTTTTTTTTTCAGGGTCTACAAGCACCTTTTCCTAAGAAAACATATCTTTCGTGGGTCATTTCAAATTTCAATTATATCCCACGGTATATAACCATCCAGAAAAATAGTATGTAGGTTGTACCTAGTCAAGAATCAAGATTGATAAGAAAAGAAGGAGAAAATTTATCAAAATGGGTGTCCGGAGGAAACTCTACCATTGAATTTAATTGTTTTAAGCTTAGGACTATATCACAATGAAAAAATCCACATTGAACAAATACTTTGTCTCTTCAAAGAGTATGGATAAGGAACATGATAGCTTCCACTTTAAAAAACTTACCATTTCTTCAACAATCCTCTATACACACATTAAGGATTCCTTTCATTTTTTCATTCTTCTTATTATGATTCCTATGGTAATTTTACTCCTTCCCGTAGATCTCCTCTACCATATTTCTACTACAATCCCATTTTCATGTCAGAACATAATTCATTCATTGTATAGGCTACAAGAAGGGTTGTAGAAAATAATTTTTTGTTAGAGAATAAACCAATTTTCTCATACCCTGCTTATTTTTTGCAAGGGAATCAAATTTTGGTGAGTTCTTTGGAACCCAATATTCTCTACTAGTCAGATTTCACTCTATTTTTTTCAAAGATACCTCAATATTTCAAAAAAGAAAATCCATCATTATGGAAAAACCATGGAGATATAGAGGTGTGAAAAAAAAACATTGGGGTTCATGGCTGTTTGAGATTTGCCATCCAATCTTGTAAGAAGCCCAAAACAACACTAATTAAGCATTGAAATATTGTGATATGAGATAAAATAATTTTAGTTTTTAAAGAATAATAAATATTACACTTGAATGTTAGGGCTATAATACAATGTTAAGTTTCATTTTGTAATTTGTTAATGCTCTCCAGAAGTGAAATTATTAAATCACTTTGAAGTATGAATCAACTTGAACTCGTATTATTTGTTCATGCTTGTATTTATTAAGAAAATATTAATTACCTCCTTTTTAACACTTTGTTGCAGAATTTCTTCCAAGATCTATAAATAGCAGAAACACTTTTAGTACATATAGGTTGTGGTTTCCATAATATGGTAAAACATTTTTTTGAAGAAAAGACTTTAAGAATTATAAGGTTTATCCATTCCTATGATGGATTATAAGAAATGATCTAAAACATTGCAAGAATTTTTTTTACACAATTTATTTAAAAATTTAATGTTATTCGTGTTCATATTTTTAATTATATCAATAAGATGGATGTGATTTCAGTAAGTATTTCTATGCAATAAACCTAAATAACCTACTCTTTACCGTAGATATTGTTAAAAAAATTGGTAAAGTTTTATTAAAAAATAATTGTACACAACTGAATGAAATAGATTTATAAGAATAGCATGGGCATCTAAGTTTGGGTTTGGTGAGATGAGATGAGTCACATGATGTTTATAGAAAGGTTCCATCTAAGCAAGCTACCGCCTTTATTTTTATGAAATGTATCGTTTTAAGTTCTTAAATGTATTTGGAAAAATTGTTTACTAGATTAATATTTAATCATCCTAATGTAACTATCCTCAGTAGTGATATTTTAATCAATGCTTATAAATGTCTTCAAATAAAATATTTTTAACAACTTTCATGGGACCCATTTAATTTCAATTGTTGTAGAATTTGTCTCAGTGTAACCACTTAAAAAATCAGAGTTAAATTTCTACTATAGCTACAAGTCTCTATTTAAAGGTAAAACATGTATTACTGGCACGTTTAGGAAAAAATCATTGTTTTGTGTGAGTTAGTTCATAAAAAAAATTCCAAATTCTTTTTCTTTATTGTTTTCAATTGAAATGTATTAATATATATTTATATATTGTGATTCCTTTATCTATTTTGCATACCTTTATTTTCATTTCCTGATATTAAACATGAACAATAGTCATGATCTAGTTTTTATGTAGGAAAACAAGAGTATGGTTTGGAATATTTGAGACAAAGGAGAACACATCCCGTGCTTATAATGAAGTTGCAACTATAATGTGTGGAACTCTAACAAAGATCAATTTTCCATATGACCCACTTATCAGAATCAAAACCTTTTGTTGGTACCCAAATTGATTCTCCCTCAGAAGCTGATCAACATCATAGGTTTGGCATCAAACAAAGCATGTAGTGTTTCGTTTTGTAGTTGGGGATGAAATGCAACTTGCTCTTTGTCACTTAGATGTGGAGAAATGGGTAGCACCCTCAAGAGTATTTGACCTATCCTCACTATTTTATGGTTGTACCTTTCAACCAGGGTGAGAGGACCCTTTTGTAGCCTGTTGTTTATGGAGGAGATGGAGATGTCATTCCTTGTGAAGTATTAAGAGGACCTTGAAGAAAATATGATCAATTCAACAAAACATAAATCTCATGAGTTGTAACTCTAAATAATGGAGATATTTTCTAGGCAAGGTTCAAGCCCCCAAAGATAATGAAAACCTGATTGTTTCTGCATGTTTTGGTAGTAAAAATTGTGCATGTGTATACATACATGACAAACAGGGGTAGTATGGATATGATTAATTGTTTTTGAATGAATTTTTGTGGGAGGTGAAGCAGGATAAAGTTGATTATACCAAATCTTTGTGAACTTTTACAAAAATGGAAAGCTCGAACAACATAATGCTTTCAGAGTAGCCAGGATGTTCCTTTCACCAGAATATGTTCGTCAATGGAGGCCCATATCTACACTCTTCAAACAAACTTCAAGGATCTAAAATGAAATCTCAAATTGGAAAACTTAACTACAAATTATCAATATCTATTTCATCACGCCTAAGATACCCTTAGAGGATAACAAACAATCTTCTAGTCATGCTAGGAGTCACACTGATTTTAAAGTTGTTTATTTCACTATCAAATGAATGCTCTTCTGATAAATGAAATTTCAAATGCCACTAAAGTATCACAAGAATAAGATCTTCTATGATTCACACAAATTTCAATGTAAGAATGCAACAGGAACAAGAAAAAATACTTGCAGACATTCAGAAATGAAGAAAACACAAATTTTGCTCAAACATAACACAAATTAACTCAAGTTTCATCAAATTTATCAGCACGGGAAAGTTTCTCGAACAATATCAGAACTTTTCAATCACTTTTACACTCATAACCACCTTGACACGATCAAATTTGACAAAAATGAGATGAATAGGTTTCTTCAGATGGTTTGTCAGAAAGATGGGTTTTATCAAGCTTTTCCCTTAAGAAATCAATTTTTGACTCATAACACTTCTACCCTCACAAAATCCAAACCCTTTTCATAGAAAAATCATACCTATTTATATCATTTTTACAACACGGCATTTTCCCCCTAAATTAGAGACATTGAGTGTACTGGTGCTTGTGATGATCTTGATCACGATTCCCAGAATCAGATTTGTAAAAAGGTGTCAAGTGCTCATGGGGAAGATCTCTTTGAACATCTCCCACATTCAAATTATTTCTTTGGTAGATCACTTTTCCCTTTACTCGCCAATCATTTCCACACTATTCCATCCAATCTGGTTCTTTGCGTGCCTGAGAAGAAGAAATGGAAGATTAGATCAAGCTCAAAGGTCATGTCTCATATTAATGGTAAAAGACATCCCCATATTTCTCTCACCAAATCCACATATCAACAAGTCTTTCACATGCCAAGGATAGAAAAATTGGGATGAATCCAACAGTTATACTGCATATTAATTGTGAGAGACGTTTACAGACCTTCCCCACCAAACCAAGATATCAGATTAATGCTCCTCTTCATTTTGCGTGTAGGAGACTCCAAGAAATGGTAAAAAATCATAAGAATATGCATCCCCAGGAGCTCTAGGGTGAAAATGGCAGAAAAATCAGATATATATGCACAACTGCCGTTGATTTCTATTTTTAATTTAGACCATCCACATGGGAGTAGATAATTTAGAGCAGGCCTATGGGTTCCTTTTTTCCTTTTACAACTTTTGGTAAAATGTAAAATTTTCACATTTTGCTTCGCACCTCCGCCCTTGAGAAATGAGCCTGACATGTGTCCTAAGGTGGTTCCTAAAGGAACTACAAATAAATTCTTTGATTTTACCTCATTTTTGGAAAAGGGAAAATTTTCCAAATTTTCCCAGCAGCTCCGCTGTTGACCGGGGAAAAACTTTGACTATTCTCTGTCGGTTCTGTGGGCCATTTTGATGTTTTAATCTTTCTAGTAATAAGAGGAAAAAATCCAAGTTGCCTCAGATGGTCCACTCCCCCACCTTTTGACTTTTCAAAATATCATATGTCACAATGGCGGATCTTGAGATGGTCCCCAAAAGTTGAAAACTTGAACGAGTGCAGGCTCACCACGTGTCCTGGCCTAGAAAAATTTGTTTGAAGCCTTATAGCTCAGTGTAAGGTGCCATGTGTTAGGCTCCAAGGGAATCTCCTTTGGTTGTTGAAAAAGTCCAAGAATAATGCAAAGTGAGCGGAGGCCTCCACATGTCATTATGGAGCAATTTCAAAATGGTGCCCAAGAGCAAAGACCCTGAATGAGCATGGTCTCACCACGTGTCCCTATTTCGCTAAACTGTACCAACTGCATAAAAAAAATTCTAAGTCTGGGAAAAGCAGTGGAAACCTCCATGTGTCCTCCCGGTGCAACTCTAAGGCCAAACCAAAAAGTAAATCTTCAAATGAGCATCGTTCCTCCACATGGAAAATTTTTGGGTTAAAAATTTCCACAAAGTTTAGGAGTGCCCTGCTGAGCCGCATCAAATAAAAAATGAACATGTGAACACCCTCGGGGCGAAAATAAGAAATTTTCTCTGCCACTTAAATTTTCTTTAATCAAAACCAGGTGGGGCTGCAGGGTGAGTTCAAATTTTTTGCCAAAGTAAGCAAAAGGAAGAAGTTAAAAAATAAACCCAACGTGCCTCATCCAATTAAAAGAAGCCATGTAAGCACCAAAAGAACTAATCAAAATTGAGCAGAGCCACGGGATCAAGATTTCCTTTTTTCTAAAAAGGAAAAAAGTGATAAGTTAAAGCATTTTCCTGCCGTCCCTTGACCAACCAAAAGAAGCCACATGACCGCCGAATGTTGGGGAATAATTTTGACAGAAAAAGGACACCCGCTAGACTGTAAAAAACATAGAAATTCACCGTTCATGCCCAGAACCTGATTTTTTCACTAATGATGATTTTTTGCAAAACAAAACCGAATGAATCATGGTTATGAGCATCTTTTGACCATGGGTTTGGATTTTCAAAGGCATACAAATGTAAATTGATCATTCTCAAGATTCCATGGTCGGGGAAAGATAGGGAAAATGGAAAATCCCATGGATTCTAAAGAAATTAGGGAAAAAACAGGGCAAACTCAGAGGATCTTTCAAAGAGGGATATGAAAATGGATTCTGTAAACAATTCAAATCATTTCAAATGGAGGTAGAAGTTTTCAGAACACCCACATCAAGAGACAAAAATGTTTCAGAACATGCAGATCAGAGGAAAATAATGGCAAATGGGGCGAAACAAATCTGAGTATCAACATCGGCTCTGACTCGGGGATGGGCACTCCCTGTGAGTGCGACAAGAAGAAAGGTATACCAAGTGCCAAAATTTCCATTGGGCAAAGGATTCAACTTGCAGAGCACAAAACCAGGACTGTCCCACAAAAATGAATAGAGAAACCAGCAAAAACAAGCCACCAGGGGCTAGAATGAATAAGAACACGAAAGACTGAAAACAACCCAGCAAACTATACACTATAGAGATGATGTTCACTTTGGTTCTGGGGAATCAATCCAAGAAATACTTCAAATACCTGCCATTAACAGGCAATTCAAGTAATTATCCATCCAAATCCTTAAAGAAGAAGGTATGCTCATCAATCCAAATATCTATGGAGTAAGGGCCCATCCATAGTGCATCAAATTTACAATGTTTTCCCTTATATTCATGCCTACAATGCACGAGATCTCCAAAATTGAAAGCTCTTGGGGTGTTCTTCTTGTCGAACAACTTATTTATCTTCTCTCTGAACTTTACATGCCTTTGGTGGGATGTCCTTTCTTCATCAAGCTCAACAATTTGGTTAATGCAGGCATCATATATACTTACCTCTTGATCTTCCATTTGTTTCATGAAATGATATGAGGATAATTGCATATGCAGGGGAAAAAGGTCTTGGGTTCCATACACCAACTCAAATGGGATCTTTCCTGTGGCTCTTTTAAAAGTAATGTGGTCTTCCGAGACATCAAACTTCAACTACTCACCCCATTTTCTCTTGTTCGGCTCCAAGGTTCTTCTGATAATTTTTAGCAATTTTTTATTACTTGACTGAGCTTGTCTATTTTCTTGGGGATTGTAATTAGATGCATATGTCAAGTTGATCCCATATTCTTTACACATTGCCACCAAAGGTTCAGCTCTAAATCTCATGGAATTGTCAGCAAAAAATCTTGACTGGCACCCCAAACGTACAGATGATATGGTTCAATAGAAAATCCATGACAAATTGGTGTGTTGCTCTTTTGGTGGGGATATCCTCCACCCACTTGGTGAAGTAATCTGTGGCTACTACAATCCACTTATGGCCAGTACTTGAAGGATCTGAAATCTCACCAATGAAATCCATTCCCCATTGCTTGAATGGGGCTTCAATTGATATAGGATGAAAAGGAAGGGAGCCTAAGGATTCTAGTATTCCTATTTCACATGATTCTTAGATGTTTATTTGAAGTATTTATGAAACAGATAGGGTAACGGGCATAGGAGGAATACATGTTTTAATGTTGGTTGATGGGTTATTACACGTGTATCACTTCTGAATCCACAACTGATCGTGAGAGCTTCCTTTTGGCTACGAGGAACTACCTGTAATGAAAAGCAAGACCACCAAATAGATTTAAACAATATGTGAAGTGAACTGCCTAGCGTGTGCTATATCCAAGAAGTGTGATAGTTCCTAGATGGCTATCAGTCCACTATTTTAAACAATTAAATTTAGGAAATGAAGTAAATCCTATTGTAATTTGAAATGATTTAGGTATCTCACTTAAAACACAATAAGAAAGATCTAATCTAACAGGATAGGTTAGAATAGGATCTTAAGGTCAAATAGTTGATTTTGGGTCTTTGTAGGTCTGACAAAAGTCTCAGGTAGGTCACATGTGATTAAGGGATGTAAAATTAGGTGGATATGTCCCTGTTCTGGGTTGTATGAGCACATACAGTAACCGATTCTGGTTAGGGGTGACTGATGGTGGTTAGGCGTAACTGGTGCCAGTTACTGTGGAGTTCTGGGGATGCCACAGAATGGGTTTGGGGACTCCTGTGTGATTGCACAAAGGATTTTGGTTGGTCAGGATGAGGTATTGGGTAATTTGGGAGGGATTTGGTGAGGTTTTAATGGGTATATGGAGGGGGAATGTTTAAGGAGGTCAATGGGTGGCTAAGTAAACAATAGGTGATAATATAATGACAAAATGAAGTGAACCAAAGAAGTAGAATGTTTTTCTTACTTGGATTCTAGTCTTGGACACCTGTGAGTGAGGGATGGGGGTGCTGGTAAGAGGTTGAAGGCTGCAAGTGATCACCAATCATATGAGATCTTCTGCATGGGTTGCATGTGCATTTCTCTTTGCTTGGTTAGATCATATCATTGCTAGGGTGGTTGTGGAGGAGAAAATACTTGATCTCTTTCCTTGCATGTGTGTTCTTGCTATAATTCAATCTCAGAAGATGTGATATCTCTCAGGAAGAGCTCAATGTTTGCCAAATTTTTCCAATCTTTGCCAACCTTGAAAATAAGGTTGTTTTGGGGGTTAAAAGGGTAACTGACGGAAGTTCCAGCCTAACGTGCAATGGTTAGGGGTAACCGACATCGGTCAAGGTGGGATTTCCTAGGTTTACTAAACTAGGGAGATCCTCTTGATTTTATTGGATCTCATGTCATTAACCCACAAATTAAACTTGAAGATTCTTGTAAGCATGTGGGAATGTGGTTAGAGAGAATGTAGGCATTGATTTTTAGGGTTTTGGTAAGTCTTAGTTAGTTATGGAAACTTACTAAGAATAGGTCTTAGGGTGAGTTAGCTTGATGAAGTGTCTAGGTGAAGTGTATGTGTGGATATTATTTAAATTAAGATATTTAAATAATAAATATGGTGAGGAAAATTAATTAATTAAATTAATATTAGTGAGGTGAAGGGGGCCATGGCTAGGTGAATGTGATGAAGGGTGCTTATTTGTTGAGGGAGTAAAGGGGAGTGTGGCCTAATTTTATTGTCTACATTTTTCCCCTTTTTGTTGCATAGATTGTATTAGTAAGAGACACTAACAAAAAATAAGATGTGGTTACCCCATGTGTGGATGAAGGTGATCCCCCTCAAACAAGGAATTAACAAGGCAACAGGTAGAATCGGTGATTAGTTTGATAAAAAGTTAAATGTGATGAAAAGAAAGGTGGGTAATGGGGGGAAAGAGGAGAAATGTCTACTTGGGTAAGCTAGGAAATGGGTCAAGGTCAAATGTAGCAACATTCAAATGCACGCACACGCATAAACTGCAGCCATGCTACCGAGTTGAAGAGTAGTCAAACTCTACATCATCTAAGGTCGATAGGTTTATCCAAATGAGGTTGAATTGATTCCGGTATCCAAGGTATAGGATATGGTCAGGAAACACAATGTAGGTTAGGTGCAGGAACGTTTAGGTATGTTTCGGTACATCAAAGGTAGGGTCAGGATAAACGATCACGGCAATAAGCTAGGTAAGGTCATTAGGTCAACAACATAGGTAATAATGCCGCAAGGTATAGCGAACACATGAGGTCAAAGGTCACGAGTCGATGGTCCAGGTCCAAATATCTAGGTCACAGCACATGGGTAAGGCCAAGGTAGGGGTAAAATAACAAGTCCCTAAAGGAGAACAAAGGGAGGTAGTAAATGATGAGGTTGGGAAGGTGAGGTAAATGGGTTTGGGTAAAGGTGGGGTGGGGTAAATGATCAGGGTGAAGGTTGGGTGAGGTAAAAAAAGGAGGTAGGGGTAGGGTAAAAGGGTAAAATTTAGGGGAATGGGTAGGTGAGGGTGACCGATGCTAGTCAAGGATAACCGATGTCGGTAGAGGTCAACCGACCATGGTTAGGGTAGGGCACATGACCAATGTTGGTTAAGGGTAACTGGCATCGGTTAGGTCAGGTTTTGTTATAAAAACAAAAAATCCACGTGTTTTGTTATTCATTTGTCTTTTAGATATTTGAGAAAAGATAAAGAGAGAGAGAAAAGTGTTCAGACAGAAGCAGAGCATTGAGTTGGCAGTGTAAACGATGGGTGATCAACTGGTGAGAAGCGGGTCCACAGGATCAGTGTGAGGGATTTGATTAGGTAGAGGTTGTGGGTAGTGATTCAGTGATGGTAGGCGGCCAGAGAGGAATCAGGTAGGCCACTGGTGTAGTAGCTAGATGTGCCATTGAGATGATGGAAAGGTGACGAGGTAAGCACCCTAATCTAGGTGCATGTGATTGAATAAAGTAGAGGATTAGTATATCGTTTTTTGTATTTTCAATTGAGTTTTGTTTTTGTGGGTGGGAATGGGTTAAATTTTGAAATGGGGGGAATAACAGGTAAAAAGAGGAATGGGGAGCGTAATAAATGGGATAGGTGGGGTGGGTGGAGGTCTAGGGGTAGTGTAGGTCTTTGTAGGTGGGTAAAAGGGGTAAGGGGAGGTTTTTTAGAAAAGAGGGGTTTTGGGAAATCCACAATAGGGTTTTACCGCGAGAGTGACCGGGTGTCGGTCAAATTTGGCCAATGTCATTAATGTTGAACTAGTATCGGTCACCAAATAGGTGACCGATGCTAGTTAAGGTGTGACCGGGGTCGATAAGGGTGAACCGGTATCAAGTTACCAAACAATGTGACTGATGTCAATTAAGGGGGTGATGGTTGAATATGGGGTCAGTAAAGGGTGAACCGGGGTACTAGTCAGGGTTCCACCTCTACTGGTTATTGGGAACAAGGGTCCAAAAGTGATGTAGGCTAGGTGGTTGAGATGGGTAGGGTGAAAATAGGGTGTGTTACCCATATTAGGTGCCCAGGTTTATTCAATCTCCTCCGAGGCCTTAAAAATGATAATTGGTAAATATGAATATGATAAATGGAGATTAATGTTTTGTTTGTATTGGATGCAGGGGAGAGTGCACAACTACATATGCGAGACTAAGGTTCCACCCCTTCTTGTGATAGTGCATGGCACAACAGGGAACCCTGGAGGAGCTGTAGCATGTGGATGAAGTAGTCTTGAGTGGGGTTCATCACTATCAACATGTAGTTAGGGATAGCCCAGTTTGATGGTCACGCTCTTGTCGATAGATGGGATTCCATGACTAACACGTTACACCTGTCGATGGGTGAGATTAGTATCACCCTGGAGGATGTGTTCCAGATTCTTCAGCTACCAAGAATATTGGGTGCACAAGTCTACTCTATCTCCTCTGAGGTCTTAGAGGAGCTAATTGTGACTATATTTGGTGAGGGGATAGCTGACTTGAGATTCCATAGCGCCAACTTGAGCTATAGAGAGATGTACCTAGCCCATTTGGAGGAGACGAGGCTAGTGGTTCTATTGATGGAGGTAGTGCGCTACTATTTATACTACAAGATGTAGAGGGTGGATGGTTTTCCTAATCATTGATGGGGGTACTTAATGAGATGATGGTGGATGAGACCTTCTTTTCCTGGGAACATTTTTAACATTCTTGGTACACCGCTGTGCAGGGAGTTGTAGGCATATGGGCGGTTGCGCAGGTTCAACCTGTGTTTTACATTTTTACTACACTTATTGGGTGTATGAGCACATGTTTTGTGTGTGGCCTATAGGGATGCCTCAAGCATATGCATTCGTAGTTTGATTTGTGTGGGTGGGGTATAGGAGATGGGTGCCGGTTATTGGAGAGCGTGATGATCTGAGAGGCCCACACATGATGTGGCCTATTTCTAGTAGTTAATGGAGGGGTTGTCCATAGTGGACATTATCTGGATGCCATATGTGGGATTCCCCTCATATAGGCATATGCATGAGGAGCTAGTTGAGCTCTAGCTAGAGAGATGGATATAGGGTCGTTATGCTGGGGAGTATGAGATGATCCTGGTAGATAGATTCCTTGTAGAATTTTGGGCTAGTATTGGACATACCTCCACCCTTTCCACAGTACTAGAGAGATGACGTGGAGAGGCCCTTACCTCTACCATAGCCTATAGTTCCCACAGGGCAAGAGGAGTATCTAATTGAACGATCTATAAATGACGTTGGGTGCACAAACAAGTATATATAGTGGTGGGCAGGCTCACTTACGATCCATACCACCCAGACCGGGGAAACCAGATCTAGCTACCTTCACGGTGTAGCGAGATGCCCTAAAGGGGTAGGTGGCTACTCTCATTACCCAGTTGGGTATACTGTAGACACAGCTGGAGGGCTCAGAGGTAGAGGTAGCAGAGCTACAGGTAAAGGTGGCTAGTTTGTAGGCCCAGATGGCTGGTGGAGGAGATAGAGATGGAGAGGAGGGGGATGGTCAGGTGACAGCCTTACAAGCTCAGGTGACAAGTTTATAGGGCCAGTTGGCCATAGCCCAAGCACATATTGAGGCCTTACAGACCTAGATAGGCACAGGGGTAGGGGGCACCACCACAGGCACCACCATCACATGCATCGGGACCAAGTCCGGGTTCACAGGCAGGAGCCCACATGACAGGTAAAAGTGACGAGACCTATGGGACCACCATAGACCATGCCTATATCTAGTTTATAGGATTCCCTAGGTGAGGCTAGTTATTATCAGGACTAGCTGATGGTGGCAAGGATAGACTTCATATCCTATGATGAGTATAGGGTAGAACAGGCATTTAGTGAGAGGACGAGATCTCACACTCATAGTGTGGAGAGCATATGAGGTTAGTGAGCTCCAAGGCCTGATCAGGTAGAGGCTACTAGCACATGGAGAGCCACTCTAGTTGAGGTCCCAGTAGGGACCCAGGAGGCTGAGGGCATAGGTGATACAGAGATGGAGGACATCCGCCGAGATGCCTAATATGTGGTCATCTAGTTTTTGATATATGATAATATTTTTGTGATTTATACCGGCCTACGTGCCAAGAGATAGTTTTATTTTTTATCACATACTGGCCTACGTGCCAATGATAGTAAGGATGTATGAGAGATTGTTTCTATTTTGAGCATATACCAGCCTGCGTGCCGAAGAGATTTTGTATTATTTCATTATTTGGTTATATATATGAGACCAACCTACATGCCGATGACATTTTATATTGTGTATTAGCCTGCATGCTGATGATTTTGAGATGATGGACATGATGAGATAGGCATATATTTTTGAGATACACATTGATTTATTTATATGATGAGATACATTGCATTTTTTGATTTGTTGATGTGTTGATGAGATTTTTATTTGTTATTTTGATATGGATGGAAAGTAGGTAAGTTAGGCATGATGGAGTCAGGTTGATTTAGGCCTAGATCGAGTCAGGTCGGTTAGGCATGAATCGAGTTAGGACAGTTTAGGCATGGATCGAGTCAGGTCAGTTTAGGCATGGATCGATTCAAGTTGGTTTATGCATGGATCTAGTCGGGTCGGTTGAGGCATGGATCGAGTTAGGTCATAGGCATGGATCGAGTTAGGTCATAGGCATGGATCGAGTCAAGTTATAGGCATGGTTGAGTTAGAAAGTAGGTGAAGTTGTGATTCATTATTTTATGAAATGAATGATAATATGGGTCATATGTGAGATGTAGTTTAATCTAAGCATGGTGATGATAAAGAAATGCTATGTGTAATAAATGTATGTTATGATAAGGATTTTAAATATGAAGTAACTTGTTGTTTGTTTTGTTTAATTTCCAATTTGGGATAAAAAAGGGAAACTAAGTGAGGTGTGAGGAACATGGAAGATGAATTGTTTAGGGTAGAGAATGGCCAAGCTAACCTCCAAGGGCCCCATGCCCTCAGAGTGCTGCATACATAGTCTTGGCGAAAGGGGACCTCAGGTCGGTGTATTTCTCCCATGAGCTAGGGAAGAATATGATGAGGTATGAAAATGAGTTATTAGGTTTTAGGCATGGTGTGGGTTTTAGATCTGTTAGGTGTGGGTGGATTATAGGTAAAGTGATGTAGGTGATGTCAATTGTGGCAAAAGAAGAATATTACCCAAAAAGTAAGTGTCAAGGACCAAGTCTTGTATAAGGTAATCAAAACATAAACAAAGACAGTTTAAAAGATAAGAGAGGGCAAGAAAGCCCCCTAATTTTGTAGGA
Source organism: Taxus chinensis (assembly GCA_019776745.2). Classification (NCBI taxonomy): domain Eukaryota; kingdom Viridiplantae; phylum Streptophyta; class Pinopsida; order Cupressales; family Taxaceae; genus Taxus; species Taxus chinensis. Next base: position 831,553,581 of record CM034146.1, read on the forward strand.
TCATACCAAGTAGATCATGCCTTGGAGGAGGTGATGAACATAAGACCCTAGAGACATCGCATGATTGATTTTTCTACGGTGAAAAGTAGTCACATGATCACCAAATGTCTAAATTCCAACTCCCTTGAGGCAGTAGGAAATGGGAGTGGGAATGGTAATAAGGGTGAAAGGTAGTTAATTGTTATAAGGTGTGAGGTAGCATTCTCTTTGGGTAAGATATCTGAGGTCATAATGGGTAAGTCCATGACAAAAAAGGTTTGTTGTTTTGACTTATAGTTGAGATAGACCAATCGATGCGGGAAGTCTATATAGGATGAAGAAAATTTAACTCCTTGAGGTCTTCGTGAAGCTGATCGATGCGGGAAGCTTCGGTTGCTCTTGTTTTTTTTTTAATCTTTACATAGATATCCTTCAAGGGAGCAGTCTATTTATAGTAGTGATTTTCAAGAGAAATATATCCTTTTGAGGGAGTCATCTTTTGACTAGAAGTTTGACTCAAGGAGTTATATCCCGTGTGAGGGATTTGTAGTCATGGATAAGACCAAGGTGGAAGATAGGAATCTTGTTCAAAAGGTAAGGTGGAATGACTATGGGATCTCATCTAAAGGTAGATGAAAAGTATCCATGGGAATTATGCTATGTGTAGTGCCGTGGTACACATATTCAAGAGAAGATAACAAGTGATGGGTACTCACGTGATTCTTGTTTAATTGTTGGTGATCTGTATGAAGTTAATAGCACTCAAGGGATGACCATGGAAAGAAACAAAAGGTGAGGTAGGAAGACAAGTCAATGATAGAATGGTCGAAGATGCAATGCGTTAAGGGGCTCATGTTCGGGTTTACCATCTAGTGAAGATAAATAATAAGTATCTGATCCATAAGTATGGGTCATGATGTATGGTCCAAGCCAATTAGGAGAAAACTTTTCCCCGTTTACTTTTTTATTCTTTGGTTACGTGTTGATTTTCTTTAAGGACAAGGTCACCGACTTGGAAGGTCCATTCATGGACACGTTTGTCGTAGGAAAGTTTGATACATTTTTGGTAAACTTGAAGGTGATCCAGAGCATTAAGATGAAGTTCATCTAGTAATTCTAATTGTGCTAAATGGTCCTAAAAAAATTCATCATTAGTGAGCATGTCATGGAGAGAAATGTGAAGTAAGGGAACCTGGACTTCAAGAGGTAGGACTGCCTCTATACCGTAGACCAGAGAAAAGGGTGTGGCCATAGTGGAAGTGTGAATACTATGTGGTATGCCCATAGGGCAAAAGGAATGTGCGTATGCCAATCCTTCCCAGTATCATTGACCACTTTCATGAGAATATTTTTTAGGGTTTTGTTAGTGGATTTGGCTTGGCCATTGGTTTTTGAATAACAGGGTGATGAGAAACTAAGCTAAATGACAAAGGCATCACAAAGTTTTTACAATGTTTTGTTTTTGAATTGGTTTCCATTGTCAGTGATGAGGTGATGAGGAACACCAAAGTGACAAATGATATGGTGGTTAATGAACTCAAATATTTTCTCAACTTTCGTGGAGATGAGTGGTATGGATTCCACCGATTTTGTATAGTATTCAGTAGCAGTGATGATCCATTGATGGCATTAGGAAGAATGAGGATTTATTTCTCCAACAATATCCAAACCCCATTGAGAGAATGGCCAAAGGTCACGGGTGACCTGTAAGGTGTGGCTGGGTGTATGATGAAGATTGGAATTTTGTTGGCATTTTACACAATGTTTGACGTAGTCGCAACAATCATAGTTAAGGGTTGGTCAGTAATAGGCTAGGTGAAGATTATGCTTAGCAACAACAAGGCCACCAAAGTGACCTCCACATATGCCATCATGAAATTCCTTAATGGTATAAGGAATTTTAGAACTCGTGAGGCATCATAAGAGAATACCATCAAAGTTGTGCTTATAGAGGAGCCCCCCTAGGATGATATAACGAGAGACATTTTTAAGGAAGGCACGTTGTCCATTACAGGTGAGATCAAGAGGAAAGATGGAGAGAGAAAGGTAGTCGGAGTATTGTTTATACCAAAGATCACTCGGGTCAGAGGTGACAGTTCTGATGGATTAAACATCATGAGGAAAATAAGAAGGTGATTGGATTTGTTGTACGGTGACAAAGTTTTTAGAATCGGCGGGTGAAGTAGGTATTTGGGAAGCTAAGTAGGCCATGGCATCTACAAATTTGTTGGTTGAACGTGGCATAGTTTGAAGGGTGTAACGATCAAAGGTGGTCAAAAGTACATCTACATGATGTTTATACTTTTGAAGTATCTCGTTATGACATTGGTATATACCATTGACTTGGTTTACGACCAATTGAGAATCACCAAAGATGTTGATGGATTTTACATCTAGGGCTTAGGTGGCTTGGAGACCTAGTACGAGAACTTCGTATTTGGAAATATTGTTGGTGCTTTCAAAATCTAGTTTAAAAGACAAAGGCATGGGTTCACCATCAAGGGGAATGAGGATAATACCATCCCCACCCCCATGTTGACACTTTGAACCATCAAAGAAGAGTGTCATTTGGTAAGGGGGTTTTTCTAAAGAAAGGGTAGCAATCGACTCATCTGGAAAGTCAAAATTAGAGGGTTGATCCCCAGAAATAGGTGCATCGGCCAATTGGTCAATGATTTCTTGGGCCTTGATGGACTCTTGATGAATGAATTCAAGGTCAAGATCAGGTAAAATCATAAACCATCATGTGGCATGCTGATTTTGATAAGGTTTTGCATACATGAAGTGTAAGGGGTCAGTGTTGGTCATAATGTAGGTTTTGTGGTTGAGTAGGTAATGACAGAGTTTGGTGGGAACAAAAACTAAGGATAATCAAAGTTTTTCAGGGATGGGTGTATCGGGTTTCATAGTCTAAAAGAGTATGGCTTATGTAATAAACTACCTGCTCCTTGTGTTTTTCATCGTGATGAGGGAGCATGGCTCCCTAGGAATGATCAGTAGCTGAGATGTATAGGTAAAAAGGTTGATCGTCTTTAGGTGGAATGAGTACGGGTGGTTAGATAAGGTATTGTTTTAGGGCCTCAAAATATTTGTGGTAGTCATCATCCCATTTAAAGGAAACATCCTTCTTGAGTAGATGATGAAATGGTTGACATCAATTAGATAATTGTGAAATGAAACAGCGAATAAACTGTAATTTACCTTATAGGATATGGAGTTGTTTAAGGTTAGTGGGTGGAGGCATTTTTAGAATGGCCTTGACTTTAACAGGGTTAACTTCTATACCATGTAGGGAAATGATAAATCCCAGGAGCTTTCTTGAGAGAACCACAAAGACACACTTCTTAGGCTGAAGGTAGATGTAATATTTAATAAGGCAGTCAAAAATGGTTTTGAGGATGACAAGGTGTTCAAAGCAGCACTTTGATTTTGCCAAGAGATCATCCACGTAATCTTCCAATATATGATGCATGATGTCATGAAAGATGTAATTCATAGCCTGCTGATATGTGGCCCCAACATTTTTAAGGCCGAAAGGCATGACTCGATAGTAAAATTTCCCCCAAGGGGTGATGAACAAGGTTTTTTGTTGATCCTCTGGGGAAAGTAGGATTTGATTATAACCCAAGAATCCATCCATGAGTGATAGCATCTCATGGCTAGTGGTAAGGTGAACCAGCTGGTCAATACCAGGTAAGGGAAAGTCATCTTTCGGACATGCAAGGTTGGGGTCACAAAAGCTTGTGTAAATATGGAGTCCCCCTTTCACCTTAGTGACAAGGACAATGTTAGAAATCCAACAAAGATAATCAATGGGTAAGATGAAGGAAACAAAAATAAGGTGTTAAAGTTCTTCTTTGATGAGAAGGGCAATGCGAAGGTGCATTTTCCTCATTTTTTGTTTGATGGGTTTGGCATCGGGAATGGGTACAATATTGTGGACCACTATAGTGGGGTCAATACTGGACATGTCTTTGTAAGACCAAGAAAAAGCATGGTTATGGTCTTTAAGGAAAGAAGTGATGGCTTCCTGTTTAGTAGCATCTAACATAGTGATTAACCGATCTTTAGGATGTGCAGGCTGTCATCCTTAGTATGAATGTTGTTCTCAATAGTCGATTCATTCAACATGGTTTGCATCTCATAAGGTAATGACCGATGAATATATGAGTCTTCGGACACCAAGGTAGGTGAGTATAGAGTCATCATCCTAACATTGAATGATGTTAATTGAAGGTGTATCATTCATCGATCATTTCAAGATACAGGAAGAGAAGAGTGGGAAATGGCCTCGCCCTTGCACGTTGATAAGTCAAAGGCCCCAAGGAAAAGGTGTTTATGAAAAAAAAGAGTTATGATGAATAGATTCAAGATCCATCGAATCCGTCGGCGAAGGGGTGGTGATGAAGATGGGGTGGTTGAAGAAGGTAGAGAAGGGCTAGTGTCTTTGATAAGTTCAATGCAGGCCATATTTGGTAGGTGGTTTGGGAAAGTTAATACCACTATGGTCGTTATGTTTACGTGGGTGGTACAAGGAATAACATTATGGCAGGCCTTTCTCATAAAATCCAAATCCAAAACCCTTCCATGCACATCAGTGCTTAGGAAGGTGTGGGTGAAAGTGACGATTGGAAAGTGATTGGAAGTCAGTAGGAAAATGGGCGAGTTTGTGATGATGGTTTGGGTGTGTAAGTGGTAGTATCACGTCCCCCATAGGTGAGACTAGTATGAAGGTGAGGTGGACCATAAATGAGACATTCTCCTATGTATGGTTATCGTAACAAGGGTGTTGGTGAAGGATTATGTACTCTTATCAAGTAAGGAATGTGTTGACACTATATTGGTGATACTCCCCCTAGATTGAGGCGTTAAAAAATATATTCCAATGGATCGGTGGTTGGTATGTAGGTAGCTAGAATGGATGAACTTTTGGAGTTCGATGTGGAGATAGATTTCATGGACTTGGGAGGCTTATGGGTCAGCCATGGAGGTTGTGGTAGTGGTAGGAATGGAGGAGCTATGTGCGGTGGAAGCAGATGGCTATACTAGTAAGTGGAGGTGTAGGTGAAGTGGTGGTGGTTGTGAGAGGTAGGATGCTTTAATGGGTATGAGTACATCATTGGGTCAGTAAATCATTTTTCATGTTTTGAAAGGTGATGGATCAGATTGAATGGGATAGGTGTCTCCTTCATGTTAAAACTTTACACAATAATGAAAAGTGGAAGGAACGTAACCCATGACACGAATCCAGGGTCTTCCAAGCAACAAGTTATATTGGAATTTCCCCTCCAAAACATAAAATATTTATAGAACAGTGTGGGGGTCCACAACGAATGTGGAGTATGATGGTGTATAATGTAGGGGTTATAGTGTTATTGAATGCACGTAACAACACAGGATGTTGATGTATGAAATTTTTAAGTATGCGCATTTGAGCGAATGCATGGGATGAAATGATGTTGATGCTAGCACCCCCGTCAATCATCACATGATGTACCCGTATGTCATTGATGTGGACATAGATGAAGAGGGCTAAGTCCAAGTCATCATTTTAGTGTGGCGCAATCTCTTCCTCTAAGAAGCTAAGGGAGGCTACTTGGTGAATAGGGTGGGGGCAAAGATGAAGGTGGTAATTTGGTGAGAGAGGCTACATGATGGGGTGTGATAATGGAGGCTATGTGTTGTAGGGTCATTAAGCAAAACCTTAATAGATTGAAGAACCTCCGTGAGAGCTTGATGATGGGATTCTGAGGTTTAAATGAGAGCATATAAGGACATCTTGAGGGGATATTGGTGTAATTGTTTGAGCATGGTACGATGTGTGACGTTGTTAGAAATGGGGTACATGGGGCTGCACATGGATAGTGATTTTAGGTATGGGTGTAAATGGTATGTCAGGTATAGGATTGGTTGGTGGTTTCAGTGACCTTTTCTTTTCATTTATCCTTCTAAGAATGTGTAGTGACATGTATCATGTTGATTTAAGGGGAGTTGGTAGATGGAGAAGGTGTAAGGTGAGTGGTATAATGAAACAATGGGCAAAAACCTACTCGAAGGAGAAAAACCCTATGAGGTGAGCTAGGTGCAACAATATTTGGGTAGTGGCATGGAAAGTTATATGATGTGAACCATGTTAATTTCAAATCTTGGGGTGGCTCTAGGAGCTGAGGGTGGATTTTTTGGTTTTTGAGTGGATAGTGTGGGAGTGGGTGTCAGTGAAGTAGGGTCCTTGTCGAGAAGGTCGTTGTTGTCAAAGTTGGCTTCCAGAGGACATAACTGGATCAGGATGGTTTTCAATGCCTTACAGTTGTCCACATCGTGTCCTGACACATGATGGTAGGGACAAAGTTTAGTATCATCAAACCCTTTTGGATTAGGTTTTAGGGGTTTGTAAGGTATGAGTGGCGTTAATGTGATGACATATGTCTTAAGGAGGTTGGTTAAAATTTCGGCATAGGACCCTGCTAGTGGATTGCAATGGGAAGTGAACTTGGGTTTCGGTGTAGGTGTGGTTAATTATTGAGGAAAAGTCTTTAGAAGAGGAGGAGTGGATCGAGCTATGGTTTTGGGTGTTGGCATGGTTTTGGGTGTCAGTCATGTTTGTTTAGGTACGGGTATGGTGGATGAATTGGTAGGAGGGTGTGTAGTTGTTTTGACTATCTTATTGTGGGGTAGTGGAGTTTTGTTTTTGGGTTGCACCTTCTTGGGTAAAGGTGATATGGGTGTACAAGGTCTAGAAGGAAAGGCTAATGGGGGAAGAGGATAAGTTACCCATGGGGATAATGGAGGTGCTCTAAAGGTAGAGGATGTGGGTCATACAGGAGGTGTAAGGGACATAGATTGAAGTGTAGTGGGTAGTTAAGGAATTGCTGAAGGTATTAGAGGTATGGGTGGTAACGATGCTGTAGGTGCGGATGTAAGTCATGTTGGGTGTCTAGGTAGGTTAGAGGTTTGTGAGGAAGGAATGGGTTGTTATTCTTTTGGTTTATTGATGGGTGGAGGTTGCTTAACCATGTTGGGAAACTGAGGTCTTAAGACAGATATAATAGGTGAAGGTGTGATTAGCGCAACCGAGGTATGAGTTCTATGGGTTTGGTGCTTTTGCTTGGGTGTTAGAGTAGGTGTGGTGTTGACTTTGGAGGATGTAAATAAATCTAGTTTTATAGGTGGATGAATAAGGCTAGTGGTTGGGGTGACCCCTAAAGTGGTCATAGGTTTAGTTGAGGCAAATGTTGTAGCTGTGGGTTTGGGTTTAGATGTAGTTTTGGTTATGGGTAAGGGTGTATGGGAAGTTATGATGGGTTTCGTGGAAGGATTTTTTATAGAGGTGGTTGTGTTTGGTTCGATTGGTCAGAATACTTTTGTGTAGATAGTGGAAGTATCAGTAAGTGACATCTGCATCGGTGTTGAGACTGGAAGCAGAAGACATCCCCATAATAAGGCTCTATCCATATAATATAAGTGATCGGCAAAACATGAGAAAGACACATCTGTGGGTGGATTTGATGAGGACTTAATGGGGATTCCCGTAAAATGTGTCTTAGAGATAGGAAATTGGCTAGCTTCAGCTTCCGTGGGTAGGAGAGCCGAAAGTAGGTTTACAGGATTTTGGGTAGCTGATGGAGAATGCTCACCAAGAGGAAAAGGTATCTCAACTGGGTCTATAATAGGGAGAGGAGATTTTAGGTGCTCCTCTATGGGTGGAGGAGGTAATGGGTGCTCCTCTATGAGTGGAGGAGGTACTATGGGTACCAGTTCTCTAAGTGGAGAAGCCAAAGGTGAAATGGTCTCGATGTTAGCAGAAGACTCCTCCGTAGGTGATGAAGGAGATGAAAGGTGTTCCTCTATGGGTAGAGGAGTAGGCACAGTGGATTCCAATGCGAAAGGAGGATTTTGGGCTAGAATATCCTCTATGGAAGGAATATGGGGTAACTGGGAGGTGACAGTACATCAGTAAAAATAGCGCAAACCTTGCGGGTATGAGTATCATGAGTTGAGTTCTTACCGGTTTGATCAGACGAAGGGGCATGGTTGGGAAATGGTTTCTTGAAGATGTGTAGGTTTTGGTTGGCAATTGCGTTAGGATTATGCACGGTTAACTCGACTTTCTCGAGCATTTCTTCGACAATATTTTTGAAAGTGATGAAATTACCGTCACTATGACCCTTTACTCGATGATAGTTACAGAAGTCATGTTATTTATACCATGCGGGCATGGGGTGAGCAGGGTCGAAACAAGTATGTGGTTTTATAGGTGGAACGGTAATGGCCCCAACTTTGATAAAATTTTCTAAGACAGAAGATTAAGGTTCCTTGATTGGGGTGTATTTCCACTGCTCTTATCTGAATTGAAAAGTCTAGAAGGGTGAGAGATTAGATGAGGGGGTAGCCTGATTTGACAGATGAGCTGGGCCAGCCTTGAGTACCACTGCATTAGTGGTGCCCTTAAATTTTGAGTAATTGATTTTTGGTTTGGAAGAAGAAGAGGTATCATTCGACTTGAATGTTGAATTCTTATTACATAACTGGATTTTCTTCTCTTCGAAGGCCCGAATCTCTAACTTTCGTGCCATAATGAACGCTTCATCGAATGTTCACAAGGTTTGGACCTGCAAGGTCGGTGAGATATGTCTAGCACAAACCCATGTGAAGAGCTCAATAATTTATGTTTGTGGTAGTTAGAAGGTGCGTTGATTGATCAAGCTACGTCAGCAAGCGACAAAATCTATGATAGATTCATCCTCATACTGACGGGTGGAGTATAGGTCAGTCATGGTAAAATTCTTGATGATATTGATAGACCAATGATCCAAGAAGGCTTGGGCTACCTGATTGAATGAGAATATAGACTGTCTAGGTAACCCACTGTACTAATCTAATGCAGGTCTAGTCAGAGATATGGGAAAGGTTCTCAAGAGCAAGGCATCATCGTGAGTGATCAGATAACACCCGTGTTTGAACAACCGAAAATACTGTTGCGGATCTTCTTTGCTATTGAAACGATTGAATTTAGGAACTTCCCAATGCACAGGATATGGGTGGATAGGAATGGATGGGTGGATGGGTTCTTTGTAAATATCGTCATAGGTGAGATTGTTGCAATAGCCAAAAACTGATGACTCCAATGTCTACATCTTGTCCAACATCTATTTGATTTGGTCGTTGGTAGGTTTTGATTATTGGGGGCCTCCTGTAGCATGAGGGGGTTAGTTTTGGGCATATAATGAGGGTGGCACTCTAGTGTATGTTGCTTCCATGTTGGTTGATTGAGAAGAAGTTAGTGAAACAAGTGGTATGTACCTAGAGGGAATAATATATGAAACGAGAGGCAGGTGATAGTAAGTATATGGAGGTGGAAGGGTCATGGTAACCCTAGTGGAAATGGGGGCTAATGATTGTGCAATGGAAAGGACCATGTTCTGAAAAGGGGTAGGGGTCACCGACACGGGAGGTGGCAGTGTAGCTATGGGTATATGTGAGACATTATAGTGGATGAGGTTACGTTGTGGGTATTTTTCGAGGGTATGGTGGATGTGGTGGGTGCCACAGAGGTGGAAGATGTGGTGGTCACAGTGGGTATATGACCTAGCTGCAAAATGACTGGGGGTAAGGTAGATGCGGGAAGCACAGAGCCAAATGGGGCTGATGCAGGAGTGGGAGCGAGAGTTGGGGGGATAGATACAGACATGTCATATATCAACTAACCTGAGGCATCTCGAGTAGACAAATGGGAAAGGTAAAACTACAAAGCGACAGGGTTTTGGTCAAGGAGTAATGCGAACTCCTCATCTCCGGTAGTGATAGTGATAGGTTGGATGGGATTCATGGCTGGTTATAAAATGGAAGGTGGTGAAGGACTAGGTGGGAGTGGTTGACAACTGGCATGAAATACGAGTGCACTTTCTTGTTTTCAGGTCAACACCATGTGACCTAGTATTGATCAGGTAGATCTGCTTCTCTGTAAATGACATAGAAAAATAGCGGGAACAAGTAAATTTGATGGTAAAAAGTGTATTAGGTACCAAATGTGGGCTGGGAAATGAAACAGGATAACCGATGCCGGTTAGGGAAAACCGATGCCGGTTAGGGGTAACCGCTGCCGGTCACTATAGAAAATGGACAGTGAGTGAAAAACAAGATAGGAGGTCAAATTTGATAGGTATGCCAAATCTGATGAGTTTTACAATGTTAATGGGAATGATGGCAGTGATAAGGACTATGAAATGTGGAAGAAGATGAATAAAAATGTCCCTTTGGGTAGGTTAACAAAAGGACCTAGAACCGACGTTGGTTGGGTATAAATGACGACGGTCAGAGGGTAATCGACGATGGTTACTGTGAAATTGAAATAGTAATGAAAGAATAGTGATTGTGAATTAAAATATGATGTGGAATCAGACCTAAAATTCTGAGAATGGTGATAATATGGTCCAGACACACTCAGGTGAAGCTGGAATACACCAGTTGTGATGAGGAACATGCAAGTATGAACCAAAAAAAAATGAAGAACATGTTCTTTCACCTAAAAACACTAGCCAAGTAGAAACACTTTAAGAAAAATGTGATCTTGGGAGTTCCTTTTCTATTATGTTTGTTGAGATTATGCTATTTAAGGACTGATACATGAACTGTAAAATAGATTTTTTCTTTGAGGATGGCTTCCTACGAAGAAGGTGATTTTGAAAGGTGAGGTTTCAGGTATGTTATGGTGGGGGTGGGCCTCACTCTGAAGTATGACTCGACAAAGCAGTGAGTTGGGTGCCCACTATGCCGTGATTGTGTGATCACCTACAGCTTCTTCCAGGTAAGATGTTGTTTAAGAATTTGTGTGTTTTCAATTTTTTTGAGGTTTGGTAAGACTCAGAGAGAGAGAAAGAGAAATAAAGTTCTTTCTACAGTTTGTTTGTCAATCATTAGCTGGTCATGACTTCCAGTATATAGGTTACCCGCAATTAATGTGAGCTAATGTGATAAATCAGAATGCAATGCACTTATTTTCAAGCCCAAATAGAAGTGTGAAGTTAGATGACACAAAAAGCTGAAGAAGAAGAAGGATGGTCTTTCACTATAATGCAGAAAACACAAATAAATGGTTCTTATTAATTACACCAAGAGAAATATTTCTTTTAGAGAAAATAGAAAGAAAAGGTAGGTTACCAAGGAAGAAAATTAATGTGTATGCTTTTTAGAAGGGAAACAAACACAAATTTTCCTAGGAATGAATAAAATGCAAGGAACCCTAGATGGGCCCCACCGGGCGTGCCAAAATGTTTCACCTGATTCTTAGATGTTTCTTTGAAGTATTGATGAAAAAGATAGGGTAACGGGCATAGGAGGAATACCTGTTTTAATGCTTGTTGATGGGTTGTTATGAGTGTATGACTTCCAAATCCACATCTGATAATGAGAGCTTCCTTTTGGCTAGGAGGAACTACCTGTAATGAAAAGCAAGACCACGTGAAAGAGTTAAACAATATGTGTAGTGAACTGCCTAGCGTGTCCTAGATCCAGGAAGTGTGATACTTCCTAGATGGCTATCAATCCATTGTTTTAAACAATTTAATGTGGGAAATGAAGTAAATCTTATTGTAATTTGAAATGATTTAGGTATCTCACTTAAAACACAATAAGAAATATCTAATGTAAAAGGCTAGGTTAGAATAGGATTCAAAGGTCAAATAGTTGGTTCTAGGTCTCTGTAGGTCTGACAAAAGTCTCAGGTAGGTCATAGGTGATTAAGGGGATGTAAAATTAGGTGGATAGGTCCATGTTCTGGGTTGTATGAGCACATACAGTAACCAATGCCGGTTACGGGTGACCGACAACGGTTAGGCGTAACCGGTGCTGGTTACTATGGAGTTCTAGGGATGCCACAAAATGAGTTTGGGGTCTCCTTTGTGATTGCACAAAGGATTTTGGTTGGTTGGGATGAGGTATTGGGTGATTTGGGAGGGATTTGGCAAGGTTTTAATGGGTATATGGAGGGGGAATGTTGAAGGAGGTCAATGGGTAGCTAGGTAAAAAATAGGTGATAATATAATAACAAAATGAAGTGAACCAGAGAAGTATAATGTTTTACTTACTTGGATTCTGGTCCTAGATGCCTGTGAGTGAGGGGTGGGAGTGCTGGTAAGAGGTTGAAGGCTGTAGTTGATCACCAATCGTACGAGAGCTTCTGCATGGGCTCCATGCGTATTCCTCTTTGCTTGGTTAGTTCATATCATTGTTAGGGTGGTTGTGTAGGAGAAAATACTTGATCTCCTTCCTTGTAAGTGTGTTCTCACTGGAATTCGATCTTAGAAGATATGATATCTCTCAGGAAGATCTCAATATTTGCCAACTTTTTCCAATCTTTGCCAACCTTCAAAATAAGGCTGTGTTGGTAGTTAAAAGGGTAACCGACGGTGGTTTTTGCCTAACCGGCTCTTAGGGTGAGTTGGCTTGATGAAGTGTCTAGGTGAAGTGTATGTGTGGATATTATTTAAATTAAGATATTTAAATAATAAATATAGTGAGGATAATGATTTAATTTAATTAAATTAATTAAATTACTATTAGTGAGGTGAAGGGGGCCATGGCTAGGTGAATTTGATGAAATGTGCTTATTTTTCGAGGGATCAAAGGGGAGTGTGACCTAATTTTAGTGTCTACACTTCCAGAGAAGCGCTGGCAACTCTCACATATTATAACAAAAGGAGTTGTATCATTGAAGAGGGTTTGCTAACAATAACTAGCCCTCAAGATCTTGTGTGCTGTGACTCTTCCAAAAAAATTCCTCCCACAAAATCCTCCATGGAGATCAACAATTATCTTGGGGGCTTCATTTTCAGTAATGCACCTTAAGAGGACTCCCTCAGCATTCTTCCAAGCTAACCCATAATTAGGTATGACATATTTATGGGAAGCCAACTTAAGGGCCCTTTTCTGGTTCTTACTCAATTACTCAGAGTAGTATAAATGTCTGAGATAAAAAAGCACATCCTTGTACCACTCAGAACTTATCAATTTTACAAAAACATCTACCCTACCTTCTTCTACCTCATTTACCTCAATAGTTTGTAATTTGTTCTCATCCATAAGCTTAGCCAAACCCAGACCTCTCACCAGCTTCGTGGTTTGGATATCCATGTCATATTCTTACAACTTGTTCACCCATTTGTGTCTTTTGCTTGAGACTTCCATCTCTGATAAGATGTATTTCACCATGGTGTGGGGAACATAAGAAAAAATCTTAAAACTTAAAATGTAAGGCCTGAAAACCTTTGTTGCTCAAGGAAAATTCTTGTTTCTCCAAAATAGTGTATCTCAGCTTAGACCCCTTGACAATTCCTTACTAAAAAAGGAAATTGGTCTCTCAGCCCCTTCATCATCCTTTTACAACAGGACAGATGCAATAGTGTTCTCTGAAGCAAAAGAGAAAAGGTGAAAGGCGTTCTTATAATTTGGAGCTGCTAGAATAGTTACATGCTTTAGTTCCTCTTTAATCCCACTTAATGCTTGAATGGCATCCTCCTCCCACTTGATGACCTGGTCCTTCTTTAACATGAAAGTGATTGGAATGGTTAACTCAACAAAGTTTGATATAAATATTCTGATGAAGTTTATCTATCCCAAAGAAGGACTGAATTCCTTTCTTGATTCTTGGGATTGGAACCTTACTGATGGCCTCTACCCTTTCTGGATCAATCATTACCCCTTCTTGTGACACAATATGACCAAGAAATTTTACCTTCTGCACTCCAAAATGGACACTTCTTTGGATTGAGTGAAATGCCATATTCTCTGACATCTTATCAGCATCTTTTCCAATTGCAGCAAGTGATCAGCTTCTCTTTCTAGAGAACATAGTTACATCATCTTAGTAGACAACAATAAAATCATTGATGTAACCAGCAAAAGCAACATCCATTGCTCTTTGAAAATTTTCTCCAGCATTCATCAATCCAAAGGGCATCCTGACATATACATAGGTTCCCCAAGGGGTGGTAAAGGTTGTTTTAATCCTCTCTGATTCCTTCACCACAACTTGGTTATAACAGGAGAAACCATCTAGGGTAGAAAGTAGCTCAGAACTAGTCACTAGCTGCAGCATGTTTTCCATGTTTGGTAAAGGATAATTATCCTTCATTGATGCTCTATTCAGATTCCTGAAATCACACACAACCTCATGTCACCATTCTTCTTTCTAACTGGTACTAGGTTTGCAACCCAAGAAGAATACCTTGTGGGCTGAATAATCCCTCCATCCTCTCAGTTTCTTCAGTTCTTCTTGCATCTTAAGAGATAGGAGTGGATTGATTGGCCTCTGCTTCTTCCTGAAAGGATTTTGCATTAGACTCCAAGGGAATCTCATGTTGAAACAAGTCCTCTCTGTATGCCTTTAGCTCAGAATAAGTCCAGGCCATGCAATCTTGATACTTTTTTAGCAATTGGATGTAGGACTGCTTCTCCTCCTTGCTAATATTGTCTACCTAACCAAATCTTCCTTGGTTTCTCCTTTGTGCCAAGGTCATGCTCCTCAATATCCCTTGAGGCTATCATGCATCTGTTAACAATGCGATCAACATTATCAAAATTGGATTCAAGAGTAACCAGTCCTCTTGGTAATGGTATTAGTCTTTAGTTGGATGATGCCTTTTCCAAACAAGGTTTCTTTACCCTCTGCTACGCACACCATTGGTTCCCAATAAATATTTTGATCAACAAACTCCTCTTTTTTCTATAGAAATCTTCTGACCTGAGCATCATCATCAAAAAATTTGCAAATGTTTGATGTTGTCAGGTACAGATGGCCTAGTTAGCACTTCAACATCATACTCATAATATGGGGACATTACACAATTATCAAACCAAGATCCCAACACAGAAATGCATATCTTCCATATCATTGAACTTCCTATCATGATGCACAATGTTGAATGAATCAAACATCTCAATGAAATCCCAAACTGCATGCTTGTATTGTTTCATTCGCTGATTTTTTTGTGGCATACAGTTTTTCTGAACTTGCTTTACAATTAATTCTGAATCTCCCTTGACAATGATGTCTTTAAAACCATATTTCCAAGAAATCCTCAAACCTAAAAATAGTGCCTCATACTTAGCAATGTTATTAGTGCACTTGAAGTTGAGTTTGAAAGAAAAGACAAACTCTTCCTATCCTGGGGAGATCAGAACCACACCAACACCATTTCTGAACTTGGAGCAAGCTCCATCAAACAATAAAGTCCAAGGAGAGCCTACCTGTTCAAGACACTTTCATTCTTCAATATTTTCTCCTTTCCATCAACAAATCCTACAAAGTTATCATCATCAACACTTGTGTACAATACTTCATAAGATGCATTGTTGGGATCTTCAATAAGGTGTAACATCTTCTTTTCCCCATACAACTTGACAAGGCTACCCTCAATTGGGATGGTGGCATAAGACATATCCATTTGAACACTCCCACCAACACTTACAACCCATTTTCTAGATAACAACATACCCCACTTGGTTGGGAAATCAACAATAACTACATCAAGCTTCAAGTCCCTGCCTGGATAGGTAGCAAGTTGTACCACTAGACCCTTCACACATCCCACCACTGGCACCTCTCTGGAATCCATGGTAGTACACTTCCCATATGTTATTGTTACTTTGATATTTATCTCATTCATGACTTCTAGAGGAATAACATTGCATGATGCCCCTGAGTCAAACATACAGTTGTGTAACAATATGTCTTTAATAATCAGAGTGGTGAAGAATGGATCCACATTCAGCTGAGAATCTACCAAGGATGTTCCCAAATAAACCTTAGGTGGTTCATCTAGCTCTTCTGATGCTGGTGGTGCTTCTAGTTCTTCAATGATTGGAGGAGTCTCCATAATGTTTATGTTTCTACCTAGAGGTAGTCTTCTCCTCTTTCAGCCCCAAATACTCAAGAGCCCTCTTTTTTTGTGCTCAGGAATCCTAAGAAACTCAACAATTGGAACTGAGATCTTGATCTGACTCAAGACTTGGGAAATATCATAAGGGACAGACTTTGGCAAGGTGGCATTGGAAGGAAGGTTAACACACTCATTAGATGGCACAGGATTTTTGACAGCTTGGGCATGAGGAGGGGTATGATTTTTTGTTTGGGATAGCATAGGCCCTTGGTAGATGCATCTTTCTTAGGAGCCTATTTAGGAATATTGGAGAGTAATGGAGCTTTTGGCTTGGCTTGAGGCCCTGTCCCTTTAACAACCCTACTTCTTGTGTTGTACTCCTTCTCTTGAGCCACAACAACATTCATCAACAACATCCTATCCTCCTTAGATGGGATTCCTCCATCATACTTATTTATCATTAAATATCTCAATATATTCAAAGTCATTATTGGGCAATTCAAAATCTTGTACAATATCTATTTCTAAAATATGAGAGGGAGAAAGAATGGGTACCCGGTGGATGTAATCCCAAAAATCAGCAGTAGTTCTAGCACTTATTACTTCAGTGGAAGTTTCCCCTTGTTGTGAGCTTGTGGAGCAACCCATCATGCAAACATCATCATCATTATCATCACCAACTTCTTCTTCTTCTTGCTGATCTTCCTCACATGGAGCATGGGGCATGAAACATCTGTCACACCAATAAATGACATTTGTCTCCTCCACAACAGACAACTCTAGCAGCCAAAGGATCACATACCATTCTATTTTCCCTGGCCTGGGACTGTTTATTTCCAAATCCAATAGGTCCCTTACCTCTGTCATCAGATATTTGATCATTTCTATGATGATTTGTAAACCTGTCTTGGCCCTGCTGCTTGTGTTGACCTTGTGAACTATGCCCAATCCCTTTTTCTACCCGGGCTAATTTGTATGATATTTCTTTGACATGCCCCTGCTAAAGTTTTCACAACTTCCTCCAAATCAGTAGCCTTACTTGTTTGAGGCTTTTCTGGGTTAATTAGTTTTACACCCTCCCTTTTTGGAGGCTTTCCAATTGCCTTGATGTTATTCTCAATTTGTCAGGGCCATGGTGAATGCCTTCCTCAAATTAGTTTGGTTTTTGTCCCTCAAGTAGTAAGCAGCCTTTTTATCAAATGCATCTGAATATTTGATCAAACATGATTCATCACATGGCCTTATCCTAACAGGAAATCTCCTCAAGGTCTTATTAAACCTTGTGTTGAAATCATTTAATGACTCATTAGGATTCTTCTTGATGTTTTCAAATTCTGACAGAAGAAACCTAGGGTCAGTTCTATCACCATACTGCAATCTAAATGCATTGTTCATATCTATCCAAGAGTCAATGGAATTATCTGGAAAATCTTTATACCAGTCCCTTGCATCCTATTCCTCCAAAGTATGGATAAATAGTTTGATATATACATCTTCATGTTCAATCTCAAAGTCTTCCATCATATTGATAAGAAGCTTTAGATGTTGATCACGAGATATAGTGTTGTTTCCTTGGAACTTTTGGTAATTTATTCCTTACATCCTAGGGAACTGCATTTGGATAACCAGCCATCCCTATAAAATTTATAGGACCAAAGGTGTTTACAACAAATGGAGGTCTGGGTGGGGGCAGGGCCATGTTGTTTTGAGGAGGTGACCCTGGAGGGGTGAAAATTGATAAGGGCAGAGGGTCTTTGAATCGACAGGAGTATAACATTTCAAATGGATACCCCTCAAAGGCTTATTTCTTAGAAATCCCTATCAAACTTTAGAAAAGATAGGGGCAGAATGAGAAGAAAAATTTTCAAAATCAAATGAAGGCCCCTCTCCAGTTAGAGAATTCAATTCCACAAAGAGGCTACCGGATTCAGAAGCACTTGAGTTACAGTCTTCAATGATAGGTGATCACTTTCATCAATGGAGATCCATTTTCTTATCTACTGATCTCCAAAAACTCTCCAGGATTTTCTTCCTTCTGAATTTGTTTTTCCTAGCTCTGGAAATAATGTCCTAGTAGGATCCCTAGCAAAGAAATATCTTCTTCCTTCCAACTTTGCAAAGGTTAGCAAAAATTTCACTTGACAGAGGTTAAGACACTGGTACTTATCAAGAATCATATCACAGGGAGTCACCACTAAGGATTTCCACCTTAGTTGTGCAAATGCACTAAAATATGATCTGTCAAATGGAAAGTCTGTCAATACTAGAAAGTTGGTGAAATGGGATTATTTACACACAACACTTTTCTTTACTCAGGGTATTTATCAATGAAATCTAGTGCACTAGGTGTGGCACCAACAAATTGAAAGAATTACACACATCACTTGGAGCATATAAGAAGGTGTTGTTACCAGGGTTTGAATATGAACTGCAATCACCCCAGTGTCACCAGCAAGGTTTTGTTGATGGGACAAATGGTAACTGGGTGTTGGTAACCCAAATTGATTCTCCCTCAGAAGTTGGTACCCAAATTTAGCATCACAGGTTTGGCAGGAAGCTTAGAGGCAAGCAAAGCATGTAGTGTGTCATTTTGTAGCTAGGGATGAAAAGAAGCTTGCTCTTTATCACTCAGATGTGGAGAAATGGGTATCACCCTCAAGAGGATTTGACCTATCCTCACTACTTTATGGTTGTTCCTTTCAACCAGGGTGAGAGGACCCTTTATTAGCCTATTGTTTATGGAGGAGATGGAGATTTCCTTCCTTGTGAAGTATTAAGAGGACATTGAAGGAAAATATGATCAATGCAACAAAACCTAACTCTCACAAGTTGCCACTCTAGATAATGGAGATATTTTATAGGCAAGGTTCAGGCCACTAAAGACAATGAAAACCTGATTGTTTCTGCATGTTTTGGTAGTAAAATTGTGCATTTGTATACATACATGACAAACAGGGGTAGTATGGATATGATTAATTCATTTTTGAATGAATTTTTGGTGGGAGGTGAAGCAAGGATAAAGTTGATTATACCAAATCTTTGAGAAACTTTACAAAAATTGGAAATCTCGAACAACAGAATGCTTTCAGAGTAGCCAGGATGTTCCTTTAACCAAAAATATGTGCTTCAACGGAGGCCCAGATCAGCACTCTTCACACAAACTTCAAGGATCCAAAATGAAACCTCAAATTGGAAAACTTAACTGAAACATTATCAATCTCTTGTTTCATCATGCCTAAGATACCCTCAAAGGATAACAAACAATCTTATAGTCATGCTAGGAGTCACAGTGATTTTAAATTTGTTTATTTCACTATTAAATGAAAGCTCTTCTGATAAATGAAATTGCAAATGCCACCAAACTATCACAAGAATAAGATCTTGTGTGATTCACAAAAATTTCGTATGTAAGAATACAACAGGAATAAGAAAAACTACTTGCAGACATTCAAGAAATGAAGTAAAAACAAATTTTTCTCAAAAATAACAAGAATAACACATATTAACTCGAGTTTGGTCAAATTTATCAGCAGGGGAAAGTTTCTCAAACAATCTCAGAGCTTTTCAATGGTCTGTACACTAAGTAACCACCTTGACATGATCAAATTTAACACAAAGGAGATAAACAGGTTTCTTCAGATGGTTTCTCAGAAAGATGGGTTTTATCAAGCTTTTCCCTTAGGAAATTAGTTTCTGACTCCTAATAACACTTCTACCCTCACAAACTCCCAACCCTTTTCATGGAAAAATCATGCCTATTTATATCATTTTACAATAGGCCTTTTCCACCTAAAATCAGAGACATTGAGTGTACCAGTGCTTGCCATGATCTCGATCGTGATTCCCAGAATCAGATTTGTACAAAAAGTTGTCAGGTGCTCAGGGGAATATCTCTTTCGAACATCTCCTACATTCAACTCCTTCCTCTCGTAGATCACTTTTCCCTTTACTCGCCAACCATTTCTTCCCATATTCTCATCCAATCTGGTTCTTTGCGTGCCCGAGAAGAAGAAATGGAAGATCAAATCGAGCTCAAAGGTCAGGTCTCATCTTAATGGTAAAAGATGTCCTCGGATTTCTCTCACCAAACCAGGATATCAATAGGTATTTTGTGTGCCAAGGAAAGAAAAATCAGGTCGAAATCTGACAGTCAAATTCCATATTAATGGTGAGATACATTTACAGACCTTCCCCACCAAACCAGGATATCAGATTAATGCTCCTCTTCATTTGGCGTGCAGGAGACTCCAAGAAATGGTAAAAAATCATAAGAATACGCATCCCCAGGAGCTCTGGAGTGAAAATGGCAGAAAAATTAGATACAGATGCACAAGCTACCATTGATTTCTATTTTCGAATTTGGACCGTCCACGTGGGAGATCTAATTTAGAGCGGGCCTGCGGGTTCCTCTTTTCCTTTTGCAACTTTTGGAAATATGTAAAATTTTCACATGTTGTTCCACTGCACCTCTGCCCTTGAGAAATGAACCTAACATGTGTCCTAAGGTGGGTCCCAAAGAAACCGTGGCCAAATTCTGCCATTTCCTCCATTTTGGAAAAGGGAAAATTTTCCAAATTTTGAAACTGGGGCAAAACTTTGACTATTCTTTCGGGTCTGCAGGAAAATGTTTTCCCTAGTAACAAGAGGCAGTTGCCTCTAATGGTTCTCTCCCCCACCTTTTTACTTTTTACCATAAGTAGTATCTTGAGATGGTCCCCAAAAGTTGACTTGAACGAGAGTGGGCTTACCACATGTCCAGCCCGGAAAATTTGTTTGAAGGCTTATAGCGCGTAAGGTGCCATGTGTTAGGCTCTGAGGGAATATCCTTTGGCCATTGAAAAAGTCCAAAAATGAAGTGAGTGGAGGCCTCCACGTGTCTTCATGGCGCAATTTCAAAATCGGCCCAAGAGTGAAGACCCTAAATGAGTACAGGCTTTGTCCCTGTTCCGCCAAAATGTACTTGTTGCATAAAAATTTGTCTAAGTTAGGAAAAGCAACAGAAACCTCCACATGTCCTCCCGGCACAACTCCAGCCAAAGCCAAATGAGCGTCGTTTGTGTTTTGGGTTAAAACTTTCTGCAAAGTTTAGGAGTGCCTCGCTGGCTGCTGAAAATGTGAAAACCATCGAGGGAAAATAAGAAATTTTACCTGCCACTTAAATTTTCTTTAATGAGCTGGCGGGGCCGCGGGGTGAGTTCAATTTTTTTTCCAAAGTAGCCAAAAGGAAGAATTTCAAAAACAAACCCATCTGCATGACCCCATCCAATAAGAAGAAGCCATGTAAGCACCAAAAGAACCAATTAGAATTTGAGCGGAGCCACGGGACCAAAATTGCCTTTTTGCCAAAAAGGTAAAAGTGATAAGTTAAAGCATTTTCCCACCATCCCCTGACCAACCAAAATAAGCCATGTGACCACTAAATGCTGAGGGAATAATTTTGATAGAAAAAGGACACCCACCAGACCATCAAAAACACAAAAAATCACCGTTCGTGCCCAGAACCCAATTTTCTCACTAAGGATGAATTTTTTTGAAACAAAACCAAGTGAATCATGGTTACGAGCATCTTTTGACCATGGGTTTGGATTTTCAAAGGCATACAAATGTAAATTGATCATTCTCGAGCTTCCATGGTTGGGGAAAGATAGGGAAAACGACAAAGCCCGTGGATTTTGAAGAAATTAGGAAAAAAATAGGGAAAACTCGGAGGACTCCTTCAAGGAGGGACATGATAATGGATTATGCAAACAATCTGAAGCATTTCAAATGAAGGTAGAAGTTTTCAAAACACCCACATCGAGAGACAAAAATGTTTTAGAACACGCAGATCAGAGGAAAATAATGGCAAATGGGGCGAAACAAATTTGAGCACCAACACCTTCCATTCTTTCTCCAGCACTTAAGGTCAAGCTTCATGGATACTTACAGTTCAGTCCATGCCAACTTCCATCACATTCCTGATATTAGATACATATAACTAAAATCTTTGAATATCGCAGAAAAAAGGTGGGAAACACTCCAAATCAAAATAGGTAAGGACTACCAGATTTGGGTTTTTCCCTCACCACTTCAATCAACCTCCTCCTCCTAAAAATCAAATATTCAGTGAAGAGGATATTGCGATTGGGCATGACAGAGAAGCTTCTGCATCATCCTTAAACATAAACTTAGAAAGAGGTGGTCAGTTCAAGCCTAGTAAATGAGTAAAGTAAAATGGAGAAATTCGTTTGAAGGTTGAAAGAACACATTTCTTTCAGTTATTTCGTCAAATGGTTCACATGCCTTCATCATGCTTCCACATTTTTCATACATATCTTGTACAAGGCACTTGCAACACCATAATCTAATAAAATTGCATTCTTTATTATGCTTTGGTGGGTGTCCATACCCTCGCTCAAAGATCCTATTTTAGTATGGACAAGGAGTGTGATAGAAAATGTAAACAGAAAAAGGGAAAGGGAAAGGTCTAGAAAGGAGATACACTCCTCACAACTAATCAAGCATGGGAAATTAAGCACAACCCATATAATAAATCCATTTCCATGTTATGGTTGAGTAGTATAGTTCTTTTCCACGTGAAAGTTTGGACAATTTTTTTAAAAAAAGATTACATTTGGGGCAATTCTTTCACAACCCACTGTGCTTTATCTCCTTATTTAGTGATTGACCCCCACCATAAAAAAACGATATAAAATATATATATCTTGCACACTTCATATCAATACTATCCGAAACATTTCATGTGAATGGTGAAAACTTGTACTTATCACCTTGGAAAAAAGTGGCTGAGGGATGCCTCATAATATCCAAGATCTCTATTTTCTCCTTCCCTCTTTGATCACCCAGTTCATTATTCTTTCATCAAGATATCTTTTAGTTTCACTACAATTTTAGGGGATCTATCCATCTTAAACATAATTTTTCTACGGTCTGTATTTTGATTAAATAAATTTGAAGTGATTTTCATATTTTCAAATGAATTTTGACTATTCATTACAATATAAATGTGTGTAGTTATGTAATTATATAGTACAACCCAAAAAACAACAGTAACCCACAATGTCCTACTTCACGATGTTAAATGGGGGAAGAAAACAAGAAGTCGAACAGTCCGCATTTTCTCATAGTGGCTCGAAAATAAACCCAAAATCCTACCATGTTGAGAAGAAAATTAAATATCTATTCCTAGAGTGGAAAACCCATCACGGGTAAAGAAAAAGGAAATCCTTGACATGTTATTGATTCCTCTGATTTGCAATGAAATTCTCAGGGATGTATCCAAACAACCAACCCAAGATACAGAGAGCATACACAAACATGCAAACTAAAAAACACAAAACACCAAGTAGTAAAAAGTAGGGAGAGAATCCTGCCTGAGAACATCCCATGACCGCCACTCCTAACTATACATAGTACAGGTCCTGCAGAGAATCCCTTGCCATTGCCCTCTTTTACCATCTAGCCACACAACCTTGCATGGCTGTGCACAGGTGGGAAGTCCAGAGCACAAAAAAATTCACATGAATAGCCAAATCGAACAAAAAACCCTCATAAAACTACAGATCCGGTAATTTCTGTAATAGTTACCCTCACAAAAATTGATTACCAAGTTGGCTTGACAGAAGCATTTCCCAAGTGAAGACAACTAGATTCGACCATGGCTCGACTGGTATAGTCTGAGTTTGTCAGCCACAGAAGAGAGAAGGTTGTCGCCCTTGTCTCCAGCAAACTACTCAAAAAAATGTGCCCACCCCATCAGTCAAAGGAAATTTGGCACTCCGAGTCTGTAGGGCAATGAGATGGTGCCCTGTCCCGCGTCTATTTGACACCAACCAAAAAAAAACTCCTTACAGTGAGATGTTACTACCCGCTCCCATTTCCTCATGAATTGGGGCTCATCAAAAACATTTCACACCTTCATAGTCTTATCAATTGAAGCCGAAACAATTCTTCCCTCCTCTAAAAACAGTAGGTAACTCACTGCCTAGAGAGTGACCCCTCGAGCCTGTCACACATTTCTCTATATTCCTAACATTATAAATCCTCTAAAGCGTTTACTCTCGTGGCAGTGCGCACAAAAATGCCCTCCCAAAAGTATCAGCAGAGAGAATGGATGAACAAAACATTTTATGTCAACAATACCCTGCCACAGTGTACTAAAAAGTAAAAAGGGGGGAAATTTGTTTAGACGAAATGATATTTTTGAGACGAAATTATATTTTTGTATCTATTGTTTTGTCTCAAATGATCCCCCTTTGAAGTAGTGACAACTATTGGAACTTCTTAGTGACAACTATTGGAACTTCTCAGACAATTTAATGCGCTTTGGTTTGAGCCTTCGATGGGCACGACCATTTTGGGCAAAAAGTAAAAGCAAACTTTCAGATATGGTAGAACAATTGGGGACTCCAATCTTATTCTTCACTCTACATGTTACATACACAAAGTGGTCGAGATCTCCACAATATTATGTATGGTGAATGCCCTATCGATCCTCGAGCCACATAGAGTTGGAGAACACTTAACATTGTCTCAAACCCTCATCAAGTATTAGCATACCTGTATCACATATTCACAATATTTTGTGAAGATATATTGCAGAAGGAACTTGGAGCAGTAGACTTTTGGTACAGGTAATAAAATCTACTTTTTAATAAGTTTGTTCCAGACTACATAGCTAATATTTATGTTCCCTCACCTCATAGGTATGAATGGAAACATAGAGACTCTGCACACGTCCATGATTTATTGTGGCTCGAGAACGCACCTAAAGTTGACACAATGTACTGGGAGGATTACAAAACAAACTTTTATAAGTTTGTGTCTACCTAGAACCCCCGTCCGGTTTACAAAATTAATCACCCATAGTTTAAACAAAATCAACTACAAAAGTAGTAACTATCCCTCAAAAACAAATAATATATATCGTTCGGCATTCACATTGAATTGTACACATGTGATTGCTAGTATTTTAATGTGTGATATGCTTTGAACATGTTTTCAACACACATTATTTACGAATGGGACATTAAAATTAGTCCAGTGGAGATGGGTATTTCCCGGTTAAGTATTTTGTTGAATAAATATTACTAAAATCTGATTAGCATGCGGTCCATTAAAGATATTTGTACTCTCGTGTAATTATGGATTACAATGTATTATAATCAAATAAACATATTTTCTCATTACAATAGATTATAATCAAATAAACATATTTTCTCAATCACTTTCCCTGAGTTTGAAATACAATTGGAATAAGACCATTACTTTTCAAATGAGAGCCTGAACTGTGAAGCATTATTTTATTTTCTGCAGCAGTTAGCTCCTGAAATATTGGTTTCACAGTTTGTACAATGCGGTAAGCGCTCCACGATTGGAAAGAGGCCTTCACTAGTTTCTTTTTTGTTAATATTTTTAATTGTATTCACATCTTCACGAAGGTTATATCGAGCAGAGGCATGCACGGAAAATATAACGTTGAGAAGGAGAAGCACCATCACTATTTTCACAATCATTGTTGTCGCCATATCACTTGTAAGTTGTTCAGTGTTGCAAACGATTAACTCCACTTAAACAATAAGATGGAAATGGAGATAAAAATCATTCCATATTTATAGAATGAGGCCACTGGCGTTTAACAGTTGCAAATAATTCCTTATTCAAATTCTTACAAGCGGAAGACATTCAAAGTCTGAAAATGGCGTGTTGAAGAGGCAACTTTGTTTGGATAGTAAAAAACGAGCCTATTCAACGAGGATATTATCATTTATTGTTTGAATATGTCTAACTCAACGATATTCCAGTCAAATTAACAGAAAATGGATCTTTCGTTGACTTTTCATAATTTATTTAATATTCTCTGGACGTTAAATATAGTATGGTAGCATCGTGGACAAGTCTCTAATGTCATATTTGTAAAAGAAAACCCATGTCCAAAATAGATTTAGTTTATCTAATTTTATTTACTAGAAATTGCACCAGGAAAGAAACAACAGCAGGACGGGAACGCAAAACGATTGGATGAATCCTTAGTATCTTTATAGGAGAAGAGAAAGTGAAGTAGGTACAGACTGTAGAAGAACAGAGGGACTTTTCTCTTTTATATTTTAATTGCAAACAGTTGCGCACAGTTAACAGTACCTTTGTGAGAATTTTACATTTGTTTTTGAGCACAGTTAGCCTACAATAAACTATTGTCTGAAAATGAGATTGGCATGTATTGACTATGGTTATGATAAACAATGAAATTAAAAGATTGGAAAGTTATAAATTAAATTAAGGGCGTCACGCGTGTACTAAGTTTATTGTTCTCAAGTTTATGGTGAAACACAAGGGTTCGTCTCATCCATCTTCGTAAAGATAATTCTCTACTCTTTATTTTTGGTCAGAATATATCTAAAAATATAAATAAATATTGTACTGTAGTTCAACGAATTATAGTTCTTTGATTTAAAAATTTGCATTTCATTAAAAAAACATAAACATGTCATCAAAGATTAAAGGTTTGTGATTTTTCTTGATAGAAATTCAATCACATTGAAATTATGTTCGCCCATACTTTTCAACATATTTAAACGTGTTTCGCTACATGCGATGAAAAAAATCTACTGGGCCATGCAATTTTGGCTATGGTTTGTAAGCTTCAGACACGATCGTGTAAAACACTCCAATTTCACACGTTAGTAATTGTCCCAGCCAGTCTCATGAGGGTAAAAACGAGAAATATTGGTCTCAGTTCAAAGCATGTCTAAAATAAGAGCTACTTTAAAATAAGCCAGTACATATCGAACATCATCCCCTGAGTTGTGGTGATGCGTAACCAGTTCGAATCTGTAATAGTGAATCAAGTACAAAAATCGTGGTATACTTTACACCATTTAAGAAAGATTTTAAGTTGTTCATAAATTTTGAATGTGGAATATATTTAACTTCTGAATTCATGCAATTCGCAGCGTCATGAGCTGTTTTCAATTTGTACTGAAGCATAGACAAGGCTACCAATTCCAAGTTCATTACCAGAGATAAATCTGAAACTTTACTTTTACTAACCTAAAATACTGTGAACGAGCGGACATCAATTCAAACTCTAGTTGTTCATTATCAATTTATCAGACATCATTTCAAATGGATGGGAACGAGCATGAACATGAACAGGTACAGGATTTTTAAATCCTTGGGCGGGATCACGATGGACTCCTGGTCGCTGTTCAGACCAGGTCTCCTTCCTGGGCAGAACAGGTGGTAGGAGGCCTGGGCAAGGAGAAGCATTTGCAGATCTCTCCCTCCTGGGACGGCGATGGGCCTACTCTGGTGGTTCCGGGAGAGGTGGTCAACACATCGCGTAATAGAGTGGGTTTCTCTGTTATGGGGAGATTTGCTGGAATAAGGCCTAAGATTGACTCCGTTAAAAATTGGGCTTAAAGAAAGTGGCAATGAAGTGTTTTGGTTTCTGCCCTCTCAGATGAAACCTTCCTCTTCAAATTTGATATTGAACTTACTAGAGGGCCTTGGTTCTATTGGAGGACCATTTTACACATCTCCAAAAGGAGACTTGGCATGACTCAGCAGGATCTTGTTCCTAACGCTTTACCAGTTTGGGTCAAGATGTTTGCTCTTCCCCTGGAATTTTGGGAGAAAGAATTGATCCTTGTATTTTCGCAGCCGTGGGTTGCATTCTAGCCGTTGATTCAACCACTAAATCCAGAACTCGATTTGTGTATGCAAGAATGTGTGTTAATGTGGAGTTGGGGAAGAAACTGCCGGCTTTTATTCTCCTTATCTCTCAATTTGGTGTTTAGGAAAAAAAATGGCCTATGAAGCTTCCCCTGTGTTTTGCGGGGCATGCAGGCCGGTTGGGCACAAAGAGGGAGCCTATAACTCTAAACAGGCTGGGTCCAAGAAGATCCCATAGATCTGCTCGGTGACCACTGGTTGCTGCTCGATGTAAGCATCACTTCAGGAGGATTTGGGGTTTAAGTCCTCTATCTCCCCTTCTAAGGCTTTGCAGGTTGCTAACAGAGATGCTTTGGCTCAGGAAAATTACTGTGGAAAATCGGTTAATGATTTCTTGATCGACGCGGGCCGTGGCATGCAAGCGATAGAGGTATTCGTGGATGCGGCTTCTGGGAGCGGTGAGACGTCTACAAGTGGTGCAGAGCATGGGATCAACAAGGAAATGCCATAAGTTACAAGAGACAAGGTTGGGTATACATGTCATGCAGATGGTGAATGGGGGGATGTGCATGGGAATAGTGGGGGCACGGGTTTTCTCAGTGCCAGGTTCAGACCCCAGTCTTAACAAAGATTATATTAACGTGGCCTCTAACATGCTCCTAACCCCTGGCAGTCCACAGAGTTGGAAGCTCAACACGAACAAGATTTGAATGATGAGGAGGACATGGAAGGCAGAGAGATCGATGAGGAGGAGGTGGATGAAGATAGTTCGTATACCAAGGAGGATGGTGAGCGGCGATTTGTGGATAGCCCGGTCTCCTGAAATATTGAAATAATTATAAACATTGAAGAACCAGGGGGCACTGCATCTGATTCTACTCAGAAACACGGGACAATCGTGGGAAAAGCCACGTGTTTGGCGTCTTTCCCTGAGAACTTAGGGAAAAGGGATCCGTGTG
Source organism: Taxus chinensis (assembly GCA_019776745.2). NCBI lineage: Eukaryota > Viridiplantae > Streptophyta > Pinopsida > Cupressales > Taxaceae > Taxus > Taxus chinensis. The sequence goes on from CM034146.1 coordinate 831,582,067, forward strand.
ATCCTAACAAACTTGAAGTTCTTGATTTTTAGGAAGGTTTGAGATAACCAGATTACATCTTTAAAATCTTCGGCTTCAGGAATCATGAATAACTTATTGATCACACATTGTAGGATAAGGTGTGGAATAAGTTTCAATCAAGGAAATCGAAAATATCCTTTCTATCTTGGGGTTGATTGCCCTCTTTTTTACGGATGTCCTTTCATGTCTCTCTTATTCTCTCTTTATAGGGTATTCGTTCTTTTTTTTATATTTTTTGCGTTGCGGGGAAGCTTTGCTTTGGTTTTTTTCTCTTGGGCTTCGAATGATTTTTATAGGTTTTGACCCTTTTTTATTTCTCCTGGATAGGATCCCAGTCGAAAACCCTTTTATGCTTAATAAAGAAACCTAAATTAATATGCATTAGCATATATGTGACCTACAATACCTTAAACATGAGTACTAACCTCATAGGACCCATTGGCATAATAAGAACACCCTTTTCCTTCATAGCCTCACAAAGCTCATCTACGCCAAACACGGAACCAACAAAAAAATCAACAAAGACCTATTTGGAGAAACAAATATTTAGTATTAGTGTAAATTGTATGCATCCACAAGAATGCCCATAAATTATTCCAAACAGTGAGAACAAAAAATTACATATCAAATAGGAGAAAAGTGAAAATGAAAATATGTTGAAACAACTACCTACCTTGAAGAAATCAAATACAATAAACATAAATAAGGGTACTTACAATATTTGTCTCAACTGCATCCAAATCTACATGGAACTTATTAATGAAATTTAAACCTTCTGCAAAAGAGAAGAGTGAGTAGGTTCGATAAAACATTCTCTTGAATAGAATTATAGAACATTTAAAAATAAATTGACGAGAGTAATACGTACTGTGAAATCTCACTTTGAGAAAAAAAATGTACAAGTGCGGACATCTTCAAAGTGTAGAGAATGGCTAATCTAACCCTACTCTAATACTTTCCAAGGGGAAAAGGATAAAAGGATTGAATGAAAATAAAATCTACTGTAAGGGAAGGTGATTTACCAAGAATGAATGTTGAACAGCTTGCACTGCATAGGAAGGAAAACAATTAAATTTGAGGAGGGTGGCCTTGTTATCTCAATTTTTCCCCCGGAAAAATTCATCAACATGACCCTGTGCAGGAATAAATTCAAGGGACGGTTCCGTTATACGAGGCCACGTTTCAAATCCGACAGTCAAGTTACAGGCGGGCTCTAAAATGGAGGAACAGGGTTGGGGAAGGGTCAAACAGTGTCTAAGAAAACAAGAGGCTCAAAGGAGAAAAATGGAGAAAGACTCGAAGTCTTCGGGCTCTATGAATGATTGAGAGCGAGCTCAAAATTTGTTAAGAATGGAGGAATTAGCAGAAGCCTCCACGTGCCTCATCGGCGCACCTCCAAAGATTAAACTCAAAAATCAGACTGAAATGAGCGTGTAGCTTCCACGTGTCCTAGGGCCGAAAAGGGACAGATCCAGCCATTGAAAACTCCAAACGAGCGGAAGGGGCCACGTGTTAGCTCGACACAATTTCAAGAACGTCCAAGAGGAAGAGTGTAAGTTCTGAGAAAATGTGAAAAAAAGGTTCAAGAAGGCAAATAGGTCGATCCAGGAAAAATCATGAAAATTGGCTAAGTCCTGCTCAAGGTCACCTTCGGGACGTGTGGGACAGAAAGGCGCGAACCGGCCGGTTCGGCCGAAATCAGCACAAACAGTCCGAAACGCTAGCAGGGACAAATGGGACAAAAGTACGCGGCGGGCGCGAAAAGCCGATCCGGCCAAAAGAGGAAGAAAAATTGGCTAAGTGTTGCTCGGGACGTTTGGGACAAAAAGACCCGAACCGGCCGAAACCGGCCGAAATAAGCACAGGCAGTCAAAAAAGGATTGGGACATTTAGACCCGAACCGGCCGAACCGGCCGAAATAAGCATAGGCAGTCAAAAAAGGATTGGCGACATCTGGGCCGAAAAGGCGCGAGACCGGTCGAAATAAGCACAGTGCAGTCAAAAAGGGCTTGGGACATCTGGGCTGAAAAGGTGCGAACCGGCCGAACCGAGCGAAATCAATCAAGGCAGTCCAAAAACAAAGCGGGCCTAAGTGGACACAAAAATGCGCGAACCGGACGAATCGGCCGAAATCATTCAAGACAACACTAATCAAATGGGACATCCGGGACAAATGGAGCCGAAGGAGCCGAGGACCAATCAGATCATGACACGATGTCACAGGAGGAAAAGCCAACGTTTGGTTCGGAAACTTCAAACGGCCATGCCTTTTGACTCCGAGCTCCGATTTTCACAAAACTGGACTTTCTGGAACGAGCACGACGTCCTCTACGCCACAAAAATTGGATTTCTTATTTTTAATGAGGGTAGATATATTTAAATAAAAGAAACATATTCGGCTCCAGTCCATCAATGCTCATTCCCGTCAAATGACAGAAACCGCCTGCCAGGCCCAAAACAGCTTCCCGCACTCAGAAGGCCATAACTTTTGCATTTCTCAACGAAATCGCACAAAATTGGTACCATTGGAATCGTGGTTCGATCTCGATGCACAGAAATCAAGAAATTCCAGATTTGATCAGAAATTGATTGAGATTTTTAAGAAAACGTGACCGGGTTCAGAACAGTGTTTTATTTGGTAGCTGGGAGTGCAATTAAGAGGCATGGTCATCATTCCTTCTCTGCTGCAGCACATGGGATAGTATGGGGAGTCTTTTGCAAGTAATGTATACCTGCATTCCACTCAATTTAATGCCTCTTGCAGGTGGTTGAAGGACAGATTTCAGGATTTCCATTTTTCCCTTCTCTTTTCCTTCTCATTTTTCTATAAATTGGAGTGTTGGGCTCATTGTAAAGGAGAGAGTTTTTTGGGTAACAAAGCTCTGTCAAAATTACTTTGTGAAGTCAGTGTGTTGCAGGCCCTTGTAGTGGACTCCTTGACATGGTGATCTTATCTTGTAATAGATTGAACTGTGCATATCATGAAGCAATAAAATATCAGTTTGTGGATACATCTTCCCCTGCTGTGTTTCCTTGCATTCTTCTTGCCCCTTTAATCTTTTCTACAAGTATATTGTGTCTATTTATTATGTTCTTGCAGGAATTCATTATCATTGTGTGTGCTTGGAATATTGCTGTGAATGCATTTTACTGGATTATGGTGAGTTGTCATCACCTCTTCTAGTGTGCACTTTGCCTCTGTATTTCACACATTTGGAGATTACTCTCACACCCTCTTTTTCTGGTGGTTCACCGCTTTAGTGTAGGCTTTCTTTTTATGCATTCTCTCTCTCTGGTCCCTTGGAATTTTAGGTTAGAATAGCTAATTTCTCTTGCATTAGAGTAAATTGTGGCAGGTAGTTTAGGAGCAAGAACCAGCTTTCTCTGGAGGTCTATCTCAAGTAGCAAGTCCCACAACTTGGAGATAGTACCCATGTTATCCAATCACACTGGATGCTTAGAGATGATCAAACTAGAAATCTGATCAACATCCAGGGGTGCTGTGATTCGGTGATAACAGGAGCCACGTGTTATCTTGACGCAATTTCAAGAATGAGAGCCAAGGAGGAGACCCCAAACTAGCTCCATCCCTCCACGTGGTTAGGGTTCAACTAAAGTAAAATGGAAATTGGCCCAAATTGGTTAAGTGTAAGAGTGCAGGTGGAAGGTGCCATGTGTCTTAACGGCACACAATCAAAAGCGCAGCCCAAAGTAGAGACTCAAATGAGTGCCAAGCTTCCACTTGTCCCTGGTCAGATCTATGGTCCCACTAAACAAAAGGAATTATTCAAAAAACATAAAATAACAGAGCAAAGCTGATGAAGGAGCCATGTGCCAGTCCGTCACAAATTCAAAAGTAAACTCCAAAAGTGGTCCCCAAACATGTGCCAGCTCGCCTTGTGGCCATGTTGAAAAGTCAAGGCGGGAAGGCGGGTCGTTGGAGGCAATTCAAACTTTTTGGCTTGAAAGGTGTAAAGTATAAACAAGAACTGCACCTCTGCTAATGCCCAAGGAGCCATGTGTCAAGCCTAAATTGCATGTGGGCTGGTGGGCCCTGGAGTGATTTTTTTTCCCTAGTGAAAAATGCGGACTGGCAGGCCTGAAGATTATTTTTTAACAAAAATGAATTGTGGGGTTGCGGGGCTTTTTTGCATTCTTTTTTGTGCCAAAAGGCTCAAAGTGAGTTTCGGGTCCACGGACCCATTCTGCTAACTGATTTTTGCCATTTTTGTACAAACCCCACTCAAACATGTCAAATGGAGATATCTTTCAATCCAGTTCCCAAATCCAACAAATTTAGTACCATTGGAAAGGTCTCGACCTTGTCTACGCCATGGGAGCCTAAAACTTTAAATTTGATGAGGTTAAGTTGGTGAAAATGGGAAAGTTTCTTTTATACCATTAGTGTAGAATCTGATTGCTTCAACTACAAGATCTGATTTGATTCGATCTGTCATTCTTCCTTCTTCAACACACCCAATAAAAATAGTGTGGTGAACTCGATAGATTGTGGGTAGATTTGTCAACGGCATTGATGGTCGGTAGAGAGCTTCAAATCAAGTTTCTCGCCTCTTTTCTTCTTCCCTCTTCCTTGCATCTATAAAAGAAGGAGTTATGCTCATTGTAAAGGGTTGGACAATTTTGTTTTGCACCCTCCCTTCTTCCCTTTTCTGTAAGAGAATATTTGGAGCTTTCAAACTTCCCATTAGAGTTGGTATACAAAGAGTATTGCCTCTTTTCCATTATAATGTACTGTATCAACTCTAGAGCAATAATATATGTCTGTGGATGATTCTCAACCCTTTCGTGTGTTCATTGTTTTCTTTTGATCTCTCATTACCATTTGGTTACTTGTGCATGGTGTTGTATTGCATTTCCATGGTCTGTGTTAGATTGCAAAATGGTTGTCTAACATTCTTTTGGTGCATCACCTCATTAGCTTAGGTTAATTTTCTCACATCTTCACAAACGTGTCTCCTTGGTAAGATAAATCAGATTCAAATAGATCCTTTGCAATTTATTTGTATGCACCTGCATAGAGGAATATGAACTGGCCTTCATCTAGAGAGCTCTCTCAAATTTCAAAGTCCCACACTTTGAGAGATACTGCCATGTTGTGCAATCACACTAAGAGTCTCAAATCATCTAGTTACATGCACTCAGGGGTGTTATGATTCTACACTAATAGTTTTGGCACGTCGTGTGGGAATTAGATGTCTCCATTTTTATTGCAACAAGATTGATGAACACTTGTTGCAAGTTTTCAACTTTTGAGAAGCTCTGAAGCTACACATCTGGTGACTCTAAAAGAGACAGAATCTACTAGTTTCAACAGTCCAATCTTGTCAAGTTCATGAGAAGAATATAAACTACGTCAAGAACTACAGAGGAGGGACTATTTTTCTATCTGCACTTGTCCCCATATAAAGGGAGAAGAGGGAGAAGAGCCCAAAGTTCTCCATCTCCACCAAATAGAACCTTGTCAACACCTCCTCTTGGTAGGTCCCCGTTCATTCAATTAACAAGGGTTCTCATGCCAATCATAATGGCACAACCACCCAATATTTTATGTCAACTTCACTAGCAGCATCCCACTCACTCTCAATGCACAAAGTCTAGTCCCATTTGCAGCATTCAAGAGCGTCCCATATTTCACTAGAGAGAACCAGACTTCTCCTAGTGACCACATTCAAATCATTGAAAATGTCTGCACAATTCATGAGATCACTGAGATGGACATTGTAATCAAATTATTAGCCTCTTCACTCAAAGGTAAAGCTTCATAATGGTTCAAGAGTCTAACAACAGGCTCTATTCAAACTTGGGACCATCTGTGCAAAGCTATTCAAAATCAATTTAGAGAGAAGGGAGATAATCTATCCTTGTTGGAATAACTGACAACAATCAAAGAGGGCCCCTAACGAGTAGTTGATAGATTTCATCCTCATATTTCAAAGGACATGGGATAGGATTCCATTAGTCGTGAGGAACACAGATGAAGGTGCTTTCTTATACTTGCTCTAAATTCTGATATTACTTTAATGATTCAATCAATGGGAGGCAACAACCTTACCTATAGCCCATAACATTTCCATAAGAGCTGAAAATTGTTTAGTGCAGGCTTGTAAACTTGCTCCTAGGCCACCCACGCCTCTATACCCATAATTAGGAGATCCAAGCACTAGTTATACACCCACATTGGCTCCTATACCTACTCTTAGGATTCAAAGTTCAGCTGAAGACTCCACCTCATCTTCTAACACCTCAAAAGAGCTTCAAAAAGTTATGAAAGAACTACAGAACCTAGGGAATGAACTAGTTTCTATCAAAAGTCAACAGGATCAGAGTTCTATGCCATATTAGCCTCAATCTCAGTATCAGTTTAGACCCCGATATCAGAAAAATAGACCACGAGCTCAAGATGCAAATCAAAACCAAAACCAAAGACAACCTCAAGCTGTTAGGTCCTTCTAGTCATATGATCAAAAACACAACTTCAACATCAAGGGCCTCGGTTCCAACAAAAAATAATATGGCACAAGAATATGATTGGTGTTTCCCATGCAATGAGCCACATAACCAATCAATGTGTTTCAATGGTGCACTAAACCAGGCCTAGATGTTACAAACCATTGGTGTGTCATACAGGTCTAGCCAAGAGGAAAATCAGTAGCAAGAAGTGTCTCTAAGTGAAAGTATGCTTGTCAATTGGCAAGATGAAGATTTATGTGGCATGAATCAAGCCCCTTCTCAAAGTGTGGCTACCAATACATGGTCTAAGAAAAGGAATATTGGAGAGGAACAGCCATCAAACTTAGGTAATCCCCAACCTTGTATTATTCCACAAGGTATTGGCACTCAAGTGAAACTCCCAATATGTAGAGTCATTCCAAGCCACCTTCCAAACCCAATTAGACACCGGTTGTATCCATGCATGTGCAAGAGAAAAATGTACCTGGAAAGGGACATCAAAAATATAGCTCATCCCCATTTAACATCTTTGAACAAATGAAGGAAAAAAATGTGAATATTTCAATGTGGGAATCAATGGTTATCCCAAGACAAAGAGACCTATTACATGCTGCTATGGCCAATTGGTCAACCTCAAATCAGCCCCCTAACCAGAAAGAGAAAGCTCTTACTAATGCAGCTCAACCTAAATGAAACCATGGAGGACAACAAGGTAAGAATATGAAGCCGCCTCCGTTCTACGTTTCATTGATCATTGGAGAGAAGCTAGTGCATAATTACATGATTGATTCAGAGGAAAGTAGCTCTATAATGCCAAAACAAATAGCCCGATCAGCTGGGTCTTCAATACGAAGTCATCTCCAGGGGTGTAGTGTAATTGGATGGGACAATGGTAACAATAGTTGTAGTCATCAAGGATTTGAACCTCACACTACATGCCTACCCCAATGTGACCGTATTACATAATGTATCAGTCATAGACTTACCACCACATTTCGCATTGTGTTTGTTGAGGGACTTCACTGCCAAAATTAGAGCCTATTTGTTTGTTTATTGGTCACACATGCTTTTTAAAACAAGGTATTGAGCTAAGGCCACAATCAAATCTGAGCCAATTGTAGATTACCATATTTAACCTTATGTACCCAAACCAATCAACGCCAATTGTTCAACCTTTGATCAGGAGGACCTCTAAGGCAATCGTGAGGCAGATACCAAGGTTGGGTGTAATCCAAACTTGACCCTCAACGAATGGGCGATCAAGAGGCATGCTTTTGACCCCTATAAGGAGATGGAGGAATTTGAGCTAGTAGTCTACTATCTGCATGAGGAGAATCATCTCATCCCTGACATCATCAAGCCAGACCACAAAGATGATAATGAGGTATGGTAGTTAGTCTTTGATGGCTCAAGAAGTATACAAGGAGCCGGAGGAGGAGTTATGCTTGTTTCACCTCAAGGAATGAAATACTATTCAACTTTCTGTTTCCAATTTGCTTTCTCAAACAACACAACAGAGTATGAAGGCTTGATCCATGGACTGCATTGGGCAAGGAAAAGAGGAATCAAGAACTTGCAAGTGTTTGGCGATAGTCAGCAAGTTGTGAACCAAGTCCAAGGAAAAAATTCTTCCAAGAACGAGTTGTTAAAGAACTACAAGAACTAGGTATGGGACCTCATCTAATATTTCGAGGCATTCGACATCAATTCCATCCCAAGGAAGAAGAATGAAGTAGTAGATAGACTGGCAGTGATTGGGACAACATTTGATGTTGTAGAGAGTATCAAGAGTGATAAATCTCAGCACCATATCAAAGTGGTTGTAAGACCAACTATCCCTGATAACAACACAAGTTGGAAAGTCTTCGAGAATGATCAACAAATTGTCAACTTTCTACAAGAAGAATCTAAGTTCTCTACCAAAAACAAAGATAAGTTGGAACAACGGTATGGCGACCAAGTGGTGCAGCTAAGAACTAACAAACTACCAAAGGGTCTTGTAACTTTGGATTCAATCTTCAACCCAAATGATCAATTCCGATAGGAGAAAGAAAATATTCTTGTAAAGGGTGATAATTTTGATCCCCATTTTCATAGAAGAAGGTAAAACGTTGCAGATTGGCAAGGTAATCACCCAACAAGAAAAATATGAGTTTATTCAACTTTGTTGAGAATTCCTAGATGTCTTTGTTTGGACTTACAAATATTTAAGAGGTTTGAACCCAAAGATGGACCAACACACTATCAAGCTGGACCTAGGATCTAAGCCTTTCAGATAGAAGAAAAGGCTAGTAAATCCTAACATTAAGCCTCTCATGAGAAAATAATTGAACAAGCTAATTGAGGCCAGTATCATCTTCCCTATCAAGCATTCTAGCTGGGTTGCAAACTTTGTTCCCGTGAGGAAAATAAATGGATAAATCAAGGTGTGGAATTTTTTTATCTGAATAGAGCATCACTTAAGGATCACTATCCACTTCCATCAATGGAATAGATCTTACATGTTGTAGCTGGCTCCGAGAGTTTTTCTCTGCTAGAAGGATACTCAGGCTACAATAAGATAATGGTGAAATAAGAAGATCAATTCAAGATAATATTCACCACCAAATGGGCTACATATGCTTATAAGAATATGCCATTTGGACTATAAAATGTCAGAGAAACATTTCAGTGAGATATGGACATGGAATTCAAAGGCTTAATCAACAATATTGTCCTGGTGTATCTAGATGATATCACCATCTTCTCAAAGAACACTGTAGAAACATCTCTTCCACCTCAGAGAGGCATTCCAGAGGTGTAGAAGATGTAGAGTGTCATTAAACCCAAATATATGTGTGTTCTTGGCACATGACATAAAATTGTTGGGCCACATTGTCTCAAGAGAAGGGTTAACAATTGATCCTGAAAGGGTTGAATCCATCCAAACTCTTCCATTGCCACAACACAAAAAGCCTCTCCAAAGCTTCTTAGGGAGGATAAAATTTGTTCATAGGTTCATACCTAATTTTCCCACTCTTGTGAATCCCTTAACAATGATGTTAAAGAAGATTCTTGCATTCAAATGGAAAACATAGGGAAAAGAGAGTTTTGAGGCCATCAGTCTTGCAATATCATAGGCTCCAACTCTTATTAACCCAGAATTCTCAAAAGACTTCATGCTATATGATTTTGGAGGATCAGACAGAGTCTTAGCTATCTTGGTTCAGCACAACAAATAAGGTTCAAGAACAGACCATACCCTTCTTCATCCAAATCTTGAAGGATTATGAGGTAAAGTACTCTTTCATTGAGAAGAATGTCCTTGCTATCATTAGGAGTTTTAAGAATTTCAGACACTTAGTATCGAACAATAAGATTCAACTACTAGTATCCAATGTTGGTGTTAAGGATTTTCATCTAAACAAGGACTTGAATGAGAAGAGAGTAGGTTGGATAACTCAGGTAATGGAATATGACATTGAGATCAAGGTGACCAAACTGGTTTGTGGCAAGGGTTTGTGTGAACAACTCACTTCCGAGCAACAGGATGAGTCAGTGGATGAAAAATAGGTTGTCTTGTTACTAAAAATGATCAAGAGTAGCCAGCTTATGTTACACATGTTCCATGTTGGACTCAAGCCTTAGTGCATTATCTCCAAACCGGTTTGTGGCCCTCTAGAATAGAACAAAGAAAAAAGGAATACTTTAGACTAAAATCCATCCCATATGTGCTTGTAGGTGGTGTCTTGTTTAAGAAAGATATCAATAGTGTTCTATTGAGGTACATTGGGACAAGCCAAATTGAGTAAGTGTTGCATAAGTTCCATGATGGAGAAGCAGGAGGTCACGTTTCCTCTCGAGTAACAACTCTCAAGATTATGAAAGTTGGTTATTATTAGCCTACGGTGTTCAGGGACTACTACTCATGGATTAAGAAGTGCAAGAAGTGTGCATTCTTCATAGGAAAGGAGAAGTTAGCAGCCTTGCCCCTTCGACCAATTTTATGGATCAGCCATTCATGTGATGGGGACTAGACTTTATTGGGGTGATTAACCCAAATTCAAGTGAAGGCCACAAGTGGATACTTATTGCAACAAATTATTTCACCAAGTGGACTAAAGTAGTGGCACTTAAGGAAGAAAATGAATAAAATATCTTGGATTTTTATGAAGGAATAGCCACCAGGTTTCGAGTCCCTGCCACTATTAAACTAGATAATGCATTGGCATTCCTTGGTACAAGGATCACTGAATTGGAGGTCAGGAATGGTGTATACCTTAGCACTTCAACAAAATATTACCCTCAAGGTAATGGCCAAATAGAGGTCCACAAACAAGGAACCTATTAAGGATTATCAGAAGGACTCTTGATGAAAATCAAAGAACTTGGCATACAAAGATCAAATCATCTCTATGGAGTGATAGGATCATATCCAATAGATCCACATGTAACTCCCCATAAAAGATTGTATATGGAAAAGAGGCAGTATTTTCCATATCATTGGGATTTCCTGCTCTGGAGCTCATGAAACAATTGGAGCTAGTTGAGTTTGAACCTATTAAAATATGTATGCAGAGCTGATGGAAGTACGAGAGGCAAGAGAGCATGTATTGCAGAGCATGGAAAAGGATCAATCATTGATCAAGAAAATATTTGATAAGAAAGCAAGAACTAGGACCTTTCACGAAGGGGACTTAGTTCTAAAGTGGGATGCAGATCGGGAAAATCCAGGAAAGCATTCCAATTTTGATGCCATTTGGAGTGGACCCTATATGATCACAGGGTGTAAAAGAAACAATTCCTTCCAACTAGCTAAATTGGATGGCGAAGAATTACAGATCCTAGTGAATGACATCTATCTCAAACACTGCTACTGAAAAGGGAGGTTCTATCCTTGTCAATATTAGTATAGGATTTTAATTTCTCTAAGTACGAATGCACATTATTTCGTTGTAGTGTAGGTTTTGTCTCCCTAAGTGTTGTGGTACAGGTTTTTTGTTTCTCCAGGTTTGTGTCGTTATACAGTTCGATGTGCTTCTAAGTGAATGCATGAGGCCTTTCAGCATTTATAGAAGGGAGACCCATAGCTATCGAACAGTTGCTCATTTTAAAATAGAACACATACAAAGCAACTAAAATTGGGTCTCGAAGGGTCCATTTCCAAAAGAATAGAACCAATATTAGGCCATCACCCACGACTCCATGCCTAATGGATACAACAAGGAAAATGATGTCTTCATCTAGCAGGAAAATGTCCCCACAAGTCACCAAATTTTTATCTCAAATTTTCCCCTAGAAAATTGATCGAACACGAACTTGTGCAGGAAGAAATTCAAGGGATAGTTTCGTCGTACGAACCAATGTTTCAAATCTGACAATCAAGTTATATGTGGGATCTAAAATGGAGGAACAAGGTCAGGAAGGGCCAAATAGTGTCTTAGAAAACCAGAGGCTTAAAGGAGAAAAATGGAGAAAGACTCAAAGTTTTTGGGCTCGATGAATGATTCAGAGTGAGCTCAAAATTGGCTAAGTATGGAGGAATCAGCGGAAGCCTCCACATGCCTCATCGGCGCACCAACAAAGATTAAACTCAAAAATCAGACTCAAATGACCGCGGAGCTTCCACATGTCCTAGGCCCGAAAAAGGGACAGAGTCGGCCATTGAAAAGTCCAAACAACCGGAAGGAGCCACGTGTTAGCTAAACACAATTTCAAGAACGAGAGCCAAGATGAAGACCCAAACTAGTGCCATCCCTCAATGTGGTCAGGGTTCAACATAAGTCAAATGGAAAGTGGGCTCAAATTGTTTAAGTATAAGAGTGCAGGTGAAAGGTGCCACATGTCTTAACGACACACAATCAAAGGCATGGACCAAATGAGCACCAAGCTTCCACATGTCCCTGGTCAGATATATGGCCCTGCCAAACAAACGGACTTAGTCAGAAAACATAAAAGAACATAGGAAAGCCGGGGAAGGAGCCACGTGTCAGCCCAACGCAACTTCAAAAGAAAAATACAAAAGCGGTCCCCAAACACGTGTCAGCTTGGAACATGGCCATGTTGAAAAGTCAAGGCAGGAAGGCAGGTCGTCGGAGGCAATTCAAAATTTTTGGTTCGAAAGGTGTAAAGTATAAAAATGAATCGCACCTCCGCTGATGCCCAAGGAGCCACGTGTGAAGCCTAAATTGCATGTAGGCTGGTGGGCCTTGGAGTGATTTTTTGCCACAAGTGAATAATGTAGACCGACGGGCCTGAAGATTGTTTTTGACAAAAATGAATTGCACGGCTACGGGGCATTATTTGCATTTTTTATTTTTTTCTGCTAAAAGGCACAAAGTGAGTTTTAGGCCTGCGGATGCATTCTGCTAACTTGTTTTTGCCATTTTTGTACAAACTCGACTCAAACATTCAAATGGACATATCTTTCAATCCAGTGCCCAAAATCCAACAAATTTGGCACCATTGGAAAGGTCTCAACCTCGTCTACGTAATGGGAGCCTAAAACTTTTATTTTGATGAGGTTAAGTGTGTGAAAAATGGGAAAACATATTTCAATCCATTAATACAGAATCCGATTACTTCAACTACCAAATCTGATTTTATTCGATCCATTGTTCTTCCTTCTTCAGCACACCAAACAGACATAGAACGGAAAACTCGACAGATTGTGGGCAGATTTGCAACGACATTTCTGGCCTGTAGCTAAGATTCAAATGAATTTTCCCACCTCTTTTCTTCTTCCCCCTTCACTGCATCTATAAAAGAAGGAGCTGGGCTCATTGTAAATGGTTGGACATTTTTTTTTGCACCCTCCATTCTTCCCTTGTCTGAAAGAGAATTTTTGGAGCTATCGAACCTCCTATTTGAGTTGTAATACAAAGTTTTTCCTCTTGGCTACTGTAATGTACTGTATCAACTTTGGAGCACTAATATATATCTGTGGATGATTCTCAACCCTCTTATGTGTTATTGTAGTCTTCTGATCTCTCATTATAGTTTGGTTATATGTGCATGGTAGTTGTATTGCATTTTTATGGTCTATGTTAAATTTCAAAACGGGAATCTAACATTCCTTTGGTGCATCACCTCATTAGCTTAGGTTTATTTTTTTATATCTTCTCAACCCTGTCTCCTTGGTAACATAGATTAGGTTTTAGAGTAGATCCTCTGCAATTTATTTGTATGCACCTAAACAAAGGAATAGGAACCGACCTTCATCCGGAGAGCTCTCTTGATTTCAAAAGTCCCACACTTTGAGAGATGCTCGATGTTCTGCAATTACACTAAGAGTCTCAACTCATCTAGTTGCAGGAACTCAGGGGTGCTGTGATTCTACACTCATAGGTCTAATACCACATATCAAAAAATGTGTTGCAAAACCTATTTACCAATCAACACAACACTACCAAAACCATATAAAGAAAAAATAACAATGCACAATAACCTTGCATGCAATGAAAAGACCATAAAGACACAATAAAACACAAAAGAGGGTTACAAATATGAACACATATGTTTTTATTACTTCAATAAGTTGATACAATTCATTACATTTGGGGGCCAAAGGAAAAAAATTGCAATACAATGTTCAAATTGGGATGTGTTAAACTCCATAGATCTCACTTAGACAAGAAATAAAGGAGGGACAATTGCATAGTGTCCAACCTTTTTTATTTAACCCCTCCTTATAATTTATGGAATAAAATTAACATGAGAGAGAGAATAGATAGTCCCTAAATTTTTCCAAAACTGACCAAAATAATCATTATTTTCGTGTAATGGTTATGGGAAGATCTGTAAACTCCATGATTGTAGTTTGACTTCTACAAGAAGAAATGATTCTATGTTTCATTCACTTCATCACTTCACTTGGGTATGAATTCAACTCTTGAAACTTCATCATCATTCCTTACCTACCCAACCCATCATTCTATAATTTTTTATCATCTCATGCCATAGAGCTCCGGAATACCTTTCCAACAACTATAAATTTTTTAAAAATGGATGAGGGTAAGGGAAGTTATCATCATTCTTCTCCAGGTTGATTTCTGATCTCATTCTTCACTTATCCCCTGATCTCCGAAATTTGACCTCTCCATTTGGTTCCCCTCTGAATTTCCTTTCCAATTTCCTTTCCAACAAGTAAAATTTGGCCAAATTTGGCTAAGGTATGCTCAAGATATTTGAATTTTAGTTCAAGCCACTATTTTTGGGTTGGAACAATACCTACCAATCCCATTAAATGCAACTTGCCCTTGTTAACGCCACCGAGTTGTTCTTGGCTTCGCTCCCAACATGTTCAACCTACCCAGTGCTTATTAAAAAATGACTCGGAGACCAATGTAACTCAGTGGGTATCTACTTTGGGCTTTTAGAGTTTATTGCTTTAGAGTTTAACTCGTCGCGCTTCAAATATTGATCTCCGACACTCCTGAAACCGCCTTCCTCCGAAATCCAAACCCCGACTAATTTGCCATACTACTTGTCTTCGAACTTTCAGAGCTTCCTATATTTGAAATCTCCCACGCTCCATTTCAGACTTTCGGCTTGCCAACCAGGTAGTTGATTTCCTCAAAATCCTAAAAACCTCGAGCCTATGACGCGTTGACCAACATTAGCACCAAAATTCACTCTACGCATTGCAATCTCCACTTCGGATTACGGGTTTCACCCACTTCAGAGAGTTTTGACTCGCCGCCTTGGATTTTTTTCTCCCTCCGAGCTCCGAAGTTGGTGCCCCCGATCTCCAGATGCCACTTCATACCACTAACTCTCCAAATGACTTGACCTCTGAAGCTCCTACTTACGACTTCAGAGAATTTGACAATTAGACTTTTCTTTCGCCCAAGCGAGCAACTTGCTTATTTTCCCTGAAATCGCAACCTCCGAAGCTTGGAAAACCCCACACCGCTTGAGAATTGTTCACATTTTTGGAGCTTGCCTACTTCGCTCACCGACATTGACCCCCCGTCGATCTTCTCGGCTCGGCATGGCTAGTTCCCTCCAAGCCGAGCCTTGCAACTTTTCTCGAGCTCATTGTTGCTCTGCTTGAGGCTTGGCGTATCTCGGATCTTCTTGTGGCCCAATATTCACTTTACAATGTCAAGTTGACTTGCCCCTTTTCTGGGTGCTGAACCGAGATAATCGTCTCACTAAAAATCGCTAACGCCCCATCGTCATATCTCTTCATCTCACCTGCGAGATTGGCTCACCGAGCCATTACCTGAATTTCCCCTCCATAATACTAAACCAATTTCAACTGATGATCTCGCTATCCAACCAAGTTATGACCAAGCTCCCTATCCCCTCGACCCGTCATACATTCTTTTGAGCTTGCCGAGCAGCTTTCGAGCTGCTCCGAGAGCTAGTTTTAGCTCGATCACCTTTTAGGCCCCACCCATGGAAGTTTTTGCATTTTTTCACATTTTTATTGATTTTCTTGGATATATAAGATCAAGGGGCCCATGTGATTGTATCAGAATACAACAATAATTTTTTCTCCAATGTATCCAATTTTTGGGGAATTTTGCACGTTGGTGGGCTCCCGAGGTTGATTTTTTCATTAATTGAGTTCATGGGTCTCCTCAAAACCCAGAAGAGGAAAAGATTAATTTGGATGATTCTCAACTTTCCTTAATTATTCGTGAAAACCTCAAGGACATGAATTGCACCTGTAACTCTCCATTTCACTTTAGGGCCTTGTTATTCCCTGTTGTCCATTTTGTCTAAGGGAAAAATGGACAGCTGTTACATGATTCCAAATTTTACAGATACAATGAGGACATAGTTGATAACATTCTTATATAATTTTGTAACATTATAACATAGAGTTATTATTTATGGTGTAAATATGTTCTCAATCCTAATCCAAATTTATATTACCTCTTTTTAAAGCATATTTTATTGAAAATTTTCACATTTAATAATTTAGGACTAATATATTAACCACATGTATGTACTAATTTATGTATATAAACTGAATATAAAATATAACAATATACTAATTATATTAACCCTATTTTTATTATTACATAGTAAAAAATCTTGTCAATTACTTATTTTTAGATCAAGACATTTTCTAGGAAACTTGAGAAACTATTGATCTTATTTGTGCACATTCTAATAACTCTATCATATATTAGCCATTTATATTCTCTCTTATCCTAAAGCATTAATTATAGTTTATCTATTTATCATTGTAAAAATGTTTGAAAAACAAGGAGTAAGAAGATTTAGGACATCCAATGCTATATTTTTTAGCTATGAATTATAATTATTGCAAATAATATTGAATTAGAAACTAAACTCTAATTTGTTATTAGAGAACCAAAACATTTAAAAGTGCACTAAAAGAACAAGGCATACAGGCTATAAAATATAGATTTCATATGTGTCTAATAGTAAAACCCTAACCCTTTCCCTTTCCTATATACACACATACCTAGTTCCTAATATGACATGAATGTGTGAAGATATCTTCTTGTGTTATGATTTTTTCTCTAGCGAACAAAATCCTTATACTTATATTTTTTCTTTTCTCAACAATTATTTATCTTGTTACCTTACATGACTATATAGTGTTTCTCATTCGCCATATACACAATAATAGTTTTTAGAAATATTTCCAATCTTTTAATATACACTAAATTACATTTTTTTCCCAAAGTTGTTTTAGTCATCCTAATAGGTATTTCCAAACTATTAGTCTATTATTTACCATATCTCATGTTCATCTTAATTTATTTACCTTATATTTTATTTATCCTCACCCACTTATATGTGGATATTTATTTTTTGTGGTTTATATATTAGGAGGATATTATCTAGTTTTTGGGTACAATTCTTTCCTTAATCTATGGTCTTGACTAGTTCTTTACTTGATCTATGCTCTTGACTAGTTCTTTGTTGTCTAGTTTTTTCCTTAATTTATGGTTTGATTTATCACCTTCACTAGTTCTTAAATTGATCTTCCTTTCCTATATAAGTAAGGCCACTTCTCATCGTATATCATAGAGTTCCATAATAATATCATATTGTTATTCAATTTTTTGAAAAGGTTTTTGTAAAATTATTCTAGAAACTTACTTTCAGCTTATTAAGTGAAATGTTTAACTCTAACATCTAAATTGTTTGTGGATTAGAATTATTTTTTTATCATTCCATTTATGGTATCAGAGAGTTACATGATGTACAAATAAATATGTATAATTTTTAATTTGATAACATAATTTCTTTATATATATATATATATATATATATATATATATGCAAAGCATAACTTATGGAGACCATAACTTTTTATCCGACGGTTGGATCATAATTAAACTTTATAGGGTGTTATAAATACATTAGTACTATGTTACCGTTAACTTTGCTTGAAAATTTATGTCCATTTTGGCACATTTTGGCACATAGTGGCCTAAAATTGGCTCCGAACATTTATTTCACTTTTGTCTAGGTCTTACAAATTTAATAAATTTGTTGTGATTTTTTGAATAAGTCTGAATTTCACGTGAGCCTTAATTTATGAAGGAATATTTGGTGTGTAAATTTTGGGGGCCATCCAAGTTGTTTTTCTAAATAGGTATTTTTTGGCATTTTAGGATTTTTTGGCATTTTACGGTTTTAAGAGTAGATGTGAAATAAAAGGAGTATTGTAATGATGTAAAAGATTAGTTTGGATTCCAGAATAAGAAGAAATATATTTTGAAACTCCTAGTTTTTATTTACAAAGCTATTTATGTGAGTTTTGGAGGTATATCAACCTCTTGCAGCTGGATTCACAACACACACACACACACACACACACACACACACACACACACACACACACACACACACACACACACATAGGATTTGGTACTATTATATTGCAACTTCCATTTTTTCTGAATATAGAGGGATTCATTTAATTCAAATGGTGATAAAACCCCAAAAACGAATGTAAACTTGAATAATGATGGATGTGGTTCTTTTTTTGAATATTTATTGGTTTTGTAGGGATGGACGTAGGTACGAAAAGATGTACAGAGCCACTTGAAAATCCACACCAATGAGGTAGAAGATCAAAAAAATGATTTGTGGATTTTTCACGATCGATACTATATTTGTTTCTTCTGTTCTCTAAAGTTTTTGATAGGTGAGTATTTAGGTTTTTTACATGAGGAGATTTTTTTATATGCGGATTCCTATGTTTGAGCCATGCGCATTTGGAACCTCTAAGGTTTGCATTTTTTGGGCATGGTAAGTCATTTTTACAATAGTATAGAAATGGAATGTGTTTCCAGAAAAGGTAATTTAATATGACTTTCTTGGAGATAATCAACACACTCCAAAATAGAGATAACTACAACATAAAATGGTGATGGAGGAAGACCCTTAAAAATCCTTAGATCTTGGTCATATGATGAACTAAAGGATGTGATTGAAACTAAAAATCATTTAATTTTTCTATAGTGCAAACTAAAATAAATATTAAACATAAAATTTATAAGCTTGAATCTTTTGATTGGTAACTAAGATTTGAGTGCCATATTTCCAAAATTTCTTATTTTCATATGTTGGTTCCATTGGAAGTATTTGTTTTGAGAATAAAACTACAATTATAATGTTATTTTTTGTAAAACACACTCAATTAAATAGTGCCAAATATGTGGGGGTCTTGTGGCATTCCTTGATTCTTGAATTTTTTGTGATTTTAAGAGTCGAGTATCTATCTTCTTATACATTAGATCAAATTGAGTGATTAACAACACATAATTACCACATATGTAAACCAAGAATTTAAAATGTCATTAAACTTGAAATCAACAAGATTTAGCTTCTCAAAACAACCAATGTTCACTATAGAATATGATATATTTCAGTACCAATGAAAATTTGATGAGTGTATGGGTTTTATAGGAAGATACGTAATTGATAGTCTTTTGTTTTATTTTGAAAATTTTAGTCTCCTTTTAAAATATAGGAGAAATTGGAGGGATTATTTAGTAAGGTGGATGACATGAGAGCAATGCAACTTGAAATTGAGATCACTTCTCTTAGTCATGCATATTTTCCATTAATTATAAACTATATTACTAACATCAAACACTTGTTCACACAATAAAAGGGGAGTGGAAGAGATAATAAAGATGATGATTGTGTTTACCTAATTCTATCCAAGTTGAGAGGTGCATTCCAAATTGTTTATTATACCTTTTTCTCTAGGATGAATGCCTTAGGTGACACATTACAGTTACCTACCTTAGAATTATTTTTAAAAGACATACTTGGGAAGAATTAAATATGTCTAACCTTGATTCTTTCACATTTCAAAATGAATTACTAGAATCTAATCCTAATGGTAAGGGAAAACTAAAATTTATATCCAAGTTGACAACTTCCCCATCTCAATGTGTTTTTCAACTCATATAAAAAAAATTTAAACCTAAGGAGTCTTCTAAATCACATAATAAGTACAAAATTTCATTTTCTTTATGTGGGGAATCAGTAATGTAGAAACTAGGTGATGGGATTGAATGCAATCCTTAGAGGATGCACTAAAAAAACATTATCCCTATCTCCAATCCACCTCCTTCCAATGAGAGTGAAAAATAAGGTAATATTTTTGGGAGATCTCTGTCAACAATTGCAATCGATACTTATATTATAGATTTTGGTGCCTCTCATCACATGACTTCTTCAAAGGAGTTATATATATATATATGTAAAGTTTTGAGTTTTAATTCAAAAATTAAGGTTTGAGATTATTAATTTTTCTCTTTTAAGGGAAAATGTGACATATAAATTGATTGTGGATGCATTTATGATGCAATAAAAAAAATTTGCATCACGACAAATTTAATTTATATATACAAATTTTGTAATTTTGTTTAAGGATAGATAGGGAATTTTAAAGAAAAAGGAGAAAAAGAACAATCCTTATTGGAGCCTCATTCGCTTGTTTGACAGGGCATATTTGATTCTAGTACTACACTATTTCACTTTGATGGTTTTGAAGACATTTCCTCACTAGGGAAAAGCTTGGTTTATCATACAAATTAAGAGAGAAAGCTTTGACATGAAGTATTTAGACATCTAAGTTTCATATATTTAAAGTATTCGAGAACTCATGGTATGGTTGATCTATATTTTCTTGTGTTAAGGGAGTTTACCCTAGATTTATATTAGGGAAGAAACACCAAGATCCATTTCCTAAAGGTATGTTCAAGAGAACTTCTTCACCACTTGATATTGTGCATTATGAATTGATGTTTCTTCCTACCCCGTCTTTTAATGGAGCTAAGTATGGACTTAAATTTATTGATAATTTCTAGATGCGTACTTGGGTTTATTTACTTAAGTACAAAAGTTATGTTTTTCCACACATTGGAGTCTTTAAGGATTTGGTCTAGACGGAATATTCTAGTGGCATAAATAATATTCACTTTGATAAGGAGGGAAGGTAATTTTGGAAATTATTTTATGATTTTTTGTAACTCATGGAATTATTCACCATAATTTTGTTCCTCCTACTCCATAAAAAAATGGATTAGTAGAAAGGAAGAACCAAAAATTGAATTAAATGACTAACAACATGATATATTCTAGAGATTTACCACTCATATACTAGGTAGAAGTAGTTAAATTTACTAACTACATTCAAAATCACAGACCAACAAAATCCCTTGAGAATTTGAATCTAGAGGAGGCTTGGTTGAAAACTAATCCTGATATCTCCTTTTTGTAATTCTTTGGGAGCCATGTTTGGGCCTTTGTGACAACTAGGACTAGGAAAACCATGGATAATAAAAGAAAACCATTTATATTTGTATATTGTGAGGACATAATAATTTATCTACTTTTATATCCTGATAATCTTGAGGTTCTTCTTCAAACAAATGTTCAATTTGATGAGGGATTATATTCTGATGAATTTGAATCTTCTTCCATACCTATTTATTTTTTACTTTATCTTGAGGATCCCTTGTTTGAGGAAGCAGATGAGGAGGTTATGGATGCGAATGAGGATTCTATTCCCATTGATATTTTCTCTAATCCTAAGTGGGATCATCCTACAATTTTTGAGTCTACATATTTCATACAAGATCTCCACCTACTAGGAATAATCAGGTACATTCTACAAGTTATTGACTTTTATATTAGGCAATTTCATAGGCTCGTGGGATAAAGGAGTGGGATGATGTGATGTAAGATGATTATTATTCTTTGATGAAGAATAGTACTTAGGATTTAGTCTCTCTTCCTAAAAGAAGAAATATACATAGGTGTAAGTGGGTATATGAATCCAAATACGTAGCTGATGGGACCATTAAAAAGTGTAAATAGTGTCTTATTTTCAAAGGGTTTTTTACATGTCAAAGGCATTGATTACACTGAGACATTTGTACCCATTTCCAACATGGATTCACTAGATCTTGTGCTTGTTATAGTTTCATCACAGGGGTGGCCCGTATACTAGATTGACAAGAAGAGTGTCTTATTACATGGATATTTACAATAAGAAATATACATTCAGTAACGTGCTAGATTTTTTCATGATTAGTCTCTTTTATGTAGACGTTGAATGGCTCTCTATGGTCTCAAACATGTGACTTAGGATTGGTATGAAAAGGTGGATTTTTTTCTTCTATCTATTGGTTTTATTCGCTTTCACTCCAATCCTATAGTATACCTTAATGCCCGTTCATCGTCGCTCCCTTGCTTCTGCGACGACCATGCTTCTAGGAGTTGAATGCCGTTGTGTTTCCTTTGAAACGTCTGTGTCTTCGCCTTGTCGAGCTTGTATGTTGACCCTTCTTAATATGATTAATAATTTTTATTAAGTTGTAATAATAAGAGTATTGAAAATATTAATAATATTATTATTTTAATTCTCGATCGGCGATAACTTCAGTATCTCATTGTCGATTGTTATCAACGTTATGATTAATTATCGATAAACAATTTTATTGTTTGGTTGGTTGCTTCTCAAACCGAGCCCCTGTTCACGTAAAGAAGAGCGTCTCCTTTTTTGATACTTGGTTGGTCATTGTTCTGTGGTCTCTGTCGAACGTCAAGCCCTTATCTCCTTCCCTAGGATGATTAGTCCTACTTGCATGAGATGATTGTGTTTCTTCTCTCTCTGCCATGTCAGTGTGTTTGTCCTTGTTGCTAACCAAATTGGTTGGGGTAAGTGTTGGTTACCCGTCTTCTTTGGTGTCCATCGTTTGCTTGGGTAGGGAGGTTGCGTGTGTGGTTGGGTACGAATACTTTCAATACTCAACTTAAACCTTTCAACTACCACCTACCCCGCCCCTTACAACTCTAGCTGCGTCCTGACTTGATCACGTGGCTGTCTTTAAATGAAACTAGTTGCTAATTGAAACGTTGGCTTGTTTCCTTGCTGCAAAAGGTCCTTGTTTGGTGCTGGCGAAGGTATGGTGTTTGGTGTGCTGTGCATCGCCTTCCTTGACTCTCGGGCCGCGTGAGCTGTCCTTGTGAATTATTTTGCTTAGGGGTCGACTTTTTAGACCTGGAAGCTTCTGCTTTGCTGGGCGCGTGGGTTTGGTGGAGGGTCAAACTGTGTTTACTACCCAACCACCGTGTACTTTCCTCCATGCTGGCCGCTTGCTTTTCAAAATGGGATGTGATTACTAAATCTTCTGAGATTTTGTCTCTTACCTGCTCTTGCCGTGTTTCTGGCCGCGTGAGGTTGGAGGGTGCGTCCTTATTGGGGTTTGTGATGGGCATTGAAGCTCAGAAGCTAGTTTTTTTCAGTGTAGGAAAGCAGCAGTGGGAAACCTCCTTCTTCTGGTCGCACCTTCAATGGAGGAGCCTGGAGTGGTGTTTTTTTGTGCGTATAGCAGAAGATAAGGGGGGGCGTTTAGAAACGTGGAACGTAGAGCTGAAAATCTCCTAGGAAAGTGCCGTGAGGAGGTGTTCGGCGATTTGCAGCCGCTACAGGGTAGAGTAGTAAACTTATCTCAGAAAATCAGTGGCCTCCAGAGAGAGATTTTGTGCGACTGCTGCCACAGGGCGATCCCAAGGAGCCGTGGGTGCTGATCCTGATGTTCTGGTTGCACTGCGACCACACAGTCATGATCAGTTGTAGCAAAATCCTGCAGCTGTAGCAGAAGCCATTTTGAGCGCTTCCAATGAGCAGGTTGTCCACTATGTTGTTATCTGTTCAGTGCGAATGCTTCCTCAAATTCGAGATCCTGTAGAAGTTTTTGATGGCGGGTTCTGCCTTTTTAGCAAAAAACGTGTAAGAAATGTTGTTTTTTTTTCTGAGCGGCAATCTTTTTAAAGCGTGTTGTGCTGTCTTGCCTTTTCATCTTGGAAAGTCACTGCTGTCTAGGTGGTGAATTTAACATGGAAGGAGCTCGATCAAATCTAGTGGCTGGTCAGCCTTATTGAGGATGCTAAGTCTAGGGACTGTTTTATGGATATGGAGTCTGTACCAAGAGATCCTTTTTTTTGGGTTTTAAAGCCATCTTCTTTTATCTTCGATCTCAAACAAGGGCTGCTCCTATTATGAGAGCACCCAGGGTTAGGAGATCGATGAAGGATAGAGGAATTAAAAAGGAACTTGGATGCAGTTGGTTTAAAGGCAATAGAATGGTACATGCTTTTGTGTAGGTGGCAGATCACACCCACGGGCACAGGAGATGTATGCAATGTTGGAGAAAATGTCTTGGGAGATGAAGGTAGCAGGATATTTTTCAGACTCAGATCATGTACTGAGTTTTGTTCCTTCATAATCGTTTTAAGTGGCAGTGAGAGTATTACCAGCAGACCTGATGAAATTTATTTCTAAGATTCTCTATTGCCTCTTACTTGTCTTTCGACGTAACCCATGGAGGAGAACCTCGTAGAGGCCGACCTGTTTCATATCAGATTATTCATGAAGCACGCTTTACCTTGCAATTTTATGAGCTGTTTCAACGAGCCACTGATTTGGCAGGCATAAAGGTTTCTGTTGGAATTATCACACCTTGCAAGCTACAGCTGAAGTGTTTGCACCGAGAATTTGACGCTGTCCTCAAATCTAATGAAGGAAAAGGTTTAGTTACCATTGCGGTAGATGCCTCTCAGAGCCAGGAGCGATGTTGAATCAGGAGGAACAGGCATGAGCTGTTTTTCCCCTTTTCCAGCTATTTCTTTTATAATGATTGCATGATTATTGCTTGTTCTCCTGGTAAATGTGTGCTGTTTTTTTTTTGTTTTGGGATAGCTTTGTGTGTGAAAATATCAATTGAAATGCTGTGTGGTTGTGGTGCGCCTTTCCCGCAAGATTGTAGTTTTTTTTTCTCTTTTGGGATAAAGTGTGCGTGGAGTCTTACTGGATACATCTATGTTATGCCTGTAGGAGTAGTTTTGTCCTTTTTCGACCTGGTATTGGATCATCTTCAGCGTGGCAATGAGTTATTGGTTGCTTAAGTTTTGTCCTATTTTAAAAATAAAATAAAATAAAATAAAATATATATATATATATATATAATAATAAATGAATAAAAATATTTACCTCATGAGAAGTTGTGTATTTATTGCCTTTTTGATGTTATCAGATCTGGTACTAATTTTGTCTTGGAAATGGTACTAGAGAGACCCTTGCTCATTCTTTCCTTTTTAGCAATCTAATTTTGGTATAATCTCAGCCCAATTTCATCCCTAGGAGGTCGACTACAAGGTTGGAACATTGTAAATTTCGATTTCCTTTTAGAAGCTTTAACGAACTGTGTATTATGCTTGTCGGATGTGACTGGCTATGACTAGATAGTGGGTTTTCGACGCCGTCTTATGCAAACATGTTTTGGCCAAATCTAACTTGCTTACCTAGCTTATGATGACCTTAAAAAAAAAAAAATTTTAGTACCCTGGCCAAGGGATATCCTCGTCAGTCCTACATTTGTATTATCTCTCTAACTGGTCTTACGAAAGGTCCACCGACTTCTTTGTGATGGAAAATTTGAGGGTTCGATATAAGAAAAGCCCTTCCTTGTCGGACGCCCCCATGGTAGTGAGTGCATGAACAGTGTTTTACCCCTTCCGAGCAACAAACAATGAAGTATATGTCGGATGTGGTGAACATGGAATTAAGTCTGAGGCTTGAGATGCTTTCGGGGACCCGTGAAAGGTAAATTACATTTATCCCCCCCCCCCCCCCCCCAAGCAACAATGTTTTATGAGACCTTCTTCGTCATATCGGTAAGTAAGTTAGTAGTGTATAACATTGAAATATTTTATTATGTTGGGAATAAAGGGGTTTTCGTTGAGGGATGTGCGGAGTTGGCACTAGCGGCTTAAGGGAGCCTTCAAAGTTTCAACTTATCATTCGTGGACGTTGTTAATCTTGAATATATAATTAAACACTGGGCATAGTAATCAAAAACGTCAGTTACATTTTCTTAAGGTGTACGCAAATGCAATGCATTCCTTTTTACATGATCTTTGAATTGGGTCCTTGAGTGGCCATAACCCCCCCCCCTCATAGGCTGTATGAGTTTTAGTGGACTTGTGTGGCATTCTTGCTCTGAGTAGGGATGTTCGGAATAATAAATCTTGTTACTTTTGTTTTGACATTATCAGGAGAATTTATTATTTCTATATCGGGTGGTTGTAGTACGATTCCTTTATTCTGTTTTGTGAATGTGATGCTGTTATCGCTATCTTACTTAAGGAAAATAAAAAGGTGTATTATGTGGGAAATTTGTTATAATTTAGAATGTAGGGTGTAAGGGTAACCTTGGATAGTAAATGCACAATTTTGGCTTTCATATGTTCTGCAGTGTGCCTTTTGTTAACTAGATATCTATTTTGTTTACCTTCATACAAATCACTTTTGCTTATGCCTTGGGATGGAAATCGTGCACTAGTCATTCAATTAATATGATGAAATATCTAGGAAAAGGGAATGCA
The DNA here is from genome assembly GCA_019776745.2 of Taxus chinensis. Lineage (NCBI taxonomy): Eukaryota > Viridiplantae > Streptophyta > Pinopsida > Cupressales > Taxaceae > Taxus > Taxus chinensis. The sequence goes on from CM034146.1 coordinate 831,608,443, forward strand.
TGCTCATGCCAGTTCTTTTGAACTGACAAAAGCTAACATGTTTTTGCAGGTTGTTTTTCCGAGCTCAAGTATGAAAGAAGTGGCCGTTGTAGTTGCATAGATGATATCCACTTTGGTGCTTGTACGTTGTCTTTTATGGTTAAACTATTGATAACATCTAGTGGGAAAATTTTAGAAGATGGGTCAGTGCCTTAGTAAATGCATTGTAGAATATTGATGTTGTAACTGTCAAACTTTGTTCTTGAGTTAAAATGTTGAGTTGTAAATCCTACTAAGGCATAGTAGCAATGAGTTTGTAAGCCCTATAAAGTGGACTGGATATTCCTTATAAAAGTTAAATGAAAATTTATGTATATGAACATATTAATGTAGATGTGATCCACTTGAAACCTTTGAGACCTGGAACAATCAAGAGGAATCTATCTTTTGTAACGAAATATGATTACTTATTTTTTTTCCCGAGCCAAACTAATAAACACTATCCTTTTTGGTGAAACCTTAAATGATCTCATGGTGAAATCAATGGTTAGATTATAGAAAATGATAGGGTTTGATAAGTAGGAGTGAAAGTGATTAATAAAACCTTAAATATCTCTCTATCGTTTGAAATGTTCTCCTTTGTCAAACTTAAGAAAGTAAAGTCTAGATGGAACATTTAACCAATCTTGATAAACTCTTAACCTCAATGAAAGACTGATAGTAAACAATGTGACCTTGAAGCTAAATTCTGTTGTCCTGTTCCGTTAACCCTTATCATGATTCATGGTGATATTTCCTAAGCAAGGTCAAAATTTGATCTTTAAACAAGAAGGCTATTGTTATGAACCCTAAGCGGTACTTTTCACTCAATCGGAACTTATGCCTTCACTTGTACAACAGAGGTGTGGAACTTGTGTTAGTGGCTTGAATAGATTAATTAACCTTGTAAGAAATGGAAAATGTTCTAAAATCAAATGAATAAAAAGCTTTGGACATAAAATTGATGATCCTAGTATAGAAAGCCTGGCCTTAAGCTATTCAGTCAATAGTTGAAAAGAAAGAAGTTCTCCCTTGTGAAAAGAATTGTGTGAATCATTACATGAAATTTTATAAGAACGTAAGTTAAGAATTAAGAGACACTTTAGTAAACAAGAAAATTTAACAAGAAATTTCCTCATGGGATGCCCTAGCTGTGAGTGTGTCATGTGATTGGACTTCCATGTTGTCTTGTCAAAAGAAGAGTACATTGTCCTTGATAGGTGTGAACGTTTCGTGCTGACCTTGTGGTCTCCCCCGTAACAAGTGGTTCCTAGTGTTGGTTGTAACCTTGTGACGACATGTTGTGTCGTGTTGTGTCAAAGCAAGTCAAAAAAAAAAGTTATCCTGTATTTCACTGTGTTGTCCTTGTGTTGGTATTTTTGGTGTGTTACACTTTGGTATCAGAGCGTAGGTTCATGCTCTCGAACCTATGGGCCGGATTGGTGTTGTATGGTGATGTTGCATGGTGGTGGTGGTGTTACATGATGATACTGATGATGATGATGATGTTGCATGATGATGATTTATATTGGAAGAGTAATGTGCTTTAAGCGTGATGTGATTATTGTCGTAATTGTGATATTGTGAACGCACGTGATGTGTATGTCACTCAGTGCGTATTTGTCATCATGTTGATGTGTTGGGGATGAGAGTATTCTCTCTCCTTCTTGTGGATTCTAGGAAGAATTCACGTGTAAATTATTGTTTGTGATGTGTGAAAAGAATTCTAATGTGGATGACGTAGTGTTGGAGCATTGTGGCATATTGTGATATGTGGGTGTATCAATGTGTTGTATGACTAGTTGATGTTAAAAGAAACGAGTTGTATCATGATGTTTTTACCATGTTCTGAAGAAATGTGTGTACCACCTTGTTATGTTGCAATGTATGTTATGTTGTGATGTACTATGTTCATCGTATGTATGACTGTGCAAATAGGTAATGCTTCATGTTGTGATTTTGGGTCATACGGTGAGTGTATGAACCCTATCGTATTGTGATTGCACTTTGGGTGCAGAATGTGGTAAAGTGATGTATTGCGCCCTGTGAATGTATAATTGTGATCTACCCCGTATACCTACCATACGTGAGACGTTATGGTAGCTATGTGTGTACCACCATGGTGTTAGTAATGTAGTTATATGTTATGTTGTGAACCTTACGCTAACCGATCCTGAGGGAAATCGGTAGAAGTGTATGTTGAGAGTGAGGAATGGTGTACCATGGGTCAATAACTCGAGTCAAAACTCGGTTTAGTAGATTACATGTGATTCTTTCCTCTCTCCATATGTGGTTGTATGTACACAACCTAAGTGCAACTATGACTATGTTTAGCCTTGTCGAAGGGTGGCGGGATGGTATTATTGATATATATTTTACGAGCTGAGGCTCGATGTTCCGAGTGCTAGCAACTCGTTGAGTACCCCTTTGGTGGCTAGATAAGGCCACACAGTTATCGTAATGTGACATTATTATAAGTTGATTTTATTCGTAAATTGAGCTTTTACTTTATTTTGCAAGGACCAGCATCTTTTCTTGATTGCAATGCTTTACAATTTTGGGCATTTCCTTGGTTTGTGGCACTAACAGGGGGATTTTGATACTAACTTTGGCTATTTGGCCATTTATTTTAGCTTGATTTGGGGTCTTCTTTTAAATTTGGAATTTTTACCGCCTTGCCCAAGGCTTGTACTTTGCCACTTGGCACTTTGACTGGATTGTTGTGCTGGTTCTAATGTCGTGATGTGTGGAATAGGGTCATGGGATGCACCATGGATTGGTTGGACCTATGGACCCGCTTCGTTGTATGGGGGTACGCCCCAAGGGGTACATATAACTAGCGGGTTGTTGAACCACGCGTTATTATGTCACTTGGGTTAGGAGTGTCCAAACTCGATGTGCCTTGGGCACAGAGAGACAACCGGCCTCCTTGAGGGAGGCATAAGAGTTTGAGGGAGGCATAAGAGTTTGAGGGAGGCATAAGAGACTTGAGGGAGGCATAAGATAAGAGTTTGAGGGAGGCATAAGAGACTTGAGGGAGGCATAAGAGTTTGAGGGAGGCTTATGATATTTGTCTGTATGGTTGATGTTTCAGGATATATGTTGAGTTATTGTGATGTTTGGTAGTGGTCTTTTGATGTATGTGTTACTCATGTCAGATGGATATGTGTTGTGATGTTGTGGACATGTCATTGATCCCCTTGTGGACACTATGTACCTGTAGCATTGGTTTGGTGTTATGTGAGTTTTTCATTGATGCAAATTGAGGAAATGTCTGGTGGATTGTAGTACTCTTTTGGTTGAGTATTTTGGTATGTCAGTCATTGATGTGTGCCGAGTACTATGTTATGTGGAGTGTGCCTATTCTATTCCGTAATTGTGTAACCTTTTGTGGTGTAATACAATCTTGAAGTATATACTTGTGTGCTTGTGAATCTGTAGTGTCTTGTGAACCTGATAGGGTGTTGTGTTAGCAGTTCATGTTGGGCACCCACAATAAGGAATAAATCAAAAACTCTTCAATGATGAAATTTTAAAAGAAACTAAAACTAGAAATAATGATAATGGAAAGAGACTAATGAAATGATGAACAAGAAAGAACTGCCAATCTTCATAGAACATTTAAAGTTAAAATTTCTACCAAATGTTCCTCTTTGCTTACAACTTGCTTTCCCTCTGGGTTATGTCGCATCGAGGACGATGCTTTCTTAAGGGGAGGAGAATGTAATGCCCGTTCATCGTCGCTCCCTTGCTTCTGCGACGACCATGCTTCTAGGAGTTGAATGCCGTTGTGTTTCCTTTGAAACGTCTGTGTCTTCGCCTTGTCGAGCTTGTATGTTGACCCTTCTTAATATGATTAATAATTTTTATTAAGTTGTAATAATAAGAGTATTGAAAATATTAATAATATTATTATTTTAATTCTCGATCGGCGATAACTTCAGTATCTCATTGTCGATTGTTATCAACGTTATGATTAATTATCGATAAACAATTTTATTGTTTGGTTGGTTGCTTCACAAACCGAGCCCCTGTTCACGTAAAGAAGAGCGTCTCCTTTTTTGATACTTGGTTGGTCATTGTTCTGTGGTCTCTGTCGAACGTCAAGCCCTTATCTCCTTCCCTAGGATGATTAGTCCTACTTGCATGAGATGATTGTGTTTCTTCTCTCTCTGCCATGTCAGTGTGTTTGTCCTTGTTGCTAACCAAATTGGTTGGGGTAAGTGTTGGTTACCCGTCTTCTTTGGTGTCCATCGTTTGCTTGGGTAGGGAGGTTGCGTGTGTGGTTGGGTACGAATACTTTCAATACTCAACTTAATCCTTTCAACTACCACCTACCCCGCCCCTTACAACTCTAGCTGCGTCCTGACTTGATCACGTGGCTGTCTTTAAATGAAACTAGTTGCTAATTGAAACGTTGGCTTGTTTCCTTGCTGCAAAAGGTCCTTGTTTGGTGCTGGCGAAGGTATGGTGTTTGGTGTGCTGTGCATCGCCTTCCTTGACTCTCGGGCCGCGTGAGCTGTCCTTGTGAATTATTTTGCTTAGGGGTCGACTTTTTAGACCTGGAAGCTTCTGCTTTGCTGGGCGCGTGGGTTTGGTGGAGGGTCAAACTGTGTTTACTACCCAACCACCGTGTACTTTCCTCCATGCTGGCCGCTTGCTTTTCAAAATGGGATGTGATTACTAAATCTTCTGAGATTTTGTCTCTTACCTGCTCTTGCCGTGTTTCTGGCCGCGTGAGGTTGGAGGGTGCGTCCTTATTGGGGTTTGTGATGGGCATTGAAGCTCAGAAGCTAGTTTTTTCTCAGTGTAGGAAAGCAGCGGGGAAACCTCCTTCTTCTGCAAGGATTCTGCACAATTTAATGGAGCAGCCTGGAGTGGCATTTTTTTTTTGTGCGTATAGCAGAAGATAAGGGGGGGCTTTTAGAAACGTGGAACGTAGAGTTCTGAAAATCTGCCTAGTGAAAGTGCCGTGAGGAGGTGTTCGGGATTTGCACTGCTACAGGGTAGATGTAGCTCAAACTTATCTCAGAAAATCAGTGGCCTCCAGAGAAGAGTTTTGTGCGACTGCTGCCACAGGGTACTGATCCCAAGGAGCCGATGGGTGCTGATCCTGATGTTCTGGTTGCACGCGACCACACAGTCATGATAATGAGTGGAGGGGAAGAGGAAGAACAGGGCTGTAGCAAAATCCTGCAGCTGTGAGCAGAAGCCATTTTGAGCGCTTCCAATGAGCAGGTTGTCCACTATGTTGTTATTTGTTCAGTGCGAATGCTTCCTCAAATTCGAGATCCTGTAGAAGTTTTTGATGGCGGGTTCTGATCCCTTTTTAGCAAAAAACGTGTAAGAAATGTGTTTTTTTTCTTTCTGAGTAGGCAATCTTTTTAAAGCGTGTTGTGCTGTCTTGCCTTTTCATCTTGGAAAGTCGCTGCTGTCTAGGTGGTGAATTTAACATGGAAGGAGCTCGATCAAATCTAGCTGTAGCAGTCAGCCTTTTGAGGCTGCCAAGAGCAGGTTGACTATGTTTTATGGATATTCAGTTCGACTGCATCCTCAAAGAGATTCTTTCAAGATTTTGGGTATCAAAATCGATTAAGTGACAGCAGGAGTGAGGCAAGGGCTCTCATGGCGATTAGGTGAAAGGAGACCCAGGGTTAGGAAGGGGATCGATGAAGGGTAGAGGAATTAAAAAGAAACTCGGATGCAGTTGGTTTAAAGGCAATAAAATGGTGCATGCTTTTGTGTAAGTGGCAGATCACACCCACGGGCACAGGAGATGTTTGCAATGTTGGAGAAAATGTCTTGGGAGATGAAGGTAGCAGGATATTCTTCAGATCCAGAGCATGCACTGAGTTTTGTCCTTCAAAATCGATTAAGTGACAGTAGGAGTATTACCAGCAGACCTGATGAAATTTATTTCTAAGATTCTCTATTGCCTCTTACTTGTCTTTCGACGTAACCCATGGAGGAGAACCTCATAGAGGCCGACCTGTTTCATATCAGATTATTCATGAAGCACGCTTTACCTTGCAATTTTATGAGCTGTTTCAACGAGTCACTGATTTGGCAGGCATAAAGGTTTCTGTTGGAATTATCACACCTTATAAGCTACAGCTGAAGTGTTTGCACCGAGAGTTTGACGCTGTCCTCAAATCTAATGAAGGAAAAGGTTTAATTACCATTTGCGGTAGATGCCTTTCAGAGCCAGGAGCGATGTTGAACCAGGAGGAACAGGCATGAGCTGTTTTTCCCCTTTTCCAGCTATTTCTTTTATAATGATTGCATGATTATTGCTTGTTCTCCTGGTAAATGTGTGTTGTTTTTTTTTTGTTTTGGGATAGCTTTGTGTGTGAAAATATCAATTGAAATGCTGTGTGGTTGTGGTGCGCCTTTCCCGCAAGATTGTAGTTTTTTTTTCTCTTTTGGGATAAAGTGTGCGTGGAGTCTTACTGGATACATCTATGTTATGCCTGTAGGAGTAGTTTTGTCCTTTTTCGACCTGGTATTGGATCATCTTCAGCGTGGCAATGAGTTATTGGTTGCTTAAGTTTTGTCCTATTTTAAAAAAAAATAAAATAAAATAAAAAATATATATATATATATATATAATAATAAATGAATAAAAATATTTACCTCATGAGAAGTTGTGTATTTATTGCCTTTTTGATGTTATCAGATCTGGTACTAATTTTGTCTTGGAAATGGTACTAGAGAGACCCTTGCTCATTCTTTCCTTTTTAGCAATCTAATTTTGGTATAATCTCAGCCCAATTTCATCCCTGGGAGGTCGACTACAAGGTTGGAACATTGTAAATTTCGATTTCCTTTTAGAAGCTTTAACGAACTGTGTATTATGCTTGTCGGATGTGACTGGCTATGACTAGATAGTGGGTTTTCGACGCCGTCTTATGCAAACATGTTTTGGCCAAATCTAACTTGCTTACCTAGCTTATGATGACCTTAAAAAAAAAAAATTTTAGTACCCTGGCCAAGGGATATCCTCGTCAGTCCTACATTTGTATTATCTCTCTAACTGGTCTTACGAAAGGTCCACCGACTTCTTTGTGATGGAAAATTTGAGGGTTCGATATAAGAAAAGCCCTTCCTTGTCGGACGCCCCCATGGTAGTGAGTGCATGAACAGTGTTTTACCCCTTCCGAGCAACAAACAATGAAGTATATGTCGGATGTGGTGAACATGGAATTAAGTCTGAGGCTTGAGATGCTTTCGGGGACCCGTGAAAGGTAAATTACATTTACCCCCCCCCCCCCCCCCCAAGCAACAATGTTTTATGAGACCTTCTTCGTCATATCGGTAAGTAAGTTAGTAGTGTATAACATTGAAATATTTTATTATGTTGGGAATAAAGGGGTTTTCGTTGAGGGATGTGCGGAGTTGGCACTAGCGGCTTAAGGGAGCCTTCAAAGTTTCAACTTATCATTCGTGGACGTTGTTAATCTTGAATATATAATTAAACACTGGGCATAGTAATCAAAAATGTCAGTTACATTTTCTTAAGGTGTACGCAAATGCAATGCATTCCTTTTTACATGATCTTTGAATTGGGTCCTTGAGTGGCCATAACCCCCCCCCCCCCCCCCCCCCTCATAGGCTGTATGAGTTTTAGTGGACTTGTGTGGCATTCTTGCTCTGAGTAGGGATGTTCGGAATAATAAATCTTGTTACTTTTGTTTTGACATTATCAGGAGAATTTATTATTTCTATATCGGGTGGTTGTAGTACGATTCCTTTATTCTGTTTTGTGAATGTGATGTTGTTATCGCTATCTTACTTAAGGAAAATAAAAAGGTGTATTATGTGGGAAATTTGTTATAATTTAGAATGTAGGGTGTAAGGGTAACCTTGGATAGTAAATGCACAATTTTGGCTTTCATATGTTCTGCAGTGTGCCTTTTGTTAACTAGATATCTATTTTGTTTACCTTCATACAAATCACTTTTGCTTATGCCTTGGGATGGAAATCGTGCACTAGTCATTCAATTAATATGATGAAATATCTAGGAAAAGGGAATGCATGCTCATGCCAGTTCTTTTGAACTGACAAAAGCTAACATGTTTTTGCAGGTTGTTTTTCCGAGCTCAAGTATGAAAGAAGTGGCCGTTGTAGTTGCATAGATGATATCCACTTTGGTGCTTGTACGTTGTCTTTTATGGTTAAACTATTGATAACATCTAGTGGGAAAATTTTAGAAGATGGGTCAGTGCCTTAGTAAATGCATTGTAGAATATTGATGTTGTAACTGTCAAACTTTGTTCTTGAGTTAAAATGTTGAGTTGTAAATCCTACTAAGGCATAGTAGCAATGAGTTTGTAAGCCCTATAAAGTGGACTGGATATTCCTTATAAAAGTTAAATGAAAATTTATGTATATGAGCATATTAATGTAGATGTGATCCACTTGAAACCTTTGAGACCTGGAACAATCAAGAGGAATCTATCTTTTGTAACAAGTATGATAATGATTACTTATTTTTTTATTCGAGCCAAACTAATAAACACTATCCTTTTTGGTGAAACCTTAAATGATCTCATGGTGAAATCAATGGTTAGATTTTAGAAAGATGATAGGATTTGATAAGTAGGAGTGAAAGTGATTAATAAAACCTTAAATATCTCTCTATCGTTTGAAATGTTCTCCTTTGTCAAACTTAAGAAAGTAAAGTCTAGATGGAACATTTAACCAATCTTGATAAACTCTTAACCTCAATGAAAGACTGATAGTAAACAATGTGACCTTGAAGCTGAATTCTGTTGTCCTGTTCCGTTAACCCTTATCATGATTCATGGTGATATTTCCTAAGCAAGGTCAAAATTTGATCTTTAAACAAGAAGGCTATTGTTATGAACCCTAAGCGGTACTTTTCACTCAATCGGAACTTATGCCTTCACTTGTACAACAGAGGTGTGGAACTTGTGTTAGTGGCTTGAATAGATTAATTAACCTTGTAAGAAATGGAAAATGTTCTAAAATCAAATGAATAAAAAGCTTTGGACATAAAATTGATGATCCTAGTATAGAAAGCCTGGCCTTAAGCTATTCAGTCAATAGTTGAAAAGAAAGAAGTTCTCCCTTGTGAAAAGAATTGTGTGAATCATTACAGGAAATTTTATAAGAACGTAAGTTAAGAATTAAGAGACACTTTAGTAAACAAGAAAATTTAACAAGAAATTTCCTCATGGGATGCCCTAGCTGTGAGTGTGTCATGTAGATTGGACTTCCATGTTGTCTTGTCAAAAGAAGAGTACATTGTCCTTGATAGGTGTGAACGTTTCCGTGCTGACCTTGTGGTCTCCCCCGTAACAAGTGGTTCCTAGTGATTGGTTGTAACCTTGTGACGACATGTTGTGTCGTGTTGTGTCAAAGCAAGTCAAAAAAAAAAAGTTATCCTGTATTTCACTGTGTTGTCCTTGTGTTGGTATTTTTGGTGTGTTATCTGAGTTTGGATATTCTCTTCACAATAATCACTAGTAGGATGCTAACAGGATTTTACAATATCTATAGGGTACTTCACAATTTGAACTACACCACACCGTAGTTTCTTCTTAGTTTCTTGGATCGATATTGATTCTAATTTACTTGGTTCTATCGAGGTCAAGCAATCCACTTATGGATGTATTTTTTCTTGGTTCTTCTCTAATTTCTTGGGTGTGCAACAAGTAACAAGATATTGCAATTTCATCTGCAAAGGTAGAGTACATGGTAACATCTATGACGATCCAAGAGATTCTTTAGGTTAGATAGTTATTGATAGAGTTTGGATTCCCAGAGGACTAATCGACTATACTTGAGTGTGAGAACCAAAGTTAAATTCACATTATCTGTAGCCCTTTTCAGAACCAGCATAACAAGCATATTGAGTTTCACATGCACTTCATTCATTAACACATTTAGGATGTATTTATTTTCTTCGAGTACATTTTGACAATGTATTAGGTTGTTGCCATCTTTAAGAAAAAATTATGTCACCTCACTACCTTGAGTTACGTGGCAAGCTCGGGGTTTCAGAAGTTCTCCTAGGGGGTTTTCATGATGACATATTCATTATTATTTCTCTTTTTTCTAGCAAGATTCTCTCTTACCTTTTATTCACGATTTTGTAGTGCCCCTCCTAGTTTTTTGTGGTTTTACCTTATCTTCGGGAATATTCAATAATTTCATAATGTCAATATATGTTGTGTTTTTTACATTCCACTCCTCATACGTCATGTGGTGAAAGGAACAATGATCCTTGCATTACCAAGACGAGTATCCAATTCAAAGATAATTATAATGACATAATAATAAGAAGAATAAGAATAATAAGAATACTAAAATATATTTTAAAATATTAAGATAATAGAGTGGAGTATCAAAATAAATGAAATAAAACAAGGATCGAGAAATAAAATTAAAATAAATCAACAAATAAAAAAATTACAATTTAAAATAATAAATTAAATTTAAATCAGCATAGGGTATTTAGGCTTGGTGTAGAGTGGGTGGAGAAAACAAAAAGGAGTGATGAGGCATGTCGGTGGGTCGTTAAGAAGATTGGAGAATGTGTGATTTTTTTAGATGTTCAAATTACAAGTGCTTTGGTTGTTGTGACGTGACAGGCATCAGCTGCTTACACTTTTTTCAAATAGAAACACCAAATTCCTTGAGCTAGCCTCCTACCCATTCAAAGCTATGATCAACACTCTCCTAGCCTGTGATTTTCGAGTGGGAGTTTTTGAATGGAATTTAGTTTTCATAAAATTGTTTTTACAAGTTTAGTAATAACCATAAACCAAACACACAAGACAACATAGCAAAGTACAGTATAAATGTTTTTTGATTTGTTTGAAGTATAGAATGACACTACAGGTGGTCACAATTACTACAACTAACTCTCTAAAATCTTGACACAACCTTAACCACCTAGGTACAAAGGGAATACGATGTCCATCACGAACAATACACTCTCCTTTATGACAAGACATGGCATAATGGTACAAGAACATGACACATTTACAGTTAGGGCATCCCACGGTGAAAAATCTCTTAAGGTTATTTATTTTACTAAAACACAACTTTCAATTTTACTTTTTTTACTTACGCTCTAGGAGATTCAGGATATGATCCGTATAATTCTTCTTAAAAAAATTAGATTCCTTTCCTTTATACTAAAGACATTATGGCTTTGGATAAAAAATTTCCGAAAGAGGATCATCTTTAATATGAAAGTTATTTGTTTAATTAGTTATTAGATTAACTCTAAAAGGGCGTGGGGTAAACCAATTCCCACAAGGTTGTCTAAATAAACATATGATACATAATATCGTTCCAACATCCATTGCACAAGGAGACACAAGTGTAAGCTCTAATTGACGGAGGTATTGTTCTAGGTTCGAAACAATAACCACCTTTCTGCAAGGATCAAAATTTTATCATTACTTAATAAGGGTTACTAAGTCCAAAGCAGGGATTAAGGGAAAATTTTCAAGTAGAATTCATCGTCATGATCTCATTAGATATCAACCAGTCTTCTTCTGAGTCTAAGAATTTATCAAGAATTTTTCAAAGTTTCATTTAGGCTTTGCTTGATTAAGTTTGACAAAATAATACAATTAGGTTTTAAAATCGATGAGTCGGAATTATGGTTTCTTAACCATTCCCCCTACTTACTAAGACCTAGAATTCTCCCAAAAGATAAATATTGTTTACACTTTAATATCATTTATCATTTCACAACCATAAGGATAAGGTTTATTAGTTTATCTTAGGGGTGGAAAGTAAATCCTTTTACACAAGTAAATAGTTCCTCTTCTTCCACTTAAAGCTCAGGATTTTATCCACGATATCACAAATTCCTATATTTTATTTAATTATCCATTTATTTGTTTGTTCATTTATTTATTTTTTATTAAATTTTACTAGGATTGCCAACCCACTTCATTATGCCTCGAATTAAATTGGTGCCATGACCATGAAGGGTTACTATACAAGAAATTTTTATGACTCGAAAGAATAATTTACCATTACTTATCGAAAAAAACAAAACACGGTTACAATAACTCTATCCAACACGGCACACAAACCAAAGGTGTCAAAATATTTTATTGAACTTTGATTGAGGAAATAAGAAAGTCAACATAATTGGTCAAGTCACGCTACACTATTTTCAATGATTGTCTATAATATCATTAAAAAATACTCACAATAAGGTGATGGTCAAATTTTATTCCTCACAAAAATGTTTACAAGATTTGTTTGCAAAAGGATAAGACAACCTTACTTCACAAATAAAAAAAATCCAAGGCAAGAGGCCTTCTAAACTCCTCTACAAGCACCATTCCAAGATTTACAACACTTTAGACATTCGTACAAGGAAATTCATAAATAAAACCGATGAAACATTTACAAATCTTTCCTTTATCTAATCGCAAAAGCCATCTGCACAAGTATTGACTTGAGTCGATTTGCAAGAATTGAGCATGGTAAGACTACCCATTGCAACAGTAATCTAACATTTAACAATATCATGAAAGGAACGTTTTATTTCAAGAATGGATCAAAGCACAAACCACTAATCAAGAATTCTTCACACAAGATTAAAAAAAAATTACCAGCCAACAAGAAGGAAGCCAAATATTCCAATAAGAACAATATCTCAACTAATCAAGGCAAGACCTTATAGGTTAGAAAACAAAGTTCAAGAGTATTGGGATTTCAATCATGCTAATCATTTAGACAATATCATTGAAATCTAATACTCAATCCATCTATTTCGAGAAAGGAGTCCTTGAGATTCCACAAACATACTAGTTATGATTCTTCACACGCGATACAATAAAGGTTCATTCAATCCAACAAGAAGGAAGCCAAATATTACAGTAAGAACAATATAGGTTTGCAACCCTCCTAATCAAGGCAACAATTTATAGGTTCAGTCTTAAACAAGAATTTTACCACCTCCTCCTTACAGGATTTCAATCATGTGAAATTAATACATGTTAACGTGATTGAAACCTAATACTTCGAATGCATTTAAATGAGTCACAAGAGTCCATTGGGATTATAACAATTAGGTAATACCCCATCATAATCGTCAACGTGATCTGAAATCTAATACTCAAGGAAAAGTACCATCCAAAAAAATTCCTTGAGATAATTCAAAACATACTAGTTCCGATAATAGAAGCCAACAATGTATTTAAAGGTAATATCATTTCCATTCGTAGGACCTCGGGACTATCCTCATTAGCCTATCACCAAATTTCATGGGTTACCAAGAGTCATAGTGCAAAAAGGGAAAATATAGTCATGTGATCAAACACAGTTTTAATTCTGAAGTTCAACCCACGAACTATATTCTGGTCATCGAAACTTATGACTCCATTAAGGTTATACGTTCACTAACGAGAAGAAAGGTAGCTAACAATAGCCTCTCAGCAATGGGCATTACCCATTCAACCAAGTTAAGGTAAGAGTGATTATAACAAAGCACGGGACATATGAAGCTCCCCTTCCCAAGATTTCAAGTCCACTTTAAGAAAAGATTAGACCACTTAAATCATCCAAAGAAGATTCAAGTAGCTGATTAATCCAGTTGTAATTCCCAATAAGAAACTTAACCATACGCATTCAAGATCACAAACTTTCAGAGGAATTTCCAGAATGACAAAATATTAACTGAGTCGTAGAGGTCACAAGGTGCATATAGGTTACAAAAAGATAGAATCAGCAATGTACCTTAACTCATTCATAATTTAAACAACTCTTAGAGCACATATAATATAGCATCTAAGAAAGTTCAAGTCACGGCCTTAGTTATGAATAACGATAAAACCATTTTAACTCTCTCCAGGGAAGAGATAAGTGTCCATAAATATCCCCAATAAAAGTATCATAATAGATATCTAGGGACAAAATAAAAAACCAAAAATATAATATTTATCTGTAATCGGATTACATTAAACGAAGTCACAATACAAAGACAAATAATAAAAAAGTTTGATAATATATGGTATTCGAGTTCAAATCCAAGGGATTCGATACATGTTAGGTAATACACCATCGATACCCAGTCTCTAAAATTCCTTACCACGAGTTGTAATCCAAAAACAAGCAGATGTAACCTATATACATGGATATATATTTACTATGAAAATGAGTTAAATAAACAGTGTCGAAAACAAAAAAAAAGCAGATGTAACCTATATACATGGATATATATTTTATATTATTATGAATTAGCCTCCTATGACCTCATTAAGACCTAAACTAGAAGCCTCTGACCATCCAAAATAAGGATAAGACTAAGTGATGATGACATAACGATGGTATCTTGGTAGGAGTAGGCATAATAAGCCAGCACCAGTTAAATTCCCATTAGTTTTGGATCCACAAAAATACAAAACCACGAAGTCTCTTTCCCATTGATAATGAAACCCACTTTACAGTTGACATAGTAACCTTGCATTGTTATTATAACCATGAAGTGTACATGATTTTAACACCAAACAATTTTATAGTAAACTGGGAAACTAAATACGATTCAAACAAGGATCTCATTTATAGATGACATATTTGGCACAAAAATATGGATTAACCATAGTGGTTATGTTCTTACAAACTAGGATTACATTTTTTCCCATAAATTCTTACCAATTCACCCTATGGGAAAGTGAGTGAACAAATTCCCAACCATATAATACTGTTCACAACTCGTAAATATAAAATATTAAAGAAAATTTGAAATCCCCCTTTTACAAGCCAATCATTCAAAACTAATGATTTAGAAGAAGAAAACATAGGGACAACTAGTACACTCAAGGCAATTTATAAAAAACCAAAAAATCCCATTTCTAGATTCTATTTTAGGAAGGAGAACCATTCATTTCATGGAATTATAAAAAAAGGTATCAAAACATTGCAAGTGTCAAACTTAACATGCCTGATTCGAGCTTCCACAAAGCAACCACATCAAATCAAGGCTCAAGAAGCTGCAACACCTAAAATTTCACTGTCCTCTTCATGTGGCCGCTCCTACCTATTCATGACCATGCTTTAGCACATGAAGGGGGGGTTACATGGCCAGGGAAGGAGCTCCAAAACTTCTAAAATGACACTGCTTAAGGATTCAAGCCCCTTTTCATCTAAAAACTCCTCAAACCCCCAAGATAAGAGACAAAACACGGTGTATGCAGGTCAAAATAGGGAGGAATAAAACAAAGTAGCTCAATTAACAACAACAAAACTGAAAAATGTGTCCCACAAAACGTGCCAAACACTATTCCTCCCACACGCATTGAAAAGTAATAAAAGAATGACTAGAATTTCTGTAAAAATGCCAACTAACAACCACACAAACATATTTTATTTTTGGAACCCACGCATTAGGGACAGGTTGCTGGTAAAGTGGTGAAGAGTGGTAGGTGAATGGGTTAAAATTGGGCATTAATTAATAGCCCCATAAAAACTTGTGCGACACACAACTTCCCTCCACTTCCACATATTCACAAGATCATAAGACAAGGAAGAAAGGAACCCAAATAATCCTATGCCAACCAAGAATATTAAATTTCATACATACTGGCATGCTGGAGGAAGCAAAAAAAATCATATTTTCCTTTAATTTAAATGATTAAAACAACATGCATGAAAGCCTAATCGACCAAGGGGAGAAAACTAGAGGTTGTAGTTTCGAAAACGGACACAGGGCATTGACCTACCGTAACGCCACGAGAAGGTAATTCCCTTCTTCAATGCGGAACGAGGCTTGGTCTACGGGAGTGGTCAAAACGATACAACAAAATAACATAGAGATAATTAGTATTAATATCGATAATAATCAACAATAAAGTAATAATAAACAAAATTACTGATCGACCATTATATTAATAATATCATTATTATCATTCTTATTATTAATTTTACAACTTAAAGCTAATTATTATTCATATTAATAAAGACTGACAGTGAAGCTCGACAATTCGAGAACACGATTTTCCTTAAATAGGAAAATCGTAAAGGACGTTGTGGGGGCCATCAACTGGAAACAAAGACAACAACACAAGAAGGCACGAAAAAGAGGCAAGGTGCTAATTATTTTCTGTGACAAGGGCAAAGCCAACTAATGATCAACAGAAGCACAACATCATTCAACTCTTAGCAACAAGGTCACCAAAGTATGAGTTGGAGTAACGTCACACGGGGCATTACAAGTTCTTGGTAGGACATACATACAAATTGGGAGGCATACAAAAGGAACAAGGACTGTTCGGCATATGCACTAAATAAATGTTCCTCTTAGAATGAAATGATTGCAAGATGTGCATCAAAATGAATTGTGAAAATGTGTAGCGCCTCCTTCAACTTGCCATTTCCACCTTAACATATTATGGCGAGAATGATATTTATAGTGGATGGGATTTGCATTTTGGATGCCCATCTTGTGCAAAATGGATTTTTTTTAAATATATATGTATGTGTGCACCCAACATGCTGGGAATTGTTTTCTTTTAGTCTTCGCTACCATTTTTGTCTCATATCTTAGCCGAGCCAAGATACGAGCTATTGAGCTAGGTATGAACCACAATCATTTATAGGTTCTACACAAAATTATGTTGTTGAAAAGTTTTGTAGCGTCGAGGCATTATGTGGTGGGCATTTGGTATAAGCATGGAGCTCTAAGTAATACAATACATAGGGATCTGTGGGATGTTGATTTTCCAACATGGTTGCCTGGAGCACAAAATGGGTTGCTAAAAATCCTTGGTAAAAGGACCGTTTTGTACATATCCTACAATAATAACAGTCAATAAAACCACATTGTTCTGCGTTAGTTTTTTAATTTAAATCCCTCCGTGAATCTAATATTCAATTTGGTGCTGGAATAAAACCAGAATATAAGGCCAACAGCTGTTGTATCAGATAATTTGTCTTAGAAAACATGTGAAGGTTTTGAGCCTGCTTTTTTTGTTGCAATAATCGAATTTTATCCTTGGTATGATATGGTGACATCGTATTTGGTTTTCCTTGTTGTGGTGAAGTTTCTCCCTTCAACATTTCCCTCCTACTCCCGAAACCTACTCTTTATCCATTTTGGAGCTTTGGGCAGGCCATAGAAAATCAAAAAACATAATACGAAGCTGATTTTGGAGTTTAGTTACAAGTGACCAGACAGATATGTTTATAAACGTGGAATCTTAAAAAAGACATGAACTGTTTGAAAAAATGCCTCAAGGAAGCTTGGTATGTTAGAATACAAGGATCACGTGATATGCACAAGATGGGTTTGGGTGAAAAGGACATTACACCCTGTTAGCAAACACAACTCGCCCTTAATGAAAACTCCTCCACTCTTGTTCACTGATCGTTTTTAGGCATTGTTTTTCAGCTTGAAATTGCATAATTTTTGTATTAGTAGTTTTCTTTTTTTGGATGAAATCAAATTTCCAATAAAACCAAGGACAAGTTTAAGGATTAATTAAACAAATTGACATATGCAACGACATAAAAAGGACATTTATCCTACGTAACTTGACATCCTTTTGACCATCAATTGAGCACACAAATATGTCGTAATAAATTGTAAAACCAATGTATTAAAACTATATGTCAGAGTTAATGAGATTGAGATGAGCCATAACCTAAACTACCCTTTTGTTTAACTTGTAAAGTTAAAAAGACCATTTTTTTGTGATTCAAAAAACACCTTTCCGAACACATTAAATGTGAAGTCAAGTTTTATTTGTGTTCCTTGTCATGTGGGGTGTCGTATCAAATATTATAATTCCCTCGAATGTCTATTCATATACTTTTTGTCACCCCTCTTGGATCTCTGTTAACCCTTTTTGTAGTTTTGGGAAGCTGTTGAAACTCAAAAGTTGGGTTTGATTTTGACTTACCGTTTGGACTCTAAGAGAAGAAATGGATATAAACCTCCATAAACCTATAGTATTTATCCATGAAATTTTTTTGTAACCCTTAGTTCTAATAAAAACATTGTGCTAGTTAGTTTTTCCAGGTGGTTTTCTAGGCCTCTAGTATCTTCTTGAACAAGTCATACTAGTCGAGTTATGATGGGTGGCTCCAGAAAATTAGTCGCCATTTGTGCCATGTTCACCAGTTCCAATTTTTTTCAACTCCAATGAAAGAAGAGCATATATGATTTATCACTTGGTGCCTTTGTGCATTGGAGTTTAGTTTTTTTATGTAGTTTTGAAGCCCTCGTGCTAAAATTGGATGTTTTCATAGACTAGAATGAAAAAGTGAAAGAATGTTGTACGATGCTTCTAATGAAAACTAACTGATGAGTAAACTGGCACACACTTATAGATGAATGCATAGAACTCTCTTTTTTGGTTTCTTTTAAAAAATTTGAGTGTTAAAAAAATGTTGTTATCCTTTATCCCTCTCTCTCTCTCTCTGCCTCCTCTTTTATTTAACAAACTTAATAAATGAAATGAAATGAAACGAATGTATCTTTAAGTCTCTATTATTTCATGTTAAGTATTATAATTATGGGAATTGCAAAACTATGATAACATGAATTATGTTATATTTTTTGTAGATTCTATGTCAGAAGTTTGTACTGACCATGTGTTGGTTGCAAGTTCAAGGATAAGGATCAAGTGAAGTGTTGTTAGTGTTGCATAATAACATGTGATTTTGATAACATTGTATTTTAATATGATATATAAGTTCTATTTCGATAAATATAATTTCAATTTTTTTTTTCTTGAAGAATACGACATTGATAACATATTAGGAGAGTGTGTTATTTTTTACTTCGTTGCACTTTATATGTTGATTAACTCTCTACTTGATTGTAATTTTATATGATGGTTCAACAAGATAAGTTGATTTTATCAGGTTGCTTTGGAAAATGATGTCAAAATATTTCCTATAGATAGTTTCTGTAATCATTATAGGATGATGATTTTTAAATCTTACAACCTAAAACAAATCGTATCATGGTAATTTCGGATTAAGATTGTACTAGTAAATGTGATAGTAATAATTTGATAATGGTGTGCCTTTTCCACTTGCTAATGATGTGTCGGACCTAGAAAACAATGTAGTATTCAAGAGATACAAAAACACATATTTACATGTTTCCCTTTTGGGTGGAAATGACAAAAAAAATTATAGTACAAATTAATAACCGTTGTTGTATGTAACGATCTCCTTGAGATTACCCAACACCTTATTTCCATAGTGGAACTGAACATGGTAAAATTATAACTATGTCATTTCATCTCTTGATCAATTTTATGTCTTTCTGTTTACTGAAGAAATGGGTCTTGCTTGTGGCTGTTTGACAATTTTTGGGTATGTTAAATTTCTACCTTGCCAATCCTTAGTGCATTGTGCATGATAATTCTCATTTTCTTTCCTCGTGGGAGAAATTGTGGCTTTCACATGTATTGAATTAGATAATTATTAAGGGAGATAAATCACATTACGAAAGAAGGTCGTTGTGACATTATTAGGTTCTAAGGTTTAAAAAAAGCTTCTGTTGGTGAGTATTATAGAATACCCTACTTTCCTAAGAAGTTCTTTTGAATTAAGGATATTGACCAATTTTCTATGAGTTTTATGATCCTCTTCATTTCGCTATCTTAGTGATGACTATTGACCATGGTGCTACGAGTTTCATGTATGCTTCTTAATATTATCATGAAACCACCTTATAGGAATGGTAATAGAAAAAAACTATCTAGAGTATGTGGGTTTCCTCCTAGGAATTGTATTTTTGCATGAGGAAGTCATGTCAGATGCTTTAGTTTAAGGTATAGAGTCACTTAGAGTCATGTAGGACGTATAGTGTAAGAAACATAATTTTTTAGTTGTGTTGGGGATAGGCATCTTGGGTTTAGCAATGAACGTACTAGGTAACATATGAACAAATAGGAAATATAAATTTGTAATACTGATGTGTGATCATCGAAAATTTGAAAAACCATAAATCTAATGGGCCTCTTAAGTTAGTACCTTAAGTGAATCCGATTTCAAACCTAATACAACAGATTTTAGTTAACATATGTGTAGAATGAACAGTTTTAGGTGATAATGTTAGGAGTTTATTTTGAAATACATCTAAGTGGATTTAGGGTTTGGATGAATTCGATGCCTAATTTCAAATATGAAGTTGAGTTGTTATAATACAACATCAAGAGTTAATTTTGGATAATAACAAAATTGTAATTAATGCTTAGTCTTTGAAAGTTTATTCATGAGATGTCTTTCGAAGAAAAAGGTTAAATTTAGAGCTATCTTGTAACTTTACTAAGCCTTCTTATGATTTGGGGAAATAATTTAAGTTACTTCATGTGAAATCGAGAAATCGAGAAAACATATAATTTTATTTGACAAAAAGAAACTCATGGCATGTAAATGTTAATATGAACCCATCCAATTACTAAGGTATAAAATAATAATCTTGGAACTTAATCCTTTAAAATTTTTACCTCTTCCCTCTTGATCACATACTAGTTCCTATTCCATAGTTAAAGTATATTGCTAAACCAAGTAAACATGTTCCTTAGAAACGAATCCTTAAGACAAGTAACAAAAGCCTTAAGATAAGTAAATAAGCCTCATGCCTATCTAAATATTCATTTTAATAATCAAGCTATATAAATTAAGGATAAAAGCATATAACTGTGTCCCACTTTTTAACAATATTTGTACATTACGAAAAAAAGTTCCCAGAACTAAAACATGACCAAACACATGTAAAATAATAAAACATGTATTTGTAAGAGCTTTAATATAAAAAGTTATGGGGTGTTTGAAATTTATCTGAAATGTTTAAATATTTTTAGTATTTTTAAAGATTTATTTACTAGTTATATTTGAAAAATATTTTTGGCCACTAAGTGGGACATAGTTATAATCCTTAACCCTTAATTGCGATAAGAGAAACAAGATAAAGCAATTAAACCATCATTGGTAAAATGTTAAATGAAATAAATAAAATACAGTCGAGTTTTAATTGTTATAAGAAAAATGGACTGAGAGGGGAGGTGAATCAGTGCTTCAAAACATTTACCCATTTTAATTATTTTTCATGTATCCTATCAAATACCCATTCATCATTCATTAATCATTATGTGCTTATTAACCATTGAACAATTATACAAAAGATCAAGATATAAGAGAGTGTTGGTACCCAAATTTTTTCTCCTTTTCAAGCCAAGCAACAAAACTAGTTCAAGATGGAGCTTAGAGGAAAACATATCATAAATATATGTCATTTTGTAGCCGGGGAGAAATCTAGTTGTCCCTTTGTTACTTGGATTTTTGGAGAGATGGATAACACCTCAAAAGGATATGATCTTATCCTAACAATTTTAGGTTGTGCCTTTCAACCAAGGTAAGAGAACCTATTTTGTAACCTTTGTTATTTGAAAGGAGATACAGGTACTTTTCTTTTGCATAAATTTTTGGAGAAGGCCTTAGGGAAAATATGATCAACACACCACATCTGACTCTCACGAGTTTTCACTTCTAGATCATGGAGATATCTTCACAACAAGGCAAAGGTTACTAAAGACATTTGAGAACCTGATCTATTATGCATAGTTTAGTAAAAGTATTTTGGTCTTGGGTGGGTATACAGAGCAAAAATAGGGGTAGTATAAGTAGGATTGGTTTTTGTTAAATGATTTTTTGTGGGAGGGGATAAAAGATAGCTTCAATCAACAAAATGCCACAAAAAATTAAATTGTTTCCTCAACTAGAATATGTGCTTCAATGGAGGCCCATATCAGCACTCTTTCACACAACCTGTGGGATTCTATCACGAAGGATTGAGTCAGAGGACCCAATAAAGCACAAATATTTAAACCAATTCACGCCTAAGGTACACCCAGAGGCTTATAGAGAATCTCTATCAACAAAATGGAAGAAAAGTTATTTTAAACCATTTATCCCACTCCTAGATGAAGGCTCTTCTGAGAAATGAAATTGTAGATGCCACTAAACTATCACAATGACTGATGCTTGTGTGATTGGACTATATTTTAATACACGATTGCAATAGAAACAAGAAAAACTACCCGTATGCATTCAAAAATGAAATAAATACACTTTACTCAAGATTGACATAGAATAACTCGAATTTTTTTCAAATTTATCAGCAAGGGAAAGTTTCCAAAACAATCTCAGGGATTGTCAATGGTTGTACATTTGCAACCACCTTGACATGATCAAATTTGACACAAAGAGAGATATGCTTGATTCTCTAGATGGCTTCCCCAAATGGATGGGCTCTGTCAAGCTTTCTATACTTGAGAAAATCAGTCCTGATCTTTCCAAAATCTCCTAATCATTTGCACGATGAATTCGTGCCATTTATAGCATTTCCAACAGAGCCCCTTCCTCCTAAAAGAAAAAAACTTTAAATGCAGAAATGCTCACCATGATTCTTTCGTGATTCGCAGAATCAGATCCGCAAAACTCTCCAGGTGCTCGAGGGAAAATCTCTTTGGTTTCTTCCCAAATTCAACACAATTCTTGGGAAAAACATGCCTCCATCCATTCGCCAACCACTTCTGCCACATATCAATCAAATCTTGCCCCTTGCATACTCAGGAGAAGAAAAATGGAAAACTACATCAGGCTCGAGAGTAAAACTACTTTAATGGCGAAGGATGCCTTCAGATGTCCGCCACGAAACTCTAGATATCAAAATGAACTCGCTCCTCTATTTGGCGTGTACAAAATAGCAAGAAATCATGAATACTTGCTCTCCCATGGGTTTTACATAAAAATGGGGGGGAAATCATAATTAAATGCTCAGTAGTCGTTGATCTTTGATTTTGAATGTGGGTTGTCCACGTGGAAGATGCCAAAAATAGGCTCAGGGGCTTCCTTTGACCATTTCTGACCTTGTAGAAAAATGGAAAAATTTCCCATTTTGTTCCGCACCTCCACTTCTGAAAAATGGGCTTGACATGTGTCCTGAGGTGGGCCCCAAAAGAAACATGGAGAAATTCTGCCATTTGAATCTCTTTTGGAAAAAGGAAAATTTTCCAAGTTTTCCCCACAGCTCCACCCTTGAGAAATACTTTTGACATGTGTCCCAATGTGGGTTCTAGCAGAAGTATGCTTCCCCTTTTACTTGTAACTCATTTTTCTCAAAAGAAAAATTTACCAATTTTCCTCCCCGGGTCCGCACCTCCGCCATTGACAAGGGAAAAACATTGACTCTTTCCCATCATGATCGTGGGCCATCTTCACTATTTTAACCTTTATGAAGCAAATATGTGAAAATTTTGAATTACCTCCGATGGTCCGCTTCCCCACCCCTTATGACTTTTCAAATTGCCACATGTCACCATGGCACACCTTGAGGCAATCCCAAATATTTCATACCTTGAATCAGCGCAGGCTCGCCATATGTCCTACTTTGGAAAAAAAATTTAAAGGCTTGAAGCTTAGCAGAAGGTGCCACTTGTCATGCTCTAAGGAAGTCGCCTTTTGGCTACTGAAAAGTCTAAGTAAAATGCAAAGTAAGCGGAGGCCTCCACGTGTCACCCCGGTGCTTATTTAGAATGAAACTCAAGGGACGGTTCCCAAACATGTGCAGTTCCTCCACATGTCGCCATGGCGCACCTTCAAGATGGTGCCCAAATTGGAGTCCCTAAATGAGCACAAGCTCGCCACGTGTCCTTGTTCCGCTAAACTGCTCCAACTATATAAAAATTGTCTAAGTATGAGAAAGTAGCGGAAGCCTCCATGTGTCCTCCTAGCACTGCTCCAAGGCAAAGCCCAAAAGTAGATCTTCAAATGAGTTTCATTCCTCTTCCCTACTGCACCCTCTCTCTAGTAACTTTCTTTATCTTATTTTCATGTTTCACATGTTTGGTTTTTGGATTTTGTGTGTGTACTTCAAAGGCTAAGTGAGATTTCCTTCCCTTATTCATTTATTACTTTGGGGAGTTTGGAAAAGGACTAGGATGACATGGAGGATTAATTACTAAAAATGGTGAAAAATTTCACCCTCCCATGGGATTGAGCGTTGGAGATATTTTTCTATTTGTTCTGAAAATTTTAATGTTTGGGAGATTTTTGGTGGAGCATCTTTCGTGGGGAGCTTGAGGAAACATGGAGCTAGAAGATTGTGTTTTGGAACTTGGAATGTGAGGTAGATATCACACCTCTTTGCATTTTGATTTGGGATAATATTTTTCTATGTATGAGTGGATGATTGATTTTCTAAGGTTTGATTCAGGATTGGATTTGGAATCCTTGAGTATTGTTTTTGAGTTATTTCTTTGGGTGGTAAATTCTATCTTTTTATCCTTTGCTTCTCCACTTAATTTGGAATGAATATTTATTTTGGAGGTGGACTATGGTGCATGAAGGGACCCTCCTTTTTCACAGCTCCTTGGGGAAGCCATCAATATTACCTATCACAAGAGGATCTATGGAGGTATTTGGTTTCGTAGTTGTGAAGACTTGCAAATATTACTTGGTGGTTTTTTTTGGCATTCTACTATTATATACTTGGGTATTTTTTTGTATTATTTCTTTCCCCATTCCAAATTATTCTTAGTGTTCCTCTTTTAGCATATTTGGATGTTGATTAGTTTTCCCTTTCTTTCCCTTGGCTATTCTTGTCTTAGTGTTTTGGAAAAACTGTAATGCCTAGAAATTTCCCTCAAAAAACCAAAACAAACTCAAAGATTAGTTTTTAAAAATTATAGAATAATTTTTTTTGTTTAAACCAGGGTAAATCAGGAATACCTTCAACTAGATTTAATTTAATTCATGGTTGATATCTTATTCTTTTAAATTAACGTTTAATTAATATTATGTAATTCCCCATATTGAAATAAAATATCCTTGAACAATCTTTATTTAATTTAGTAACATAGTTCTAATGTAATTTATTATTCTAGGGCTAAGTTTAAACTTACCCTCCCATTAAGTTAAATACAAATAAATTTAATCCCTAATTTAAATGTTGTCCAATTACCCTTGAGTAAATTTGATTTAATTAAATACAAGATTCAAGGGATTTTTTATTTTAAAAGCCTCTAAATACACATTAAGGTTATAATTTAAGTTTAACTTCCAACACTTCTTTAGTGGCCCAATACACAAGCTACACATACATTTCATGTAAAATATATTTCCACGTAATTCTCACCTAACTTTTGTAGGGATGAATCACAACCCTTAGATGGATTCAATGAGGTCCCTAGGATCTTAGGGATTTCACACTAACCCTATTTATCTCTATGGAGTGTTCTTATTCATTCTTTTGACTTATTTTCTCATTTTCATTTTCTAGGTTTTAGTGAGAGGAGAAATTGTAAGATCCATGAGAGAAAGAAGAGTGCCCATGGAAAAATTTCCATGGATTTAGTTTTAAAGTTTTCACTATTGTAATATTTTCGATTTGATTAATGTACAGATACTACAATGGATCTGTTTTGTACTTTAACAAAAATATTTTCTTGTTTTAAGTCCAACAATTGGGAAAAACCTCATTTCCTTTAATCTAAGAATCTTACACATTTGGTTGCCATAAAAATTATTTTGAGGGATTTAACACTTAATTTCAACTCATTTTCTAGTTGCTCAAAGTTTACTTTTCGTGGTTTTAAGATTTTTTATTTTTATTTTAAAGTTGGGTTTTTAACAGATGGATTTAATTTTTCCATCAAATGTGCCAAAACTACCACCCTACACAGGTCGGTGGTCCTGTGACCACCGCCATTCCTGAGGGGGAGGTTCATCAACCACTGCTCTATGTTGGGTGGCAATTCTGAAACCAACGCTCTGCATAGGGCGATGGTTCTGTTATATGAAAACATAATCATCTAAATATACATTTTTAAAACAATTTTCAAATTAAATTTATTTTTGAAGCCATAATAGATTGAACTAAGGTGTTTTCCATTCATTTTTTACTAGATTGATAACATTTACTATTTTCATACTCAATTTATATACATCAACTCATTCTATATTCTTTCCTTCAATATAACAAGAATGTAACTATAACTTCAATACTTACATATGCCTTCTTCTCAACAAAAACAAACAACTATTTCCCTTTTTGTACAATAGCTATGTGTCAACCGATTTTAAGCAACAAGTTTATTTTAACAAGATCATCTATATTTTTGAAATGATAGAAATCCCACTTTGGAGACAATAAAATAACTTAGGTTCAAAATAAGTTCATTTCCATTTCAAGTCCACTTCTAAGTTTCTACTTAATCTAAACAATGTAAATATTTCTCAAGAACTTGGTTCATTCTTACAATATAATAGTCTCTCTTTTCAACAAATATAAGGGATTAAATTTCAAGCTCTCCACTTTCATTTACAACAAGAACTAACATAAAAAAATTTGATAAACAAAATAACCAATAGCTTCACTTTTAAAATGAAAGTATACAAGCTTTCCACTTCAAGTGGAAACAAAATGATCAGAATTTTACAAAGAGGAATCTCATCTCAATTTCTTCAAGGTGCTACAAAGACTAAATCTTCACTTGAGCTCCATTATATTCCCAAATTCTAAACACAAAAACCAAAATAGGGGAGTAGGCAACACTCTCCTCCCAACCAATAATCCAATGAGGAAGAGAATCCTTCTTCCTCATTGGTTCCTAAGCCCAAACAATGAAGCAATGAGGGGTATAAGAAAACCATTGGCAACTTAACAAGGCTTGCACATTCACATTCAAACAAGACACTTCACAACAAAAAATAACAAATCACATCAACACACACTAGTTTCCCAACACAAAGGATCTAAACTCAAGCAAAGAAAGATAAAGGAACATGGGGATCTACTTATGTCTCCTAAGGGTTTGGATGCCCACCATAAAACCTCAAAGAACTCAATCACAACCCACAAAAATATAATGCCTCCCTTAATGAATAACAACTCTTATGCCTCCCTCACTCTTATGTCTCCCTCGATAAGACAACAAGGTAAGAACAAATTTAACTTATCACAAGGTGAAGCACCCCAACCCAACTCCCTCCCAAAATACCCAATAAACTATTATGCCTCCCTCCAAAATATTTCCATTTCAATTTTCTCTTACATAAACTAAGGACTATTTTATTTCCCAAAAATACACGTGCAACAACAATTCATTCACAAACATATGCACAATAAATTAAAAAAAGAAAACATGGGTGAAGACCTTACCTTTCCATTGCAAGCATTTTCAATCCAAAAGTATGTTCCAAGCCTTTTTCGAGTCCAAGCAAGCACAATCCAAGTCTAAGTTCCGAAAAACACTCTCCAAGCAATCTCCTCCAAAAGAAATAGTCTCCCAAAATAAAAAAAATAACCCCCAAATCCTCAAACAAATTAGAATAAATAGAAAATAGTGGAGAGAGAGGTGATGTGGATCCATGTATGATGTCACATCATTTCTCCTCCATTCCAAATCACTAGGTCAAACCAAATTTCTAAAGCACAATAAATTTGTGGTTGAGAGAATGACAACCCTCTTACACACTCAAACCCCTAACCCAGACCCCTAAACTACACAATTAAAGACTCTTGTAAGAAAGGTGCAATTAATTGCTCTTTTTCTCCATCAAAACACACAAAAAGGCCTAAAATAATCCCCTCACATCATAGGTATATAGGGTGGGTGACTTTAAAAGGTTTAGGACAAGCTTAACTTGTCCCACAAGCCTTGTAAATTGGCTAGAAAGTCAAAATCCAAAATTTACATGCAAGGTTGAGTGCACCACACTGAAAATTAATTAAATTCTTTCAAATCCAGCATAAACCAAGACTACCAACTTACATTAATTACCCCCTTTTGTCACATCCTAAATTACACTAATTAATCAACTTTAATTAACTTAAAAGAAGTACATAATAACAATAATAAAAGATACTCACAATACTAACAAAACACAATTATTTACAAATATATAAAATCAAAATGGGATCACCACAATTACCCAAGGTCACATTTGAGGCCACCCCCCAATGGGGACCTCCTAACAAACTAACAATAATAACATCATACATTTACACTAGTTCTCATGGTGACCTAATGCCAATACCCCAAATTCCTTCATGGTTGGTCTCCTATCCCCTTTAGTTTGTTGTGTTGTAAATGCCTACGAAAATCCAAACAATACCTTTTTGGCCTTGTGGCCATATTAACGACATCGAGATAATAAAATGCACACATATACATATCAATTAATATCATGAATATCATAACTAAACCATTGCTAAAATTAAGTAATTCACTTATTGTTCACAATTCTAAATATTTTGATTTTATCAATTTATCTATTAGCAATAATATCAAAAAACCAACTAAATCATCTAGAAACACATATATATATCAAATCCAATTTATAAATATAGTATTAGCTCAAGATCGTCAAATACTAATTTGTCGATCCATGTATATAATTCATCCTGTAAATCACATCATGTCATAAATCTACAACATTCATACTATCTATCAAATAAGCTAATCAAATATAACAATGTCCATCTATCAACGTCTAAATATCAATATGATAATAATGTATATGGCTCTAAACCTAAATAAGAAAAATAAGAGTAATTTTAATGTCCAAGAGGAGTGGACAATATATAAACGTTTTTGTTATCCTATTGGCATTCCTTATAGCATGTTACACCTCTTTCCCATGGGATTGGGGGAGGCTAGCATGTAATTCCTTTTGCAAGAAGGCATGTGATGATTCATGTAGGTTGGGAGACATATCAAGCCCGTTTTTTGGTGGTGCTTGCAGCTTGATGATAGGGAATATTGGAGCTTCTTTTGAACTTCTTTTGAGGGATAGATAGAACATTTGAAACTATCGGCATGTTGTTCCCTTCTTGCATTTTTATGTTTTAATATCATTTCAAAAATGTAAACTAAGAAATAATATAATTAGTTGTAATGATGTAGGGATTACATTTTTAATGCCCTTGGGAATCCTTGTTTTGTAAGCAAGAAAATTGTATGTCTGTGAAAAAAAAAGTCTTTAATTTCTTGTTATTTATTTTGTCAATGAAAGGAAAGTGAAATATCTATATTTTATATGTAATTTATTTAATCAAAATCTAATCTTATTTTTATTGAAAAAAAATAATAGTAGCTTCTAAATATTGATTTATTGATTTATACAATGAATTTACATGTAAACAAAAAACAAATAAAATATAGAGTACTCTTTTTTTTTCAATAATAAAATAATGTTTTTGTTTATTATTACAGGTAAGTAAGAAATCTTGTGTGCACACATTATATTGGTGTTGGAAGCCTCTGTTGGTAACCAAATTGATTCTCCCTTGGAAGCCAAGCAACATCACATATTCAAAAATATAGTAAGAGATAGATGAATCATAAGTCATTTTGTAGCCGGGGAAGGGACTCAGCTGTCTCTCTATCACTCGGGCGCTAGAGAAATGGATATCACCATATAAAATAATTTGATCTATCCTCACTACTTTAGGCTGTGCCTTTTGACCAGGGTGAGAGGACCTATTTTATAACCTCTATTGGTGAAGGAGAATGAAGATATCCTTCTTTGCACAAATTTGAAAGGAAACTTTGAGAAAATATGATCAATGCACCACAATTTTAGTCTCATGAGTTGTCACTTCTAAAGAATGGTGATATTTTCTAAACATGACTAAGGTTACTAAAGAAAATATGGAATCGTAATTTCTTATGCATATTTTGGGAGTAGAATTTATTCATTTATGGACATACATGGTAAATAGGGGTATTTCAGATAGGATTCATTGTTTTTGAATAATTTTTGGTGAAAGATTAAGCAAGATAAACTTTATTTTGCTATATATTTGAGAACCTTCACAACATTTGGAAAACTAAATCATAGAATGCTTTAGAATATCTAAAATATTCCTTCAACCATAAGGTGTGTATCAATGGAGGCCCAGATTTACACGGTTTCACACAATCTCCAAGAATTTAACACGAAGGCCTGAGCTAAATACTCAATTAAACATTAAAGACCACTGGTTCTTCATGCCTAAGATACACTCAAAGTCTTACAGATAATCTTTATCAACAAAATGACAATAAAGTGATTTTAAATTGTTTATCTCTTTACAGGATGAAGGATCTTCTTGTAATGAAATTGCAAATGCCACTAAACTATCGTACAGAAAAGATATTGTGTGATTCGAAGGGATTTTAACACAATATTGCAATAGGAAGAAGAAAAACTACTGCAAACATTTTGATACTAAAGAAAACATAAATTTTCCCAAGATTAATGCAGATTAATTCGAAGTTCATTAGATTCATTATTAGGGTAAAATTTCTTTGAACATTCTCAGAGCTTGTTAATGGTTGTACACTTGCAACCAACTTGACACGATCAAATCTAAAACATAAGATATTAACAGGTTTCTCAGATGGTCTCTCAAGAAGATGGGATTTCTCAAATTTTCTCATAAGAATTCAACCCCCGACCCTTAGCAAAAGAATCCTTATTGCATTTATACAATTCACTCACTCACTCATCCCAAATTTTCCCCCAATAAGAAGAATATTCAAGGAATCCTTTGATTGTTACCGATTTGTCTCAGAAAGTGATGTTTAACAAATTCACACCCGAAAGCTACCAGGTGGACATATTATGAACTGATCATGTTTCTCAGACCCCCAACCATAACTGGGATGCCATGGCACAACGTTTTGGCAGTCCTTCTAATCATTATTTTATTCTGTTATGCGAGAAATCCCCATTTTAATCATTTTCAGGTGGCTCTATATAGCTGGATATGACAAGCAATCCTTTTCACCCTTGAGGAAACACGTTTAGAAATCAGTGCCCTCGTATGGATGCCTGCTTTCATGCCTCTGAGAAATGACTATCCATGCATGAATTATTCCACATACCTGCATTGTGATTCCGAGTCGGCCAAGTGCAAAGAGGATTCAACGGAAACCTCCATGTGTTTCCTTGGTGCAAATGCAAAGATGAAGTTTAGAGGTCGGACCTCAAACAAACGCAACCACTCCACATTCCCTGGGCCCAAGAAAATTGCCTTTTGGCCTTTGAAAAAGTCTTAGTATAAAAAGGAGGCATCAAAAGCCTCCACATGTCTCTTTGGTGTGCAATTGATATGGTGCCCAAAAGAGGAGAATCTAAACAAGCATGGGCTCACCACATGTCTCAGTATGGTAGAGTTGTTGAAAGAATTTAGGGACCAACATAAGGTGCCATATGCCTAGGGTCTGAGAAAGTTTCCTCGGCCATTGAAAAAATTGAAGTATGGGCAAGATCCAGTGGAAACCTCCATGTGTCCCTCCGGCACTTCATCGAAAGTAAAGTATAGGGGTAGGTCCCCAAATAGGCATGGGACCTTTCTTGTTTCCCAGGCCTTAAAAAGTTTCTTGAAAAGTTTAAGTATAGAGAGGAGCGAGCGGAAGCCTCCACATGTCTCCTTGGCACAACTGCTAAGCTAGGAATTAGTGGCAGATCCTAAAATGAGCTTCACCCCTCTACTTGTCCATGGTCTGACAAAGCTGCACTGGCCACATGAAAAAAATGTCTAAGTTTGGGCAGGGCACGTGGAAAGCTCCACAAGTCTCCATGGCGCAACTCTAAAGGTCAAACCAA
Source organism: Taxus chinensis (assembly GCA_019776745.2). Taxonomy (NCBI): domain Eukaryota; kingdom Viridiplantae; phylum Streptophyta; class Pinopsida; order Cupressales; family Taxaceae; genus Taxus; species Taxus chinensis. The sequence goes on from CM034146.1 coordinate 831,640,073, forward strand.
GAGGTGAATTTTTAGATGAGCGCAGGCCCTCCACGTGGACAAGACTTGAGTTGAAGCGGGCCTTACAGTTTAAAAATGCCCCACCGAGCTACATCAAATCAGAAAGGACCACGTTTCCATAGATGTTGGGACAAAAATTGATAGGGAAAACAAAACATGACTGTGGAAAAATGGAAGGAAGGGAAAAAATCTGAATTTACGCCCAAATTACAAACTCTTTCACATGGATAGAGGAACGGAAAAAAAATAGGGTAGTGGAGTCAAGAATAAGCTTGCGGAGAAGAACAACAATAACCAAATCCCCCAAGACGAACTGAGAAACCAACAAAAAATGGTCACCAGCGACCAAGACGAACAAAAATAGAAAAACATGAAATAAAATTGAAACCAGAAGACTATACACTATACAATGGTGAGCACCTTGGTTCAGAGAAAATAATCAAGGAAAATTTTCAATTTCCTGCCATTCTGGATATGACCATGCTAAGCAATTGTGATCTATCTTTAACAATTGGTCGTATGGTTGTTTTTCTTTTCCATCCAAGTTGTTATCTAGCCATATTTTTTCAAGCTTACCCTTTTTGTCTATGTCAAGTTTTTCAACATCTCTCAAGGCTACATCAAACATCAAAGTCCTAGGAAAAACAATCTTCTCAGGATATCTGCATTGATCAATTTCATACTTCTTGAAAACAACATAGCTCACATAGTTATCAATATCAATGTCTGCATGCAATACTTCATACGAAGCATTGTTGAGGTCCTTAATGAGATATAACATTTTATTTTCACCAAGTAACTTCACAAGGATGCTCTCAATTGGTATGGTGGCATAAGACATGTCCATTTGCACACATCCACCCACACTAGCAGTCCATTTTCTTGATAACAACATTCCCCATTTGGCAGGGCAATCAATAATAACAACATCTAGCTTTAAGTTCTTACATGGGTAGGCTGTAAGTTCTACTATCAAACCATTGACACATCCCACGACTGGAACCTCTCTGGAATCCATGGTAGTGAACTTCCCATAAGTTGTTGTTACTTTGAGATCCAACTCATTCATAACCTCAAGAGGCATAACATTGCATGATTCTCCAGAATCAAACATATAGTTGTGTAACAACTTATCCTTAATAATCAGATTAGTGAAAAATGGATCCACCTTCAGCTAAGACTCAACCAAGGATGTTCCCAAATATACTTCAGGTGTCTCACCTAGTTCTTCTAGTACTTGGGGTTTTTCCAACTCTGCAATGGTAGGAGGAACCTCAACACTGTTTACATTTTTACCTTGGGTGACCTTTTCTTCTTTAAATCCTAAATATTTGAATTCTCTGTTCCTATGATCAGGGGTTCTAAGACACAATCAAATCTAAAACATAAGATTTTAATAGGTTTCTCAGATGGTCTCTCAAGAAGACGGGCTTTCTCAAATTTTCTTGTAAGAATTCAATCCCAGACCCTTTACAAGAGTATCCTCATTGCATTTATACAATTCAATCACTCACTAATCCCAAATTTTCTCCCCAAAAAGAAGAATATTCAGGGAATCCTTTTCTTGTTACCAATTTATCTCAGAAAGTGATGTTTAACAAATTCACACCCAAAAGCTGCCAGGTGGAAAAATTATGAACTAATCATGTTTCTTAGACCCTCAACCATGACTGGGATGCCATGCCACAAATTTTTGACTGTGCTTCTAATCATTGTTTTATTTTGTCATGTGATAAATCCTTGTTTTAATCACTTTTAGGGGGCTCTATATATCTTGATCTGACAAGCAATCCTTTTCACCCTCAAGGAAACACCTTGAGAAATGAGTGCCCTCGTATGGATGCCTACTTTCGTGCCTTTTACAAATGAGTGTTTGTGTATGGATTATTCCACATACCTATACTGCGATTCTGAGTCATCCAAGTTCAAAGAGGAGTCAGCAGAAACCTCCTCGTGTTTCCTTGGCACAACTGAAAAGATGAATTTTAGAGGTGGGACCTCAAATGATCACAAGCTTTCCACGTGCCTTGGGCCCAAGAAAATTGCCTTTTGGCCTTTGAAAAATTATAAGTATAAAAAGGAGGCAGCGGAAACCTCCACATGTCTCTTTGGTGCACTTTTTATATGGTGCCCAAAAGCGGAGACTCTAAACAAGCGTGGGCTCACCACGTGTCTCAGTCCAGTAGAGTTGTTGAAATAATTTAGGGACCAGTGGAAGGTGCCACCTGCCTAGGGTACGAGAAAGTCTAAGTATGGGCAGGATCTAGCGGAAACTTCCAAGTGTCCCTTTGGCACTTCTAAAAAATTAAAGTAGAGGGGAAGGTCCCCAAACAGGCAGGGGCCCTCCACTTGTTCGAAGCCTTAGAAAGTTGCTTGAAAATTTTAACTCTAGAGAGGAGCCAACGGAAGCCTCCACATGTCTCCTTGGCGCAACTGCTAAGGTAGGACTCAGAGATAGATCCTCAAATGAGCATCGACTCTCCACGTGTCCGTGGTCTGATAAAGTTGCACCGACCACATGAAAAAAATGTCTAAGTCTGGGCATGGCCAACGGAAACCTCCACATGTCTCCATGGTGCAACTCCAAAGGTCAAACCAAGAGGTGAATTTTCATATGAGCGCAAGCCCTCCATGTGGACAAGACTTGAGCTGAAGCGGGCCTTAGAGTTTCAAAATGCTCCACCGAGCTGCATCAAATCAAAAAGGACCACGTTTCCAAAGATGTTAAGAAAAAAATTGACAAGGAAAACAAAACTTGACTATGGAAAAACAGAAGGAAGGGAAAAAACCTGAATTTGTGCCAAAATTACAAATTCTTTCACATGGACAGAAAAACGGAAAACAAATTTTGGACATAAAGTGATCCTTAACCAAAGGAAAGGACTGATCATGGCAACCAAATGAAGGATAGATCTTTCACACATCAATACGGGGAGATATAAAATACGACAAAGCCCGCATATTGAAGACTTTCAAGGACAAACGGGGCGAGATCAAATTAAGTACCAATAGCCTCCAAAACAATTAAATCTCACTCACACCTTGTATGCCTTTTTATTAATATTTTCTTTATATGGAAATGAAATTTGAAGGGTCTACATATTATAGATATTTTAGATTTAGCCTCATCCTATGCACCATTAACAATATTTTCTTAATAAAACAAGTTTAATGTAGGAGTTTTTGGGTTTGCCGAGTTAGGACACATTTTAGATTTTTTTTCAAGATTCTAACTGAAAAATCTTATATGAATCATATAGCATCAAAAGTATCATATTTTATGCTTATTTCTCTATGTATTTAAGAGTTGAAGTATCATATATGCTGCTCGTTTCTCTATATATTTAACAACTAAAGTATCATATATGTTGTTTGTTTCTCTATATATTTAACAGCTGAAGTATCATATCTGCTGCTTGTTTCTCTATGTATTTAACAACTTGTTTCTCTATATATTTAACAACATAATAAAAGTTGAGTGGAAAAAATAGACCCTGTCAAAACAAATCCACAAACCCACCCAACGGGTTAACCGTTGCTAAAAAAAAACTAGAGTAGAACATGGAAAACCACGGATCCTAAACGACCATTAAGACCTATCATTTTATCTGCATAATTAAAAATATATATATTAAAATGGGGTTTGGGGGCTTGGATGGCCTGGCCGACCCACACCGCCAACCCTACCCCAAGCAAGATCTGCATGGGCTTCTTGGTCATATAGTACGCATGCATTTATCCACAGCAATAACCATAAATAAGAAAAATATGCTACATAGCTATTTATTTTCAAAAGCCCAAATATTGCATGGAGATGAACTTCATATTAAAATAATCTACCATTACCCTGAGATGAGGCTCACGTCCAAACCAGAATGGTTGGATAATTCTCCAAAAAATACTCCGTCGGAGTCCTTAAGAAAAAGGAATGATACAAAGAGAAATAAGAGCGCAAAATGGATTTGAAGAGGAAGGAAAAGTATACGAACTTATGGGGGGATAAGAATTTAATCCAAGGGACTGGATTTAAAACTTAAAATTGATTTTATACTTGAGCCTTTTTAGTTTTAATTTTGAAAGGAATTTGGGGTAGGGACATGAGTATTCTCTAACCCTTGTCTTTTTAATTTCCCTAAAAATAGTTTTGTTGTGAAAAAGAGTATGTGCCTATTTAGTCTTCTAGGATAACAATTTTTCTTGAAAATTATTAATTCATGATTAACTTAACTAATGTGATGGTTAAATTAAGACTATGATTATTGTCGCAATCCACCATTATAGTATAATGATATTTAAATTAATTAATTAAAAAACGTAAGTAAGCTAAGTTTCATTGTCAGTACAAGGAACATTCGGTGTACTCTTAATCATCCTTAGATGAGTTAACACTGAGGATGATGAAGATTTATTAGAAGGCATAAATGAATAAACAACGGCTAGGTATCTTGTTAACCATCTTAGATTACTTATTTTGTAGGTCGTCATTGCAAAATATTTAACCATCAGGTTGTTATGATATAAGTGTAAGGGAGCCAATGTTCTACAAAATGATGTGGAGATGTAGGGTCTAATCGTTTTGGACTAACGAGGATCAGGGACAACCATTACTTAAAAGTAAGCTTTTGAAACTTGTGTTTAAGATGACTTTCATTCCATATAAATAGTGGAAAATGTAAAATTCCTATCCAATCTTAATCATGAGAGAAATGTTTACAAGACAAAATCTGTAAATTAGTCAGTTTAGTGCATCCATGCAAGTCATCATGATGAAACGACTTATGTTGTTGTTACAACTAAATCATTGGTCACGGTCATTGAGAGATCTCAGCTACATGTAAATTATATAACATCTAAAAATTATTCACCTTAAGTGGGTAACGGAAAGAATGGCAAGTGAATTAACCATTTTTGTGACACATGAATATTAAATTCAACACACACAAAAAAAATCCCGCCTAATTTGTAACTCCTTTTTGTCAATTTGCCTTGGATTTTTTTGGGAAAAGTTTTGGCATTATAGTGTGGGTGGTCTTTCCCAGAAGAAAAAATTAAGGAGTCTATCACTTGTTTCTTCAAAGATGAATTCAACTGAATTCTATATTTACGAAGTAAAATTCTAATGGCATTTTCTACTCTATTTTTAGGAGGAGGAATCCAATATTTACTTTGCGAATGGCGTATATTTATTTATTTGGTGATTCACAGTTACCGATAACGAGTTTGCACGTAATACATTCATATTGAGTTAATAAAAACTTTATATCATGCACCATGGATGTTTACTTAAGCACTTAGCTAGGATTTTACAACATAAATCTTGGGTTCGTCTCTTGCATGTTTGGTATTTTTTGTATTTATATTATATTTATCTCTATAAAATATAAATTTTTAATTCAACTGTCTCCTTATTCATTGCTGCAAAGTCTATTGTTTCGTGCCACTCTGGATATTTTTGAAAAATTATCATAAATATGAGAAGAGCGAAAAGAATGGATGATAAAGTCAATATTTTAAAATTTAATTATTTCTTGATAGGTAAACAAGACATTGTTTATTATTAATAAAACTAATTATTCTAATAGTACTCTGGTCATTACACTGGAAGGCATACACCAATTAAATAGCCCCTTGTAGATTATTACACTTTTTTAAATTGGATGACAGAGATTTTTTTTTCAAGCTTGCATTGAAATCTGACAGACCATCGTCTCTCAATAAAGTGCATGATTTATTGTATAAGAAAATGACAGGTATGATAAGGTTGTCTATATGAGGTGGGTCGCCTCCACATTCTACATTGGATTTGGAGAGCAGTTTGGTGGGTTTTTTGACATGGGTCTATATTCCCCACTCAACATTTATTATGTTGTCGAATATATTGAGAAGAAAATAGCAGATACAGTACTTTTGAATATATACGATTCGTACAATATCTTTTCAACCAGAATCTTATCACTCTTAGGAATATCTATATCCAATTCCCTTAAAAACAAATCTAAATTGTATCCTACTCTGTTGTCCTCAATTTCTTACATTAAATTTCTCTAATTAGGAAAATATTGATGAGCTTACATCTATGTGGACCCTTTCAACATTTAACTTTCTAAATTTACGCCTTACCTTGGGATTTCCATAGTCTTGAATGAGGCCCTAATTATTTTATGGAATTTTCATGGAAACTCTCCTTACGCCACAAGTGACATGACCCAGTGTTTAACTTGACGCAGCGTAATCATTCCTCTTTATCCAAATCCATACTCATCCTCTACACAAAAATCACAACAGTCAGTGATCAAATACATAAAAATCATAAAATCTCCTAAAAAGAGGTGACATATATGAAAAGTGTTGTTTTAATTTTATTCAAAACAAACCAGCAGATTATAACTTTAAATGTAACTTCTACCTCCATTAACAGTTATCTATATGGTTGGCTTGGTTAGTGATGTATTATGCTGGAGGATTACATATCAAGCTCTGCCCACTACAAATTAGTTAAAATTATTAATTACACAATCCTTCTATGTAAATCCGAAGAGATGGTGCAAATTCACTTGAACATGGTTGTACATAATGATCATTATCCTACATGTTGTAATAAAGGATAAGTCAAGGTAAAATATAATTTCTTACAATAAAACAAATTTGTAACTACTACCTGCTCTCACTTTATGTCCATGTGATGTGGTAGGTTGAACAAAACCGATGGCATAGAGCACATTACCGCATTGGTCTTCCCTGTCAAATTCTCGAGAGCATACTTTTTTAGTTTTATTTATACGTCATGTGGGTCAAGGGTTCGATTCTTAGGGAAAGGAACATGGCTTTCCTCGTAGTAAAATATATTCTACTAATCCGCATACTACTACTGCATGCAAAATGTTTATGGTCATTTAAGAAAAATCCATGTTTATGGGTGTTTCGTTACATTAGCGAAGCAAAAATAGCTCGAACATGAAACATTGGACCACTGAGAAAGAACTGATGACGATGTTTTTTCAGCATAAAAAATCAGAGAATGGATATTGGTCATCACATATGGAGAGCATTCACATATTTTTTATTGATATTGAGGATGATTTTTTCCCTGTTGTGGATTTCGTGTAAAAAATAAAATTTAAAAATAGTCAGGCTCTCACTATAGTTCTAGTGACCTGTAACACCCACAATGTTTGATGCTCTAAAACCAAATTAAACCTTAATAACTATCTAGAATGTTGTAATTTTTTTTTGTTCTTGTAGGTTGCAAGGATGTCAACACTATAATTTGTTTAATTAATTTCTACCAATAGTTTTCTATATTATAATGAATGGGTCAGGACTAGGTTAATACCTGAAAATTCTAAATCAATTTCAAATGTTGATTTAATTACCATCCACAAGATAAGTTTTCATTGATTTATTTTACCAGGTTAAATAGTTTCCCTCTTAGGAATTAACATTCAGTTAACATTTAATCAACCCTTATCCTTAGTTACCTTGTGTTGGTGCTCAATTTATTCTCGCTCTATTTGTTAAAAAACGTCTTTGTCCACCTATTTTGAATTTTTCTCTATCTCCCTGTATCGGTGTGTGAAATATTCTTCCTTTATTTGGTTTCCATGATCAGTCCTTTCCTTTCGTCGAGGATCACATTGAGTCCAGATATTTTTTACTGTTTCTCTGTCCATGAGAAAGGATTTGTAAGTTGGGCGTAAATTCGGGTTTTCCCCTTCGTGCTATTTCTCCACAGTCACGTTTTCCCTGTCAAGTTTTGTCCCAACATATGTGGAAACGTGGTCCTTTCTGATTGGATGCGGCCGGTGGGTCTTTTTGGTGAAAATTTTAACTTTTATCATATTTGTAAAAAATACCAAATTCACCTCGCGGCCCTGATATCATCTAATTGGTTATTCAACAAATATGAAGCAACAAGAGAAAAGTCTCACTTTAACCCCGAAGAAGGACACAAGGTAGTTTTTCATTTTACAAGTAGGAAGGTGGATTGACGGAACATTTTGAAGTTTTTTCCCTCTTTGTATAATGGAGAAAAGTTACGAAATAACTCACAACTCCGTCGGGGCCCACATCAAAAGTTAGAAGTGGAAAGGTGAGTCACCGGGGGCATTTTGAAAGTCTAAAGCCCACTTCAACTCAAATATTGGACATGAGAAGGGTTGGCCCTCATTTGAGGATATGTCTCTGATTCCTACCTTGACAGTTGCACCAAGGAGACACATGGAGGCTTCCACTGGCTCCTCTCTATACTTCAAATTTTGAAGAAAATTTCTAAGGCCTAGGACATATGGAGGGCCCGCTCATATTTGTGACTTGTACATGTACTTTACTTTTGAAGAAGCACTGAAGGGACACGTGGAGGCTTCTGTTGGATCCTCTCTATCGTTTAACTTTTTCAACAAATTTGTCAGACTGAGACTCGTGGTGAGCCCGTGCTTGTTTAAGGTCTCCACTTTTGGGGCACCATATCAGAAGTGCGCAAAAGAGACATGTGGATGCTTCCACTAGATCCTTTTTATATTGAGAAATTTTCAAAGGCCAAAAGGTAATTTTCTTGGGCCCATGGCACGTGGATGCCCTGCACTTTTTTTAGAACTTGCCTCTATACTTGCTTATTCACCTTTGCAGTTGTGCCAAGGAAACACATGCAAGCTTCTGCTAATTCCTCTTTACACTTGGCCAACTTGGACTCACAACAAATATATGTGGAATAATCTGTGTATGCATATTCATTTCTTAGAGGCACGAATGTAGGCATCCATACAAGGGCACTCATTTATGAAGGTGTTTCCTCGAGGTCAAAAAGGATTGTTTATAAGATCTAGCTATACAAAGCCACCTAAAAATGATTAAAATGGGGATTTCTCGCATGATAGAATAAATGAATGATTAAAAGGAATGTCAAAAGGATATGGCATCACATCCCAATCATGGTTGAAGGTTTGAGAAATGTGATCAGTTCATGTTTTTTTCACCTAGAAGCTTCAGGTGTAAATTTGTTAAACATCACTTTCTGAGACAAATTGGTGACAAGAAAAGGATTCCTCAAATATTATTCTTTTTGGGGGAAAATTTTTGGATGAGTGAGCGTGTGAATTGTATGAATGCAATGAGAATACTTTTACAAAGGGTCGCTGGTTTAATTCTTACTAGAAAAATTTGATAAATCCCATCTTCCTAAGAGACCATCCGAGAAACCTGTTAATCTCTTGTGTTTTAGATTTGATCACGTCAAGATGGTTGTGAGTGTACAACCATTGAAAAGCTCTGAGGACTAGTCAAGAAAGTTTCCCCTGATGATAAATCTAATCGATCTCGAATTAATCCATGTTGATCTTGGGCATAATTGTGTTTGATTTTATTTTAGAATGTATTTTAAATGATTTTGATATTCCTCTTTCAATCTTGTGTTTAAATCCCTCCAAATCACATAGGATCTCATCCTTGTGATAGTTTAGAGGCATTAATAATCTCATTATGAGAAGAGGCTTCATTCTGTAATGAGGTACACAATTTAAAATCACTTTACTATCATTTTGTTGATAAATATTGTCTATGAGCCTTTGAGTGTATTTGAGGCGTGAGAAACAAGGGGTATTTAATGTTTAATTAAGTCTTTAGCTTGAGCCTTTTTGTTGAATTCTCCAATATTGTGTGAAACCGTGCAAATCTGGGGCTCCATTGATGGAAACCTTCTTGTTGAAGGAATATTTTGGCTATTCTGAATTTTTTTGTCATTTATTTTTCCAATTGTTGTGAAGGTTCTCATAGATCTGACAAAATCAAGTTTATCTTGCTGAATCTCCCACCAAAAATTATTCAAAAACAATGAATCCTACCTGAACTACCCTTGTTTTCCCTATATGTCCACAAATGAATAAATTCTACTACCAAAATATGCAGAAGCAATTAGGATTCCATAATGTCTTTAATAACCTTTACCTTGTTTATAAAATATCACCATTCTTTAGAAGTGACAACTCGTGAGGGTTAAATTGTGGTGCATTGATCATATTTTCTCAAGGTTTCCTTTCAAATTTGTGCAAAGAAGGATATCTTCATTCTCCTTCACCAATAGAGGTTAAAAAATGGGTCCTCTCACCCTAGTTGAAAGGCGACGACCTAAAATAGTGAGGATAGATCAAATCCTTAATGAAGGTGTTATCCATTTCTCCAACGACCGAGTGACAAAGATCCAGTTGAATCCCTTACCTAGCTATAAAATGATTTATACCATGAATTATCTATCTCTGAGTATCTTGTTAAATATGTGATGATTCTTGAATTCTAAGGGAGAATCAATTTGGATACCAACACTAGAATGACACCATTATCGGGGATTATTTGAACTCTGAGATCTATTTATGCAGCAACAACACCCAAATTGGCATCATTTTCAGGGATTGTTTGAACTTCGGGATCTATTTATGTGGGAAGAACACCTACATTGACATTGTTTCTGAGGATTATTTGAACTCCGGGATCTATTTGTGTGGAAACAACATAAGAATGGCACCGTTGTCAGGGATTATTTTAACATCGGGACCTGTTTGTGCGGGGAACAACACCATAATGGCATTGTTACCAATGATCTTCAAAGGAATTCTTACATTTGTCCCTAGTAAAGTTTCTTAGATGATCTAAGTGCAAAATTTTTGTTTAAATGTCATCCTGTGTTGAGATTTGTAAGAATTGTGTGAAGTTATAAGTTATGTGTGCAATATTTCAAGTTTCTAGTGGTTATTGCCCTAAATCAATACCATCATTGGTAAATATTGGTAAAGGTAAGTCAGATCTGCTAATCTTTGTAGGAATTAAGTGTTGAGAGATATTTGGTAAGTCATTTATAGTATATTTTCACAACTAAGGTGAAAATCCTTAGTGGAAACTCTGTGTTGTTTTAAATTTTAATAAATACCAGTGCCTTAACTTGTTTTAAGTGAATCTGTCACTAATCTTTGTAAAGATAGAAGGAAGAAGATCGTTCTTTGCTAAGGACCCTACCAAAAAGTTCTTTCTAGGATTGGGAAAGAAAATTTCAAAAGGAAAAAGAGAGTGGAAAATAGTTGGAGATCAGAAATCAAGAAAAGAGTTATCCATTGTGGAAAGTGATCAACCTTTGGTTGAGGATTACCATTCTTCTTCAAGTGATTCTGAATCAGGTAATTTTTATATAGAATTGAATTCTCCAACTGGAGAGGGGCCTTCATTTGTGTGTAATAAGTTTTGTTCTCAGTATTTCCCTTTATTTTCCAAAGTTGACAGGGTCCTTCCAAAAAATAGAGTCTTTAGAGGACATTCATTTTGAAAATTATACTCCTGTGTTCCAAAGACCCCTTATCCCTCATCATTATGTTTCTCTTGTAAGATCACTCCCTCAAAACAATATGGCCCAACCCCCACCTAGACCTCCATTTGTTGTCAATATTTTTGGTCCTATAGATTTTAGAGGTATGGCTAGATATCCAAATGTAGTACCAAAGGATGTTAGAAATAGATTGCCTAAATTTCAATGGAATAATGTTATCAGTGGTGATCATCATTTAAATTTTTTTGTCAATATGATGTAAGAATTTGAGATTGAATTTGAGGATGTGTATATAAAATTGTTTATTCATACTCTTGAGGAGGATGCACGTGACTAGTATAAGTATTTTCCAGATAACTCAAAATATTCATGGACAAAAATGAAAAATGTTTTTAGATTACAAAATGAGGATAAGACAAAACCCAGGTTTCTTTTGTCAGAATTTGAAAATATTAATAAGAATCCTAATGAATATGTCCATGAATTCAATACAAGGTTCAATAAGACCCTGAATAGGCTACCTGTAATCTTGAGGCCAAGTGACGTTTCCTATCTAATAAGATATTCTAATGATTTTGAAAAAAAAGGCTACCTACTATTTAAGGGACAAAAACCCAGGACCTTTGAGGTAGGCCTTCACCATGGTTTTGTAGATTGAAAACAATATCAAAGTAGTTGGCAAGCTTTATAAGAGGGAAGGTATCAAGCTAATCAATCCAGAGAAGCCTCAGTCAAGTAAATATGTGGATCTAGAAGAGGTGGTAAAAACATTGGCTAGTTGAGCATAGAAAGGAATTAGAGAAATTTCCCAAGGTCATCATAAAGTAAAAGGTCAAGAAATATTCATAAATCATCCTAAGGGTGATCAAATATTTGATGATAGAGGAAAAGGACCCATGGGGTCAAGAAATAGATAGCTCCAAGCCCATGAAAATACAATCGTGCCTAAACCTTTGACTTCCAGAGTTACTACTATGGAAGAAGTGAATGAAATTGAGTGGTGTGATAGATGTTTCTTGCCACATGCCCCATGTGATGAAGAAAATAAGTTGAGGAAGTTGGTGATGACATTCATGATGATGTGTGCATGATGGGGTGCTCCACAAGCTCATGCCAAGGTGCAATTTTGATTGAATTAATTAGTGCCAAAACTATTGTAATATTCTGGGATTGCATTCATCAGGTATTACCCCTTCCCCCTCTCATACTTTTGAAATAGATATGGTACAAAATTTTGAATTTCCTAATAATGATTTTGGATACTTAATGGAATTAATGATTACAAAGTATGATGGAGAAATCCCTTCTGAGGAGGATAGGTAGTTGTTAATGAATGTTGTGCTTGCCAAAGAAAAATAATATACCACTAGGAGTAAAGTTGTCAAAGGGGTAGGGCCTCATGCCAAAGAAAAAACTATAGTTCTCAACAATATCCCAAAAGAAACTCCTAATAAAGATGCATCTGGAAAAGGATTTGTTACCCGAAATAAAACGTGTGTCCCTCCCCATGCTCAGACTATGAAAGATCCCGTGCCATCAGATGAATGTGTAAACCTTCCTCCTAACACTGGATTTCCTAATTATGTTCCTTATGACATAGCCCAAACCTTGATTCAGATGAAGATTAATGTTCCTATTGTTGAGATTCTTAGGATTCCTGAGCACAAGAAAAGGGCCTTTGAGTTTTAGGGATTGAAAGAAGAAAAGGTCACCCAGGGTAAAAAGATAAACAATGTAGAGGTTCTTCCTACCATTGTAGAATTAGAAAAACCACGAGTATTGGAGGAATTGGTGGTGAACGACCTGAGGTTTTTTGGGGAACTTCTCTAGTTTAGTCTCATCTTAATTTGGATCCATTTTTTACTTCTTTGATTATTAAGGATAGAGTGTTACATAATTGCATGTTTGATTCAGGAGCCTCATGTAATATAATGCCTTTTGAGGTCATGAATGAGTTGAATCTCAAAGTAACAATAGCTTATGGGAAATGTACTACCATGGATTCAAGAGAGGTGCCAATAGTTGGATGTGTCAAGGCTTTAGTAGTGCAATTGGCAACTTATCCGAGAAAGTAGTTAACTTTGAATGTAGTAATTGTGAATTTTCCTAGTAAGTGGGGAATGCTATTATCTAGAAAGTGGGTAGCTAGTGTTGGTGGAAGTTTGCAAATGGACATGTCTTATGCAACCATACTAATTGTGGGTATCCTTGTGAAGTTACCTGGTGAAAAGAAAATGTTATATCTCATTGAGGACCCCAACAATGATTCTTCTGAAGTACTGCACATATGAAGTAATGTTGATAACTCTGTGAGCTATGTTGTTTTCAAGGAGTATGAAATTGATCAATGTAGATATCCTGATCATATTGATTTTCCTAGGAATTTTATGTTTGATACAGCCTCGAGAGATGTTAAAAAACTTGACATATGCATAAATGATAAGAATGAAAAATGTGGTCAGATAGAAACTTCGATGGAAAAGAGAAACAATCATATGACCATTTGTTAAAGAAATATCAGAACTACTTATCATGGTCATATCTAGAATCGAAGGCATTTGAAACATTTCCTTGATTGATTTCTCAGAATAGAGGTATGCACCATTGTATAGTGTATAGTCTTTTGGTTTTGTTCTGCTTTCATGTTTTTTTCTGTTTCAGTTTTTCCTGGTCCCTGGGGATTAGTTTTCATTGGTTTCTTGGTTCATCTTGGGTGAATTTGTTATTTTCTGTCGGCTCCACAAGATTTTTCTGAGTTTTTTTCCCAATGGTTTTTTGGAACTTGGTCTACTCTTTTGTTCATTTGGCACTCCCTGGGAGTTCCCATCCCCGAGTCAGAGCTGATGTTGGTACTCGATTTAATCTTGCCCCGTTTGCTCTAAAAATTTCCCAATCTGCCTAGTTCATCGTATTTTCTATCTCCCCATATTGATGCACGAAGGTTCTTTCCTTTATTTCATTGCCATGATTATTCCTTTCCTTTGGTTGAGGATCACATTAAGTCCAGATATTGTTTTTCATTCCTCTGTCCATGAGAAAGAATTTGTAATTTGGGTCGTAATTTGGGTTTTTACCCCTTCCTTCTATTTTTCTATGGTCATGTTTTGTTTTCCCTATAAATTTTTATCTCAAATCTGTGGAAACATGGTCCTTTCTGATTGGATGTGGCCCTTGAAGGTATTTTTTGTGAAATTTTCCGCTTTTGTCACATTTATAAAAAATACCAAATTGGCCCCGTGGCCTCGATAGTATCTGATTGGCTATTCAACAAATATGAAGTGGCAGCAGAAAAATTCTTACTTTGACCCCAAACAAGGACACATGGTATTTTTTCATGTTACAAGTGGGGAAGGTGGACCGGCATGGAACATTTTGAAGTTTTATACCTCTTTGTACAAGGGAGTGAAGTTAGGAAATAACCCCCAACTCCGTCGGGGCCCACATCAAAAGTTAGAAGTGGAAAGACGGGTTGTCAGGGCATTTTGAAAATATAAATCCCACTTCAACTCAAATATTGGACATATGGAGGGATGTCACTCATTTGAGGATCCACCTCAGAGTCCTACCTTAGTAGTTATGCCAAGGAGACACATAGAGGCTTCCGCTAGCTCCTCTCTACACTTAAACTTTTCAAGGCAAATTTCTTAAGGCCTGGGACACGTGGAGGGCCCATCCTATTTGGGACCTACCACTGTAATTTACTTTTGAAGAAGTTTTAAAGGGACATGTGGAGGATTTCGCTGGCTCCTGACCCATACTTATCCTTTTAATGACACTTTCTCGAACCCTAGGCACATGGCACCTTCCACTGGTCCTTAAAATCTTTCTAGACTGAGACACATGGTGAGCCTGTGCTTATTTAAGGTCCCCATTTTTGGGCACCATATCAGAAGTGCACCAAAGAGACAAGTAGAGGATTCCGTTGGATCCTTTTTATATTGAGAATTTTTTCAAAGGCCAAAAGGCAATTTTCTTATTCCTAAGGAATGTGTGAGATGGCTTGCACTCATTTCAGGTCCCGACCTCTAAACTTCATATTGGAAGTTGCACCAAACAAACATGTGGAACGCGTTGTTTGGGAACTTTCCTCTGTACTTCACCTTTGTGGTTATGCCAAGGAAACACATGGAGGCTTCTGCTAATTCCTCTTCACACTTGGCCAACTTGGACTCGCAACACAAGTATGTGAAATAATCCGTTCATGGATATTCATTTTTGAGAGGCAGGAATGTAGGTATCCATGTGAGGGAACTCATTTCTCAAGGTGTTTCCTTGAGGGAAAAAAGGATTTCTTGTCAAATCCATCTATACATAGCCACCTAAAAATGATTAAAATAGTGGATTTCTTGCATGACAAAAAAAATTAATGATTATAAGGATTGTCAAAAGGCTATGGCATGGCATCCCAGTCATGGTTGAAGGTCTGAGAAACATGATCATTTCATGATTTGTCTACTTAGCAGCTTCAAGTGTAAATTTATTAAACGTCACTTTCTGAGAAAAATTGGTAACAAGCAAAGGATTCCTTAAATATTATTCTTTTTGGGCAGAAAATTTGGGATGAGTGAGTGACTAAATTATATAAATGCAATGAGAATACTCTTGCAAAGGGGTTGGGGGTTTAATTCTTACGATAAAATTTTGATAAATCCCATCTTCCTAAGAGACCATCCGAGAAACCTGTTCATCTCTTATGTTTTAGATTTAATCCCATGTCAAGATGGTTGTGAGTGCACAACCATTGACATAGCTCTGAGACTGTTCAAGAAAATTTCCCTTTCTGATAAATCTAACAGATCTCAAATTAATCCATGTTGATCTTGGGTAAAATTGTTTCTTATTTTATTTCAAAATTTATTTTAAATGGTTTTGATGTTCCTGTTGCAATCATTATGTTAAAATCCCTCCGAATCACATAGGATCTTGTCCTTGTGATAGTTTAGTGGCATTATCAATCTCATTAAGAGAAGAGCCTTTATCCTGTAATGAGATAAACAATTTAAAATCACTTTATTGTCATTTTTTTTGGTAAAGATTATCTGTAAGCCTTTGAGTGTATCCTAAGCATGAGGAATTAGGGGTCTTTAATGTTTAATTGACTCTTTCAACTTGAGCCTTCATGTTGAATTCTCAAAGATTGTGTGACACCATACAAATCAGGGGCTTCATTGATGCACACCTTCTAGTTGAAGGAATATTTTAGCTTTTTTGAAGTATTCTATCATGTTAAGTTTTCCAATTGTTATGAAGGTTCTCAAAGATCTGGAAAAATCAAGTTTATCCTGCTTAATATCCCACCAAACATTATTATAAAAAAATGAATCCTACCTGAACTACACTTATTTTCCCTGTATGTCAACAAATGAATAAATTCTACTGCCAAAATATGTAGAAGCAATCAGGATTCCATAATGTCTTTAGTAACCTTAACCTTGTTTAGAAAATATCACCATTCTTTAGAAGTGACAACTCATAGGAGTTAAATTGTGGTGCATTAATCATATTTTCTCAAGGTTCCTTTAAAAATTGTGCAAAGAAGTAACTCTTCATGTCCATCACCGAAAAAGGTTACAAAATGGGTCCTCTCACCCTGGTTAAAAGGCACGACGTAAAGTAGTGAGGATATATAAAATCCTTTTATATGGTGTTATCCATTTCTCCAGCACCTGAGTGACAAAGAGCCAGCTGAATCCCTTCCCTAGATACAAAATGACTTATGATTCGTCTTGTCTCTGAGTATCTTGTTAAATCTGTGATGTTGCTGACTTCCATGGGAGAAACAATTTGGATACCAATTTGAATCTCTTAAATAATTTTCTTTAATGTCCATTGAATCATTTACTAAAACCTAATAGAAGGGGTTACATAATTAACTTAACATACAAGGGTATTAAGTGGTCTCATTCACCTATTTACACATACCTTAAAAATATATAATACTCCATAACATTAATTCTTACCTAAACATCGGAGGGTTGTTTCTCAACCCTTGGATAAAATTAATTGTGGCCACTAGATTTTAGGGTTTGATACTAACACTAGCTATCCTTATGAAATTTTATTAACCCTTTTTGTTTTCCCTAGCCTCCTCATTTGGTCACTTTTATTTTGATTAATTGGAAGGTTGGAGAAATGGAGGCCATGGGAGTAAGAAAGGAAGCCATGGAGGAATTAATTTGAATCAAGGTTAGTCTAGTTTAGTTTATAGATTTATTATATCAATATATTACATTTGTTGATTCAAAATGTTTCCATTGTAAATATGGAGTAGTTATTTAGTTATTTCAATTTTGATTTATCTATTTGGGAAAATCCCTCTTTCTAATTAATCTATGATATAAAATACATTTAAATACCCATTGAAGGATTTACTTTCTTCAAACAATGATTTTGTTCCAGTATAGTAGGCTGATAGTTTCCTTTTTACATTTTAAAGACTCAGATTTTGGTCTAATCAAGTTCAAAATTGCACAGTCTTGGATTTAAATTTTTCTACTGAAAGTGATGAAACTACCTCCTAAAGTAGGTCAACTGTCCTAGGACCACCACCTTGACTAGGCAGTGGTTTAGAGAGCATCGCTCTGCACAAGGGGGCAGTCCTGTTCTTCTAAAATAGAACCATCAATTCCGTGAATTTTCCAAAAACAAGTTTTACAAGGGTTCTTTATAGTTTATCCTTAGCTTTAATTTAAGTTTCTATAGTCTCCAGCTGAAAGGTTACACCATTTATTCATTCCATGCTTTAAATTAATAAATTTAAATATTTTTTATTTCTATAGTAAAAATAAACACAACTACAAGATCATTTTTATTTTCTTCCATCAAAATTTCTTTTAAATTTAAAAGTAGGAATGAAGATTAATATATTTCTAGTATTATTGTTTTTCTTTCCACAACCAAATGCAAATTTTCAACAAAATCACTCATTATAATTTATTGCATCTTTTCATTACTACTACAACCATTTGTTCAATTACAAACAACTCTATTTCACATTCTGATTTGTTAAGAATACATTGTTAATGATTTAAAAATTCTATGTTTTTCTTCATTTTGACAAAAATGCGACTGCAACAAATAATAAAGAAATTTCTTTTTCTTTGAGCTAAGCTCATTTATTTCAATGCAGGCATCTTTTTTTTCCACAATACATTAGAACTTAATAAATAAAATATACAATACAACTTTTCTTTCAAATACAATGCTACTAGTCTTCCACCTTAACTGGGAATCACAAGAAAAATTTCTACAATGAAGGATTTATTTTTTTGACTTCATATAATTATCCAAGTCCCAATTATTCAACAAGAGCTCCACCATTTCTTCACTTTAATAACAACCAAGAAAAGGGGGAGAGGAAAAACTTTCCATCTTGTTGGTGCTCAAGATAGTCTCGCCCCATTTGTGCCTTTGAAAATTTATTGATTTACAACCTCTTTCATTTTCTCCTTCCCCGCGTTGTGCTTAGTCAATCTTTGTTGCCATTTTTAATCTGCTCCTAGGTCGTAAATCACTCATGGGTCCATGGTTTTCTCCTATTTTATTTTTTCCTCTGGAAAAGATGTATATTTTGAGTCTCTCGTACTTTGTTCCTTCAAAACCTCTCGTTTTCCTATTCTCTCTATTTCCCACGGTCATGATTTGTTGTCCTTGACATTTCTATCCTAGATAATTGAAGAATAATGAATGGATGTATCTCTGAGGAACATATTTGAGCCCTTTAACGATTCTAATTTCTCTGTCCTTGAATAATTTTTCATTTTTAGGCTTGGATGATCATTTCTCTGTATTTTATAGTTTGACGGGTGTTTCTCCCTGTCAAATTTGCATCCTAGCATCGGCAGGGGACCTGACACTTTCTAGTTAGACACGGCTCGACTTGGTCCTTCAAAATTTCTATGAATTTCCTCAACTTGAAATATGTCCATGTGGAGGCACGATGAACATTTGAAGATCTACTTTTTAGTTTGGCCTTGGATTAGCGCTAGGAGGACACATGGAGGCTTCCACTGCTTGGCATGAACATAGACAAATTTTCATGTAGTTGGAGAAGTTTGGAGGAACATGACATGTGGCAAGCTCGCGCTCATTTAGGGTCTCCGCTTTGGGCACCATCTTGAATTTGCACCATGGAGAAACCTAGAGGAACCGTGCATGTTCAGGGATTGGCCCTTGAGTTTCATTCTAAAGGAGTGCCAGGATGACATGTGGAGGCCTCCGCTCACTTTAAATTTCAATTAGAGTTTTGAACGTCCAAAGGAGACTACGTCGGAGCATGACACATGGTGCCTTCTATTAAGCTTCAAGCATTTAGGCAAACCTTGCCAGAACAGGACACGTGGCGATCCCGTGCTCGTTCAAGGTATCAATTTTTTGGGACCGTATCAAGGTATGCCATGGTGACACGTGGCGGTCTGAAAATTCAAAGAGACGAGGAGGCATACCATTGGAGGTAACTTTGATTTTTGCCCCTTAAGGATTAAAATCTCAAAATGGCCCGCAAGCTTGATGAGGGAAATAGTCAATGGTTTACCCCTGTCAACAGCAGAGGTGCAGAATCTCGGGGGAAATTTGAAAAAAAATCCTTTTGGGAGAAAAGAGTCAAAAGTAAAAAAGAAAGCGCGGCCCCGTTCTTATCGAATTTGGACTCGTGTCAAGATCGTTTCCTAAGAGAGGAGCTGCGGGGAAATTTTTTTTTCCCTTTTCCAAAAAGAGAGTAAAATGGCAAAATTTGTCTACGATTCCACTCTAATCATAGTTGGACATGTGTCAGGATCATTTCATGAGGGCAGAGGTGCAGAGCAAAATGGAAATTTTTTTCCATTTTTTCAAAAAGTTGTAAAATGTCAAAGGAATCCCATAGGTCTTTTCTAAAGTTTGAAATCTACCACGTGGATGGCCCAAATTTAAAGTAAAGATCAACGGTAGCTGAAAGTTTAGATCTGGTTTTTCCCCCCATTTTACTGAAACACATCTAGAAGTCTGAGTCTCCATGATTTCTTGGTTTTTTCTACATGCCAAGCAGAGAAGGGAGTTAATGTTGATATCTAAGTTTGGTTGGAAGATCTGGAAAGACGTCTTTCTCCATTAAAATGGTCCAACTTTCATGGCCGATCGCATTTTCCATTTTTCTTCTCCCAAGCACGCAAGGAGCCAGATTTGATAGATTAGGGGTGGAAGTGGTTGGAAAATTGGAGAAAAAGTGATGTACTAGAGGAAGGAGTTGAATGCGGGAGGTATTTGATGAGATCTTCCCCCTCGAGCACTTAGAGACTTCTTATAGATCTGATTCTGAGAATCAGGAAAGAATCATGGAAAGCACCAGTGCATTAAACATTTTTGTCTTTTGGGGAGGAAGGGGATCTATTGTAAAGGTTATAAATGGCACAAATTTTTCGAGTAAATGGTTGGCAGTTTTTGGAAAAATTTAGCGACTGATTTTTCTAGCAGAAAAACATTACAGAGCCCATCCTTTTTTAGAAGCCCTCTAAGAAGCCTATATATCTCTGTTTGTGTCAAGGTGGTTGAAAGTGTACAACCATTGCCAAGCTTTGAAATTTTTCTGCAAACTTTCCCTTGCTGATAAATTTGATCAAACTTGATTTATTCTATGTTAATTATGAGTAAAGTGTATTTATTTCATCTCTAAATGCATGTAAGTAGTTTTTCTTGTTTCTATTGCAATCTTGTACCAAAATCTGGTCCAGTCACACAGGTCTCAATCCTTATGATAGTTTAGTGGAATCTGCAATTTCAGTTCTTAGAAGAGCCTTCATCTGGGAGTGAAGTAAATGGTTTAAATTCCCTTTTCTTTCATTTTGTTGATAGAGATTATCTGTAAGACTTTGGGTGTACCTCAGATGTGGTTTGGTTTGAATCTTGGTGCTTTATTGGGTTCTCTGACTCAATCCTTCGAGACATAATCCCATAGGCTGTATGAAAAAGTGCCAATATTGGCCTCCATTAAAGCACATATTCTAGTTGAAGAAACATTTTTAAATTTTGTGGAATTTTTTTTGTTTTAATCTTTCCATTTTGCATGAGCTCTCAAGGATCTTGTGAGTCAATCACATCCTATCTCCCCTCCCACCAAAAACTTTATTTAAAGCAACTAATCCTACCTGTACTACCATTGTTTTGCTTTGTATTCCCACATAAGACCAAAATCCATTTGCTAAAGTATGCAGGAAAGATAAGAATTTGAAATTTCTTTACTAACCTTTACCTTTTTGTTACAATATCTCCATGATCTGGAAGTGACAACTCGTGAGAGTTAGATCTGGTGTGTTGATCATATTTTCCCTAAGGTCTTTCAAATAAAAGAGGTTAGAAAATAGGTTCACTTACCTTGGTTGAAAGGCACAACCTAAAATAGTTAGGATAAGATCATATCCTTTTAAGGTTCTATCCATCTCTCCACAAATCCAAGTAACAAAGGGAGAGGCAGATTTCCTCCCTGACTACAAAATGACATATATTCATGTTCTTCCTGCCTCTAATCTCTCTGTTAAATTTGTGTTGCTTTTTGGCTTGAAAAGGAGGAAAAAAATTTGTACCAACACTAGTGGTGCCATTGTCGGGGAATTATTTGAGTTGTTGAGAATATTTGATTATTCACTGCTAGTTCATATCTATTTAGCCCATCAAGAACACTAGTGGTGCCATTTCTGGGGAATTATTTAATTTGTTAAGACTATTTGCTGATTCACTACTAGTTCATATCTATTTAGCCCATTAAAAACACTTCTGGCACCGTTACCGGGGATTTTAGTTCAAAATCAAGACCCTAGTAAAACACTTCTTGTATGCTCTAATGTTGTGTGTAATTCTTTCAGTATCCACACCTAATGCACTAGCTCTCATTTGATAAATCTTGGTACAAGAATGTCAGAGCTTTCATCTTCAGTTCATAAGTGTTGATAAGAGATTATTTTAGTCCATCTACACAAATACGGTGGAAATACTTAGTGGAGAATCCCTGTTGATTTGATTTTGATAAGGACCAGTGTCTTAAAAATCTATCAAATTCAATTTTTTAACTAATATTTGCAAATATGGAAGGAAGATCTTTCTTTGCCAGGGATCTTGCTAGGACATTGTTTCCAAAGATAGGGAAATAAAAATTAGAAGGAATAAAAGCGTGGAGATTTGTTAGAGATCGAAAGACAAGGAGAGGGATCCCCATTGATTAAAGTGATATACCTATCATTGAAGATTTCATTCAAGTGACTCTGAATCAGGTAGCCTCTTTGTGGAACTGAACTCTCTAGCTAGAGAGGGGCCTTCATTTTATTTTGAAAGGTTTTCTTCACACTCTGTTCCTGTCATTTCTGAGGTTGATAGAGATTTCCAAGAGAAAAGGCCTTTGGGGGATCCCCATTTTGGGAATTATACTCTTTTGTTCCAAGGACCTTAAGCCCCTCATCAATTTGACACCCCTCTAAGGTGACCTCCTCAAAGGAAAATGGCCCAGCCTCCACCCAGACCCCCTTTTGTTGTAAACACTTTTGGACATATAAATTTTGTGGGGATGGCTAGATATCCAAATGCAATTCCTCAAGATGTAAGGAAAAAAATGCCAAAGCTCCAAGGAAACAATGCTATTACTAGTTATGAGCATCTAAATATTTTTATCAATATGATAGAAGAGTTTGAGATTAAACATAAACATGTATACATCAAGTTGTTTATCCATACCTTGGAAGAGGATGCTAGGGACTGGTATAAAGCATTTCCAGATAACTCTATTGATTCATGGATTGAGATGAGAAATGCATTTAGATTACAGTATGGTTATAGAACTAACAGTATGTTTCTTTTGAAAAAAAATGAAAACATAAAAAAGAATCCTAATGAGTCAGTACATGACTTCAATACATGGTTTAATAAGACCTTGAGGACATTTCCTATTCAGAAAAGGCCTTGTGATGATTCATGTTTGATCAAATATACTGATGCATTTGATAAAAAGGTTGCACATTATTTAAGAGATAAGAACCCCAAAAATTTGAGGCAGGGCTTCACCATGGCTCTGCAAATCGAGAAAAACATCAAGGCAGTTGTGAAGCCTCCAAAGAGGGAAGGTGTAAAGCTGGTTAACCCAGAAAAACCCTAAACAAGAAAGGTTGCTGATTTGGAAGAAGTTGTGAAGAATTTGGCAGGGGCTATCAACGAGATCTCCTATAAGCTAGCCTAAGATGAGAAAGGAGTTGGGAAGAGTTCACAAGGTCAACACAAGCAATAATGCCAAGACAAGTTTACAAACCACCAAAGATCTGATGATAGGGGAAAAGGACCTGTTAGATTTTAAAATAAGAAGTCCCAAGGTAGGGAAAACATAATGGTGTTTGATCCTCTGGCTACTAGAGTTGCTATTATGGAGGAGACATATGTCATTGATTAGTGTGACAATTTTTTCATGCCTCATGATCCTTGTGAAGAAGATCAGCAAGAAGAAGAAGAAGCTGATGACAATGATGACGATGTCTGTATGATGGGATGCTCCATAAGCTTACAACAAGGGGCAACTTCAACTAAGGTGATAAGTGCCCAGACTGCTGCCACTTTTTGGGACTACATTCATAGGGTAGCTATTCTTTCTCTCTCTCATAATTTAGAATTAGATGCTATACAAGTTTTTGAATTGTCCAATAATGACTTTGAATATTTAAGGACTTTAATGATAAAATAATATGATGGAGGAATCCCATCTAAGGAAAACAGGAAGTTATTGTTGAATGTTGTTGTGGCTCAAGAGAAGGAATATAACAGAAGAAGGATGTCAAAGGGGTAGGGCCTCAAGCCAAGACAAAAGCTCCCTTGATTTCAAACATTCCTAAAGAGGCCCCTAAGAAAGAGGCATTTGCCAAAAGCCGTACACTTCCAAACAAAAATCATACCTCTCCTCATGCCCAAATTGTCAAAAATACTATACCACCTAATGAGTGTTTTGGCTTTCCTTCCAATACTGCCTTGCCTAGCAATGTCCCACATGATATTTACCAAGTTTTAAGTCAAATCAAAGTCTTTGTTCCAATTTTTGAGTTGCTTAGGATTCCTGAGCACAAAAAAAAAGCATTTCAATACTTAGGGTTGAAAGAAGAAAGGACTGCTCTAGGCAGAAATGTAAATATCATGGAGACTCCTCTAATAATTGAAGAACCAGAAGCACCACCAACATCAGAAGAGCTAGATGAACCACCTAAGGTCTATTTAGAGACATCCTTAGTGGTCTCTCAAATGAATGTGGATGCATTCTTCACAAATTTGATCATTAAGGATAGGTTGTTGCATAACTGCATGTTTGACTCGGGGGGCATCATGCAATGTCATGCCTTTGGAGGTCATGAATGAGCTAAACATCAAAGTGACCTAGTGCCAGTGAGAAATAAAAATGGTGACATTAGGCTGTGTGTGGACTTCAGGAATCTGAACAGATCATCAATGAAGGATAATATCCTTTGCCAACTATGGAGAAATGCTACAGTTAGTGACTAGTTCTGAGTTGCTTTCCACCTTCGATGGTTTCTCTGGTTATAACCAAGTTGTGGTGAAGGAATCAGAAAGTATCAAGATAGCCTTTACTACTCCTTGGGGGACCTACGTTTATGTCAGGATGCCCTTTGGTATGATGAATGCTAGAGCTACCTTTTAAAGAGCAATGGATGATGCTTTTGCTGGTTACATCAATGAATTTATCACAGTCTACCAAGATGATGTAACTGTATTTTTTAGAAAGAGAAGTGACCACTTGTTTCACTTGGAGAAGATGCTAATAAGATGTAGAGAATATGGCATCTCACCCAATCCAAAGAAATGCCATTTTGGAGTGCAGAAGGTAAAGTTGCTTTTTCACATTGTGTCAAAAGAAGGAGTGATGATTGATCCAGAAAGAGTAGAGGCCATCAGCAAGGTACCAATCCCAAGAACCAAGAAAGGAATTCAATCCTTATTTGGTAAAATAAACTTCATTAGAAGATTCATATCAAACTTTGCTAAGCTGACTATTCCAATCACTTCCATGCTAAAGAAAGCCCAGGTCATCAAATGGGAGGAGGCTTCCATCCAAGATTTCAATGAGATTAAGGAGGCACTGAAGCATGCACCTGTTTTAGCATCTCCAGATTATAAGAAAACTTTTCCAAATGTTCTCCTTGTCTTCAGAGAACATTATTGTTTCTTTCCTTCTGCAAAAGGATGATGAAGGGGCTGAGAGGGCAATTGATTTTTTTACTAAGGCCTTACAAGGGACTAAACTAAACTACACTATCATGGAAAATTAGGAATTTTCCTTGGTAAAAGAAACAAATGTTTTCAGGCCTTATATTCTAAGTTTAAAGGTTGTTGCTTATGTTCCCCATACCTTGTCAGAGATGGAAGTCTTAAGAAAAAGATGCAGGTGGGTGAAAAATTTTCAAGAATATGATATGAATATCCAAACCACAATGTTGGTAAGAGGTTAGAATTAGCTAAGCTTATGGCTGAGAGCAACTTGCAAACCATTGAGGTGTATGAGGTAGAAGAAGAAAGGGAAAGTTTTTTTGAAAGATTGATGAATTCTGAGTGGTATAAAGATGTAATATTTTATCTTAGATATTTGAGCTACCTTGATCACTTGAGTAAGAACCAGAAGAGAGCCCTTAAGTTGGCTTCCTAGAGGTATGTCATCACTGATTAAGGGTTAGCGTGGAAGAACCCAGAGGGAGTCCTCTTAAGGTGCATTACTGAAGAAGAATCTCCCAAGATTATTGTTGATCTCCATGGACGAGTTTGTGGGGGGAAATTTTCTACAAGAGTCACAACACATAAGATCATGAGGGCTGATTATTGGTGGCCAAGTCTCTTTAGGGATACAACCTTGTTGGTTAGAAGATGTGAGATTTTCCAGTGCTTCTCTGGAAGACTGAAAGTTTCAGGTTCCTTTCTTTTGCAACCTGTATCAATTGAAGCTCCATTCAAATAATGGGGAATGGATTTCATTGGTGAGATTTAAGACCCTTCAAGTTCTGGCCACAAATGGATTCTTGTATCAACTGATTATTTTACTAAATGGGTGGAGACAATCCCCACCAAGAAGGCAACACACCAAGTTGTCATGGATTTTGTGTTAAATAACATCATCTACAGGTTTGGGGTACCAGCCAAGACTGTTGCTGATAATGCAATGAGCTTTAGAGCTAAACCTTTGGTGGCAATGTGCAAAGAGTATGGGATCAACTTGACATATGCCTCCAATTACAATCCTAAAGCAAATGGACAAGATAATTCTGGTAATAAAAATGTGTTGAATATCATCAGAAGAACCTTGGAGCAAAATAAGAGAAATTGGGGTGAACAATTGAGGTTTGTTGTTTAGGCAGATAAAATAACTACCAAGAGGGTCACTAGAAAGAGTCCATTTGAGTTAGTATATGGGACTCAGGGCCTCCTGCCCCCTCATATGCAACTATTTTCATATCAATTTATGCAACAACTAGAAGATCTAGAAGGTAAGTCCTTATGATGCTTGCATTAACTATAATTTTGAGCTTGATCAAGAGAAAAGGGCATCCCACTAAAGACATGTAAACTTTAGAGAGAAACTAAAGAAGTTATTTGACAAGAAGGTCACTTCTAGAGCTTTCAATGTTGGAGATCTTGTGCTGTTATGGGACAACATAGATGAGCATAAGGGAAAGCATGGTAAGTTTGATTCATTATGGATTGGCCCTTACTCTATTGATAACAAAACTGGGGAGCATACATTCTTCCTCAAGGACTTAGATGGTGAATTTCTCGAATTACCTGTTAATGACACGCATTTAAAGCATTTCTTGTAGTGATTCCCCTCAATCAAGGTAAACATATTTTTTAAAATGTATATTCGATTTTTTGTTTCCTATTTTTGTATATATTTGCTTGTTTTGGTCCTTGGTGACCTATTTTTGCTGGGTTTCTCTATTCATTTTTTTGAGATGGATTTATTTCTCTGCCCTGCAAATATGACTCCGCTACCCAATGGATATTTTGGAACATGTTGTAATTCTATTCTTTTGGCACTCATAGGGAGTTCCCATCCCTGAGCCGGAGCTAATTTTTGTGCTCAAAATAGTCTCGCCCCATTTGTGCCTTTCAAAATTTATTGATTTATAACCTCTATCATTTTCTCCTTCCTCGTGTTGTGCTTGGTCAATCTTTGTTGCCATTTTTAATTTATTCTTGGGTCATAAATCACTCATGGGTCCATGGTTTGCTCCTATTTTCTTTGTTCCTCTAGAAAAGATCTATATTTTGAGTCTCTCGTGCTGTATTCCTTCAAAAACTTGCATTTTCCAGTTCTCTCTATTTCCCACGGTTAGGATTTGTTGTTCTTGACATTTCTAGCCTAGATAATTGAAAAAGAATGATTGGATGTATCTCTAAGGAACATATTTGAGCCCTTTAACATTTCTAATTTCTTTGTACTTTAATAATTTTTCATTTTCGGGCTTGGGTGATTGTTTCTCTATATTTTACAGTTTGACGGGTGTTTCTCCCTATCAAATTTGCATCCTAGCATCGGCAGGGGATGTGGTACTTTCTGTTTGGATGCGGCTCAACTTGGTATTTCAAAAATTCTATGAATTTCCTCAACTTGAAATATGTCCACGTGGAGGAAAGGCACACATTTGAAGATCTAATTTTTGGTTTTTCCTTGGATCAATGCTGGGAGGACACATGTAGGCTTCCACTGCTTGGCCCGGACATAGACAAATTTTCATATAGTTGGAGCAGTTTGGTAGAATAGGACACGTGGTAGACTTTTGCTCATTTAGGGTCTCTAGTTTGGGCACCATCTTGAAGTTGTGCCATGGAGACATGTGGAGGAACCGCGCATGATCGGGGACCGGCCCTTGAGTTTCATTCTAAAGGAGCACTAGGATGACACGTGGGGGCCTCCTCTCACTTTACATTTTACTTAGAATTTTCAATGGCCAAAGGATACTACCTCGAAGCATGAAATGTCGTGTCTTCCACTTAGCTTCAAGCATTTAGGAAAATGTTCCCAGAATAGGATACATGGCGAGCCCATGCTCATTCAAGGTATAAAATTTTTGGTACTGTCTCAAGGTGCGCCATGGTGACACATGGTAGTTTGAAAGGTCAAATAAATGGGGAGGCAAACCATCAGAGGTAACTTGGATTTTTTCCCCTTAAGGATTAAAATCTCAAAATGGCCCGCAAGCCTGATGAGGGAAATAGTCAATGGTTTGCCCTAGTCAACTGCAAAGGTGTGGACTCTCAAGAGAAGATTGAAAACAATTCGTTTTGGGAGAAAAGAGTCAAAAGTAAAAAAGGAAGCGTGGCCCTGCTCCAATCACATTTTGACATGTGTCAGGCTTGTTTCTCAAGGTCAGAGCTGTGGGGAAAATTTGGAAAATTTTACCTTTTCCAAAAAGAAAATAAAATGGAAAAATTTGGCAGTGGTTGCACTCCAATCATATTTAGACATGTGCCAGGATCGTTTCCCAAGGGCGGAAGTGCGGAGAAAAATAGAAATGTTTTCCATTTTTTCAAAAAGTTGTAAAAATTCAAAGGAAAACCTCGCGTCTTTTCTAAAGTTTGAAATCTTCCATGTTAACGACCCAAATTCAAAGCAAAGATTAACAACAGCTGAGAGTATGGATCTAATTTTTCCCCCATTTTACTAAAACACATCTGGAAGTGAGATTCTCCATGATTTCTTGGTCTTTTCTACATGCCAAGTAGAGAAAGGAGTTAATGTTGGTGTCTTAGTTTGGTGGGAAGATCTAGAAAGACGTCTTTCACCATTAAAATTGTCTGACTTTCGTGCCCGATTGGATTTTCTATTTTTCTTATCCCAAGCACAAAAGGAACCAGATTTGATAGATTAGGGGTGAAATTGGTTGGAAAATTGAAGAAAACTTTATCTACCAGAGGAAGGAGTTGAATGCAGGAGGTATTCGATGAGATCTGCCCCCCTCGAGCACTTAGAGACTTCTTACAGATCTGATTTTGAGAATCACGAAAGAATCATGGTGAGCACTGGTGCATTCAACATTTTTGTCTTTTGGGGAGGAAGGGCCTCTGTTGTAAAGGTTATAAATGGCACAATTTTTTTGTGCAAATGGTTGGGAGTTTTTGGAAAAAGTCAAGGATTGATTTTTCTAGTAGAAAAATCTTGACAGATCCCATCCTTTTTTAAGAAGTCGTCTAAGAAGCCAGTATATCTCTCTTTGTGTCAAGTTAAATCTTGTCAAGGTGGTTACAAGTGTACACCCATTGACAAGATTTCAGATTGTTCTGGAAACTTTCCCTTCCTGATAAATTTGATCAAACTTGAGTTATTTTGTGTTAATCTTGAGTAAAGTGTATTTATTTCATCTCTGAATGCATGCAAGTAGTTGTTATCACCGAATCACAGCACCCCTGTGTTTATACAAGTGCATATAATTGAACTCACGGTGTGATTGGATAACATGGGTACTATCTCCAAGTTGTGGAACTTGTTACTTGAGATAGACCTCCAGAGAAAGCTGGTTCTTGCTCCTAAACTACCTGCCACAATCTACTCTAATGCAGGGTAAACTAAATATCCTAATCTAACTTTCCAAGGGACCAGGGAGAGACAATGCATAAAATGAAAGCCTACACTAAAGTGGTGATACACCAGAAAAGGAGGGTGTGAGAGTAGTCTCCAAATGTGTGAAATACAAAGGCAAAGTGCACACTAGAAGAGGTGATGGCAGTTCTCCATAATCTAGCAAAATGCATTCACAACAATATTCCAAGCATACACAATGATAATGAATCCCTGCAAGAACATAATAATAGACACAATATTCTTGTAGAAAGATTAAAGGGGCAAGAAGAATGCAAGAAAACCCAGTAGGGGAAGATACATCCACAAACTGATATTTTATTGCTTCATGATATGCACAGTTCAATATATTACAAGATAAGGGCCTGGATCACCATGCAAGGAGTCCACTACAAGGGCCTGAAGCACATTGGCTTCACAAAGAAATTTTGACAGAGCTTTGCTACAAGGAACTACCCCCCTTTACAATGAGCCCAACACTCCAATTTATAGAAAAATCAGAAGGAAAAGAGAAGGTAAAATGGAAATCCCGAAATCTGTTATTCAACCACCTGTAAGAGGCATTAAATGGAGTAAAATGATTATATATTGCTTGAAAAAGGCTCCCCATACTGTCCCATGTGCTGCAGCAGAGAAAGAATGATGACCATGCCTCTTAATTGCACTCCCGACCACCAAATAAAACACTGTTATGAACTCGGCCATGTTTTCTAAAAAAACTCAATTGATTTCTTATCAAATCTGGTATTTCTTGATTTTTTTGCATCAGGATCGGAGTCACAATTCCAACGGTACAAATTTCATGCTATTTCGTTGAGAAATGCAAAAGTTATGGCCTTCTGAGTGCGGGCAGCTACTTTGGGTCTGGCAGGCGTTTTCTATCATTTGACGGGAATGAGCATTAACTGACTGGAGCCGAATATATTTCTCTTAATTAAATATGTATACCCTCATCTAAAATAAGAAATCCAATTTTTTGCGGCATAGAGGACATCGTGCTCGTTCCAGAAAGTCCAATTTTATGAAAATCGGAGCTCGGAGTCAAAAGTTATGACCGTTTGAAGTTTCACGGGTCAAACGTCGACTTTTGTTGTTTACCTTCAGCCGCTTTGGCTTTTCGCATCCCTCACATCCCATGCATACTTTTTTCCTGGCTGTCCCAGAAGAAAATCTCCTCCTTCGGCCGATTCGGGCTTCCTTGTCCCTCTTTTCGGTGAAGACACGTGGCGAAATTCCATTCGCTCTCGGCTCCTTCGGCTTCCCGTGTCCCACGCGTACTTTTGGCTCGGATGTCCCAAACTGTTTCAGACAAAAGACCCCTATTTCAGCCGAATCGGCCATTTCACATCCTCTGCATACTTTTTTCCCACTTGCTTCCAGACCGTCTGGGACAAACTCTTCCGATTCACCCGGTTCGGCCGGTTCACGTACCTTTGTCCCAACTGTCCCAGACCAAACTTGGCGATCTCTTCCATTTTCGACTGGCTTGCCCTTTCACATCCCGTGCGTCCCAATGGCCTGGATGTCCCAAACTTTGCGAAGCAAGACTTAGGCAATTTTCTTCATTTTTTTGGCCGGTTCAGCTTTTCGCGCCCCGCGCATCCCTTCAGCCCAGATGTCCCATTGCTGTGCGGACCGCCTGGCAGCTTTTCAGCCGGTTCGCACCTCAACATCCCAAATGTCCCGACTGCTCCTAGGACTAGGACTTAGCCGATTTTCATAATTTTCCCTGGCCCGAGCCTGTCTTCTGAAAAATTTTCGTATTTTCTCAGAACTTGCTCTTTTCAACTTGGACAGGAGAGTTAGAAAAATTCTGAGGGGACCCTAGAAACATGATTTTTTGGCCCTGAATCAATTTATTTACCTGGGACTAAGTAAATTGATGCATGTTATCAAAATTTACCCTGGGGGGTGAATTTTGGATAATAATTTGGTGACTCAGTGGGGTCATCTGCCTGCTAGATGAAGTTACCAGTTGCCTGAAGCATCCATTGGGCATGGAGTCATGAGTTGTAACCTGCAACTGATCTGAACTTTGAAAACCTCCCTCTGAGCCACTTGAAACCCACCGGACATGGAGTTGTTCTCACCAAAATGCCACTGAAACGAACTGTGCAAGAGCAGAACCAGTAACACCAAGACTATGTACAGAACTAAAAATCATACATGCTCCAAATGGAACATGCAGAGTGTGCACAAGCACTTCTTCTACTGAAAGAAAACCTACCTACTCTATTGTAATTGGGAGCAAAGGCAAGCTAAACAAACCCTGCAATTGGTTGTGAGAAATAGCTTCCCTTTCTCAAAAGTGGCAGCCATGCAATTGATTTAGAGCTGATCATGGCTATTAGGATGAGTGAAAAATCAACAAGAAGTTGGTATTCCACCAAAATCATCAAGGTATCAGCTGAAGGAAAATTCAATACCTCTTTTAGTTTCTCTACATTTGGATTGAAGGGGTATGACAGTTGATCCTTGGTATTTTGTAGCTCACCCTCATGCTTAGAAGCAAGCATGACTTGTTGTGACTTCTCCTTTGGCTCCAATGAAGCCAAATACCTAATTGGGCAAGGTCCGATCCATTTGATATACCCATAGCTCTGATTCTCAACTCCAAAAGTGGATTCTTTTTGTAGACCCTCAATGGATGGTGTGGAAGCAATGGTGAAATTCTTTTTTCCTTTCTCTTCCTCTAATGAAGAACATGAAAGATTAAAATCTTCCAATCTTGATTCCGAAGAGCTGTTATAAGATGCAAGCTACTGCAAATGAATGTTCTCCTTCATGACAGTAGACTCTTGTGTTTGGAATGTGGATGATGAAAGAGAGAATGGTGGAAACTCAACCAGCTCTTCTCCATCAAAATAGTCCTCCAAATCTGACAGATAAACTGCCTCATGGTTGTCCTGCTGCAAATGTTCAACTTCCTTCATGGTGTCCTCTTGATCTGTAACTTGACCACCATGGTTTCTTTCTCCCTCCAACATTGAGTTTGAGAGGTCAAACTCCTCTTCAGCACTGGAACTTGAGAGAGGTGAAGTAGAAAGAAGAACTGAAGGTTCTCCTGTAGCCTGATTTGTGCTCAGAGCTCTTGGATCTACAACTTTCTCCTCCACAGCTAGAATGTGCTCCTCTACTACTGGATCTGGAGCATTTTCTCCTTCCTCCAATGTTTGAAGACAATCTTGCTCTTGAATGAGCTCCTCCTCCAGCATGAATTTTGTCAAGTCAAACTCTTCAATCTGCTGCTCTAGAGGACAAGTTGGGACTGCAAGAACTTCTTCTTCTGCTGCAACAAAATCAGCCTTGACCACTATTTGTTCAACCTTAGCCTCTTCTGTAGGTTTGACCATCAAGGGGATCTTTGTCATACCAAACTTGGCAGCCAAACTTACTAAGCTCTTAATCATTTCTTCTTTTCTTAGCTCTTCCTCTTTCTGTCCTTGATGACTGATTTTTGCAATTTCTTCTTCCCCACATGGAATAGGGAATGCAAGAGGAGGGGAGGGTTGCAACTCAATTGATTTGGAATTTTTTTGTGGTGGTAAAGGAGATGAAATCTCTTGTTTCTTTAGAGGAGGGGAGATTTCTTTTAGCTCTTGTGGAGAGGATGACTGTTTGGAAGGAAAAAGGAAAGAAGAATTGAGGTGTGGTGGAAGACTGAGAGGTGGAGACATGGGATCAACATTTGGGACAGCAGATGGAGAGTTTAAAATTTGCAAGTCCAAATGAGATGATGTTTCTTGAGTAATGGGAAGAGAAAAACCAGATGATGGTGTAGAACTTACCCATTGACAAGGTTGTTCAACACCGAATGTATAGGCCTCTATTTCTGCTATCCATTGTGCAAGTTGGGGCAGCATCTTTATCATGAAGTCCAGCTTCTCTTGAGGGCTGAAGTGTCTTGGAAAAGGGCCTCCCCATGGACAAGGAGTCCTGCAACCAATTTTGAAAGCTCTCATTTGAGCTGTTGCTCTAGACTGCACCATCTCTACCTCCATCTTTTGGATTTTCTCCAACAAGCCAGCGTCTTGGATCTGATGGTCTTTATTATATGCATACTCTTGCTCTTGGAAAGCTACACAGCCAAACTGACTTTGGCATTTCTGCTCATATGGGTATGCATACTGATCTTGAATCTGCTCAAAAGGCTGATTTGGAGGATTTGTAAAACATGTTGGAGGTGGAATATACTACTATTGTTGATGTGAATTCCATGATGGAAATGAAGTCATGATTGCACAACCTCATGGAATGGAAAAGAATGAAAGAGATGGAAATAAATATGGAAGTAAAAGGATGGAAAACAGGTCTGCAACTTCGTAAATGAGTTGTTGATCAGATGGAGTCGCCAGATGTGTTTGCAAGTTCCTCTAAAGGCTGAAATCTTCACAGGAACACACCAACCTGCAAAAGATGAAATGGAAGACCTCTAATGTCCCACCCGGCGTGCCAAAACTGTTATCACCAAATCACAGCACCCCTATGTTTATACAAGTGCATATACTTGAACTCACGGTGTGATTGGATAACATGGGTACTATCTCCAAGTTGTGGGACTTGCTACTTGAGATAGACCTCCAGAGAAAGCTGGTTCTTGCTCCTAAACTACCTGCCACAATCTACTCTAATGCAGGGTAAACTAAATATCCTAATCTAACTTTCCAAGGGACCAGGGAGAGACAATGCATAAAATGAAAGCCTACACTAAAGCGGTGATACACCAGAAAAGGAGGGTGTGAGAGTAGTCTCCAAATGTGTGAAATACAGAGGCAAAGTGCACACTAGAAGAGGTGATGGCAGTTCTCCATAATCTAGCAAAATGCATTCACAACAATATTCCAAGCATACACAATGATAATGAATCCCTGCAAGAACATAATAATAGACACAATATTCTTGTAGAAAGATTAAAGGGGCAAGAAGAATGCAAGAAAACACAGTAGGGAAAGATACATCCACAAACTGATATTTTATTGCTTCATGATATGCACAGTTCAATCTATTACAAGATAAGGGCCTGGATCACCATCCAAGGAGTCCACTACAAGGGCCTGCAGCACATTGGCTTCACAAATAAATTTTGACAGAGCTTTTCTACAAGGAACTACCCCCCTTTACAATGATCCCAACACTCCAATTTATAGAAAAATCAGAAGGAAAAGAGAAGGGAAAATGGAAATCCCGAAATCTATCCTTCAACCATCTGTAAGAGGCATTAAATGGAGTAAAATGATTATATATTTCTTGCAAAAGGCTCCCCATACTGTCCTATGTGCTGCAACAGAGAAAGAATGATGACCATGCCTCTTAATTGCACTCCCAACCACCAAATAAAACACTGTTATGAACTCGGAAACGTTTTCT
Organism: Taxus chinensis; assembly: GCA_019776745.2. Lineage (NCBI taxonomy): Eukaryota > Viridiplantae > Streptophyta > Pinopsida > Cupressales > Taxaceae > Taxus > Taxus chinensis. Next base: position 831,675,325 of record CM034146.1, read on the forward strand.
AAAAAAAATCCATCGATTTCTCATCAAATCTAGAATTTATTGATTTTTGTGCGTGGGGCTCAGAGTCAAAATTCCAATAGTACCAATTTTGTGTGATTTTGTTGAGAAATGCAAAAGTTATGGCCTTCTGAGTGCAGGCAGCTACTTTGGGTCTGGCAAGTGTTTTTTGTCATTTGACGGGAATGAGCATTAAATGACTGGAGCCGAATATATTTCTCTTAATTAAATATATATACCCTCATCAAAAATAAGAAATCCAATTTTTTGTGGCATAGAGGACGTCGTGCTCGTTCCAGAAAGTCCAATTTTATGAAAATCGGAGCTCGGAGTCAAAAGTTATGACCGTTTGAAGTTTCACGGGTCAAACGTTGACTTTTGTTATTTACCTTCGGCCGCTTCGGCTTTTCACGTCCCGCACGTACTTTTGTTCCGGCTGTCCCGGACAAAAATATCCTCCTTCGGCCGATTCGGGCTTCCTTTTCCCTCTTTGCGGTGAAAACACATGGCAAAATTCCATTCGCTCTCGGCTCCTTCGGCTTCCCGCGTCCCACGCATACTTTTGGCCCAGATGTCCCAAAATGTTTAAGACGAAAGACCCCTGTTTTAGCCAAATCGGCTAGTTCGCGTCCTCCGTGTACTTTTGTCCCACTTGCTTCCGGACCGTCTGGGAAAAATTCTTCTTATTCACCCGGTTCGGCCGGTTCGCGTACCTTTGTCCCAACTGTCCTGGACCAAACTTGGCGATCTCTTCCATTTTCGGGAGGCTCACCCTTTCACGTCCCATGCGTCCCAATGGCCTGGATGTCCCAAACTTTACAAAGCAAGACTTAGGCAATTTTCTTCATTTTTTCAGCTGGTTCGGCTTTTCGCGCCCCGCGCGTCCCTTCGGCCCGGATGTCCCATTGCTGTGCGGACCACCTGGCGGCTTTTCTGCCGGCTCACGCCTCGACGTCCCAAATGTCCCGACTGCTCCTAGGACTAGGACTTAGCCGATTTTCACAATTTTCCTTGGCCCGAGCCTATCTTCTGCAACTTTTTCGTATTTTCTCAGAACTTGCTCTTTTCAACCTGGATAGGAGAGTTGGAAAAATTCTGAGGGGACCCTAGAAACATGATTTTTTGGCCCTGAATCAATTTATTTTCCTGGGACTAAGTAATTTGATGCATGTTATCAAAATTTACCCTGGGGGGTGAATTTTGGATAACAATTTTCAAATTTGTGTACCAACACACCCAGCAAATAATCCAATGAAGACAAGACAATATCCTCCTTATTGGCCCCTGAGCCCCAACCAAAATGTAATAAAGGATGGATACAACTCAAGGAAACTATCACAAAGATTTCACATCACAATACAAAACCTCAAAACTATTTCAAAACAAATTCAAAGCAACTTACAATCACAACATGAAACTATCAAAATGGACAACGCTTGAAAATGCCAAGTCAATGGAGCAAGGATCTATGCAGAGATCACTTATGCCTCACAATGGGATTATGTTCCCACATTAAATACCTCAAAAACACAACTCAAAATCCCTACGTAACTCATATGCCTCCCTCAATATCATCTTATGCCTCCCACATTATCCTATGCCTCCCTACAATCTCTTATGTCTCCCTCAAAAGAACCAAGTAAGAAATGAAATAATTTTACTATCAAAGGTGGGGCACCCAACCCAAAATCCCTCCCAAATCATGAAGTAACTCTTATGCCTCCCTACATATAAGATCCCCATAACATTCTCCTACACCATACTTCGTAATTTTACCAAAGATCCCAACAATCATACAAACCAATCAGTTGCATACAAATATCCATATATAAAAGAAAGCAATTCAAACAATGGTGTAGCTCCTACCTTTCCATGGTAGAACTTGATAATAGTGTCACACACCAAGATCCTTCAATCTCAATTCAACTCCAAATAGCTCCAAAAATTCGACAAGCACTCCAAAACTCTCCATCTCCAAAAATTCATAACCACCAATGAAATGAAGTAACCCCCAAAAAACTAAATAAAATTACATATATAGAAAAAGGAAAGATGAGGGTGAGGTGGCTCCATATAGGATGCCACATCACTTGTCCTTAACTCCACATAAAAAGTCAAACCTCAACCCCAATACATAATAAATTGGTGCTTGAGACGAAGGACAAGCCTCTTACACACAGAATCCAAACCCACACACCCTAAGGACATAATTTAAAACCCATTTAAGAAAAGTGCAATAAATGTAACTTTTTGTCTTTGAAAACACATAATGGGGTCTATTTTTGACTCCCAAATCGATAGGTAGGGGTGATATATTAAATTAAGAGGTGTATGACAAGCTTAGTTTGTCCCACAAGCCTCCAAAAATGGCCCTTAAAACCAAATCCGAAATTCCAAGATATTGTAGAGTGTACAACACTCAAAGTCACTTACACTCAATCAAAATCACAAAATCCATAAGAGGAACTACTCTAATAAATGGACCTTTTTGTTACATCCTTATAAAACTTAATAAACATGATTAAATTACTTAATAAAGGAATATTAATCAACAATGATTAAATAAATTACATCAAAAAATAAATAACATACTCTACAATAAAAAAAGAAAAAGGGAAAGAATTGCACACAAAACCCATTGTCACAATTAGAGGTCATCCCACCCATGGGTACCCCCTAGAAAAAATAAAACAAAACTACAACATTACACAAGTTGTCATGGTGAACATTGTTGAATCCATCTAGTATTCTGTTGTGGTTAATTTCTAATCCCCCTTTTGATTGTTGTGATATAATTACCTGCAAAATCACACAATACCTCCTTTGGCCTCATGGTCGCATCAAAAAAATAAAATATTAAATATACAAATATAAATAAATAACCATCCTCATATATATAAATCATCATCTCAACTAAGAAATGCTATCATCTGACTAAAATTTCAACAACATCTCAATTTTATCTCTTTTATCAATATCAACAAGATAACAACTTTAGTTCAAATGCTAAATTCTAGTTAACACGATGAGAATTCCAAATGTCAGTAATATATACGCTAACAACACATCATCATCAATATTAAAAATGTCTCTCTATGCCTTTAAGTATCCACACAAATCATACTATGAATCAAAATCCATCAATAGTCATTAAATATCTATCATCTAACATCATGCTAAACCAAAATGATACAATCATATCCATGTCTATATTCAATAGTAATTGAAATCAGAATATAATAAGTGTTGAAGAGGAGTGGGTACTACATCTTCCTCCCCTTAGACTCGACTTCCTCCTTGAAATCATTGAAATAGGTTTGAAAGATTAACTTGTACTAACGTAGCATCCTCTAATGTAGTAGTAGTCTCATCATACATTTGCAACTAGAATCACATTTAATCAATATATTGGCCTTGACGACCATTTTTCCTACACTCAAAAATACACATAGGCTACATCATCATCTTCCAGTGTTCTTGCACCTATAATGTGGTCTATTCCAATACATGAGAAGGATAAGGGATATATATCCTAAGATTAGATACATGGAATGCATCATCCATGCGAGACAAGCTAGGTGGCAAGGCTAGACGATATGCTAAGGGATCAATCTTCTCCAAGATCTCAAATGGAACTCATGAATCTAGGAGTTAACTTAGATCCTTTTCCATAACGGATAGGAATACTTTTACGAGGTATGACATGAAGGAATAACATTAATTCCCACCTCATAATTGTGGTCAAAAATCCTCTGATATGCATACTTCTTCTTGTCTATCCTGAGCCTCCTGCAATCTCTACCTGATAAAACACAACATGCTGCTCCATGCCTTGTAACATATATGGGTCCAAGAGATACTTCCATCCTCCAAGTCTGTCCCAACTTAGTGGTGTCCTACAATCTCTGCCATAGAAATGCCTAAAACGATCCCATGCCAATAGAACTCTAGAAAGTTACTTTTGTAAGAAAATTCTAAAAAATACAAATACTCCTCTCACCTCGTGATGATTCATTATCGTACATCTATGACCGGGAAAATCTTACAACTTGGATTCACTATGCTATACGTGAAATTAAAGTATACATGTTTTTTATGCTCTATGTTGATATTATGAATAAACTACATTTATGGTAGTCCACAATGTGATGATTATTTTGGTCATTTGAGGAGTTGAACTCGCCTGAATTGCTTGTAACTAGCACAATCTCCTTTATGGTGATACCCTCACCGAACTAGCTGATCATCAATGCCTATCCCTTTAGAAACAATGATCCGACTTTGTGTTTATCATGGGTAGTGAGCCACACCTAAATTATCGGTATTTTGGTTTATGCTACAGATAGTTATTCAATAATGCCTATCATGATTTCCATTGTTATGGTGTCTCATTTACCTTCAACTTGCCAGTATTTTGTAGGTAGACAACAATATATTTTAATGCTTGACTTCACCCTGGATATTTTGATGAATTCACTAAATTATCTGACTTCCCTTTCGAATTGTATTGCAATGGTATTTTGTCTCAACCTAAACTTGATTCATTGTTTTTTACTCCTTATTAAAATGATAAGGTGCACTCTTATGAGCCTCTTTCAATATTTGGACTATTAAAAACCTTTTTGAGTACTGGTGTCATTGATTTGAACTTTACTTGAGAAGCTAAAATCTGATCTAAAAGTCCCTCAAACTTCCCTTCAATCTCTGAGAAACAATCATTTGATCTATTGCTCTTAGGTAAAAACATGGCTATTTGTAGCTTTACATCGGCATGCGTTTTCTTTAGCAATATTACTACCTATGAATAGCCATTTGTAAATTATATTTTATTTGACTTCAAATGCATTCTGCAAAAAATTTTATCTGTCTCCCCTTCGTCATTGCTGAAATGATATGGTGTACTACATCTTGTGAACTTTAAAACCAATGTAGTTGTTAATCCTATTGAAGATTAGGGCTTGTTAAGACATGCCCGAAGCTACCTATATATGACAGCCACTTGAAGATTTTGTGTTTGTACCCAACTGAAGTATTGATTCCTATGGCATTTTATATTCATGTTCACATACTGTTTACAAGCTCATAGGTTTTGAGTCCTTTCTGTATCTTCATAATTTAAGTTTTGTTGACTTAATATTTCTAACCAATACATATATCATATAATCAAAATCAAAGTGGCTACCTAATCCTTTTATTGTTGATAGATTATGTACATTTTACAAAATCTCTGCTAATACATTATACCTGCTTAAAGAATGCTGCATTTTTTTAATCTAATTTTCATATTTGAAGACCTTCATTGGTGGGACTGTAAGCTTGTTTTGAAGAAACAAATCGAGATCTTATCTTTTTATGCAAACTTCTTTCTCCTTTTTGAAGGGAATTATGCGATTGAACTATTTAGATCTTGAAGTTTGAATAAATATCCTAATATCTGAACCTAGCCAACCATGCAAATATGAGACTTCTGTTCAAAGCATGTTTTGAGTTTATAATCCAATAGCTCTAATATTGGAATTCTTGACTATGATAATTTACACATTTTGAGTGACATCAAACTACTTCATCTTCATTTCTAAAATAATCTCACTTATTTTAGGTTCCCGAGTTGTGCATCTTGGGGACTTTACAAAACTTTGAAATTTTTCCTCATGCTCCTAACATTTTGAGTAAATCTGGAAATGTCACTAAGAAAGCTACATGGAAGTGATTGAAAATTTATAGGCATTGTTTTGTCATGAAACTCATGAATACTGCGGGGGCATTTGCTGAAATATGACCAAAAGTACCTCTGAACTCGTAGCCATACTCATGAAGAAACTCTAGGATTTAAATCTACCTTGTTCTGGAGCATTCTCAGCTGATCAATATAAAATTTGATCTATCTTTTACAATGTTTGATTCCCCCCCTTAAAATTTGACCTGGAGATTGATTAATTGTATTACCTGGAAGGTTGTAACGATACTTTACGTTGCTTTGTTCAAATGAAAAATTTGTTCGATGGTCAGATGAGTTGTACTCCTTTATCACTGTATAATTCTTCTTTACAAGTATGTCACCATGTACCCCTAAGGGCATGACTAGGACAACCTTATCTTCCTTTCTATCAAGAAGGACTCCTCTCTTCCACTTGAGATGTATAGAAGCTTTTGGATCGTTATTCTATCTAAGCATGACTATTTAGAATCTAAATTTTGCATTTACCTATTTTGGAACTAATTTTAATGTAAGTGTAAAACAAGGATCACATTTTTACTTAATCATTCCAAACTTCTTGGAAATCTACATAACTGAAAACCTTTTCCTTTCAAGATATGCATGTATCATATAAAACTGGAACCATAAGGATTCTAGATACCCTTGGTTTCTAATCCTCTCGAATCTTTCTCAAGTACAATGAAAGTAGAAACCTGAAGCATTCATCGCGCACAATCTTGGAGTGGCCTAGTGGATATGGTGCGAATTAGGTGGGTTTCTTTTTCAACTATTACGCTTTCAACTCCCAAATAATTACATATGCATATTCCTTACTTGATAGTCAATATCTCATAGCTTGTGTGGTAGACTAATGTACTCTTTCTTTATGAATAAATGAAATTATCCTTTGTTATGAGATGTGTAAGTTTATTTGAATTTGTTTTCCGTAAGGTCATCCTGATGTGACACACCTGAAATTAACTGTGAGCACTCCTTGACTACATATTTTCCACTGTGATTTGGCTCCATAAGCCAGAGAATTCAAACTAATTGTACATGTACTTGAATTAATCTCCACCAACCTACAGTCACTCTACCACTGATGGAGAACCAAAACTAAATCCCACTCTACAAATTAGCCTAAATCTTATAAGTATAGGATTTTGATGTATGCTACCCTCAATGCTACCTATCATCTCAGATCTCTGTGCATTAGATCTTTGCAAGGTTGTTACACGAATCTGCTGAATAGACACCTATGGAATGGTAGTATTACAATGAAGGCTTATATTCTAGAACATGACCTTAAAGCTGTTGACTTACCTTAAGCCATGTGGACACTTTCTGTCCAAATTGAGAGTCTGAAGTACACCAATCCATACCCCCCTTCAATGGAACCCCCCAATGATGGTCAAAAAGTATAAGTGTGGAGCTCTTCCTATTGGTTTGTGCTTTAGGTGAATAACAGATGATATGTATATGGAAACTATGAAATATGTACGTAAATGTTATTGTCCTCCTATTGGTTCGAGCTTCATAGGTGAAACATACAGTGATAAAAACTGATCATTTGAGGTGGGGGGCCCAAATGGTACTCTGTAAGCATTTACATATATGGAGGCCTATTACCAGCTCACCTTTGCACATCCTTAGGTGCATACATGGTTCTACATGAATAAAAAAAACATGCTGAACTATAGGAGGGAATCTTGCCACATGCAATTAACCAAGCTAAAAGGTGCAAAGACAAAAAAATCCCAGCCTTTGCACTCTTATCAATGCAAAATATCTTAAATTATTCTCCTGGTGACTAGATCAAAGCCTTCTCAATAAGGCCTATACCTTAATGTCATATGGAAATGAATGAAAAATTTCCTCAAATCTTGAAAGTATTTCATGCCCTCAATGAACTTGTGTATTTAAATTACTCATCTTGATATTTCAATACTGCTAAATTCATGTGAGTGACACAAGTACTTGATCAGAGTCATTAGATGTTTATCATCAGATCATTGAGATCTTTGCATGCCTACTAGTTGAATCAAGTCATTTGAAGTTTATTATCAATCCTGAACTTACCCATGCTAAGATGTACTTGGACCAGCTCTTTGGAGACACCATTCTTGGAGCTTCTAGTCATCTGTCCTTCGACCATTATATACTTCCATCTTGAAAGGTAGGAAGGTAAAAGGATCTAGTTTTATAGATACAATGATTATGCAGACCATGATGAAACATAGTTCATGGCTGATCTTCCATGGCTCATTAGACAAGTGGGCTACAGTGTTTTAGTTGGAAAAATGAGAGGTCTAGTTGCATTATATCTGACTTGATTTGATCCATTTTCGGTGAAAATTAAGTTGTCTCTATTGAAGGAATTATATTGTTCCAAATAGGATCCGAAATGTAATTTCCAATATAACTGAAGACCTTATTAGTGACTTAATACTCAACTCCCTAGAATCTAATAATTCAGTTTCAATTAAGAAGCTTCATAGTGGAAATTTAATAATCCCCTATTGTTGAAAAGGGAAAGTCCTCAATAACATTAAGATTGTGCTTAGGGGGGTATTGGGTACCCAAGGAGGTCTTGTTATCCAAAATTCACCCCTCAAGGTAATTTTGATAACATGCATCAAATTATTCAGTCCCGAGCAAGGAGATTGATTCAAGGCCCAAAATCATGTTTTTTGGGGTCCCCTTGGCTTTTTCTAACTCTCCCATCCAAGAAGAAATCCCAACGAGTTAGAAAAAATGGAAAAAATGCAAAAAATAAGGTTGTAGGACTGTTTTAAAGCATTTCGGGTCTGAAGGGTTCAGGTCGTACCAGTTTGGGTCATACTGAGGTTCGTCATACCAAGCTTGGGGCCGAAAAAACAAAGAAAATCGGCTAAGTCAGACATTTTTGTCCCAAGGTGATCCGCGGGACAGTTGGGACGTCGGACACGAGGGGACGAAAAGCCGAATCGGCCGAAAGTGGAAAAAATCGTCTAAGTCTTTTGTTTCGCGCGGTTTGGGACATCCGGGATAAAAAAAGTACACGGCGTGGGACGCGAACCAGCCGATTTGCCGAAAGACAGTCCATTTCGGGCAATTCGGAGATATTTTCAGTCCGGGACAGTTGGGACAAAAGTACGCGCGGGACACGTCCGGGAAAGCCGAAAAAGCTGCAAACAGGAACAAGGAAGCCCGAATCGGCCGAAGCAGGAGATTTTCATCCGGGACAGTTGGGACAAAGGTACGTGCGGGACACGAGGGACGTGAAAATCTAAAAGCCGAAGGCAATAGAAGAAAAGTCAACGTTTTGACCCGTGAACTTCAAACGGCCATAACTGTTTGACTGGCGAGCTCCGAATTTTCACAAAATTGGACTTTTTGGAAAATTCGAGCGCGATGTCCTCTACGAGCCACAAAAACTTGGATTCCAAGCGGCGGGGAATTATTTTTAACAAGGGTAGATATATTTAAATAAAATAATTAGGCCACATGTCGGATCCAGTCAGTTGGGGAAAATTTCAAAAAATTCCCGTCAAATGACAGAAAACGCCTGTCAGACCCAAAATTTAGCTGCCCGCACGATCAGAAGGCCATAACTTTTGCCATTTCTCAATCTTCAAAATCACACAAACTGGTTTGGTACCATTAGAATTTTGGCTCTGAGAATCCAATGCCCGACAGAAATAAATGAAATTCTAGATTTGATGAGATATTGGTTAGAGGTTTTGAAAACGTGGACGGGTTCATAACAGTGTTTTATTTGGTGGTTGGGAGTGCAATTAAGAGGCATGGTCATCATTATTTCTTCTGCTGCAGCACCTGGGATAAGTATGGAGGACCTTTTTACAAGTAATATATAATCATTTTACTCCATTTAATTACTCTTACAAGTGGTTGAAGGACAGATTTCGGGATTTCCATTTTCCCTCTCTCCTTTCATTTTTCTATAAATTGGAGTGTTGGGCTCATTGTAAAAGGAGGTAGTTTTTGTAGCAAAGCTCTGCCAAAATTGCTTTGTGAAGCCAATGTGTTGCAGGCCCTTGTTGTGGACTCCTTGCATGGTGATCCAGGCCCTTATCTTGTAATAGATTGAACTGTGCATATCATGAAGCAATAAAATATAAGTTTGTGGATGTATCTTCCCCTGCTGTGTTTTCTTGCATTCTTCTTGCCCCTTCAACCTCTTCTTTACAAGAATATTGTGTCTATTATTATGTTCATGCAGGGATCCATTATCATTGTGTATGTTTGAAATATTGTTGTGAATGCGTTTTGCTAGATTATGGAGAACTGTCATCACCTCTTCTAGTGTGCACTTTGCTTCTGTATTTCACGCATTTGAAGACTACTCTCACACCCTCCTTTTCTGGTGTATCACCGCTTTAGTGTAGGATTTCGTTTGATGCATTCTCTCTCCCTGGTCCCTTGGAAATTTAGATTAGAATAGTTAGTTTCCCCTACACTAGAGTAGATTGTGGCAGGTAGTTTAGGAGCAAGAACCAGCTTTCTCTGGAGGTCTATCTCAAGTAGCAAGTCCCACAACTTGGAGATAGTACCCATGTTATCCAATCACACCGTGAGTTCAAGTATATGCACTGTATGGAAACATAAGGGGTGCTGTGATTTGTGTGATAATAGTTCTGGCAAGCCCGGTGGGACCTTAGAGGTCTTTCACTTTATCTTTGATAGGTTTGGTGTGTTCCTGTTAAAGATCCAGCCTTTTGGAGGCACATTCAAGCACATATGGCGACTCCATCTGGTAAACAACTCATTCTCTAAGTTTCAGACCCATTTTCCATCCATTTCCATCCATCCTTCTTTCCATCATATTTCATTCTTTTCCATTCCATGAAGTTGTGCAATCATGAATTCATTTCCATCATGGAATTCACATTTTACAACAGCAGTATATCACACCTCCAACATGTTTTACAAATCCTCCAGATCAACATTTTAATCAAATTCAAAATCAGCATGTCTACCCATATGAGCAGCAGAGTACCAAAGTCAGTTTGGTCGTGAAGCACATCAAGAGCAAGGGTACAGCATGCAATGAAACAATCAAATGGAAGATGCAGATTTTGTGGAAAAAATCTAAAACATGGAGGCAAAAATGGTGCAATCAAGAGCTACAACTCAAATGAGGGCTTTCAGAATTGGTTGCAGGACTCCTTGTCCATGGGGAGGCCCTTTTCCAAGACACTTCAACCCTCAGGAGAAGCTGGACTTCATGATGAAGATGCTGCCCCCAACTTGCACAATGGACAGCAGAAATAGAGGCCTATGAGACTTGGTGTTGAACAACCTTGTCAATGGGTAAGTTCTACACCATCATCTAGGTTTTTCTCACTCCCATTACTCAATCAACATCATCTCATTTGGAATTTCAAATTCTAAGTCCATTCAATGCTGCCCCAGGAGTTAATTCCATTTCTCCATTCCCTAGTCTTCCATCACATCTCAATTTTCTCTTCCCCTTTACTTCCAAATAGTCATCCCCCTCCACAAAAGCTAATAGAAATACCCCCCTCCTCTAAAGAAACAAGAATTTCTACCTCCTCCACCACCACGAAAAATTTACAAATCAATCGAGTTACAATCCACTTCTCCTCTTGCATTCCCAAATCCATGTTGGGAAGATAAAAATCAAAATGCCAGTCGAGGAAAACAACAGCAAAAAGAAAATCCAAACAAGGATGAAGAAATTCAAATTCTGAAGATTTGAGCTCTTAAATTCAGGATAAAAAAGATTCCCTTGATGGTTTAAGCCTTCATAAGAGGTTGGAGTTGGAGAACAAGTAGTGATTAGGACTGAATTTGCTGCAAGCAGGAGAAGAGCAAAAAGAAGAAGTAGATCAGCAATCAGTTTTCCTCAAAAAAGAAGCATCCATGTTAGCATTCTATTTGAAGAGAATGCTGATTCAATTCAAGTTGCACAATCTGCCATGGAGGAAGAAAGCTCTGAAGAAGATCCTACAGTCCCAACTTGTCCTCTAGAGCAGCAGATTGAAGAGTTTGACTTAACGAACTTCGTGCTAGAGGAAGAGTTCTATCAAGAGCAAGATTTTCCTCAAGTAGTAGAGGAGGAATAAGCTGCTCCAAATCCAAAAGAAGAGGAGCACATTCTAGTTGTGGAGGAGAAAATTACAAATCTAAGGGCTTTGAGCGCAAAGCAGGCTACAGGAGAACCTTCAGTTCTCCTTTCTACTTCATCTCTCTCAAGTTATAGTGTTGAAGAATAGTTTGATCTCTCAAACTCAATGTTGGAGGATGAAAGAAACCAATGATGATAAAGTTACAGATCAAGAGGACACCGTGGAGGAAGTTGAGCATTTGTAGCAGGACAACAATAAGTTAGTTTATCTGTCAGATTTAGAGGACTGTTTTGATGAAGAAGAACCGATTGAGTTTCCTACCATTCTATCTTCCATCATCCATGTTCCAAACACTTGAGCCTGCTGTCATAAAAAAGAGCATTCATTTGTAATAGCCTGCATCTTATAGCAGCTCTTTGGAACCAAGATTGGAGGATTTTAATCTTTCATGTTCTTCATTAGAGGAAGAGATAGGGCAGAAAGGTTCTACCATCGCTTCCACACCATCCATTCGAGAGGGTCTACAAAAGAACTCCATTATTGAAGTTGAAAATTAGGGTAATGGGTATACTCAAAGGACCATACCTTGCCCAATCAGGTATTTGGATTTATTGGAGCCAATGGAGAAGTCACAACTAGTCATGCTTGCTTCTAAGCATGAGGGTGAGCTACAAGGTACCAAGGATCAGCTATCATACCTCTTCAATCCAAATGCAGAGCAACTAAAAGAGGTATTGGCATTTGTCCTTCAGCTAATACCTTGATGATTTGGGTGGAAGACCAACTTCTTGTTGATTTTCCATTCATCCAATCAGCCATGTTCAATGCCATATTAGTTGCATGGTTGCCAATTTTGAAGAAAGGAAGCTATTTTGCACAACCAGTTGCAGGGTTTGTTTAGCTTACCTTTGTTTCCAATTAGGGTAAAGTAGGTAGGTTTGCTTTCAGTAAAAGAAGTGCTTGTGCACACTCTGCATGTTCCATTTGGAGCATGTATGATTTTCAATTTTGTACATAGTTTTGGTGCTGCTAGTTTTGCTCCTGCGCAGTCCATTTTAGTGGGTTTCCAAGTGGCTCAGAGAGGGGGTTTTCAAAGTTTAGATCAGTTTGTAGGCTACAACTCATGAGTCCATGCCCAATGGATGCTTCAGGCAATTGGCCGTAACTTCATCTGGCAGGTAGATAACCCTGCCGAGTCACCAAAAATTTTATCCAAAATTCACCCCTCAAGGTAATTTTGATAACATGCATCAAATTATTTAGTCCCGAGTAAATTAGATTGATTCGAGGCCCAAAATCATGTTTTTCAGGGTCCCCTCAGTTCTTTTTCTAACTCTCCCATCCAAGAAGAAATCCCAACGAGTTAGAGAAAATGGACAAAATGCAAAAAATAAGGTTGCAGGACTGTTTTGAAGCATTTCGGGTCTGAAGAGTTCGGGTCGTAAAGAGGTTCGGGTCGTACTGAGGTTGGGGCCGAAACCAAGAGAAAATTGACTAAGTTGAGACATTTTTGTCCTAGGTGGTCTACGAGACAGTTGAAACATTGGGACGTGAGGAATGTGAAAAGCCGAAATCGGCCAAAAGAAAAAAAATAAAAATTGTCTAAGTCTTTTGTTTCGCGTGGTTTGGCACAGCCGGGACAAAAGTGATGCGTGGGATGCGAATCAGCCGGTTTGCTAAAAGATAGTCCATTTTGGGTAGTCTGCGGAGACATTCATCCGGGACAACCGGGACAAAAGTACGCGTGGGACGCGTGAGACGTGAAAAGGTGAAAAGGCCGCAAGCAGGGAACAAAGAAGCCTGAATCGGCCGAAGCAGGAGATTTTCATCCGGGACAGTTAGCCAGGAAAAAAGTACGTGTGGGACGCGTGAGACACAAAAAGGTGAAAATTCCGCAAAAGAAGGGACAAGGAAGCCCGAATCAAACGATGTCGGGAGAATTTTTGTCTAGGACAGTGGCTGGGACAAAAGTACGTGTGGGACGCGTGAGACGCGAAAAGGTGAAAATTTCGCAAGTTTCAGGGACAAGGAAGTTTTCGAATTGGCCGAAGCAGGAGATTTTTGTCCCACTGACCCCCGGGATCGAAAGTACATCTTGGGATGTGTGAGACGCGAAAGGCGAAAAGGCCGCAAGCACGGACAAGGAAGCCTGAATCATGCCGAAGTAGGAGATTTTTGTCCTGGATAGCCAAGATAAAAGTACGCAAGGGGCGCGTGGGATGCGAAAAGGTGAAAAGTGCGCACAAGAAGGGACAAGGAAGCCAATAAAATTGTGCCGATGCGGGAGAATGTGTCCTAGGAAGTGGTGGGGGAAAGAGAAGGACTTAGAGGAATTTTCCGAGTTTCAGTCAAATCTTCAAAGGTAAAAGTTTTGGCCCGCATGCCCCTGCCATCAAATTAGAGCCTGACACGTGTCATCTGAGTGGTAGAGTGTAGGGAAAATTCAAAAAAAAGTTCCTAAGACTAAAGACGGTCAAAATTTCAAATTTTTTTCCTGCCGATCCGATTTTGGGCCTGTTTTTGCCCTAAAACTTTCAAATCGCCATAAATTTCGATCCAGAGCTCGGATCTCAACGAAATCTTTACATAAATGGATTTGTACTGTTGGAATTATGGCTACATGAGCCTGATGTACATAATTCAAGAAATTTCAGATTGTGGAGTATGAGAGATTGATTGATATTTTAAAAGAAAACGTGGCTCAGGTTCATAACAGTGTTTTATTTTGGTGGCTGGGAATGACAATTCAAGAGGCATGTTTTAATGCAAAATGGGTCACTTTCTCTGTTGCAGCACCTGGCCAACATGTACAAGGGATGCCTTTTGCAAGGTATTCCCATGATCATTTTACTCCATCTTAATGCCTCTTAAAAGTGAGTTGAATGGCTCCCATTTCGGTTTTTTCCACATTTCCCTCCTCTCCTCGGCTCTTCTCATGCTTTGTATAAAGCCAGAGTGTTAGGCTCATTTGTTTGGGGGGAGAGGGGGTACTTTTTGTAGCAAAGCTCTACCAAAATTACTTTGTGAAGATAATGTGTTGTAGGCCCTTATTGTGGAATCCTTGGATGGTGATCCAGGTCCTTACCTTGTAACTGATTGAACTGTGTATATCAGGAAGAAATAAAATATAAGTTTGTAGATGTATCTTCCCCTACTGTGTTTTCTTGCATTCGTCTTGCCCCTTTAACCTCTTCTTTACAAGAATATTGTGTCTATTATTATGTTCATGCAGGGATCCATTATCATTGTGTATGTTTGAAATATTGTTGTGAATGCGTTTTGCTACATTATGGAGAACTGTCATCACCTCTTCTAGTGTGCACTTTGCTTCTTTATTTCATGCATTTGAAGCCTACTCTCACACCATCCTTTTCTGGTGTATCACCGCTTTAGTGTAGGCTTTTATTTCATGCATTCTCTCTCCCTTGTCCCTTGGAAATTTAGATTAGAATAGTTAGTTTCCCCTGCATTAGAGTAGATTGTGGCAGGTAGTTTAGGAGCAAGAACCAGCTTTCTCTGGAGGTCTATCTCAAGTAGCAAGTCCCACAACTTGGAGATAGTACCCATGTTATCCAATCACACCGTGAGTTCAAGTATATGCACTTATATAAACGTTAGGGTGTTGTGATTTGGTGATAACAGATCCTCCACGTATAACGGCATTAACATCCTGTAACATCTGAAGTATCTGAGGAAATATGGCTACAACTTCCTGATCTGGGGGTGGTAATTCTAGGGCTACATGCAAGAACCCCTCATCTGGTCCATATCTCTTGCACAGACCAAGGAAAGATTTATTTTACCATTCTAAGGTTTCTTTCCATTTTCTAGGTTTTCTACCTGTAAAATATCATGCAAAGTTGTGTGATATAGGTTTAGAGTTGCGCTAAGTTTCCTTGTTATGTTTTATGTTTCCAAGTGTGACCGAGGTCCAAGTGTCAAACCCATGGCTCTGATACCAAATGTAACACCCATAATTTTCAAGGGTCTAAAACCACATTAAACCTTAATAATTATCTAGAATGTTGCGGCAATTTTTTGTTTGTTTTAGGTTGCAAGGATGCCAACCCTATAATATGTTTAATTAATTCTGACCAATTATTTTCTATATTACAATGAATGGGTTAGGTCTAGGTTAATACTTGAAAATTCTAAAACCATTTCAAATGTTAATTTAATTACCATCTACTAGATAAGTTTCCATTAATTTATTTTACTTGGTTAAATAGTTTCCCTCCTAGGAATTAACATTCAACTCACATTTAATCAACCCTTGTCCTTAGTTACCTTGATTCTATTAAATTATTTTCTTTAATGTCCATTGAATAATTTACTAAAACCTACTATAAAGTATTACATAATTAACTTAACATACAAGTGTATTACGTTCCTGTACGATGGAAAAGTGACATGCGAGCATGGGAATCTATAAGTGACTCTTCCTCACACCTGACCTCTTGAGGTCATGCCGAGATAGCCAGTGGGGATGGAATACACGTGGGATGCAAATAAGCTAGTTAGGTAATCTTATGTCTTCAACACGCAATAGTGGGATTTGTGAATCTAAGGCAAAGAAGGCCCTCCTAACCTAAACTGGTGTGATATATTGTTCGGTGAGGATAGCTCCTCGAAGGCTCCAATCAATATCAAGATCTTTCATGATCCGATCTATGGGTTGTGGAATATGTGGAAGATAACCTATGGGTGCTTCATATATGTCTCCTGACAAGGTCATTAAAATGGAATGGCCAAATGTGTCGTGGATCTTTTGGTGCTTTATTGACGATTCTTTGGTCTAGTCCAAAAATCTTTAGCTTGATTAGCTGCTACGTTTAATAATGATAGTTGTGTGATAATGTCTGGTGGGAGTGGAGAGGATCTAAATATTAATGTTTGCAAACCAGCATCAACGTTGGTTTGACTTGTAAGCCCATTGGGTTTTGGGACCTGTGGATCACAACTGTAAGTTTGTGGTTGTTGTGGACCTCCTATTGTCATAAAAAGATTCAACCCCTTTGTCTGAGTATCCAGTAGCCGTATGCCTTTTCGGCCTCTATGTTTAGAACTAGAAGTTACACAATTTTCTCATAGTACCTAACAGGTGTTCTGGAAACTTGGATATGTAAACTAGTTTCTATATCAACAAGAAGGTCTCCTGCATCTAGCTATGGGACTAGTGGATCACAATCGAATGTTTTCCCTCTTTCAGGTCCTTCTATAGTCATACGGATATCTATCAAGGAAGTCTATAATTTGGCTGATCTGACCAGAACGTGTGTGCTTTGTCATCTTCTATGTTTAATCCTCTTAGTTGTGTGCTAATTTCTTGTAGGTGATGTTGTTCGGAAGACCTAAATTCTGATATTTTGGTCTATGTCAGCTAATGCTGCAACAAGATTTGGTTGAGGCACGATTTGTTCAAAAACATATTCCCTAGGCTCCCTAGGTCCCATGATTGTCATACAAGATCAATATAAGCCTAACTGAAATAAAATAAACTAACTATGCAATGATATATGTACAACATATATATATTCCTCTATTTTTGTATTTTTTATAGAATTTTAACTGAATTGAAAGAGCAACTAATCTAATAACAAAATTAAAACAAACAAGGTAGCCCGGTGTAGCTACTTACCTGTGCAGTTGTGAGTTTTATCCTAAATAACTAGATAGCTGATTAACTTAATTGAAAGATTCTCAATCCTACCTCAGAAGTGAGGAATGAATCATAGTTTCTTAGAAACTATCAATCCCCACATCTTCCCTAGCAATATCGAGAATGAAATTTAACTAAAATGAAATATTTCACTACTCTATTTGATATGTTTTAATTAGAAATTTGACTGATAAAACCTGGAATTTGTAAAATAGTGGT
Source organism: Taxus chinensis (assembly GCA_019776745.2). NCBI lineage: Eukaryota > Viridiplantae > Streptophyta > Pinopsida > Cupressales > Taxaceae > Taxus > Taxus chinensis. The sequence goes on from CM034146.1 coordinate 831,692,990, forward strand.
GAATCCAGTAGTGTATGATTTTGTCCCCTCAGAATGATCTCCTCATTCCTTCATGTTCACGTGATTCCAGAAGAGCGTGTATATGCTAGCATCAACAGAAGAAGGTATTTTGAACAATGACAGCTTTGGATATAGACCGAATAAAATGTGGGTAGGAGAGGGAAAACACAAGTGACAGAGCTTGGCATATGTAATTCCTAACGGGATTTATTGTGGGAATACGACACAAGTGTACCGAGATATTCTAGAATCTACTTTCTGTGAAGAACACAACCTACAACTCTAATGGATTCAATATACAAATGACACTACTTTGTTCTACACTAATTTACATGAACAAAAATGAACAAGACTGAAGCAAGAAGATCGAATGGCTTCTAACAGCAAAGGAAAAACTAGCATGGATGTAAAAATGAAAACAGAATGAGCTCTAAACAAGAAATTGATAGACTAAACAAATGGAAATGAGAAGTTGAGGGGCCATTTGCTTGAAAACAAGCTGGATATTTACAGATTTCACATTCACCCAAAGGTAATTCCCATTAGAAATATTTTACCATTAAACAATGAAGAAACACTATTCCAGGTGACATAAATCATTAATACAAGCTAATGTGGTTGATAAAAGTTGGTAAAAGATGAAAATTACGCAAGTCGTGATCACAAAAACATTCTGGAAAATGTGTGAAGGACCACCGCCCTGAGCAGGGCGGCAGTTACAGGACCGCCACCCTGTCAAGGTGGCGGTTTCTTCACTAAAGGTCAAAATGCTTAGAAAAGGAAGTCAGAGGAATAAGAAAAAGCACAAGGAACAAGGATAAATCATTTGGGATGCTAACATATACTTTGTGAGCTTCTCTAGATCCAAACACCTTGCGAGGCGACCTGTATCATCATTGGGGCATGTGTAACATCGTTCCAGTAGTACAGTACCCTACAATTTTGGGTACGTACAGATTGCCCCCTTGGAGAAGCGTAAAACGCTGGGTCTGAGTATGGTGGTCCCAAAATGGGAAGCTTTAGAAATTATACTTGACATGCCCGTGTGTCGAAATGTCGCCATCCGAGTTCCCGCTACCTGCAAAATGGAAAGAAGACTCAAGTGCAGATAGACAAAACAAATTGAAAAATAAATACTAAATTAGTATGAAATGAGGTCTTACCATTTGCATGGGGATGTGAACTTACCTCTGTTGGCACTCTAAACCTATGAAAAGGGCATTCAAAATTAGTCAAAACACTATATATATAAAAAATGGGACCCACAGTGATGGTTTCCGACGAGAGTATAGTTGAAATGTTCATAGTGAGATAGTGATCATACCTCCCCGTGCAGAACATTGACCTGCGAGATCTCAAGTTAGTTCTTCTTGTTTTAACATTTTTGCACTAAAAGTGTTAAAATGTCGAAATCTTTGTCTTGCGGGGGTCATTTTTAGAAATGTCAGTTTTAAATGTCTCGTAGGGGGGTGCCTAATGGGTAGGATTTTGTTTTAGCTAAAACAGTCAAATTTTTGTATTTTTAAGCATTTTAGGGCACACGACCCATTTTTAAACGTGGGATAGGACCGTCGCCCTGAGCAAGGCGGTGGTTACAGGACCGCTACCTTTCAAGGTGGTGATTGCGGAACCGTCGCCCTGCTCATGGTGGCAGTTTTCTTCAGAATGTTAAAACAACACTGATTTGAGTTTATTTTTGTATTTTTAGTATTCTTATTTTCTTTAATGATTTTTATAATGCAATCTTGATGCTAACTTGCTTCTTTTTGCGTGTTTTTGTGTGTTTTACAGAAGAAGGAAGAGTACATTAGATGGAGTTGAGAGAGAGAGAGAGAGTGATTGGCTTCCAGTAGTGTTAGATGCACTCTCTCAGGATGAGCAGGATACTCTCCAGAGGATAGGCATATTGAGGATTGCACGGGTCCCCCACGTTGCACCTGTTAGTCACATATTATGTGATTCATTTTCTTATTGGGATGTAGATCGGAACACCTTCCGATTTCTAGGTGTTAGGGGTGAGTGGACTATCACCCTAGAGGATGTCTACCACATTTTGGGAGTCCCGATTATTGGGAGGAGACTTTCATTTAATACAAAAGTATCTAGATCTCAGGTGACTCAGTGGGCAACCTATATGGGAGACACAGTTGTCTCCACTGGTTCGAAGAAGGGGATGAAGGTCCATTCTATTCTTGGCTTGCCCATCCCTCTGATACGTCAGGCCATTATGGGCATCCTTGCTTTGAGATTGATCAGAGACAAGGGAGGGGATACTTTACTCTACTGTTGGGCCCCCATCATCACACAGATTGAGACACATGGTTAGATTTATGCCTAGGGAGCTGATATACTTGGGACCACCTATCACAACTTATACAGGGTGGTTCGATTATAGGGATATTCGCTGAGCCATCCGACCTTAGTTATGAGTTGGGTCTATGAGCGCATCATCCCTTATGGGAGAGGCACAAAGGTGGCGGATCCCAGAGCCGTGAGGGCAGCTAGATGGACAGAGATGATGGTGCTTAGAGCACCCCACCAGCCAATTGCTTCCCTGACTACTAAGGATATGGAGGCCACACCTTATCAGGACATGGTAGGGTTGTGGGGCGAGGAGACCTTCACTTTGATTTCCTTCTCTACTATAGGGTATTTTATGGATAGGACGGGGAAGGTAGAGACACACCCCTTTGATCGAGTGCCTCAGCAGTTCAGCCTTTCTTATATTGACATGCTTCCCCTAGTGGTGCCAGTGTTAAGATCAGTTTAGGAGGCTAGGGGAGGTCCTAGAGGCCGAGGTTTGATTGTTGTTACTCCTAGAATCCCTATTGTAGCTAGGAGGGTGGTACGCACGTGAGTGAGAGTCGGTGCTCCTTAGGCACGTTTACTTCAGATTGCCGTCGGTCCTGCCCATAATAGTGATGACCCCATTGATATAGACTCCGAATCTAAGGATTTCACAGGGGGAGAGGTGGAGGAGGAGACCAAGGACATGGAGGTCAGCGAGTTGGGTGGGGGAGAGGATATTGATCCTGAGTGGCATGACACTTAGGATAATTTACAGGCCGAGAGGGCAGAGCAGTGTGCAGAGAGGGTGACTCTAGTCTCGGAAGAGTTACTTTCTTAGGACTTAGGCAAAGAGGATGAGTCAATGGTAGGATGCCATGTAATCCTAGACATGGGAGGAGGACATCAGTCAGCAGCGGCATCCATAGCAGGTGTGGATCTTAGAGATCCTTCTTAGAGGCTCGGAGATCTGAGTGAGTTGCCACTCTTCTTTTGATATTTATTTTAGCTAGAATTTCCTTAGTTACTACCTCTCTTTTTGTTCATCCTTGGTTTTACCTTTTGATCATTTTCTAATTTGTTTTTCTCCTTTTCTTATAGAGCTTGCTGATGAGTGGCGAGACTTGATTCGCTGGGTACGTACTGATACCCTGATGCTCCCCATGGAGAAGACTCATGCCGAGCTATCCATGAATGGAGGGGAGCCTTCAGTTACTGGTAGCTATACCGATGTTTTTTCCCCTGTCTGGCATGTGGCCAAGATGGTGACTTAACTCCGTGCCAAGCTAGCCAGGTATAGGACTGCAGAGCGCTTGATGAAGAGGAGCTGCTCTCATAGCGAGGCTACAGCTACTATTCAGGATCGCGAGCCCTCAGTGCACTTAGAGCGCCGGTGTAGCCAGAGTCCTAGATGTAATCATGCGCCTTCTGAGGGATCCCATAGGGATTGAGAGGCCACTTGGCTCTTTTTGTAGTAGCTCTTGCTATATTGTTTATATGACTATTCTGTATTTTCCGGGCTCATTGAGTGTTTTGACCATTCCTAGTGCATGATGGCATTGTACATAAAACTTGATTATATATATATATATATATATATATACATTTCTTTTTTGATCCAGATCTCTTTGTATCTAGAGTTTTGTGATTCATTTTCACATGTATATTAGATGTTTGTAAAAATTTTGTTTTTATATGCTTTTCAGAATGTATGCAATGGAGAAAAAATATCACAAATGTTTTCTTTTTTGTATTTAATGATGCTGATGTATGATGATGTGGACACCATGTGATCTTGAACTTTAGTTTCTATAAGCAATTTTCTGGTACTTCATATTGTTTTGACAAAATGTGATGATGAGCTAGTATGATGAGCAGATGAACTTGCCCCACTCCTAACTCCACACAACCAGTAAGATGCGAGGACTCACCACTGAGAGCTAGAAATGGCACAAGCTATGAGGTGTGTTGAAATGGTAATGATGGGAGATAGACAAAGAGTTGGTGGAACCAAATTAGGATGCTACAAACCTATCTTACTCAAGTGACTCCATAGTTTAGAATGCAACTTGCTTTACAGTTTATCCAGATTTAGATCCGTAGATGGGCACTTGGTTGACAAAATCTAGTTTTCAGGGTTTTTAACTCTCTTGGAATTTTGGACATCTGATTCATTTTTTTTACTCAAGATTTCAAAAAAAAATTTGAACTATTTGCTTATGACTTTTAACTTTTTCTGTCAATCGGACGCCCTACACCTTGCCCCATGCTACTAGTAGGAAGCATGGGCTTATCACCATGGAAAAGGCACATGCGAGTAAAGGCATTCCCATCCTTTTCCAACCCTACGTCACTAGTAAGAGACGCAAGCTCAACACTGAAGGTTGGTAGGGCAAGGAAATGTGTAAAAGTAAAATTTTATGTTTTATCTATATTTGACTTACTTACTTGAGCAAAATTTCTGTATGTTCTTATTTCCAAAGAGATATATACGTGGGATAGATGTGACACCATGAAGATCCTAGAATAGACCATAGGCAAGAAACCTACCCTAGGAAGAAACCAAAAAGTGACAACAAGCATATAGGCCTTGGTATGGCTACCGTTAAGACTTTGTCATATCTAGCTTTAATTGATGAAATGATTCTGAAATAGTTGATGATATTATGAAAATGAAGAAGTATGATTTGAAATCTCCTGCCAATACTATCAGAAGCTTGTAATGAATTACTTAAGGATAAGTCCCTTGATCACCAAATTTTACGAAACGAGTGAGCAAAATGAACCTATCTAAATGAATATGTAATGTAGATATAATTATACAAATAGTGCCAATGCTTCATGTGTAAAACCATTTAAGATGCAAGAAATTGACTGATTCACTGAATTCCTCACCCTCCAGTGTGCACAAGAGATATGCACCGTTACCGTTATCCTTCATGACTTGATATGGGCCCAACCATTTGGGCCGGAACTTTCTTCCTTCGCCAGTTTTCTTATCGATCTGGATGTCTAGTCTTAAAACTAGATCTCATTCATATATTTCTCACTCATAGACCTTTTTGTTATACTACTAGCACATCCAGTCAGCATAGGCTCTATGTCGATGTTCATCGTTTAACCTGGCCTTGTCTAGGCTTTCTAGCTGGGAGAGGTGTGCCTCTCTATAAGCTTCTTCATCTAGAATCCCTTGTAGTGAGATGCGGAGACTAGGTATTTCAACCTCAAGCGAGAGAACAGCTTCTACCCCGAATACTAGTGAGAAAGGAGTTTCTCCTGTTGGTGTTCTTATTGAGGTTCGGTGGGCCCACAAGCCGGATATAATTTTAAATGTCAATCTTGTTTTTTTTCTTTTACCATTTTGAGGAGAATAGCTTTCAATGTTTTTTTTGTCGCTTCAGCCTGCCCGTTGGCTTGAGGGTAGTAAAGAGAGCCCATGTGATGGTTTATTTTGAAATTTCTACATAGCTCACGAATTTCATCTTTTTTAAAGGACGTGCCACTATCTGAGATAATGGCTTGTGGGACACCATGCCTACAGATAATTTGGTTCAAAATGAATTTGGAAATCACTGAACCTGGTATAGTGGTGAAAGGCATGGCCTCTACCCATTTGGTAAAATATTTCGTGGCTGTTATTATAAAATTATGGCCATCGGTTGATGAGGGAGAGAATTTCCCTATCAAGTCTAGACCCCACATGGAAAGGGCCACGGAGTCACTATTGGTTTTAGGGATTGTGTTGGCATGTGAATCTTGTGAGAGAATTCTTGACATTTGTGGCATTTACGTACAAATTCCACTGCATCATGCTTGAGAGTGGGCCAAAAATATCCCATCCGATGTATTTTGCGAGTGGTGGCGTGACCACCGAAGTGGCCCCTGCATATCCCACTGTCGGATTCATAAAGAATCCTCTTGGATTCTTCTATGTCGACGCATCTTAGAAGCATGTCGTCAAAGGCTCTACGATAGAGAACTTGGTCGAAAACAACATATTTAGTGGCAATAATACGTAACCGCCTTCTTTGTTGTGATGTGGCACTTTCTAGGTATGTATGGTCCATGATAAAATTGATGATATTAGTATACTAGGGACATGTAGAGATGGGGCATCTGGTTTTGACAAAGAATACACATTCATCAGGAAAGTCTAGATCTACTAGCTCACCTCCATCTAGTGGATTATCAGCTAACTAGTCTGCAATGATTTGTCCTTTGACAGATTTGTGGTTTACGAATGTTAACTCAAATTCTCCCATTAGGGTTATGAAACGTCCAACCTTCTTAGACAAGGACCCTTACGTGAGGAATGGCCGTAAATGGTCTGTCTTCACAATGAAAAAGACTATGGAAAGTCATTCTCTTTCTACCTGTGTATAACACGTTTCATAATCGAGTAATGTTCAGCTAATGAAATAGATCACGCATTCTCATTTATCATCGTCTTCTTGAGCCAGCTTGCAGGCCAGCAAGCCATGAGTAACTCGAGAGTATAGAATTAAATGGTGGTTTGTATTAGGAGGCATTGGCATGGGTGGTGACAACAAGAAACGCTTGATTGGATACTATAATCTTCAGTCCAATCGATACTATAATCTTTCTTGAGTAGATTGTTGATTGGATGAATGGAAAAGCTTAAATTTGGGATGAACCTTCTGATTGAACCGAGTTTCCCAAGAAATGACCTAATTCTAGACTCATCCAAAGGTGGGATCATTTTGAGAAAAGCCCGTATTTTGGCTGGATCAACATCAATCCATCATGAAGATATAATGTATCCTAGACGTTTGCCTCCTATTACACCGAAGACGCACGTCTCTAGCTTTAATGTGACACGATACTCAATTAGTCATGAGAGGATGATACAGAGCACCTCCAGGTGATCACAGTGCGTCTTGGCCTTGGCCAAAAAGTCATCCACATATGATTCCACAATTTTATGGATAAGATCATGGAATATGTATGTCATTGCCCACTTATATGTAGCGTTGGTGTTCTTAAGACCAAATGGCATGAAAACATAACAATAAGTTCCCCAGGGAGTTATAAACGTGGTTTTGGCTTGGTCTTGTTTGGATATTTTGATTTGATTATATCCTAAGAACCCATCCATGAGAGACAAAATCTCAAATCCAGTTGTTACATCAACGATGACATCAATGGATGGTAATGGGAAATCATCTTTGGGACAAGATTTGTTAATATCCTGAAAATCTATGCAAATGCGTATCTTCCCATTCTTTTTTAGAATGGGGACGATATTAGATACCCCTTGTGAATAATCAACTAGTTTGATGAATCCTACTTGAAGAAGTTTTATTACTTCCTCTTTTACCATGAGAGCCACTTTAGGCTTCATTGGTCTTGACTTCTATTTAATTGGCTTTGCATCTGGTTTAGTGACAAGATTATGTACCACAACTTGTGGTGCGATACATTTCATTTCTTTATAATTAAATGCAAAATCCTTTTGATGTTTTTGAGGATTTGGGTGTGTGTTTCTATTTCTTCTGGAGTTAGCGAGAATCCTAACTTCAAAATTCTTGGTTCTTCCTCCATTCCAATGTTTATGTCAATGGTTTCTTCTATCAAAGAATCATTACCTTCTTCAAACTCAGGTGGGGTTAGAGGTAGTTCTAGGATTTCTCTATTTTCTATCTCATAGATATTGAGATCTTTCTGTGGAGGAGACCCTACTGTGGGATTTCCAAAGTAGGAAGAGGAATGTGGTATTAAGGAAAGATCAAATATACGGTGAGCAAGGTGTAGCTCCGCATAGGTGTTTAGATATTTGAGAGTGAATTTATCGTTATCCACATGATATAAGATAGGAGATTCATTCTCAGTTGTATGTGTTAGCAAAGGGTTTGTTGACATTTTCTTCACCAATGGTTCAGTACGAAGTGATACTTTGAAACTTGTATCTTCTAACTCATTACTTGGGGTGAAACGTGAAATTGAGGTTGTTATTGAATCCGTGAGAAGGTTCTGTTCTCGTGGGATTGCTTCAATGGACATGAAGTCAAGTCTTTTCCTTAGATATAATACTATTGCTTTAGAGAGCTGTAAGTGCTTAGCTTTAGTCTCATATACTTCAGAGACTTGGTTTGCAACTGACAATGAGTCTCCTAATACTCTGATGTTATTGACACCGATCCTTTTGGCTATGATGAGGCCAAGGAGGAGGGATTCGTACTTAGCGCCATTTTTTGTACATTCAAAGTACAACTTAAAAGAAAAAGGTAGGATCTTTCCCTCGGGAGAAGTAAAGATTACACCTACCCTGGCTCCATAGCGACATCTAGCTCCATCGAAATGGAGAGTCCAATATTTACTAGGAAATATGGATGTTGGGACATTCTTTGTATCTGTTTCTTCTGTTTTAGTTACTTCTACCATGCAAAATTCCTCTGTTGGAAGTGAACCAACTCCTAGGGTACGTCCCATACCTGTGGAATCAAATGGTAGGAAAATTGGTAGATCTTGTTCTAGTAACTCGACAATTTTTGTAGTAGTTCCTAATGACACTATTTCTACAATGTTAGCTTCATCCTTGAGGGCTGGAATGCCCTTGACTAGGTTCGTAATTTTTAGTTATGTTGTAGGTATTAATTTTTCTTCTGGTTTTGAGTCGAATGGTTTTGGGTCACCTTTTGCTATGAATATCTTTCTTAGGTGTAAGAATCTTATTTCCTGGAATAACGTAGAGGGGATTTCTTTCATGCGATGTATCCATGGTCGACTGAGGATCATATTATAGCTGGTTTCCCAATCTATGATATAAAACTTGGTGAGGATTGTCTTGGGTCCTAAGGTGAATGGTAATATTATAGTCCCAATTGAAGTAGGTTTAAGGCTATCGTAACCTCTTAGAGTATTTCTTGTTGTGGAACAGTTTGTTTCTCCATATCCTAGCTTTTGAAGGAAAGAGAAAGGGAAAATGTTAACTGCTGCCCCATCGTTCACCATTGCTCGTTTAACGTAATTATTGTAAACCCACACCTATAAATGGAAGGTCGGATCACCTCTACATGTAATTTCAGCATCTGTTGGCATTTTGTTTATGTCGAATATAAACTCGGTATCCCTATCTGGCTGCCCTAGAGGGTGGATATCAAAGTCTATATGGTTTACTTGTGTTTCGGGAGGTGGAGTGATGTTAATTAAATGACCCAGACCTAGTGCTTCTAAAAGGGTAGCCCTATGGGTAGGAGAATTTTTCAACAAGTCCAAAAAGGAGATGTGAGAGAAGGTCTTTTTTAATTCATTAATTAAATCATAAGCACCCATGGGTTTTACCAATGTTTTTTGAATGTTATCTGGTTCTAGTGGATAGATTGGATTTGGTTGAGAAGAATATTCTCGTGTTCTTGTTATGGCTTCTACATGTAGCTCAGTATCTAACTCCACTAGACCAACTATCTTGGTTCGTGGCTGATTTCATAATTGTGGTGCGACATGTGGATTTAATGAAGTTGAGGCTTCATGATAGTTATTTCCTTTCATTACACCTTTGTTTGTCCCATTTTGGATTTAATTAATTATTGTTATTGTGATTTGGAAGTGGATCATTGAAGATCTTAAGAGGTGTGTTTTGAGGGGAAACTGCCCCTATGAAAGTATTTGGCATCGGTGTCACAGAATTTGTTAAGAACATATTTATGAAGAGTTGTCTTTGTTCTTCTGGAAAACATTGCATGAACTTATTGTAATCGCAGCAAGTCCTATTGTCATGGCCTCAAATTTTGTGGAAACCACAATACGAGTTAGGATTATAACTCCTAGGTTGTTGGTTTGGCACGTGTTGTGGTCCAAAACTCTGATTAAATCGTTGACTATTAGGATTAAAGTTTTGGGTTTTTTGTCTTTGGTTTTGGTTTTGATATCCAGTTGAGTTTTGACTTAGACCCTGTGTCTGGATCTGCCATTGTTGTTGTTGTTGTTGTGGACGATTAAAAATCCACTGCATTGATTATTGGGGTAAAATTGTTGTTTTGTTGATTGTTAATTGGCAGTGGAACATTTACAACGTTTGCTTTTTTAGTTTGATCAGTCACTCCATATGTTGTCACTCCGTGGTTTTTGTTAAGGATTTTAGGTCCTTGATTGGTGTTTGTGGTAGTAGGATAAGTCGTAGTGTTTTGGTTGGGGATGATTAACCTTCCATTTGTTCCATATGTCTTGCGACCGCTATCTATTGTAGCTTGATCTATTCGGAGAGCGCTCTCGAGTACTTCATCATAAGTTCCTAGTGGGAACTTCTGGACTTCTTCCTTTATCTTTCTACTGAGAGAATGAAGGAATAAATCACATAGTTCCATCTGATCCATGTTTGGAGCACTTGCTGAAGAATAGATGACTGTACGCCATCTTTGGATGAAATGAGCAATAGATTCATTGTGTTCTTGTTTAATGTGCAAGAACTCCCCGATTCATGTTCTCAACAATTTTTTCATGTCGAACTCCTTAATGAACTATGAAACGAGTTGTTTAAATGAATGTATTGAGGCTTCATGTATTCTATAATACCAATTGAGGGTGATACCCTCTAAATTTTTGGGGAATATTTTAGCAACAACTCCATCCCAAGGGAGTAGTTCTTGAACAGCTATGGCGTAGGCCTTAATATGTGCATTTGGGTCTCCCTCTCCTTTGTACTTGGGTAGATCGAGGAGTGGTCTTGGAAGCATGATGCTTCATATAGTGAAGTCCAAAGGTTCTTTCAAATATTCTAAATAATTTCCTATTGCATAGGTTTCGACCATTGATGGTGTTTGCTGAGGGGGTGCAGGTGGAATGGATTGTTGATATGGCGTAGCATATGTATTTGTAGGGGCATAAGGGAATCCCTATGGTTGAGCGAATATGCCAGGAGAAAAGAACATATCTTCCTGTGGTGATTTGGAATACATGTTTAAGTATGGAGGAGCATTGCTCAGGAATGGATTGTTTTGTACTAGACTAGGAGGTATCATATTTTCCACTAGAGCGGCATTAGAAAAAACGGTTCGAGTTGGCATTTTTTGGGAATACTGAGGAGGCATGCACAACATGCCTATTCCTGTGAGGAGGTCTACTTGGCAAGGATGATGTGGAGGATTGGAAGTTCCTTCCTGCATGAATTGTGAATTTTGACTTGCTTGAGCAAGTTTCAACCCTCTAACTTTCTCAACTAAGGCTGAGATGACCTCGTTTGGTGAAGACACGGTATTTTTCCTTAGTGGTGTTTGTTGTATACCTTAAGGTTGTATAGGAATATGGTACCCAACTATGAATTGATTGGTGCCCTGCCAAGTTTCACTGAGGGCATTTCCTATAGGTGGAGGGATGGGGGTGTTTTCTTGGAACGAGACCTCAGGTTGTGTTTGCAAACCTCCTATAGATGGGTACATATTTTGAGAGCGTTGTTCAATCCTAGCATAACATGCTAAGTATTCGTCATCTAAAAACAGATATGGATCTGACTGTCTACTAATTTTTGGTCTAAGCAACACCTGAGGAGATGAACCAGATTCTCTAGTGAGCGTCATATTGTTTGAGCTTGAAGGCTCTGGTTGTTGCATTTGAGTGAGCTGATCCAACTTCTCTATTTGGAAAGAAGAACTATATCTAGTCCTTTGAGGTGGATTTTGTGTTGAAAACTGGTTAGTTGAATAGTTGTCACCCCATGCTGAGAGCGAGGGTGATGGTTGTCTATTTAGTTTATCGTAGTATGCTTCAAGACCTAGAAGAGGTCTGCCATATGAATCGTATCCTGACATATTCAGGGGATATATGAATACCCATAGAATAATGGGAAAGAGCAGTGGATAAAATTAAAAGAAGAGTGTGAAAGTGAAACAATTGTTCTTTTTACGTAAGTTTCACCAATTTTGTTGGTAAAGCTGATATGAAGACTAATGCAGTGGAAAAGATGAAAAGTATAGTAATTGGAAGAACAAATAGAAATAAGACTCTGAACCAGAAGGTAGGAAGTTTCACGTCGGGTTCACCAATTTTGTATGATGGAAAAGTGACATGCGAGAATGGCAATCTACAAGTGAATCTTCCTCACACCTAACCACTCAAGGTCATGCTGAGATAGCCGGTGGGGATGGAATACACACGGGATGTAGATAAGCTAGTTAGGTAATCTTATGTCTTCAACATGCAATAACGGGATTTGTGAATCTAAGGCAAAGAAGGCCCTCCTAACCTGAACCGGTGTGATAGATCGTTCGACGAGGATAGTTGCTCAAAGGCTCCAATCAATATCGAGCTCTACCATGATCTGATCTATGGGTTGTGGAATATGTAGAAGATAACCTGTGGGTGCTTCGTATATGTCTCCCGACAAGGTCATTAAAATGGAATGGCCAAATATGTCGTGGATCTTTTGGTGCTTTATGGACGATTCACTGGTCTAGTCCAAAAATATTTAGCTTGATTAACTACTACGTTTAATAATGATAGTTGTGTGATAATGTCTGGTGGGAGTGGAGAGGATCTAAACACTAATGTTCGCAAACCAGCATCAACATTGGTTTGAATTGTAGGCCTGTTGGGTTGTGGGACCTGTGGATCACAACCGTAAGTTGGTGGTTGTTGTGGACCTCCTATGGTCATATGAAGAGTCAACCCCTTCATCTGAGTATCTAGTAGTCATATGCCTTTTCGGCATCTATGTTTAGAACTAGAAGTTTCACTATTTTCTCGGAGTACCTAACAGGTGTTCTTGCAACTTGGATACGTAAGCTAGTGTCTATATCAACGAGGAGGTCTCTTGCATCTGGCTGTGGGACTAGTGGATTACAACCGAATGTTTGCTCTCTTTCAGGTCCTTCTACAGTCATACGGATATCTATCAAGGTAGTCTAAAACTTGGCTGATCTGACCAGAACGTGTGTGATTTGTCATCTTCTATGTTTAATCCTCTTAGTTGTGTGCTAATTTCTTGTAGGTCTATTTTTGTTCGAAAGACCTGAATTCTGATATTTTGGTCTATGTCAGCTAATGTTGCAATGAGATTTGGTTGAGGAACGATTGGCTCAAAAAAGTATTCCCTGGGCTCACTAGGTCCCGTGATTGTCATACAAGATCAATATAAGCCTAACTGAAACAAAATAAACTAACTATGCAATGATATATTTACAGCATATATATATTCCTCTATTTTTGTATTTTTGATAGAATTTTAACAGAATCGAAAGAGCAACTAATCTAATATATTTAGAAAATGAAAACTAATCTAATAACAAAATTAAAACAAACAAGGTAGCCCAGTGTAGCTACTTGCCTGTGCAATTATGATTTTTATCCTAAATAAATAGATAGTTGATTAATTTAATTGAAAGATTCTCGATCCTACCTCAGAAGTGAGGAATGAATAATATTTTCTCAGAAACTATGAATCCCCATAGCTTCCCTGGCAATTTTGAGAATGAAATTTAACTGGAATGAAATATTTCACTACTCTATTTGATATGTTTTAACTACAAATTTGACTGATAAAACCTGGAATTTGCATAAGAGTGGTGAATCCAATAGTGTAGGATTTTTTCCCCTCAGAATGATCTCCTCGTTCCTTCATGTTCACGTGAGTCTAGAAGAGCATGTATGTGCTAGCATCAACAGAAGAAGGTATTTTGACCAATGGCAGCTTTGGATATAGACCGAATAAAATGCGGGTAGGAGAGGGACAACGCAAGTGACAGAGCTTGGCATATGTAATTCCTAGCGGGATTTATTGTGGGAATACAACACAAGTGTACCGAGAGATTCTAGAATCTACCTTCTATGAAGAACACAACCTGTAACTCTAATGGATTCAATCATGACACTACTTTTCTCTAAACTAATTTGCATGAACAACAATGAACAAGACTGAAGCAAGAAGATCGAATGGCCTCTAACAGGAAAGGAAAAACTAGCATGGATACAAAAATGAAAATAGAATGAGCTCTAGAAAAGAAATTGACAGACTAAACAATGGAAATGAGAAGTTGAGGGGCCATTTGCTTGAAAACAAGCTGGCTATTTATAGATTTCACATTCACCCAAAGGTAGTTCCCATTAGAACTCTTTTACAATTAAACAATGAAGAAACACTATTCTAAGGGACATAAAACATTAATGTGAGCTAAGGCGGTTGAGAAAATTTGGTAAAAGTTGAAAATTACACAATTCGTGATCAAAAGAACGTGTTGGAAACTGCTTGAAGGACTGCCACCCTAAGCAGGGCGGTGGTTATAAGACTACCGCCCTGAGCAAGGCGGTGGTTACAGGACCGTCACCCTGCCAGGGCGAAGGTTTCGTCACTAAAGGTCAAAACACTTAGAAAAGGAAGGCAGAGGAATAAAACAAAGCACAAGGAACAAGGATAAAGCATTTGGGATGCTAACATATACTTCGTGAGCTTCTCTGGATCCAAACACCTTACGAGGTGACCTGTATCATCATTGGGGCATATGTAACATCATTCTGGTGGTACAGTACCCTACAATTTTGGGTACGTACAGTTCCCCATTCACCTATTTACACATACCTTTAAAATATTCAATAGTCCATAACATTCATTCTTACCTAACAATTTTAGGATTGATTCTCAACCCTTGGATCAAATCAATTGTGGCCACTAGATATTCGGATTTCATACTAACTCTAACCATCCTTATGAAATTTTATTAACCCTTTTTCTTTTCCCAAGCCTCCTCATTTGGTCTCTTTTCTTTTTTTTAACTGCCAGGTTGGAGAAATGGAGGACATGGGAGCAAGGAAGGAATCCATGGAGGAATTCATTTGAATAAATCTTAGCTTAGTTTAGTTTATATATTTATCGTAGCAATATATTTTGTTTGTTGATTGAAGAGGTTTCCATTCTAAATCTGGAGTAGTTATTTAGTTATTTCCATTTTGAGTTATCTATTTGGTAAAAACCCTCTTTCCAATTAATCTATGAGATTTAATATATTAAAATGCACATTCAAGGATTTACTTGCTTCAAACAATGATTTGGTTCCCCTATAGCATGTTCGTAGTTTCCTTTTTACATTTTAAAGACTCAAATTTTTGTATAATCAAATTTAAAATTGTAAAGTCATGGATTTAAATTTTTCTACCGAAAGTGATGGAACTGTCGCCTAAAGCAAGATGGCATTCCTGGGACCACCACCCTACCTCGGAGAAAATTCACAAACTACCGCATTTCCTAGGTGGCAGTTTAGATACCTCCGCTCTGCACATGGTAGTGGTCATGTTCTTCGAAAATAGAACAATCAATTCTGTGAATTTTCTAAAAACAAGTTTTACAAGGGTGCTTTACAGTTTATCCTTAGCTTGATTTTAAGTGTCTATACACTCCAGTTGAGAGGTTACACCATTTATTCATTCCATTCTTAAAATTACTAAATTTAAAGATTTTCTATTTCTATAGTAACAAGAAACACAACTCCAAGATCATTTTCATTTTCTTCCAACAATTTTTCTTTCAAATTTAAAAGTAGGAATGAAGGTAAATCTTTTTCTAGTATTATTGTTTTCCTTTCCACAACCAAATGTAATTTTTTAACAAAATCACTCATTATAATTTATTGCATCTTTTCATTACTACTACAACCATTTGTTCAACTACAAACAACTTTATTTCACATTCATATTTGTTAAGAATACATTGTTAATGATTTACAAATTCTATGTTCTTTCTTCATTCTTACAAAAATGCAACTTCATCAAATATTAAAGAACTTTATTTTTCTTGAGAATACCTCATTTATTTAAATGAAAGGAACCTTTCTTTCCATAATACATTACAACTTAATAAATAAAATATACAATACAAATTTTATTTCAAATAAAATGCTACTAGTCTTCCACCTTATGTGGGAATCACAAGAAAAGTTTTTACAATAAAGGATTTCTTTTCTGACTTAAACAAATGCTCCAAGTCCCAATTATTCAACAATATCTCCATCATTTGTTCACTTTAATCACAGAAAAAAATGGGTGAGAGGTAACACTCTCGACCCAACCAATAATCCAATGAAGAGAAGAAGCTATCTTCCTCATTGGCCCCCGAGCCCCAAAAAAAATTCAATAAAGGATGGATCCAACTCATGGAAACTATCTCAAATCTTCCACATCACAATACAAAATTTCACAAATATTTCATAACACATTGAACACAAGATACAATCAGAACATGAAACTATCAAAATGCACAAGGCTTGAAAATTAAAAGCCAATGAAGCAAGTATCTATGGGGAAATCACTTTTGCCTCTCAATGGGATTAGGTGCCCACCTTAAATCCCTCCTAAAAACAACTCAAAACCTATAAATAACTCTAATTGCTCCCTTAATATCCTCTTATGCCTACCACATACTCTTATGCCTCCCTACAATTTATTATGTCTCCCTCAAAAGAACCAAGTAAGAAATGAAAGCATTTTCTTATCAAAGGTGGCTAACCCAACCCAAAATACCTCCTGAATCATGAATTAAATTCTTATTCCTCCCTACATATAATATCCCTGTAGTCTTCTCCTACACCATACTAGGTCATTCTACCCATGATCCCAACAAGCATACAAACAATTCACGTGCATACAAATATCAACATTTAGATGAAAAAATTAAAACAAGGGTGTAGTTCCTACCTTTCCATGGTAAAACTTGATCAAAGAGGCACACACCAAGATCCTTCAAGCTCAATCCAACTTCAACAAGCTCCAAAGATTCAACAAGCACTCCAAAAATCTCCAATTCCAAAAATACAAGAGCACCCATGAAAGTAAGTAACCCCCCAAAAAAAAAATAAACTTACATATATATAAAAGGGGAAGAGGAGTATGAGGTGGCTCCATATAGTTTGGCACATATCTTATTCTCAACTCCATGTCACAAGTCAAACCTCAATCCCAATGCACAATAAATTTCTGGTTGAGAGGAATGACAAGCCTCTTACACACACAATCCAAACCCACACACCCTAAGGACATAATTTAAAACCTATGTAAGAAAAGTGCAATAAATCTAAATTTTTGTCTTAAAAAACATATAATGGGGTCTATTTTTTACCCCCCAAACCATAGTGAAGGTTAGTATATGAAATTAAGAGGTGTGGGACAAGCTTAGCTTGTCCCACAAGCCTCCAAAAATGGCCCTTAAGCCCAAATCCGAAATTCCAAGGTAAGGTAGAGTCTACAATAATCTAAGTCACTTACACTCAATCAAAACAACAACATCAAAAACACCAACTACTCCAAAAAATGGCCCCTTTTGTCACATCCCCATAAAACTTAGTAAATATGATTAAATTACTTAATAAAGGCACATTATTCAACAATGATTAAATAAATTACATCAAAAAATAAATCACATACTCTACAGCAAATAAAAGAAAAAGGGAAAGAATTGCACACAAAACCCATGGTTAGAATTGGAGGTCATTCCCCCATGGGGACCCTCTAATAAAATTAAAACAAAACAACAACATTACACAAGTTGCCATGGTGATCTTCGTTATATCTGGCAAGTATTCCGTTGTGGTTGGTCTCATATCTCCCTTTCGATTGTTGTGATATAATTCCCTTAAAAAACACACAATATGTCCTTTGGCCTCATGGCCACATCAAAGATAAAATATACGCACATAAATAAATAAGCATCCTCATATAGCTACATCATCATCTCAATTAAAAAATGTTATCATTTGTCTAAAATTTAAACAACATCTGAATTCTATCTATTTTATCAATATGAATAAGATCATGAGATTAGTTCAAATGATAAATCTAAGTTAACATGACGAGAATTCTGAATGTCAGTAATATATACGCTAACAACACATCATCACCATCAATATAAAAATGTCTTTGTATGCCTTTAAATATCCACACAAATCATACTATGAATCAAAATCCATCAATAGTCAAAATATCTCTATCATCTAACATCATTCAAAACCAGAATGATACACTAATATCCATGTCTATAGTCGATAGTAATCGAAATCTAAATATAATAAGCGTTGAAGAGGAGAGGGTACTACATGACCTTTTTCATCCATGCAACTCGATAGTGGGAGCTTTAGTTTCTCCGACTGAACAACTTGACAACATGAAATGATAACAAATAGTTTTTCTATCAAACGTTTTAAAGATCTCACAAATCTAATTTTAATTTTCATAACCATCAAAGACATCTCATTAAGTAATGTAATGTGTTCCAAACAATTTCACAAAACAGTAGAATTGATTTTCATTAATTATTTATAATAGAAAATCCCATGATAAGTATAGGTAGTAGTGGTGTCTCTCTGAGCTTGCCATTAGTCTACAAGGATCGGATCTAGAAACGAGCACTTCAATTGAGTTTTGAACATGGAATGTATTGATAGTTTCCTTTTTATTTTGGAAACTTTAAGTTTAATGTACACTTATGTGAATAATGTGAACTCAATTATAAATGATTATTAACATGTCATCTATTTCCCTGTATTTATTCGAGCTTAGAATTATAAAGGGGGCTATACCGTGCTCATATTAACATGGATTTCAGTTGGGGTTCTAACTTGAAACTTTTTGGACTTTTCCCATTATTTATTTTGTCTATTTTAAGCATACATTGTGTTCGAATGAATAATGCGGCTGAGATTGGATCAAAGTAACATTAATTATTAAAGTGCTACAAGTTAAACCATGGAAATTTTGTAGAACATGTAGGTATTTATTTATCTCTTTTTTCTTTCCAACTTTCCATTAATTTATATGTCTTATCTAAAAAATCAAACATTGTCTCTCTTAGAGCTTTCCATGCATCTACAAGGATCATATTGTGTGGCGCATATCGAGGCTAAGAAACAAGCATTTCTATTAGGTTTCAAATAGTCAAGCTCAACCAAGAGATAACATATACCTGCCGCTCATATGACTAATCACTAGAGGGGTTCAATTAGTAATGATTCTTCGCGAATTGCCTATTTATTCAGGATTACAACTAAAAAAAAATCATCTACAAAGTTTTTATGGAAAGATAAATGTTGATGGGTTTTGACCCTATAACCTATTGAGTTTTCGTCATTTTTTATTTTCGGCACTTTAGGCTCAAATTGCACTCATGTGATTAATGGAGTCTTAATATACAACCTTCGCACACCATACCGGTTTAGCCTACCATTGCAACAACTCAATTATTCATGACTATCCGTGCATCTCCTATTTCATGACAATTACAAAATCTTAAAATTAAAAATGGAAACTACAAAGTGCTCCAACAAGAAATCATTTCAATTGAGTCTCAAACATGTAACCTTTTCAAACTTCCCCATTTTGTAGTTTTTCGTCTTCAAACGCATATTGCAATGTCGTGAATAATACGTGTAAGATGAATAACATACAGTGGAACATAGTGTCCACCCTCTCCATCCAACCCCATCTTGATCTCCCTTTATTCTTTCCCTCTATTTCACTTCCTCATTTTTTTCATTCGCCACTCCTCCACTCTAACATTTCCATCGTACAGTTCACGATTACTAGTTCTAATTATTATCATTCAAGTTCAGTTTTCATAACAAAAAAATATGAATTAAATTGATAAATATTAAATACATTTTTGAAAAACTCAAAACCCTAAGTATTTAATTCCACATGCACATGCACCTTTGAATGCTTTTGGTAATATTAACTGGTATCCACAATTATAGTGAAGTAGATATACCAATCTCAACCTGAAGTGACCTAATTCTAATTTCTACCATGCCATGTAAATGACACACATCGATACTTCTGGAATTTTGATTTCTATAATTCAAAGAAGATGAAATGGACATTGGATGTGAAAATGAATCGGAATACATTTAATTATACACCAAACCAACTAATGCATTTACTATGGAAAATGTGTGTAAAAGATAAAAAAAAATTTGGTGGGAATGGTATCGTCAGAAGTGGGCATGTGTTTTCTGTTGTTTTCCTCATCTCGTGTATTGCTCCTCGTCGTTGTGTGAGACTTCATAAATTTCTAAATAACAAAAATTGTTGTTGTGTTAACTCTTTTATCTCCACTAGGAAAAACATTACTACTCATGTTAGAATGCTTCCCCCAAACATTTGAGGAAAATAGGTTTGTAAAGAAAAAGACCGGAAGTGATCGTACAAATACCAATCTCCATAGGTATGCCATCAAAACTTGGGGAAATTGTAACACCCATAATTTTGATGTTCTAAAACCACATTATTCCTTAAACAATTATCCAGAATGTTGTGGCAAATTTTTTCTTTTGTTTTAAGTTACAAGGGTGTCAAACCCTAATATAAATTTAAATAATTCCTACTAGCAAAGTTACATTTCGTAGAATAGATCTGGTCTATATTATTAATTAAATATTATTAAATTTAATTATCATCACTAGATGAGTGTTCAATAATTCCTTTCACTAGGTTAAATAGTTTCTCTCTTGGGAATTAACATTTAATCAACATCTAATAAATATATATCCTTAGTTACCTTAGTGCACCTAAACAGGTTTCTTTAATGTTCATTGAGTTAATTTCTAAAACATACTAAGAACTGGATAAATAACTTAACATACAAGGGTATTAAATGGCCCCATTAACCCATTTACACATACCTTTAAAATTATTTAAAACATCCATAATATTCATTCTTACCTAAAAATTGTAGGGTTGATTCTCAACCCTTGGATAAATTCAATTGTGGCCAATACATCTTAGAGTTCCATACTAACCCTAAATATCCTTATGAAATCTTATAAAACCTTTTTTTTAATCGTAGCCTTCTCATTTGGTTGCTTTTCTTTTGTTTAATTTTCAGGTTGGAGAAATGGAAGCCATGGAAGCACAGAAGGAAGAACCATGGAGGAATTCAAAAAATCAAGCTTAGTTTAGTTTAGGTTATGGATTTATTATTGTAATGTCTTTCGTTTGAAGATTGAAGGGGTTTCCACTCAAAATATGAAGTTTTTATTTAGTTAATTCCATATTTTTTCTTCTATTTGGCCTTAAACCCTACTTCATTTTTAAATCCATGAGATTAAATGTTTTTAAATACCCATTTGAAGATTTACAAGTTTAGAACACTTAAATTATGCCCTTATGGCATGCTGGTGATTTCCTCTTGAAATTTGTTGGATTTAAGTTTTAATGAAACTGAGTTTAAATTTACACAGACACAGATTTATATTTTTCCACTGTCAGTGATGACACCATCACCCAAAGTAGGTTGGCAGTCCTGGGACTGCCACCCTACCTGGGTGACGATTCATAAACCACCACCTTGACTGATCAAAAGTTCAGAGACCACCGCTCTGGATAGGATAGTGGTCCTGTTCTTTGAAAATAGAACCATCAATTCTGCCACTTTTCCAAGACAAATTTTTACAAGGGTGTTTTACAGGTTATTCTTAGCTTGAATCTACATGCCTAAAGTCTCTAATTGAACAATTACACCATTTATTCATTCCATGCCTAACAGTACTAAATTTAAATATGTTCTATTTCAATAGTAATAAGAAACACAACTACAAGATCATTTTTATTTTCTTTAAACAAATATTCTTTCAAGTTCAAAAGTAAGAAGGAAACTTAATCTATTCCTAATATTATTGTTTTCCTTTCCACAACGAAATGCAATTTTTAAACACAATAACTTACTTAAATTTTATTTCATCTTTTGATTTATACTAAAAACATTTGTTCAATTAACTACAATAAACTTTATTTCACATTCAAATTTTCAATGAATACAATATTAATTTTTTACAACTTCTATGCTCTTCTTTTCACTTTTACCATAATGCAACTTTGACAAATTATAATGAACTTTTTTTATTTCAGCATAGATCATTTCCTTACAATTCAATATCTTTCTTTTCCACAATACATTACAACTTAATAAACCAAAATATACAATGCAACTTTTCTTTCAAATACAATACTACAAGTCTTCCACCTTAAGTGGAAATCACAAGGTTCTATCACAAAGAAGGATTTCTTGACTTCAAAAAATCTCCAAGTGTCAATTCTTCAATAATAGCTCCACCATTTGTTCACTTGATCACAACAAAAAAAGGGGGAGAGGTAACACTCTCCACCCAACCAATAATCAAATGAGGAGATGAAGCTATTGTCATCATTTCCCCCCAAGCCCCAACCAAAATGCAATAAAAGATGGATCCAACTCATGGAAACTACAAAATGCTTCAACATCACATAACAAGATTTCACAACCATATAACACACATTCAACACAAGAAAACAATCACAAGAATGTAAGTTTCAAAATACACAAGGCTTGAAATGAAAATCCAATGGAGCAAGGATCTATGGGGAGATAACTTATGCCTCCTAAAGGGAATTAGGTGCCTCATATTAAAACCCTCAAATATAGATCTCAAAACCCCTACACAACTCTTATGTCTCCCTCAAGATCCTCTTATGCCTCCAATATTCTCTTATGCCTCCCTACAATCTCTTATGTCCCCCTCAAAAGAACCCAGTAAGAAATGCAAGCATTTTCTTGTCCAAGGTGGGGCACCCAACCCAACTCCCTCCCAAAACATGAAATAAAATCCTATGTATCCCTTCATATAAAATCCCCATAACCTTCTCCTACACCATACTTAGGAATTCTACCCAAGATCCCAACAAGCACATAAATCATTCACATACAAGCAATACACACATATAAAAACAAACAAGTAAAAGAGTGTAGATCCTACCTTTCCATAGTAAGAGCTTGATCAAGGAATCAAACTCCAAGCTCCTTCAAGCCAAATCCAACTCCAACAAGCTCCAAGAATTACAAAATAACTCCAAAAAATCTCTCCAACTTCCAAAAATGCGCATGCACAATGAAATGCAGTAACTCCAAATAAACAAATAAACTCACATATAAAGAAAAACGGAAGAGGAGGCTGAGGTGGCTCTATGAAGGATGCCACATCACTTATCCTCAACTCCACATCAAAATTCAAACCTAAACCCCAATGCACAATAAATTGTTTGTTGAGAGGAAACCCAAGCCTCTTACACACACAATCCCAACCCACACCCCCTAAGGACAAACTTTAAAACCCATTTAAGAAAAGGGAAATCAATGTAACTTGTTGTCTTACAAAACACATAATGGGGTCTAGTTTTGACCCCCCAATCCATAGGTAGGGTTGGTATATGAAATTAAGAGGTTTGGGACAATCTTAGCTTGTCCCACAAGCCTCAAAAATGGCCCTTAAGTCAAAATCCGAAATTCCAAGTTAATGTAGAGTGTACAACACTCAAATTCACTTACACTCAATCAAAATCACATAGTCTAAAATATTAACAACTCTAATAAATGACTCCTTTTTTTCACATCAACATATTACTTAATAACATGATTACATTACTTAATAAAATCACATTAATTGATAATAATTAAATAAATTACATCAAAAATAAACTACATACTCTATGATAAATAAAAATAAAAGGGAAGAATTTCACACATAGCCCATAGTAACAATTGGACGTCATGCCCCCCTTGGGAACCCCCCAAAAAATAAAACAAAATAATAAACATTACACAAGTTGCCATGGTGACCTTCGTTGTATCCATCTAGTATTCCGGTATGGTTGGTATCCAATCTCCCTTTTGATTGTTGTGATATAATTACGTGTAAAATCACACAATACCTCCTTCAGCCTCATGGCCACATCAAAACCATCAAAGATTAATTATATGCATATCAATCAATAAACATTCTCATATAGCTAAATCGTCACCTCTACTAACAATACTATTGTTTGTATAAAAATTTTCAACATAATCTCGATTCTATCTTTTATCAATACCAACAAGATTACAAGATGAGTTCAAAATATAGGGAATTCTTAATGTCAGTAATATATATGCCAACAACACGTCATCATCATCGATATAAAATATCTCTAATCTCTACTACTCCAAAAAAAAACTAGATCAAAGCATCAATGTCTGAATCTCTCTATCATCTAAACTCAGCAAACAAATGATATAGTAATAGTCCTTGTCTAAAGTCAACGGTAAGCAAAATCAACATATAATAATGTCAAAGAGAAGTGGGCACTACCACTTCCAGCTCATGCATTTTTATTTTTAGACAAGGTGCAGACGATTTATCACAAGCTCAAATGGAATGCAAATCAATAGGCAACGAAAAATGTAAAAGGAGGCTGAGGTGGCTCTATGAAGGAGCCACATCACTTATCCTCAACTCCACATCAAATTCAAACCTAAACCCCAATGCACAATAATTGTTTGTTGAGAGGAAACCCAAGCCTCTTACACACACAATCCCAACCCACACCCCCTAAGGACAAACTTTAAAACCCATTTAAGAAAAAGGAAATCAATGTTGTAACTTGTTGCTTACAAAACACATTAATGGGGTTTAGTTTTGACCCCCCATCCATAGTTAGGGTTGGTATATTAAATTAAGAGGTTTGGGCCCATCTTAGCTTGTCCCACAAGCCTCAAAAATGGCCCTTAAGTCAAAAATCCGAAATTCCAAGTTAATTTAGAGTGTACAACACTCAATTACTTACACTTCCAATCAAACACCATAGTCTAAAATTTAACAACTCTAATAATGATCCTTTTTTCACATCAACATATACTTCATAACATGTACATTACTAATAAAATCCACATTAATTGATAATAATTAAATAATTACATCAAAAATCACATAAACTACATACTCTATGATAAATAAAAATAAAAGGGAAGAATTTCACACATAGCCCATAGTAACAATTGGACGTCATGCCTCCCCTTGGGGAACCCCCCCAAAAATAAAACAAATAATAAAATTACACAGTGCCATGGTGACCTTCGTTGTATCCATCTAGTATTCCGGTATGGTTGGTATCCAATCTCCCTTTTGATTGTTGTGATATAATTACGTGTAAAATCACACAATACCTCCTTCAGCCTCATGGCCACATCAAAACCATCAAAGATTAATTATATGCATATCAATCAATAAACATTCTCATATAGCTAAATCGTCACCTCTACTAAACAATACTATTGTTTGTATAAATTTTCAACATAATCTCGATTCTATCTTTTATCAATACCAACAAGATTACAAGATGAGTTCAAAATATATGGCATAGTCAACATGAAGGGAATTCTGAATGTCAGTAATATATATGCCAACAACACGTCATCATCATCGATATAAAATATCTCTCAACATCTCTAATAATCCAAAAAAAAAACTATGAATCAAAATGCATCAATAGTCTGAATATCTCTATCATCTAACATCATGCTAAACCAAAATGATATAGTAATATCCTTGTCTAAAGTCAACGGTAATCAAAATCAACATATAATAAGTGTCAAAGAGAAGTGGGCACTACAAACATTCCTAGCTCATGCATTTTTATTTTTAACAAGGTGCAACTATTTATCACAAGCTCAAATGGAATGCAAAATCAATTAGGCAACGAAAAATGTAAAATATTGCTAAACAGATGGTGAAGTTGTTGCTTTAAAAATAATTTGAATTAAAGCTAATGCTCAGTTTGTTTTAGATTAACTTCTTGTTGGTCGTCAAATAGGACTTTTTAGAAGAGCAACAATCAGGGGACAGAAAGTCCCTCCTCTTTAATGGGAGAGGTTCCCTTATTCTGAAACGAACTTATTTACAAATACACAGAACATTATTTTATGGTCAAACTTGGATATTACGAAAGTGTTTTCCACAAGGATCATCAGTTACGCCAGGACTGAGGAAGGGGAATAAGAAGATGAGCAGAATGGCAACATTCAGAATTATAGATAGTAGAATAATTCTTCGTGTATGCGAAGTTTCAAAGGATTTAAGACAAGATCATTTGTATTAGCTGAATGGGATTAAATTTAAAGACACGAAGTTCCGTAAATAACCTTCTTCAGATTTGTTAATCAAGGACACAAAGTTCCTTCTTGGTTGTACAAGATCACTGTACTTGCAAAAATGAACAGTATGCAATCAGAGAGACTAAACGAGTTAGGAACAAAATGATCTTCACAATATTAAAGGAAAACACAGAGACAACAAGAATCAGATAGACAAATAACGGAAAGCCCTTTTGTATTGATTTCTTTAAGATCTGTTTTACACTTTCAGCAAAATATCCAAGTTCTTCCTGCCTGCGTAAAATGGCGTGGAAAGGCCATTATATAGATTACAAATCCGTTACTCCTCGTAACCATTTCTTTTAACTAAAGAATAGTTAAGGACCGCCAATTGTAATGCCTTAACTAATTACAAGGAATACGAAAAGAAAGGGAAGAAGAGAAAAGAAAGGAGAAGGAGACAGGTGTCCAGTTCTGAGAAGGACCCACTGTCTTCAGAAACCGCCGCTTGAGTTTTTCCTCCACGTCTCAGTCACGTCTTTGCCACGAGGGACACACCAGACGTTTCATCTTGAAGATGTCAATGGATATCCTTGAAAACTGATGTAACCGACGTCTTGAAAGTTTTGTCCTGCGTAAACTGCTTCTTGAAATTTGATCTTCGGATTGATAGCATCAGAGCCGCAACTTAAATTCATTTTTTGAAAAACAACATATTCAGGTATGAGCGGGAAAAACTAAGTGTTGAATGACACTTGGTATGCTTGGGACAGGTGAGACGCGAATGTGTAAAACACGCAGCTCAGCCGGTTCGGGCGAAACAGGGAGAAGACGCACAAATGTATTTGGGACAAATGGGACGAAAATGTGCGAGGTACGCGATTCGGGTGTTTCGGCCGAAATGGGAACAACGGGCCCGTTTGGACTTGGGACATTTCGGGACAAAAAAGTTCCGAAGTACGCGACTCGACCGGCTCGGCTGAAATAGGGAAAGCTCGCACTTTTTTTAAATGGGGCAGGTTGGGACAAAATTGCGCGAAGGACGCAGTCCAGGCGAACCGGCCTAAAATGGAACAGAGAGCAATTTGGAACTTGGGACAGTTGGGACAAAATCAGGCGAATCGGCCGAAAATGGAACAACAGGTCCATTCTAACTTGGGACATTCGGGACGAAAAGTTCCGGAGTACGCGGTTCGGCCCGGTTCGGGCGAAAATGGAACAACTCGCAACTTTTTACTTGGGACATTCGGGACAGGAAAGTGCGAAGTACGCGGGAAGGATGATTCGGCCAAAATGGAATAGTTTGCATTTTTGGCTTTGGGGCACTTGGGGACAAAAACTTCCGACAGGCCCGAAAATGGGACAAATTTGGAGGTTTCGGCCGATCGGGAGAACAGAAGACACTTTCGTACTTGGGACAGATGGGACAAAAAGTTCCGACAGGCCCGAAAATCACACAAAACAATCCAGAACACAGATTTTTTCGATTTCAACAACTTAGGCGCCTCAAAGAAAAACACTTAGGACTTGAAATTTTGAAATTTTACTCTTATCAGAGCGGGGAATTTTGAGTGGACAACAGCTGGCTCCTTCTGGGGATGACTTGGTATAAATTCATGGGAATGAGACAAGGCAAAGAACTTAGATAACTCGTGTGAAGCAGCCCAGTGCCTTATCCATTGGGCAAAGGAGTCAAAAACAAACCAATATAGAGGGCAACACACACAACCGAAGGGGAAACACACCAAAAGCAGGAAAAGCAAAAACACTGTACAGAATATACAAAGGGACTCC
Organism: Taxus chinensis; assembly: GCA_019776745.2. Taxonomy (NCBI): domain Eukaryota; kingdom Viridiplantae; phylum Streptophyta; class Pinopsida; order Cupressales; family Taxaceae; genus Taxus; species Taxus chinensis. The sequence continues at coordinate 831,720,936 of CM034146.1, forward strand.
CTAGTCACCTAGGACTTGAACGACTTCAAATACTGCCCACTATAAGGAAGTGGGAGGGGATAACCATCCATGTAATCAAGATAGAAAGAGTCCTTACCAGCAAAGTGTCTTATCTTGAAAGGTCCAAGCCACAGAGAATCAAATTTTCCATGGCTGCCACGAGGTTCATGTCTTTTGTCCCATAACAGCACGGTATCACCAACTTGGAACTCTCTAGACCTAGCTTTCTTATCGAACAGAACCTTCACCTTCTGCTGTGTGAGTAGATATTCTGTCAGGAACCTCCAATCAATCCTCGTTCAGTTTGTGCAGGTACATGATTCTTTTGTCCAGAGCATCACTGAAACTAGTGTCTTCAATGGCCTTCATCAGGTGCAAGGCTGGCAGTTCCACTGTCACTGGCAATTGGGCCTCTACTCCATACACTACTTGAAAGGGGGACATTCCAATGGCTCTTTTAGGTGTGATCCTGTCTGCCCAAAGAGCATCATAAAGCTTCTTATGCCAGTTTCGCTGAGACTCATTGACCAACTTCCTTATGATAGTCACCAGATTTTTGTTGGTGGATTCTGGCTTGTCCATTTCCCTGGGGATAATAATCTGAAGAATGAGCCAGAGAGATGCCATACCTGTAGCAGAAATCCATGATCTCAGTTGAGGAGAAGTTCGAAGCATTATCTGTTACAATCTTGTTAGGTACACCATACCTTACCAAGATGTTCTCCTTGATGAAGTTGCATACTACTTCAGAAGTAGTGCTCTTGACTGGGATAGCTTCCACCCATTTGGTGAAGTAGTCAGTGGCAGTTAGCACATGAGTGTGCCCAGCACTAGAAACAGGGTTGAGTGTACCAATGAAGTCTAGACCCCACTGTTGAAATGGTTCCTCGATCACAACTGGCTTGAGAGGCAAAGCGGCCAGTTTGGGTCTTCCCACAAAAGTCTGACAGGCCTCGCATTTATCCACCCACTTGGATGCATCTCTGAACAAGGAAGGCCAGTAATACCCTCCCCGGAGTATCTTGTGAGCTGTGACTGTTGACGAATAGTGCCCTCCACACGCCTGATCATGGAAAGCTGAGAGCAACTTTCTCTGTTGTTCCTTATCAACACATTTCAGAAATCTCCCATCTAAGCCACGCTTGAACAAAGCATTTTCCCACAGTACATATTGCGCTGATCTCAATTTAACAGTCCTCTTTTCCTTGGCAGTTAAATGAGAGGGGCATTCCCCATAGGTGAGAAAATGGGCGATGTCGGCATACCATTCGTCGACTGAACTAAGGAATAGAACAGTAGGAATGTCAGTTTTCTCCTTCAGCAACTCATGTTTGGCTCCTTCAGCAATGAGCTCACAAAGACCCTTGCCACGAACCAGCTTGGTCGGTTTGATATCAATGTCATACTCCTGGACCTTAGCCACCCAGTTGCCCCTCTTGGATCCAAATTCTTGTTGTGTAAGGATTGACTTAACAGTCGTATCTGGAACCAACACCATGGAGTGAGAATTGAGGATATAAAAGCGAAACTGCTTAACAGCCTTGACTACTACAAAAGCATGCTTCTCCATCATGGTGTAATTTAGCTCATGATCCTTCAGGGATATAGCTCATGAAGGCAATTGGTAGCTCATGTCCATCAGAATCTTCTTGGGTTAAGACAGCAGCCAGGGTATTGTCTGTAGCGTAGCAATAGATGATGAAATCTTTGCTGAAGTCAGGGCAGGCCAAAACTGGAGTTTTAGCAATGGCTTTCTTGATACCCTCAAAGGATTCCTTTCCTTCAGAAGACCATCCAAATGTTTGCTTCCCTTTCATCATCTGAGAAATATTCAACGTTAATTCAGCAAAATCAGGGATAAATCTTCTTAAGAAATTGATCTTACCGAAAAAGGAATGCACGCCTTTTTTACTAGTAGGGAGAGGAATTTGCTGGATGGCCTGAACTCGTTCAGGATCAATCTTGATGCCATCCTTTGAGACAATGTGCCCTAATAGCTTTCCTTCTGTAACACAGAAGACAGATTTTTTAGGATTTAAAGAAATCCCATGCTCTCGGCATCTCTGGCAGAACTGTTTCCAGGTGGTCTAAGTGATCTGCTCTTGTCTTTGAAACACTGTCAGGTCATCAAGGTATATGACTATACATTTCCCTTTCAAGCTTCCAAAAGCCAAATCCATAGCTCTCTGGAAAGTGGCACCAGCATTAATCAGCCCAAAAGGCATTCTCTTGTAGGCAAAGGTACCCCAAGGAGTGGTGAAGGCTGTGTCTTGTGTTGATCTGCAGTGTCAACCTCTACCTGATTGTATCCCGAGAATCCATCAAGCATAGATAACATCTCGGATCCTATTACTGCTTGCAAAAATCTGATCCATCATAGGCAGAGGGTAGTTATATTTCAGAGAGGCCTGATTAAGGTTTCTGAAATCAACATAGATGCCGGATCTCTCCATTCTTTTTTTCTAACAGGCACAATGTTTGCAATCCATGTTGAATGGTGAATGGGAAAAATAATCTTAGCCTTCAACAACTTCTGGATCTCCTGAAAGATGGTGTCAACTATTTTTGGATTGTACTGCCTTTGCTTCTGCTTGAAAGGCTTGATTCCTGGTTTGAGAGGAATAGAGTGCTGCATTTCCTTTGGCTTGAAGGCTTTTAGATCTTCATAAGAATATGCAAGAACATCCTTATAATTCCTTAGAAGATCAATTTCTCTTCTCCTCTCTTCTGTTTGTGCAACATTTCCCAATATTTACCAGCCTCGGGTCATCAGAACTCCCAATATCAATCTTATCATACTCAGTTGATTGCTGAGGTCCGGTAGAAGCTTTAGATCTCACGTATCTGTCGTGTTTATCAAATAACTCCTCCAAACTCACCAAACCTTTGGGAATCTTGTTTCCTTTGAGCTTGATGCACCCTTCCTGATCAGTTTCTTCTCCCTTGGGTGACAGCTTGGTCAGAGGGACACACTCTCACGAGGCAAGTTGTCACTTCCCTCAAAATACAGTTGCTCAAAATTCCCCTTGAGTTCCAGGAAGGAAAGCAGATGCTGGTCATCGTTGAAAACTTGCCAGTTATTGGTATTGTCAGGGACACTAGGCCGATGGACCATTTCAATAGTGAACTTATCCTGAGAGAATTCAGGATGGGGAATCAGTAGTGACCCCGAGACAACCAGTGAATCAGCCCTGCTGTTCTTTTCTCTAGGTATTGCTTCAATAGAGAAAGGCATCAAGGAATTCAATTGAATCCCAAACCTGATTCCGATAATGCTTTAGCCTTCCATTCTTTACCTGAAAAAAGGCTTCTGACTTGCTTCACAATCAGCTCTGCATCACCACGAGCCAGAAGATTTTTTACACCTTGTTCTTTGGCTACCTGCAGTCCAAGAAGGAGAGCCTCATACTCAGCCGTGTTGTTGGTGTTCTCAAACTTCAACTTAAATGAAAAAGGGTGCAGGCAGCCTTCAGGTGATACTAGCAAGACGCCAGCTCCAGAACCAGCCGAGGAACAACTTCCATCAAATTCCAAAATCCAAACACCATTGGGATCTCTGGGTGATACTTTGGAGGGTTTGGATTTCATCAGGGGACAGAATCATGTAATTACCATGACCTATGTCTTCATAGAGTATTTGTGCCTTAGGATCATCTGTTTTCTGCACGATATACTTGGGACTGTTTCCTCAGGGAGTAACTTCTTCATTTTTCCATTGACAGGTATGAGGGCGTGTGACCAATCCATTTTGAATCTCTCCACCCACATCTTTACAGAAGTTCCTACTTAGCAACATTCCATAGGAAGGAGGAATGTCTGGCTACTAGGATGGTGGCCAAGACTTTCTTTTCAGGTAAAGCAGGCAAAAGCCACTTGTGCATCTTTAATCCTTCCAACTAAAGGTACTTCCTTACTTTCCAGGGAGTATCAAGATCCATAAGTGCGAGTAAGGGTCAAGCCTAAAGCATGAGCTACCTTAGCAGGCAACACATTATCTGAGGCTCAGGAATCTATGACACAGTTACTGAGCCTATGGCCAGCTATAAGGAGTGTTACATAAAAAGGCTTGATTTTGTCTCCAGGTGAGGTGACAGTAGCCACTAGGCTAGGTTGTGGTGCAGAAGGAGGTGTGGGCAAAAGGCCTTTAGAGGTGGTCTTGGAATGGGAATTTTACAAATTGGATCATCTTGGCAAAAGCTTTAGGGTGGGTTTGGTAGTATTCAGCTTCTGAAATTTGAACTTTAGTCCTTTTTAAGATGATCAACAATATCAAAGGATCCAGAGGTGGATGGGCCATCATCATTTGAAATTCTAGGCTTATCAACTTTGGGAGAAAAAGAAGAAGAAGAAGCAACTTTGGGAGTAGGATTGACAGTACTTACCTTTGGTGTAGATGAGGTAGGGATAGGAGATCCTCTTCTGGCAATTACAGGGATAGTTGCCGGCTGCTCCTTAGATTTCTTTAGGGGCTGTGTCACCTTCTCCTTCTGCCTTGTCCTATTCTCGAGTCATGACAGCAAATGATTCACTGTTCATGTCTGCTACCAATTCATCATAGTCATCTCCATCATCAATGCCTTCAGTGGTAAAGAAATTGACTTGAGATCCTTCGAGTTCTTCTGCCTCATCATCGAATTCCTCCAAGAACTCCTCACAATCTTCATTATCATCTTCTGGCTCTTCAACCTCACAAGTTTCATTCACCGGAACTTTGACAGGGGGTCCTTCAAGTGCCAGTCTTGTGTGGGGAGCTGGCAAATGGTTTCTGGGTTGAAAATTTCTTCTCGGAACGTCTGCATATAGTGCATGCTGGGCTAATTGTTTCTTTATAGCCACTAGATCATTTGCAAGTTTCTGGACTAATGGATCAGTATTGGGTCCAAAGGTGGAAGAGGAAGAAGCAATAGATTTAGATTTAGGAGGATCTCTTCTCAACTTCCCTGACATTATCAGGTCATCCTTGACACTAACAGCCAGTTCTTGATCTAGAATTAACATTCTGAGATTAGCCCTTCTTAGAGCATAACTGACTTTAGGCGTTTGGGCATTCAAAAAGAAACATTTCTGAATTTGATCAACCGGTCGAGTATTTACAGGAATTTTGTTGATCAATCTGTTGAACCGAGCCACAAATTCTCTCATAGGTTCTGATGGATCTTTCTTTATCTGAGAAATCTGGGCAAGCAGGGCATGCACATCTTCTGCCGGCTTGAAATGGCTTTCAAATTGAGTTCTCATTGTATTCCAGTCGGTGATGGCACCAGCCGGAAGGTGATAGAACTAGTTAGCAGCATTATCCTGTAACGTCTCAACGAACAATCTTACTGAGACGTCTTCATGTTCAACCCCCAAGACTCCACAGGCAACTATGAATGCTACAATATGTTCATCAGGGTGAATTTTTCCATCTCCTTTAAATTTTGGGAAGTTCTTTCGGTTACCTCTAGGTAACTCATGCAAAGGCTGCGCAAGAGCCAGGGGCCCGACACGTTGACCCCATGGTAATTGTGCCATTCTTGGAAATACGGCTTGGAGGGGAACTGTAACACCGGCAAGGATCAAAGCTCGTAGATTAGGACTAGTAGGCTCTGAAGGAATACCACCCGCAGGACTTCTATCTTGGACAGGTGGAGTGCTCATTGAACAAGTTCTTCTATTGGAAGGGAAAGGAAAACCCTGTTGCTCCAAAAGCTGAAACTGAGAATCTTCGATACCAAGGGCCCTTCTCCCTCTAGTGAAACGTGGAGTCACCAGATCAAAGGATGATCGAAAAATTGCAGTACTGGAATGCGATTTTCCCCAGCGGAGCTGGAATGCAAATTTCCTCCCTAGCAGAGTCGCCAAAAACTGTTGGTCGTCAAATAGGACTTTTTAGAAGAGCAACAGTCAGGGGACAAAAAGTCCCTCTTCTTTAATGGGAGAGGTTCCCTTATTCTGAAACAAACTTATTTACAAATACACAGAACATTATTTTATGGTCAAACTTGGATATTACGAAAGTGTTTTTCACAAGGATCATCAGTTACGCCAGGACTGAGGAAGGGGAATAAGAAGATGAGCAGAATAGCAACATTCAGAATTATAGATAGCAGAATAATTCTTCGTGTATGCGAAGCTTCAAAGGATTTAAGACAAGATCATTTGCATTAGCTGAATGGGATTAAATTTAAAGACACAAAGTTCCGTAAATAACCTTCTTCAGATTTGTTAATCAAGGACACAAAGTTCCTTCTTGGTTGTACAAGATCACTGTACTTGCAAAACTGAATAGTATGCAATCAGAGAGACTAAACGAGTTAGGAACAAAATGATCTTCACAATATTAAAGGAAAACACAGAGACAACAAGAATCAGATAGACAAAGAATGGAAAGCCCTTTTGTATTGATTTCTTTAAGATCTATTTACACTTTCAGCAAATATCCAAGTTCTTCCTCCTCCGTAAAATGGCGTGGAAAGGCCATTATATAGATTACAAATCCGTTACTCCTTGTAACCGTTTCTTTTAACTAAAGAATAGTTAAGGGCCGCCAATTGCAATGACTTAACTAATTACAAGGAATACGAAAAGAAAGGGAAGAAGAGAAAAGAAAGGAGAAGGAGACAGGTGTCCAGTTCTGAGAAGGACCCACTGTCTTCAGAAACCGCCACTTGAGTTTTCCTCCACGTCTCAGCCACGTCTTTGCCATGAGGGACACACCAGACGTTTCATCTTGAAGATGTCAATGGATATCCTTGAAAACTGATGTAACCGACGTCTTGAAAGTTTCGTCCTTCGTAACTGCTTCTTGAAATTTGATCTTCGGATTGATAGCATCAGAGCCGCAACTTAAATTCATTTTTTGAAAAACAGCATATTCGGGTCGAGCGGGAAAAACTAAGTGTGAATGACACTTGGTACGCTTGGGACAAGTGAGACGCGAATGCGCGAAACACGCGGCTCGGCCGGTTCGGGCGAAACAAGGAGAAGACACACTTATGTATTTGGGACAAATGGGACGAAAATGTGCGAGGTACGCGATTCGGGTGTTTCGGCCGAAATTGGAACAGCGGGCCCGTTTGGACTTCAGACATTCGGGACAAAAAGTTCCGAAGTACGTGACTCGACCGGCTCGACCGAAATAGGGAAAGCTCGCACTTTTTTAAATGGGGCAGTTGGGACAAAATTGCGCGAAGGACGCGGTCCGGGTGAACCGGCCGAAAATGGAACAGAGAGCAATTTGGAACTCGGGACAGTTGGGACAAAATCGGGCGAATCGGCCGAAAATGGAACAACAGGTCCGTTCTAACTTGGGACATTCGGGACGAAAAGTTCCGGAGTACGCGGTTCGGCCGGTTCGGGCGAAAATGGAACGACTCACACTTTTTACTTGGGACATTCAGGACAGGAAAGTGTGAAGTACGCGGGAAGGATGATTCGGCCGAAATGGAACAGTTTGCATTTTTTGGCTTTGGGGCACTTGGGACAAAAACTTCCGACAGGCCCGAAAATGGGACAAATTCGTAGGTTTCGGCCGATCGGAGAATAGAAGACACTTTCGTACTTGGGACAGATGGGACAAAAAGTTCCGACAGGCCCGAAAATCACACAAAACGACCCAGAACACAGATTTTTTTGATTTCACAACTTAGGCACCTCAGAGAAAAACACTTAAGACTCAAAATTTTGAAATTTTACTCTTATCAGAGTGGGGAATTTTGAGTGGACAACACTTCTTAAATAGTTATTTTCCTTGCAATAAACAACACACTGTGGAGTTATTTACTGTTGGAACTACACATTATATTAATAAAATATAATAAAGGTACAAGAGCAAGGGTGACTAGAGAACTCAAAATCCCAAAATAAATCCATGAATGCATGTAAAAATGTCAAAGGGGAAAAAAAATCAAATTCCACGAAGGCGGAGTTTAGCATCACACTAAAATATCATACCAGAAAATATTAAACACACACTGCCACACCATGAGGAGGAGGATCATCCCAAGGAGGAATATCTACTCCATTGGGGGACTGAGCTGAAAAAAATGTTAACCTTCCAGCCTTATCGATCAGAAATTTGGATTTTCAGAGGCATGATAAATCCCCAACCAAGGAGCAGAGAGCCAACAAACTCCTACGATCCATGTTGAGGAGAGAAGTTGAAAGACCATTGATATTTCTTTATAAATTTCACATCCAATTTTAATTTAACACTTTAAATAGTTATTTTGCCATTAATAATATAAATCATATTTTTGATATCATTACGTAATTAATTAACAATAATTTTATTAAAAACAACAAATTTACATCTCATTTTCAAATTGATATATAAAGGGTATGTACTACATAATTGACTTGAAAATGACTTATTTTAAATGTTAGTTTGTATTTATGTTTATAGGTAAACTACCTATTAAAACCATACTGAGAAAAATCTAATAAAATATACAATATCATTTAAGAGACATGAATTGAACGTTTTTTCATTTTAACGAATCAAATTGATAATTGTTTTCTATATGTGCTTTGTTCATGATAATGTACATCGATGGAGTGGTAAAATTTTTTAGGAGTTGGCTTTACATGTTACTTATTGTTTTATTGGGGCCATAAATTTTGTAGCGTTGACATTAATGGAAATGTTGAGGAAAGAGAGATGAATCATCCCACTAGATAAGGAGGGAAACATTACATAAATATTCATAGCCATAATTTATTCTAGTGGTTTTGAAAATGCTTCTAGTGTTTGTTATTTAGGTTGGTTTGTAGGATTAATGTTTTTGGAGAGGGAATGCAGTGTATAAGGTTATGTTGGAAGCATGAGTTCCTTAGGGGAAGTATAGAATTTGATGCATGTCCACTTCAATGCATGTGATTAAAATTTCTTCACGAAGGCTCTCATCCCTTCCATCACCCACCTTGAGGTGAAAAAAATATAACATCATATACAATTTTTTCTCGCTACACACCATCCGATGGATATTTCTACGTTACTCTAGTTTTTTAGTTATGTGGCATCTCAACTTCATTCAAGTCTTCTTTATTTAAGGTTTATACTTTGATTTATGTTTTTCTTAATATGGTAAAGAAAATGATGCTCCCTAACCTTGTGCTTTATTTTGAACAAAATATTGCATCTCATTTTTTATTTCATACCGGTATGTTGGTGAGAAATTTGTATATTGAGATGAATGTTTTGAATATGAACATGTTTCACTTTCATCCCTTTACCAGACCTATGTTAGGATGAAACCTGAAGCGATCACTTGTTATTGAAGTGATATTATATAATTGTAAGTTATACACTAGAAAGGTTCAAATTTTATTAACTCGATTATAATGTAAAATGAAGGTTTCAGTCCTTTATGCCACCCACCCAATTTGAGAAAACATGAAATACTATTAATGGGGATTCGACAAAAAATGACTCGATGGATTCTATTGTCATTCGATTGGTGTAGAAATAGAAATAGAATAAAGTGTTTGAAAAAGAGTTTATGGAAAATTTTGAGTAAATGTCATTATAAGGTGTAAACCCTAGTGTCACACCATAATGACACTGTGCCATTTGTACTTAGAAAGGGAATTGTTTTGGAAATGCAAGTATTCAATTATTTTAGGAGATATGGAAGGTTATGTTATAAGTGTGAAGCATATTTCCTCCTTTAGTACACATTGTAGAAGTACTGTGATTTTATATTGAGGTGGAAAGTGAATGGGATCAAAGAGCTACAAAGTGGAGTTCTCTATAGGAATACAATCATTTGAAAACATCACTAGAAGATTTGGATTCAGACAATATTTAGTAATTTTTGGAAAACATGCAAAATGTGAAAATTTGGGGTAATGACATGAGGATTATTGAATGTCTTGTTAAATGGAATATTTTCTTCATGTTAATAGTTGCATAACTGTACCACACCATGTTATCCTTGGTTTTGCATTTATATGATCACTAGTAATAGTTTTTATCTCTTTAACACTAATTGTGTACTAAATATGTGTCGACATGTTTTTTTAATTATAAGTAAAGAAGGGCTGAAGGGACGATACCCCATACAAAGATGGAGAAAAGATATTTTAAAGGACATCAAATGAGGTAACCGCTACTAGAGAAAAAAAACAAAAAACAAAAACATCACAACATCCAAACTAACAACACATTCAAACCAACAACACAAGAAGATGCAACATACAGAAATCATCTCTAAGATTGGTTTATGTTGCATCTTAAGTGCATCTTCAATGGTGTATTATTTCCTTTCTTTTTTCACCCCACTACCATCCAACCCTTTTCAATATTGGGATTGTCATTTTCATTATTATGGATTGGAATCATTACTTATATATTCTCTTTAGAATTTTGATTCTCTGATGCATGAAGCAGAAGGGAGCATGTTCCCTTTTCCAATTTCGTCGAAACTATAGAACTCTAAATATATTGTGGCAATGGTTCTTTCTAGCTAGAAGGAATCTCTTCTTGCTTTTCATAGTCTAAATCCACTTCTGAATCACTTTCTTATGTTTCCTTAACAACCAAGTGGCTAGAATTAGAGTTCTTCCACCAAGAGATTTTCCTTTTAACATGTTCATATGACATTATGAATCTAGATGACCAAGAAATAACCATGTTCAACACCTGAAGGCATAACGTTTGTAGTCCATATTTTGTGTCCAAATTCTATCTTCAACCTTGAGTTCAATAATGGATGGATAATCTACAGAAGTACCCATATCAACCAATATACAATCGTCAGTCTTTGGGTCAATAGCCAAAAAAATTCCTAATGTGTTACCTGTAGAGTTTAAATAACTCTCCTTACAAAATTTGAGGGTTATATAAGATAGATAAACAAAAACTGGCTTCACTTGGAAAGTATCAGAAATCAGGTTAAGTAATGGAAACCACAGTTTCATAAGTAGAACATAGTATTGGAAGTCCCAAATTTGTTTAAAAATTAAATCCATATCTCAATTTTGAGGAAAAGATAATTAAAAATCCTCTAAAAGGACGGTAAATATCCAAACTACTTTCAAGGATAGCCCTCCAATGGCTTGACATCTAGTCATTAAGAGAGGGAATACCAGAAAAAAATTGTTTAATCTACATATCAGACCGTTCTTCGTAAAAAAAGCTTCAGATTCCACAACCTCCTATCCAAACAAATGCAGGAGGTTAATTTAGCGAAAACTATAGGCTTTGAACTAGGTTTCTTATCCACATCTCAGAATATTTTCTTTTGATCCATCTCGAAAGACATGCTTTTCATTCTATACCTTTGAGGAATACAAATATTCAAACTTTTAAATTATTTTTGTGGTATTTTCACTTTTGCAACATTGAGATGATTTTTTATTTGTTGTCTATAGATAGTTATTGTCCCCAATGATCTTATGTATCCCACTTGTATTTCATTAGTAATATTTAATTCTTTTAAATTCACTAAAACTTAGCTATATGATTCAATATTTACTCTTAACATACTTTTTTTAGATAATGATCATGGGTTTTTGATTGGGACCGTATGCAGTAATAGAAATGCCAAAAGCCAAGATACATCAGTGAATATCAAAAGGAACAAAACAAAAAATAACAACTAAGTCGCAAGAAAATATCAACAAAAAAACAATTGAAACAACCCCAAAATAAGGGAAAGAAACAATGTCCAAAAAATACAAGGGAAAAGAGCAATCCTGCAAAATAACATTAGACGTTATCGAAGATTCATCTCAAATAAGTTTGAGATTTGAGGGTCATTTGCAATGGGGCCGACTGCAAATTAGAAAAAAAAATTGTTGTTTTGGACAACCATCCGCTCTTCCCTATCAAAATACTCTTAACATACTATATATTATTGTCCCAATTTATTTTCTATAGTTTTCTTCTAAGGTGGCATTGCCACTTCTTTCTATTTGCCTTAAGTCAGTGTTATACTGTATTTTATGTTCTTGTAATAAAAAAAAAGAAAATGATTCATTAACTAGAAAAGGATATTCCTTTGTTTAATTACCATTAGTATTACAAAATATTACAAGCAGTCATCATAAGATAGTGTTTTCAAATTGGAATTCTCAGTGGCTATTTCTGAGACACATTAGGAAAATCAAAGGTGGAAATTTTTTGTTGGTGGTTAGTGATGTATAGCATCAACATGACTATTGATGTGGTAGACCTTTATGGATACCTTAATTTCAAAATACAAACCCTCATGATAAATGTTTATGAAATTAGCGATAGAAGGAACACAAAATGTAATGTTTAGATATCTAACATATGCATAATTTTTAATTCGTACATGTGAAAGTTACGTTATCTTTAGGTGGTGGTTAAAGAGACACTATGGTGTAATTATCTTATTCGTCCCCTCTGTGGAGGACACCAACAGGTTCCACTCAAACACTAATTATTGTTATCCTCTATTTTCTTACTAGACTTGTGGGGTAATCACTATAAGAGCAGTGTTTGGTTGGATATTAAAAGGTTGACGATAAAAAATTACTCGTAACAACATATTTGATGAAAGATTTGGGGTCATGGATAAATTATTTGATAGAGATACACATGTCAATACTTCGAATTTAATGAGCATTAATACCATGAATTTTTGAGAAGGGGTTGTCAACTAAAAATCCCCAGGTAAAACTCTTGTGGTTAATATATGTCGTTTCGTACACAAGTTTGGAGAACACCTACCATAATATAGTCTATAAAGATTACACAAAGCCACCTGACCATACATGCTTTATGGTTGTCAAATTCAATTACAATATTGACTCGACATGAGATGATAATTCTACACTAGTTTTCTCCATCTCTAACGTTTCATAGGACATGCACAACAAAATTACCCTTAAAGTGGTTTGCATTCTAACAGCCCACAAATCACAAGGACTAGCACCATTGCGAACAAAAAATATTTACATTGGATGTAATGATCGACCAGCCCTTTCTTTATGGAATTTCTCCAAAGCACAATAATGCCTCAGTGAAATACACATTGCACCCCTTTCTCATTCAAATAATTGACACAATTGGCATGTCGTTCACATGTGTCTGGTCGTAACAAAGAAGAGTTTTCCGTACATTCAACCAACATTTTCAGAGTCCTGGACTTCTCCTCCCTCAAACCGCTTCTTCATTAACCCTCTTCCTCCTACAATGTTTCACTCCCTCATGCTTAACATCTTGAACATATCCCTTTCGACGTCTCCATTGTACCGTTTTTTTGGCAATTGCAAGTAATATTGTACACAAAATTTATTTTATCAAATAAATGTTTTACATTCACAAGTCAATTAATCCGACATATTATGTTTGTAGGTGTTAGGGCATTGATCTAGTATGAAAATTTTATATCACCCGAACAAAGCGAAAGCATACTTTAAATGAAGAAATTTATTCTTTAGCGAGTGGACTAGAGTGGAACCTTTTCATTTCGACGCATTAGCAAGCCACGTGTCGTTACAAAATAAGAAATCTCGAATATGAACAAATGGTTTTTAAAAATGTGGCGAAGGTGCGGACTCGTCAGAGTTCCCATTACCCACATATCAGTTATTTGAGGTCATTACGGATATATAGACTTACACGGGGTGCAGGAATGCCTGAAATTCCTTATCTTTTTCATTCCATCTTGGACAGAATAAAATTTAAAAGTGATTTAAATCTCCTTAACATTAGAATCCTTCCTTTTTTATTATTCTATTTACATTTGGCATAGGATGCCATACGAAAATCCTTGGATGCCAATTGAATTCAAAGCATTCCAAGTTCTCTGGCACATTTACAGATAATAAGCTTTAGCTTACTGCATTAATATCGTTTTCCTGGTATTTTTTAATGTAAAAGCTCCGTGCTTAAGAATTTACGATGCCGCATCTCTTACGAATCTGGCCTTGTTGGCCAGTCAAAACCCCAATCCTGCCCATTTTGATCATGGCATTACCAAACTGATCTCTAAAAGAATCCTCATCATTTGCATATTCTGCTACAAAAACTTTAGTCCTGGGATCTATTACCAGAGCCGAATCTGAGGAAAAAATCCCTTGGTTTTGTAATAGTTCCTGAAAATAGGCGTTGTCAAATTTGTTTGGGGTAGATGGGTCAAGTGATACCCTTTTGTTGGGGTCGATGGGCAATGTACATTGCTTTTTCAAGCTCATTGCATATGTTTGGTTCAGTGCTGGATCGATTCCACCGTTATTGGGGAACTCATACAGACGCCTCCCAACAAAATTGCAGTGTGTCTTCCCAAATGTGTGAGCTCCTGTGCGCCATCAACAAAAATAAGTGAGATATATACATTGAATCATACACAAAACTGATAATAACACTGTTTATACGAGACAGTGGTAAACCTGAAAGAGTGACAAGGTCTCTGGTGCTCAGTCTATTAGAGTTAAAACTAGTGATGAGGGCTTGAGCATCTGATCTAGAAGAAGGAAGGTGAGTTGCTGCGTCAACATCACTGGATTTCAGGCCATCTCTTCTTCCTAGTTCAACAGCCCATGTAGGTCCTCCTGACTGCAACATGTATGACACTTTATTAGATTTTTATACTCAATCTCCATCACGAGGAAATAAATTGTTAACTCAAAACAGTAGCCATTGCATGAATTATTAAAGACAAAACGTCAGAACAAAAGTGAACTGTTCTGCATTTACCAAAAAGATACGAGAAACCAATTCACAAAGCAGGGCACCATAGACTGGTAGCTGCAGGGCTACATGAATATGAAAGAGGAAGTATTGAACACAAGATTATGTATAAAGGTTTTATCATTAGGTTTTAGAACAAGATTAAGAATTAACAGAAAACATGAAATCTCCTACCTGTAAGACTGCATCTCTTGCTGCAAGAGCAATAATATCTGCACAGGATACGGCGCCCGGGCATGCATTCTCAAGATCACTCTTGATCTCATCAATTAAATCAAACTGACTGAGAGTAAGGTTGGGTATTGCATCTCTCTCTGCTGTTTTGTTTGGGGACACTATCAGAACAGATGCATCACAGCCCTACACAAGCACAACATAAAAACACAATAAACCCATGTCTGCTCTCTTTTATTGCATGAATCTATTTCCTGAAATAGTACTTACCTCTACAAAGCAGTCATGGAAAAACAAGCGAACAAGAGGAGCTCCTATTGTGACATCCTGCTTCAAATGCCTGTTCACAACTGTGGCAACAATCTGCACCACGTTTGGACAGCTTCTGTTATAAAATTTTGGGTCTAACCCAGATGCTTGTGCTTCTGCAAATCCGATACCCATTAACAACATAAACATAATTGCAACATTTATTAGATCTCCCATCTTCAAACTTTTACCATCCTCCCACGAATCGTTAAAACAATAGTTTGAAATGCCCTATTTTTTTTGAGTTTATAAGGTACGTATAGAAGCTCACAGTCTTGTTTGTTCTTTAGAACCTTAGTTTCAGATCATATTCAAAAGAAAACATTATAATGAATGCATACACGCTGTGTGTTTATATGCAATTAATTTGCTTTCCACTGTTTTTTTTTATTACTCTTGTGAACAGAAAAAGAAGCGATTACCACCTCATGATGATGGTGCCACCGACAGCACACGAGAAAATGATAAGCACAACCAAGATTCCGATGTGACTTGATGTTCAATACCAGTTTGGCTTCCACTATGACAGCATTGAATGGAGCTTTCCACCATCTGAGCTTTCTATTTCCCATATTGTGATTTATCTGTACAACATCATCTCCAAGTAGAAACAAACAAAAATGCATTATGCTCTTTTGTTTTTATTTGAATTCCAGCAGAGTTGTAGCTCGTGATCCCTGCACAGAATTATGTGTTCATCTATATACCATATTCTGGGTCAAGATCAGTCGTCACTCTTCAGATTACGATTCGTGCATGGGTAATTCACGAGCAGCCCTCTGTCTCCCATAATATTGTGGGTTTTCACGTGTTGAGCAAGAACGGAGACAATTTTTTATTTTTTATTTGTTATTCTAACGTCATATAAAACAAAGATCTCTCATGTTCATGTGTTGAATGATGACGTAGACAGACATCTATATGTAAATACAAAATAATGGTTTGGGGTGATTTACTTTGTATTGTAAGCAGGTAGCGAAGGGATCAATCCGATTCCGTTTTTAGTTGTACCGCCCTTTTATTTTGCATCGTTGGAATTTCATATTATAAAAGTTGGCTTATTCGATGATGATCACTTAATGATAGACATTTAACTAGTAATAACGTAGAAATTAGGTGCATAAAATAACAATTAACAGAAATAAAATAAAGAATTGCAAATAAAACATATTATTGCAAACTTAGACCAGCACTTCTGTGCATATATTTCTTGTTCTAGTTCCAGAGCCTCGGCTCAGTCCAATCTCTCAAAATGTGTTTGATATATCAAAACATTTACAATTGCTTCTAATAAATAGATGGTTTCATCTAACAATAAAACACTTAACTCATAAAAATAGAGTTAAAAAATCACATGCTTTTGTGCAATACAAAGCTTTTGATTTATTTGCTTTATTAATTTTTCATAAAAGTAGGAATCTAAAAATGAACTACCTAAAAAAATAAAAGTTTATAAAAAACAAACTGTTTTTTGGTATTCTTGCGGCAAAATTAAACTTTTTTTCAACACTCCTCCTTAATTTTGAGCTTCAAACTTTTATTCTTCTAGAGCACTTCCAAATCTGATATATTCCTGATCACAAACTCCCAAACAACTTCTCAAATACTCAAAAACATCATTTCCCAAAGTTTTTGTAAAGATATTAGCAAATTGATCTTCGGATCTACAAAATTCAAGACAAATTTCCTTATTGTTAACTAACTCCCTGATGAAGTGATACCTCTTGTCTATGTACTTGTTCCTCTTGTGAAAAACCTAATTTTTGGATAATGTTATTGCTGAATTGTTGTCACAAAAAATATGTGTAGCATCCTCTTGATTTTGTGTCAAATCTTTCAACACTCTTCTCATCCAAATAGTTTGATATGTTGCTCCTATTGCTACTACATACTCTACTTTTACTGAAGATAGTGTGACTATGGGTTGCTTCTTCGATGCCCATGAAACTACACCTATTCCAAAGTGAAAAACATAGGTAGATGTGCTCTTTCTGTTATCAATACTTCTGGCATTATCACTGTCTGTGTAACCTATGAGTTTGAAGTCATTTGATATTGAATACAAAATTCCATGATCCTTAGTTCCACATACACGCCTCAAAATCATTTTTCCAGCTTGCCAATGTGAATCTTTTGGAGATTCTATGAACATTGAGATGAGGCTCACACCATACATAATATCCAGTCTTGTGACCATCAAATACATGAGACTTCTAACTAGTCTTTTGAACAATGTTGGATCTACAAATGATCTACTTTCATATTTACTTAACTTTAAACCTACTGCAATAGGTGTTGGCACTAACTTGTAATTCAACAAGCTAAATCTCTTCAAAACATCATTAGAATACTTTTCTTGTGAAATAAAAAATCCAACTTCTGATTATTGAACTTCTATGCCCAAAAACTAGTGCATAAAGCCTACATCTGTCATCTTGAATTCTTTTTTCATAGTTGATTTGAATGAATCTATAGATAGATTTTCAGTTATGATTAAGTCATCCACATATAAACAAACAATCAAAATTTTACCTTGCTCATTGATCTTGATATATAATGTAGGCTCACTGCTGCTCTTATTGAAACCATTTTATATCAAATAAGAATCAATCCTGTTGTACCAAGCTCTAGGTGTTTACTTGATACCATAGAGAACTTGTTTCAACCTATATACCTTTCTTCATGACCTTCAATATCATAACCTTCTGGCTGATTCACATAAACTTTTTATTCAAGAAAACTATTGCAGAATGTTGATTTTACAGCCATCTGATAAATAGGCCATTTGTTTTGAGCCGCAGTTGCTAAAACAATTCTTACCATGTCAATACGTGCTAAAGGTGTAAATGTCTCATTTTAATCTATTCCATATTGTTGTGAAAATCCTATGGAAACCAACCTAGCTTTATGTTTCTGTACTTTACCATCAGCAATATATTTGGTCTTGTATACCCAATTCACTCCTATCATATCCTTTCCTTCTGGAATGATCTACATATTCCCATGTCTCATCCTTCTCTATGGCATTTATCTCATCATCCATGGCTTGAACCCAAACTTCATTGACTGTAGCCTCTTCAACTAGTTTTGCACCTAGAGAAAACAATGCAAAAATACAAAATCGTTATTTGTATCAACATTATAAATCTCACTAAGAATCCTTGTTTTCTGCTGCAAAGGGATATTTGATGATGGACTATTTTGTATTAAAGGAGTAGGTTTTGGTGTTATTTGTGGTGTGTGCTAGATTGTTGAAGATGACTAAAATCATGAAGATCTCCTACATGTAGATGGAGGTGTAGCTTGTGCTACAACTTATGGTGCATGTCCAAGAGTCGAAGAAGATACAATACCTTGCTACTATATAATTTTATCTACCATATCATCATGAGGAATAATTGTTGCTACACTAACTCTTTTTTCAATACTTCCATCCCATGGCTCATTTTCAACAAAATGTACATCTATGTTATTTATGACCTTTCTAGTAACTAGATTAAACCTGTAAGCTTTTGTATTCTCTGAATATCCAACAAATATGCACTTTTATTCTTTGTTATCTAACTTCTTCCTTAGCTCTTCTGGAACATGTGCGTAGGCCACACAACCAAAAACTCTAAAATGAGAAACATTTTGTTTCCTCTTAGTCCAATCTTGTTGAGGAACCATGTTTCGAACATTTTTTGTTAGACACCTATTTATGATGTAAACAACAGTTGCTACTGCTTCTGCCCAGTATTCATTTGAAAGATTTTTTTCCTTCATCATACTTCTCGCCATCTCCATGATGTTTCTATTCTTTCTCTAGGCCACACCATACTGTTGTGGTGTATACCTGGTAGTAAACTGCTTGTGTATATAATGATATTTACCAAAAATCATAAAATCATTGGAAACATACTCACCTCTATCTATCCTCAGAAATTTGTTATAGTACCCATTGTTTTTCCACTAAAACCTTGAATTGTTGAAATATATCACAAGTATCTGATTTGTCTCTCAAAAAGTACACCCATGTCTTACTTCTATAGTCATCAATGAATGTCATAAAATATGAGCAACCTCCAATAGAATTTGTTTGTATTGGTCCAGATAAATTTGAGTGAACAATTTCAAGTGGTGCATGTGTTCTTCTTGTTTTTCCAACTGGGAAGGACTCTTTGTGTTGCTTTCCTAAAATATAGCCTTCACAAACTCTATCTTGTTTCTGAATCAAAGGAAAACTTTTCACAATATATTTTGTGTAATAAATTAAAACTACCAAAGTTTAAATGACCAAACCTAAGATGCCATAGCTACGATTCATTTTTGTTAACTGACTGAAAAGTTGATTCAATATCCTTAATTTCGAAGTGATCTGTAGTATGAGCTCTGGATGTGGATTGTATAGTATTCAAACAAAACATTTTATTTCTTGTCGTCTTCACTTTAGCAATCACCTACGTACTTGGAGTTTTATTCACGATCACAAATTCATCTTCTTCAATGTAAACTTTGTATCCCTTTCATACAAATTGACCAATACTCATAAGATTGTTATTTGAACCTACAACATAATAAACATCCTACATAATATTTTGCTCCCCCTTTTTAGTTAGAATGTTGATTGTTCCATTGTCTTTTACAATCACTGTATTATTATTCCCAAGGGTACCTTCTGTCTTTACTGACTCATCCAAATTAGAAAATAAATTTAAGTTACCTAACATGTGATTATTGCAACAAGAATCCAAATACCACACATCACTAGAAATCTCTTGGGATATATTACAGTCAATACGAGATGCTTCGACAATATTTGGGCATGCAATAAACATGGAGCTTGGAGTAGAGCTTCCAACCTAATTTTGCTTCTGTTTTTTCTGATCATACTACTTTTTCCTACATTCAAAATCATAGTGCACATATCTCTTGCAATAGTGACACTACACATGTAATGTATCATGTCTTTGACTTGAAAAATGGTTTTTATTGTACTCTTGACTATGTCCTCTTCCACTTTAGTTTGATGGACCATTGCTACGTCCTCTAGATGAACTTCTTCCTTTGCCTCTATGGATGAAATTTCGTTTTTTTCTTCTATGATTTCCTAATACATGTGATGAAAAATATTGATCTCTAACTGCATGTGATCTATTCAACCTTTGTTTAGGATTTATTAGTGATGCATTAAATTCATCAATTGAAAAATGACTTAGATCCTTAGTTTCTTTAATTGCAACTACCAAAGGATAATATTTTGCAGGAAAACTTCTAAGCAATTTTTCATTAATCCTTTTGTCCTCAATAGTTTCACCATGAGATTTTATTTTACTGACTAAACAAACTACAAAAGTAAAGAATGATTTTATGGAATTTGAATCTTTAATTGACATATTCTTGAAATCTCTATAAAGTAACTGAAACTTGGTGGTTTTTACTTTCTTTTTACCTTGATACGCAACTTGGAGAGTTTACTGGCTATTGCCACTCTAGGTAAGATTCTTTCATGTATGGCTTCATGAATGAAGAAAAGATCTTTTGTCTTTCTTTCTTAATTCCTTCAAAATGTCTTTCTCTACCTATGATAATGTGTTATATGTTGCTTCATTTTCGGGTTCCTGTGTACCCATTCTCTATGATTTCCGACACATTCTGGGATTTGAATACTGCCTTCATGGTTAATGACCAATAGTAATAAATATTTCATGTAAATTGTGGTGTCTACAGACCGGATATAGAAGCCATAACTTGTTTTCAATTAGAAACCTACTAAAAAAATCTATGCTCTGATACCAATACGTAGAAATTAGGCACAAAACATAACTACTAAAATAAATAAAATAAAGAATTGCAAATAAAACATATTATTGCAAACTCGGATCAGCACTTATGTGCATATATTTCTTCTTCTAGTTCCAAAGATTCAGCTCAGTACAATCTCTCATAATGTGTTTATCAAAACACTTACAATCTCCTCTAATAAATAGATGACTTCATCTCACAATAAAACACTTATCTCATAAAAATAGAGCTAAAAAGCACACGTTTTTGTGCAATACAAATCTTTTGAATTATTTTATTTATTAGTTTTTCCTAAAAGTAGGAATCTAAAAGAGAACTACCTAAAAAATTAAAAGCATGTTAAAAAATACTTTTCAGTTTTCTTGGGGATAAATTAATTTTTTTTTCTAACAAATTCACGAGTAGCCCTTTGTCTCTCACAATAATGTGGTTTTTCACATTTTGAGCAACAACCAAGACATTTTAAAAAAAAATTCTAACGTTATATAAATCAAAGATATCTCATGTTCATGTGTTGAATTATGACATAAAAACCTATAGATGTAAATTAAAAACAATGGTTTGGGATGTTCATTCTCTGTAGTAGAAACATTCGGTGATTTAGTTTGTATTATAAGAAGGTAGTGGAAGGGATCAATCTGATTCTATTTTTTGTTCTACTGCCCTTCGCCATTATTTTGCATCGTTGGAATTTCATACTATAAAACTTTGGTTGCTCGTTGATGATCACTTAATGATATACATTTAACTAGAAATCGCAGGTGAGAAGTATGATGTGTACTTCGAAAGGGAATAATTTGAAGAGAGAAGAGCAAAGGAGAGAAAGATATATGCATAACGAGATGGTGCATGAGTAATATTAAAGAAAGGAGGATGAGTGCAAACAAAAAAAGAAAATTTGAAATGTAATCTGGAAAGCTTCAGAGCATTAGGGATTAAGCAGTACAAAGAAAACACCTACTCAAGTGGTTGGTAGTAAGCTATGAGAATGTAGTTCAGAGTGTTTTTTTAAGTGGCTTTGTAGGAGAGGGATTTGACACATTTTAGGGTAGCGTTCAAAGGAAAAGGGTCGAGAAATATGAATATCGGACAAGGAAGAAACTCTAGATATTACAGTGAAGGTAACGCCTTACCTTTCAGTTGTGTTAGTATCAATAGTAGTTGTATACAAATTCAGTCCTTGATATTTGTTCATAGTCAGAGCACAAGCCATTTTGAGTGGCAGTTTTCTGTGATTACGTTTTTAAATTAGGGGGTAGGAATATAGGAATTATTTGTTGGATCCTACATAGGGCCAGTATAGTGATCAAAATTCACGAAAACAAATAAAATAAGGTCAGGTGGATCATATGAATTTTCACAAACAATGGTTACAATAGAGCATGTTGCAATGTTAACAAGACTTGTGTCACCCCATAAATGAGCAGTGATCATGAATTTTTTCTTCCTACAAAGGAGGAATTTGTTTAGTATTTCATCATCATTTAGATCACCTAATTCATTGTGCCTTGTGATTTTAGAAAAGGAAATAACAATGGGAGAATTAAGAACATTCAAACTAAGGTGGTTGTCCTGATCGACATGTTCATTCCTGGAAAAAAAATGGGGAGCATCTTTGAAGGAGAGTATGTCATGTTGAGAAATTATGGGGACAAACGATGACATGAGAAGTTCCAAGTCTGTGAATACTTGAATAGAATTACAGATGTTGAGTAGTAGATTCTGAAAGGAAACATGTGCTTGAGATGTAATTTGTTGGCGGAAGACAATATCTAAGGAGATGGTGGTATGCAGTGATCAACAAAGGTTAAGTTGCCATATGAATTGATATCATAGAGGAGAATGTCCGTGAAAGTAATTGGGAGATGGTCAAGGTCTCTGATGAGGATGATAGATTTGTTACAAAACTTAAATTTTTTTGAATGGGGAAATGCTTTATGGAGACAGTAGTCTATTTTGGAGAACAATTTTAGGAAAATGAAAATTATTTTATCAATTACAATATATTCAACATGTTTAAGGCAATCTTGAAAATTACACACTAATGCTCAACCTTGTAATGGTTTGAGTTCGTCGATAGGAAAACAAAGGCTGGTATGTATGGCAAAGGTAGAAATGTTGAAATCCGGAACACTTGTAGGAGCAAGTAAAAGGAGGGGAAAAAGACCATTTGTTGAAGCAACTTGGAATGCAAATTTGGTAGTATTAGTGAGATAAGATTTCCCTATCCTTGTACTACCATAAATCACCATGCGCAATAATACCCTAATTGTCACGTATGTTCGCAAGTGGTCAATAATGTCAATGTCAAAAAACTTTTGAACAAAACCAATGTGCATCCTAGTGGTGGGGCATGTGGATATTACAACAGAGGTCGTGGATTCAAATTTTTCCACCCCTCACTACTAACGTATGTGAGGGATAGGCAAAATTGCACAATAGAGTCAGCCGATCTTCAGAAGAGAAGTGTTGAAAAATAATATCGAAATCCTATTGTTGTTCCGAAGAGAATGAAAATGTTGGTGAAGTAGAGGGTGATTCCATACAAAGCACATTGGATACGGATTTATTAACCTTGATGAAAGCGGGGGAAAGTGCCTATAAATAAGGGGAACATGATGAATATTCCAATTATGGTGGGAGTCAATATATTTGTGCCCTAACATATATAGATTGTCAAGGGCCGATATGGAGCTCGGGCGCAGTCGAGCTAAAAGTTTCCATTTACGAGACTGATTGTTGTCGCAGACGGAATCAGTAATATTTCTTGAATTATTTGTTGGAGTAGAATGGTAGTGGGAAACATGCCAAAGGTTTATAATTGCATTAGCAAATATTCCAATTATAAATGACATCCTGAGGACTGTACCCAATATCAGAAGATATATTGCGGAAAGGCCTTTATAGGAGGATCTCAGAAAAGAAAAAAAAGTTTAAAAGAAGTTGAATTATGTTCAAGAATGTTCATTAACCATGAATAGACCTGGATAATATCTAGGCTAGCACGATGTTTCCATTTATTTACAAAATGGAGTTTGTTGTGAGTAAATTCCTTGGTGACGTGCATAAGAGGAAGTGATTCCATATCTGGAGGCCAAACAGTATATACATCTAAGAGTACTATTGTTTCATGCACTTGAGAATCAGATTTTGTAATGCGTCTGAGTATTCTCTTTCTTAAATTTTAAGGGATAAAATATTGGCTACACAGAACAAGCTGTAATGTTTTGAGCGTGTGGAAATATTCCCGTGCAATAACGTCGTTCTCAACAACACGCTCATTAATAATTTTACGAATTACAATATATGCTGGAAAATCAAGGTTGGCAGTTGTAAATAATCTAGACAACATTTGGTGGTAGGCTTCTAAACATTTCTCCTCTTTAGAAGCATATTTTGTAATGTACTTTAGAACTACATGATAGGAGATAATATATTGAAAATTAATGTTGGCTCTCCATATAATAAGCATTGCATGATTGAAGATGTTTAATAACTCGTCATACTTAGAAGGCTAGTATTTAGTTATTCCACTCTCTTTAATGAACAAAGTGCAATTAAAACGTGTGGCACATAGGGCATTATATTGGCATTGGAGATGAGATTATTTCTTGTGTAAACCGTAATGCCCACATTTTATGCACACAAATACAACACTAACAATACTAGAATTTTTTTTTTTCACTTACATTGTAGTACACATGACACTACAGGAGATCACCTAGGACAACACATAACACATGATATGTTTCCAAAAACATTAACCCACATAGATGGCATGAAAGCATGTGATGCACATCAAGGCCACAAATGAAAATGCACAACATAACAATTCTACCATAGTATACGCCTATATATATGGTCTTACCATGACATGATAATTTTATAATTACACATTTATTACAATCAAGTTTCAATATTTTAACTTACAATATCTGAAGGCTCATAATATGTGAATCATGCATTTCTTTTCCTTTTTCTAGATTTCATTTATAATGTTTAACATTTAACTCGTGGTATATCTCATTCATAAAGATCATCTACATTATTTGAATTACTTGTTTTATTCACTCGTTTGCTAGAAGGGTATTTATTTACACAAAAGGATATTTACATACACACATGGCTACTAGGTATTATCCCTAGGACAATATCCTAAGGGAATGCACCTTGATCTTATTTCATACCTTTGTTAGGAAATAGAACAAGTGCGAGTCCAAAGGAGTAAAGGTTCACATATTTTGTCAAGGATTTAGGTTCAAGTTTCTTTCATTCGTTTATAACTTGATAATTGAGTTAGTACACAAAAATTATTATAGGATTAGGTTCTTTATCCATAGCAAGAGGGTTAAATCACATTACAATGAAGGTCATGTTTCATCTAACCCATGGAATAACATATAACGATCACACTTCCAAAGGACAAGCATCAATTAATGTTTAATAGTAGTTATAGTATGACTATTAGTTAAGGATTCAAAAGGCTTTTGACATGGCAACATAGTTCCCTATTTTTTTCTAGATTAACTATCTAAATTATCATGTTACGTCTAACTTGAGAGGTTTTATTTCTCCATAAGTAGGATCATATACCTTTTTCTGATGAATTGTGTAGACTATTTGTTAATAGGGCATTTAGATCCTCAATGAAACCAATAGTCCATGTCAGAGGGTATTTATCTCTAAGAACATGGTCACATATCCACACAAGACATCCATTGCATAATATGACAAGTAGGAGAGAAAGATGGATTAGTCCATTGTTTAAAAGGTTAAGGTTCACATTTGAGTTTACACAATGTAGTTCCCTTTTCTCACCAAAAGATGGCTTAAACATGTTATATGAACGGTCTAAATTACACCTTTCTCTAAGCATGTCATCTCATGGTTACATTTTCACAAACTAATCATAAATTAAAATGTTAATAAGTTTCATAATTAACTCTTAATATTGCACCATAGGACCAAAATGATAATTGAGATTCGATATCTAGTTCGTTTATGATCCCAACTCTTAAGGATGACTTCCAAGGCTAGTTGGCAATATTCTCCACTGGAAATGTATGTCGGACTTGAAGAGAACACAATCTCCTTACTACACACATGATAACCAATCTTGGAAGGGAACCACATACTCTAGATAATGTTTCACCATATCATTATTAACAGATGGGCTCACGGCGATGTTGCTAAACATATAGGATATGGAGATAAATTTAACTAGGGATCTAATATACTCAAGCTAGATGGTGACATCAAGTACAAAGGTATATGCTCATTCTAAGGTTTTATTTTCTGATGCTAAAAGAAATCACACATGAAGAGTAGTACACGAATTTTATACTAAGGTTGACTATTTTATTTAGATTTATTTCTTACATTTTCAACATAAGAATTACAACGCACTAATTATTTGATCATCCATTGCACACTGTGATTGTACTATAATATATTAAGTTCAATTTCACTTAACACAATATCTAACTTTTACAATACAAAACTTCGAATCAAAATAACACCCATATATAGATGAACATTTCCCTTACACACTAACATCTTAAAAATGTTACAAAACTTCACTAATAAACCTCTCATTACTTCACAAAATGTAGAAATATCCTCTATAATTTTACTTAACATCTATACCCAACCCCCTTTCTACCATATGTAATATTTAAATTAAAAGAATACCTATAGTTAAATGCACAATTCCTAAAGCAACCCTAAAACTAGCATCTCATACATATTATCAAATCTTAGTAACAAGTATTTACTATAACATACCAATGCATGTATATATATTTTTTTCATTAGCATACATAATTTACAGTAATACACAATGATTTATAACCATGTCATTTCATCATCCTAGTTGCATTCTACAATACCATGTGAGCATGAAATCAGTGATAAATCACTAGCATGAGCGATCCACCTAGATCTAGCATAATTAACGTTTTCAGTTTTCCATTTACATAATAATAATAATAATTTGGATTTGAAGGGAAGGGTTAGAGACACATATTTCTTTCATTTCATTTCACTTCATTTCTTAACCAAGGAGAAAGAAAGAGATAGGGAGAGAGAGAGACCCACTATTTTGTCAAAATTTCAAGTTTACAAAACATGTAACATGATAGAGTTTCAAATAGTTAGTTGCAAGTTTCAACAAGTTTTCATAGGGATTTGGTAACTTGACAGGGGTCCTACCACTTTATTTTTACATTTTCATGCTAGTTGCAAAAATGTTTAATTTAGCCTCGGAGGCTAAGAAACCACATTAAAATGTCGTCTTCCAATGAGCAAACACAACATGGTTAAGTTTCTACGTGTCCTCATATACACCAAGAATTCAGAAATGGAAAACTATTTTCATACAACGATGGGTTTTCTAGAGTCACCGGTCGTAATTGGTCCAGTTTGACCTAGTCAAACTATCACCGGAGGCGTAAAAAATGCCGTTGACAAACTATCAAGAAGATTTTTTTACCTCAAACTCAACGTTCCAGCAATTTTCTAGTAAAAAATACTACATGTTTTCGAAGGCAGATAAGAATTTCATTGTTCAAGGTTTAAACGGTGAGCCGATACGAAACCCAAATTTTCAATTTTAACAACTTCCTGAACGTGTGAGATGAGGTGACAGAGCTCTTAAAGGAGTGTCGAAAAGATCAAAGATGGTCAATCAAGGTCAATCTATGTTATGAAGTGACACTTCATATAACAAGGAACACAGAAGAAACCTAACATCTCTTTTCCAGATTTATGAAGGAAGTTTTGCAAGTCTCTGGAAATTATGATTTATATATTTTAACAAGGAAGCGGTCAACATATTTATAAGGAACTCAACTTCAGCCTGTTAATAAAAAGGGTATTGTAGTAATCTTGCTTGGTTGGGATGATTTCTAGATCATCTCAAAGTGAGGGTTTAAGTTCATAGTTGTATACCAAGGAATATTTGAATTCCATAAGTTACGATATGTCGTCTTATTGTTTTGAAAACACGTTTATTTAAAGAAATCAAATATATGATGATCCTACTATTTAAAATTAGATTTCGTTGCATAAGATAAACTAAAGAACAAGAATTATGAAAGATAAGGAGAGATGAACCATGCCTAGAATTGATCGAAGATAGAAGATACACATTTTTAGTGTTTCATAAGCCAGTTGTTTTTACTAGAGAGGTTTCAAATCCATTTTCACTAAGCCCATCTTTTATATCTTCTTTAGTGCTTAATGTGCAACAAGACCCGAATCATAGTGAAATGAGGTCAAATTTGACTAATTTTCTCAAATATGAGCCATCTATTGAATAAAGCACCATTTTATCTTAACACCCACATCTGACCAAGGAAAATAATTAAAGTTATATCATCTCCCCAATTAGGAGAAAGCCCATGTTTCTAGGGAAAAGTTTAAGAGCGTTTATGTACCATTTTCCACTGAATATCAAAACAAGAATAATACCAAGAATAATAATGACGATAATAGAAATAATAATAGGGGTAGACTCGAGCTGAAATAAGGTATCTATTTTTATTTGATATTTTTTAGTGGCATGCTTTAAAACAAGTTCCTAGTATATACATGAACCAACTAGCCCCTATCAATTATTACAGGAGGTATTTGGATGAATATGTAGATGGTATGCACAAAGATGTTACAAGGATAAAAAACAAAACTTATGACAGGCATTTGTTTATGAGATTTGGTGAGGTGATTTCACAAAACACTGTGTGAATGGAATGAGGCTTGGATTGTGTTGTTTTGGGAAGAAAATGCATCCCCACATGTCCTCTCAATTGCAGGTCTATTTTCCTGAACGGATGAGCTGATTTTCAAGCAAACAATGACCATATTTCCTGTCGAACAGTTAACAAATGTATCATAAAAAAAATCCATCTTCATGGTTTTTTTGTGGTGTTCATCTACTATTCAAAAGCACTTGAACAAATAAATTATGTGGATATTTCTGGCATTAGTGATTATGCTTGATGGGTGTCCCTTCCCATTTTCGAGCACACATTTTGGCATAGGCTAGGAGCTTGTTTGAAACAATTTTGGAACTTGAATGTGTGACTGCTAAAATTCATTTTCTTGAAAGTTTATAATGCCTTTTCAATGAACTCATTTTGTGCATATTATTCATCTCTTTCAATCCACGAGACCATGTTTCTTTTAGGCATTTTGACGAATAGTTTACATGCCTTATGCATGCTTCCGCAATCTGCAGGAAAATGGTGCACATGGAAAATTTTGGCAAAGGCTAAGGATCCCTTTTTATAAAATGAGCTCCAATTATCTAATACTTCCAAACTTTCAACGTTGGCTTGGGTTTCCGTGAGGTCCATGCATTAGATCCAAATAAAGTGCTTGTAATATTATGCAAGGATAATGACACATTTGAATGGCCAACTGTCACACTCCACTACCATTCATTAATCTCCTCTAGCATTTCCACCACTCCCAATAAATTTATTCCACCTCCATTCTCTTTTATTTTATCCCTTTTTAGAAAAAATGTACTTCATTTTGTAATATTTTATTTATATTTTTGTTTTATTGTAGGAAAGCTAAAAGGGAATTACACAAACATGTTTTCTGAAAACATTTGGTGTGTCGTTAAACAAGATTAATTATTTCTTCAAGGTCATCAAGAGGACTTGATGATAGTTTTAGCCTTAATGTCAATGAACATGGATCATCTTGGATTGATCGTTGAACAAACTTTGTGCACTCGGCAGTAGGCTAAATATTCTAGGCAAAAAAGTATTTTTGAAACTATCTTTTTCCACCTCTATAGTTACAGTATCTTACCAATAAATTACATCAATATTTGGAGCATCCTCTAGCCAAAAGAAACCATGAACATGCGTAAAATATCTAGGTTACCATTGTACCTAAGAGGAAGATAGAGGTTATAAGAGGTATACACATGTAAATTAAATAGAAACAAAATAAATATTGATACATGTACTAATAATATTTAACACGCATGTGTTTATGTAAAACTTCTTCATGAAATATTTTTAATATTTTCAATGAAAGTATGAAAAAATAGGATGGTGGTTCGAAATAGGGTTTTGGGTCCTCTAACATTGTGCACAACAAACATATTTAGGGGTAGAAGTTTGCATGAAATCGTGAAGGTTTGTCCATTTTTTGTCTAGTGTACTTCGATTGAAGAAAAAATTTGGTGCGCACAATTTTTCAACCATGTCTGACACGTCACCTATACTTTTAGACCAAAATGAACATGTACCATGTAGTTTATTTCAAAAATGCATTAAAATTTTAGGTAGGAAATCCGGAGAGAATTTCTAAAGTCTTTTCTTGAGGTCCCCTATAGTTGGTGTGATATCATGCTCAATGTTTTGTTTCGCAAAAAAGGCAGTTGTAGACTTTCTCGTATGAGACATAATTATGTTAAGCAAGAAATAATGGAACCTTGGATGGGAACTAAATTGTTCATCACAGTACCGCATCAAATTTAACACATATTTATGCATTTGAAAAACTATCATATGAGGCTTTTTTGAACATTAATTTACCTATTTTGAACAAACTCAAAAAATCCATAGAGAACAGAACCTTAGTGGTGTATAAATTTATTGGAGAATCACTAACCTTAGGCCACAAAAAAGTGACAAGAGTCTTTTTGAACATATGGAAGCAAGAATTTATGTATTTATTATTTTTTTATTCCTTATTTTTTTCATTGATGGAACAAAAGATGATGTGTGGGGCGATGTTTCATTTGAGTTAAAACGATAATATTCATAATTTTATGCATGAATAAAATCATTGTTACAAATGTTCATTTTAAATGTGTTAAGAGAGGAGGAAATATTAATTTGTAGAGAAGGGAGAGAGACTAGGGCATCATTCTCAATCAAAACATCTTTGTAGTATGAAAGATGGGAAATTTTATATTTAAGGGCTTCCCAAACACATGATCTACTAACATAAAATTGATAATTAGGTATTTTCAACGTTGTCTTTTGTATGGGAACAATATCCAGATCTCTAAGATGGTGTAGAATATATTTTTCAATGGATTAAAAGTTTTGTGGGAACCTTATAGTGTGTTCGGACTATTTTTATTTTCCGCCATGTGCATAGGTTACCTAGAAAACTGGATTAACATGTGCAATTAACAATTCTTCAACTTGGGTTAAATATTTTAAGATGGAAGGTTGAGGCTTGGGGTCCATAGTATTTTAGGAAGAAAATTGATGCCCATGTTTCTCAAACTTGCATCTATTGCAAGTTTTTACCTCTTCACAAAAACTTGTTTGAATGCCTAGGTAATTATTCAAACAAATAGAGAAAGTATGGATATCATCTAAGAGATCAAGTCTTATTTGAAAGCAACGTTGGGATTTAAGGAAGTAGGTAAAGGCCATATATCGCGGGATTTGAGGGATGGAGGATAGTATATGGGGATGAAAATTAGGCATAGTTGCTCCAAATTAAATTGTGTGCATGTCTGATACAGGTCTGGGTGCACTTGGACGGGGGTGTTCATAAAATAAATCATTGTGGAGGAGATTGTTTGACTGTTGTGGTGGAAAATACAAAGATGTAAGGAAGTTGTGCAGGATATTATTTGAATTTGGATCAAACCATGTTTCATGTGTACTTCTTGAAGATAAATTGATGTCTTGTCATGTGTTTTTGTAGGGGAAAAATTCAAGATGAAAACATGACAACTTTA
Organism: Taxus chinensis; assembly: GCA_019776745.2. Taxonomy (NCBI): domain Eukaryota; kingdom Viridiplantae; phylum Streptophyta; class Pinopsida; order Cupressales; family Taxaceae; genus Taxus; species Taxus chinensis. Next base: position 831,752,567 of record CM034146.1, read on the forward strand.
CCCAAGTGTAAATTTTTTTTCTTGAAAACCTCCCTAAGATCTCCTCTAGATATGTTCCCCCTTTGTGTCAGGCATATCCCAATCTTCCTATATTTTATATGTTTTGTAATAACCTTGTCCATGTGTTTGAAGGATGAAACAAATATCATTAAGGTCTTCCGATGTAGTGATTCTCAAGAAATATTCTTCAATAAATTATAAATGGCTATTTTATCTTTTTTGAGAGAGGTGTGTAACCCCTGGGGAAAATTTGAAGGAAAAAATTCATTGGGAAGGGATTTTAAGGAGCTAAGAACATATTAAAAATGATTCAAGAAATTTTTGGGAAGTTTAAGAGGTTTAGGGGAAACTTCAGTTAAAGTGGGTTTTTAAAGGTGAAGGAGCTTGCAGTTAAAAAAATCACTTAACCATCAAAAGGTAATTTTAGAAGGTCCAGAATAATTTGGGAGGTTTAAAAAACACAAAATTGAAAATTTAATTCAATTCCCTTCAACATGGTATTCTCATATTTGTTGTAAGACTCAGGAACTTCTTTCGAGATCTCGTTCATGGCACACACACCTAGAAATCCCAAGAGATATGGCCTTATTTTGTGGTTTGATGAATAATTATATCTTAAGACCCATGACACTATCTTTATAAGGATCTTGGGATTCAAAATATTATAATGGTTCATCAAAAAATACCTCCTAGAGCTGCATCAACTTCATCTTAAAGCTCTCTCTCAAGGTACAGTCTTGCAGTTAGATATTTTTCAAGTGGAAACATGTCAACATGAGGATGAAGCACACTTATTTATCCCTTATGTTTCATCCCAAGGGGAAAATGATTAAATAAAAATTCTCCCCATGCATAGTTAACCTGTTGGACTGATCACATGACTCTGAGAAACCCTAGTTATATCCTTTTCTTAGTTTCTAGCCCCTCACCTTATGAAACCTCATCTTGCAACTTGTCATCACAAGGTTGAGGTAAAATTTTCAATCCCATCCATCCTAAATACACGGGACAATGGGGACAAAAAAAATTACCCCCTAATCTTCCATATTTTTTCATATGACATAGTCTAAGCCCTAGGGATCTTTTTGCTTACTCTTTCTCTCTCCTTTGTTAATGTAACAATGCCACTTATCAATCCAAGGGTGAGAGAACATGGATTATTTTATCACTATTAAATATTAAAAACTCAAACAATGAATGTCATGATACAATATTGAAATGGAAATGGTCCACCTCTTCACTTTCCAACGTTTCAGTCGGCATAATTGCATGAAAATTTGAGGAAATGATCCATAGGAAATCTAGTTTTGCGTGATCTAGTTTTCATCCCCATGAATTCCCTATTTTTTAGGGATATAACAAAAATAAAAAATTCATAAGAATTATCCCCTATCATATGAGGAACATGCAAAATTTCAAGTTTTTTTTTTCAAATTCACAAAAATCACGATAAGAAAAAACCCATGAAAATTGGAAGAAACGATCTGTGAAAATTCCTATTTTGTATGAACTAGTTTTCATGCCATGAAGTCCCTATTTTTTAGGAATATGGAGGACTGTGTGTTTCATCATCATTATTCACTATCAGATGAATAACATGCAAACATGAAATTTTCCTTTTTGAATTCGCAAAGATCGAGATGAGAAAACTTGTTGAAAATTGTAAAAAATCAACCATGAAAAATCTAGTTTCTCGTGAACTAGTTTTCGTGCCATCGAGTCCCTATTTTTTAGGGATATTGAGGAATAATTTTTTAATCAGTATTATTCCTTTTGAGATGAGGAAATTACATACCTACAAGTTTCCTTTTCAAATTCGTGAATATCTAGAAAAGAAAAAGCCTTGAAAATTTGAGCAAAGCATCCTGGTGAGAAATAGAAGTTATCAAGACCTTTTTCATTTGAATCCGGAACCAAGAATACCACTTTATATTTATTTAATTATCTATAGGAGAACCTACTAAAAATAGTATGTCCTAGACAAATGTGCATTCATTCCCTCATGGTCGAGACACTCAAAATTGGCAAAAATGGTAAAATGTGACAAAAATGGTTAATATTCTAAAAAATCGTAAATGGGTCAAATGATATAATAGTTTTTTCATTTCATTCCTTCACTCATCCTAAAAATTTTTTGAAACTCAAATAATCCCCCCACTCAATTTTTGAGTAAATTCCAACTTTTCCCAATGCGGTGAGCACAAAGTGCTAAAATTGGAAAAAGTCAATTTCGTTCTAAAATCTATTCAAAATCATTTTCACATAGAGTAAATGATAAAAATTGGGATTACATGGGTTTTGATTTTAATATTCTTCCCTTTCTCCATAATCATAATGATTTTCCACTGATCATTAATGATCCCAAAGTGGAAGAACCAAGATCATCACTATATGAACAAAGTGCATCTATTTCTCGCACGTGAAGGATTGATCATGAAGTTGTGATAGTGTCTCAAATATCAAAATAATTTTCTCAATGAAGGGATTCATCATACATTATTCTCTATTTTCTAGTTCTCATGTTCTCATCACTCCTCCTCTCGATGTTTTCAAGTAGTATGGAAAAGGGTAATCATTTCAATAGTTTTCAAAATGGGAGAGGGTGTTCAAAGTAGTCTTCATTAGAGATTTTCATTTTGCATCATTTTGGAGGGTCATCAAGGGTCATATTATCATCTTCAACTTTTTCAGAGTAGATATTCATTGAAGGTCGAGGCATCCTCATCTATTCTTTGGATAATTCCTTCTCTTCTCTCTTCATTATTTCAAGTCTTCTCTAACCCCTTTCTAATTCTTTGTTGTAATAAATCGTGAATTATTTTCTTATTCATTAACGTGACTATAAAATAATTTTGGAATGTAAAATTCCCTTTTATAATTATAAAAAGGGGACTTATTTTATATTTACTAAGGTTAGGTGGAAAGTAACTTATAATGGGAATAGGAATAGTCATTTTGGGGGTAGACAAACAATGAAATGTAAATATATAAATTAAGATAACCTCTTCATTTCAAGGGATGGTTGATATTATTTAATAACTTTCATAATCTCTCTAGAAACAAGTGATCAAATTTTTTACATTTTCTTTTCTTATGTTTCCTCTCCATGAAAACTATAATCAATTAGCAATATATATTTTTAATGTCATGCATTAAATCTTTGCACCTTTCATATTTTGTTCCTTGTGATACTCATGGTTTTATTCCCATTGAATTTGTGGATAATGTCATTGTTTTGAAACAATAATCTTTTTTATAATATATATATTTTAAAACCCCCCCTTTTTTATTCTCTTCACACCTATTCTTCAAGGTTTTTCCTCCTTTGTAGTTTCTACAAGTGAGTTTTCACAGGTGTAAAGAAGTACCACTCTATGAGCTAAGGTTGAAGAACCACCTCTGAGTGATAGAATAGTGCATATTATTTCCATCTTTTCAATCAATCGATCTACCCCATTCACACAGAGGGACCTAGTATGAGAGCATTGGTGGAAATCCCCTAATTTGTCCTATCGGAATATTATTTCGCTGATAGTTTTTGAAGCCCACCATGGGGAAAATTTATCACTTCTGCACCCAATATAGGAACCAAAAAATCAAAAAATAGTATACATTCAAACAACCATAAAAAAGATGTAAGTTCATCACTGAAAAACCCATCATTTATTACTACAAGTGATCCTTTGTATTCCAAAGTGTCTTTTCATATTGTCATCTTATTTTATTAAAAATAGATCAGTACACCATAGTTTGACTTAAGTTATTTTTGTAATCAAGCCTATTAATGCCTCATTGTATTAGCATATGTATTTTTATTCCTTTATTTATTTATGATAGAGGGGTAAAATTAGCATGCATGAGAAGTACAAATTTTAGCCTATTTTTAAGATGGGATGGGTGAATAATCTTGTTATATATTATGTATAATTGCAAAGCTCAAGAGAGGACATTCTACACATATGAGTGCTGAAGAAAATTTTGTCAATTTTTCCCTTGAATAAGACCTAATTTTTGTCTTTTCAATTATTCGTAGTGTTTTGTATATCTCATTAATTCTTGCGAATGTCAAATTTCATGATTAATCATCTTACCTTTCTGCAAACTTAATAATTTATGAATAATATTACTGTGCATGTTTATCTTATTATATTATTGTGACTCATTCCTTCAATACACCAAGTGTTTTGTCTTGATATTCTACTGAAAACTATTGGTTTGTGCATCCAACATCCTTTCTCAAATTGATTGTGCATGTACTCAGTCAAATCCCTCAACAAGTTTTTTATATCACCCCATTTTTGATTTAGTTACAGTCATCATTTTACCCTCAAAACCCCTAAAAATTAGTTTAGGATACATAAAAAGGAACCGACCATGATGCTAGAGACTCACCTCAACAATAGGTATAGCCACAGACCTGAGGTATTTGCATTGTATATATGAAAGTGAGATATCCAAATCAAGATTAGAAGACCAATAGTCATCTCTCAATAGGGTGGAATTTTGAGAGATAACAGTTTTTGACATACCCGGTGTGACAACGAATCATATTTGCAAGCAAATTGTAACAATTTACAGTGAAAGAAAGATACTTTTGGAGCAACAAGCTGCAGAAATTTATTCTAAAGATCAAAATATTTATTTGGTGACTCTGTAAAGAAATTTAAGACCATTTTTGTAGCATGTTCCATGCATAAAGTGACTACAAGGTCATCAGTAAGAGGAATTCCTTCTGGGTTTATTTCTTTAACTTTGAATTCTTCAAGAATAAAAAGAGTTGGCAATAACTTACCTTGTAATAGGCATAGTTTTGGCAACAATCCTCCTTATCTTCCATCATCACATATTAATATCTTTGTTCAAATTCTAGATATTCCAATGGCTATTCAACCACCTAGGAATGTTGTGACCTTTACTAATGGAAGCCATTTAGTAGTTCAATTTTCTCATGATATTCCCAATGCTACCATGAAAAGATTACCTTCATTCACTAGTGAAAATTAGATTACTCCTAAAAATCATATCAAAGATGTTGCAGCCCTTTGTGATATCCATAATATAAATCAGGAAGATGTAGCCTTAAGATTTCTAGCTGTATTGTTTAAAGGGAAATCCTTGCAATGGTATAGAAATTTAGAAATTTGGAGCATAAGAACTTGGGATGAGTTGGGAGAAAAATTACTTAAGCAGTTTCAAGTTCAGTTTCAAGTTCATTAGGATCATTTATTCCTCATAAAGAAGCTATCTAAAATTAAAATAATCCCTCATGAATTTATGGCTAGTTTCAACATTCGTTTTGCTAGAACTTGGGAAAGAATTCCCGCTAGTGTTAATCCTCAAGCTGACCATGCTTTTCTTTATTATCTTAGAGTCTTAAACAATGATATTTCAACTATTATTTAGTCTATGGGAGGATATACTCTCCCATCAACTTATGATATTTCCATTATGGCTGAAAAAAAACTTATTCAAGCTGGGAAATTTACACAAAGGCCTTCAATGCCTATTATAGTAGTTTTATTTCCTATTCTACAACCTATTACCATTATAGAGCCTACTTTTTTTGCTCCATTAGATGATGTATTCAAGGCTCTTCAAACTATGGGAAATAAATTCACATTAATTGAAAACAAATTAGCTCATCTTGGCAGGGTTATCAGCAAAATCAATAAGGTCAACAAAATAGGCAGCCTTATTAGCAAAATTAGAATTATAGATAACCATATCAGCTAAGGTAGATTGACCCGAAATCCCCTAGTTCATCTAACGCTATTTTTCAAGTTAACATGGTTCCCGAAGAATGGTGTCATCATTGTAATCAACCTCATTCAACTATAAATTATCCAAATGCATTCCTGAATATAAGCCTTGTTGCACAATATCAACCTGAAGCATTATTCATGCCTCAAATGGAGAGTGGGAAGCAAGAAATTCATTATCAGAAATCACCTGAGTAGAATTTAGTCATCTTTGGTGAGGAATATTTTATTGCAATCATAGCTAGGTCCCAAGATAACACTCAAGAGAGAAAAAAATAAAAAACTAGACCTTTTTTGCCCATAATCATTGATAAAAAAACAACTACATGTCAAAACATAGCTAACAATTCTATTGTTTCTAAAAAATTAGCAAGCAGCTCAGATCAAAAATACCAACAAAAATAATTGCATATTGATCCCAGAAGACTCTTCATACCTCAGATTTCAAAAGTTGTTGAAGAAAAGCCATTTTTTGCTAAAGGCTATGCTAAAAAATTAGAAGATGTATCAAAAATGGTTTCTTTTTTAAAATTGTTGATGTAATGAAGAAGCATAATATTAATATTTCATTATGGGATTCTTTAAGTATTACAGGACAACAAGATTTACTTTCTCTCAAACTTGCTAAGCTAGAGATTTCATCAAAACCAATAGAAAAGGAAGCCTAGAAAGAAGACATGGTCCTTGGAAAAATGGAGCAAGACCACATTAAAGAGGTTAAATGGATGGTTCAAAAGGTCTTAAACACTCATGATATCAACAAGCCACCACCATTTTATCTATCTCTTATTATTGGAGACCATTTAGTTTATAACTGAATGGTTGACAATGTGCAAGTAGCATAGTTATGCCAAAAGCAATTATAGAAAAATTAGACCTGCAGTATGAGCCTATGGAAATATGTGTCTTGCAGCTAGATGGAACAACAACTAACACTATTGTAATTATTAGAAATATGGAGGTAACCATACATGCTTGTCCCAATGTCACTATTTTACAAGATGTGACTATTATAGATTTACCTCCCTATTTTGCCTTATGTTTATCACGAGATTTTAGAAAAAATATAAGGTTATCTCTCTTTAGATTGATCATTTTTTTTCTTCACTACAAGGTATGGAACAAATGTTACTATAAATTTGGAGCCTCTAGCTAGATTTCATATTGAGCCTCATGCTTCAAATGTTGCAGCAAATTATGCAACATTAGATCAATCTGAGTTTGATATTACAACACATGATTCTACACTATATGGTGTTTCTAATCTATTTATGGATGAAAAGACTCAATATTAACATTCTTATGACCATTTCAAATAATTAGAGGAAGATGTTTTTTTGTGTTTATTTCTTGCATGAAGAAAATGCACCAATCCCCTTGTTTTCTAAAACAAAAAATATCAGAAGGGCTATGGAAGCTTAACTTCGATGGAGCTAAAAATAATAATGGACAAGGTGCATGTTTGATGCTTACTTCCCCTTAAAATGAAAGGTACTTTTTAGATTTAAGTTTTTACTTCTCTTGTACTTGTAATGTAACTGAACACGAAGCATTAATTCATGGCTTGTAATGGGCCAAAAAGAGAAGTATTAGTACTTTACAATTTTTTGGTGATTCAGAGTTAGTTATTAATCAAGTGAAAAAATTTAATGTGTGTAAGAATTCATTGCTGAAATCTTACAAACATATATTTTCAGACTTATTGGATGATTTTGATGCTATTAACATTCAATTTTTCCCAAGAGCTGAAAATAAGAATGCAGACAGACTTACAAAAGTTGGTGCTAGCTTTGATGTACTATCACAGATCTAAAATATCAAAGTACAACCACATATAAAGCTAATTATCAGACCTTCAGTACTTGATAACAAATAAAATTGGAATGCTTTTGAAGAAGATGAACATATCTGTAGATTTCTGCAGCAAGAAGCTGAATTTTCTGTAGTAAATAAAGAAAATTTGTAGCACTTGTATGGTAACCAAATTGTTTAGTTGAAGAAAAACAAGTTTCCTCAAGGATTGGTTACAATAGAATACATTCTTGGTTTTGATGATCAGTTAAGAAAAGACAAAGCCATGATTTCAACTAACAGAAATAACTACGAAGAAATATTGGTGGATGATGAAAAGAAACTATTTATTGGAAAGGTATGTTCCTTAGCTCAAAACCGGTCATTTATTAAATTATGTAAAGAATTCAGAGCTTTTTTGTATTGGAAATACCAATATCTGAAAGGATTTGATCCAATTTTAGCTTAGCATACAATACAGTTACAACCAAATTCCAAGCCAGTTAGGTAGAACCAAAGGCTTTAAAATCCGAAGATTGAGCCATTAATGAGAAAATAGTTATCTAAGCTGATTGAATTAGGTATTATCATTCTATTTAATAATTCAAGTTGGGTAGTGTACGTACCCAAAATTGTAGGGTACTACACCATCGAAAATATGTTACACATACCCCAATGATGATACAGGTCTCCTCACAAGGAGTTCAGGGTCTAGAAAAACTCGCCAAGTATACGTTTGTATCTCGTGTGCCTTACCCGTCCTCCGCGTACTTTGTCCTACCCTCAGCCCCCCTTTTCCTTGCATTTTGGTGTTAAGTGACGAGACCGCCACCCTTCCTGGATGGTGGTCCCATGACCCCCCACGTAGGACATGGCGGCGGTCCTGTAACTGCCACCTTACACAGGGCAATGGTCATGTGCACGTTTTCCAGAAAGCTCCGACGATCACGTCAAACGTAAATTTTCAATTTCTATCCACATTTTTCAGTTACTTTTCTTTGCATTTATGTTTCGGCCACCCTGTGAATAGTGTTTTCACTTTTTTTAATGGTAAAAGAGTTCCATTCCAAGTTACCTTCGAGTGAATGCATTTTCTATAAATAGCCAACTTGTTTTCAAATAAATGGCCCCTCTCCTTCTCTATTTAATCATTCAGTCTTTTGAGTGTCTTGCTTAGAATTCCAATAGTTTCATGTTTCGCATCCATTATTGGTCTTCCTTTACTGTTTAGAGGTCATTAGATCTTCTTGTTTCAATCTTGCTTCATTGTTGTTCCATGCAAGTCAGTTTAGAGTAAGGTAGTTTCGTTCTTAAATTGGAATCCATTTAAAGTTACAGGTTTTGTCTAGTCACACAAGATAATTTCTAAAACTCTCGAAGTATTTATGTTGTATTCCCGCAATAAATCCTGCTAGGAATTGCATAGTCAAGCTCTGTTCACTTGCACTATCCCTCTCTTACTCACATTGTATTCAATCTTATCCAAAGCTGCCTTTGTTCCAGTACCGTCTTCTATTGATGCTATCATATACATGCTTTTCTAGATTCAAGATAACATGAAGGAACAAGGAGATCACACTGAGGGGACAAAGTCACACACAACTAGATTTACCATTGTTTTATAAATGCCACGTTTGAGCTACCAAAGTTCTAGTTATAACGTATCAAATAGAGTAGTAAATTTTTCTATTTCAATCAAATCTCACTTTTGATATCGCCAGGGAAGTAGTGGGGATTAATAGTTTCTGAGAAACTTTAATTCATTCCTCACTTCTGAGGTAGGATCGAGTCTTTCAATTTAAAACAAATATTTTCTTAGAAATTTAGGATAAATTCACAACTGCAAAGGTAAATAGCTACACTGGGGTACTTTGTTTATTTCAATTCTATTACTACATTAGTTGTCCATTTTCTAGATATATCAGAATAGTTTCTCTTTTAATTTCATTAAAATATTTCATCGAAAATACAAAAAATGAAGAATACATGCATAGTGTAGATATATATTTTATAATTAGTTTATTAGTTTTAGTTAAAAGTTGAATCGTTTTGCATGAAAATCACGGGACCTAGAGAGCCCAAAGAATCCATATTTGAACCAATAGTGCCTCAACCAAATTTCCCCACAACACTAGATGAAATAGATCAAGACCTTAGGATACAGGTTTTTCAAGCAACTATAAACCTATGAGCAATTAGTGAACAACTGAGAGAGTTAAATATTGAAGATGACAAGGCATACACATTTTGGTCAAATCATCCTAACTATAGATTGCCTTGATAGGATATCCGTATGACTGTACAAGGACTCGAAAGAGAACAAGTATTTGGTTGTGATCCTTTAGTTCCATAACCTAACGCAAGAGACATCCTCATTGATATAGATACAATCTTACACATTCAAGTTGCCAGAACACCTGTAAGGTATTCTGAGAAAATTACACAACTTCTAGTTCTAAACATAGAGGCTGAAAAGGCGTATGATTATTGGATAATCAAAGGGAGAGATTAACTATTCACATGACCATAGGAGGTCTAACACAACCATGAACTTATGGTTTTGATCCATAGGTCCCACAACCCAACGGGCCTACTGATCAATCAGACATTGATGCTGGTTTACGAACACTAGTATTTAGGTCCTCACCACTTCCACCAGATATTATTACACAATTCTCCTTATTAAACATAGCAGCTAATCAAGCTAAGGATTTATGGACTAGAGTAGAGAATTGTCTATGAAACCCCGGAGAAACCACTACACCTCCCATCACCATTTTCATGACCTTGTCTGGGAATATACAAGAATCACCTACAGGTCACTTCCCACGTATCCAACAACCAATAAATAGGATCTTGGTAGAGCTTGACATTAATTGGAGCCTCCGAACAACTATTATATCTGAACAATCCATTACACCAATTCAGGTTAGGATGGCCTTCTTCTCCTTAGATTCACATATTTCATTATTTCATATTGAGGATATAAGATTTGCCCAACTAGTTTTTCTGTATCTGAATATATTCCACATTCACCAGCCGTCTCGACACGACCTCAGGAGGTCAGGTACAAGGAAGAGTTACTTATAAATTCCCATGCTCGCATATCACTTTTCCATTGTACAAAATTGGTGAACCCGACGTCAAACAAACAATTCTTCCTCTTTTATTTTTCATTTCTTTCATACACCTTCTCTCTTTCCCATTATTCTGTGGGTATTCATATACCCCCCCGAATATGTCAGGATACGATGCATATGGAAGATCTCTCTCAGGTCTCGAAGAAAACTATAGTCAAACAAATAGACAACCATCACCCTCACTTTCTGCATGGGCTAATAACTATTCAAGTAATTACTTGTCATCCCCAACTCCCCCTCAAAGAACTAGTTCCAGTTCTTTGTTCTAAATTGAGGAGTTGGATTAGCTTGCATAAACACAAAAACTAGAGCCATTAGGCTCTAACAATATGACGTTTACTGGAGAATCTATTTCATCTCCTCGGGTCTTGTTCAGACCACAGATCAATAGACAATTAGATCCAGTCCCATTTTTGGATGAAGAGTACTTAGCACGCTATGCTAGAAGCGAGAAATGTTTCCAAAACATGTACCCACCTATAGGGAGTTTGCAAACACAATCAGATACCCTACTCCAAGAAAACACCCCCATTCCTCTACCTATGGGAAATACTCTTGGTGAAGTATGGCAGAGTAATGATGAATTCAAAGCAGGGTACCATACCCCTTTACAACCTCAAGGTATACAACAAACACCATTAAGGAAAAACACAGTGTCTTCACTAATAGAGGTCATTTCAGCCTTAGTTGAAAAGGTTAGAGGGATAGAACTTACTCAAGCAAACCAAAATTCATATTTTGGGCAAGTAGGAATCCCCAACCCTCTACATCACTGTAGTCAGGTTGACCTCCTTATAGGAATAGGCACATTAGGCATGCCTCTTCAAATATGTATAATTATCCACAAAAAACACCAACTAGGACCACATTTTCAAACACTGCTCCATTTGAAAACATAATACCTCCCAGCTTGGCACTAAACAACCCATACCAGAATAATGCTCCTCCTTAAACATTTATTTAAAGTCACCACAAGGGGACATGTTCTCTTCTCTTGGGATATTCCTTCAATCACAGGGATTCCCTTATGTCCCTACAAATAAATATGATATGCCATATCAACAAACCATGCCACCCCCACCCCCTCACCAAACATTGTCAATGGTCGAGGCCTATGCAGTAGGAACTTATTCAGAATATTTAAAAGAGCCCCTAGACTTCACGATACGAAGTGTTATGCTTCTAAGACCTCTTCCTGATTTACCCAAATACTAAGGGGAAGGAGATCCAAATGCACAGATTAAGGCCTATGCCACAGCCATATGGGAATTAATCCCTTGGGATGGGGTTGTTGCTAAGATATTCCTTAAGACCCTAGAGGGTATTGCCCTTGATTGGTAGTACAGAATCCCTGAAGCCTCGATACACTCATTTAAACAACTTGTGTCAGAGTTCATCAAAGCTTTTGATATGAACACATTATTAAGAATAGGAATCAGGGAATTTTTACATATTAAACAAGAACATAATGAATCTGTTGCTCATTTTATTTAAAGATGGCGTACGGTTCTCTACTCATCAGCAAGTGCTCCAAACATGCATCAAATGGAACTGTTATCCAAAATTCACCTCCCAGGGTAATTTTGATAACATGCATTAAATTCTTCGGTCCTGAGAAAGATAGATTGATTCAAGGCAAAAAATCATGTTTCTGGGGTCCCCTCGGATTTTTTTCTAACTCTCCTGTCCAAGGAGAAAAGAGAAAGTTCTAAAAAAGGGTGAAAAATTTGCAAAAAAAAAACAAGCTTGGGCCAAAAAAAATCATGAAAATCGGCTAAGTCCTAGTCCTCGCAGCAGTTGGGACAGTTGGGACGTCGGGGCGCGAATCAACCGAAAGACCACCAGGTGGTCTGCGCAGCAAAGGGACATCCAGGCCGTGGGGACACAAAGGAGGCGAAAGAGTGAACCGGCTGAAGGTAAAAACAAAATCGGCTAACTGCTGTGCAGAGAAGGCTGGGACATCTAGGCCGTGAGGACGCGAAGGACACAAACCACCTGGATCGGCCGGCGCAGGGAACTTTTGTCCAAGACAGTTGGGACAAAGGGATGTGTGGGACACAGAAAGCCGAAGGAGTTGAGAGCCAATCAAATCATGCCACGTGTCTTCGCCTCAAAGAGGGACAGGGAAGCCCGAATCGGGCGGATCGGAGGAATTTACCCCAGATAGTTTGGGACATCCGGACCAAAGGGACACGAGGGATGCGAAAAGCCGGCAGGCCCACGGACGAATCAGGAAACGCCACGTGTCACAAGGGAAAACATCCAAAATTTCAAAGGGCAAGGTTTGAAGGGTCGGCCCGTGGGCCAATAGACACAGGACACATATCCTAAGGAGCAGGGAAGTGCGGAGGTCGGGGAGGAATTAGAGAATTTGGCAAAAGTTTTGGTGAAAAACTAAAATCTAAAGGATGACCCCTCGCCCCTGTCCTCCAACCAGATCATGCTAGGTTTCCCAAGTGGCGGGGACGAGGGGAAATTTTTTTTTTTTTTTCAAAAAAACTAAAAAGTCAAAACTTTCAAGGAAAACCCATGGGTAAGGGAAGGAGAGAGAATTACTCATCCAATCAGTGCCTGACACGTGTCGTCCAGGTGGCAGAGCGCAGGAAAAAATTTCAAAACCCATTTTTGCCTGTTTTGTGCCCTAAATCTTCAAATCGCCATATCTTTCGATCCAAAGCTTGGATTTGCACGTTCTTTATATCATTGGAAATCTTATAAAATTCTCTACATGATTCTGGGGTCAATCTTGAATTTTGGTTTAGTCTGGAGAGAGAAAGTTAAGAAATGGCTCTGACGCGTGTTCATGGCCAAAAGTGACATTTCAACGACCAAATTTAGTGCAGAATGGGTCGCATTCTCCTCCAATTCGGTCAAAAATGACAGGGTATGGGTTTGTAAGGTCCCCCATGCCGTTTTAATGCATTTATAGTTAAGGAGGAATGGGTTCCCACGTTTTGTGTGTTTTCTCTCTCCTAGGCTCGACCCATGCAATGTAAAAGCCAGATTTGGCTCATTTTCTAAGGGGAGAACACTTTTGGCATAGCAATCTTCTTCTTTCACCTCCAGCAAGTGATTGTTGCGAGAATCAGACCTCTTCAAAGACTGTAACAGGTTTTCTACCTCTCTGAGGTTGTAATGCAGTGGTTTTGACATTGGAGATGATAATGTAATCTTTGTGAATGAGTTTTAGTCCTTTGTTTGTATTATTTGCTTCATTTCAAATCCTAAATTATATCTTATCATCCTGTGTATGTTTTATGTTACAATCTTTGGTCTGTGTCTATTTGCATGACAAAAATATACACCACTCCTTTTGGTGCATCACCATCTTTAGTTAGTTTCAATTTTTGCATTTCTATCCCTGTCTCCTTGCAATTTAGAGTAGGATCAAGATTTGAACCTCTGTAGTTGTGTAAATATAGATCTAAATCAGAGGAGTTTGAGGAACTAGCCTCTAATCTCGAGATTCCTCTCTCAGTTTCACAAGTCCCACACTTGGAGATAGGTTTCCATGCTGTGCAATCACACTGGATGCCAAGAGACATCAATTTAGAACCTTGATTTGCATCCAGGGGTGCCGTGATCCTGCAACAATAGTTTTGGCACGCCCGGTGGGACACTAGAGGTCTCATTTTTATTGCAGCAAAGTTGATGTGCATCTGTCTGTAATTTTCTTGCTTGAAAAGAGCTATTATTTTCTTATCTGGCGACTCCAAGGGGAAGAATCAACTGGTTTCAGCAGTGCAGGCCTGAAAACTCATGAGAAGAGTGACCTCAAGGTCAAGTGTTGGAGAAGAAGAAGTGTTGTTTGAATACCTGCAATTATCTCCAAGAAGAAGGTAAATTTGAAGAAGGATTCAAAGGTCTCCATCTCTGCCAAACAGAACTCTCTAAACTCCTCCACCTGGTAGGCCTTTCATTCAGTCAACAAGGTTTTTAAGACCAATTAGAATGGCACAAAACAACCCCTATGTCAACTTCACAGGAAACATCCCGCTTGCCCTCAATACACAACATCCAATTCCTATTGCAGCCTTGAAGAACATTCCCTACTTCACTGGAGAAAATCAGACTACTCCAGCTGATCATGTTAAAGATATTCCTAACCTTTGTGCAATTCATGAAATCAATTAGATGCAAGTGGCTGTCAAGTTATTGGCATCTTCATTCAAGGGTAAAGCATTGCAATGGTTTAGAAGCCTTGGAGCTGGTTCTATCACACATTGGAATCAGCTGTGCATAGCACTTCATGAGAAATTTGGAGAAAAGGGAGACAACATGTCTCTTTTGGAGCAGCTGACAACCATCAAGAGAGCTCCCAATGAACAGCTGACCGATTTCATCTTCAGATTTCAAAATACTTGGGAGAGAATTCCAGTGGCAGTCAGGCCAACAGCAGAAGGTGCTTTTCTCTACTATCTCAAAGCTCTAAATTCTGATATTTCTATGTAAATTCAGTCCATGGGAGGCATAACTATCCCTATGGCTTATAGCATTTCCATTAGGGCTGAAAATTGTTTGATCCAAGCTGGCAAACTTGCCCCTAGACCTCCCATGCCATTATTTCCAAGTTTAGAGAGTCCAAACACCAATCAAGCACCTAATTTGGCTCCTTATCCCACTCCTAGAAATCAGAGTTCAAATGAAGTTTCCACTTCATCTCCAAGTGCCCCAAATGAGCTTCAAGAAGTCATGAAGCAATTGCAAAACCTAGGCAATGAGCTGGTTACTCTTAAAAGGCAGCAGGCCCAAGGTTTTAGACCTTCTTATCAACCCCAAGCTCGGCCTAATAGGCAGCCATACCAACCACAAAGGCCACCTAACCCAGCTGTAAATATAAATCAAACAAGACCTCCTGCCAATAGACCATTTCAGCCCTATAATCCAAATGCCATATCTGCCTCTAAGGCATTGGTGCCAACACAAAACAACATTGCTCAGGAGTATGACTGGTGTTTTCCATGCAATGAGCCTCATAACCAATCCATGTGCTTCAATGGTGCTTTGAATCAAGCACTAATGGTGACAACTACTGGTGTGGAGGGTAAGAGCAGTCAAGGAATTAGTCAACAACAAGAAACATTCCAACAACAATCAGCCCTAAATGACACCACATTGGTAAATTGGCAAGCAGAGGATTTTTGTGGCATGAACCAGGTAGTTTCTCAGGGTGTTGAGCCAACGCAAGGTCAAAAAGGGGGAATTTGGGTGAAGAACAGCCATTAGCCCCAACCAATCCACGACCTTGTATGGTTCCACAAATGATTGGCAAGCAAAATCCAATTTCAAATGCACAAGGGCAGCCAAGAACAGCTCCTAGACCAACTCAAATACCAGTTGTTGCTGCCCACATGCAAGGAGTGAATGTGCAAACCAAGGGACAGAAAAGAGACCCTTCATCACCATTCAGTATCATTGATCAGATGAAGAAGAAAAACGTCAATATATCAATGTGGGAATCCCTATCTATCCCAGGCCAAAGAGATCTACTGCAAGCTGCCATGAAGGACTGGCCAACTTCAAATCAGCAAAGATGTAAGACAAAGTGCTTACAAATGCTGCCCAAGCCTGAGGGAAATCATGGAGGATAGCAAGGTAAAATGTTGAAACCGCCTCCTTTCTATGTTTCATTGATCATTGGAAATCAGCTAGTGCACAATTGCATGATAGACTCCGGGGCAAGTAGCTCAGTAATGCCTAAACAAATAGCTGATTAGCTAGGGCTCCAGTATGAAACAATATCCAAAGGGGTAGTGCAGCAAGATGGGACAGCAGTAGCAACAGTTGGAGTGATTAGAAACTTGAGTCTTACCTTGCATGCATGTCCAAATGTTGTTGTTTTACAAGATGTATCAGTCATAGACCTTCCACCACTCTTTGCCCTATGCTTGTCAAGGGACTTCATAGCCAAGATTGGGGGATATTTGTCTGGTGATTGGTCACACATGTTGTTTAGAACGAGGTATGGAACTAAGGCTACAATCAGGTCTGAACCTATTGCAAACTTCTACATTGAGCCTTACACTCCAAGTCAGATTAATGAAAAATTGCTCAGCATTTGATCAAGAAGATCACCCAAGCACTCGATGAGGCTGACACCAAGGTTGGAAGCATCCTGGATCTAACTCTTGATGAATGGGAAAACAAGGTACATGCATTTGATCCTTATCAAGAAGTGGAAGAATCTAAGCTAGGGGTCTATTACATACATGAAGAAAATCAGCCTATTCCTAGCATCACCAAGCCAAACCACAAAGATGACAATGAGGTATGGCAGCTATTTTTTGATGGATCAAGGAGTAGGCAAGGTGCAGGAGGTGGAGCCATGCTTGTTTCACCTCAAGGAGTAAAGTACTATTCAGCTTTTAGATTTCAGTTTGCATGCTCTAATAACACTGCTGAATATGAAGCCTTGGTGCAAGGGATGCATTGGGAAATAAAGAGAAAAATAAAGAACTTGCAAGTCTTTGGTGACAGTGAATTGATTGCAAATCAGGTCAAGGGACAACATGCTGCCAAGAATGATCTACTCAGGTGCTACAAGAACAGGGTGTGGGACCTCATGGAAGATTTTGAGGGTTTTGGCATCAAATCCATTCCTAGGAAAGAGAATCAAGCTGCTGACAGGCTTGCAGCAGTAGGGGCAGCCTTTGACATTGTGGAAAGCATTCAACAAGACAAGGTACAGCCAAACATCCATGTGATTATGAGGCCTTCAGTGCCAGATAACAATGTTAGTTGGCAAGTGTTTGAGAATGACCAGCAAATCATCCATTTCTTACAAGAAGAAGCTGAGTTCTCAGCCAAGAATCAAGAAAGATTGGAACAGCAGTATGGTGACCAAGTAGTACAGCTGAGAACTAACAAGATGCCCAAAGGACTTATCACTTTGGAGTCCATTTTTAACCCTAATGATCAGTTTAGAAAGGAGAAAGCAAACATTCAGGTCAAGAGAGAGGATTCAGTATCCATCTTGGTAGAAGAGAACAAACCATTGCAAATTGGAAGGATGACAACTGAACAAGAAAGGTATGAGTTCATACAGCTGTGTCAAGAGTTCCCTGATGTGTTTTCTTGGAGCTATGAAGACTTGAAAGGTTTCAATCCCAACTTAGCTCAGCATACCATCGAATTGGATCCAAATACTAAGCCTGTCAGGCAGAAACAAAGACCAGTCAATCCACACATGGAGCCTCTCATGAGGAAAGAATTGGACAAGCTGATTGAGTCAAGGATCATATTCCCAATCAAGCATTCTAGTTGGGTTGCCAACTTAGTTCCAGTCAGAAAGAAGAGTGGAGAGATCAGATTGTGTGTTGACTTCAGAGACTTGAATAGAGCCTCTCTCAAGGACCATTACCCACTCCCTTCCATGGAGAAAATCTTGCAAGTTGTGGCTGGCTCCGAGAGGTTTTCACTACTTGATGGCTACTCAGGCTACAATCAGATTATGGTGAAGGAAGAGGACCAGTTCAAGACAGCCTTCACAACCAAATGGGAAACTTTTGCATACAGGAAAATGCCATTTGGGCTATCCAACGCTGGTGCTACCTTCCAAAGGGAAATGGACATGGCATTCAAAGGTTTGATTAACAACGTGGTGCTGATTTACCTTGATGATATCACTATTTTTTCCAAAAATGCAGCAGACCACCTCTCTCATTTGAGACAAGTCTTCATGAGGTGCAGGAGATTTGGAGTGTCTTTGAATCCTAAGAAGTGCATCTTTCTTGCACATGAAGGAAAGCTCCTTGGCCATATTTTCTCCAAAGAAGGATTAGCAATTGATCCAGAGAGGGTTGAAGCCATAAGAGCACTACCATTGCCAAGCCACAAGAAGGCCCTTCAGAGTTTCTTGGGAAGGATAAACTTTGTTCGAAGGTTTGTCCCAGATTTTGCAGCCCTTGTCAAGCCCATCACCAAAATGTTAAAGAAGAGCATGGCTTTCAAGTGGATAGTAGAAGGCAAGGAGAGTTTTGAAGCAATCAAAGAAGCCATCTCTCAAGCACCAACTCTCATCAACCCGGACTTCTCCAAGGATTTCATCCTCTATGCATTTGGAGGTAATGACACTATTTCTACCATTTTGGTACAGCAGAACAAGGATAATGATGAGCAGCCAATTGCCTTCTTCAGCCAGAGCCTAGATGACTATGAGGTGAGGTACTCTTTTATTGAGAAGCATGTACTTGCAGTAATTAGAAGCTTGAAGAAATTCAAGCATTTAATCTCAAACAACAAGGTCCAGTTTCTGGTCTCACATGCTGGGGTTAAGGACTTCCTCCTCAACAAGGATTTGAATGAGAAAAGGGTAGGTTGGATCACCCGTGTCATGGAGTATGACATTGAGATCAAGATCACCAAGCTGGTAAGAGGGAAAGGATTGTGTGAGCAGCTGGTTTTGGGGAAGCAAAAAGAAGTATGCAATGAAGAAGAGGCTGTTTTGACAGTCCAGGACAGCCATGAGCCAAGTGGCAATCAAGAAGAAGACAATGCTGCCCCCACTCCTTGCTGGACCCAAGGCATTATACACTTCCTAGGCATAGGCCTATGCCCTCCGGAGATGAACAAGACCCAAAGGAGACACTTCAGATTGCAGGCTGTTCCGTATGCCATTGTTGATGGAGTTTTGTTCAAGAAAGATGTGAATGGAGTGTTACTGAGGTGCATTAGCACAAATCAGATTCAAAGGGTGTTGGAAGAGTTTCATGGTGGACCAGTTGGTGGTCATTTTGCACCAAGAGTGACAGCTCTAAAAATCATGAAGGCTAGTTATTATTGGCCTAAAATCTTCAGTGATTGCTATGCATGGATCAAGAGGTGTAAGAATTGTGCATTCTTCACAGGAAAAGAGAGACTTGCTGCCCTTCCATTACATCCAATCTCAGTTGACCAGCCATTCATGCAATGGGGTTTGGACTTCATTGGAGTCATTAATCCCAATTCAAGCCAAGGGCACAAATGGATTTTGACAGCCACAGACTATTTCACCAAATGGACAGAAGCAGTAGCACTCAAAGAGGCAAATGAGTCTAGCATCTTAGACTTTTATGAGGGGATAACAACCAGATTTGGTGTACCTACTACAATAATCTCTAGATAATGCATTGGCATTCATTGGATCCAAGGTGACTGAGTGGGCTGTCAAGAATGGTATCTACCTAAGCACTTCATCAAACTATTACCCTCAAGGTAATGGCTAGGACGAGTCTACAAACAAGAACTTGTTGAGGATCATTAGGAGGACTCTTGACGAGAATCAGAGGTCTTGGCATACCAAACTGAAATCAGCCTTATGGGCTGATAGGATAACTCCCAAAAGATCCACAGGTAACTCTCCATTCAAACTTGTCTATGGAAGAGAGGCAATCTTGCCCATGTCACTTGAGTTGCCAACATTGGAACTCATGAAGCAGCTGGAGTTGCTAGAGTTTGAGCCCATGGAGGTGAGGTATTCAGAGTTGATGGAGCTGCAAGAGATCAGAAATCAGGCATCCCAAGCAATGGAAAAGGATCAAGCTTTGATCAAGAAGACCTTTGATAGGAATGCCAAGGATAGATCTTTTCAAGTTGGAGATCTAGTGTTGAAATGGGATGTGGATAGAGCAAAACCAGGAAGGCATTCAAAATTTGATGCCATTTGGAGTGGCCCATACATGGTCACGAAGTGCAAGAACAACAATGCTTTCCAATTGGCCTCATTGGATGGTGAAGAACTGCAGATTCCAGTAAATGGAATCTATCTCAAGTGTTGCTTCTAGAGGGAAATTCACTACCTTGTAAATATTAGATTAGATTTTCATTCCTCCAAGTGCTTGTGCACATTGTTTTGCTGTAGGTTAGTTTTGTTTTCCCTAAGTGCTTTGGCATAACTTGCTATCCATGGAGATGTTTTGCAGTCCTTGCTTTCATCAGGTGATATTCCATCTTCCTCCTTACACATTCTAAGTCAGTTGGGGTTCTAAACAGAATATTTGATGACTCCATGCCCAATGGACTACTTCAGGCAACTGGTAACTTCATTTAGCAGGCAGATGACCTCGCTGAGTCACCAAATTGTTATCCAAAATTCACCCCGCAGGGTAATTTTGATAACATGCATTAAATTCTTCGGTCCCGAGAAAGATAGATTGATTCAAGGCAAAAATTCATGTTTCTGGGGTCCCCTCGGATTTTTTATAACTCTCCTATCCAAGGAGAAAAGAGCAAGTTCTAAAAAAAGGTGAAAAAGTTGCCAAAAAAAACAAGCTTGGGCCAGAAAAAATCATGAAAATCGGCTAACTCCTAAGTCCTCGCAGCAGTTGGGACAGTTGGGACGTCGGGACGTGAATCGGCTAAAAGGCCGCCAGGCAGTCCACGCAGCAAAGGGACATCCAGACTGTGGGGACACGAAGGACGTGAAAGAGCGAACCAACCGAAGGTAAAAACAAAATCGGCTAACTGATGTGCAGAGTAGGTTGTGACATCTGGGCCGTGAGGACGTGAAGGACGTGAACCGCCCGGATCGGCCGGCATAGGTAACTTTCATCTGGGACAGTTGGGACGAAGGGACGCGGAAAGCCGAAGGATCCGAGAGCCAATCAAATCACGCCACGTGTCTTCGCCTCAAAGAGGGACAGGGAAGCCCAAATCGGGTGGATCGGAGGAATTTACCCCAGACAGTTTGGGACATCCAAACCAAAGGGACGCGAGGGACGTGAAAAGCTAGCAGGCCCGCAGATGAATCAGTAAACGTGTCACAAGGGAAAACGTCCAAAATTTCAAAGCGCAAGGTTTGAAGGGTCGGCCCGCAGGCCAATAGACACAGGACACGTGTCCTAAGGAGCAGGGAAGTGTGGAGCTCGGGGAGGAATTAGAGAATTTGGAAAAAGTTTTGGTGAAAAACTACAAGGTAAAGGATGACCCCTCGCCCCTATCCTCCAACAAGATCATGCCACGTGTCCTAAGTGGTGGGGACACGAGGAAAAAATGAAATTTTTTCAAAAAAACTAAAAATTCAAAACTTTCAAGGAAAACCCACGGGTAAGGGAAGGAGAGAGAATTACTCATCCAATCAGTGCCCGACATGTGTCGTCCAAGTGGTGGAGCGCGGGAAAAAATTTCAAAACCGATTTTTGCCTATTTTGTGCCCTAAATCTTCAAATCGCCATATCTTTCGATCCAGACCTCGGATTTGCACGTTCTTTATATCATTGGAAATCTTATAAAATTCTCTACATGATTCCGGGGTCAATCTTAAATTTTGGTTCAGTCTAGACAGAGATAATTAAGAAACAGATCTGACGCGTGTTCATGGCCAAAAGTGACATTTCAGTGACCAAATTTAATGCTGAATGGGTCGCATTCTCCTCCAATTCGGTCAAAAATGACAGGGTATGGGTTTTTAAGGTCTCCCATGCCATTTTAATGCATTTGTAGTTAAGGAGGAATGGGCTCCCACATTTTGTACGTTTTCTCTCTTCTGGGCTCGACCCATGCAATGTAAAAGCCAGATTTGGCTCATTTTCTAAGGGGGGAACACTTTTGGCATAGCAATCTTCTTCTTTCACCTCCAGCAAGTGATTTTTGCAAGAATCAGACCTCTTCAAAGACTGTAACAGGTTTTCTACCTCTCTGAGGTTGTAATGCAATGGTTTTGACATTGGAGATGATAATGCAAGCTTTGTGAATGAGTTTCAGTCCTTTGTTTGTATTATTTGCTTCATTTCAGATCCTAAATTATATCTTATTAGCCTGTGTATGTTTTATGTTAGAATCTTTTGTCTGTGTCTATTTTTATGACAAAAATATTCACCACTCCTTTTGGTGCATCACCATCTTTAGTTAGTTTCAATTTTTACATTTCTATCCCTGTCTCCTTGCAATTTAGAGTAGGATTAGGATCTGAACCTCTGTAGTTGTGCAAATATAGATCTAAATCAGAGGAGTTTGAGGAACCAGCCTCTAATCTAGAGATTCCTCTCTCAGTTTCACAAGTCCCACACTTAGAGAGAGGTTTCCATGTTGTGCAATCACACTGGATGCTAGAGTGATCAACCTAGAAGCCTGATCTGCATCCAGGGGTGCTGTGATCCTGCAACAACAGGAACTATGTGATTTATTCCTTCATTCTCTCAATAGAGAGATAAAGGAAGAAGTCCAGAAGTTCCCACTAAGAACTTACAATGAAGTACTTTAGAGTGCTCTCTGAATCAACCAAACAACAATAGATAGTGGCTGTAAGACATATGGAACAAACGAGAAATTAATCACTCCCAATCGAAACACCGTAGCCTATCCTAATACCACAAATGCTAATCAGGGACCTAAGATCCTTAACAAGAACCATGAAATTACAACAGATGGAGTAACTGACCAAGTTAAAAGAGCAAACATTGTAAACATTTTTCCACCTGTTAATAATCAGCAAAATAACAATTTTACTCCAACAATCAACGTGGTGGATTTTAATCGTCCACCATGACCACAACAACAACAACAACAATGAAAATCCAAAAACAAGGTCCAAATTGAAACCCAACTGGATATCAGAGTCAAAACCAAAGGAAACAACCTCAAAATTTTAACTCTAGCAACCATTAACCTTATTTGAATTTTCGGTGAAAACAGGTTTCAAATCAACAACCTCGAAATTATGATCCTAATTTTTCTTGTGGTTTCCACAAGATTTATGGCCATGATACTAGGAATTGTTGTTACTATGATAAATTCATGCAGCTTTTTCTAGAAGATCAAAAGCAACTCTTTATAGATATGCTTTCAGCAAATTCTGTAGTACCCATGCCAAACATTTATACAGGGATAGTTACCCCTCAAGATCTTTAATGATCCACTCCCAAACCATTCTAACAATAACAAGTTAGATCCAAGTGGAACAAACAAGGGTGTTATAATAGGAAACAATGATCATCAAGCTTCCACTTTATTAAATCCACTAGTTGCACCCCAACTAGGAACTCGACCCCAAACTAATATAGTTGGTCTGGTGGAGTTAGACACCGAGCTACCCATAGAAACCATAACAAGAACATGGGATTATTCTTCTTAACCAACTCCAAGTTATCCATTGGAAGTAGACAACATTCAAAAAATGTTGGTAAAACCCATAGGCACCTATGATTTAATTAATGACTTAACTAAAACCTTCTCTGACATCTCCTTTTTTAAATTTGTTAAAGAACACTCCCACCCATAGGGCTGCCCTCTTGGAAGTGTTAGGCCTTGGTCATTTAATCAACATCACTCCTCCTCCAGAAACAAAAGTAAATCATGTAGACTTTGACATCTACCCTCCAGGGAAGCCAGATAGGGATACTAAGTTTATATTTGATATAAGTAAAATTCCAACAAACGCTGAAATTAAACAAAGAGGTGACCCAGCTTTACATTTACAAGTATGGGTTTACAATAATTATGTTAATGCGTAATGATTGATGATGGGGAAGTAGTTAGCATAGTTCCCTTTTCTTTTATTCAAAAGTTAGGATATGGAGAGACAAACTGTTCCACAACATGAAATACACTAAGAGATTATGATAGCCTCAAGGCCACTTTAATTAGAACCATAGTTTTACGAATCACTTTAGGACCCAAAACGGTCCTCACTAAATTTTATATTATAGATCAGAAAACCAACTATAATATGATCCTCGATCGTCCATGGATACACCACATGAAGGAAATCCCTTCCACATTATTCTAAGAAATAAGATTTCTACACTTAGGAAAAATATTTGTGGCACAAGGTAACCCAAAACCCTTCGATATACACCTAGCTGATTTGAAGAAGAGACCAGGCGTTCATTCCAAGTTTGAACTCTCAACAAATCAACTTATCAAACCAATTGAGTCAAAATCAAAAGATAAGTTGATACCCACCACAGAATTGGAAATTACAAGTCTGGTCGAGGGCATTCCAACACTAAAAAATGAGACCAACATCATAGAAATAGTGTCATTAGGTACTACCACAAAAAATTTCGAATTGCTAAAGAAAGATTTACCTATTCTCCTACAATTTGATTCAATGGGTATGGGATGCACCCTGGGAATTACTTCTCTTCCATCAGAAAAATTTTGTATGGTAGAAGTAACCGAAGAAGAAGAAATAGATACGAAAAATATCCCAACATCCATTTTTCCAAGAAAATATTGGACTCTCCACTTCGATGGAGTTAGATGTCACTCTGGAGCTAGGGCAGGGGTGATCTTTACTTCACCTAAATTAAAGATCCTACGTTTCACCTTTAAATTAAACTTTGAATGTACAAACAATGGAGCTGAGTACGAAGTTCTCCTCCTTGGCCTCATTCTAGCCAAAAGAATGAGTATCGATAACATTAGAGTACTAGGAGACTCGCAATTAGTTGCAAACCAAGTCTTTGAGGTATATGAAACTAGGACTGAACATTTACAAATCTACAAAACAATAGTATTAGATCTAAGCAAGGGTTTTAACTTCATATCAATTGAAGCAATCCCATGAGAGGAGAACCTTCTCACAGATTCAATAGAAATCTCAGCTTCCCGTTTCACTCCAAAACAATGAGTTGGAAGATACAAATTTCATAGTATCACTTCGTACTAAACCATTAGTGCGTAAAATACCAAAAAACCCACTCCTGACTCATGGGGAAGCTGAGAATGATTTTCCTATCATGGATCACATTGACGGTGATAGAGTCACTCTTGAATATCTAAACACCTATGTGGAGCTACACCTTGCTTACCGCATAATAGATCTCTCCCTAATACCACATTCCTCTTCCTATTTTGGAAATCCCATGGTAGAGTCTCCTCCACAAAAGGATCTCGATATCTACAAGGTAGAAGACAGAGAAAGCTTGGAACCACCTCCAGCCCCACCTGAATTTGAAGAAGGTAATGCTTCTTTAATAGAAGAAACCATTGACATAAACATCAGAACAGAGGAAGAATCAAAATTTTTGAAGTTGGGATCCTCTTTAACTACAGAGGAGATAGAAATACACACCTGAATCCTTAAATAACATCAAAAGGCTTTCGTATTTAACTATAAATAAATGACGTGCATTACACCACACATCACGGTACATAATCTTGTCACTAAACTAGATGCAAAACCAATTAAACAAAAGTCAAGACCAATGAAGCCAAAAGTTTCTCTCATGGTAAAAGAGGAAGTAATAAAACTTCTCCAAGTGGGATTCATCAAACCCATTGACTATTCACTATAGGTATCTAATATCATCCCTATTCTCAAGAAGAATGGGAAGATATGCATTTCCATTGACTTTTGGGATATTAACAAAGCTTGTCCCAAAGATGACTTCCCGTTACCATCAATTGACATTATTGTTGATACAACAACTAGATTTGAACTGTTGTCCCTCATGGATGGGTTCTCAGGGTATAATCAGATTAAAATATCTGAATACGATCAAGCCAAAACTAAATTTATAACTCCCTGGGGAACTTATTATTACGATGTCATGTCATTTGGTCTTAAGAACGTCGACGCTACGTATCAGTGGGAAATGACATACATATTCCACGATCTTATCCATAAAATTGTGGAATCCTATGTGGATGACTTATTGCCTAAGGCCAAGTGTTATGATCATCTAGAAGTGCTCTGTATCATCCTTTCATGATTAATTGAATATGGCGTCACATTAAACCTAGAAAAGTGTGTGTTTGGTGTTACAGGAGGTAAAATTTTGGGCTACATTATATATTCACGAGGGATTGATGTTGATCCAGCCAAAATCTGGGCTATTCTCGAAATGATTCCACCATCGGATGAGTCTGGAATTAGGTCATTTCTTGAGAAACTCGGTGTAATCTGAAGGTTCATCCCAGATTTAATTTTTTCCATTCATCCAATCAATAATCTATTAAAGAAAGATTATAGCATTGATTGGACTAAAGAATGCAACAAGGCCTTCGAAGCAGTTAAACACTTCTTTTTGTCTCCACCCACGCTAATGCCTCCTAGACTAGACCACCCATTGATCCTATACTCATAGGCCACTGATGTCTCCCTATCCTGCATGCTGGCTTAAGAAGACAATGATAAATGAGAACGTGTGGTCTATTTCATTAGCCGAACATTGCTCGATTATGAAACACATTATACACAGGCATAGAGAGAATGCCTTACCATAGTCTTTGCAACAAAACGTTTAATACATTACATGTTAAACCAAGAAACAAGGGTCATTGTAAGGACAGATCATTTACGAACATTCCTCACCCAAGGGTCTTTATCTAAAAAGGCTGGGCGTTTCATAACCTTAATGGGTGAATTTGAGTTAACATTTGTAAACCAAAAATCCGTTAAGGGACAAATCATCATAAACTAGTTAGCTAACAATCCATTAGATGGAGGCGATTTGGTAAATCTGGATTTTCCTGATGAGTGTATATACTTTGTCAAAACCAGGCCCCTCATCTCTATATGTCCCTGGTACATTGATATCATCAATCTTATCATGTACCTGTCGACACTAAAATTTTCCTCCGTAATTTCTATTTCATTAATGTATGTATTAGGAATAGGATGTTGTTAAGTATAATTAGTAGTAGCATCTGATAGAAGATAGCGGCGCCGTCAGTACGGTGCCGCCAATAATGTGGAGTACGGTAACAGTCAAATTACAATAGGAATGTTGTAAAAAGTAAATATTTGTCGTAAGTGGTCCGGTAATGTTAAAATGTCAAAGTTTGGGTAATTAGAGAAGTAGGGTCTACATGATTAGGAATTAGAAATATTATATTGGTAATAAAGACAAGGAGTGAGGTCATAAATATTTTGTGTATTTTATTTGTAAAAAGTCTAAAAATGTGGAACCCGTGTAAAATGATAAGGTTTATCTTATCTTAACAGATAAGCTTACATGTACAGATAAGAGTTAAGGTATGGAATATGATTCGTCAGAGTGGATTTCTTATCCTATCTTAGAGATAAGATGGATAAGCCTAGAAGTTCTATAAATAGAGAGGCCACCCCCCCTCATTTAGCATAGAAGGAAGTAGTGAGAAATATTGTAGGAAGTGTGCGAAGGAAGCCATCAGTTTAAAGGTGTGTTGAAGAAGCCATTAAGAGGAGTAATTGTAAAGTTTCTCCCATAGTCTTGGTGAAAGGCAAGTGAAGTCAATAACACTTGAAGTACCTCATGGGTGAGATTGTAACAGTTTCGTGTTAATATTATAATTTATTTTGATATTTCAGATTTGTCATCATTCTGTTTTATCATAGTCGATGGTATTCTTGTGTTATGTCGTTGTTTTGTTTCCAGATTACATCCACCAAACTAAAGGCTGTGCATTAGTAAATAATCATAGCACGAGGAGTTCCCGGTGAAGAATTATCATAGTGCCGGATTGGTGTTGACATTTTGGTTCCATTGCCGGAACCATTCCTCGTTGGTGGATTTTCTGGAGAGATATTCCCACTTAGTCAAAAATCAATTAGAGGGTAACCTTGTTTTTACTGTGCATAGTAGTTACCATGGTAAAGTTATTTTTGCCATGAATAGTAGTTACCATGGTAAAGTCATTTTTGTTGGAATAGTATTTACCGCAGTAAAGTCATTTTTTACCGTGAATAGTATTTACCGCAGTAACTTCACTTTTTACCGTGAATAGTATTTACCACAGTAACTTCACTTTTTACCATGAATAGTGTTTACCACAGTAAAGTCAGTTTTTACCACAATAAGTCAAGTTTTACCATAGTTTACCGTGGTCATTTCTATTTTACTGTAGAAAGGTGTAAAGTCACTTTCTAGTATAGTGATTCCAATTATTTGTGCACATAAGTCTTGTTGATTGTACTTGTGAGTTGGTATTTCACGGTGGTTACTTTTGAAAATGGGAAAGATTCCTATTTTTTCATATCAATCTAATGAAGATGCTTCTTCTTTCATTCAAGAGTTTAAGCGATCTTGTATTTGTAATGGCCTTATAAGAAGGGAACAATAGACTAAATTTTTTTCCTACCTTTTTTGATGGTTCAACACTTAGGTGGTTTGAAACACTAGGTGATAATGTGAAAAATTCATGGGATTTATTAACTGAAAGTTTTCTTGAAGAATTTGGTGAACAACAAGAATATGCAGATCTCATGATCGAGATCACAAAGCTATCCCAAGGAGAGAAGGAGAAGATAAGGGATTATCATGCTCGTGTTCTAGAGCTAAGGAGGAAACTCGATGCCCGGATCCGGAAGGAAGGACTAGCGGATGGGTTGATGAATGGCGTGGATAATCTCCTCTGTAAGCACTTCATTCTTGGAATGAAGCCAGAGATCAGACAACGAGTGAAGTATGACCACCCAGCTACCATTGAACAAGCAAAGGAGATTTTAAGAAGGCAAGAAGAAAGCATGGAAGAGGAGCCCAAAGAAATTGTTGCTAAAGTAGAGCCTACACCAGCACCTTTGGTCCTGAATCCACAACCACTCCCGGTGAGCACAAATATTCCTCCTAGTACATCTACTGAGTATGAAGATCTGCTCAAAAAGATGGGTCAGTTAACTATTAATCTTCTTCAAGGAAAGGAATTTAGTTCTAAGGGAGGAGATAGAGGTCCAAAAAGAAATATTTTTGAAGTTGTTTGTTATGGTTGTTATAAAAAGGGTCATTACAAGTATAATTGTCTAGATAGAGCTTCTACATCCGGTAAAGGAGATAATGATAAAGGAAAAGCACCTGTGAATTCTTTTGATGTATTAGATAAGAGCAGAAATAATGAAGTAGATGTGTTCGTAACAAAAAGAAAGAAAGAAAAAGATAATCAAGATGGAAATGATCCTAAGAAGATGAAAGAAGAAACTAGTAAGAAACATAGGAGAAGAAAGTTGGGTGTGTAGGATTTTCTGATTTCACAGGGGCAAGGACCATACTCTATCTTGGAAGATCTGTCCAAAAAGCCTGCAAATATTACATATGGTCAACTCTTGGCTATGTCTTCTGAGAAGAGGCGGGAGTTGCGAGGTGGAATCAATGCTCGACGAAGGAAGGAGGTTGAGGTCCCTGTTTTGGAGGCAGAGGCGGATCCCTATGCTCCACAAGCTGAGGTATTATGTAATGGTATTTCAATTCATGATGTCTTAGTTGATGGAGGTTGTAAGCTATGAAAAATACACTACTAACAAGGAAGTAAAATACCAATAATCATACCTCCTCCTTCGCGTTCCGTAGCAAACCTCAGAATGGGCTAGGAAACTTGGATTGAGCCCTGATTTTGTGATATGTAGGTGCTTTTCTTCAAGACGGAGCAAGACCTTCCTGCAACAACGATCCTCTTACTTTGCACTGGATGGGAAAAAGGATTATGAGGCTATTTTGGCATTAGGACAAGGCAGAATGATGTTCTTTGCTCAAAGGATGTAAGAACTTAGATATGGCATGAAAGCTTATTCTCCATGTGTTTAGAGGGGAAGGGTAAGGTTGTATTTATAGCCTGGGGGAGTGATTAACTTAGATTAATTTAAGTAATCATGGTTTGAAATTGTGGGCAAGATTAGGTGAGTGGTTTGAAAATGTGGGCAAGATTAGATGAGTGGTTTGAAAATGTGTGCAAGATTAGGTGAGTGGGGGCCACGAAGAACGGGTGAGGATTTGAATTATATTTTTAATTCATAAGTGGAGGATTTTAGCTGAGTGGGGATCACGAAGGGTGGGTGAGGATTTGAATTTAAATTTTTAATTCAATAATGGAAAAACATGGAGAATAATGACATGTGATGAGTATTAGATTTTTTTTGGATTTTGAAATGGATAATTAATCAAATTATATTTGATTAATTCGAAATGTATTTTTGTGGGAAATGAGGAAGGGGAATTAATTGATTTAGGATAGATGTGAAATTGGGGTGTCTACATTTGCCCCTCTTTGGAAGGGTACTATGAAAGTAGTGTCCTTTCAAAGAAAGTAGACGGTATGGGGGAAGAATTCAATCTACTTTTTAAAAGGTAGAGTGAATGTTTGTTGGGGAGAATAGAAAGTGGTGAGTGACGGATGTCATAGTATCCTCCAAGACAAAAATGTAATGAGAAGATGTGATTATGGATAGATGTGGTGATGCCCCCTCGAGAGGAGTGACGAGAATGAAATATATGACAGAACTCTCGAAAAGAAAGGAAATGGATTCGGCGGAGAAGAGGATGATAATGGAGTGGAAGAGACTGGAATGACCACACGACGCAAATGGAGAAAGGATTCAATCGACCTTGAATGCTAGGTGTGAGGGTGTGTGGGAAAGAGAAAAGGGAATGGATAGGGTTGGGGGTTGATTATGAGAAGAGTAAGGGAGATAGGGAAGGGGAAAAAAAGGAATGAAAGAGGCAGAAATAAGAGAGAGGGCTGATAGGGGAAGAAGGGAATGATGAAGGACAAACAAGGCAAAAAGAGAAAAATGACAGAGTAGAGGGTGAAGGGATGAAATAGAGAGATGTGTAAAATGAAGGAAGCAACAAAGATAGTAAAGAGGGATACGTGGAAGTGAAATAAATGAGAGAGTGAAGAAAAGTAGGAAATAGGAAAGGATAAATAAGAAGGAGAAAATGAGGTGGGAGTAGGGGGTGAAATGGAGGGAAATGGAAAGAGGACAAAAGAAGAAGTAGAACGGAGAAAAAAAAGAAACTATGAGGGCGAGGAAAGTGTGAAAAAGAGGAGAGAAAGGAAGAGAAACATATACAGAATGAACGAAAAGGTAGGGGTGGTAGAGAAAAGGGGAAGTAGTCAGAAGAAACGTGAAAATTAGGGGAGAGGAAAGGAAGATAGAACAAATACAAGGAGAAGATTGAAGGAATCACGTCAGTGCGAGGAAGACCAGGGAAAAGAATAGGAGAGAAAAGAGAATGGGGGATAGAAGAGGCAATGCCAATGAGGGGACGTTAGGGAAATCCCCTTGACAATGAGTGGTGGGGAAGGGTAAAAGAAAAAATGAAGAAAAAGAGAAAGCGAATGAGGACTGGAAAGGGTAACGCCAACAAAGGGACGTTAGGGAAAACCTGTTGCCAATGAGTGGTGGGCTTAGAGGAGGGAAGGAATGAAGGGAAACTCTAGAAGGTCCAAGGGAGTGAATGAGGTCGTGCGGAATGCGGATTGATAATTTTTAGGGAAAACCCGTTGACAATTATGAGCGCGGGAAGAGAAGATGATGATGAAAGAATGATATAGGAGTGTTAACAAGAATGGCGAATATGTGTGTGGGTAGAAATGTGGGGGGAATTTGAGAAGATGAAGTGGAAAGATTGAAGAAGATGGGAGGGATGAGTTGGGACTAAGTGAAAGCGAGGAGAGGATGGGGGTGATGAGGATGAACGAGGTGAGGATGAAGAACCAAGACATGAAAAGAATGGGAAGAAACGGTATGAAGGATGATGGATCAAGGAGGGGAAAATGGGGGAAAATAATGTGATTGTAGGTGGAAGAGATGAGTTGTATGTTGTAAGAGAATATGTGGAGAAAGGATAATAGGAGGAGGAAAAAGTGGGTAATAGGAGATACCAGGTGGAAGAAGCAATCAACAAAGTGAACGAAGAATGAGGCGGGGGAGAAGTTCACGATGACAAGTTAAGTGTAGGGAGGACCCTGACATAAGATTGTCATGTGACGGAAGTGGTTAAGTAAGATTGCCATGTGAGAAAAAATGGAGATGAAAAATGGTCAAGCGAGAAGTGGTGTTTGCGAGAATCGAAAAGGAGGTGAAAGGATGTGATAATGGAGAATGCCGAGAAAAAATGAAGGGTGAAGGGTGTGTAGTGATGGGGAAAGGCAAGGAGACAGATCATCCTTAAGAGGGACTCTTAAGTGAGATCGCCATGTCGGGTGAGTGGTTAAGTAAGATTGCCAAGTAGAGGAGGGTGATAGTGGTGGGAAAAATATGTGATGATGGGGAATGAAGAGGAAATATGGATGGTGAGATTGGAGAGTGATGGGCGAGTGTAAGATGACATGTCATGCTTAAGAGAATCTCTTAAGTAAGATCGTCATACTGCTGGAGAGGTTTCGTAGGGTCACCCAACTGACAGGGATGATATGCAAAGAGAAAGACAAAATGATATTGGGGATAGGGGTGGAATGGTAGGGTGAAGAAGATGATCGCGATGAGAAGTGGGAGAAGGAAGATGGGGGAAATATGATGGGATGGGGGAAGGCCACAGGGCAGATCAACCTTAAGTGGAAGTCTTAAGTAAGATTGCCATGCGGCTGGAATGGTTAAGTAAGATCGCCAAGCTGAGGAAGAAGGATGATGTTAGAGTTGCGTGGGAATAGGGTATGACAAAATGGACTGAAGGGGAACCCTCAAGTGAATTTTCCATACTACGAGAGCATGTAAGTAGGATGACCAGGCATAAGGTGGATTTGGGGAAGGATGAGAAAAGAGTGAGTGAGGTATGCCTAAGTGGTATATGATATGAGATGAGGTGATAATAAGAAAGAAAGGACACAAAGGAGTGTAACATGAATGGATGAAGGAATATATGCAGTGGAGGGTGGAGAGTGTGAGGGGAATCCTTAATTGGGATGCCCACGTGGTGAGAGTAATGATGCGGGAATGGGAAGTAGAAGAGGTGGAGTTGGAAGATGTGTTTGGTGGTGATGGTTATTTGATGAGAGGGTAGGTGGTGAAGAAGCTTCTACAGCGGGAAGATCTTAGGGAGAGGGTAAACCTCCACTGAGGATTCCATATAGAAGGGGTTATTAAGTAAGATTGTCAAGCGGGAAAAAAACGGGTGAAAGGAAAGAATACCAATGGGTGAGAGGGGACAGGAATGGTGAGAAGGGTAATATGGGTATAAGCGGCGGAGGAGTAAAAATGAGAAGTGAGAATGAATGGATCAAATACATGGTGATCATGGTGGGGGAGAAGGAGCTGCTGGATAGTGAATGCTACTTGAGAAAGATCATCAAGTAGGATTCGCAAACTGCAATGGTGATCAAGCAGGATTCGCAAACTAGAGAATGCATTAGTATGGGTGAATGGATGGGGTGCAAAGTAAGATGTTGATCATGCAGGAAGATACTCACGTGACGAAAAGCATCTTAATTTTAATATAGCACATAACAGGATGCATCGTGATATAAAAGATCAGGATGACTAGACTGTAATATGCGTGATAGCATAGACAGGGGCCATCAAAAAGGTTTGATGCCCCAGTACGATATGCAAATGGAAGAGAGCATAGACAGAGGCCATCAAGAAAGTATGATGCCCCAGTACGACATGCAATCAGATAACATAAGAATATTACAGAGAACACCAGGATACATAAAATCAAGATGCCCCCTGTAATATATCAAGATACAAGAAAGTAATTAATAATTTGCCACTAATAATGCAACACAAGAACCAGTAAACATGTCCCTAACGTGTTCCACAGTGATGATTGATTAGATGTGCCCCCAAGTAGGGGTACAAGGGATTGGGTCAGTCTCCTCAAACAAGGAAACAATGAGAGCTGGATTTTCCCCAAGCGAGGATTCACGCGAGGAGAAGTGGTTTGAAATTGGTAGTCATAAGGTGGTTGGACCATTCGTTTGGGATAATAGTTCAAAGGATGAACTGTGTTGCTTATTGAGTTTTTTACGATTTTGTGGATGTTTTTGGTCTTTTGAAAATTTTGCAAATGTTTTTTGTATTTTGGATATTTTCTAATGTTTTTGTTTTTGGATTTTTTGATTTTCTAATGTTTGTTTTTGAATTTTATAATGTTTTAAAGATTTTCTTTTTTGGAGATTTTATGAATGTTTACACTGTTTTTGGATTTTTGACGGGATTTTTGGATTTTTACACTGTTTTTGGATTTTTGACGATTTTCAAATGTTTTTTGGATTTTTGGATTTTTTACACTGTTTTTGGATTTTTGATTTTTGATTTTGACGATTTTCAAATGTTTTTGGATTTTTGGATTTTTACATTGTTTTTGTTTTTTTGATTTTTGACGATTTTCAAATGTTTTTGGATTTTTGACGATTTTCACACTGTTTTTAGATTTTTGACGATTTTTACACTGTTTTTGGATTTTTGACGATTTTCAAATGTTTTTTGGTAGATTTTTTTTACACTGTGAGTGGCAATTTATGGACCCAGAGTGCAGACTTATTTTTGAGAGGTGATAAACCATGAGTGATATTATTCATATGAGAGACGATGTTCCGAATTGTAACTTATGCTCAGAATAACACAAATTCTCTTTCCATTGGCAGGATATGGTGGTGATGATATGATGAAAAGAATTCCAGCTCCATTCTTGACTCCACACAACTAGTAAGATGTGTGGGCTCATCACCGAGAATCAAGAAGGACGCAGGAGGTGGATAATGAATATAGAGACAAATGCTAACAACAATCCCTTTGGGAAATTGTGACTCCATTCTTCATAATGGTACTGAACCGGTTTCAAAAATGGCTTTCACTTTATGAGTCACATGCTAGACTTAGACAGTTATGTGGCCTGCTGATTGATAAGATATGAGGTTAAGGGATAGTTCTCTCTTCACTTAGGCATCTAAATTACGTGTTTGGGGATTCTATAATTTGTAAGCACTGTAAGATTTTGTATTTTTGAAATGACTCCCTATGCCTTGCCCCATGCTACTAGTGAGAAGCAAGGGCTCATCACCAAAGGCAAAATATAGGCGAGTGAATTTCCTTTTTGTTTGTTTTTCTTTTTTTTTTTTTTGGAATATTTTGCAATGTTTTTATGCTTGTATGAGAATGACCCTCTACGCTTTGCCCCATGCCACTTGTAAGAGGCAAGGGTTTATCACCGAAGACAAGACGTAGACGAGTAAGGGCACCTTCCTCCATTCCCAGTCTCACACTACTAGTAAGAAGTGTGGGCTCAACACCAAAGACTATGAAGGACGAAAGATGTGACAATGAATTATTCATAAGTTATTGAATTGATGGATTTTTTTACAATAGTGCTTTGTATTTGGGAAGAAACATCTGCCCCCAATCTCAGCCCCACACGACTAGTAGGACGCGAGGGTTCAACACCGAAGACTGAGATGGACGACCAAACGAACTGGGTAACGAAGTTTAGAGCTTTGTTATGAAAGAGAGAATGTATTAGAAGGGGATATATTACCATCAGTAAGCTTCTAGGTATGACCATAGAGGAAAGCGACTGAAAGTGGAAGAAGTATGATGCTCACAAACTTAATAGGATTTATATTAGCACTTGTCTCATGATGATAAATATGAAGATGTGATTTTGATAAAGAAAATATCTGCCAATGGAAATGAATAAATTTGAATTATTTAGAGATAAGCAAGACAAAAGGAACAATGTACACATTGTTGTTTCCTGGAATAGTGAACATTTCAAGAATAAAATTTCTTTGAATGGAACTACATTCATGGGTTTTTCAAGGATCTTGGCCATCTGTCAGTGGCCAATTTATAGGCTCCAAAGCCAAAATTTATCTATGATTTCGTTGGGCTCAAATTTGTCTTGTTTGTCTCGTTCTTTGGGTGTGTTCTTTCGATTTTCTTTGAGAATGAAATGATTGACCTTAAATTTTTTAGGTTTGAATTTTTTATGGTAGCTATGTCGTAGCTGATTTTGATATACTTGAAGATGATCTAGGGCATTAAGTCGTTTTTCATCAAGAAGCTCGAGTTCATTAAGGCGTGAATGTTGATAATAATCTTTATTGATTACGTCTTTGAGGGATATTCTGAAGGATGGGAATTCAACCTTGACATGTAAAATAGCTTCCCAACCATAAACAAGGGAGAAGGGAGTGGCCTCAGTTTGCATTGTTTGATTTTTTGCTTCTGTTTGTCCATTAATTAATTGATTTGACGATAGATTCAAAATTAAAGATGGAAAAGGTGGCATAAAGATATTCCTAGGTATACATACCTCGTAGAATATATGCACATAGAAGTTCTTGATAGGTGAGAATCATTAGTGATGAGATGCCTGCAAGATCGATCGTTGAAAGTATGATGGTCATGACAGGTTGCATTGTTGCAAGTGTCCAAACTTGATGTGGTTGTGTTTCGACAAAAAGGCTAGAGATGTTAGGCATAAGAGCCAATATTGGAAGAATAGAATCAAACTTAATGGTACCTGTTGATGGAACCTCGTCTGTAGTGTCTACAGTAATATCAAGGTTTGAAAGGGAGTCTTGAAATGAGATCAAGGTCTCGTTAGATGTTGGAAGAATGTTGTCACCCAAAAACAGGTTCAATATATGTTTGGGCTGAAGAGTGTCTTGAAATAAGTTCAAGTGCTCAGTAGATGTTGGGAAGAATGTTGAGGTTCAATGTATGTTTAGGTTGAAAGAGTGTCTTGAAATAAGTTCAAGTGCTTCAGTAGATGTTGGAAGAATGTTGTTGTCCAAAACAGGTTCAATGTAGAAATCAAGGTCAAGTGCTCAGTAGATGTTGGAAGAATGTTGTTGTCCAAAACAGGTTCAATGTATGTTTGAACTAATGGAAGGAAATTTGAAGAAGATATGGATTGGTTTGGAATTAGAGAGGCTTGACTGTTGTCGTCATGATCTTGTGGAATTTCAGTATATATAGGAGTTTCGACAGTAGTCATCTCTTCATGGAAAGTTGTGGTATTGGATGTGTCGTTGGTTGCAAGAGCATTGTCATCAAGTTCTACAGAGATGACGTCGTCGTCAATTAAGTCTTGGACGTAATTCTTAAATCGTACACATTTATCTATGTGATGACCATCAATGCGATGAAAGTCACAGTATGTGTTAGGTTTGTACCAGCATGGCTTAGCTTCCCCTTTGACAAAGGGTTTTGTAATTGGATATTTTATCAATTTAGCCTCTTTTAGTTGATGAAAAACACTAGAGAGACTTTCTCCAAGGGGGGTAAACTGACGTTGGACTTTACGTGAACTGATTTCTTCGTGAGGTTGTATGATCGGATTTTTGGGTGATCGCTCACTGATTTGGGTAGCCATATGAGAGAGTTGTGTTGTCATCTTATTAATTTGTTCTAATAGCTCATTGTGTGATGTTTTTCGTGAATTCTTCATGTTTGAAAGAGAGGGAGAACGAAGAAATGTGCAATGAAGAACTCAACCTATTGATTATGATCTTTATTTTCGCTCAATCAAGTTTTAACAAGTAAGGCTATAAGGAGAAAGCTTAAAAAAAGCTACTCGGGATACAAGTGGGATATAACTCAAACAAGCTATGACGAATATCTTGATTGGTTTGGATTAAACAAGCTTAGCAGACGAAAATGTAAGGAGTACACTCAAACAAGGTACTCAATACAAGTGGGATGTAGCTCAAACAAGCTATGATGAATATGTTGATTGGTTTGGCTTTAACAAGCTCTGGATTTTTGATAGGAAGAGTAACTCAAACAAGTGACTCAACACAGTTGTGAACTCAAAATGAGTTTTGAAGGGATTTGTGTCGGATGGGATTTTGTGAAACTCGACAGCTGATGAAATAATGAGTGAACTCAAACAAGTCACCCAATGTCATTTTGATATAGCTTGAAACAAGCTAGAAAGAATGTTCTGACAATTGATGAGATAAGGAGTGAACGCAAGTCACTCAATATCTATTGGATATAGCTGAAGACAAGCTATGACAGATGTATTATTGGCTAAAGTGAGCTAATGAAATTGGTGTGATGTTTTGGTCTGTGTTGTTGGATTGTTTGGATGTTTTCGCTTGGTATTGAATTGGTCGAGAACTGATTTTTTTTTGTGGAACACAACTAGGGTCTGAACTTTTTACAATGAACACATTGATATCAGCCAAGTTTTATGATAAAAAAATGCTAAACTATTGTGTTTTCAAACAGCAAGCAGTCATGTGGATTCAATTGTTTTGGCTTATGAGGTAACTTCTTCAGGAATGATCATTGTTTCATGCAATCATACAAGTATGCTGTGAAATGGTGGATGCAGGCTCTTATTACTCCAAGAAGATGCGTCCTCCGATATACCCTAGTCCTGATATACCTAATTCTGTACGGGGACAGAATTGGTACGGGGAACCCTTAGAGCACTGGAGGAGACTCACCAATTCTTACTTGCCTGTTTCAGAGTGAATCACCACGTCCAGAACAGGTTTTGTGAAAAGGTGGAAGGTGATGGAGGGATGAATGTGTATGGTGTCCTTATAACTCCCCGAAGATTTACAGGGACGATGCCCAGGCTTCGTTGTTACAGCTATTTAGGCGTGACTTGCATGCGCTGCACGACAGCATTACCTGTAAGTGAAGAGCAGCGGCGAGGTAAATACCGAACGCTGTGATGAGACTAGGTCTCAAAGTGTAATGCAGATGCAAATGTTATTGGTGCGTGGTAGTCAAGTCCACGTCACCGATGTAGCTTTGGTGGTGATGAAATCCACCTCGTCTACGTGCAAAAACAATATGATAAAGTGATTAAACGCAGGGTTCTTTCCAACTTGAAATAAATCACTAGCAGAAAATAATTGCGTACCTGAGCGTACTTTTTTGTTTTTTTTTTGTTTCAGCAATTGTCTTTAAATGGTGGTATTTTTGCGGGATTTTTGTTATTTTTGTTTTTGTTTTTGTTTTTGACAATATTCCAGCAATGCGGTTCTACAGAAAACAAATTAGTAGTTATCCTGCAAATGAAATGTTAGAAAAGTGATCGTGGTTGTTTTTGATTTTCCAGATCGCTCAA
Source organism: Taxus chinensis (assembly GCA_019776745.2). NCBI lineage: Eukaryota > Viridiplantae > Streptophyta > Pinopsida > Cupressales > Taxaceae > Taxus > Taxus chinensis. Next base: position 831,791,903 of record CM034146.1, read on the forward strand.
AGGCGCAGGAAAAGAGCATACACAACCAACGACCCAAAAAAATATTAAGAATATGACAAAGGAAAATAATTATTAAAATGACAGTTGAAAAACAAAGCTAGAGGATCCTACAATGTTAGAACAAGAAACTAAAAAAATTGTGACCGTTTCTGATTTTCTAGATCGCTTGAAGGCGCAAGAAAAGAGCATACGCGGATACAATTGAAATAGTTTTTTTTTTTTTAAATATTAATAATTATTGCAATTAATCATGATTGCGAAATAGCGATAATGATTATTTTCACAAAAAATAAAAATGATGAAAGAAGAGGGTGAAAACGTTACCTAGAAGTGTTTTCGTGGAAAATTTAAATGTAAGGCAAAAAATTAAAAATAAAAATTATTTTCTAGAGCTCGAGTGGCCTCACGTTTCTGATTTCCAAGATCACTTTTGAAGTGCGAGGAAAGAGCATACGTGTGAGGATGTTTCGTGAAATAAAAAAATAAAAAATAAAAAATAAAAATAAATAAAACTATAATTTTGTTGTTTTTTTTGTTAAAAAGACAGGTGTTAGAAGAAATGAAACCAAATTTTTTTTGTAAGTCTAAATCTAAAAATTATTTTTTCATTGCATAGATCTTTTCAATACCTTTCCGTTAAAAAAAAAATGAAGTCATTCCGAGTTCGGGAGCAAAAGTTATGGCTTCCGGAAGATGGGCTACGAGAACGCTCTGAATGAAAATTTTAAACGTGAGAAAAACGTCCCGGGAGCTGGTTTTTTTTATTTTCTGACTTCTATACTTCACCTGAGAAGCTAAAATTTTGACAGCAAGGTTAAAAAAGAAAAATAAACAGAAAGAAAGAGTTAGATCACAAAATGATTGATTAAAATAAAAGAAAATAAAAATGATTAACTTCCTACAAAGCAGTTATTTTAGCAAAAGTAAATAAATAAATACATTTTCCGGATTGGTTGTCCCATGACAGTAAGATAATAAACTAATGGCTAGTTCATGTGTTTCTACAGATGATGAGTAAATAAAAAAATCAAAACTGGGAACTAAGCATCAAGCACCGAGGAGATCAAAGACAGAATGAGCTTCAGAGTTTCATTGTTGCTATAACCTGCAGATACACCACAAGACACCACACAACAAAAACACTATCCAAAGCGTGAAGGTTAACCAAAGAAGACCATAAGGAACAGAAAAAGAAATAATAATAAACAATAATAAACAAAGAACAGATAAAACCACTAATTGGGAAATTAATGGTAATAGATCGAAAGTAACCGGGCGTGCCAGAATGTAAGCTATGAAAAATACACTACTAACAAGGAAGTAAAATACCAATAATCGTACCTCCTCCTTCGCGTTCCGTAGCAAACCTCAGAATGGGCTAGGAAACTTGGATTGAGCCCTGATTTTGTGATATGTAGGTGCTTTTCTTCAAGACGGAGCAAGACCTTCCTGCAACAACGATCTTCTTACTTTGCACTAGATGGGAAAAAGGATTATGAGGCTATTTTGGCATTAGGACGAGGCAAAATGATGTTCTTTGCTCAAAGGATGCAAGAACTTAGATATGGCATGAAAGCTTATTCTCCGTGTGTTTAGAGGGGAGGGGTAAGGTTGTATTTATAGCCTGGGGGAGTGATTAACTTAGATTAATTTAAGTAATCATGGTTTGAAAATGTGGGCAAGATTAGGTGAGTGGTTTGAAAATGTGGGCAAGATTAGATGAGTGGTTTGAAAAATGTGGGCAAGATGAGTGGTTTGAAAATGTGTGCAAGATTAGGTGAGTGGGGGCCACGAAGAATGGGTGAGGATTTGAATTATATTTTTAATTCATAAGTGGAGGATTTTAGGTGAGTGGGGACCACGAAGGGTGGGTGAGGATTTGAATTTAAATTTTTAATTCAATAATGGAAAAACATGGAGAATAATGACATGTGATGAGGATTAGATTATTTTTTGGATTTTGAAATGGATAATTAATCAAATTATATTTGATTAATTCGAAATGTATTTTTGTGGGAAATGAGGAAGGGGAATTAATTGATTTAGGATAGATGTGAAATTGGGGTGTCTACAAAGGTGTTGCAGTTAATGTAATGACCGAGTCTATAATGAATATGTTGGGTTTTAAAATTGATCGCCCTTCAACACTTATGTTAAGGTCATTAAATAAGGGAAAAACTAAACTATAAGGTGTAGTTTCAAATGTGGAAATATCTTTTATGGGTGTTGTATGTGTGGTAGACTTTCAGGTGATGAAAAATGTACTGTTGCGTACCGAATGCTGCTGGGAAGACCATGGCTAAGGAGAGTTCATGCAAGAAACTACTGGAATGAAGGTTTCATGACACTTGGACATGGTAGAGAGAGGGTGAAGATAAACGTGATCCCTCGACATCATAAAGTAGAACATGTGGATTCAAGTGATGAAACTGATGATTGGACATCCTCTGATTACTCTAGTACTAGTGAAGTGGACACTGAAGATGAAGAAAGTGAGGTGGATGTTTTAGTCATGGATATCCTTCCAGTCACACCAGTTCATGACCCCATAAAATTATCTGAAGAATAAGTTGATGATCATCTCCAACAAATAAAGATTGGTGATGCTGTGATGGAGAGTGAGAAGGAATCCTACCTCCAGCTCTTTCGAAGGTACATACAGCTATTCACTTTTGATTACAAGGAACTCCGTCAAGTAAGTTGGGTAGAACATTGTATTGAGCTGGTAGATGGTGCTAAGCCCATAAAGCAAATGCCATATAGAATGAATCCTAATTTTTCCAAGACTATAAAAGAAGAAATAGATAAGTTGCTTGATGCAAGATTCATATTTGCTATGGAGAATTCAGAATGGGTTTCTCCCATTGTGATCTCAATAAAAAAGAATGGGAAGCTACACATTTGTGTTGATTACAGGAAGCTCAATAAGGCAACAAAGAAGGATCATTACCCTCTTCCATTTTCATATCAGATCTTGGACGAAGTAGCTGGCCAGAAGTGCTATAGTTTTGCTGATGGATATAATGGCTACAACCAAGTTCGTATAGCAGAAAAAGATTAGCTGAAGACCACGTTCACCACTCCTTTGGGAACGTTTGATTATAGAGTTATGCCTTTTGGGTTGTGTAATGCTCCAGCAACATTCCAACATTTGATGAATAGGGTGTTTGAACCCTACATTGGGACCTTCATCAGAGTATTTCTGGATGATTTTTGCATCTATGGGAGAAAGTTGGACCACCTACACCAAATGGAGACAACATTTCAAAGGTTAGATGAAGCACAAGCCTTACTAAACCCTACAAAGTGTGTCTTTGGATGTTCTAAAGGTGTTTTGTTAGGGCATGTTGTATCCAGAGATGGTATTGGTACTGATCCTGATAAAGTTTCAAAAATCAAAGATTTACCATTTCCTCTTAATAGAAGTAAGTTGAGATCATTTTTAGGCCATGTGGGTTACTATAGAAGGTTCATCAAGAATTTCTCAAAGATTGCACAACCACTAACCCAGTTCTTGAAGAAGGATGTTACTTATGAACGAGGAAATAAGGCACACGAAGCTTTTGGATAATTGAAGGAAGCCCTGGTGTCTTCACCTATTTTGAAGAATCCAGATTGGAGCAAGCCATTCATTGTGTACATTGATGCCTCAGATGCAGTACTAGGAAGTACTTTGAGCCAAAAGGATGAAAATGGGAATGAACATCCAATTTACTTTGGGAGCAGACAAATGAGCAGTGCTGAGGTAAATTATACTGTAACTGAAAAAGAGGCTCTGGCTATCATTTTTGCTGTAAAGAAGTTTAGAAATTACTTGCTAGGGAAAAAATTTCTTGTTGTAACAGATCATCAGGCTCTAAAATATATTGTAAATAAGCCTAACCCATCAGAGAGGATAGCAAGATGGATAATTTTGCTACAAGAGTTTGAATTTGATATTATAGATAGGCCAGGAAAGAAGCATGTCAATGCAGATGCACTCTCTCGAGCCTATGATGGTTTAGGATCATCTTGTGATGATGATGATTTCCCCGATGCAACATTGTTATCCCTTGACACAATCCCTAGTGAATACATAGATATTTGGAATTATCTGAATTCAGGTTTCCTGATGGTGCTAATGCAAAGACTAAGAGAAAGATTACTCAAGCCAGTCATCCATATTCTATTCTGCATGGAGTATTATTTCGAATAGGACCTGATGGACAGTACAAGAGGGCAGTTGGACGTGATCAAGGGAAGAAACTGCTAGAAGAATTATACAATGGTACCTGTGGAGGGCACTTCTCTGGACAACTTACAGCAAGAAGGATCTTGGATGCAGGTTATCACTGGCCCACTCTTTTTAAAGATTGTTATAATTATTGTAAGACATGTGATATTTGTCAAACACATGGTAACCGTAAGACTTCGTCAGCTCCATTATGTCCCATTCTTCCCCTTGGTCCCTTTGAAAAGTGGGGAATAGACATTGTAGGTCCACTTCCAACTACATCACGCCAAAATAAGTATATTGTAGTTGCCACAGATTATTTAACCAAGTGGGTTGAAGCTAGGCCATTAAAAACAGCTTCCATGGATGAAGTGGCAAGGTTCATGTATGAACGCATTGTCACCAGATTTGGTTGCCTATTAGAAATTGTAACAGATCAAGGAAGCCACTTCATTAATGAGGTGGTAGAAGCCCTAGTCAATAAGTTTTCTATTAAGCACAGGAAGGAAACAACATACAAGCCAAGCACAAATGGACAGGTGGAACGAACAAATTTTGTGTTGTGTCAAATTCTAGCAAAAGATGCAGCCTTGCAGGTACATAAATGGGATAAAAGGATTCATGCAGCATTGTGGGCATATAGGGAAACATCAAAGTCAGCAACAGGATACTCCCCATTTCAGTTGGCCTATGGCATTGATCCAGTTCTTCCTATTAAGTTTGATATTCCCACTGCGAGAGTTATGAAAAATGAAAGGATGGATGAAAGTGATTCAGTAAAAGAAAGGTTGGTACATCTTCATTTGCTGGAGGAAATGAGAGAAACAACAAAGGATACAAGCCATAAGAAGATAATGAAGCAGAAGGAATACTTTGATCAAAAGATCCGGTGGTCTCCATTTCATGTGAATGACTTGGTTCTAGTATATGATTCCAGATACAAAAAAATAAGACAGAGAAAATTTCTTCCAAAAGGGATGGGGCCCTACAAAATAGTAGCTGTGCATGAAAATGGTACGTACCGACTAGAGGAATTAGATGGCACTCCCATTACGAAATGGGTCAACCATGACAAGTTGAAGATTTTCCAAGCACTAGAATAGTCTACTCCGAGGACGGAGTAGAAGCTAGGAAGGGGTAAGATGTCGACACTAAAATTTTTACTCCGTAATTTCTATTTCATTAATGTATGTATTAAGGAATAGGATGTTGTTAAGTATAATTAGTAGTAGCGTCTGATAGAAGATAAAGGCACTGTCAGTACGGTGCCGCCAATAATGTGGAGTACGGTAACAATCAAAGTACAATAGGAATGTTGTAAAAAGTAAATATTTGTCGTAAGTGGTCTAGTAATGTTAAAATGTCAAAGTTTGGGTAATTAGAGAAGTAGGGTCTACATGATTAGGAATTAGAAATATTATAATTGGTAATAAAGACAAGGAGTGAGGTTATAAATATTTTGTGTATTTTATTTGTAAAAAGTCTAAAAATGTGGAACCCATGTAAAATGATAAGGTTTTATCTTATCTTAACAGATAAGCTTACATGTACAGATAAGAGTTAAGGTATGGAATATGATTCGTCAGAGTGGATTTCTTATCCTATCTTAGAGATAAGATGGATAAGCCTAGAAGTTCTATAAATAGAGAGGCCACCCCGCTCATTTAGCATAGAAGGAAGTAGTGAGAAATATTGTAGGAAGTGTGCGAAGGAAGCCATCAATTTAAAGGTGTGTTGAAGAAGCCATTAAGAGGAATAATTGTAAAGTTTCTCCCATAGTCTTGGTGAAAGGCAAGTGAAGTCAATAACACTTGAAGTACCTCATGGGTGAGATTGTAACAGTTTCATGTTAATATTATAATTTATTTTGATATTTCAGATTTGTCATCATTCTGTCTTATCATAGTCGATGGTAATTCTTGTGTTATGTTGTTGTTTTGTTTCCAGATTACATCCACCAAACTAAAGGCTATGCATTAGTAAATAATCATAGCACGAGGAGTTCCCGGTGAAGAATTATCATAGTGCCGGATTGGTGTTGACAGACCACACATAACTGGAAAGTTCCACATCACAACAAAGAAGGCGGTTATGCATCATCACTGTTAAATATGGTGTTTTAGAAAAATTACTCTATCGTAAATCCTTCCACGGTATGCTTCTAAGATGCGTCGACATAGAAGAATCCAAGAAGATTCTTTATGAATCCCATAGTGGGATATGTGGTGGCCACTTCGGTGGTCATGCCACTGCTCACAAAATACATCAGATGGGCTATTTTTGGCCCACTCTCGAACACGATGCAGTAGAGTTTGTATGTAAGTGCCACAAATGCTAAGAATTATCTCACGAGATTCACATGCGAGCACAATCCCTGTAACTAATAGTGACCCCATGGCCCTTCTCAATGTGGGGTCTAGAATTAATAGGGAAATTCTCTCCCTCATCAACCGATGGCCATAATTTTATAATTATAGCCATGAAATATCTTACCAAATGGGTAAAGGCCATGCCTGTCACCACTGTACCAGATTCAATAAATTCCAAGTTCATTCTGAACCAAATCTTTTGTAGGTATGCTGTCCCACAAGTCATTATCTCAGATAATGGCACGTCCTTTAAAAATGACGAGGTCCGTGAGTTATGTATCAAATTCAAAATAAACCATCACATGGGCTCTCTTTACTACCCTCAAGCCAATGGGCAAGCCGAAGCAACAAACAAAACATTAAAAGATATTCTCCTCAAAACGGTTAAGGAAAAAAAGTGATACTGGCATCTAAAACTATACTTGGATTTGTGGGTCCATCGAACCTCAATAAGAACAACAACATGAGCAACCCCTTTCTCATTGGTATTCGGGGAAAAAGCAGTTCTCCCACTTGAGGTTGAAATACCCAGTCTCCACATCTCATTACAAGGGATTTTGGACAAAGAAGCTGATAGGGAGGCACGCCTCTCTCAACTAGAAAGCCTTGACGAAGACAGTCTAAATGCCGAACAATGGCACAGAGCCTATGTTGAATGGATGTGCCGACAGTATAACAAAAAAATTCTATGAGTGATAAATATATGAGGGAGATCTAATTATAAGACTAGGCAGCCGGCTTGATAAGAAAATCTGTGAAGGAAGGAAGTTCCAACCCAAATGGTTAGGCCCATACTGAGTCATAAAAGACTACGGAAATGGTGTGTATCTCTTGTGCACACTAGAAGTTGAAGAATTCAATGAAACTGTCAATTCCTAGCATCTTAAACAGTTTTACGCATGAGACATCAGAATCACCACTTGTACATTATAGCGACCTACATTGCAATAGTCACCAAGCTATTTCATTTTGTCCACTCATTTCATAAAAATAGTAGTCAAGGAACTTACTCTTAAGCAATCTTTTACAAATTTCTGAAAAATATTGGCGAAATCTCTCAAATCACATCTCTTCAAACATCATCAAGTAACTTCAAATCTTCTCATCAAGTTTGACAGACAAATATTGACAAAAACCATACCAAGGCATGCATACTTGGTTTTACTCTTTCTTTCTATTAGGTGAAGTTGTCCTTACCTACGGTCTATTCTAGAAGCTTCTTGGTGTCACATCTATCCCTCTTAAATATATTTGAAAGAAAAGATATCCCAAAGTCACATATCATAATTGTCAAAAATCAAATAGAATAAAAAGTGCCAAGCAAAACAGAATATTTTATTTTACACACTTCTTTGCTCGAAAAACCTTCAGTGATAAGCCCACACCTCTTACTGGTGGTGTGAGGTTGGGAAAGGAAAGAAGTGCCCTTACTCGCCTATACCTTGCCTTTGGTGACAAACCCATGCTTCTTACTAGTGGCATGAGGTAGGATGTGGGGGGTGCATTCACGCAAATTAACAAATTCTTGGTATGTTAGAAACACAAATCAAATTATATTAAGTGAAAACAAATGTCCAAATTTCAAAGAGATCAAATCCTCAAAACAAGTTTTTGTCAACCAAGTTTCCATTTATAAATCTAAGTCTAGATAAACTGGAAAGTAACTGACCTTCTGAGCTTGGTGGTAGTTCTGAGTAGGGTAAGTGTGTAGGTCTAAGTTTGGTTTTTGTCATTGGTTAGTCTATCTCTCATCATTCCATTAAGCAAACTCATACAATTTTTTCCCTTCCTAACTCTTGGTGTTGAGCCCTCACATCTTACTAGCTACGTGGAGTTGGGAATGGGGCAAGTTCATCTCTTTATCACTATACATTCATCACATTTTGCCAACATAAGAAGAAATCATAGACATTGCCCAAAGAATTCGAAATATCAATACTACAATGTGTTCGTCATCACATATTAGCATTACAAAAGCATATAAGGTAAAACATTTTATTTAGTATTTACTATCATTTTTCATCCATTGCATACATTTGGAAAAGCATGAAAACAAACACCATAAAAACATCTAGTATACATTTGGAAATGAGTCACACAATTCTAGGCACCAAGAGTCTAGATCCAAAAAGAGGTGTGTATATATATATATATATATATAAATGGTGTTTCATATACAATTCCATCATGCACTAAGGCATGGTCAAAACGCTCAATGAGCCCAGAAATGCAAAACAATCGTGCATATATCAGACCAAAGGTTGCTACAAGAAGACTATATGATCTCTCAGCCTCTGTGAGATCCCTCAGAGGGTGTATGACTGTGCCTAGGACTCCTACTGCGATGATGCTCTGAATGGACGGAGGGCTCATGATCATGGCTAGTAGTTGTGGTCTCACTATGAGAGTGACTCCTCCTTATCAAACACTCAGTAGTCCTATATCTAGCCAGCTCGGTACAAATGGAGGTAATGATCTTTGCCACCTTCCAGACATGGGCAAAGACATATGTTTGTCGATCAGCTACTGAGGGCTCCCCAACGTCCTCTGTGAGTTTGGCCAGAGTAGCATCAAAAGGGAGCAATATAGTGTTAGCACACACCCGATGAATCAAGTCTCACCATCCCTCAGCAATCGTTGCAAGTAAGAAATAGAAGCACGCAAGTTACAAAGTTTTCCAAAATAAAACCAAAGATAAATGAAACAACAAAAGGAAATAACAACTAAACAATTCTAAATAAATCAAAGTCAAGAAAGGAGTAGTAACTCACTCAGAGCTCCAAGCCTCTAGGTAGGATCTCTAGGATCTGTGCCTACCACTGACGTTGCCACTGACTTTCATCCCTCTCCCACATCTGGAGCAATGTGACAGCTTACCACGGACTCACCATCTCCCTCTAAATCCTAAGAAGGCAACTTCTCTAAAATCAGAGTCACCTTCTCTGCGCTCTGCTCCACCAGCTCATCCCATAGGATATCCTAAGTGTCATGCCACTCAGAACCACTGTCATCCTCCTCACCTATCCCACCAAATCTGGTCTCTATCTCCTCCTTTGTCTCCTCCTCTATCTCTCCCCTAGTGAACTCCTCAGACTTAGAGTCCATATCAATAGGCTCATGTCTGATATGGGTAGGACTGGTGGAAATCTAAAGTAAAGGTACCCGAGAAGCACTGGCTACCCCTCAAACAGGAATCACCCTCCTAGCTACGATGAGAACACTAGGAGTGACCATAGTCCAACCTTAGCCTCTAGGACCTCCCCGAGTCTCACGAATAGATCCATACACTGGCCCCACTGGAGGAAATATGTCAATGTATGGGAGGCCGAACTGCTTTGGTACTCTGTCAAAGGGGTGGATCTCCAACTTCCCCATCATGTCTACCAACTAACTGGTAGTGTGGCAAGCAATCAATGTAACAATCTCCTCTCCCCGTAACCCTACCATGGCTTGATAGGGAATAGCTTCCATGTGTGCAGTGGTCAAAGAGGCCACTAGCTAGTGAGACGCTCTAAGGATGGTCATCCCTTTCCACCTCACTTCCGTGATGGCCCAAGGATCCTCTACCTGCACACCTCTCCCATATGGAATGATGTACTCATACACCCAACTCATGACAAGAGTAGGATGGCTTAGTTGACTGTCCCTGTAATCAGACCAACCTATATAAATCATGGTAGGTGGTCCCTAAGATGTCTTCCCCCCAAGCGTAAACACAGCCATGGACCTCAATCTGTGTAATAATGGGAGCCCAGCAATATAAGAGAGTGTCCCCTCCCTTGTCCCCAATCAATCTTGAAGCAAGGATGCCCATGATAGCCTTGCAGAGCACATCAATGTCTGACTCAACAATGGAGTGGACCCTCACCCCCTTCTTTGACCCCATGGAAACAATGACATCCCCCATATAAGTGGCCCACTGAACGACCTAAGATCTAGACACTGTTGTGTTAAGAGACAACCACCTCCCAAGAATCGGGACCCCCAATATGCGGTAAACATCCTCTAGGGTAATGGTCCACTCACCCCTAGCTCCTGGAAATCGGAAAGTGTTCTGATCTACATCCTAATAAGAAAATAAGTCACATAATAAGTGATTAGCAGGTGCAACATGAGGGACCTGTGCAATCCTCCAAATTTAAGCCCTCTGAAGAGTATCTCGCTCTGCCTGAGTGAGTGCCTCTAACACTACTTGGAGCCAATCACACTCCCTCTCTCGGCTCCATCTAATGTACTCCTCCTTCTGCATCCACCCATAAACATAGAAAAAGAGTAAATTAGTAACAAAATATGATTAGAAAAGCTAACAAGAACATGTAAAAATGTTAAAACAAGTAAATAAAACATCTTTTTTTTGCATTTTGTTGTGAACCACCACCCTACACAGAGTGGTGGTTTTGTAACCACCACCTTCTAGGGCAGTGGTCCCATGACCGCCACCCTATGCAGGGAAACAGTCCTGTCCCCAAAGTGGTGAACGACTCAGAAGCCCTAAAAATGCCTGAAAAAACAAGCAAAATACACCATTTCAACTAAAATACAAACCTACCCTATCGGCACCCCCCCACTAGGGACTCATTTTTAAAACTAGCATTTTCAAAAATAACCCCCCCCAAGACAAATATTTTATCGTTTCTACATTTTAGGTTCAAAAATAATAAATTGAGAAGAACTAACCTGAGACTTTGCAGGTCAGATGTTCCACTCTCGGAGGCATGATCACTATCTCACCATGAACATTTTGACTATACTCTCGTCAAAAATTGTCACCGTGGGTCCTAAAGCTCAAAAACTATCAATCAATCCATGCAATTGAATAGTGAGATGAGTTCATTATATATATATATATATATATATGTTTATATATATAGCTTTCTAAAATTAATTTTGAATGTCTTTCGCAGCGTTGGAGCGTCGATAGAGGTAAGTTCTAAGCCTTGCACAAATGGTAAGTTCTCATTTTTTATCAATTTAGTTTTATTTCTCAATTTATTTTATCTATCAGCACTTGAGACCCCTTTTTTTTATTTTATAGATAACGGGATTTTGGATGGTGAATTTTCGACACACAGGCATGTTAGGTATAACTCCTAACTCCCCATTTCGGGACTTCCATACTCAGATCCACCATTTTACACCTCTTCATGTCTAAGGTGCTTCCCTGAGGGGGTAATATGTACGTAACAAAAATTGTAGGGTACTACACCACCGGAAAGATGTTACACATACCCCAATGATGATACAAGTCTCCCTACAAGTTGTTCGGGGTCCAAAAAAGCTCGCCAAGTATACGTTTGTATCTCGTGTGCCTCACCCGACCTCCATGTACTTTTTCCTTCCCTCTTCCCCACTTTTCCTTACATTTTTGTCTTAAGTGACAAGACCACCGCCCTGCCTGGGCGGCAGTCCCATGACTGCCACCCAGGATAGGGCGGCAGTCCCATAACCTCCACCCTGCATAGGGCGACGATCCTATGTGCATTTTCCAAAAAGCTCTAACGATCACGTCAAACGTAAATTTTCAATTTCTATCAACATTTTTCAGCTGTCTTTGCTTTGCATTTATGTTTTGGCCACCCTTTGAATAGTGTTTTCATTTGTTTAATGAAAAATTGTTCCATTCCAAGTTAACTTCTAGTGAATACATTTGTTATAAATAGCCAGCTTGCTTTCAAACAAATGGCCCCTCTCCTTCTCTATTTAATAATTCAGTCTTTTGAGTTTCTTTCTTAGAATTCCAATAGTTTCATGTTTTACATCCATTGTTGGTCTTTCCTTGTTGTTTAGAGGTCATTTGATCTTCTTGTTTCAATCTTGCTTAATTGTTGTTCCATGCAAGTCAGTTTAGAGTAAGGTAGTTTTGTTCCTAGATTGAAATCCATTTAAAGTTACATGTTTTGTCTGGTCACAAAAGATAGTTTCTAAAACTCTCGATGTATTTGTGTTGTATGTCCACAATAAATCCCTCTAGGAGTTGCATAGTAAAGCATTTTTCACTTGCACTATCTCTCTCTTACTCGCATTGTATTTGGTCTATATCCAAAGCTTGTCATTGTTCCAGTACATTATTTTGTTGATGCTATCATATACACACTTTTCTGGATTCAAGAGAACATGAAGGAACAAGGAGATAACACTGAGGGGACAAAGTCACACACAACTGGATTTACCACTATTCTATAAATGCCGGGTTTGAGTTAATAAAGTTCTAGTTACAACGTATCAAATAGAGTAGTAAATTATTTTATTTCAATCAAAGCTCACTTTCGATATCGCCAGGGAAGCTGTGGGGATTAATAGTTTCTAAGAAACTATGATTCATTACTCACTTCTGAGGTAAGATCGAGAGTCTTTCAATTTAAAATAAATAGTTTTCTTAGATATTTAGGATAAATTCACAACTCCACAGGCAAATAGCTACACCGGGCTACTTTGTTTGTTTTAATACTATTACTATATTAGTTGTCCATTTTCTAGATATATTAGAATAGATGCTCTTTTAATTTCATTAAAATACTTCATCAAAAATACAAAAATAAAAGAATACATGCATAGTGTAGATATATTTTTCATAATTAGTTTATTAGTTTTAGTTAAAAGGTTGAATTATTTTTGCATGACAATCATGGGACCTAGAGAGCCCAGAGAATACATATTTGAACCAATAGTGCCTCAACCAAATCTCCCCACAACACTAGCTGACATAGATCAAGACCTTAGGATACATGTCTTTTGAGCAACGGTAAACCTATAAGCAATTAGTGAACAATTGAGAGAGTTAAATATTGAAGATGACAAGGCATACACATATTGGTCAAATCATCCTAACTATAGACTGCCTTGATAGGATATCCATATGACTGTACAAGGACTCGAAAGAGAACAAGTATTCAGTTGCGATCCTTTAGTTCCACAACCTAACGCAGGAGACCTCCTCATTGATATAGATACTAGCTTACACATTCAATTTTCCACAACACAACCATGAACTTATGGTTGTGATCCACATGTCCCACAACCCCAACGGGCCTACTGATCAATCGGACATTGATGATGGTTTTCGAACAGTAGTATTTAGGTTCCTCACCACTTCCACCAGATATTAATTACACAATTCTCCTTATTAAACATAGCAGCTAATCAAGCTAAGGATTTATTGACTAGAACAAAGAATCATCCATAAAACCCCGGAGAAACCACTACACCTCCCATCACCATTTTCATGACCTTTTCTAGAAATATACATGAAGCACCTACAAGTCACTTCCCATGTATCCAATAGCCAATAAACAGGATTTCGGTAGAGCTCGACATGTATTGGAGCTGACAAACAGCTATTATATCTGAATGATCCATTATACCAATTCAAGTTAGGATATAAGATTGCCCAACTAGTTTGTCTATATCTGAATATATTGCACATTCATCGGTCGTCTCGGCATGACCTCGGGAGGTCGGGTATAAGGAAGAGTTACTTGTAGATTCCCATGCTCGCAGGTCACTTTTCCATCATACAGGTAGCTCATCTTGTTTTTTTTTCAAAAAAGAATGGGGGAATTAGGCTATGTGTGGATTTCAGAGACCTAAATAAAGGTTCATTAAAAGATCATTATCTATTTCCCAATATGGATCATCTTTTATGAACAATTTCAGATTCAAATAGATTGTCTCTTTTGGATGGTTATATTGGATACAATTAGATACTTGTGAGTGAAGAAGACGAATACAAAACAACCTTCACCACAAATTTGGGTACTTATGCTTATGAAAGAATGTATTTTGGTCTTTTGGATTTTTGGTCTTTTGTGCTTATAGATGGAATTTTATTGCGATGTATTTATTATGATAGAATTCAACAACTATTATCTAAATTTCATGAAGGACCTGCAGGAGGTCACTTTTTAGCACGTACTATAGCCTTAAAAATTATGAAAGCTAGTTACTCTTCACCCAACATAATTAATGAATACTTCGAATAGATCAACAAGTGTAATAAATGTGCTTTCTTTGTTGGCAGAAAACATTTAGCTTGTTGCCCTTGCAGCCTATATCAGTGGATTAGCCATTCATGCAGCATGGTATCAACTTTATTGGCATGATAAATCAACCTTCATCATAAGGAAATACGTGGATCTTGACTACTACATATTACTTTACACATTGGAATGAAGAAATATCCTTAAAAGAAGCTAATGAAACTTCAATACTATCCTTTTACGAAGGTATAGTTTGTAGATTTGGTATTCCAAAAACTATCATTTTCGATAATGCCTTAGAATTTCTTGGTGCAAAGGTAATATATTTGGTTATCAAGCATGAAATTTGTTTAAGTACAATATCTAATTATTACCCGCAAGGTAATGGATAATCTGAAATCAATAATTAAAATCTTTTGAGGATCATTAGAAGAACAGTCAAAGACATCCTAAGATCTTGACATCTGATGTTGAATTCATCACTTTGGATTGACAGAGTGACTCCTAAAAGATCAGTTGGAAATTCATCGTACAAGCTTGTCTATGGAAAAGAGGAAAGAATGCCCATCTTAGTTGAGTTTCTTGCATTGGATTTGCTACATTAGATGGAATTACTTGAGAATGAACCATTGCAAGTTCGTTATGCAGAGTTAATGGAGTTGCAGGAGCTAAGAGATCAAGATCATTTGAACATGGAAAAGAATGAAAAAATGATAAAGAAAACTTTTGATAATAATGATAAGTTCAAAGTATTCAGTGAAGGAGATATTATGTTAAAATGGGATGTTGATCATGTAAATCCAGGAAACCACACAAAGTTTGATATAATATCGAGTGGTCCTTACATGATTTTATCTTACAAAGAACATAATGCATTTCAATTTTCAATGTTGAATGGAGAGGAACTTTGCATTTCTGTGAATGGTATGTTTCTTAAACATTGTTATTGAAAATCCTACAGTGTTTGGTTAGAGTAGGATTTTACTGTCAATAAGTGCTTTCATGCACATTGCAATATTTTTTCAATTCAATAAGTGCATTTGTGCATGTGATCTAGTTTCAAGATCCTTTCCCAACTTTAGTTTGTTTATTTTTAGAAAGGGAGTTTTGATTATATGCTTTAAATCCATGTCCTATTGGACAAGAACAAGGCATTGGTGTACAACCTAGCAGACAACTTTCTCCATTGGATTGCAAGAAATGTTGACAATTTTTACACTTGTGCAAAAATGGGCAACTCAAAACTTCATTATGATGGATGGTATTGATGAAGTGAACCTAAATAGGGGAAATCATTAGACTTTTATTATGTTTTCAGTTACAACAATTGATTAGTTACATGTAATCTACAGCTATGTGTGTTGTTACAAAATGTAACACCTCACATAGCCTATCATTCCATGTTTGTCTTTAGTAAGGAAACAAAAAATCCCTAAAGGACTAATGCATTTCCTTGATGAAGACGGGATTCACAGTCTAGGTGAAATGCTAAATTTGGGAACAATAAACAAAGTTGTAGTTTACAAGAAAGATAGTTCATTATTAAGTTACAGGTATTTCAAAACTTATTATTTTAGCATGTAAATACAATTGAATATTTGTACGAGTTGTTTATCCCATTATACAATCAATATGCATGTCATAAACCTGAAATCACAAAGAAGTATACAACTCAAGTACAAAAATTAAATGTTATTTATTCATGAAGAAGTACAAATATTTCACACACAAGTCATGGGATATAACTCATAACTACTGAAGAAATAAGTACATATGCATGACGTTAAAAGTAAAAGAGCATATAAGAAACCCATCATTTCCTTGGGTTCTCTTCTTGTCTTCTTCACTTCAGCTCCAAATTCATCTTTTACTATGCTCTCCTAGTAGTCACAACATACCTGAAAAATGAAAAGGAAAGGCATCAAATTTGAGCTCAGGGTTTGATCTGTACCCTTGTACTATATAACTACATGCGGATCGATTTCTAAAAATAAAAAGTACAAGGTATTGTTATCTCTTGAGAGTGCACCCTATAAAGAGATGACTACATGTGTTCTAATATTTCTCTGGATCTCTCTCTTTCGTAGATACAATGGAAACACCTTGGGTATGTGGGTATACCTATTGTTGTTGTGAGTCTCTGATATCAATGTGGGTTCCTTTTTTATGTATCCTAAACTAAATTTTAGGGGTTTTGAGGTTGAAAAGATGACTGTAAATGAATTGAAAAACTGAGGTGATACACAAAAATTGTTAAGGGCTTTGACTGAGTACATGCACAATACATTTGAGAATTTATTTTTAATGCACAAACCAATAGTTTTCAGCAGAATATCAAGGTAAAATACTTGGTGTAATGAGGGAATGAGTCACAACATTAAAGTAAGATAACATGCACACCAATATAATGCAGAAATTACTAAATTTGCAGCAAGGTAAGATGATTAATTAGGGAATTATGGAATTCACAAGAATTAATGAGATATACACACCATTGAAAATAATTGGAAAGACAGAAATCAATTCTCATTCGGAGGAAAAAACTGGCAAAATCTGCTTCAGCACTCCTATGTCCAAAAATTTATCCCTTGTGCTTTGAAATTGGACACAATATATAGTAAAATTATCCACCCATCCCATCCTAAAAATAGGCTAAAATTTTTACTCGCCCATGCATGCTAATTTTACCCCTTTATCATGAATAAATAAAGGAATAAAAATAGGACATGCTAATACAATGAGGCATTAATAGCCTTGATTACAAAAATACACCCCAGTCAAATTACAGTTGACTGATCTATTTTTAACAAGGTAATATGAATAATTTATCTAATAATAGCCCTTGCTTGCTTTGTAAGTCTCCTCCAATGTGTATGTAATCTCTATCTTCTAGTGCTTGGTGTGACACTTACAAATTGATTGACTTGCAATTATAAAATTAGCACTTTAATCCTACCCCTTGGATGCACATGAAAAAAAATATATCTCTCTGTGTGAAAAAAAATAATTCCTTCATTTGCAATACTTGGCAAAATATTTACCAATGAATTCATCCTAATGGGGACCACCTTTGGTTCTGATGATGACATCTTTGCATATACTCAACTTTTGTCTTATCTTAGGTACAAAATATATTTTTGTAAAAATTGAGGTAATTTTTACCTTTCTTTGGTATATTCTATTAGGGTAAATATATTATTACCTTAATTAATTATGCATTACATAATATTTATTTTATTTATTAAATGTTATATGGTTATATTTAATCATAACCATTTTTTTTATTCAAACACTACGGGTGTTGTTATGTTGATTTAACAATATTATTGTTTGTATTAGTTCATGGGTGTACATGTGCAACATCCTTTATTATTTTTATCTACTTGTGTAATACATATATATTTTGTAGCCTGCACCTGTGTATTTTGGAATGATTTCACATTAATATAATTATACAGGCTTCCATCCCTATTTTTGAAATTACATTTAGTACTAGAGCGAGAATCTGGACCTGTGAAGAAAAGAAGGTTGGAGAGAGGGAGAAAAACATTTTGGAGAAGATTTTGAACTCTAGGAGATCCAATGTTGCCTCCAACAACTTCCCAGAACACCCTGCATCCCTAAAGCCTTCTACCATCCTCTACGTGTTTGAAAGGAAAATATGTTTTATTCCTTGGTGCCCCCTGCTTCAGGAAAAATTTTCTTCGTGGAAGTTAAATTAAACCATTAAATTTTCCCCAACAGAGGTTTTACCTCTAAATCTAGAGGACTACTTAGCTACAGATAATATTATCTATTTTTCCACATTTTGCAGACTCCCTGCTAGCTATGGAGACACCTAGTTACATTTAATTTTGCATCTATCCCCCTAACTGAGATCCTACCAAGCTGTGAGAGCCGTCATCGACTTCTATTGATGATCCATACTGAGCACCTAACAAGCTTCCTTTAGAGGTCGATCCTTACAATGACCAATCTACCTGTAATTAAAGATAGTGGTGGATTTGTAAGAAATCAGTGGTGCAAATTTATAGCAGTCTCCTTTCAAAAAAATTTGACAAAGACTGAGGTAAGTTCATTCTTATAGTGGTGAGAGGACTGATTACATAGGGTGATTCGAGCACTTCATTGTGAACGAGTTGATCTACATTCATGTGTTGAAGCCACGGACGCTGACCGATTTGGGATGAGGCATTTTAATCTTTACCAATGTCTTTGTATACAATACAAAAAATGTACAAGGGATCATTGTAGTCAGTTTTACCCCCATTAGAAAGGAAGGAACCCTGTACGCACCAGCCTATCACCCAGCAGAAGATGAGTGCTCACCCGAGGCACACGTGGGTACCGAGTCTCTCTTTTATGTGAGTTTAGCGGGAAGCATCATCTATGAGTAGTGTAAGAGTTTTTAGGAGGGAAGTTAAGACAAACAAGAACCATAGGGCTCAGAACAACCTCTAGATCATTGCAGTCACTTCAGACCGAGTACTTTAATAGAATCTAGAACATGCATTATGATAGAAAGAATTATACAAGCATTCATATATAGCATGAAAGGAAAGAGAACTCATATGAGAAAAATGTGCATTAAAACTATTTATATCCATGTCTGTATATAATAGGTAACCTCATTATATTCATTGATTCATTAAAGAGAGTCACAGAGAGCATACCACAGTCATGCATATCACTGCACGTATGTAACTAAGCTATAGAAAAAGAAAAATTACAATCCCATGCTTAGTGCATTCTTTCTTGAATACAAATATCCCCTCGTAGTAATTCTACAGAGCTCCACTCACTCTCTAACCCACTATACATCGTACTTCTAGATATCTTCTCTCCTTTACTCCACAGGCACTTGTATTTATAATTCTCCTGTGTTGCCAACTCACCTTCTAGTGCCCTTAGATCTGGAGCCAAGTGTCGAATGTGGTCCTTTATGTGAGCATGCTCCTCCAGGCCTAAGCTTTCCACTCCATCTCATGATGATCTTTTAGAAAATTCCAACCAGGGCATGCTCTTTCCTGGGCCAGCCTATCACCAGGCTGGCATCTTATCCACACACAACCGATCATGCTTTTCACGTGTTCTACCTTGGGTGCCCAAATTGACTAAGTCTCAAGCCTCCTTTACGCATCATATGAGCTATGTGCTTCCTTAACTCTTTCTTTCACACACTTTTTCCTTTCGTAACGCCTTTTCATAACTACGACCCTAGGCACCCACGCTCCTTCATACTTGGTTAATATTATAGGGGTCCAACATCACCCCACATTACGCCTATTTTCTGTCCTCAGAAACACTTAACCATGAGGTATGTTGTCCAGGGAACTAATGAATAGCCTTATACTACAAAAAGAAAAGAATAAGGAATGAAAGAATGGGGGGAAAAGAATGAAGAATGGGGGGACATCAACTCAACAAGCTAGGAAAATCTTTCCGGAGGTCTGCCTCTAGCTTATTCCACACTTTGACCTCACCCTGCAACTTCTGGCAGAGGTCTCCCACCAAGGTGCTCACTTCATCAAAACTGAGGCCAGCTCCCTGGGTGCCCAAAACATCCATAATCTACTCCATCTCTTTACCCAGGTCCTCAATTTTATCCATCCTTCTAGTGATCTAGGGGTATAGTTCCTTTAGCTGGGCCTTAATTGAGCTTCTTAAGGCCTCAATTGCCTCTGATTTCTTCTCTACTTTGGCCAGAACCTTATCTCTCTCCACCCTATTCCCATTGTTCTTTTCTTGGAATTATTTTAGTTCCATCATAAGCGTGGTGACCAAGGATCTTGCCACCTTATCTCTGTCCACGCATGTATCATATGCAGCTTCTATAGACTAGGCATTGACCTTAACCTCCATGATTACTTGGCTATACTCGGTAACGAGCACTACAACTTTCAACCGGTCTTCCTCTTTCAAGCATGCGGCCACTTCTTCAGTAGATTCCAGGGTCAAGGGTCATCTCTCCATGGTGATGATGTGCGTTAGATCTTCTATACACTCCAAGAGGGATGAGTATTTCTATGGGTGTTGCATTAAGTCTTATGGGTGCTTTAGGAGGATGAACCCTTGATAGATTCCATTTTCTTGTAAACTTCCTGCACCTTTACTTTCTCTTCCCTTAACTCACACCTTAACTGTGCACTAATTAGTTCTTCTTGTTTCAAATTGTTGGCCTTCTCTGCCAGGTCTTCCTCCTTTTTCCCTAACTTTGCTTCCCTCATTCTAATCCAATCATTACATGTAAATAACCTAGCTTTGGCCTCGACTGTCACCTTTTCAGTGCATTGCACACTTTCTCATCTGAGATCCCTTGAGCATTCACTAAGAGATTTACCCCCTTAGATTCTGGTAGTGTGTTGAGTGCTTCATGGAAAACTTCAAAGTCTTGCTCATCAACGTGAGACTCAAATGCCTGAGAGAGCATCTTCCTTGGTTCGATTGTACGCGCCATCCTTCTCAAAAGACCCCATGGCTATGAGCCTTTCTGTGGGTATGGTACTATGGAATTATGCATGTAACACCTTCCTTGTGTCATCAACATAGCTCATTATAGGTCTTTGTTCTACATCAAGAGTTCCTTCCTACCCGAGCATGTGCCTTTGGGGAAGCTTACTGTCAAAGCAGGGCCTCCCAGGCTATCATGTTCCTTTTCAATGTTCTCCTCCTTCCCCTCCTTCAGTACTATGTCCGCGATGTGCTCCAACTCTTGGTCTACCAAGACCTTGAGCATTCTTTGTGCTTCTCTCTCTACCACCTCCGTGATCTGTTCCTTTGTAAAACTTATGGCTCCCTCCTTTTCCCTGACAACCTCCTCATCCTCCATGTCTTTGGTGTCCTCATCATATTGTGCGCCCTTGCACCATGTGAATACAAACTCCTGCTTCTCATCTTCACTCTCCTCTTTCGAGTCATATATGCTAACCACACGGGGCTCTCAATCTTTCTCTATTTCTTCTTCTTCTTTGCCACCATATTCTTCACTTTCATCCCCTCTTCCGCCCATGTATTTTCCCAAGCTATCGGTCACTTCCGAGTCAGCTTCCTCATCCACCCTCTCCTTCTTCTTGAGAGGTGGCTTCTGATCAAGGGATTTGGTCTTATCTTCTTCCTCCGGTGATTCTTCCTTGGAGATGGGTTTCCTAGGTGCCTCAACCTCTAGCGTCTTCTCCTTCACCAGAGACTTCTTTCTCCGTATGTAAGTGTTGGGTTTGGTGCTTGTGGATGGCATGCTCACTGTCTGAGTAGTCGGCACACTTGGTGCTTCTCCATATCTTCCTCTCTTTTTTGACACGGGCCCCTTCTTATCCAAGGGATCTTCATGTATGGAGACTTCACTCTCCATATATGTACCCTTCTCAAACTTTATCCTTATGCACAAGTACACGCACATTGCTGATCCTCCAGCAATGGGTAACATTATCGGCCTCGTCATTTGAATCTCGTGTGAAATGTACTTCTCCATGTACGTGCTTTCTGCCAGGGTAATTTAGCTTCTTTCTCATCTCCCTATGTTCCCAATCAAGACTACCCAGTTCCAGTCTTAGCTTCTTTGACTCTTTAAACCTGTTCACCCCCGCTTGAAAGTATTGAGCAGTAAATGCAAAGGGGAGCTTGCACCAAGGGCTCCATGAATCATCTATTAGCTTGAATCTACCTAGGAAGTAGTGTTGATAAAGCTATGAATTCAACTTCACCCTCAGTGGCTACTGGGAGTTGTTTGGGGATTCTCCACTCTACCCCGAATGCATTCCTCAGGCACGTGTACCATTTTTCCAGCCATGCCTTGTGGGGTGCTGTCATTGTATCACAAGCATATTTTTCAAACCTCTTCATAGGTGAAGCATCCTCGGCTGGGTACTCCTAAATGAACTTGTCTGGTGCGTCAGGAACTCCAATCTCCGTGAATAAAATGGTGAGCAAGATTTTTTCTGAAGAGGATCATGTCCCCTTCCTTTACGCAACTGACAATTTCTTTAGCGATGTACGCAGATAGGTTGTATATAGTTCCCTCTACAATCTTCCTGCAAATGTGTAGCCAAGATTTGTTGACCTGTGTCCACCTTTCCTGGCCATTTAGCTTAGTCACTAGATGTGCATAGCCATTTTCATTACGGGGTCCTTGATGTCTGAAATTTCATAATACCGTGACCCTTTCTTGCAGGCATACTCGGTGATGGTTTCTTGAATGGCCTCCTTGTCGCCAAGGTCATCTTCTAGGCTATCTCCCTCACATATGAGGCCTGTAAATTATGAAATCAACTAGGGAGCTACGTGCATCTTGTGCCCAACAAAGTGGAAGTAATCTTCATGCACCTGTGACATCAACCACTGGTACAGGTGTTCCAGATTTCCAAAATAAGGCAAACTCATAGAGTTGTAATAGCCCTACCTTCTCCATTTTAACCTTCATGTCATCGTCGTATATAGGAAAAACCCTCAGGTGTTCGTTTGTTAGTGGGGCATACCAATTCCAATGCCATTTCCTTTTCTATCATGTTCATGTGTAGTGATTATAGTCACTAATAGGTACACTTCTCAAGTGGGATTCCCATTCCTTCCCCATCATCACCCCATATGGGTATTGCATCTCTGCATACCATTCTTCATTTGTGTCTACCATGGGTTTTCTTTGTTTATCCTTGGCTTTTCCCTTTCCTTTCTTAGGTGCCATGGTCGGGGTATTTTTATCACTCCAATTCTCTCCTTGATACTCTGTTTTACTTCCTCCAATCCTCTAATCTTAAATCCATGATATAACTCTTCTAAACCCGTGCCCTAGTTTGTCGAACCCTAACTAGGATAAAATCTTCACAAGATAATGCCTCTTCAACTCTTTCCACACCCATGTAACCCCTTCCTTCTAGTTTACAATCTCAAACTGGCTGCTTCAATCTCACAGATCTTCCTTCACTTGATCAAATCTGAAAGCCCTAGTTTGTCTAACTCACTTATATCTCTAACTCTTCTATTTCACAAAGTAAAAATGAGAGTGCCCCAACCCTCTACTTATAGTTTTTCTCTTTTCTGATCATTAAATGCTACTTCACCTACCACTATACTTTTCTCATTTAATGCAACTTTTTCAAACAAATCCCATCTTCAGCGCCTTCACTTGCGTGCCCAACTTGCGTGAAAAACTCCTCCAACCTTTTGGTGTGTAACCAATCCAACCTAATAGGAGACTCTTGTGAGCACGTAACCCATGCTGAAGGCACTTCTTCTGTCCTGATCCTTTCTCTCACCTACCTTGTGTTGCTTTCAAATGCACTTTCTCCTCCTCAGTATGTGGGAGCTACAAGTAGCTTTACCCTGACACCAACCATTCTTCTATCTTCTTTATATACCTCTTTCAACCCGGCTACTCAACAATGCTTTTCAACACAACTTCCTTGGTACTTTGATCATGCGCTTCTTCACCTTTCTCCACCCCACACTTAAAGTGATGCATGGTCCTCTGCACCCTCACAGATTCTCCAAAAATAGCAATAAGGTTACTGGCACCCAAGGCACAAAACAAAACAACAACGCAAAAGGGAAACACAAGAAAGGGGAAAAAACATAAAGGAAACTTCTAAACTAACTGGCAAAACTGCCTTATTTACAAACACCAAGAAGACTTATTTATAGTAGGGCTTCAGCCTACTTCCATTGAAGTGTCTAGGAAACTTCATCCCATCCAGCACTTGTAATTGGCACGCGCCTGAATCAAGGATGTACGAGATTGTGTAAGGACCCAACCAATGGACTTTCAACTTCCCAGGATGCATGTAGAAACTTAAAATCATATAATAACACCATCTACCCAACCTCAAACTTCTTGTTTCTAATATGGTGATCATGTTAAGCCTTTTGCTTTTCCTTTTCCACTATTTGGCTCCATCGAGAAAGTGATCGTCTCTCATCCAATTTCATTAGCTCCTCAATTCTTTCTTCCAGCACTTGTTCATCGGCTAATCCTCCTATGTGTGCTATTCGCAAAGGCAACATAAATTCAACTGGCAAAAAAAGGTTCCATGCCAAACACCAATTGAAAAGGTGTGGCTTTATTTAGTCTTTTATACGTTGTCCTGTAAGCCTATAATATTTCTGATACTTTTTCATCCCAATCAAGTCTTTCGACATCACAAATCTTGGTCAAGGTATGACTCAGTATTTTGTTGAATGCTTCCATGGTTCCATTTGCTTGTGGGTGATAGGGCAGTAGTCTTGTGATGAGCCACCATGAACTCAGATAATAGGATCCTCATGGTCTCATTCAAGAAATGTGTACCCCTATCACTGGTCAGACTCAAAGGGCATCCATACCTCGTGATAATATTTTCCCACAAGAACCTTGTTGGTGTTGCTGCCTATGCAATCTTTAGTTGGGGCTGCCTCTACCCACTTTGTGAGATAATCTGTGCAAGTGATGACATAACGTGACCCAGTCCTCCATGCTGCCAGTGTAATAGGTCCTACAAAGTCTATCACCCACTTTTCAAAAGGTTCTGCACTAGGAATAGGGCGCAAAGGCATTTCATCTCTCCTTCCTGGTTTTCCAATGCGTTGACAATGGTCACACACTTTACAATAATCTCTGCAATCCTTGTACATGGTTTCCCACCATAAACCTACCATTAATATCTTACGCACAGTGGCATCACCTGCATAATTCCCACCCGCACTTCCTCCGTGTGCTTCCTCCATGATGGCTAGGTGTTCATGCTCTAAGACACACCTACGTAAAACTTCATCACGTCCCAACTTGTATAAGTCTCCACTGATTAACATGTAGGGCGGTGACGTGTATGGCCAACTACTTATTTTTCCAATGCCTTCATTCCATCCAGTGCCTACACCTTCCTTTAAGAATACTACAATCTCCTCTAAATCCGAGGGTACATGCCGTAACCTAAAAAGTTGCACGTCTGGCATTGCTTCCTCAATACTCTTATGTGTCCTCCCCTGAATCAATTCTATGACAGATGAGTCCCACAGTTGCTTTTCCCAGGTTTTACTACAATGGTGAATTTAAAACTCTTGAAACAACAACACCCATCAACAGATGCACCCTTGCAGAACAGGCTTGTTTACTAAATACTTCAGTGTCATGTGGTCGGTGTAAAACACAAAGGGTGTTGCCAGTAGATATTGTCGAAACTTGAAGAGTGCATAGATCATTAACAATGCCTCACGCTCGAGTTGTGGTATAATTCTACTCAGCTGGTGTCAGCTTCCTACTTATAAAATAGAGAGGATGATCAACAATCCCTTCACCTGGATTGTGCAAGCACTGCTCCAATGGTGGTCCCTGAGGCATCTACATGAACATGAAAGGGCTTGTCCCAAAGAGGGAAACCATAAAATAGGTGTGGTAATAAGCCTATCTTTTAATGTATCAAACACCCTCTACTGCACCTCTCCCCAATGGAAGGCACTTTTATGTCTAAGCAACTCCTCTAACAACATGACGATCTTGGCATATCCCTTAATGAATTTTCTGTAATAGCCTGTATGCCCAAGGAATCCATGCACTGCGGCTCTGGCTAGTAGGCTCCCTTAACCCCACAATAACTGTAACTTTAGCGGGATCTACCAACAAGCCCTCCTTACATATGATATGCCCCAATAAATTCCCAAAGGGTATAGCAAACACACATTTCTTAATGTTGAGGGATATCCTCAACTACCTACACCTCTCAAACATTAACCTCAAATTGTCACAATGGTCTTTAACCAGACCATATACTGTCAAGTCATCTAAATAGACCTGAAGAAACTTATGGATGAAGTCTTGGAATGCTTGCACCACTATGTGTAAAAAGATAGTAGGCGCATTCTTCAACCCAAAGGGCATGACTGTATATGTAAAACTTCCCCACTCAGTGGTGAAAGTTGTCTTCTCCTGGTCTTCCTTTGCAATCCGGACTTGGTGGTACCCTGACAAATCCATCCATAAAGGAGTAGATTTTGTGCCCAATGACTCCTTCCAAAATTTGTTCAGTGAAGGGGGTCAGGAATGGATCAATGACACAAACTACGTTTAATTCCCTATAATCCACACAAATTCTAATCTACCCATCCTTCTTGATGTTGATTACCATCGGAATTATCCACTCCGATTCTTTCACTACCTTAATGATCCCATAAGCTATCATTTTGTCTATCTCCTCCTTAACCTTCACATGCAAATTGGGATTCATCCGGTAGGGCCTTTTACTAACTGGGTGTACACCATCCTTCAACTTTATCTTCATTTCCCCAAAGGATTGGTGAACGCCTTTGATCTCATGATACCGGCATGGAAATAAATCCTCAAATTCACGTAGTAGATAAATGATTTGTGATACTTCCTTCTCTATCTAGTAATCCCCAATAATAGCTTCCTTAGGTTCTTCTTCTGAGCTGATGTTAACTTTCTTTTTCTTTAAAAGTTCATGGTAGGCACGTGCGCAATCATCTACACTGTCCACTATGTCATGCATCCCTAAGGAATGACTAACATCTAAGATTTTTGATTCCTCTCCATCAATCACATATACCAACTTTCCCTTCTCTTTTTCCAAAGCACATGCGCTCAAACTATAACTCTTCTATTTCCTCAACTTATTCAAAACGTGCCTCCAATCCTAGTTCACCTAGTAACTCCAATAGCCTATCTTCCATCCTGGCACTATCCCCCATGGTAAGGCACTTGATACCCTACAAGGCCATATCAATCGATGGCTTAGTACTCCGATATTCAAAGGTTTGAATAAGGTCAACTGTGAGCTCTTGCCAATTCCTTATCTGGCAGCATGTCTCCGAATGAATGTACCATGTGCACGCACAACCCTGTAGTGTAGAATACAACTTGTGTACCCAAAGGGATGGTGGAAAAGCTTTTTTTCCTTCTATCTAGACCTGTTGACACTCCTAGATATGGAAATAGGTGGGATCCTTCCCATGGTAGTCCTTGATGATGGTGGGTACATTACTCCTAGAAAATATGAAAGAGAGAACAATTATTACCTCGCGTCATTCTAAAAGGCTCTCCTGATGTGTGTCCCACCACTGAGCTGCTATTCCAAGCAAGACATAACTTAACATCTTCCTTTGTTCCTTCTCATATTTCCACTGAGCTTCTACCTCCTGCAGAAATATCTTAGGGAAGGCTTGTCTTGAATACTTGGGTAGTTATTTTCCTCCAAGGCACCTAATCGTGCATTGCCTTTATTACCTTGGTCACCAACCCTCTCAACTGCTGTCCCATTAATTTTTAAGTTCCATGTGCCCAGTTTTCACATCCTAGACTAGTGGTATCACTTACTGACTGGGCATATTCAAACTGGATAACCCCAATTAGTAGGGTATATCATCTCAGGGTCTCTGATTGAGCACACATAAATCTTGTCCAGAACTTCTTCTCCCAACGGTTCAATATAGGGTGATGACTTTCCATCAACTAGAGGTATAATGACCCATTCCTCCTTGTTCTTGAAGTTGATTTACCCTTTGTTTAACCAAAGATCTACATTATTTTTGTAACACCAAGGGCACCCAAGTACTGCTGGGAAATTGTCTGCCTTGGTGAGCACTAAGACTTTGAAGTCCCCAGTAAACTTGGCTCCCTAGATAGTAATAAGTTGCATCCTTTAAGACACCAATGGGCATTAGCTTAGTTTTGTTTGCCTTATACAACACATTCGAAGATGGTTGTAATGTAGGGTCTCCCCATCTAATGCCATGCATCCAAAGTCAGAACATTAACCTCTATACCTGTGTCAATGAGGATATTGTTGAGGAGCCATCCATCTACAACTACATTCAACATAATCTCCTTGTCATAGTCAAGGATATTAGGGGGAAGGTTTACGTGTAAGACCTATCTCTCACGCTCTTCTCCAGTGTATGGTACCTTGTCACTTAACTAGGATCCTAGAAAAGGAATGATGTTCTCCTACCTTATCATTTTACACACCTCCTTGACCTCATCCAAGTCATCCTTTTGTGTCTTGACTCTAATTCCTTGTTCCTCCTTCCTGGATTTCCCCTTTAGACACTGGATATCCCCTCATAAGCTACGAATAACATCCATGGTGTCCTCATATATCTCCTTCTGATGCGCGGGGTCTGGATACTTTCCATGAATGACCTCCTCCCTCATAACCAAGGTCTTCTATCCTTGTACCTCTCTTGCATGCATGGCTTTTTCCCTTATTATTACAAATACAGGTTCCAAACCTACATCCCGTGTTACCTGAGGCATCCACTATATTTCTACCTTATTAATATTGACCATCATGACACCCTTTTCCTTCTGGTGTTACTGATTCATATGCTCAAATAGTTCCAGGTACTTCCTCATACTTATGCTTCTTTCTGCACCAAGAGCACTGCATCAGGTCCAGGAAACTCACGCTTATAATGTTCTTTAGATCCACAGTTGAAACATGTTTCACGTGGGAACTCACTTCTTCCACCTCCATGGTTACCTCAACCATAGAATCCTCCTTGAAAACCTCTTCCACGCATGCACCTCCATCTACGCACTCCTCATAATGGTGATCATCATTTTTAGAACCACTGGAAATGCTGGTCTGGCACACCCCATGATCAATGGCCTCATGGATCTAATCAATGAGCCTACATTCTTTAGTATTATGGGTTATAGAGGTGTAAATTTTGCAATAACAAGATACATTCTTCTTGATAGCACGCTGTAGCAAGGGACATCTAATTACATCATGGTCCCCCATGACAGATCTCACAATCTATTGTCACAACACGTACTATCCTTCAAGGGAAATTATCCTTAACGTGCCCCTCTATTTCACAATCTGTGCACCACAAACCACTGTAAGTCTCATGTATTGAGTTCCCAGACAATTTTCCAACTGTTTGGCCATAGCAGCAATCTGAGCTTCCAAGAATGGGATAACACAAGCATCAATACTACCAATAGCCTCGGTGTGCAAGGCTTCTTCCAAATGCTTTGCGTAGGTATATAAAAGTATTATGATATAAGGCCCTTCTAAAAGGGGTGATCAATCCTCCAACAAACCATTATGCATGCTGAGAAGGATGAATATCATATGATAATTTAGACAAGAGAGTTTTAAAGCACACATCATACTCCTGTACACTCTCTGCCATTCCTTATTGAATCTCCTTCAAAGCACTAATGTTTTTCAGCTCAAACTTAGGAATGTGGAACTCTTCCAAGAATGCATTCTTTAAGGTAGTATATTTCACCACCGTTTGATGAGGGTCAGACTTTATATACTAGCTATGCACGTGCCCTTGCAATGTTGTTACAAACTGACTAGCCCTTTCATTTTGGGGTTGTGATACCCTTCGTGCACCATAGCATCTCACATTTGTGAACATGTTCCGATGCATCCTCAATGCCCCTATAATCTAGTAAACACAGAGACATTTCAAATAATACTTGAGGTGGCGGCTGGGGTCCCTGTCCTCCTGAGCCTGATCCTTGGTTCACACTAGTGTTTCCATCCACCAGCTAATCCACCAGGTCCACTGGGGTCCTAATGCCTCCCAGAGCCACCATAACCATTGGGGTCCAATAGGGCCTGTAGGAGCTGTACCAATTACTCCCATAGTCCCACAAGAACTATGTGCCAATGGTCTGTGATAGTGCCCCACTACCACTAACTTTTTCCCACACCACTCCCTGATGCGAGACGAAAAAGCTTGTACAATTTACTCCTTGTCCAAAAGACTCCTTCAAATACTAGAATATGTGTCAACCATAGAATAAGGAACTGAAAAAAATTATACCTCCTAGGCACGGATCTGTCTCTTCCACTGATATAAACTGGGTCAATAACACTTCTTCTTGGATTGGGAAAACCAAGCACTAGGGTTTGGTCACTCGGTGGGTTCAAAATATATTCCAACAACTCTCCATTATCAGTGTGATGAAATCTCACCAGAATCCCAAGGGGTCTCCCCTCACGCACTTGCCAAGATGGGGTAGCATAGAATGCTCAGGTTCCACGTCCTCTACATGAACCTCAACTCCTTCCCCGCAACGTCTATATCCATATATCCATCACACTAGCAGCCTCATGGTCATCTGGAAATATCCCTTTCACGTGCTTCACTATACTTGAGCCACCTTTCTTCCCTCTCCTTTTTCTTACGTGATATCTTCCATCTTCCTCCACTCAAGATCCCCTTACCCAGCACTTAGAATGGTTTTAGCTAGCCATTGGGAAAGCCTCTAAACTCATGGTAACCATTAATATCTTCATAGCTAGAGGAATAGCACATAAAAATGTTCCTCTAGGTTCTCGTAGGAATTCAAACTCAGCAACCTCCGGACAAGAATTACGTGGAAATGGTTGTATTCCAGAATGTAATTAGGTCAATACTCCTCTCCACCAATGATCTACAGCACGGGTCCATGTCATATTTGCATCTTATAACCTTTGATAGTCTTCTTCGGTCCATACATATGATCCATAATGCCAACTCGATCTAGACATATAGGCTGAAAGCCATTCATATAGTTCTACTAGGAAGCAGCAGAAGAAGGTCTCATAAAGATCATGGTAGAGGTTCTCTCCTACCCATCATCATGTATTAAACTCAGATCCAATGCTGTATCTCTGAGAAAATTCATCCTCCATGCTTTTGAACCACGATTCAACTTTTTCCAATGTCAACCACTCTATCATTAATCATTACACAAGTCATGATGTATGTTATATCCCACTACAAACTTCGAAAAGAGATCTCGATAATGGAACCAAGATGTAGTTATTTTTACCCCCATTATAAAAGGAAGGAACCCCATGCACGCTGGCCTATCACCCAACAGAAGATGAGCACTCACCTGAGGCACGCACAGGTACCCGAGTCTCTCTTTTATTTGAGTTTAGCGGGAAGCATCATCTATGAGTAGTGTAAGAGTTTTCCAGGAGGGAAGTTAAGACAAACAAGAACCATAAGGCTCAGAACAGCCTCTAGATCCTTACAGTCACTTTAGACCGAGTACTTTAACAAAATCTAGAACATGCATTATGACAGAAAGAATTATATAAGCATTCATACATAGCATGAAAGGAAAGAAAACTCATATGAGAGAAATGTGCATTAAAACCATTGATATCCATGTCTGTATATAACAGGTAACCTCATTATATTCATTGATGCATTACAGAGACTCATAGAGAGCAGACCACAGTCATGGCATATCACTGGACATATTGTAACTAAGCTATCAAAAAATAAAAATTACAATCCCATGCTTAGTGCATTCTTTCTTGAATACAAATATCCCCTCATAGTAATTCTGCAGAGCTCTACTCACTCTCTAACTCTCTATAGCTCGTACTTCTATATATCTTCTCTCCTTTACTCTGTGCAGGGACTTGTATTTATAATTCTTCTATACTACCAACTCACCTTCCAGTGCCCTCAAGTCCGGTGCCGAAGAGTGTCGAATGTGGTCCTTTATGCGAGTGTTCTCCTCCAGGCCTGAGCTTTCCACTCCATCTCATGATGATATTCTAGAAGATTCCAAATGGGGCATGCTCTTTCCTAGGCCATCCTATCTGCAAGGCTGGCATCTTATATGCATGTAACTGATCACTCTTTTTACCATGTTCTACTTCAGGTACCCAAATCGACTAAGTCCTGAGCCTCCTCTCACACCTCACGTGAGCTATGTGCTTCCCTAACTCTTTCTTTTCATGTGCTTTTTTCCTGGCGCGCCCATGCACCTTCATACTTGGTTAATATTACAGGGGTCTAACAATCATCCTCCACTACATGTCTCCACAAAGGACACTATAACACAACAACGCAGAGGAAAGAGCAATCTGTCGGGCCTACATCAATATTGGGTTAATTTCCAAACTTCTACGTCGAGTAGTCCATACATTACCCCTATCCATGCCAATTGAGTCATGTAGAAGTATTAATTATGTTGTGATAACTCATCTAAAAACTGATCCATCTTGTCTTAAACTTGCAACAAAAATCTGAGGCATCAATTTCAACATTGTGACCTGCACAAGAAACAAAATGGTGAAAGTAAATAAAAATACAAAGGAGATATAAGGAGCTTCAGATCCATTTTTTTACACAAAAGGAAAACCCTAAACAACTCATCCATGCATGTAGGCCATGTGGAGCCTCCCAGTGACATATTTTTTCAAAAGGTCGGGTCATTTTTTTGTTGTTTAAGTATTTTATGCTTTATTGAATTTCATAAGCATCTAAAGTGCTAGGTTGGATAAGTGGAGAGTCTTGGGGAAGGTAGGTTTGGAGTTCGACCCCCACCCCTATTTTTTTAATCACTAACATTTGGAGGCCAAATTGTTAAAACCGCAAAACTAGTGGAATAACCACAGCTTAAAACTGCTAGTTATCACTAAATACCTCTCTAAAACTTTTAGTGAGAAAAACACTATTTTAGGGAAAAAAAGGTTTTCTCCTACACCTCTTATTTTTTCATTCTAAAAAACTTTTTCTAAAGGAGGTGTACCCAAAAATTACATTTTCAGCTATTGTTTTTGTAATTTTTTGCATAGAGGGTTATTTTGGGCTCCAGAGGCCACCAAGGCTTGAAAAACAAAAATAAATTTCTTATCATTCATTTTTTCCAAAATTTTGAATGTAATTTGTATACTTCAGTATATTGTACTAATTTTTAGGTTTCCATTGTCAACTACAAAAATTGAAGCTTTCTTGATAAGAGTTACATAGTTGAGGGATTTACTTCTATCCCTAGGAGAAGTGGTTAGAGATAAAGCTCTCGTTCCCATTTTTATAATAGCTCTCCCTTCTTCTTACCAAAAATTTGTAACAACACTAAACTTTTCAGATACGACAGTTAGTTTTGACAAGCTGGTAAACCTACTGCAATAAGAGGAAGCCATGCATAATAAGGATGATGAAGAGGAGAAGGAACTTTCTTCTCATTTGAAATGGAAAGGAAAAGGGAAAGGAAAACTTAATTCCTATCAAAAGTCCCAAAATTAGAATCATTATCAATATCAAGGTGACAAACATCAGAAGAAGTAATGTCCAATCTGTAAAAGAGGACATGAATTGAAATATTGTTGGTATAATACCTACAAGAAAGGTTAATCAAGAAACTATGTACCTCTATAAAAACATCTGATAAGGGAAATATGAACTACAATCAAGGGAAAAAAAAGGGGAACTGGAAAAGAAGACCCCATTAGCAAGGAAATATTGTTGAACAAGAAGAACATTCAGATAATGAAGACTTCCTATACACTTCTCGATCAAGTGAACCCTCCACATCATCTAGTGATGTCTGGTATGTTGGTTCAAAACCCAATCAACACATAACTGGCCATAGAGACTGTTTGCTTCCATGAGGGACACGCCTTCGAAAAACCATATTTCGTTGGGTGATGATTCTTCATATATAGTTCAAGGGATTCAGAGCATTTTGTACCCCTTGTTTAACTCAACTGTAGACTATCAAATGTCTTATATGTCCTTGGATTGACTAAAAATATGATGTGAGTCAGTCAACTCCAAGATCATAACTTAAAAAATTACTTTGATAGTAATTCTAGAAAGAAAATGTGTTTAATTCGAGAAAAATCATGAGGCTCGAAAATAGTTGCAAAAGTTTTCAATGTGGGAGGAATGTTCCAACTTGATTTTTTCCATAGAGATGATTAGGAACTTGTGGCTAAGAACTCTACCTCTACAAAGTTGTGGCATTGGAAACTTGGTCATGTTAGTTTCAAGTATCTTGAGACAATTCTTCAATGCAATATGGTACATGGGTTACCATCTCTTTAGAAGGATACAGATAAGTGTCCTCACTACCTAGCAATAAAAAAACATAGATCTTAATTCCATAAGAGTAATTTTCAAGCTCATGGTAAGCTTGATCTGGTTCATACCAATATTTACACTCTGATGCAACCAAATCATTCTAAATTTCAGTACTTCATGCTTTGTGTTGATGACTATTCGAGAAAAATGTGGGTTTTTTCTCTTCATAAGAAAAGTGAAGATTTTGAAACCTTCGAGAATTTCAAAGTAGATGTTGAGAAAGAAATTGGTCATCACATCATAACTCTCCACTCATATTAAGCGGGAAAATTCACCAGTGATGAGTTCAGAGACTACCTACAAGCTCGCAGGAGTCATAGAAAAATGCCTCCTCCACACATATCGTAGCATAATGGTGTTGTTGAGATAACAAATTGTACTATCATGGAAATGGTATGATGTATGATCAATGATTCTAGACTTGCAAAGACATTCTGGGTGAAAGCAGCAAAGACAACATTGTATTTGTTGAACAGAGATCCCACAATTGCTCTTGACCAAGTAACACCACATAAAGCATGGTCAAAATGAAAACCATTTATTTCACACCTTAGAGTATTTGGGTGTAAAGAAAGTATGCACATACCAAAGAAGAATAGAAAGAAATTGGAAATGAAGTCACAAAAACTTATTTTCATTGGCTACAGTGAAGAAACTCTTGGGTATAGATTGATCGATCCTAAGACCAGGAAAGTCTATACCAATAGAGATGTTGAGTTCTTTAAGAAGAAGGAAGAAGAGTCTCCTCATCCAGACTCACCTAATGTAGATTCTTAATCAGTTGTAAAAATTGAAGCTGATGTTCCTGCAGATTATGGTGATGATATCATAGAACCATGACCCATGGGAATAGTTCATTGTATGCCCAAGTGGTATACTAGCACATTACGAGATGCAAGAATGGATGCTCCACCAGATACATCCACCTCTGGGCTACATACTCATAGTAAAGCAAGAGAAGAATTGAAATTTGCTTTGATGAGTACATTTGTTGAGTCTAATGAGCCCTCTAGAGTGCAGGAAGTCCTATAGTCAAAATCTTGGAAAGATGCCATGGACTCTGAATATAAATCATTAATAAAAAATAACACTTGGCAGAATTTCAATCTTCCACTAGGGAATAAATCCATTAGATGCATATGGATACTCAATATTAAGTACAAAGCAGATGGGACAGTGGACAAGTATAAATCAAGACTAGTAGCAAAGTGGTACACAAAAAAATAAGGCATTGATTACGAGGAGACATTTTCTCCCACAACTAAGATCAAAACGATCAAGATGATCTTTTCTCTAGCTACATAGTTTGGTTGGAATGTCCATCAGATGGACATAAAAATTTCCTTCCTAAATGAATATTTACAAGAAGAAGTATATATGACTCAACCTGAGGGATATGTTGTACCTGGTTAAGAAGCAAAGGTATACAGACTCAGGAAATCTTTGTATGGCCTTAAAAATGCACCTTGGGCATGGTACATCAAAATTGACGAGCATCTCGTACATCATAGATTTGTTAGAAATCCATATGATCCCAATATTTACCTCAAAAAGAAAGGGGGGAAGATTGTGATTATCATTATCTATGTCGATGATCTAGTCATCACTGGTAGTTCAGTGAGGATGAATGATGCAACAAAGAAAAATATTAATTGATCATTCAACATGACAGATCTCGGGCTAATGCACTGTTGTATTGGATTGGAAGAATGACATAAATAGAATGACATATTTTTTTCTTAGATGAAATATTCCAAGACAATGATCGAGAAAATCAGGATGATGGATTGCACACCAATTACTACACCTATGGAGAATAGATTGTAGTTATCTCATTCAGTTCCATCTCCATAGGTAAATTCCACTCTCTATCGGTAGTTAATTGGGAGTCTCATTTACCTAATCTACACTAAACCAAATATCAAATTTGTAGTAAGCCATCTATCGAGGTTCATGCAGGAACCTGAAATTTTTCATTGGAAAGAAGCAAAACACATCTTCAGATATCTCAAAGGATCAGTGGATCTTGGTCCAGAATAAAATAATAATGAAAACTTATTCTTGTCAAGATATTTGCATTCAGATCATTTAGGCAATATTGATGACAGAAAATCCACTAGAGGTTTTGTGTTCTTTATGGGATCTAGACCAATATGATGTGGAAGTAAGAAACAACACCTTGTTTCTCTTTCTTCCACATAAGTGGAGTATCATTTTGCAGGAGAATCTGTCTATGAAGTGATTTGGCTACGTTGCATACTCGAAGGACTAGGAATACCACATGACAAACCAACATCCATATATGTTGAAAATGAAGATTTTCTCAAATTCATTCACAATCCAATTTTTCATGAAAGAATAAAACACATTGAGGTACAGGTACATTTCATATGTGAGCATGTCTTGAAGCACAATATACAACTTTAGTTTTTTCCAATAGCTCAACAACGAGCATATAACTTCACAAATTCACTTGCACGTTAAAATTTTGAGTGTTCAGAGACTTCCTCTCCTCATCCTTTGAGGAAATGTAAAATTAAGGGGGGGATTTTAGGGAAAATATATTATTACCTTAATTAATTATGCATTTCATAATATTTAGTTTATTTATTTAAATGTTATATGGTTATATTTAATCATAACCATCTTTTTTTATTTATTCAAACACTACGAGTGTTGTTATATTTTTTTAGCAATATTATTATTTGTATTAGTTCACGAGTGTAACTTGTAACACCTGCTAAAACAATCCACTTGAGATTCAAGAACAACCTAGGATTAGTCTGAAAAATTATGGGATAATTATTTTTTGTATAAAAGTGTCTGCTACCAAGTTACAAAAAAATAGTTGCCACAAGAAAGGTTTAGAGACCAAATAATAAATCTTAGCTCATATTTTTCCCATTACAACAATTATTAAATTTACAGGGTCAAAAATTATGGTTAGAATAATCATTAGGATTAAGAGGGAAATTTCTCACTCTCCCACCCTCTGATAGGATTAATAGATTCAACCTAATTTTTCTCAAACTTAATGCACTTAAAACCTTCTAAAAACATTCCCATTAGATAGGAATTTTTCTCACTTTTCCATTGATATAAAGAAGTCCTCCTAACTCCATGTATTTTAAAAGTTATGGGTGGGCGGACCTTGGGAGGAAAATTTTCCCAAGGCAGGCCGGCAGACCTAGGGGAGAAAATTTTCCCGATGGGCGGGTCTGTGGGCCGTGTGGAGAAATTTTTCCTAGAGGAGGAGTCGGTTTGGTGGGGCTAGGGATGAAATCTCATCCCATACGTGGGCTGGCGGAGCCGTGGGAGAATTTTTTGAAATTTTCCCGCTTGGGGCGAAAAGCCACATTTCCACCTACATGCCCACAAGTCTGCAAGGGACACGTGGCACCTCCTAAGCCATCATGGGGAAAGTAGGGAAGTGGGTATAAAATAATTTTAAATCTTAGAAGGGTGAAAATGGTAAAATTCACCCGTGCCTCCGTTGACGCCTCGTGATGCCACATGGCAGATCATGATTGGTGGCGAGACCGCGGAGGAAACTAGAAAAAGTTTCCAAATTTTAATTTCTCAAGCTCAAAGGTTAAAAGGCATTTCTTGCCTCTGAAATAGCCTTGCTAAGACATGTGGAAACACCTGATTGGCTGCAGACCTATGGGGACGCTGGGGAAACGTAGAAATTTTTCCCAATATTTTTGAACTTATATTGTTTTGATCAACAAGAATGTTTGCAGGTCAGCAGAGTGCCGGGGAACTTCATGTCTTAATATTTTGTGGGAAAAAGTGTAAAAAGGAATTATTTATCCCACGGGTCCACCCAAGAATATTTTATTAATTAAATTTGACAGTTAAAAAAGTTTTGAAGCCAAAATGAAGTGGAACTTCAGAAGGCCATAACTTTTGACTGGGAGCTCCGATTTTGGAAAACAAGGACTTTTTGGAAATCCCTCGAAGTCCTCTTTGCACAAGAAGATTAATATTTAATTTTTTACAAATTTTGAAGGGTGAATTTTAATTCAACGTCTTTCTGTCACTTAAAATGTGAACTGGACTGTTCAACTTATAAAATTTATCCAAATTTTCCATAATTCCTTCTCAACATGCCAAATAGGCATGGAGGAATTTTCTTGGAAGATTTTAGGATAGATTACAATGGTTAATTTGTTTTTTTGATTTACATTTTGAAAAAATTTGAATTTGACAATGACGACTGTTAAACTGTTTGAGCCTGAATTGAAAAGTTCTATTGAAATTCCTTAAGTATTTTTGTTTCCTTGGGATCATTTTGATCCCACAAGTTCCATTGGTATTTCAATTTATCTTTTCAATGTTTTAGGTTTGCTCTATACCTTTTGATAAAATTTTGCAAGTATATAGTGAAATAAAGGTTGGATTTTATACTCGATCTTAAACAGATCTAGGTTTCCTTTACCAACTTGATATATGAAATTTATTCCCAATCCAATCTAACATATGAAGTTGTTTTTTTTTCAATTCAAGTATTCAAAATCCAACGTACAATTCTGATTTCTAAATCATGCATTTTAAAATAACAACGTGGTATAACATTTCTTCATGCATATTTACTTTTCAATTTTCCAACTAGAGCTTTTATACTATATTTCAAACACATATTTCCAATGAAAAAAAAATCATTTGAGCAAGGTGCACAACTTCCATTAATTCAAATGAATCTTATACTACTTATTTCCCATTTATTTTCATAATATAACATACAAAATACATATCTTTATTTTTTGTTCACAGAACTCAAAACAAGATATATTCTTCCATAGTCACAACTACTTTCATAACTAAAATAGAGTAGTCTTTCCATCATAGATAATATACAATGTCATCCACTTCAAAGTGGGAAAAGGTTAAAATAAGAAATAATCTCAACAAGGACTGTCAAATTTGTCTTTTTCCTCTGCTCTAGTAAAACAACGTGAAGATCCTCCATTTTCCAGTTTGATCACAACAAAAGCAAGGAGAAAGGAAATGCTCTCCACCCAACCAAGATATCCAATGAAAAGGATAATCCATCCTTCTTCATTTCCCCCCAAGCCCCAACCACAATGTAATAAGAAATGTGTTTCAACTCATGGAAAAAATAGGCTTCAAAAACACACATACAAATTCATATTTATAAACACTGTCCAGAACAAAACTATAGTTCGCAACCATAGATAAAAGACAACTAACAACACTCAGGCTTCCTCATGCAAGCCAAAGGAGAAAGAAACTATTTGGGATGTTGCTTATGTCTCCTAAGGGGAAATGGGTATCACCACCTAGGAACAAAATGCCAAAACATATCATTTCAAAACCCTGACATGACCTTATGCCTCCACCAAGTACCCCTTATTCCTCCCATTTCCTTATGCCTCCCCAAACTCTTATGGCACCCCATAACGAGTAAATAAATGCAAGCTATTTATTTTGCAAGGTGGAACCCAAATCCCAAATCCCTTCACACTTATACCTCCTCATAACACTTATGTATCCCCATAATAATCCCCATATACTTCTCCTACACCTTTCTTAGGCCATCTACCCAAGCAACCAAAGAATAAAATAGCACATTCATACACTCAACCATTCATATAAGCATAAAAATGAAAGAAGGGCATAATAAGAGCCAAGCTCTTACCTTTCCATGATGGAGTTGTTCCAAGTTCAAAAACAAAAAGCTTTATTCCGATGAAAGAAATCCAAAATATCCTCCAAGCACAAGCATTCAACAATCTTCAAACCCCTCCAAAGCAAGATCTCTCAAATAGAAAAATAATTCACCCAAAATGAAGCATTACGGTGAAGTAACCCAAAAAAAAGCATGGGAATTTGAATATATAGAAGAGGGAAGAGAAGAGGATGAGGTGGATCCATGTAGGATGCCAAATCACACATCCTCAACTCCAACACCCAAGTCAAATTCATTCTCCAAGGCATATTCAATAGGTGGGTGAATAATATGACAGATCACTTACATAGTCAAAAACAAGCCCACAATCCAAAAGATTAAAGTTAAAACATGTAAGAAAAGTGCAATTAAAAATTACAACTTGACTTACAAAAATTCATAATGAAAGTATAAATTCAAATCTCCAACCATAGGTATGGTTGGTAAATAAATTTAATAGGTATGGGACAACTTTAACTTGTCCCACAAGACTCCAAAATTAGCCTCTAAGGAAAAATTTGAATTTTGAAGAAGGTGGAGTGTTTCATACACTAAAATCAACTTACACATCTCTTACAACACTTAAACGAAGTCCAACAACTCTATTAATTATGTTCTCAAATCACAATTTAATTAAATAATGAAAATGGAAAACACATCACTTGTTAAACACATACTACATTAACAAAAGACCAAATAAAAGAAAAGCATAAAGTCCCTTGGTCACATTCGAAGGTGATTTCCCCCCATTGGAATCCCTAACAAAATTTAACACACACAAACAAATACAAGTTGCCATGGTGACCTTGTTGAATTCATCTTTAATTCCAATGTGGTTGGTATCCAATCCCCCGATGTTTGTTGTGATATTTTTAACCTGCAAAATACAAATACCTCCTTTGGCCTCGTGGCCACATCAGAACATCCAAAATAAATATAAATATAATTCCAAAACCATATATACATATGAATCATAACATCATCAAGGCAAACAACAATATCATTTATGGTTTTATCAACAACTATATGATCATCAAATTAATTCCACTTTCTAGGTCTACTCAAAATATCCAAATATCACATGTCCAAACCACATATATAATATAACCTTGTCAAAGAGTATATCAACATCAATATATAAAAAGTTTCCAATAATCATCATGCACCACATATGAGTCAAAGTCCACAATAAACCATGATCTAATAGCTAACATCATACTAAATCAAACTATAACAATGTCCATAATATAGTCAACAGTATTTGGATCAATATCACAAGGTTTCAAAGGGAAGCGAGCACTAAATCCCCCTCCCCTTGGACTCGACTTTCTCCTGGAAGTCACTAGAACAGATGTGGGAACTGAACTTGTAGCAATGTAGCATCCTCCCACGTAGCCACAATCTCATCATATATGTCCCACTGCACCCAGACCTAATCAATCGCTCTACCTCAAAGGCTCAGGGTCTTGTGATCTATAATGCGAATGGGCTCCACCATCACTTTCCCTTGATCATGGACCTGCAATGGTGTCCAATCTAGCACATGAGAAGGATCTTCAGCATATCTTCTAAGAACTGAAAAATAAAACACATCATGGATGTGAGACAAGCTAGGTGCCAATGCTATACGGTAGGCCAAAGGGCCGATACGCTCTAAGATCTTAAAAGGATCAATGAATCTAGGAGCTAACTTAGAAACTTTTCCAAACGAATAGGGCTTTTGTGTGGCCTGACATGAAGGAAAACCTTCATGCCCACATCAAAAATATGGTCAGTCCTATGTTGACCTGCATACTTCTTCTTCCTGTCTTGTGCTTCCTGTAGCCTCTGTCTGATCATAACCACCTACTATTCCATGTCCTACAATAAAGTTGGTCCTAGAGAAACCCTGTCCTCTAACCTATCCCAACAAAGGGGTGTCTTGCACTCTCTACCATACAAAGCTTGAAAAGGAGCCATGCCTATAGAACTTTGAAAACTATTATTGTAGGAAAACTCTACCAAGTATAGGTACTCCTCCCATTTGGATTGTTGGTCCATAACATACATCCTAAGCATGTCCTCCAAGATCTGATTCACTCACTCAGTCTGGTCATCTGTGTCAGGGTGATATGTTGTGCTGAAGTTGATCCTGATCCTGAGGGCATACTGCATGGTGGTCTAAAAATGGGAAGTATACAAAGGATCACAGTCATTAATGATCTTCTGCAGAATCCCGTGCATCTTAACAATCTCATCAAGATATACCTATGCCACTACACTAGCTATATAAGTGTTCTTTCCCAGATAAAAATGATCCAATTTTTTCAATTTATCCACCATGACCATGATGGCATCATGGTGGTATCTCGACATCAGTAGCCCAATAATGAAGTCCATAGAAATGGTGTCCCACTTCCATTCTGGTATAGCATGAGGATAGAGAAGGCCAGCTGGAAGCTGATGCTCAGAATTCCCTTTCTGGCACTCTAAATAGCATGACACAAACTGAGCCATGTCTCTATGAAGTCCCCTTCATATAAACAATTGTCTCAAGGTGGCATGCATCTTCT
The DNA here is from genome assembly GCA_019776745.2 of Taxus chinensis. Lineage (NCBI taxonomy): Eukaryota > Viridiplantae > Streptophyta > Pinopsida > Cupressales > Taxaceae > Taxus > Taxus chinensis. Next base: position 831,834,520 of record CM034146.1, read on the forward strand.
TCACCCCAAGATGGGCTGAATAGGGTACATAATGTGCCTTTTCCAAGATGTCCTACCTCAAGCCTCCATCTATGGGAACATAAATCTGACCTCTATGCCTGAGAAGGAAATATGGCTCTAAAGAAAAACAATAAAAATTCCCCTCAAGGGGTCTCTGAGACTCGATCTCTTCTCTACCTGCAATGTAGAAGCTATCATGAGGAATCTGTTGTAGAATCCTGCTCCGTAAATCTGTGCTCATTGAGGTGGTCATAGCCACTTGTATTTTTCTTCTAAGAGCATTTACAACCACATTATCCTTCCACATGCTCTATCTCCATATCATACTCACAAAGAAAATCCATCCAACGCCGTTGGCGAGTGTTGAGATTGGGCTGCATCAAGGGGTGGCAAAGACTCAAGTGATCTATCTTAAGTGTGAATCTCTTACCATGAAGAAATTTCCTCCATCGAACCATAGCGTGAACCACTGCCACAAGATCAAGATCACGAGTCAGATAATTGAGCTCATAATATTTGAGTTTGTGAGATTCAAAAGTAGCTCCTCTTCCCTCCTGCATCAACACACCTCCAAGCCCTGTTAATATCATATGTGCATACAAAAAACTCACCATGAGGATCTGGCACTACAAGAATAGGTGATGTCATGAGGTACTCCTTCAGTTTCTTGAAGTCCTACTCACATCTAACTGACCAAATAAAATTCTTCCCTTTCCACTGAAGGGAAGTGATGGGATTCGTAATCCAAGAGAAATCCTAAACTAATCTCCTATAATACCCTGCTAATCCCATGAAGCTGCACACCTCTGTCATAGTAGTGGGTGTTGGCTAATCCATAATAGCTATAATATTGGAAGTATCGACATTAATACCTTCCCTAGAAATGATGTGGCCCAGATACTGCACCTCTATCTGAAAGAATGCACACTTCTCCAAGTTGGCATAAATATACTACTCATGAAGACACTGAAGAACCTAGCGAAGGTTCCCCTCTTGCTCCTCACGCATACGTGAGTGGGTCAGAATGTCATCAAGGAAGATGAGCATGAAGTGATATAAGAAGGTCCTGAATACCCCATTCATCAAACTCATAAAAATTGCGGGGACATTCGTCAAACCAAAAGGTACCATTGTGAACTCATATTGGCCATATCTCGTATGGAAGGCAGTCTTATGCATATCCTACTTTGAAATCCTCAACTAGTGGTATCTTGACTCAAGATCAATCTTTGAGAAAACTTTTGCCCCCTTCATCTGATCAAACAAATCAACAATGCGCGGAAGGAGATAATGATTCTTGGTTGTTACTTTTTTCAGCTGGCGGTAATCAATACACAACTACAAGGATTCATCCTTCTTCTTTACAAAGATCACTGGTGCACCCCAAGGGGATGCATTAGGATGAATTAGGCCTTTCTTCAGAAGGCCCTCAAGCTGTAACTTGAGCTCACAGAGCTCAGTGGTAGTCATTTGATAAGGTGCTTGTGAGATAGGCTCTGCTTCCAGAACCAGATCTATATGAAAATCTATCTCACATGAGGGTGGTAACCCTAGTAGCTCCCTTGAAAAGAAATCAGAAAAACCTTCATCTGATAAAACAAATCAACAATGCGCAGAAGGAGATAATGATTCTTGGTCGTTACTTTTTTTCGCTGGCGGTAATCAATACACAACTACAAGGATTCGTCCTTCTTCTTTACAAAGATCACTGGTGCACCCCAAGGGGATTCATTAGGATGAATTAGGCCTTTCTTCATAAGGCCCTCAAGCTGTAACTTGAGCTCACAGAGCTCAGTGGTAGTCATTTGATAAGGTGCTCATGAGATAGGATCTGCTCCCAGAAACCAGATCTATATGAAAATCTATCTCACATGAGGGTGATAACCCTAGTAGCTCCCTTGAAAAGACATCAGAAAACTCTCTCAAAATGGGATGGTCATCTAACGATGGTTCACTAGACCCATCCTCTAAGTAGTCACTAACTGTACCCATATACATCTGGAAACCTTGTCACACACAGCACTTAAGATGCAAAATGGAAAACAGGTCTCCTGACCACAACTATCACTGCCTCAACTCCTAGGTCATTTGTATAAGATATGATATTATGGTAACAATCCACTCTAGATCTATGTGTAGACAACCAGTCTATGCCCAATATGACACCACAAGAGCCCAACGGAAGGATACTGAGATCCAAGGTAGTGGTGAAAGGTCTCAAATCCTCTACACACTCCTTGACTAAGGAGTCTATAGAGATCTTGGCTCCATAAGCCATCTCAACATCCCAATTATGACCCTACCTAACTGCCACCAGCCTGCATCTCTCTACTAATGATAGTGCAATAAAATAATCAAAAGAACCGAAATCAAATAAAATGGTGATAAGAACACCACCAATACTACATGTGGACTCAATAACTGTTTTTTGATGCTCAGCCTCATGGTTCTTGAGTACTACATAGATCCTATGAATATGCCCTATGTCACCACTAGTAGGCTCTGAGATCTGTGTCTTACCCCTTTTATTAGGGTTCTTTGGGTAATCTCTCCAAAAAAGTCCAGTAACACCACACCAAAAACAACCACCTGATCCTCTTCCTTAAGTAGCAGCTCCATTCGGTACTCTAGAGGGTTGTGATGTGGATCTTTATGACCCATTCATGGATTACTAAGCTCTCTACTAGTGATCTCCTTCTGACTGAGCTCTAGGTGCTTCATGTGTTCTAGTGGGACCCCTAGGAGGAGGCCCCATACTCCGGCCCCTATGTGCATCAAATCTCTATCGAGGTCTGTAAGGTGGGTGGGATTGCTACTACTGTTGTGGTCTAAAATATGGCTAAGATGAGCCCTTTCCACCATGAGGAGGAGGAGCTGACCCCCTAAATCTATTGTCCTACATCTATTAGATGCGGCTCCAAACTCGGTCTTTGGCCTACTGGGTTTTTCCTCAAGTCTCCTCTGCTATGTAGGCCTTCTCGATAGCCTCAACTAATGTCTATTGGTAATGGATCCAAACCACACCTCCAATGTCAAGATTCAGGCCCTGGAGTAACCTCTGGATCCGCACCTTCTTATCCTGCATGTACTCAACATACTGGAGTAGATCCAAAAATCTTCTCTCATACTCAAGTACTATAAGAGATACTTGTCAGAGGTTATGTAACTCATCTATCCTCTACTGGATGAACCTCCATGAAAAATATATGCTCCTAAACCACTCCTCGAAGAGCTCCTAGGTGACCGAATCTGAATCAATGTGGATATTCTTCTCCTTGTTCCACCACCAAACACCAGATCCATCCCTCAAAAGATGGATCGTAACTCGAGTTTTCATGTTGCTAGAAGAAGGGAAGAGCTTGAAGCAACCACTCAAGCTCACTATCCAGGCCTCTTCCTGAAAAACCACATGTGTCACCTAAATAATATGATGGCCAAAGCTTTAGGATCTCCCTAATATGGTCTGCAGTGGTGGTCTTTTGACCCCTAGGCCTCTCTAAATGCTCATCCCCAAGCCTAGGGCTCCAAGACCTATCTCTGTGTCCTGAAACCCAGTCTCCCTGTCCCCTCTGTGGTGACTCTGCTCTGGCTAACTCCACATGGGATTTCTCTACTCTGTGATCATCACTGTGTTGATAAGGTGCCCGAGCCTCATTTGATGGCTCTTTATCATGTCTAGTAGTATGTGCTCCCACGAACCCTCCGCGTAAAGCAAAATTAACATCCTAGAGTGTGTGTAAAATATGTGGTAAGATGGCTACTATAACATGATCTAGCGGGGACAATTCTAAGTATATGTGAAAGGACCCCTCATCCCATTTATGCCTCCTGCACAGACTAAGGTGAGAGTTAGTTCATCTTTCTAATTTTTATTCAATTTCCATGTTTACTAAAATATGTAATTTTTCAAACAGGGTTGTTTTCAAATTTTAAAAGTGTGTTAGGTTTACAATTCACGTTTCAAGTTTTCTAGGTAGCCCAAGGGTCCAATATTTTGAACCCAAGCTTTGATACCAAGTGCAACGCCTACTAAAAGAACCCACTTGAGACTCAAGAACAACCTAGGATTAGTTAGAAAAATTATGGGATAATTTTTTTTTGTATAAAAGTGTCTTCTACCAGGTTACAAAACAACAGTTACCACAAGCAAGGTTTAGAGACCAAATAAAAAATCTTAGCTCATAGTTTTCCCATTACATCAATTATTAAGTTTACAGGGTCAAAACATGGGGTTAGAATAATCATTAGGATTAAGAGGGCAATTTCTCACTCTCCCACCCTCTGAAAGTATTAAGAGATTCAACATAACTTTTATAAAAATTAACACACTTGAAACCTTCTAAAAACATTCCCATTAGATAGGAATTTTTCTCACCTTTCTAGCGATATAAATAATTCCTCCTAACTCCCTGTATTTCAAATGTTATGGGTCGATAGACCTTAGGAGGAAACTTATCCCAAGGTGGGCCAACGGGCTTAGGGGAAAAAAATTTCCACATGGGTGGGTCTGCAGGCCACAGGGAGAAATTTTTCCTGGAGGAGTCAGGTCGGCGGGGCTGGGGATGAAATCTCATCCCAGACGTGGGCCAACGGAGATGTGGGAGAAGTTTTGGAAGTTTTCATGCTTAGGGCGAAAAGCCACCTTTGCACCCGCACACATGCAAGTCTACAAGAGACACATGGCGCATCTTAAGCCAATTTAGGGAAAGTGGGGCAGTGGGGATAAAATAATTTTAACACCCAGAAGGGTGAAAAGGGTAAAATTCACCTGTGCCTCCACTGATGCCTCACAATTCCACGTGCTAGATCCTGATTGGTGACGGGCCGGAGGGGCTGCGGAGCAAACTAGGAAAAGTTTCCAAATTTTAATTTCACAAGCATCAAGGTTTAAAGGGATTTTGTGCCTTCCAACGTAGCCTTGTTAAGCCATGTGGCAGCACCTGATTGGCTGCGGGCATACGGGGACACGGGGGAAATGTAGAAATTTTTCCCAAATTTATTTTTTTGAACTTGGATTGTTTTGATCAACAAAAATGTTTGTGGGTTAGTAAAGTAGCGGGGACCTTCATGCCTTTAGAATTTTTGGGGAAAAAGTGCAAAAAGGAAGGATTTAGCCCGCGGGTCCACCCAAGAATATTTTATTAATTAAATTCAACAGTTAGAAAAATTTTGAAGCCAAAATGAAGTGGACCTTTAGAAGGCCATGGCTTTCAACGTAGAGCTCTATTTTTGGTGAACGTGGAATTTTTGGAAATATCTCAAAGTCCTCTTTGTACAGAAAGCTTAAGATTTAAATTTTGATGAAGTTTGTATGGTGAATTTTAAGAAAATGTCTTTCTGTCACTTAAAATGTGAACTGGGTTGTTCAACTTATAAAATTTATCTGAATTTGCAATAATTCTTTCTCAACATGTCAAACAGGCATGGAGGAATTTTCTTGGAATATTTTAGGATTGATTACAAGGGTTAAGTTGTTTGGTTGATTTACATTTCAAAAATTTCCCAATTTAACAACAATGATTGTGAAACTGTTTGAGCCTGAATTGAAAGGTTCTATGGAAATTCCTTAAGTATTTTTGTTTGCTTGGGATCGTTTTGATCCCACAAGTTCCATTGGTATTTCAATTTATCTTTTCAATGTTGTAGGGTCGCTCTATACCTTTTGATAAAATTTTGCAAGTATACTTTGAAATAAAGGTTCGATTTTATACTCGATCTTAAATAGATCCAGGGTTCCTTTACCAACTTAATATATGAAATTTATTCGCAATCCAATCTAACATATGAAGTTGTTTTTTTTTTCAATTCAAGTATTCAAAATCCAACGTACAATTCTTATTTCTAAATCATGCATTTTAAAATAACAACGTGGTATAATATTTCTTCATGCGTATTTACTTTTCAATTTTCCAACTAGAGCTTTTATACTATATTTGAAACACATATTTCCAATGAAAACAAAATCATTTGAGAAAGGTACAAAACTTCCATTGATTCAAATGAATCTTATACGACTTATTTCCCATTTATTTTCATAATATAACATACAAAATACATATCTTTATTTTTTGTTCACAGCGCTGAATGCAAGATGTATTCTTCCATAATCACAACTACTTTCATAAATAAAACAGAGTAGCCTTTCGATCACAGATAATATACAATTTCATCCACTTAAAAGTAAAAAAAGGTTAAAATCAGAAATAATCTCAACCAGGACTATCAATTTTTTATTTTTCCTCTGCTCCAGTACAACAACATGAAGATCCTCCATTTTCCAATTTGATGACAACAAAACTAGGGAGAAAGGCAACACTCTCCACCCAACCAAGACATCCAATGAAAAGGAGAAGCCATTATTCATTGGCCCCCGAGCCCCAACCATAATGTAATAAGAAATGTGTTTCAACTCATGGAAACAATAGGTTTCCACAACACAAATACAAATTCATATTTAAAACACATTCCAGAACAAAACTGCAATTTACAACCACAGATAAAAGACAACAAACAACACTCAAGATTCCTCATGTAAGCCAAAGGAGCAAGAATCTATGGGAGATGTTGCTTATGCCTCTCAAGCGGAAATAGGTATCACCACCTAAGAACAAACTGCCAAAACATATCATTTCAAAACCCTGACATGCCCTTATGCCTACCCCAAGTACCCCTTATTCCTCCCATTTCCTTATGCCTCCCCAACCTCTTTTGGCACCCCATAATGACTAAAGAAATGCAAGCTATTTCTTTTGCAAGGTGGAACCTAAATCCCAAATCCCTCCACACTTATACTTCCCCATGACACTTATGTCTCCCCATAAGAATCCCCATACTCTTCTTCTACGCCTTTCCTAGGCCATCTACCCAACCAACCAATGAATAAAACAACACATTCACACACTCAACCATTCACATAAGCATAAAAAAGAAAGAAGAGAATAACAAGAGCCAAGCTCTTACCTTTCCATGATGGATTTGTTCCAATTTAAAAAATAGCAAGCTTTATTCCAATGCAAGAAATCCAAAATATTATCCAAGCACAAGCATTCAACAATTTTCAAACCCCTCAAAAGCAAGAGCTCTCAAATAGAAAAATAATTCACCCAAAATGAAGCACTCCAAGGTGAAGTAACCCAAAAAAAATCATGGGAATTCGAATATACATAAGAGGGAAGAGAAGAGGATGAGCTGGATCCATGTAGGATGCCACATCACACATCCTCAACTACAACACCCAAGTAAACTTCATTCTCCAAGGCATATTAAATAAGTGGGTGAATTATATGACAGATCACTTACACACTCCAAAACAAGCCCACACTCCAAAGGACTAAAAATAAAACATGTAAGAAAAGTGCAATTAAAACTTACAGCTTAACTTACAAAAATGCATAATGAAAGTCTAAATTCAAATCTCCAACCATACGTATGGTTGGTAAATAAATTTAAGAGGTATGGGACAATTTTAACATGTACCACAAGCCTCTAAAATAAGCCTCCAAGGAAAAATTATAATTTCCAAGAAGGTGGAGTGTTTAATACTCTAAAATCAACCTACACATCTCTTACAACACTTAAACCAAGACCAACAACTCTATTAATTACATTCTAAAATCACAATTTAATTAAATAATGAAAAGGGAAAACACATCACTTATAAAACACATACAACATTAAAGAAATACCAAATAAAAGAAAAGCATAAAGTCCCTTGGTCACATTCGAAGGCGATTCCTCCCCATGGGAATCCCTAACAAAATCCAACACACATAAAAAAATACAAGTTGCCATGGTGACCTTGTTGAATTCATCTAGAATACCAATGTGGTTGGTCTCTAATCCCTCGATGTTTTTTGTGATAGTTTTAACCTACAAAATAAAAATACCTCCTACGGGCTCGTTTCCACATCAGAACATCCAAAATGAATATAAATATAATTCCAAAACCATATATACATATGAATCACAACATCATCAAGGAAAACAACAATATCGTTTTCAGTTTTATCAACAACTATATGATCATCAAATTAATTCCACTTTCTAGGTCTACTCAAAATATCCAAATATCACATGTTCGAATGACGTCTATAATATAACCATGTCAAACTATATATCAACATCAATAAATAAAAAGTTTCCAATAATCATCATGCACCACATATGAATCAAAGTTCACAATAAACTATGATCTAACATCTAACATCATTCTAAATAAAACTATAACAATGTCCATAATATAGTCAGTAGTATCTGGATCAATATCACAAGGTGTTGAAGGGAAGTGGGTACTACATACCTGTACAACATCCTTTATTGTTTGTATCTAGTTGTGCAATACAGATATATATTACAACCTGCACCTTTATATTTTGGAATGATTTCACATTAATATAATTATAAAGGCTTTTGTCCCTGTTTGTGTAATTACATATTCTTCATAGTGATGTGACCTTCTTCACTAGGTTTAAGACATAATTAGTCACTTCATGATCAAAACTATACTCATTGTCCTTTTGACTTGTGTATGTGCAAAATTATATTCCTTCATGCTAAGGTGGAAATAATAAACCAGGGGTAAACTAATGTTGACCACACACTTTTGTTATGTTTGGATGATAGTTTATTATTCTAACATAGACTCCTCCTTGACTTAGCACATATTATGATCAAATTATTATTGATCTTGTTTTACATGGCATAAATCATATGAGGCCCCTTTGAAATTAATTCAATGATTTCATATACTATGGTTTTCAGATTTTGATTAATAATTATTTGATTGATTATTATTGTTGGTGTTTGATTTTTTCAAAGTATATGGTTTATATCTTTAATAGGTCAAAGAAATTTTTTTTTTTAAGAAATGGGGATGGCCCCCTCCTGAAACGATGACTTGACCCTTATTTTGGATGTCAGTGAAATACTTAATCACACCCTCATTAGGTTTCTTTGATTGTTGTCACGTGGTATTATTTGTTGACCTTGGTTGAGTTTATGAGTTATTGATCACCGTTAATCTGTGTACTCACTTATCTATTCACTGTTGATCCTCTGAGCATCTAACTTTGGATTTATTGTGACTTAACTGACCCTCCAACTGATTCATGGTCATTTGGTCCTGTACTTTGTTGATCTTAACATGTTAATTTGTCACTTGTTAGTTGTCTTGGGTTAGCATCTGACACCGTCAATTTTCTGCACGGTTGATTTAGCACCATTGATCCTTAACTCACAGGTTGGGATAGGTTACTGTGGGATGGTTGGCGAAGTTAATTTCTAATCTAATCTTGACCATTTTGCATGTAATCTCTATTTTGGGGGGTGAATCCTTGGTGAATTTTCTCTAGACCACCATTTTTGTGTACTCCTGAGCTCACTTTCTTCTACGAACCCACTTGTTGTGAATATTTGAACGTGAAACTTCCTTTAATTTTTTGTTGCTTGAGCAACCGTACACGATTTGATGGAGGTGGTTGCATTTTTTCTACTTGACCTCTACATTTATCTTCAAGCTTGAAGATTGTTTATTTGAAGCCCTTGTGGAAGTTATACTCATGGCATCATGAGCCTCTACGAGATTCTGTAATCTATCTTTGAAATTTGGTCATATTGGGTGCCATTGATCTTTTATTTTGAGCTTGAGTTGAGTCTAGGGCATTCCAATGAGCCTCAGTGTGGGATTATTTTTTCTCATTCTCAGGCCTCTAGTGGGTTGATGTAACTTCTTTTATTTTTCTCCTTTCGAGCTTTGTGATTTATTTATTCACATTTGGCCACCATTATTAGGAAACTTTGAGCTCATTATTTTCTGAAATACCACCCGAGATTGAAGGAGGTAAGGCCATGGTTGTTTTACAACACTGTAATAATTATTTCTTGTCATTTTCACTTCTCTAGAACTGAAACTTCAAAATATTGTGTTTTTTATGTGTCTTTTGGCAACTTCGAGCTTCAAATTTAATTTGGGTACTTGAAGTTTGGACTATATTTATGATCCTTTGAGGGTTTCGATCAACATTGTTGATTTTCGGTAAGTTTCTTCACAGTTTCTCGAATATTTGCATGTACTCAGTCTCTGAACTTTATTTCTTTCTGCCTCAATTCTATGCTTGGTGAACTTTATTGAAATGCATACATATCTGATTCTTTTCTTTCTAAAGCTTTGCAAACACATATTCATGGCATACATATAGACTTGGTTGTTTGTTATTTTTATGGCTCTGAGGTAATTCTAAGATTGAACTCATTTTAGGTATTTTTTTTCTAATTTATATGCATCATACCTTGATTTTGTTGAATATATGTAGTTTTTTTTTTTATTTCTTCAGATTTGTACACTTCTTGATGTGGGATTTACTAAAAATAAGTTTCTCCCTGAGTTTCATTTTCTTCTATGAGTATTCACCATTTCTACAAATTTAATGAGACTATATTTGACTTTATTCTGAGTCTTATTTTCATGGAAAACCGTATTGTTATTTATTTTCTTTGGTAACCTGATATTATCCTTCGATGTGCATAATTTTCTGAACATCCTTTTCTTACCTGAGCCTAATATACATGTACCATACTTTAGTAAAAGAAAGGTTTCAGGATTCTTTGAAATACCCCTAACATATAACTACTTTATATGTTTTTGAGTTTCTTGCATTGTTTAGATGGTTCCTGATATGAGTCCTTTCTTTGAAAAGATATATGTTGTCACTAGATAGCTTAGTTCCTTCTGTGATGTTTTTTTTCATCACACCTATCTGATTTGCAAAACATGACTCTTACTATTATTGTTTTTAGAAATTTCACAGCTTGTGTAAACTTGACAAAAATAAATAATTCTCTCTTAATTCAGACCTCTTTAAAAAATATTTAATAATTTGCGTTTGATCCCTGAAAGATACCTTATGTGTGAAAAATGTTGCAGTCATACTTATTATCTTCAAAAGATATAATGACTTCATGATTGTTATGACCATTCCATTTCCTTTCTAATATCAGTCTTGTTTTTTACTTGTTGGTTTTGTAAAGCATAGCCTTGATCTTTTGTAGACTTTATGATCTCAAGAAAATAGTAACTGAAATATGAACACTTGTATTTTATCCTCTTTGTTTCTTCTTCAAAATAATTGTTCCTTCGTTATTGATGACATCTCAGGTTTTCCTTACTATTTTTTGAAGTTGATCTGAAACTGAAATTGCATTATGAGATCCTTCATGTGTTGTAGACATTGAAAATGTACATTCAAATTTATTCATGCCTTCTATTTATTTCTTATCTCACAAGTTACGTTTATTGCACCTTTTCCAAACTCTATAGATTAACTTACTTTGAGTTATGTTTTCAAATTTGTCTTTCTTGTGGAAATTTCAGTATAGAATGTTATCTGTAATAATGCTTGTGATATTAATTTTGTTTTATGATACTCCTTAGCAAAAATGGTTGATGCATTTAATTTTGATCTAAGAATATCACTTAAATTCAATTGTAAATTTAGTATCTTAAATGATCTACTTCTTTTATTGACCTAAGACAGTGTAATTGACTCTGCATTCCATTGATGACAATCATCCTCCCAACCCTAGAAATACATAACCATACTTGATGATTTCTATTACTACCTATGTTCCTTGAAATCATAATATCCATTTCGAGCATGTACACAAGAATGTATTCCTTCTTCAAAGAATATAGACATTTTTTGACTCTTTTCAATGCAAAACTCAAACATTGATTCCTCACATTTTTGCTTTACTTTGTTATGTGACTTGAAAAATGAAACTTGTATTATGTCACAAATGTATACATAGCCATTTCTACCTTAATGTCTGGCTATATCTTTCATGGATAGTGGATATTTTCATGCTATTGATGTACTTTCCAGTACTTTGCACTTATTGTTGGTTCAAACCTTGATTTTCTATTTGAATTTTGTAGTTGTTGTAATTGACTAAATTTTGTCTCTTCTTTACTACGTCTAGAAGTAATTGTATTGCAAGCTATTCTATTCCTATTCAATCTAATGTTGAGGAAACTTGATTCACATTTGATTGATCCATGTTTCAGATTCCCAATAAACCTTGTTGTACTTGAATGTAGTATGTTCTTAATATTACTATTGATTGAAAATGAAAGCTGCAAATTTATCATTATCTGTGTTATCTCACTTTTTTCCCTAACAAATTGATCAAACACAACCTTGTGTAGGAAGAAATTCAAGAAACGGCTCTATCAAACGAACCCACACTTCAAATGTAACAAATAAGTTACATGCAAGCTCTAAAATGGAGGAGAAGGGTCAGGGAAGGGCCAAACAATTTCATAGAAAACCAGAGGCTCAAAGTCTTCGGGCTCTACAAATGATTCGGAGCGAGCCACAAAATTGGCTAAGTATGGAAGAATCAGGAGAAGCCTCCACATACCTCATCAATACATCTCCAAAGATTAAACTCAAAAAGTAGACTTAAATGAGTGTAAAGATTCCACGTGTCCCAAGCCCAAAAAGGGACAGAGCCAACTAATGAAAATTCCAAAAATGTAGAAAGAACCATGTGTCATCTCGGCGTAACTTCAATATGGGAGCCCAAGGTAGAGACTCAAACTTGCGCTCGCCCTCCATGTGGCCAGGGGTCAACAAAAGTTAAATTCAAATCAGGCCCAAATTGGTCAAGTATGAAAGTGTCAACAGAAGGCACCAAGTGTCTCAATGGTGCACAATCAAAGGCGCGGTCCAAAGCGGTTCCTTACACAAGCACCAAGTCTCCATGTGTCTCGGGTTAGATACAATGCCCCGCCAAACAAAAAGACTTAGTCAAAAACATAAAGGAACAAAAACAAAGCCACGGAAGGAGCCATGTGTCATCCCGACGCAAATTCAAAATAAAAATCCAAAATCAGTCCCCAAGCATGCGCCAACCCACCACGTGGCCACATTCCATGTCAAAGCAGGAAGGCAGGTCTCCAGGAGTAATTTTATCTTTTTGGCTTCATTCGCAAGAGACATAAAGTATATAATTGAGCCGTACCTCCACTAGTGCCCAAAGATCCACATGTCAAACCTAAATTACATGCAGACCGGTGGGCCTTGAAGTGATTTTTCTCCCAAATAAAAAAATGTAGACCAGCGAGCCCGAGGGTGGTTTTTTAACAAAAAGGAATTGCGGGGTTGTAGGGAATTTTTTGCATCTTTGAAATTTTGTGCCAAAAGGTACAAGGTGAATTTCGGGCCTATGGATCCCTTCTGCTAACTGGTTTCCACCATTTTTGTATGGACAAGGTTCAAATATTCAAATGGACATATCTTCTGATCCAGTGCCCGAAATCCACCAAATTTGGAACCATTGAAGAGATCTCGACCTCATCTACACCATGGAGATCTGAAACTTTAATTTTGAAGAAGTTAGGTGGGAAAAAATGGAAAAATGTCTTCATGCCATTAATATAGGATATAATCTCTCTAACAACCAGATCGAATTTTATCTAATCCATTGTTTTTCCTCCTTTAACGCTTCAAACAAGTAATCGAGATAGATTTGACAGATTTGGGGTGGATAGATTTGACAGATTCAAATTAGTTTTCCTGCCTCTCTTTCCTTTTTCTCTCTGGGCTGCATCTATAAAAGAAGGAGCTGAGCTTATTGTAACGGGTTACACATTTTCATTTTTTTGCCTCCCTTCTTCTCTTACCTATAAGTGAATTTTGGTAGCTTCCAAACCTCCTATTTAAGTTATAATGCAGAAGTATTGCCTCCTGGCCGCTGCAATGTACTGTATCGACTCCTGAGAAATAATATATATATGTGTGTGTGTGTGTGTGTGTGTGTCTGTGGATGATTCTCAACCCTCTCATGTGTTCATTGTTGTCTTTCTGATGTCTTGTTGCAGTTTGGTTACCTATGCATTGTTGTTGTATTCCATCTCTGTGCTATGTGCTAATTTGCAAAATGAGTGTCTAACATTCCTTTGGTGCATCACCTCATTATCTTAGGTTTATTTTCTTACATCTTATCAACCCTATCTCCTTGGTAAGATAGAGTAGGTTTATAATAGATCCTCTACAATTTATTTGTGTGCACCTAAACAAAGGAATAGGAACTGGCCTTAATCCGGAGAGCTCTCTCAAATCGCAAGGTCCCACACTTTGAGAGATGCTCTATGTTGTGCAATCACACTGAGAGTCTCAACTCATCTAGTTATAGGCAATCATGGGTGTTGTTATTCTAAACTAACAATTTGTAATTATTTTCTCAATGACTTCTTATAGTCCATCATATATTAATACACCTTTGCTTTTCTATGCATGATTATGATGTAGCAATTTTTATTTTTCATTCAGCATGCATCCAAAATTTGGAATCCTTCTTGAAGTTTGTAGATGCACTTAATGAATTCTAGTTTGACTTTCCTTAATTCTTATATTGATGTATTTACTTTGTTATGAAATCAAGCTCTGTAAAATGTAAAACATTTTAAATGCTTCCTTGTAGCTGTACTTTGATCTTTTAGCTTGATTCTAAGATGGAAATGTCATTTTTCCCTTTATAGTGGCTTCTGCATGAAATTATAATTGACTGATATCATTTGTTTGATACACATACTTGACCACTTTTAACTATTCTTTTGAGCTTATATCTCTCATTCATATCTTTAATGTTTCCATGCTTATGGTATCTCATGTAACTATCTTCTTCATAGGTTTTGGTAGAGGTTTGTTAATGAAACTAGAAGATACCCTTTCTCATTTTTTATGTTTTGATGGAGAATTTGATCATTAAGAATTGTTGCTTGTACCTTGCCTCCTCATGTATTTTCCTTTTTGTATAGTAAGAATTTTGAAAAATATTTCTGCTCTCTAGTCTATTACCTATACCTGCACACTTAAACGAATAGTTAGAAAATATTTAGGCTTTTTGGTCTCTCTTATTCTCCATGGTTTTTATTTTCTCTTTCTTTTCTAAAATGACTTTGGGAATCATATGTGCTGATCTAGAATACTGCACCTATCAATTCTATATCTTTCTATGATGTATCTTATACTTCTTTTTATAAATCCATCTGTATGTAGTTAGATAGTACAAGGGAAAATATTAAACCTTGAGCTCAATGTCTGACAATAATTCTTTTCATTTTTCAGGTACATTGTCACTGCTAGGAGATCTGAGTAGAATATGGAGCTAGAGCTGAAGTGAAGAAACCTAAAGAGAACCCAAGGCAATGATGGGTTTATTCTATACCTTTTTATTTTTATCTTCATGTTTATGTACTTATTTCTTCAGTATTTATGAGTTACATCCCTTAGCTTGTGTGGAAAACATTGTATTTCTTTATGAATAAATGGCATCTAATTTTTGTACTTTAGTTATATATTTTTTTTTGCTTTCATCTTTATGTATATTGATTATATAACGAAATAAACAACTCAAATACATACTTCAATGTTTTTACATGCAAAAAAAAATATTTTTGGAATACCTATAACTTAATAATGAACTCTCTTACTTGTAAACTGTAACCTTGTAATGCTCTCCTAAAATCTAACATTTCAACTAAACTGTGATTCCCACCTTCATCAAGGAAATGCATTAGTCCTTTAGGTATTTTGTGTTTCCTTGCTAAAGATGAACATGGAATGACATTCTATGTGAGGTGTTGCATTTTGTAACAACACACATAGCTTTGAATTACATGTAAATAATCAATGGCTATAACTGAAAACATGATAATATTGTAATGGATTCCCCTAGTTAGGTACACTCCTTCAATACCATCCATTGTAATGAAGTTTCGAGTTGCCCATTTTTGCACAAGTGAAAAAATTGTCAATAGATACATCACATACAGATACACAATTGATAAGAGCAACATTCTACATCAACACATATGATTCCCATGATCATTTCAGAAAAGAAAGAGAAAAGAAAAAGTATGGAACATAAGATAGGCCAAAAATCCTATTTACTTTCTAACTATTTTCTTAAGTGTGTAGGTACATGTAGTAGATGAATAGAAAAAAAATCCTTTTCATAACTGATTACTATACTAAAAGGAAGTGCTTGCTAAAGGAATTTAGGTAAAAGGAAAATGCAAGTAGAAAACAAAGATTTTCATCATAGGTTTTCATTAAATTAGAGTCAAGTGTAAAGTATATAATGAGTATCAAAATTTGTATAAATTGTTCAAATAAGGTATGATGCATAGAAAGGAGGCATTCAAAAACTGAAACAGAGAAGATAAGAAGCCAGATACAAGTAAGAGTTCTTTGAGAGAAAAATTTTCATCAAAACACCGAAAATGAGCAAGGGTATCTATTATCCAATTTTTCCCCTCAGGAAAAGTTTGATCAAACACATCCTTCCACACCAGAGAAATGAAGAGGTTAGTTCAGTCATGCAAGCTCAAATTTCAAATCTAATAATCAGGTTATAGGAAGGCTCAGAAATGGTAATGTGTTATCACCATAAAAATCCCCCCTCATTTTCCAAGTCAAGTTTCAAAAATATTGAGTTGGTGTCTTTGAGGAATGTTTAGAACAGAGTAAGAAGTCTAGAAAGATGGATAAATTCATGCTTTGAAGTCATGGATGCTCGGTTTTAATCTCGCCCTTTCACTTTAAAATTCTTGAGTCTTCGCAATTTGAAGTATTTTCTATTTCCCTGTCTAGATCCTTCAAAATATTTTCCTTCATTCGAATGTCGTTTTCAATCCTTCTCTTTGGTTTTTGATCACGTCGAGCCTAGTATTGTTTGCAGTTCCTCATTCCATTGAGAAAAAATTGAAACTCAAACATAAACGGTGGGGCTTTCCCTTTCATTTTTATTTTTCCACAGTCGTCAATGACGAGTGTCAAATTCTTTCCCAACATCCACAGATACGTGGACATCCCTGATTGTATGCGGCGTGACGAGTTAATTTTTCAAAATTTTCACTTTTGTTATTTTTTACAAAAGTTTCAAATTGGCCCCTGATGAGTGTTGTTATTCCCTTCATTTAATCAACTTCTTGTTGATGTCATACGAAACTAGAGGTATGTCTAAAGCTATATGCAACAAGAGTAATCTTATCGATATAGTAGTTGACTGTAGTTATTTTTTGTATTTTCTGGGGGATTTTTTCAATGTCTTAAGGAATTCTTGGTAAAACCTT
This sequence comes from Taxus chinensis, assembly GCA_019776745.2. Taxonomy (NCBI): domain Eukaryota; kingdom Viridiplantae; phylum Streptophyta; class Pinopsida; order Cupressales; family Taxaceae; genus Taxus; species Taxus chinensis. The sequence goes on from CM034146.1 coordinate 831,851,657, forward strand.
ATTTAAATCATACTATAAAAACTTGTTGAAAGTAAACACGCTGAAAACTTTGCTGAAAAGAAACACACTTGCTATTGGAAATAAACACACTCAATTTAGAATGTTTGAAAACTATTGCAAGAAATATAAGAATCTATCTAAACACCCGCAGGAACAAGTATACAATAGAGTTTAACTAAAACAATTAAAACAATACAAAATTTACAGATCCAAGCTATTTGCTGAAGAAATATAAATACCAAATAAATGAATATCTTAGTCCTTAAGGGATTTGGCCTTTGCTCCTCCTCGAATAAGGATTTAACAACTTATAATTCTCTCAAATCAGAATGGATATTTCATTGATAAAACATTCGGTATTAGAAAATGTACTGGTTCTGAGTACTTAGTCTATATTTCTCTTCTCTGTTCTATTTCTATCTCATATCATATTCTATTTTATATCTATCTACTGCATGTCTAATTTTTATATACATTTTATAATCATAGTTGTCTCAATGATTCTGATGAAATTGAATCATGCCCAGAATAGATGCTGAGTCAGATTGTGCCTAATCAGATAGTTGTAAGATAACTATCCCTAGATCTGCATTCAGAAATCTTCTCATCCTTTCCTGATTGAAAGGTTCGTACATGCAAAATCTCCAGATGTGGTTAGAGTAGAAAACTCCCATCAGTTCTGGAACTTCAGAGAAGTTCTAGAACCATACGAAATCATTAAGGATCAACATCGTGAGAGTTATGGAGCTATACCTAGGAGTTCCAGAACTAAGTCTGAAAATTCTGGAACTAAATATTGGATTTCTGGAACTAATTCTGAAAGTTTCGGAACTAAATGATGACTGTGTGATGGAGTTCTAGAACTAGCTTAAAATTATGGAACTACGTTATGTAGTAACAAATGCTGCCAAAAACATATTGGAAACTACCTACTTCATTTCCTTGACTGATTAGACCTAATTTATTACAAAACTGAATTTCAAACACACACTTCATCAAGAATTCTAGAGCTTTTAACATTAGAATCACAATGAATCACAAGACATAAAATTACATCGTAAGTTATATCAGATCAACTAAAAGTCACAAAATGTAATCAACCTTAATAAAAAGGAGAGTAAAATGAGATCATATATTTTACATTAATCAGACATATTTTGGCATCATCATTTCCCCCAAATTTACTTGTTTCTAAGTCCCTTTACAAACTTCATTCTTCAAAAGTGGGGTTATATGTTCTACATTCCATTTGATTGCTCAGATCAAATGGCTAAAAATGGATTTTCCAATGTTTAAACTTAGATGTATTGTACCCTACCCATGCTTCTATTTTCCTCTTCCACTCTTCAAATTTAGTGGGATCTTGAGGTTCCCTAATTTTCCAAGGAGACATGGGGGTGAGAAGTAGAGGGGGCCTTGTTCGCATTCTCATCCATATTTTCCCGTAGGTTTCATTGACCTTTGTAATTATTGTGCACAATTCTTTTTCCCTTTCTAAACTCTAGATTAGATTTGTAGGGGATTTTACTTCCCTTCTTCTCAAGGAGATAGTAAGGAGTTCCCACCTCTTTAAGAATCCTTCATAAATAACTTCAAACTTTTCCTCCTCATAGGATATGAAGGCATCAATACTCTTTTTTAGAATGGCAAGATAATGTGTCTTGAATCTCTCATCAAAGGCATGAGTTGTAAAATGTGTGAGGAAGGCAGAAGGTTTACCATAGTGAGCTCTCATACAGAGACATATTGAGGTAGCTTTCAATAAAATTTCAGAATCCCTTTATTTCCATGTAATTTGGTTTTACAGAACAAATACAAATGCATTGAGCTGGCTCTCCCCCACATACAAATTGATCATAAATCCTGTGTTTTTCTCTAGCATTAAATTACAAAGATAAAATTCACACAGAATATTTTTTTGCTCAGCACTAGATAGAGAGTAAGCTACCATGAATTCATATTCATCTTTTAGTTCATGTGAAAGCCCACATGCAATCCTTGACAGTTGCCGGTGAATGAACTACTCTTCTAAAAACACACTATATGCAGGAGAGGGCCTTTTGTAGGAAAGCAATTTTTCACTCATAATATAGACCATATGAATTTTGCCAAGACATTTATATTTATTTCCTTCCTCCTTATAAAACTTTTCTTCACATTCTTTTCTTGCCTTCATGTCTTCTTCCATCTTGGTCTTCAATTATTTATTTTATGTTTTGTCTTCTCTGGGTTCCCTGCAAGTGTCATTCCATAGTTGTTTGAGTGGAAAATAGGTTAACTCAGTCTATGCAGATACTGTGGACACAACACTTTGTTTTCTGGAATTCTAAAATTCTTCCTCTTTTTCTATTAGTTTTTTCTTGGTTACTGATAATTCCTCAGTCTTGACTGTAACTTGAGTTGTTAGCTCTCCAATGAGCATTTCTTTTTTTTCTAATTTGAGTTTAAGGAAATCTAATTCCTCATCCTTTTCTTTAATAATGAGCTCTACTCTAGAAAAGAACAGAGCTTGTTTAACTTGATGTCTTTCTTCTTCCTCTAAAATTACTTGAGGAGTTGGGAATTCTTCCTCTATTAAAGGAAATTTTACTTTTATTCTCTAGGATGCCAACTCTTCTTCTTCATGTGGCAATGCTGATGGTTCAATCAATTCTTGAGAATATTACTCTTCAAGTCTCTCCTCTCCTCTATCCATTAGAGCTTGACTTGGCTCAGGAGGAGTCATGGCCATGCTGCCCAAAATCTAAGCAGCTTCCTTTTCCATCCTTTCCTGCTCACTCCTTCCCTCTAGGGTTTCCCTTGATCTCTTATCAATTTTTTTCTTTGGGGAATTTCAACATGCCCAGCGGTGGAGTTCCTTCTAGAGCTTCTTCTTACTATTCTTTCTTGCTCTTTCATGGGTGAGCTATCACCGTTAGAGATAGATATTGGCTCCCCTGAAGCTACTGCAGAAGAAGGAATTTCCTTTAAAGGTACAGAAAGCTATGTTGTTTTGATCTTTCTCACATACCTTCTTCTTTTTGGTATATTCTCTCTTTCTATTTCCCTTTGTTCTTTTGTAGGGGCATCATTTTCTAGATTAGCTGAAGGAGAGAATGGGGCTGGAATTGTCCTTATGATAATATTGGGGGTTTTCTTGAACTTGCCAAGAAACTTGTCCCAAATTTATTCTCCATTTTTCTTTGACAGAAAATGGTGCTGGAATATTAAATGAATTAGAATATGATGCCTGATTGTTTCAACACCCCAGGAATAACTCTGAGCCATGGTCTGGATAGAATCAAAAAGAAACCTTGGAAGTTTTATTATGTACCCAGGTTTTGTGGCTCCATACTTAAGATATATGAAAAATTTTAGGAATTCTTTTCCCATAGACCTAAATTGACCATCACAGGTTAAATATCTCACTATCCAAAACGCAACCCTATCAAAAGGTTTGGGAAAACTAGCCCTTCTGACTCCTTTTATGATTTTCTTTGTATTGTAGATGTACTAGGGTTTAGTTTCTCCTTCTTGTAGTAAGACTTCAACCATTTCTTTCAAATTCCCTTTGGTAAGTTGTGGGACATGCACAATTGGCACTCCAGACATGTTACTTACAATATTCATAGAAAAAGGAATAAAGATATTTCTCACCTTTGTCCTGGATTGCTCTAGGTTTATGACAAATTCTCTTTCAACCAATTTTTCATTATGCCTTGAAAATTTCTTCAGGAACTCTAGCCATCCTGCATGCTCAAAGATGGATGCCACTTCTTCGTCTGCGAGCAGCTGGGAATCATCCTCTGGTTATGATTTCTTTTTAATCCCCATATTGGCTTGATCTTTGTATCTTTTGATTTTGTGCAAATTGGTTACAGGCCTTCTTGCTTAGCTACGAAACTAACGAATTTGGCTGCAGAACCTCTGTTCTTAGCTATAGAATCTCTATTCTTTGTTGCAGAACACAAACTTAATTCGCTGCTCCTTCCTCAAAATATTTCTCCAACTTATTTCACTTGATTTTTGCAATAATTATTACTAATGATAACCATGCCACCACTTATTCCATCCAAATCATCTTCATAATTACACAGTTGTAATCATTATGTATAAATAGATGAATCATCATACCTACTTTTAAATTAAGTCAAATTACACATGTAAATATTCAATTCAACCCTAAATAAGTTAAAAGATATAATTACCATCCTTGATGATGTAATATTTTTGCTATGATGACTCGTCATTCCTATAAGTGGAACAAAACATGATTAGATAAGACAACTAGAATTTAAAAGAATTCTCTTTTATTTGAACTAGCCAAAAAAAGAGGTCAGCCACCATTTGCTGGTTTGCAATTGACCTTTGAGAGAATTTTTTTTTGGGGAATAAAATACCATTTTCTAGTTTTCATCTTCTTCCCTTTATTCTGGATCTATCATCTGGTTAATTGATCATTTTGGAAGAACTGGTTCCTTTCATACGTTTAAAGTCTTTGTCTGCTTCAATCTTCCTCAAGAATTCATCCTTAGTGGGAGGCTTCCTATAGAGTTTCAACCTATGTCCATTGACCAAGAGTGTTTTGTTGCTACCATAAATGGGAAGTAACTGAATAGAACCATTGTCAAATATCTGCTCAATCGGATAGGGTCCCAACCATCTAGTTCTCAATTTTCCCTTGAATTGGTGGTACTTATAATCAAATAGCAATGCCCAGTATCCTACTTTGAATTGTCTTTTCTTGATATCTGTGTCATGCCATTACTTCCTTTGCTCTTGAATTATCTCTATCTGCTGAAATTCTTCCATTCTTAATTCATCCAACTCATTGAATTGAAGGATTCTTTCTTTTTGAGATGCATTCAACTCAATTCCCACCTTCACTATTTTCCTCATTGTTTGAAGTTCAAAATCTATAGGCAACAAGGGATTTTTCCCATAAACTAATTCATATGGTGAAAAACTTGTAGTTTTCCAAGTTGTATTATAAGCCCATAAAGCTTCAACTAGTCTCTTTACCCAATATTTCCTCCCAGCTTCAATTGTTTTGGTAAGGATTTTCTTCAATTCTTTGCTTGTTACTTTAGCTTGTCCATTTGATTGTGGGTGGTAAGCAGATGACTTCATGTGATTGATTTGGTAATACCTTGTGAAAGATTGGATCATATTAGACATGAATTGTGGTCCTTGATCTAAAACTATGCTCCTTGGTACTCCAAACTTTATCATAATTCTATCCCAAAGGAAATCAACAACTACTTCTTGAGTGACATTTGTTAATGCCTGCACTTCTACCCATTTTTTCACATAGTCAGTACACACAAGAACACATTCCTTCCCTTGTGAAGGAGGATTAAAGGGACCAAAAAATGCAATCTCCATCTCTCAAATGGTTCAACCACAAGTTGAGGTTGAAGAGGCATTTCATTAGTGAAAGTTGGTTGTCCCATTATTTGACAAGGATCACACCTCTTGATATATCTCTTCACATCCTTGTACAGAGATGGCCAATAATAACTAGTGCCAAGTATTTTATGAGTTGTTCTTTTCACTAAATAATGTCCTCCACTTGGTTCATCATGACATGCTCTGAGGATGTCAAATATTTCATCCTCTCTTACACACCTGCGTAAGAAAAAATCAGGACCACCTTTCAATAGCATTCCATTTAACCATTTGAATTGTGCATTGGTTTTAATTAACTTCTTTATTTATTTCTTAGTGAAAGGAGGAAACTTCCCTATTATAAGATAAGTTTCCATATTAGAAAACCATAGTGTACTTGCTAAGATTGCAAATAGTTGTTCATCAGGAAAGTTATCCTTGACTAGATATTGCTCCCCTATGGTGGTTAGTCTTGACAAAACATTAGCTACCACATTAGATTTACTTGGATTATTCACAATGTTAATATCAAATTCTTGCAAAAGTAATAACCATCTAATTATTCTTTCTCCAACCACTGGTTTTTTAATTAAATACTCCATTGTTGAATGATCTGTGTGTATGAATATCTTGTATCCTGAAATGTAATGTCTTAATTTATTGATTGCTTAAATCACAACAAGAAGTTCTTTTTCAATGGTGGTGTAATTCTTTTCAGTGGGAGTAAGATTCTTGCTAAGATAATAAATGGGATACATCTTTCCTTCCTCATGTTTCTCTCCCAATACTGCACCAATGGAATAATTTGAGGCATCTATTTGGATATAAAATGGATTTTCCCAATTAGGTCCTCTCAATATTGGGGCACTGATTATTTTTTCTTTAATTTCTTCAAAAACATGCTGACACTTTTCATCCCAAAGAAAATCATAGTCCTTGGTTAGAAAATTAAACATGGGGGCATAAATTTTACTGAAATATTTTATAAAGCACCTATATTACCCAACATGCCTTAGAAATGATTTGATATCTATGGGGGTCTGAGGAATAGGTAAATCTTAAATGATCCTAATTTTTTTGATCCACCCGAATTCCTTTTTTTGAAATATGGTGTCCTAATACAATCCTCTCATCCACCATCATCAAACACTTTTCATCACTAAGAGACATGTTGTGTTGTTCACATCTTGTTAACACTTTGTCGAGATTTCTCAAAGCATCTTCAAATGTATATCTTTATACAGTGAAGTCATCCATATATACCTCAACACAATCATTTGTTAGATCAGCAAAAAATTGCAAGTACAACTCTCTGGAAAGTTGCAGGAGCATTGCATAAACCAAAGGGTAACACCCTATAGGAAAATGTTCCCCATGGACATGTAAATGTAGTTTTTTTCTGATCTTCAGCAACAACTCTGATCTGATTATACACACTAAAGCCATTTAAGAAAGAAAAGTACTCTTTACCTGAAAGGTTATCTAGGACTTGATCTATGAATGGTAAGGGAAAATAATCTCTCATTGTGGCTTTGTTCAATTCCCTATAGTCAACACATATTCTCCATTTTTCATTCTTTTTGGGAACAATTACAAGAGTAGATACCCATTGGCTATCTGAGATAGGGTAGATGAAACCTACTTGTAATAGTTTTTCAATTTCTTGTTTGACTATATCCTATAAAGTTGGGTTAATCCTTCTTTGAGGCTGCCTAACTGGTTTAATGTTTTCAGTATAGATGTGATGAGTGTAGATACTTGGATGAATCCCTTTCATGTCTTTGTAATCCCAAGCAAAACATTTAGTATGATTTTTAGAACATCGAATAATTTATCTTCTTCATCATCCTTCAACCAGTTGTTAATGTTTAAAGTTTTACCTGGTTGAATTTCAACATGTTTGGTTCCAATATGTGATGAACATGGACATGCATGTGGTAACAACATATGGTATGTAACAAAATCTCCAAAATTTTCTTGAGACAAAATACTGGAAAAAGGATAGTAATGAGAATTATGATACTTATCTCTTTGTAGGCCAAATTCTTCATCACTTCTACTTTCCAGAAATTCTTCACCACTTCTTGATGTACTTAAAATTGAAGCTATTGATTCATCCTCTCCCCACAAGAAATATCGTTCCTCTGGATTGAAATTATTTTCAATCAAAGAGAATTGTTGTTGTCTTAGTTCCAAAACTAAATGTGGTGGTTCCGAAACTATAGCCCCAGGTTGCAGAAAAAAGTTCACAGGTACTAGAACTATTTCTAATTACCTTGAGGACAGCTGGTTCTTATCCAATGGTGGATTAATCATCTCTTCTAATTCTCTTACATGATCCTGTAATGTGATCATAGCCAAAGAAGAAAATTTTGCTTATCAGTCTCAGGAGAATCAACCCACAATTGTTCATGATTTTCAGTAAAAGGTCATGCAGTAGGATATACAGAAATTTTTTTAGAGTTCTTATAATTCAAGATTTTCATATCACTTGACCTAAAATCTATTAAAGCAGCAACGGTAGCTAACCATGGTGTACTCAAAATAATAGGATAACCCAATGTTTTACCTTTTGGCTATAGCATAAGGAAGTCAACTAGATATTCCCATGACTCCACCATAACCACCACAACTTCAATAATTCCTTCTGGTTTTGCTACAGACTGGTCTGTCATCTGCAATATGGTATTAGTAGGTTGTATACAAATTAATGGTAATATTTTTAGAGTATCCACTGTCATTACATTGATAGCAGCTACTGAATCTACCAAAACATTATGTACATCCTTATTTCCTATAGAGAAAGAAATAGCAGGACTTCTAGGATCTCCGTATTTGGGAAGTAAAATTTTTCCTACTAATAAATCAACAAGTTTCCCATCTAGTTTGATAGTCTTGTGGTACTATTTCTTCCTTCCAGGATTTTTTATACATAACATTTTGATTAATTTGTTCAATTCTAGAATGTCTTTAATTGCTTATAACAGTGGTATTTCAATATTCAATTTTCTTATTTCTTGTACCAATTCAGACTCCTTGATTTCTATAGCTTCTTTGAATCTCTCTGGAAATGAAGTCTCAGTAGTGTTGCTATCTGGCTCCTTTTCGTTTATTTCTATATCCTCTTTCGGAACAACACTACTAGGGATTTAATTTTCTTCTAACATTTCAATGATTATAAGGGGTGGAATGTTAACGATTTTCCCATATCTAGTTTGAATATCCTTACAATCCATGGCATGTAAATCAACTAATTTTTTCTGGTTTTGTTCTATAAAAAGGAGTTTTTTGTTTATTTCTTGGATTTTCTACTAGTGGTGTTGGCATTTGCATTTGGACTACATTCTCAGTTTGTGAATTATGTGCAAGAGATCCCATGATGGCCTATTGATTCTGATTTGGATGTGTTCTTCCTTGAGAATAATTACTATGGTTCCATCTAGGTTGTGACCAAGCATAAGGATTTCCTTGACCAGCCCATGGTTTTTGATGTCCCTGAGCATACCAAGATTCATTTTTTCAATCTTGAGGGTTCCAAGTTGGTTGAGGTACCCAAGGAGGTTGTCCCCAATTTTGTGGTATTGACTGAGCAACTCATAGCATTGTCTAGGGATTAGGGACTGATCTTGGCATAAACTGCCATTGGTTAGGTTGTCTCTGAACAAAATTCAATTCTTCTATTGTAGATGAGGTACAGGTTTGTTTAAGTTAATTTTTAATAACTGGAAGTAAAGAACAAACATCAATATCATGTTCTTTAGATTCACAGATAAGACACATTTCTATTTTATCCAAATGACAGTCCCTTAGTGCATGCTTCTTCCTACATCTAGGATAATACATAGCCAATGGTTCAGTTTTGACATTTGCTTTAGCTTGTAATCCATCTATAGTGGAGGTTAATTGTACTAAAATGCCTATTTTAAACTTTGCTAACTCATCCATTAGTTTTTTCATATATGGATTCAGACTTTTAAGTGATTTTCCTTTTCTAGGTCCACCTCTTGTTCTGGAATAGCTTCTACAAATATCCTTAATTCCATTCATTCTTATCTGATCAATGTCTCCACCTCCTATCAATTTAAGGGTTTCCCTAGGTTCCTCATCCAAACCTTTAATAAAAATGGTTTTAATTAACTCCTCTGAAAGCACAAATCCACATCTTTTGCTAACAAAGAGGAATTTGTCTAAATAGTCTTCTATGTTTTCATCTTCCTCCTTGAATTTGAAGAATTCTTCCTTCCTATTTATCCCTCTACAATAACCCTGGTATTTATCTAGGAAGGCAGTCTCCATTTTTACCCAAGTGCCAATAGAGTTGGATGGTAATCCCATGAACCACTTCATTGCTGTATCCTTCAAAGTGGATGGAAACAACTTGAGTTTTTGATTATCTGTCTTATAGTCATAGGTCTGATATAGTACCTTGAACTCAAATAGAAGTTGGTTAGGATCTTCAGATGACATCCCTCTAAATGTGGGTAAATGTGTAGCTGAGATATTTTTCATTGATGTATCATCATCTCCCAATTGGATTGGATAAGTAAAGGTCCTATCAGGTACTCCCTCAGCTTCTTGTGCCATTTTAAAAATATTTTCTGAATTTTCCTCCTAATCAATGTGGTAAGCGTTATGCCTTGGGGAAGGTGAAAAATCAGGAGTAGGAGGTTGACTACTCAATTGAGAATCGAAACTCACCCTAAATGGATCTTGAGTAATAAACCTTCTCCTAAAAATTCCAATTCCTTCAGGTGACTGATCTAAGAATTCAAAAAATGCCAATTATGTTTCTTGTCTGATAGGGGATGATGGTGTCTCCAATTCTTGATCACTTTCCTTACTTTGACTAGAGGATGTTATGAATTCTTGTGAAGATGTTTTTGGAAGGAATATACCCTGTGAGTCTCTTGGTCTACTCATATATTTTGTGAAATAGTAGGGAAGATCCTTTAACCACTAGATGTATGTTTTGTTGCTCTTGCTAACACTTAATTAGAAAGTTCCAACTAGTGGTCCCTGGAAATAGCACCAAAAATGATGGGTGTCATTATTCCCTTCATTTAATCAACTTCTTGTTGATGTCATATCAAACCAGGGGTGTGTCTAAAACAATATGCAAAAAGAGTAATATTATCTATCTAGTAGTTGACTATAGTTATTTTTATATTTTCTAGGGGATATTTTCAATTTCTTAAGGACTTTTTGGTAAAACCTTAATTAAATCATAATATGAAAACTTGCTGAAAGTAAACACACTGAAATATTTCTTGAAAGGAAACACACTGTTCAGAATGGAAGCAAACACACTTGCTATTGGAAAATAAACACACTTGCTTCTGAAAGTATACACACTTGCTTTTAGAAATAAACACACTCACTTTATAATGCTTGAAAAAAATTACAAGAAATATAAGAATCTATCTAAACACCTGAAGGAACAAGTATACAACAAAGTTTAACTGAAAGAATTAAAACAATATAGAATTAACAGATCTAAGCTATTTGTTGAAGAAATATAAATACCAAATAAATGAATATCCTGGTCCTTAAGGGAGTGGGCCCTTGCTCCTCCTCGAATCAGGATTTAACAACTCAGAATTCCCTCAAAATCGGAATGGTTATTTTATTGATAAAACATTTAGTATTACAAAATGTACTGGATCTAAGTACTTAGTCTATATTTCTCTTCTCTATTTTATTTCAATCTCATATCATATTCTGTCTAATATATATCTACTACATGTCTACTTTTTATATACATTTTATAATCGTAGTTGTGTCAATGATTCTGATGAAATTGAATCATGCCTAGAATAGATGCTGAGTTAGATTATGGCTGATCAGATAGCTATAAGATAATTATCCCAAGATCTACGTTCAGAAATATTCTCATCCTTTCCTAATTGAAAGGCTCGTAGAAGTAAAATCTCTGGATGTGGTTAGAATAGATAACTCCCATCGGTTTCGGAACTTCAAAGAAGTTCCAGAATCATAGGAAATCATTAAGGATCAACACCATGAGAGTTCCGAAGCTATACCCAGGAGTTTTGGAACCAAGTATGATAATTCTGGAACTAAATACTGGAGTTTTGGAACTAAGTCTGAAATTTCTAGAACTAAATGATAATTGTGTGATGGAGTTCTAGAACTAGATTGGAAGTTCTAAAACAAATGTGTCTAGGAACAAATGCTACCAAAAACATACTAAACGCTACCTGCTTCATTTCCTTGACTGATTAGACCTCCTTTATTAGAAAACTAAATTGTAAACACACACTTCATCAGGAATTCTAGTGCTTTTAACATTAGAATCACAATCAATCAAAAGATAGACAATTACATCCTAACTTATATCAGATCAATTAAAAGTCCCAAAATGCAATCAAACTTAATAAAAAGGAGAGTAAGATGAGATCATATATTATACATTAATCAGATATATTCTAGCCTCATCATCCCTGTGGCCCGAAGGATCCTAATTGGCTGAAACAAGCAGTGGTGGAAAGGTGGGCCGTTTTTGTGTTTTGATGCTTTGAAAGGAAAAAGGTGAAAAGATGGGTGCTTTTTTTGTTTTGAGGAATTATGGAGAAAAGCGTAAAATGTAAAAAGAATGTTTAAGGCCTGCAAAGGGACATGTGCTAATTTTTAATTCAAAAGCAAAGAGGTGGGTTTTTGGGAAACTTTAGAAATTTTACCTTTGTTTCCAAAAGGGCGTAAAGTTATAAAGTGAAGCACAACCCCGCTAACACCTAAGTGAAGCCACATGTTGACGCCTATGTTCAAAATACAAAGTGGGGAGGTGAATTGTCGCAGAACTTTTGGAATTTCAGTTTTGTTTCCAAAAGGGTAATAAAGTATTAAAATGAGCCACAACCCCACTGTTAAAAAGTTAAAGCAGGAAGGGGTAAGTGCACCAAGTTGGGGGACAATTAAGTGGACATCAAATCCTGAATTTTACATTAAAAACAACAAAACATCAAATTTAGTCTTCCACGGACTTGAACCATGCCGAAAAGTAAAAAATGTGTCATAAAAATGGTACCATTGCATAGGGGAGACTGTTAGCTTTGTAGAAATACTAATTTTAAAGTGAATAGAATAGGATAAATATCATTTTATAATTTTTTACTAATAGTAGGTCTTTAAGACATTTTTTCCGATGAATGTTTATGTCTAGGTTTAAGACTGAAAAATTTGTTTCACTTATCCGAATGTGGTAAAAATTATACCATGCCAACCGTGGTGAAATTTTATACATGTTCAAAAAATATATATTTGATTTCAATATTTTTTTATGAAGTTATGGCGGGCAAACGGAAAGTGCTCTTTTTTCTTTGTGTTTTCATACCACTTTCACGGAAAAAATCATAAAAAATAAAATATTACTCAAAAAAATAAAAAATAAAATCCATCCCAAGATAGATAGTGGCATCTAACTTCTCAAAAAAGGATAAAAATATATATCAATTTTTGGTCATCCAAATCATGGGAAAACGGACTATAATTTTATAGGCGTTTTTAAAAAAAATATACCAAGTCATTGAATTTTGAGTGTTTAATATAGTTAATATTGTCCATATTTTTAAAAAATTAGTATTTTAGAAACTAATTTTAGATGCTACGATTCATATTAATATAATTTTTTCTAATTTTGAGTGTATGTATTGCTAATAATCCCTACAAGTTGATATTATGTTGTTATTTACAATATGACGTCCACTTATGACCCCCTTTTTATCCCCCAACTTGCTGCACTTACCCGAAGGCAGGATGGCAAAGCACTTTGAGTTTTTGAGATTTTTGTTAAAAAGAGTAAAAATTGTAAAAGTGATCCATGACTCCGTCACCACTCAAGTAAAGCCACGTGTCAGGCCTATATCAGAAGAGGTTGGGAAAACCAAAATGTCTAAAATGCACAGTGTCTATAAAAATCATAAAAATGCAAAAGGTGCCCCCAGGCCCACTTAAATAAATTTCATCCACATGGATGGCCCATTTTTAAAGTTCTAATAGTAGGTTAATGGATGTGATTCAATGCGTCTAGTTTTTCTGCCATGCATGGAAATAGTGGAGGCATTGAAGAATTTAAAACATTGGATTCTTGAGCCAGTTGGAACCTCTGAACTTCAGTCAAGCATTTCTTCTTTGAGATCTTGAAACACTTCTTTTAATTCCTAATTAGTTCTTAATCTTTTGATTAAAAGAAGTTTTAACTGAATGTAACTATTTTTAGAAGTTATTTAGTAGATTCTCTATGCCATTGTTTAGGGTTGGATCTTGGTACTCTATAGATGCAATACACTTGAAAGTAAACAATACAGAAGTTTTTCCCTTTCTTCCTCTGCAATTCCTTCTTTCCTTGATCGAATTTTTGAATCATCCATCTTTGCATGCTAAGAAACTTTTTGTTCTTGTTATTATGATTTCGGGAACTTTGTGTCTGTGAAATTATGTCTCTTGTGAAAGTGACTGATTCTATTTTACATCTCCCTTGATCAATACATATAAGGTTATACTCTACTATCTATATTTCCTGAAAGTATTATTATGTTCTTCCTCTATCATCTCCTTAGTTCTTTTATTCTTTCGTATTGATAATCTTTTCGGCATAAAACACTTCAAAATATCAGGAATCCACACTTTGAAAGTTGTACATTTTTATATAAGCTTTTTTGATTTCTTTCAATAAGGGAACGCCTCCCATAAAGAGGAGGGACTTGTTGTCCCCTAACTATGGTTTGTTAAAGTACATTTTTAAAACCTAATAGTTTTTGAAGACTCTTCAGGGGAATTAATTTCAAACATATACCTTTCTAAAAGAAAAAATTCAAGATCATTTTTGGTCTGGAGACTCTATGGTATACACGTGCAAAGAAAGCTCTCGAGGTAGAGGATTCCCATTTTCAAGCTCTGGAACAAAAAAAATCCTCTTTTCTTCTAGTAATAAGGACTAGAGGAGCACGTTCTACAAGCACACTTCTTGTTAAAGACATAAATTCTAAGAATAGCTTTCCTCAAGAACAACTCAGTCCTAATTTACATGCTCTAATACTTGCTGGTGTTTCTGTTCCCCTTCAGTCAATTTTTCCAAAGATTACAACCCCTTTACCTTGGGGACAACAGGTTGGGTCTCTTGCTCTTCCTCAGCCATTGCATGAGTTACCTAGGGGTAACGTAAATTTTTTTCCTAAATTCTGAGGTGATGGTAAAGTACACCCATATGAACACATTGTAGCCTACATTGTTATATGTGGGATTCTTGGGGTTGAACATAAAGATGTCTCTGTCACGATCTTTGTGGAAACATTGTAGGATAATGCTGCTGATTGGTTCTATCATCTTCTTGTTGGGTCAATCACTAATTGGAATACCATGATAACTTGGTTTGAGTAACATTTCAAACCTGTTGAGGATGTGCATGCTCTATTAGCTAAAATCTCTCATATCAAGAAGGAACCATTTAATTCCATGAGATAATTTGTGGATAAATTCAACAAGCTCATTCATAAAATTCCAGAGAACACTCATCATGTAGATAAAATTCAAAAATGATTCTTCCTCAATGCTTAGTTACCTAAAGTAAGCTATGCACTAAGTAGAGCTAACCTTACAACTTTGGATGTTGATCAACGTTTGGCTGTCAGTGTTCAGGATGATTTAATTATGTCTGGAAAACTGAAAAAGAGAATCCTCCAAATAGAAATTATCTTCTTCTTCCTCTTCCCCTAGAGCCAATTCAGATCAGTTAGTACAGAATCCTGCATTCAGCCTTAGATCAAAAGTTAGGAAATTTTTGTTTTTCACCCTCCCTTTTTCCCTTGTTTGCAAGTGAATTTGTGAAGTTTTCCAAACTTCCCATTCAAGTTGTAGTAAAAAAAAATTCCTCTTGGCTACTGTAATATATTATATCAACTCTGGAGCAACATTATATGTCTGTGGATGATTCTCAACCCTCTCATGTGTTCATTGTTTTCTTCTGATCTCTCATTACAATTTGGTTATCTATGCATGATGGTTGTATTGCATATTTATGGTCTATGTTAAATTAAAAAATGGGTGTTTAACATTCCTTTTGTGCATCATCATGTTAGCTTACGTTTATTTCCTCACGTTTTCTCAACCTTGTCTCCTTGGCAAGATAGAGTAGGTTTTAGAGTAAATTCTCTGCAATTTATTTGTGTGCACCTGAACAGAGGAATAGGAAACGACCTTCATCCAGAGAGCTCTCTCAATTTCAAAGTCCCACACTTTGAGAGATGCTCCATGTTATGCAATCACACTAAAAGTCTCAACCCGTCAAGTTGCAAACATTTGGGGGTGTTTTGATTCTGCACTAATACTTTTGGCACACCTGGTGGGACAGTGAGGTTAGATATCTCAGCTTTCCAAGGTGTCTCATTATAAATATAAAATCATAAGCCACCATGCGACCACACTAAAAGTTTTTGCATGCCCAGCAGGACAAGTTTGAAGCACCTTACCAATTTATTTCATCAAGTTGATGTGTTCGTGGTGAGATTCGGCCTTTTGAGGCACATGCAAGCACATTTGGTGACTCCATCTAGTCAACGACCCATCCTTTGAGTTACAGATCTTCTTCCATTCATTTTCATCCATTTTTATTCCATCTCTATCATTTTATTCCATTCATGAAGTTATGCAATCATGACTTCATTCCCATCTTGGAATTCACAATTGTAGCAGCATCAATGTAGTCCACCTCCAATATATTTCCCAACTCCTCCAAATCAGCATTGTGATCATATTCAGAACCACTATGCTTACCCATATGAGTAGTGTCAGATCCATTTTGTCCATGGAGATTATCAAGAACAAGGGGACACATACAATGGTGATAGCTACATAGAAAATGTTGATATGCTATAGAAGATTAAAATAATGGAGGCTAGCATGGTGCAGTCCAGGGCTACAACATAGATGAAAGCATTCATAATTGGATATGGTGCACCTTTCCCATCGTCCAGCCCTATGCCAAGACATTTTAGAACTTAATAGAAGGTTGACTTCATGAATGAAATGTTTCCTCAACTTGTGTAGTGGATTGAGGATATTGAGGCTTATGAGTTGGACACAAGACAACCTTGTCAATGGGTAATTCCACCACCTCCTAGCTTTTCTATTTCTCTTCCTCAATCAGTATCATTGCATCAGTGTCATGATTCAAGCCCCTCAGTTACTGCCCTAAGTTTTGATTTCCTTTCTCCATCCTCTAGTCTTCCATCCCATTTTTTCTCCTCTTCCCTTTACCCTTCCAAATCAGAGTCCCTTCCACAAGAGCCAAAAGCAATGCCTTTCCCTCCACCACAAAGAAATGAATAACTAGTGGAGACCCTACCCACCACTCCTCCTAATCTCCCAAGTCCATGTCAGGGAGAGACTCCAAAACCCACTCAAGGAGAACAAAAAGAAGAGGAACCCAACAAAGAAGAAATGATAGAAAGCATGAAGAGTTGGGTAGACAGATGCATGTTTACAAAGATTTCCTTGTTGGTTAAGCTTAAAGAGGAGGCTATGGTAAAATCATAAGTAGTGGAAGCTTCAAATACAACTCGAGCATGGAAAGGAAAAACTACTCCAAATCCAAATGAAGAGGAGTGCATTCCAGCTGTGGAGGAAGACCATGTAGTTTTAGAGGCTCCAAGTGCGGAGTAGGCTAGAGAAGAACCTTGAATTCTTACTCCCACTTTATTTCCTTCAAGCTCTAATGTTTAAGAAGAGTTTGATTTTTCAAAATTATTTTTCGAAGATGAAGGGAACCATGGTGAGGTAGTTGCAGATTAAGAGGACACCATGGAGGAGATCAAGCACATACAGCATGACAACAAGGAGGTAGATTATTTGTTTGACTTGGAAGATTGATTTGATGGAGAGGAGCCCATGGAGATAAAATCATTTTCTCCTCCATCATCCACCTTCGAAGCACATGAGCCTGCTACCACATGAAGGAGAACATTCAAGGACAACAACCTGCACTTCATAATAGTTCTCTGGAACCAAGGTTGGAAGATATGAATCTTTCATGTTCTTCATAGGAGAAGGAAAGGAAAGAGTAAGAGGATGCCATCATCTCTCTCACACCACCCACTAAGGAAGGTCAGTAGGAAGACTCCATTCTCAGAGTTGAAATTCAAAGCAAGGGGAAAATTCAAAGGACCATACCTTGCCCAATCAGATACTTGGCTTCATTAGAGCCAGGGGAGAATTCACATCCAGTCATGTTTACTTCCAAGCATGAGGAAGAGCCTCAAAGTTCCAGGGATCAACAACAATACCTTTTGGAACCAAGTTATTAGCAAACTAAAGAGGTATTTATTTTGTTTCCCATTGATACCTTGATGGAGGGAGTAAAGAAAGAATTTTCATTCAGCCTTCCACTCCTAATAACTATCATATTCAATGCCAAATCATTTAAATGGCTACCCATTTTGAGAAAGGGAATCTGTTTCTCCCTTCCTGTGGTAGGATTTGTTTAAAATTTTATTTGTTAGGGTTAGTGTAGAGTAGTAGTAGGTTTTATTCCTCTAAGTGTGTATGTAAATTTTCTTGTTATAGTTTAGGTTTGTTTTCAGTAGAAGAAGTTCTTTTGCACACTCTTAATGTCTTATTTGAGGCACGTATGATTTTATGTTTGTACATAAGTTTTGTTCGTATCACTCTGGAGGTACCATACACCAGACCCTTCAGTATTCACGATAAAGAGACCCATAGTTTCCTATAACAGTTGCTAATTTCAAATGAAACACAAATACAGAGAAACTAAAATTGGATTCAAGAGTGTCCATTCTCAGGAACAGGTAAATCCCCAGCATGGCGAGTTCAGGGTCAGCAGGATGTAGGAAACCAGAGAGAAGTTTCAAAGTAGAAAATATCAGTATCATATTATCATTCTTGACTCCATGCCCAATGGATGCTTCAGGGCTACTGGTCTCTTCATCTAGTAGGAAGATGTCCCTGTGAGTCGCCAAACTGTTATCCCAAATTTTCCCCATGAAAAAATTGATCAAACATGACCCTGTACAAAAGAAAAACCTAAGGGTCAGCTCTATCCTACAAGTTCACATTCAAATCCAATAATCAAAGACATGAAGGCTTTACAATGGAGGAGAAAGGTCAGAAAAATGAGGCCAAATGACGTTAAAGGAGATTAGAGCTAGATAGAAGAAGATTAAATCAAGGGGCTCGAAGTTTCAGACTTCACATATGATTCAATTTAGGGCCCAAACCACCCAAGAATAAATGGACTCATGGAAGGTGCCATGTGTCAAATTGGTGTAAAACAAAGGGGAGAGTCCAAAACGAGTGACCCCAAATGAGTGCATGCTCACCACATAGTCAGGAGTCAAAACAAAGGGGGCAGAACCGAAAGTTGAACCCCCAAATCTACTAAGTATAGAAGAATCGATGAAAGCCTCCAAGTGTCTCAAGAACGCACCTTCAAGGAGCGAAGCAAAAGGCGGGTCTCTAAATGAGCACAGAAATTCCATGTGTCCTAGAACCCAACAAGGTAGTGTTCACTCAAGACCCTGAATCAGCTAAGTATAATAGCATCAACAGAGGCTTACACGTGTCTAATCGGCGTAACACCAAGGCTAGGTAAAAAGAGTGGAGACTCAAATGAGCGTGTGAGGCTTTAATATGTCTAGGGTTCAAGAAAGGCATCATCCTGAATTGACTAAATATCTTAGACTCTTAGAAGGTGCCATGTGTCTCTTCGGTGCATCTTTGAAGGTAAATTTAAAATTGGGTCTCTCAATCAAGTGTTGGCCTTCCACGTGTCCCAGGTCCGAGAAGAGACAGTTGAAAATTCAATATGGAGTAGAGTCAGTGGAGGGTGCCATGTGCCTTGATGATGTAAATTCAAAAAAGGGCAGCCCAAGGGCTAGTCTCAAGTGAGTGCAGAGCTTCCATGTATCCAAAAGACAAAAAGGGATAGATTCAGCTACTTAAATTGACTAAGTATGGAAGGGACGGTAGAAGGAGCCACTTGTATCTTTAGCACAACTTCAAAGGTACAATCCAAAAAGTGGTCCCCAAATACACGCCATCTCTACACGTGGCCATGTTTCAAGGCAAGGTTGGTCGCCGGAGGCAGTTTGAATTTTTTAGCCCAAGAAGGCGTAAAGTGTAAAACTAAGCTGCACCTTCGCTGATGCCCAAAGGAGCCACATGTCATGCCTAAATTACATTTAGGGAAGCAGGCATTGGAAGGATTTTTTTCTAGATGTGGACCGACGGGCGTAGGGAGGAATTTTCTCCCAAATGGAAAATGCGGAACAGCGGGCTTGAAGATGGTTTTTTTGAAAAAGTGAATTGTGGGGCTGCGGGGTGTTTTCTACATTTTCTGTATTTTTGTGCAAAAGGTGAAAAGTGTATTTTGGGCCCACAGACCCATTCTGCTAAACTATTTTTTGCCATTTTTGTACAGACCCGAATCAAACATTCAAATGGGCATACCTTTTGATCCAGAGCTTAGATTTCAACAAATTTTGTACCATTGGAAAGGTCTCGACCTCCACTACGCCATAAAAACATAAAATATTATTTTTGTAGGATTTATTGTGTAAAAATATTGAAAATATCAATTCACCCATTAATATGGGATCTGATTGCTTTAGCTTCAAGGATTTTCGATTTTGGTCTTCCATTCTTCCTTCTTCAACATGCCGAACAGACATGGGGAACTAGAATGCAAATATTATAGGGGGATTTGTAGGAGCATTGATGGCTAGTGGTCGAGCTTCAAATCAGGTTTCCCATCTCGTTTCTCTCGTCTTCTCTTCACTACATCTATAAAGGTGGGAGTTTGACTCATTGTAAAGGCTAGTCATTGTTTCTCTTCTACCCCCCTCTCTCTTTCTTCCTTAGGGTAGAATGCAAAGTCTAAGTCTCTTCTCATGGCTTTGTAATGACGTTTTCTTACATCTTTCCCATTGATGATGTACCATGTAAAATTTTGGAGCAATTAAATATGTTTTGTGATGCATCTTTCCATCCTTAGCTCATTTTATCATCTCTTCGTACCTCTCATCCTTGTATGGTATACTTTGCATACTCTGATGTCTATTACAGGTTATAGGAGTTGTGCTTAATGGGTCTTCGAGTGGTGTTCTGTGTGAATATACCTTTGGTTTGTGGTGCATCTTCTCCACCCTCTCGTCTACTCACCTCTCTCCACTTCAGGCAACCAGATCTATGACCAGCCACTTCCTTTTCTAGTGTATCACTGCGTCGTGGAGGCTCTCTTTCTCTCTATCTCTCTCATTGTCCCCTTGGAATGGTTAGATTAGGATTATAATAGGTTATTTTTTCAACTGAGTAGATCATGGAAGGTATTTTCAGAAGAAGGAACCAAGCTTCTTTAGAGGGCCATCTCAGGTTTGCAAGTCCCACAACTTAAGAGATGGTCCAATGTTTTGCAATCACACCAAATGCCCCACTTAGATAACAGGCCATTTAGGAGTGTTGTGATTCTGCACTAACACCTCCCTCATATGGGATGTTTCTTAGTATAAATTTTAGTAAGGAGGTAGGAGGTGAAATTCAGATGGATTGGTCGCACACTTTGATCTCAGTCAATGGAAAAATGAAGAATCTGTTACCTGAGAAACAAACTGAATACACTGTGCAGAAGACTGATGATCCAAAGCACAAATACTCTATGAATATGTATGGCATGGTAACTACATGATCATGTCACAAGATGAGGAAAAGCCTCCTAAGGAAGTGATTCATCATCCTAATGGCATCTAGGCTTTAGAATTTGATGGAATCTACTCTTTAGTTGGTTCTGGGGTTGGAGTGGTGTTGATCTCTCTTGAAGGGAAGATTCATTCATTCTCTTTCAATATTTAATTTGAAAATACAAACAATACATCTGAATATGAGGCAATCATACTTGGATTAAACATGGCAAAATAAATGGGAGTGAAGCATATTTTTGCTCATGGAGTTGTAGAGCTGATTATGAAACAAGTCAGGGATATTTTTCAAGTGAAGAACATGAGATTGAAGAATTTTGGAAATATTTTATGGGATTCCATTGATTTTCTTGATGCCTTTTCCATTGAAGCTACGCCAAGAGAAAGGAACACTAGATTTGATTCTCTAGTTGTCTCAGGATCTTTGCTGATATCTCACTTAGATTTATCTCAAGAGAAATATAACATTGAAATTATTCATAGGCCCAGTGTACCAGATAATGAAATCAATTGGAAATTTTTCAATGATGATCAACACTTTCTCTCATTCTTAGAGATTAAGGACAACTTCAACTAATTATATTTTGAAGGAAGTGAGAATTTTCCTAGAGAGTGTGTATCCTGTAATGAAGGAGATATCAAGGAAGAGATGGATCAAGATGGATGCATCAAATTGAAAGGTAACAATATCCCTAAAGGGTTGGTGACTTTGGAATATCTGTTTGATAAGCATGAAAGGTATATCAAATCTAAAGCTCCTCGAGGTGCTTGATAATATGTTGAGTGTGAAAAGGTTAATATTGGAAGTCATGAGGAACCCAAGATGGTGAATATTGGAAAATGTAGCACTCAAGAAGAGAAGAAGAAAGTAGTAAACATATTTAAAAATTACATTGATGTTCTTTCCTATTCATATGATGATCTCAAGGATTTTCAGCCAAAGGAGATGCAACACTTTATCCCTCTGAAACCTGGGATCAAACCATTCAAGAAGAAACAAAGGAAATAAAATCCCAAGGTTACTAGCACTATTTTTCAAGAGATCCAGAAGTTACTGAAGGAAAATATTATTTTCCCTATACATCACTCAACATGGGTTGCCATCATTGTGCCTTTTAGGAAAAATAATGGTGAGATTCACATCTGTGTGGATTTTAATAATTTGAATCAGGCCTCTCTGAAATACAACTATCCTCTCCCCATGATGGATCAAGTTTTTCAAGATGTCACAAGCTTTGAGATGTTGTCTATGCTAGATGGATTCTCTTAGTACAATCAAGTGGAAGTTAGTACCCCAGATCAGCACAAAACTACTTTTACCACTCCTTGGGGCACCTTTTCCTACAAGAGAATTCCTTTTGGTATTATCAATGTTGGTGCCACCTTTCAAAGGGCAATGGACTTGGCTTTTGGCATTCTAAAGGGAAAGTTTATTATTGTGTACCTTGATTATTTGACTGTTTTATCCAAAACGAGGGCATATCACTTTGAGCATCTTCAAGCAGTCCTCCAGAAATGTAGAGAACATGGAGTTTCTCTCAATCCTAAGAAGTCTATATTTTTTGTTACTGAAGGTAAGTTGCTAGGGCATATTCTCTCCAAAGAAGGAATTAAGACAGATCCAGAAATATTTTTTGAAATCTATAAGATTCCTCTTCCCATAAGAAAAAAGGGTGTTCACTCTTTCTTTGGTAAGATAAACTTCCTAAGGAGGTTCATTACTCATTTTGTAGAACTAACTATGAGTTTTTCTCACATGATGAAAGGAAAGAAAAAAATTGGTTGGAATTCTAAAGGTAAAGAAGCATTTAAAGGTATCAAGAAATCCATTGCTAAGACTCCCATCTTAGCATGTCCTGATTTCAGCAAGGATTTTATCATCTATTGCTATGCTATAGAGAGTACCTTGGATTTTGTGCTAACTTAGAGGAATTCTGAGGATCATGAACTTCCAATTGCATTCATGAGCTATGTTCTAAAATCTCATGAATTGAAATAAAATATGATGGAGAAACATGATTTTACAGTGGTCAAAGCTGTTAATCAGTTTTCATTTTTATATTCTTAATTCTCACTCTATTTTGCTTGTATCTGATACAACCATCAAATCTATTCTTACACAACAGGAGTTTGGAACTAAAAGAGGAAATTGGGTAGAAAAATTCCAAGAATATTACCTTGATATCAATCCAATGAAGCTAGTCTGGGGTAAAGGCTTATGTGAGCTTATTGTTGAACAAGCTGATGTAGAAGTGTCTAGAGAAGAAGTTGATGTTCATGTTGTCCTATTCCTCAGTTCAACAGATGAATGGTATGCTGATATTTCACATTTAATTACTTATGGAGAGTTTCCATCCCACTTGAGTTTCAAGGAAAAGAGAGCTATTAAGTTAAGGTCTGAATAGTATGTATTCTGGGAAAATGCTTTATTCAAGTGAGGCATAGATGGAAGATTCTTGAAGTGTGTGCATAAAGAGAAACATAAGTTGTTCTCATATTTTCATGATCAGGATTGTAGAGGGAATTTTTGTTCTATTGTCACTACCCATAAAATCCTTCATGTAGGGTATTATTGGCCTACATTGTTTAAAGATGCATCAAAATGGGTAGGTAAGTGTGAATCCTGTTAGACTTTTGTTGGGAGACCTAAGTTAGCTGCTTTACCACTCAAACCAATAGTGATTGATGAGCCTTTTTCAACACTGGGGATTGGATTTCATTGGAACTCTTAACCCACCTTCCATTGATAGACATAATCACATGCTAACTACTACAGATTAATTCAAAAAGTGGGTAGAGGCTATTATAGTCAAAACAACTACTTCTGAGGTGGTATGTAATTTCATCAAAGAGAACATCTTGATAAGGTTTGGGGTACCAAACAAGATTGTGACTAATAGTGCTTTGAATTTTTCTTCTTGGAGATTATGGATTTCTACTATGGCTATGAATTTTCCTTGCTCATTCTTTATATTATTATTCTCAAGGGAATGGGCAAGCATAATCAACAAAGAAGAATCTGGTAACCATCGTTCGTAAGCTTTTCAATGAATCTCAAAGGAATTGGCACAAGAAACTTTATGATGCTCTCTAGGAAGATAGAATTACACCCAAAAGAATGTTTGGGATGTCTCCATTTCAAGTGGTGTATGGTGTTGAAGCTCATATTCCAAGTAACAATGGAATTACTAGCAATGCACTTAATGAAGGCTATTAAAGATACAAGTTTCAGTCATTCCTTGGTTAAGAGGATCATGTATCTCTAGAAGTTGGATGAAGATAGGTTGCAAGTTTTTGATAGAATATCAGCTTATCAACTGAAGGTGAAAGCTTTGTTTGACAAGACATCTACACCCAGAGATTTTCAAGTGGGAGAAATTGTTATGTTGTGGAAAAAAAAGACATGAACCTCGAGGAAGCCATGGTAAGTTTGATTCTCTTTGGCTTGGTTCTTTCAAAATCAAACACTTTGCTGGAAAAAAATTATTTCTACTTGGATTATATGGATGGATCTTCTCTCCCACTTCCTTATAGTGGGAAATATTTGAAGTTATTCAAGTCCTAGGTGATTAGGCATTCCTTCTATATATTGTTTACAATGTTTTGGTTTTTGGCCGTTCCTTTGTGTTTTGTTTTTGGTATTTCTTTTTTGGTTTGTTTATTTTCCCGTTGTGTGTGTGTTTTATTATGTATTGGTTTTTCCTTTGACTCTATTTTCCCAAAGGAAAAGGCACCAGTTTGCTTTCCTAGAGTTTTTCTATGGTTCTTGATCTTGGCCTCATTCCTTTGTCAAGTCATCTCCAGAAAGAGCCAGCTATTATCGCCCTCAAAATCCCCCCTCATTTTCCAAGTCGATTTTTGAAAATTTTGAGTTAGTGCCTTTGAGGAACGTTTAGAACAGAGTAAGAAGTCTGGAGAGATGGAGAAATATTTTCTTTGAATTCATGGGTGTTTGGTTTTAATCTCACCCTTTCACTTGAAAATTATTCAATCTTCCCAGTTTGAAGTATTTTCTATTTCCCAATCTGGATGCTTTAAAATCTTTTCCTTCATTCGAATGTCATTGTCAATCCTTATCTTTGGTTGTGGATCACGTCGAGCCTGGTATTATTTGTAGTTTCTCATTCCATGGAGAATAATTTGAAATTCAGGCGTAAACGGTTGGGCTTTCCCTTTCATTTTTTTTTTTTCCAAAGTCCTGAATGAAGGGCATCAAATTTTGTCTTGACATCCAAAGATACATGGAAATCCTTGATTGGATGCGGCATGGTGGGTTTATCTTTTAAACTTGTCACTTTTGTTATTTTTTACAAAAGTGTGAAATTGGTCCCATGGCCCGAAGGATACTGATTGGATGAAACAAGTGGTGGTGGAAAAGCGGCCCCTTTTTGTGTTTTGATGCTTTGAAAGGTCAAAGGTAGAAAGGTGGGTCCTTTTTATGTGTTGAAGCATTATGGCGAAAGGCGTAAAATGTAAAAAGAATTCCTAAGGCCCAAAAAGGGACACGTGGATATTTTTAATTCAAAAACAGAGAGGTGGGTTACTGGGACACTTTAGGAATTTTATCTTTGTTTCCAAAAGGACGTAAAGTTATAAAGTGAAGCGTAACCCCGTTAATGCCCAGGTGAAGCCACGTGTTGATGCCTGTGTTGAAAAGTCAAAGCAGGGAGGCAGACCGTTGGGGCACTTTTGGAATTTTTATTTTGTTTCCAAAAGGGTAATAAAGTATAAAAATAAGCCGCAACCCCATTCTTGAAAAATCAAAGCAGGAAGGTGGGGTCGCGGAGCACTTTGAGTTTTTGAGATTTTTGTTGAAAAGAGTTAAAATTGTAAAAAATGAGCCGTGACTCCATCACCACTGAAGTAAAGCCACGTGTCAGGCCT
Organism: Taxus chinensis; assembly: GCA_019776745.2. Taxonomy (NCBI): domain Eukaryota; kingdom Viridiplantae; phylum Streptophyta; class Pinopsida; order Cupressales; family Taxaceae; genus Taxus; species Taxus chinensis. The sequence continues at coordinate 831,877,627 of CM034146.1, forward strand.
ATATCAAAATCGGATGGGCAAACCAAAGTTTCTAAAATACACAATCTCTATAAAAAATCATAAATGCAAAAGGCGCCCCCAGGCCCACTTCAGCAAATTTCTTTCACGTGGATGGCCCATTTTTAAAGTTGTAAAAGTGGGTTAACGGTTGTGATTCAATGCGTCTATTTTTTCCACCAGGCATGGAAATAACAAAGGCATTGAAGAATTTAAAACGTCAAATTCTTGAGCCACTTGGCACCTCTAAACTTTAGTTGAGCATTTCTTCTTCGAGATATTGAAACACTTCTTTAAATTCCTTATTAGTTCTTAATCTTTTGATTAAAATAAGTTGTAACTAAATGTAACCATTTTTGGAAGCTATTTAGCAGGTTCTCTATGCCATTGTTTACGGTTGGATCCTGTTACTCTGTAGATGTAATAGACTCAAAAGTAATCAATACAAAAGTTTTTTCCCTTTCTTCCTCTGTAATTCCTTGTTTCCTTTTTCGAATTTGTGAATCATCCATCTTTGCATGCTAAGAAACTTTGTGTTCTTGTTAATATGATTTCGGGAACTTTGTGTCTATGAAATTATGTCTTTTGTGAAAGTGAATGATTCTATTCTACATCTCCCTTGATCAATACGTATAAGGTTATACTCTTATATCTATATTTTGTGAAGGTATTGTTATGTGCTTCCTCTCTCATATCCTTATTTCTTCTATTCTTTCATATTGATAATCTTTAGGGCATAAAACACTTCAAAATATCAGGAATCCACACTTTGAAAGTTTTACTTTTTTATATAAGCTTTGTTTCTTGCTTTAAATAAGGGAGCCCCTCCCAACACTCCAACCATAGGTATGGTTGTTAAATAAATTTAAGATTTATGGGACAAGTTTAACTTGTCCCACAAGCCTCCAAAATCAACCTCCTAGGAAACATTTGAATTTCCAAGAAGGTGGAGCATTTAATACTCTAAAATCAACTTACACATCTCTTACAACACTTACACCAAGACCAAAAACTCTATTAATTACATTCTGAAATCACAATTTAATAAAATAATGAAAAGGGAAAACACATCACTTATAAAACACATATAACATTAAAAAATGACAAAATAAAAGAAAAGCGTAAAGTCCCTTGGTTACATTCGTAGGTGATTCCACCCATGGGAGTCCCTAACAAAATAAAACACACATAAACAAATACAATTTGCCATGGTGACCTTGTTGAATTCATCTAGAATTCCAGTGTGGTTTATCTCCAATCCCCCGATGTTTGTTGTGATATTTTTAACCTGAAAAATACAAATACCTCCTTCGGGCTCGTTGCCACATCAGAACATCCAAAACAAATATAAATATAATTCCAAAACCATATATACATATGAATCACAACATCATCAAGGCAAACAACAATAACATTTGCATTTTTATTGACAACTATATGATCATCAAATTAATTTCACTTTCTAGGTCTACTCAAAATATCCAAATATCACATGTCCAAACCACATCTATAATATAACCATGTCAAACAGTATATCAACATCAATATATAAAATTTTTCCAACAATCATCATGCACCACATATGAATCAAAGTCCACAATAAACCATGATCTAACATCTAGCATCATACTAAATAAAACTATAACAATGTCCATAATATAGTCAGTAGTATCTGGATCAATATCACAAGGTGTCGAAGGGAAGTGGGCACTATATACCTGTACAACATCCTTTATTGTTTGTATCTAGTTGTGCAATACATACATACATACATACATACATACATACATACATACATACATACATACATACATACATACATATATATATATATATATATATATATATATATATTGCAGCCTGCACCTGTATATTTTGGAATGATTTCACATTAATATAATTATAAAGGCTTTTGTCCCTGTTTGTGTAATTACATATTCTTCATAGTGATGTGACCTTCTTCACCAAGTTTAAGACATAATTAGCCACTTCATGATCAAAACCAAACTCATTCTACTTTTGACTTGTGTATGTGTAAAATAATATTCCTTCTTGCTAAGGTGGAAATAATAAACCAGGGATCAAATAATGTTGACCATGCACTTTTGTTATGTTTGGATGATAGTTTATTATTCTAACATAGACTCCTTTTGATTTGGCACATATTATGATCAAATTATTATTGATCTTGTTTTACATGGCATAAATCATATGAGGTCCCCCTTTGAAATTAATTCAATGATTTCATATACTATGGTTTTCAGATTTCGATTAATAATTATTTGATTGATTATTATTATCGGTGTTTGATTTTGTCAAAGTATATGGTTTAGATATTTAATAGGTCAAAGAAATGATTTTTTTTAAAAGAAATTGGGATGGCCCCCTCCTTACACGATGACTTGACCATTATTTTGGATGTTAGTGACATACTTAATCACACCCTAATTAGGTTTCTTTTATTGTTGACACGTGGTATTATTTGTTGACCTTAGTTGAGTTTATGGTTTATTGAGTACCGTTAATCTGTGTACTTGCTAATGTATTCATCATTAATCCTCTGAGCATCTGAATTTTGATTTATTATGGCTTAACTGACCCTACAATTGATTCGTGACCATTTCATCTTGGTACTTTGTTGATATTAACATGTTGATTTGTCACTTGTTAGTTGTCTTGGGTTAGCATCTGGCACCGTCAATTTTCTACATGGTTGATTTAGCACCATTGATCCTTAACTCACAGGTTGGGATAGGTTACTATGGGATGGTTAGAAAAGTTTATTTTTAATCTAATTTTTACCATTTTTTTTATGTAATATATATTTTGGGGGGCGAATCCTGGTGAATTTTCTCTAGACCACCATTTTTGTGTACTCCTGAGCCTTCTTTCTTCTACGAACCAATCTTGTTGTGAAGCTTTGAACGTGAAACTTCCTTTCATTTTTTTCTGCTTGAGCTATGTGCATGATTTGATGGAGGTGCTTGCATTTTTGCTACTTGAGCTCTGCATTTATATTAAACTTGAAGATTGTTTATTTGAAGCCCTCGTGGAAATTATACTCATGGAATCACAAGCCTCTGCGAGATTCTGTAATCTATCTTTGAAATCTGGTCATATTGGGTGTCATTGATATTTTATTTTGAGGTTGAGTTGAGTCTAGGGCATTCATTTAACACTCAATGTGGGATTATTTTTTCTCGTTCTCGGGCCTCTAGTGGGTTGATGTAACTTCGAGCACTTGTCGTTCTTTTATTTTGCTCCTTTCGAGCTCTGTGATTGATTATTCATAGTTGGCCACCATTATTAGGAAACTTTGAGCTCATTATTTTCTTAAATACCACTTGATATTGAAGGAGGTAAGGCCGTGGTTGTTTTACAACACTGTACTACTTATTTCTTGTCATTTTCACTTCTCTAGAACTGAAACTTCGAAATATTGTGTTTTTTTATGTGTCTTTTGGCAACTTCAAGCTTCAAATTTAATTTGGGTACTTGTAGTTTGGATTGCATTGTTGTTATCCTTCGAGGGTTTTGATCAACATTGTTTATTTTCAGTAAGTTTCTTCTCAGTTTATTGAATCTTTGCATGTACTCCGGTCTCTAAACTTTATTTCTTTCTGCTTCAATTCTATGCTTGGTGGACTTTATTGAAAGGCATACATATCTACTTCTTTTCTTTCTAAAGCTCTATGAACACATCTTCATGGCATACATATAGACTTGGTTCTTTGTTATTTTGATGGCACTGAGGTAATTCTAAGCTTGAACTCATTTTAGGTATATGTTTTTCTAATTTACATGCATTGTACCTTTATTTCCTCATATATGTACACTTCCTGATGTGGGATTTATTAAAAATAAGTTTCTCCCTAAGTTTCATTTTCTTCTATGAGTGTTTACCATTTCTAAAGATTTAATGAGACTATATTTGAATCTATTCCTGAGTCATGTTTTCATGGAAAATGGTATTGTTATTTCTTGGCTTTGGTAACCTGATATTATCCTTCACTATGCATAATTATTTGAACTTCCTTTTCTTACTTGAGCCTGATATACATGTACCATACTTTAGTAAAAGAAAGGTTTCAGGATTCTTTGAAATACCCATGGCATATAATTACTTTCTATTTTTTTGAGTTTCTTGCATTGTTTAGATGGTTCCTACTATGAGTCCTTGCTTTGAAAAGATATGTTTTCAACTAGGTAGCTTAGTTCCTTCTATGATGTTGTTTTTTCTATTTTCTTTTCTTTATCCCATACCGAAACATGCATGAACTCTATAGATATTTTCTCCCATTTTTTCAAAGAACATTGATGAATTTTGTGATATTTATGCTCATTTTGCAAATCCTGTAATAACTGGACTGTGTATCACATAATGTTACCACTGTTCATCACCACCTATCTGATTTACAAAACACAACTCTTACTATTATTGTTTGTAGGAATTTCATGGCCTGTGTAAACTTGACTGAAACAAAAATTCTCTCTTAATTCAGACTTCTTTAAAAAATATTTAATAATTTGCATTTGATCCCTGGAAGAGCCTTTATGTGTGAAAATTTTTACATTCGTACTTATTATCTTCAAAAGATAGAATGACTTCTTGATTGTTATGGCCAGTCCATTTCCTTTCTGATATCAGTATTGTTTTTTCATTGTTAGTTTTTGTAAATCATAGCCTTGATATTTTGTATACTTTATGTTCTCAAGAAAATAGTAATTGAAATATGAACACTTGTATTTTATCTTCTCTATTTATTCTTCAAAATAATTATTCCTTCATTATTGACGACATCTCATGTTTTCCCTTATTGTTTTCTGAAGTTGATCTGAAACTGAAATTGCATTATGAGATCATTCATGTGTTGCAAACATTGAAAATTTACATTCAAATTTGTACATGCCTTCTCTTTCTTTCTTAGCTCAAAGGTTACATTTATTGCACCTATTCAAAACTCTGTAGATTAACTTACTTTGAGTTGTGTTTTCAAGTCTTTCTTTCTTATGGAAATTTCAATATAGAATGTTATCTGTAATAATGCTTGTGATATTAATTTTGTTTTATGATACTCCTTAGCAAAAATGGTTGATGGCTTTAATTTTGATCTAATAATATCACTAAAATTCAATAGTGAATTCAGTAGCTTAAATGATCTACTTCTTTTATTTACCTTAGACGGTATAATTGACTCTGCCTTCATTTGATGACAATCATCCTCCCAACCCAAGAAATACATAAGCATACCTGATCATTTCTATTACTACCTATGTTCATTGAAATCATAATGGCCATTCCGAGCATGTACACAAGAATGTATTCCTTCTTCAAAGAATATAGACATTTGTTGACTCTTGTCAGTGCAAAACTCAAACTTTGATTCCTCACATTTTTGCTTTACTTTGTTATGTGAATTGAAAACTGAAACTTGTATTCTTTTGCAAAAGTATATATAGGAATTTCTGCCTTAATGTCTGGCTATAGCTTTCTTGGATAATGGATATTTACATGCTACCAATGGACTTTCCAATACTTTACACTTATTGGTGGTGAACCTTTATTTTCTATTTGAATTTTGCAGCTATTGTAATTGACTGAAAATATGCTTTTCTTTACTATGTCTAGAAGTAATTGTATTGCAAGATTTTATGTTCCTATTCAATCTAATGCTGAGGAAACTTGATTCACATTTGATTGATCCATGTTTCAGATTCCCAGTAAACCTTGATGTAATTGAATGTATTATGTTCTTAAAATTACTATTGATTGAAAATGAAACCTATGAAATTTATCATTATATGTATTATCCCACTTTTTTCCCTGAAAAAATTGATCAATAACACGACCCTTTGCAGGAAGAAATTCAAGAAACGGTTCCATCGAACAAACTCACGCTTCAAATCCAACAAATAAGTTACAAGTAGGATCTAAAATTTAGGAGAAGGGTCATGGAAGGACCAAACAGTGTCACAAAAAACCAGAGGCTCAAAGGAGAGAAATAGAGAAAGACTCGAAGTCTTTAGGCTCTACAAATGATTCAGAGCGAGCCCCAAAATTGGATAAGTATTGGAAGAATCAATGGAAGCCTCCACGTGCCTCATTGGTGCATATCCAAAGATTGAACTCAAAAAGAAGACTTAAATGAGCATAGAGATTCCATGTGTCCCATGCTCGAAAAAGGATAGAGTTGGATGTTTAAAATTCCAAACAAGCGAAAAGAACCACGTGTCATCTCAATGTAATTTCAAGATGGGAGCCCAAGGCAGAGACTCAAACTTGTGCCATCCCTCCACATGACCAGGGGTCAACTGAAGTCAAATTCAAAGAGGACCTAAATTGGTGAAGTATGAAAGTGTCGGAGGAAGGTACCAAGTGTCTCAATGGCACACATTAAAAGGCACGGTCCAAAGCGGGTCCTTAGACAAGCACCAAGTCTCCACATGTCCGGAGTCAGATACAAGGCCCCGCCAAACAAAAAGACTTAGTCAAAAAACATAAAGGAACAAAGAAAATCCATGGAAGGAGCCATGTGTCATCCCAACGCAACTTCAAAAGCAAAATATAAAAGCGGTCCCCAAATGTGTGCCAGCCCGCCATGTGGCCACAGTCCATGTTAAAGTGGGAAGGCGTGTCTCCGGGAGTAATTTTAACTTTTTGGCTTCGTTCCCAAGAGACATAAAGTATAAAATTGAGCCACACCTCCACTGGTGCCCAAAGAGCCACTTGTCAGGCGTAAATTACGTGTGGGCCAATGGGCCTTGAAGTGATTTTTTTCCCAAATGAAAAAAATGAGGACTAACGGGCCCAAGGGAGATTTTTTTGACAAAAAGGAATTGCGGGGCTGTAGGACATTTTTTGCATCTCTGAATTTTTGTGCCCAAAAGGTGCAAAGTGAATTTGGTTCCCATGGACCTGTTCTACTAACTGGTTTCCACCATTTTTGTATGGAACTGGTTCAACTATTCAAATGGGCATATCTTCTGATCCAGCCTGAAATCCACCTAATTTGGCACCATTAGAGAGATCTCAACCTCATCTACACCATGGAGATCTGAAACTTTAATTTTGAAGAATTTAGGTTAGAAAAAATGGAAAAATGTCTTTGTGTCATTAATATAGGATCCAATCACTCTAACAACCAAATCGAATTTGATCTAATATGCCATTCTTCCTCCTTCAACATGCCAAACAAGTAATCGAGACAAATTTGACAAATTTGGGGTGGATTTTCAGAGGCATTGATGGCCAGTAGCTAAGATTCAAATTAATTTTCCTTCCTCTCTCTCCTTTTTCTCTCTGTGCTACATGTATAAAATAAGGAGCTAAGCTCATTGTAAAGGGTTGGACATTTTCATTTTGCTGCCTCCCTTCTTTTCTTACCTATAAGTGAATTTGTGGAGCTTCCAATGCTCCCATTTAACTTTTTAATGCAAAAGTTTTGCCTCTTAGCCACTGTAATGTACTGTATTGACTCCTGAGAAATAATATATATGTCTGTGGATGATTCTCAACCCTCTCATGTGTTCATTGTTTTCTTTCTGATGTCTTATTGTAGTTTGGTTACCTTTGCATGGTGGTTGTATTGCATTTCCATGGTATGTGGGTAAGTGCACCAAGTTGGGGGACAATTAAGTGGACATCAAATCCTGAATTTTACATTAAAAACAGCAAAAACATCAAATTTAGTCTTCCGCGGACTTGAACCATGCCGAAAAGTAAAAACTATGTCATAAAAATGGTACCATTACGTAGGGGAGACTATTAGCTTTGTAGAAATACTGATTTTAAAGTGAATAGAAGAGGATAAATATCATTTTATAATTTTTTACTAATAGTAGGTCTTTAAGGACACTTTTTCCTGTGAATTTTTATGTCTACATTTAAGACTAACAAAATTTGTTTCACTTATTAGAATGTGATAAAACTTATACCATCCCAACCGTGGTGAAATTATATACATGTTAAAAAAAAAAAATTATTTGATTTCAATATTTTTTGATGAAGTTATGGCGGGCAAACGGAAAGGTGCTCTGTTTTCTTTATGTTTTCATACCACTTTCACGGAAAAAATCATAAAAAATAAAATATTACTCAAAAAAATACAAAATAAAATCCATCCCAAGATAGATAGTGGCATATAACTTCTCACCAAAGGAAAAATATATATATCAATTTTTGGTCATCCAAATTGTGGGCAAACGGACTATAATCTTATCAACGTTTTTTAAAAAAATACCAAGTCATTGAAATTTGAGTGTTTAGTATAGCTAATCTTGTCCATTTTTTACAAAAAATTAGTATTTTAGAAACTAGATTCTAGATGCTACAATTCATATTAATATAATTTTGTCTAATTTTGAGTGTATGTATTGCTAATAATCCCTACAAGTTGATATTATGTTGTTATTTGCAATATGATGTCCACGGATGACCCTATATTTGTCCATCAACTTCCTGCACTTACCCATGTGTTAATTTGCAAAATGAGTGTCTAACATTCCTTTGGTGCATCACCTCGTTATCTTAGGTTTATTTTCTTACATATTTTCAACAGTCTCCTTGGTAAGATAGAGTAGGTTTAGAATAGATCCTCTACAATTTATTTTTGTGCACTTAAACAAAGGAATAGGAACTGGCCTTAATCTAGAGATCTCTCTCAACTCACAAGGTCCCACACTTTGAGAGATGCTATATGTTGTGCAATCACACTAAGAGTTTCAACTCATCTAGCTGTAGGCACTCAGGGGTGTTGTGATTCTACACTAACAATATGTACTTAGTTTCTCAATGGCTTCTTATAGTCCATCATATATTAATACACCTTTTCTTTTCTATGCATGATTATGATGTAGACATTTGTATTTTTCATTCAACATGCATCCAAAATTTGGAATCCTTCTTGAAGTTTGTAGATGCACTTAATGACTTCTAGTTTGACTTTCTTTAATTCTTATATTTTTGTATTCACTTTGTTATGAAATCAGGCTCTATAAAATGTAAAACATTTTAAATGCTTCCTTGTAGCTGTACTTTGATCTTTTAGCTTGATTCTAAGATGGAAATGTCATTTTTTCCTTTATAGTGGCTTCTTCATGAAATTGTAATCGACTGATATCATTTGTTTGATACACATACTTGACCACTTTTAATTATTATTTTGAACTTATATCTCTCATTCATATCTTTAAGGTTTCCTTGCTTATGGTATCTCATGTAACTATCTTCTTCATGAGTTTTGGTAGAGGTTTGTTAATGAAACTAGAAGATACCCTTTCTCATTTTTTGTGTTTTGATGGAGAATTTGATCATTAAAAATTGTTGCTTGTACCTTTCTTCCTCATTTTTTATTTTAGTGTCCTAATACCTTTCTTTTATAACCTTCCATCTGCATTTTCCTTTTTGGAACAGTTGCTACAAATTATGATACTCATTATGTACTTCATACTGTGATGTATTGTGATGAAAACCTTTCATAAAAGGCTTTCTTTTCACTTTGTATTTTCCTTTTTGTACATTAATAATTTTGAAAAATATTTCTTCTCTCTATTCTATTACATGTACCTACACACTTAAGGAAATAGTTAGAAAATATTTAGGCTTTTTGGTCTATCTTATTTTCAATGGTTTTTATTTTCTCTTTCTTTTCTGGAATGACTCTAGGAATCATATGTGCTGATCTAGAATACTGCACCTATCAATTCTGTATCTTTCTCTGATGTATCTTATACTTCTTCTTTTTAGAAATCCATATATATGTAGTTAGATAGTACAAGGGTACAAATCAAACCCTGAGCTCAATGTCTAACAATAATTATTTTCATTTTTCAGGTACATTGTGGCTACTAGGAGAGTTGAGTAGAAGATGGAACAAGAGCTGAAGTGAAGAAACCTAAAGAGAACCCAAGGCAATGATGGGTTTCTGCTATACCTTTTTATTTTTAAATTCATACATATGTACTTATTTATTCAGTATTTATGAGTTACATCCCATAGCTTGTGTGGGAAACATTGTAATTCTTTATGAATAAATGGCATTTAATTTATGTACTTGACTTATATAATTTTTTCTACTTTCATCTTTATGTATATTGATTGTATAATGAAATAAACAACTCAAACACATACTTAAATGTTTTTACATGCAAAAATAAATGTTTTTGGAATACCTATAACTTAATAATGAACTCTATTTCTTGTAAATTGTAACTTTGTAATGCTCTCCCCAAAATCTAACATTTCAAATAAACTGTGATTCCCACCTTCATCAAGGAAATGCATTATTCCTTCAGGGATTTTGTGTTTCCTTGCTGAATATGAACATGGAATGATAGTCTATGTGAGGTGTTACATTTTGAAAAAAACACACACAACTTTGAATTAAATTTAAATAATCAATTTCTATAACTGAAAACATGACAATATTGTAATGGATTCCCCTAGTTAGGTCCACTCCTTCAATACCATCCATTGTAATGAAGTTTCGAGTTGCCCATTTTTGCACAAGTGAAAAAATTGTCAATAGGTACATCACATATAGATACACAATTGACAAGAGCAACATTCTACATCATAACATATGATTCCTAGGATCATTTCAGAGAAAGAAAGAGAAAAGAAAAACTATGGAACATAAGAGAGGTAAAAAAGCCTATTTACTTTCTAATTATTTTCTTAAGTGTCTAGGTACATGTAGCAGATGAAGAGAGAAAAAATACTTTTCATAACTGATTACTATACTAAAAGGAAGTGCTTGCTAAAGGAATTTACGTAAAAGGAAAATCCAAGTAGAAAACAAAGGTTTTCATCAAAGGTTTTCATTAGATAAGAGTCAAGTGTAAAGTATATAATGAGTATCAAAAATTTTATAAATTGTTAAAATAAGGTATGATGCATAGAAAGGAGGCATTGGAACACTAAAATAGAGAAGATAAGAAGCAAAATACAAGTAACAGTTCTTTGGGAGAAAAGTTTTCATCAAAACATAGAAAATGAGGAAGGGTATCTTTTATCCTATTTTTCCCCTCGGGAAAAGTTTGATCAAACACAACCTTCCACACTAGAGAAATAAAGAGGTCATTTCAGTCATGTGAGCTCATATTTCAAATCTAATAATCAGGTTACAGGCAGGCTCAGAAATGGCAATGTGTTATCACCCTAAAAATCCCCCCTCATTTTCCAAGTCAAGTTTCAAAATTTTTGAGTTGGTGTCTTTGAGGAATGTTTAGAACAGAGTAAGAAGTCTAGAAATATGGAGAAATTCATGCTTTGAAGTCATGGATGCTCGGTTTTAATCTCACCCTTTAACTTTTAAATTCTTCATTCTTCGCAGTTTGAAGTATTTTCTATTTCCCCGTCTAGATGCTTGAAATTTTTTTCCATCATTTGAATATCGTTTTCAATCCTTCTCTTTGGTTATGGATCATGTCGAACCTGGTATTGTTTGTAGTTTCTCATTCCATTGAGAAAAATTTTAAATTCAGGCGTAAACTGTGGGGTTTTCCCTTTCATTTTTATTTTTCCACAGTCATGAATGAAGGGTGTCAAATTCTGTCCTGACATTCACGGATACGTGGACATCCCTGATTGTATGTGGCGTGGCAGATTAATCTTTTAAACTTGTCACTTTTGTTATTTTTTACAAAAGTTTCAAATTTGCCCCTGATGGGTGTTTTTAATTTCCTTCATTTAATCAACTTCTTGTTGATGTCATATGAAACCAGGGGTCTATCTAAAGCTATATGCAAGAAGAGTAATCTTATCGATATAGTAGTTGACTGTAATTATTTTTTGTATTTTTTAGGGGATGTTTTCAATGTCTTAAGTAATTCTTGGTAAAACCTTATTTAAATCATACTATGAAAACTTTCTGAAAGTAAACACACTGAAAGCTTTCCTGAAAGGAAACACACTATGCAAAATGGAAAAAAAACACACTTTATGTTAGAGAATAAACACACTTGCTTCTAAAAAGTAAACACACTTGCTTTTAGAAATAAACACACTCAATTTAGAATGCTTGAAAAAAATTGCAAGAAATATAATAATCTATCTAAACACCTATAGAAACAAGTATAAAATAGAGTTTAACTAAAAGAATTAAAACAATACAAAATTAACAGATCTAAGATTTTTGCTGAAGAAATATAAATACCAAATAAATGAATATGCTGGTCCTCGAGGGAGTGGGCCTTTGCTCCTCCTCGAATAAGGATTTAACAACTCAAAATTCTCTCAAATTGGAATGGCTATTTTATTGATAAAACATTTAGTATTACAAAAAGTACTGGATCTGAGTACTTAGTCTATATTTCTCCTTTGTTCTATTTCTATCTCATATCATATTTTGTCTTATATCTATCTACTGCAGGTCTACTTTTTATATACTTTTTACAATCACAGTTGTCTCAATGATTCTGATGAAATTGAATCATGCCCATAATAGATGCTAAGTCGGATTGTGGCTGATCAGATAGCTGTAAGATAACTATCCCTGGATTTGCATTAAGAAATATTCTCATCCTTTCCTGATTGAAAGGGTTGTAGATGAAAAATCTTTGGATGTGGTTAGAATAGATAACTCCCATCAGTCCCGGAACTTCAGAGAAGTTTCGAAACCATAGGAAATCATTAAGGATCAACACCGTGAGAGTTCTAGAGCTATACATAGGAGTTCTAGAAATAAGTCTGAAATTTCTGGAACTAAATGATGACTGTGTGATGGAGTTCTAGAACTAGCTTAAAAAGTTATGGAACTAAGTTGTGTAGCAACAAATGCTACCAAAAACATATTGAACGCTACCTGCTTCATTTCCTTGACTGATTAGACTTGCTTTATTACAAAACTAAATTTTGAACACACATTTCATTAGGAATTCTAGAGCTTTTAACATTAGAATCAAAATCAATCAAAAGACAGATAATTACATCCTAACTTATATCAAATCAAATAAAAGTCACAAAATGCAATCAAACTTAATAAAAAGGAGAGTAAGATGAGATTGTATATTATACATTAATCGGACATATTCTAGCCTCATCATTTCCCCCAAACTTACTTATTTGTAATTCCCTTTACAAACTTCATTCTTTAAAAGTGGGGTTATATGTTCTACATTCCATTTTATTGCTCAGATCAAATGGTTGAAACTAGATTTTCCAATGTTTAAACCTAGATGGACTATACCCTGCTCCTACTTCTATTTTCCTCTCCCACTCTTCAAATTCAGTAGGATCTTGAGGTTCTCTGATTTTCCAAGGAGACATGGGGGTGAGAAGTAGAGGGGTCCTTATTCACATTCCCATCCATATTTTCCCGTGGGTTTCATTGACTTGTGGAATTATTGTGCACAATGCTTTTTCCCTTTCTAAACTCCAGATCAGATTTGTAGGGGATATTTCTTCCCTTCTTCTCAAGGAGATAGTAAGGAGTTTCCACCTCTTTGAGCATTCTTCATAAATATCTTCAAAATTTTCCTCCCCATAGGAGGTGAACACATCAATACTCTTTTTCAAAATGGCAAGATAATGTGTCTCGAATCTCTAATCAAAGGCATGAGTTCTAAAATGTGTGTGGAAGGTAGAAGGTTTACCATTGTGAACTCTCATACAAAGACCTATTGAGCTAGCTTTCAATAAAAATTTAGATTCCCTTTCCTTCCATGTAATTTGGTTTTGCAGAAAAGAGACAAATGCTTTGATTTGGCTCTCCCCCACATATATATTGATCATAAATCTTGTGTTTTTCTCTACCATAAAATTACAAAGATAAAATTCACATAGAATATTTTTCTACTTAGGACTAGATAGAGAGTAAGCTGCCATGAATTCAGATTCATATTTTAGTTCATGTGGAAGCCCACATGCAATCCTTAACAGTTGTTAGCGAATGAACTACTCTTCTAAAAACACACTATATGCAGGATAGGGCCTCTTGTAGGAAAGCAAATTTTCACTCATTATACAAACCATATGAATTTTTGCAAGACATTTATATTTATTTCCTTCCTCCTTATAAAACTTTTCTTCCCATTCTTTTTTGTCATTCATCTCTTCTTCCATCTTGGTCTTCAATTCTTCATTTGATGTTTTGGCTTCTTTGAGTTCCCTGCAATTTTCATTCCATGGTTATTTGAGTGGAAAATAGGTTAACTTATTTTTTGCAGAGACTATGGACACAACACTCTATTTTCTGGAAGTCTAAAATTCTTCCTCTTTTTCTATTAGTTGTTTCTTGGTTGCTGATAATTCCTAAGTCCTATTTGCAAGATGATTTATTAGCTCTCCAATGAGAATTTCCCTTTGTTGTAATTTGAGTTTGAGGAAATCCAATTCCTCATCCTTTTCTCTAATAATTAGCTCTACTCTAGACAAGAATAGAGCATGTTTAACTTGATGTCTTTCTTCTTCCTCTGAAATTACTTGAGTTAGGCAATCTTCCTCTATTAAAGAAAATTTTCCTTTTCTTCTCCAGGATTCCAGCTCTTCTTCTTCATGTGGCAACATCTGATGGTTCAGCCAATTCCTAAAAATATCTTTTCAAGTCTCTCCTCTCCTCTATCCATCTCATCTTGAATTGGCTCAAGAGGAGTCATGGCCATGCTGCACAAAATGTCAGCAGCTTCATTTTCCATCCTTTCCTACTCATTCCTTCCCTCTGGGGTTTCCCTTGACCTCTTATGAATTTTTCTTCTTTGGGGAGTTTCAACATGCCCAGCGGTGGACTTCCTTCTAGAGCTTCTTCTTACTATACTTTCTTGCTCTTGCATGGGCGAGATATCACCGTCAGAGGCATATATTGGCTCCCTTGAAGGTACTGCAGAAGAAGGAATTTCCTTTAAAGGTAAATAAGACTCTATTGTTTTGATATTTCTCATAGACCTTCTTTTTGGTATATTGTCTCTTTCCATTTCCCTTTGTTCTTCTATAGGGGCATCAATTTCTAGATTAGCTAAGGAGAGAATGGGGCTAGAATTGTCCTTGTGATAATATTAAGTTTTTTCTTAAACTTGCCAAGAAACTTGTCTAAAATTTCTTCTCCATTTTTCTTTGACAGAAAATGGTGCTAGCATATTAAATGAATTAGACTATGATGCTTGATTGTCCCAACACCCCACGAATACCTTTGAGCCATGGTTTGGATAGAATAAAAAATAAACATTGGAAGGTTTATTATGCACTCAGGTTTTGTGGTTCCATACTTTAGATATATGAGTATTTTTAGGACTTCTTTTTCCACATGCCCAAATTGACCATCAAAGGTTAAATATTTCACTATCCAAAATGCAACCCTGTCAAAGGATTTGGAAAAACTAGCCCTTCTGACCCCTTTCATGATTTTCTTTGTATTGTAGATGTACTGGGTTTTAGTTTCTCCTTTTTGTAGTAAGACTTAAACCATTTCTTTCAAATTCCCTTTGGTAGGTTATGAGACATACACAATTGGCACTCTAGACTCATTACTTACAATATTCACAGAAAAAGGAATAAAGATATTTCTTACCTTTTTCCTAGATTGCTCTAGGTTTATGACAAATTCTTTTACCAATTTGTCATTATGCCTTGAAAATTTCTTCAGGGACTCTAACAATCTTGCATGCTTAAAGATGGATGCCACTTCTTTGTCTGCGAGCAGCAGGGAATCATCCTCTGGTTCTAATTTATTTTTAATCCCCATATCAGCTTGAGTTCTGTCTCTTTTGATTTTATGAAAATTGGTTGTAGGCCCTCTTACTTAGCTGTGGAACTAAGGAATTTGGCTGCGGAACCTCTGTTCTTAGCTGAGGAACCTCAGTTCTTTGTTGTGGAACACAAACTTAATTTGTTGCTCCTTCCTCAAAATATTTCTACAACTTATTTCACTTGATTTTTGCAATAATGATTACTAATGATAACCACGTCGCTAATTATTCCATCCAAATTATCTTCATGATTACACACTTGTAATCATAATGTATAAATAGATGACTCATCATACCTACTTTTAAATTAAGTCAAATCACACATGCAAACATTTAATTCAACCCTAAATAAGTTAAAAGATATAATTACCATCCTTGATGATGTAATCCTTTTTCTATGATGACTTGTCATTCCTACAAGTGGAACAAAACATGATTAGATAAGACAACTAGAATTTAAAAGAATTCTCTTTTATTTGAACTAGCCAAAAAAAGAGGTCAACCGCCAATTGCTGGATTTTAATTGACCTTTGAGAGAATTTCTTTCTTTGTAATTTATTTATTTATTTTTGCAGAAGAAAACACCATTTTCTTGTTTTCATCTTCTTCCCTTTGTTCTGGATCTATCATCTGGTTATTTGATTATTTTGAAAGAACTAGTTTCTTCCATATGATCAAATTATTTGTCTGCTTCAATCTTCCTCTAGAATTCATCCTTAGTGGGAAGCTTCCTATAGAGTTTCAACCTATGTCCATTGACCAAGAGTGTTTTTCTTCTACCATCAATGGGAAGTAACTTAATAGAACCATTGTCAAATATCTACTCAATCTGATAGGGTCCCAACCATCTAGTTCTCAATTTTCCCTTGAATTGTTGGTACTTAGAATCGAACAACAATTCTCAGTCTCCTACTCTGAATTGCATTTTATTGATATGTGTGTCATGCCATTGCTTCCTTTTCTCTTGAATTATCTCTGTTTCCTGAAGTTCTTCCATCCTTAATTCATCCAACTCATTGAGTTGAAGGGTTCTTTCTTTTTGAGGTACATTCAACTCAATTCCCACCTTCATTGTTTTCCTCAATTTCTGAAGTTTAAACTCTATAGGAAACAAGGGATTTTTCCCATAGACTAATTCATATGGTGAAAACCTTGTTTTAGGTTTCCAAGTTGTATTATAATCCCAGACAGCTTCAGGTAGTCTCTTTACCCAATCTTTCCTCCCAGCTTCAACTATTTTGGTAAGGATGTTCTCCAATTCTCTGTTTGTTATTTTAGCTTGTCCATTTGACTTTGGGTGGTAAGGAAATGAATTCCTATGATTGATTTGGTAATACCTTGTGAAATATTGGATCATATTAGACATGAATTGTGGTCCCTAATCTGAAGCTATGCTCCTTGGTGCTCCAAAATTTATCATAATTCTGTTTCACAAGAAATCAACAACTACTTCTTTAGTGGCATTTGTCAATGTTTGCACTTCTACCCATTTTGACACATAGTCAGTACACATAAGAATATATTCGTTCCCTTGTGAAGGAGGATTAAAGGGGCCAATAAACTGCAATCGCCATCTCTCAAATGGTTCTCTCGACACTAAAATTTTCCTCCGTAATTTCTATTTCATTAATGTATGTATTAGGAATAGGATGTTGTTAAGTATAATTAGTAGTAGCGTCTGATAGAAGATAACGGCGCCGTCAGTACGGTACTACCAATAATGTGGAGTACGGTAACAGTCAAAGTACAATAGGAATGTTGTAAAAAGTAAATATTTGTCGTAAGTGGTCCGGTAATGTTAAAATGTCAAAGTTTGGGTAATTAGAGAAGTAGGGTCTACATGATTAGGAATCAGAAATATTATATTGGTAATAAAGACAAGGAGTGAGGTCATAAATATTTTTTGTATTTTATTTGTAAAAAGTCTAAAAATGTGGAACCCATGTAAAATGATAAGGTTTATCTTATCTTAACAGATAAGCTTACATGTACAGATAAGAGTTAAGGTATGGAATATGATTCGTCAGAGTGGATTTCTTATCCTATCTTAGAGATAAGATGGATAAGCTTGGAAGTTCTATAAATAGAGAGGCCACCCCCCTCATTTAGCATAGAAGGAAGTAGTGAGAAATATTGTAGGAAGTGTGCGAAGGAAGCCATCAGTTTAAAGGTGTGTTGAAGAAGCCATTAAGAGGTGTAATTGTAAAGTTTCTCCCATAGTCTTGGTGAAAGGAAAGTGAAGTCAATAACACTTGAAGTACCTCATGGGTAAGATTGTAACAGTTTCATGTTAATATTATAATTTATTTTGATATTTCAGATTCATCATCATTTTGTCTTATCATAGTCGATGGTATTCTTGTGTTATGTTGTTGTTTTGTTTCCAGATTACATCCACCAAACTAAAGGCTGTGCATTAGTAAATAATCATAGCACGAGGAGTTCCCGGTGAAGAATTATCATAGTGCCAGATTGGTGATGACATTTTGGTTCCGTTTGCTGGGACCATTCCTCGTTGGTGGATTTTCTGGAGAGATATTCCCACTTAGTCAAAAATCAATTGGAGGGTAACCTTGTTTTTACTGTGCATAGTAGTTACCATGGTAAATTCATTTTTACCATGAATAGTAGTTACCATGATAAAGTCATTTTTTGCTGTGAATAGTATTTATCACAGTAAAGTCACTTTTTACCGTGAATAGTATTTACCGCAGTAACTTCACTTTTTACCGTGAATAGTGTTTACCACAGTAAAGTCAGCTTTTTACCGCAGTAAGTCAAGTTTTACCATAGTTTACCGTGGTCATTTCTATTTTACTGTAGAAAGGTGTAAATTCACTTTCTAGTATAGTGATTCCAATTATTTGTACACATAAGTCTTGTTGATTGTACTTGTGAGTTGGTATTTCACAGTGGTTACTTTTGAAAATGAGAAAGATTCCTATTTTTTCAGCTCAATCTAATGAAGATGCTTCTTCTTTCATTCAAGAGTTTAAGCGATCTTGTATTTGTAATGGCCTTATAAGAAGGGAACAATGGACTGAATTTTTTCCTACCTTTTTGGATGGTTCAGCACTTAGGTGGTTTGAAACACTAGGTGATAATGTGAAAAATTCATGGGATTTATTAACTGAAAGTTTTCTTGAAGAATTTGGTGAACAACAGAAATATGCAGATCTCATGATCGAGATCACAAAGCTATCCCAAGGAGAGAAGGAGAAGATAAGGGATTATCATGCTCGTGTTCTAGAGCTAAGGAGGAAGCTCGATGCCCAGATCCGGAAGGAAGGACTAGCGGATGGGTTGATGAATGGCGTGGATAATCTCCTCTGTAAGCGCTTCATTCTTGGGATGAAGCCAGAGATCAGACAACGAGTGAAGTATGACCGCCCAGCTACCATTGAACAAGCAAAGGAGATTGCAAGAAGGCAAGAAGAAAGCATGGAAGAGGAGCCCAAAGAAATTGTTGCTAAAGTAGAGCCTACACCAGCACCTTTGGTCCTAGAATCCACAACCACTCTCGGTGAGCACAAATATTTCTCCTAGTACATCTACTGAGTATGAAGATCTGCTCAAAAATATGGGTCAGTTAACTATTAATCTTCTTCAAGGAAAGGAATTTAGTTCTCAGGGAGGAGATAGAGGTCCAAAAAGAAATATTTCTGAAGTTGTTTGTTATGGTTGTTATAAAAAGGGTCATTATAAGTATAATTGTCCAGATAGAGCTTCTACATCTGGTAAAGGAGATAATGATAAAGGAAAAGCACCTGTGAATTCTTTTGATGTAGTAGATAAGAGCAGAAATAATGAAGTAGATGTGTTTGTAAAAAAAAGAAAGAAAGAAAAAGATAATCAAGATGGAAATGATCCTAAGAAGATGAAAGAAGAAACTAGTAAGAAACATAGGAGAAGAAAGTTGGGTGTGCAGGATTATCTGATTTCACAGGGGCAAGGACCATACTCCATCTTGGAAGATCTATCCAAAAGGCCTGCAAATATTACATATGGTCAACTCTTGGCTATGTCTTCTGAGAAGAGGCGGGAGTTGCGAGGTGGACTCAATGCTCGAAGAAGGAAGGAGGTTGAGGTCCCTGTTTTGGAGGCAGAGGTGGATCCCTATGCTCCACAAGCTGAGGTATTATGTAATGGTATTTCAATTCATGATGTCTTAGTTGATGGAGGTGCTGCAGTTAATGTAATGACCGAGTCTGTAATGAATATGTTGGGTTTAAAAATTGATCGCCCTTCAACACTTATGTTAAGGTCATTAAATAAGGGAAAAACTAAACCAGAAGGTGTAGTTTCAGATGTGGCAATATCTGTTATGGGTGTGGTATGTGTGGTAGACTTTCAGGTGATGAAAAATGGTACTGTTGCGTACCCAATGCTGCTAGGAAGACCATGGCTAAGGAGAGTTCATGCAAGAAACTACTAGAATGAAGGTTTCATGACACTTGGATGTGGTAGAGAGAGGGTGAAGATAAATGTGATCCCTCGACATCATAAGGCAGAACCTGTGGATTCAAGTGATGAAACTGATGATTGGACATCCTCTGATTACTCTAGTACCAGTGAAGTGGACACTGAAGATGAAGAAAGTGAGGTGGATGTTTCAGTCATGGATATCCTTCCAGTCACACCAACTCATGACCCCATAAAATTATCTGAAGAAGAAGTTGATGATCGTCTCCAACAAATAAAGATTGGTGATGCTGTGATGGAGAGTGAGAAGGAATCCTACCTCCAGCTCTTTCAAAGGTACATACACCTATTCACTTTTGATTACAAGGAACTTTGTCAAGTAAGTTGGGTAGAACATTGTATTGAGCTGGTAGATGGTGCTAAGCCCATAAAGCAAATGCCATATAGAATGAATCCTAATTTTTCCAAGACTGTAAAAGAAGAAATAGATAAGTTGCTTGATGCAGGATTCATATTTGCTGTGGAGAATTCAGAATGGGTTTCTCCCATTGTGATCTCAATAAAAAAGAATGGGAAGCTACACATTTGTGTTGATTACAGGAAGCTCAATAAGGCAACAAAGAAGGATCATTACCCTCTTCCATTTTCAGATCAGATCTTGGACGAAGTAGCTGGCCAGGAGTGCTATAGTTTTGCTGATGGATATAGCGGCTACAACCAAGTTCGTATAGCAGAGAAAGATCAGCTGAAGACCACGTTCACCACTCCTTGGGGAACGTTTGCTTATAGAGTTATGCCTTTTGGGTTGTGTAATGCTCCAGCAACATTCCAGCGTTTGATGAATAGGGTGTTCGAACCCTACATTGGGACCTTCATCAGAGTATTTCTGGATGATTTTTGCATCTATGGGAGAAAGTTGGACCACCTGCACCAGATGGAGACAACATTTCAAAGGTTAGATGAAGCACAAGCCTCACTAAACCCTACAAAGTGTGTCTTTGGATGTTCTAAAGGTGTTTTGTTAGGGCATGTTGTATCTAGAGATGGTATTGGTACTGATCCTGATAAAGTTTCAAAAATCAAAGATTTACCATTTCCTATGAATAGAAGTAAGTTGAGATCATTTTTAGGCCATGTGGGTTACTATAGAAGGTTCATCAAGAATTTCTCAAAGATTACACAGCCACTAACCCAGTTCTTGAAGAAGGATGTTACTTATGAACCAGGAAATAAGGTGCATGAAGCTTTTGGACAATTGAAGGAAGCCCTGGTGTCTTCACCTGTTTTGAAGAATCCAGATTGGAGCAAGCCATTCATTGTGTACACTGATGCCTCAGATGCAGCACTAGGAAGTACTTTGAGCCAAAAGGATGAAAATGGGAATGAACATCCAATTTACTTTGGGAGCAGACAAATGAGCAGTGCTGAGGTAAATTATACTGTAACTGAAAAAGAGGCTCTGGCTATCATTTTTACTGTAAATAAGTTTAGAAATTACTTGCTAGGGCAAAAATTTCTAGTTGTAACAGATCATCAGGCTCTAAAATATATTGTAAATAAGCCTAACCCATCAGGGAGGATAGCAAGATGGATAATTTTGCTACAAGAATTTGAATTTGATATTATAGATAGGCCAGGAAAGAAGCATGTCAATGCAGATGCACTCTCTCAAGCCTATGATGGTTTAGGATCATCTTGTGATGATGATGATTTCCCCGATGCAGCATTGTTATCCCTTGACACAATCCCTAGTGAATACATAGATATTTGGAATTATCTGAATGAATTCAAGTTTCCTGATGGTGCCAATGCAAAGACTAAGAGAAAGATTACTCAAGCCAGTCGTCCATATTCTATTCTGCATGGAGTATTATTTCGAATAGGACCTGATGGACAACACAAGAGGGCAGTTGGACGTGATCAAGGGAAGGAACTGCTAGAAGAATTCCACAATGGTACATGTGGAGGGAACTTCTCTGGACAACTTACAGCAAGAAGGATCTTGGATGCAGGTTATCACTGGCCCACTCTTTTTAAAGATTGTTATAATTATTGTAAGACATGTGATATTTTTCAAACACATGGTAACTGTAAGACTTCATCAGCTCCATTATGTCCTATTCTTCCACTTGGTCCCTTTGAAAAGTGGGGAATAGACATTGTAGGTCCACTTCCAACTACATCACGCCAAAATAAGTATATTTTAGTTTCCACAGATTATTTAACCAAGTGGGTTGAAGCTAGGCCATTGAAAACAACTTCCATGGATGAAGTGGCAATGTTCATGTATGAACGCATTGTCACCAGATTTGGTTGCCCATTAGAAATTGTAACAGATCAAGGAAGCCACTTCATTAATGAGGTGGTAGAAGCCCTAATCAATAAGTTTTCTATTAAGCACAGGAAGGCAACAACATACAAGCCAAGCACAAATGGACAGGTGGAACGAATAAATTTTGTGTTATGTCAAATTCTAGCAAAAGATGTAGCCTTGCAGGTACATAAATGGGATAAAAGGATTCATGCAGCATTGTGGGCATATAGGGCAACATCAAAGTCAGCAAAAGGATACTCCCCATTTCAGTTGGCCTATGGCATTGATCCAGTTCTTCCTATTGAGTTTGATATTCCCACTGTGAGAGTTATGAAAAATGAAAGGATGGATGAAAGTGATTCAGTAAAAGAAAGGTTGGTACATCTTCATTTGTTGGAGGAAATGAGAGAAATAGCAAAGGATACAAGCCATAAGAAGAAAATGAAGTAGAAGGAATAATTTCATCAAAAGATCTGGTGGTCTCCATTTCATGTGAATGACTTGGTTCTAGTATATGATTCCAGATACAAAAAAAGAAGATAGAGAAAATTTCTTCCAAAATGGATGGGGCCCTACAAAATAGCAGTTGTGCATGAAAATGGTACGTACCGATTGGAGGAATTGGATGTCACTCCCATTATGAAATGGGTCAACCATGACAAGTTGAAGATTTTCCAAGCACCAGAAGAGTCTACTCCGATGACGGAGTAGAAGCTAGGAAGGGGGAATATGTTGACACTAAAATTTTCCTCCGTAATTTCTATTTCATTAATGTATGTATTAGGAATAGGATATTGTTAAGTATAATTAGTAGTAGCATCTGATAGAAGATAACGGCACCGTCAGTACGGTTCCGCCAATAATGTGGAGTACGGTAACAGTCAAAGTACAATAGGAATGTTGTAAAAAGTAAATATTTGTCGTAAGTGGTCCAGTAATGTTAAAATGTCAAAGTTTGGGTAATTAGAGAAGTAGGGTCTACATGATTAGGAATTAGAAATATTATATTGGTAATAAAGACAAGGAGTGAGGTCATAAATATTTTGTGTATTTTATTTGTAAAAAGTCTAAAAATGTGGAACCCATGTAAAATGATAAGGTTTATCTTATCTTAACAGATAAGCTTACATCTACAGATAAGAGTTAAGGTATGGAATATGATTCGTCAGAGTGGATTTCTTATCCTATCTTAGAGATAAGATGGATAAGCCTAGAAGTTCTATAAATAGAGAGGCCACTGCCCTCATTTAGCATAGAAGGAAGTAGTGAGAAATATTGTAGGAAGTGTGTGAAGGAAGCCATCAGTTTAAAGGTGTGTTGAAGAAGCCATTAAGAGGTGTAATTGTAAAGTTTCTCCCATAGTCTTGGTGAAAGGCAAGTGAAGTCAATAACACTTGAAGTACCTCATGGGTGAGATTGTAACAGTTTCATGTTCATATTATAATTTACTTTGATATTTCAGATTTGTCATCATTTCGTCTTATCATAGTCGATGGTATTCTTGTGTTATGTTGTTGTTTTGTTTCCAGATTACATCCACCAAACTAAAGGCTATGCATTAGTAAATAATCATAGCACGAGGAGTTCCCGGTGAAGAATTATCATAGTGCCGGATTGGTGATGACAGTTCAACCAAAAGTTGAGGTTGAAGAGGCATTTCATTGGTGAAAGTTGCTTGTCCCATCCTTTGACAAGGATCACACCTCTTGATATATCTCTTCACATCCTTATACAGAGATGGCCAATAATAACCAGTTCCAAGTATCTTATGAGCTATTATTTTCACTAAATAGTGTCGTCCACTTGGTTCATCATGTCATGCTCTGAGGATTTCAAATATTTCATCCTCTCTTACACACATGTGAAAGAAAAAATCAGGACCACATTTAAATAACATTCCATTTAACCATTTGAATTTTTCACTGATTTTAATTAACTTATTTATTTGTTTCTTAGTGAAATAAGGAGGAAAATTCCCTCTTGTAAGATAATTTTCCATATCAGTAAACCATGGTGTACTTGCTGAGATTGTAAACAGTTGTTCATCTGGAAAGTTATCCTTGAATGGATCTTGCTCCCTTGTGGTGGTTAGTCTTGACAAAAAAATCAGCTACCACATTAGATTTACCTGGATTGTCCACAATGGTAATATAAAATTATTGCAAAAGTAATAAGCATCTAATTATTTTTCCTCCAACCACTGGTTTGTTCATTAAATACTTAATTGTTGAATGATCTGTGTGTAAAAATATCTTGTACCCTGTAATGTAATGTCTAAATTTATTGATTGCATAAATCACAGCAAGAAATTCTTTTTCAGTGGTGGTGTAACTATTTTCAGTGGGAGAAAGATTCTTGCAAAGATAAAAAATGGCATACATCTTTCCTTCCTCATCTTTTTATCCCAATACTGCACCAATGGAATAATTTGAGGCATTTGTTTGGATATAAAATGGCTTTTCCCAATTAGGTCCTCTCAATATTGGGGCACTGATTAATTTTTCTTTAATTTCTTCAAAAGCATGCTGACACTTTTCATCCTAAAGAAAATCATAGTCCTTGGTTAGAAAATTAAACATGGGGGGCACCAATTTTACTGAAATATTTTATAAAGCGCCTATAGTACCCAACATGCCCTAGAAATGATTTGATATCTTTGGGGGTCTGAGGAATAGGTAAATCTTAAATGATCCTAATTTTTTTTTATCTACCTAAATTACTTTTTTTGAAATATGGTGTCCTAATAAAATCCTCTCATCCACCATCATCAAACACTTTTCATCACAAAGAGATAGGTTATTTTGTTCACATCTTGTTAACACTCTGTCCATATTTCTCAAAGCATCTTCAAATGTATCTCCTTGTACAGTGAAGTCATCCATATATACCTCAACATAATCATTTGTTAGATCAATAAAGATTACAAGTACAAATCTTTGGAAAGTTACAGGAGCATTGCATAAACCAAATGGTAACACCTTATAGGCAAACATTCCCCATGGACATGTAAATGTAGTTTTGTCCTGATCTTTAGCAATAAATCTGATCTGATTGTACCCACTAAAGCCATCCAAGAAATAAAAATACTGTTTACCTGAAAGGTTATCTAGGACTTGATCTATGAATGGTAAGGTAAAATAATCTCTCAATGTGGCTTTGTTTAGTTC
Organism: Taxus chinensis; assembly: GCA_019776745.2. Taxonomy (NCBI): domain Eukaryota; kingdom Viridiplantae; phylum Streptophyta; class Pinopsida; order Cupressales; family Taxaceae; genus Taxus; species Taxus chinensis. Next base: position 831,903,208 of record CM034146.1, read on the forward strand.
CCAGTAGTCAACACATATTCTCCATTTTTTGTTCTTTTTGGGAACAATTATAAGAGGAGATACCCACTGGCTATCTAAGATAGGGTAGATGAAACCTACTTGTAATAGTTTTTCAATTTCTTGTTTGACTATATCCCTTAAAGCTGGGTTAATCCTTCTTTGAGGCTTCCTAACTGGTTTAATGTTTTCAGTATAGATGTGATGAGTGTAGATACTTAGATGAATCCCCTTCATGTCTTTGTAATCCCAAGGAAAATATTTAGTATGATTTTTTAGAACATCAAATAATTTAGCTTCTTCATAGTCCTTCAACCAACTATTAATGTTTAAAGTTTTACCTGGTTGAATTTCAACATGTGTGGTTCTAATATGTAATGAATTTATTTGTGGGAAGGGTTTCATTAAAGTATTTAATGAACATGCATGTGCTAACAACATATGGTATGTAGCAACATCTCCAAAATTTCCTTGAGACAGAATATTGGAAAAATGACAATAATGAGAATTATGATACTTATCTCTTTGTAGGCCAAATTATTCATCACTGCTAGTTTCCAGAAATTCTTCATCACTTCTTGATATAATTGAAGCTAAATATATTGATTCATCCTCTCCCCATGAGAAATATCATTCCTACGAAGTGAAATTATTTTCAATCAAAGAGAACTATTGTTTTCTTGGTTCGAGAACTAAATGTGGTGGTTCTAGAACTAAGTTCGCGAGTTTCAGAACTAAGTTCACAGGTTCCAAAACTATTTCTGATTTCCTTGAGGATAGTTGGTTCTCATCCAATGGTGGATTAATCATCTCTTCTACTTCTCTTACATGATCCTATAATGTGATTATATCCAAAGAAGACAAATTTTACTTATCAGTCTTAGGAGAATCAACCCACAATTGTTCATGATTATCAGTAAAATGTCATGTGGTAGGATATAAGGAAATTTGTTTAGAGCTCTTACCATTTGATATTGTCATATCATCTGACCCACAATATATTAAAGAAACAACTATAGCTAACCATGGTCTACCCAAAATAATAGGATAACCCAATGTTTTACCTTTTGGCTGCAGTATAAGAAAGTCAACTTGATATTCCCATGACTCCACCATAACCGCCATGTCTTCAATAATTTCTTCTGGTTTTTCTATAAACTAGTTTGTCATCTATAATATGGTATTAGTAGGTTTTATACTCGTGAATGGTAATTTTTTTAGAGTATCCACTATCATTACATTGATGGCAGTCCCAAATCTACCAAAACATTATGTACATCCTTATTTCCTATAGAGACACAAATAACAGGACTTCCAGAATCTTCTTATTTGGTAAGTAAATTTTTTCTTGCTAATAAATTAGCAAGTTTCCCATCTATTTTGATAGTCTTGGGGTATTGTTTCTTCCTTCCAGGATTTTTCATACCTAACATTTTGATTAATTTGTTGAATTTTGAACTGTCTTTAATTGCTTGTAACAGTGGTATTTCAATATTCAATTTTTTTAGTTCATGTACCAATTTAGACTCCTTGATTTCTATAGCTTCTTTGAATCTATCTAGAAATGGAGTCTTAGTAGTGTTGTTATCTAGCTCCTTTTCTTTTATTTATATATCCTCTTTTGGAACAACAACACTAAGGATTTCATTTTCTTTTGTCATTTCAGTGATTATAAGGGGTGGACTGTTAATGATTTTCCCAGATCTAGTTTGAATATCCTTACAATCCATAGAATGTATAACAACTGATTTTTCTTGTTTTGTTCCATTAACAAGATTTGTTTATTTGTTTCTTGGATTTGCTACTAGATGTGCTGACATTTGCATTTAGACTACATTCTTAGTTTGTGAATTCTGTGCAGGAGATCCCATGATGACTTGTTGATTCAGATTTGGATATGTTCTTCCTTGAGAATAATTACTAGGGTTCCATCTAGGTTATGACCAAGCATAACTATTTCCTTGACCAATCCATGGTTGTTGATGTCCCTGAGCATACCAAGCTTGATTTTCCCAATCTTGAGGGTTCTATGTTGGTTGAGGTATGCACAGTGGTTGTCCCCAATTTTGTGGTACTTACTGAGCAGCCCATGGCATCGTCTAAGGATTAGGCATTGATCTTGGCATAAACTTCCCTTGGTTAGGTTGTCTTTGAACAAAATTCAATTCTTCTATTGTAGGAGACATTAGTTTTTTTAAGCTGATTTTTAATAAACGAAATTAAAGAACAAACATCAGTATCATGTTATTTAGATTCACAGATAAGACACATTTCTGTTTTATCTAAAGGATATTCTCTTAGTGCATGCTTCTTCCTACATATAGGACAATGCATAGTCAATGGTTCAGTTTTGGCATTTACTTTAGCTTGAAATCCATCCATAGTAGAGGTTACTTGCACTAAAATGTCTGTTTTAAAGTTTACTAACTCATCCATTAGTTTGTTCATATCTGGATTAAGATTTTTCATTGATTTTCCTTTTCTAGGTCCACCTCTTGTTCTAGAATAGCTTCTACAAATCTCCTTAATTTCATTCATTCTTATTTGATCGATCACCACCTCCTATCACGTTAAGGGGTTCCCTAGATTCGTCATCCAAACCATTTAGAAAAATGGTGTTACTTAACTCCTCTGAAAGCACAAATCCACATATTTTGCTAACAAAGAGGAATTTGTCTAAATAGTCTTCTATGTTTTCATCTTCCTCATGCTTGATTTTGAAGAATTCTTCCTTCCTATTTCTCCCTCTACAATAATCCTGGTATTTATCTAGGAAGGTAGTCTCCATTTGTGTCCAAGTGCTAATAGAGTTAGATGGTAATCCCATGAACCACCTCATTGCTACATCCTTTAAAGTGGATGGAAAAAACTTGAGTTTTTTATTATCTGTCTTATAGTCATAGGTCTGACATAGTACCTTGAACTCAAATAGAAATTGGTCAAGATCTTCAGATGACATCCCTCTAAATATGGGTAAATGTGCAGGTGAGATATTTTTCATTGATGTATCATCATATTCCAATTGGATTGGATAAGTAAAGGTCCTATCAGGTACTCCCTCAGCTTCTCATGCCATTTTAAAAATATTTTCAGAATTTTCCTCCTAATCAATGTGGTAAGCGGTATGCCTTGGGGAAGGTGAAACATCAGGAGTAGGAGGTTGACTACTCAATTGAGAATCAAAACTCTCCCTAAATTGATCTTAAGTAATAAGCCTTCCCCTAAAAGTTCCACTTCCTTCAGGTGACTGATCTAAGAATTCCAAAAATGGAAAAAAAAATTCTTGTCTGACATGGGATGATGGTGTCTCCAATTCTTGACCACTTTCTTTACTTTGACTAGAGGATGTTATGAATTCTTGTGAATATGTTTTTGGAAGGAATCTACCTTGTGAGTCTCTTGGTCTACTCATATATTTTGTGATATAGTAGCTAAGATCCTTCAACTTATAGATGTATGTTTTGTTGCTCTTGCTAACACTTAATTATAAAGTTCCAACTAGTGGTCCCCAGAAATGGTGCTAAAAATGATGGGTGTCATTATTCCCTTCATTTAATCAACTTCTTGTTGATGTCATACCAAACCAGGGGTGTGTCTAAAGCTATATGCAACAAGATTAATCTTATCGATCTAGTAGTTGACTATAGTTATTATTTGTATTTTTGAGGGGATCTTTTCAATGTCTTAAGGACTTCTTGGTAACACTTTATTTAAATCATACTATGAAAACTTGATGAAAGTAAACAAACTGAAATCTTTGCTGAAAGGAAACACACTGTGTGGAATGGAAACAAACACACTTGTTGGAAAATAAACACACTTGCTACTGAAAGTAAACACACTTGCTTTTAGAAATAAACACACTCACTTTAGAATTCTTGAAAAAAAATGCAAGAAATATAAGAATCTATCTAAACACCTGCAGGAACAAGTATACAACAGATTTTAACTAAAAGAATTAAAAAAATACAGAATTAACATATCCAAGCTATTTGCTGAAGAAATATAAATACCAAATAAATTAATATCCTGGTCCTTGGGGGAGTGGGCCCTTGCTTCTCCTCGAATCAAGATTTAAAAACTCAAAATTCTCTCAAATTAGGATGGCTATTTTATTGATAAAACATTCAGTATTACAAAATGTACTGGATTTGAGTACTTACTCTACATTTATCTTCTCTATTCTATTTCTATCTCATCTAATATTTTGTTTAATATCTATCTACTGTAGGTCTTCTTTTTATGTACATTTTACAATCACAGTTGTCTCAACGATTTTGATGAAATTGAATCATGCCCAAAATAGATGCTGAGTTGGATTGTGGCTGATCAGATAGCTATAAGATAACTATCCTTGGATCTGTGTTCAGAAATATTCTCATCCTTTCCTAATTGAAAGGGTTGTAGATGCAAAATCTTCAGATGTGGTTATAATAAATAACTCCCATTGGTTTCGGAACTTGAGAGAAGTTACAGAACCATAGGAAATCTTTAAGGATCAAGACCGTGAGAGTTCTAGAGCTATACCCAGGAGTTTCGAAACTAATTCTAAAAATTCCAAAACTAAATACTGGAGTTCTAGAACTAATTCTGAAAGTTCGAGAACTAAATGATGACTATGTGATTGAGTTCTAGAACTAGGTTGGAAGTTATCAAACTAATCTGTATACGAATAGATGATACCAAAAACATATTGAACGCTACCTGATTCATGTACTTGACTAATTAGACCTTCTTTATTACAAAAATGAATTTCAAACACACACTTTTTCAGGAATAGAGATTTTAACATTAGAATCACAATCAATCAAAATATAGACAATTACATCCTAACTTATATCAAATCAACTAAAATTCACGAAATACAATCAAACTTAATAAAAAGCAGAGTAAGATGAGATCATATATTATACATTAATCAAACATATTCAAGCCTCATCATCTCCGTGGTCTAAAAGATCCTAATTGGCTGAAACAAGTGGTGGAGGAAAGGTGGGCCCTTTTTGTGTTTTGATGATTTAAAAGGTCAAAAGTGGAAAGTTGGGTCCTTTTTGTGTTTTGAGGCATTATGGTGAAAGGTATAAAATGTAAAAAGAATGCCTAAGGCCTACAAAGGGGCACATGGCCATTTTTAAGTCAAAAGCAGAGGTGGGTTTTCGGCACACTTTAGGAATTTTACCTTTGTTTCCAAAAGGGCATAAATTTATAAAGTGAAGCGCAACCCTGTTGATGCCGAAGTGAAGCCACATGTTGATGCCTACATTGAAAATTCAATACAATGAGGTGGAGCATTGGGGAAATTTTGGAATTTTGGTTTTGTTTCCAAAAGCGTAATAAATTGTTAAAATGAGTCGCAACCCCACCATTAAAAAGTCAAAGTAGGAAGGCAGGTCGACGAAGCACTTTGAGTTGTTGAGATTTTTGTTAAAAAGAGTTAAAATTGTAAAAGTGATCCATGACTCCATTGCCACCCAAATAAATCCACGTTTCAGGCCTATATCAGAAGAGGATGGGCGGACCAAAATTTCTAAAATTCACAGTGTCTATAAAAATCATAAAATGTAAAAGGTACCCCCAGGCCCACTTCAGCAAATTTCATCCACGTGGATGGCCCATTTTTAAATTTGTAAAAGTGGGTTAATGGCTACGAGTCAATGCATCTGGTTTTTCCACTAGGCATGAAAATAGTGGAGGCATTGAAGAATTTAAGACATTGAATTCTTAAGCCAGTTGGCACCTCCAAACTTTAGTCGAGCATTTCTTCCTCGAGATCTTGAAACACTTCTTTTAATTCCTAATTAGTTCTTAATATTTTGATTAAAATAAGTTGTAACTGAATCTAACTATTTTTGGAAGCTATTTAGTAGATTCTCTACACCATTGTTTAGGGTTGGATCTTGGTACTCTATAGATGTAATAGACTTGAAAGTAATTAATACAGAAGTTTTTCCCTTTCTTCCTCTACAATTCCTTCTTCCTTGTTCAAATTTGTGAATCATCCATCTTTGCATGCTAAGAAACTTTTTGTTCTTGTTAATATGATTTCAAGAACTTTGTGTCTATGAAATTATGTCTGTTGTGAAAGTGAATGATTCTATTCTACATCTCCCTTGATCAATACGTATAAGGTTATACAAATCTATCTATATTGTCTGAAAGTATTGTTATGTTCTTCCTCTCTCATCTCCTTAGTTCTTCTATTTTTTCATATTGATAATCTTTTAGGCATAAAATACTTCAAAATATTAGGAATCCACACTTTGAAAGTTGTAAATTTTTATAAAAGATTTGTTTCTTGCTTTTAATAAAGGAACCTCTCCCATAAATAGGATGGACTTATTGTCCTCTGACTGTGGTTTGTTAAAGTACATTTTTAAAACCCAACAGTTTTTGGTGACTCTTATGGGGAATTAATTTCAAACATATCCCTTTCTAAAAGAACAACTTCAAGATCATTTTTGGTTTGGAGACTCTACAGTATACACGTGGGAAGAAAGCTCTCGGAGTAGAGGATTCCCATTTTCAAACTTTGGAACAAAAAATATTCTCTTTTCTTCCAGTAAGAAGGATCAGAGGAGCACGTTCTACACACACACCTCATGTTAAAGACGAAAATTCCAAGAATAGCATTCCTCAAGAACAACTCAGTCCTAATCTTCATGCTCTGATACTTGCTAGTGTTTCAGTTCCCCTTCAGTCAATTTTTCCGAAGATGGCAGCCCCTTGTCCTTGGGGACAACAGGCTGGGTCTCTTGCTCTTCCTCATCCATTGCATGAGTTACCTAGAGGTAACTGGAAAAGTTTTCCTAAATTCCGATCTTATGGGAAAGTACACCCATATGAACACATTACAAATTTCATTGTTGCATGTGGGATTCTTGGTGTTGAACATGAAGATGTCTCTGTCAGGCTCTTTGTGGAAACATTGGAGGATAATTATGGTAATTATTTCTATCATCTTCATGCTGGGTCAATAACTAATTGGAATACCATGAAAACTCATTTTGAGTAACGTTTCAAACCTGCTGAGGATTCACATGCTTTATTTTCTCAAATCTCTCATATCAATAAGGAACCATTTGAGGTCATGAGATAATTTGTGGCTAAATTCAACAAGCTCATAAATTTCCACAAAAACACTCATCCTTTAGATCAAATTAAAAAATGCTTCTTCCTCAATGCTCAGCTACCTGAAGTAAGCTATGCACTAAGGAGAGCTAACCTTGCAACTCTAGATGCTAATCAACATTTGGATATCAGTGTTAAGGATGATTTAATCATGTTTGGTAAAATGAAAAAGAGAATCCTCCAAATCTAAAGCATCTTCTTCTTCCTCTTCCTCTAGAGCCAATTCTGATCAATTAGTACAGAAGCCTGCATTCAGCCTTAGATCAAAAGTTAGGACATTTTTGTTTTGCACCCTACTTTTTTCCCTTGTCTGCAAGTGAATTTGTGGAGTTTTCCGAATCTCCCATTCAAGTTGTAATACAATTTTTTTCTTCTTGGCTACTGTAATTTACTATATCAAATCTAGAGCAATAATATGTCTATGGATGATTATCAACCCTCTCATGTGTTCATTGTTGTCTTCTGATCTCTCATTACATTTTGGTTATCTATGCATGGTGGTTCTTTTGCATATCTATGGTCTATGTTAAATTGAAAAATGAGTGTTTAACATTCCTTTGGTGCATCACCATGTTAGATTAGTTTTATTTTCTCAAATTTTCTCAACTTTGTCTCCTTGGAAACATAGAGTATGTTATAGAGTAAATCCTTTGTAATTTATTTGTGTGCACCTGAACAGAGGAATATGAACTAGCCCTCATCCAAAGAGCTCCCTCGTTTTAAAATTCTCAAACTTTGAGAGACACTCCATGTTATGCAATCAAAATGAAAGTCTCAACCCGTCAAATTATAGACATTTGGGGGTGTTTTGATTTTGCACTAATAGCTTTGGCACGCTCGGTGAGACAGTGAGTGATGGGTCATTGTATTCTTCTAATCATTTAACTGACATAATATTTGTTAGTGTCATTCTAAACCAGGGCTGTGTCCTAGCCAATATGCAAAGGAGTCTAGGAGAACTAGTTATACATGAGTTTGTTGGGGGGTTGCCTAGTTTTAGTGGCTATTCTATGGAAGTGCAGTTAAAATCTATGGAAATTAAATACAAGTCTACAGAATTCAACTATTTGCAATGAAATGGATTTCAGCAACTAATCTTCTACTGTAAAGAAAAATACACACACACTTATTCTTAACAAATTAAACCACAACTAAATAACTGGAATTTTCAACAGAAAGCAAGACTATTCATGAACTAGATTTGTATAACAAAAGCATATACTCTAAGAAAAAATGATAATGGAGAAAGCAGAGATAGTTAATCAAAGCATGCATGCAAAAAATCATCAAATGATAATTGCAGTAAAACTAATCCAAGGACTGTATGCATGAAAAACTCAAAGTAACCTTGTATCTCCTTGCTCGAGTGGGCCCTTGCTCTTCCTCGGGATAGAGTATTCAAAAAATTCTAATTCTTAAAATTCCATAGCTTTCATTAACTTTGAAATGAGTTCATAACATATCAAAAAAAATCTAGAATAGTATGCAGATAATCTTCTTCGATAATCAAAAAGTGGTACACAAGTTCTGAAGAAAAAGTATTCATATAGATAATTTTGGTTACAAGATCCGCCATATCAGATGGCATAAAACATTATCCATCAAATATCAATTAAAACTCATAGATTCCTATGAGTTGTTAGAGTCAAGCCCAAGCTAATAGGTCAATTCGATGGAAACAGCCTTCAGCCACATGCTTCGAACTTGGGCTTCTTATCCACCAGTAACTTCCATTATTCCCTGCACACATCATCACATTTGATCTCATAAAGGTAGTTTGTAGGAAGTTCCTAGGATAAATGGTTTCCATAAATAATAGCAAGGAAAATGCATCAACTTACTAAGACATGACTACACAAAGCATCCCCATATACTAATAAGTCATATCACAAAGAGTATATCCAGTCTGAAGAAATGATATAAATGAGCCAAAAAATGCACTCATCATTTTCCCCCTAACTTTACCTATTGCATGTCCCAATGCAACTCATCTACACCTTGCTCTTCTTCCAAGTTGGTCAGCCATGTCATACTCCTCGAATTGATTAGTGTATTGATTTGTGGTATTTTTCTAGCCTTGAGTATTGGAGGTCATTTCCACCCAGGAAATGAAACTTTCATGGGACTGTGCTGCATTGTTCTACTAAGTCATGAGAGGGCTCAAGAGGAGTGGTGGACGCACTTGGAGGCCTGCCCATTCATCAGTGTATTGCTGGATTTTTTTCTCTATAGTTTTTTTTGATAATGGTGATGAGGGAATCACCCCTTCACATGCTCCAGCTCAAATTCTAGGGAGAGAGGACCTCCCTACATTTCAAAGGCAGACTTAAAGTATCCCATCTCTTATCACAAGCTTGCCAAACAGCCCTAAAATTCTCCTGACTATAATTTTCAAAATCAATAATACACTGAAGCAAAATCATATAAGTATTCACCCCAACCCTTGGCTGATAGTACAATGATCTAAAGTTTTTCCACAGGGCGACATTTGTATGATGAGTTGGGAGAATTTAAAATTTGATGGAATGAGCAGTGTTAATGAAACTATTTGTTTGCTACCTCCAAATTTTGATTCCATAATACAGACTGAAAGGCTTTAATTTGAAAATCACCCAAAAATAGGTTGACCAAGATATCAGGGACATTGGTCACTATCATGTTATGTAGATAAAATTCATAGAGCAAATTTTGAATTTTTGGAGTACTGCTCTTGTAGACTGTTAAAAAACTAGGGCCATCTGGAATTTTGTGAGGGGCTTGAGAACACAATTGAAATAACTGCCAAGAATAAAATTATTCTTGGACATACATGCTGTAGACAGAGCAGGGTTTCCTATAGGATAGTAGTTTGATGGCTAAAGGATAGACAAAGTCTAAGATAGATGTTACTTTTCATTTTTCCTCTTCCAGAGATTCTTTTTCTTTTTTTAATTTTTGATTTTCTTTCCACAATTCCCTTTCCAGAAGGGAAAATTGTTGGAAATTATTCAAGAGGGTAAGACTCTTATCACGTTGTCGCTTTAGACAACTCACTTCAAGCTGCAGGGCAAAAATCTCCCAAACTTTTTCTACTGTCTTTTGTGTAAATTCAACTTGTAATAAAAGGGTGGATTCTTCCATACCTTGTAACTGAGATTTTAGTAGTGCTATCTCCTCCAGATAGTTGTGAGAAGGCACCATTTTGGTGTCAAGCATTTCTAGAGTTACAGTGTGAATTTCCATAGATGATAGAACGACAGATTGATGGAGTGGTCAGGCCATCCTCTGTATGCAACTCTTCCCGAATGTGGGCGGTATCATCAGGCAAGGACTCTAATTAGAAACCGCTTGTCTACAAAAATGAGCTAAGCCGCCAGCACCATAGTTGCATGGAGGAAGATGGGGCCATGGGACACTTTTCTTTTGAATCAGAAATGGACGAGGATGGTCCCTCAGGAGTACCAATTGTGTCAATGTGCTCAAGAACGTCAGCTGGCTCTGCTTGACTATGTGAAGGGCCCGATGCAAGGGTGGACTGAGGTGCAGAAGAGAGACTAGATTTTAATTTCTTTGGCCTGGACCCTTCACTACTAACACATCCCTCGAGCCTCCACTTTATTAAAAAAAAAACTTGGTTTGAACACAACAGATGAATCAACCCCGAGTGCTTAATCATAGACTTTCCCCCACTCGACCGGTGTTTCTGGCATACCTTAATGATGGAGTTTGCGAGGTACTTTGGAAAATTTACCTGAAGGTCCTGGTTGACATTTCCCTTTTTAAGGTGAATGAGCATTTTGAGTGCATCTTCACCTAGAATAGAGGCCTAGCTGTCACATATAAAATACCTGTTGACCCATTTAGCAATCTCACCCCAGATTCCATGCAAAATTTTCTGCTTAACACCCTTCTGGACACCCAATGGAGTCAGGATGACCTCCGAGAGTGCCTCTCCTTCGTCGTGGAACTAAGCAATCATAATTTGTAAAGGGGCATTCGTCATAACCTTTAAAACAAATTTTGGTAGGCCAAATAGGTCAAAAATGACTTGAATGGTAATTTCAACTCTTCATCCACCAACTTGTGAGCATGTGGACTGAAAATTGTTCAAGAATTATTCCACAATGCTCTCATCAAAACCTTAAAATTAACGAATGAAATCCAACCATCCGAATCATGAAATACCTACAAAAGGGTGGCATTCCGAAGCAAGGTGTCAGGTGAAGTAGGTTTTGATGTCTTTCGTGGTCCCATGCCGAGCCAAAAAGTAAGAAATACATGGTAGCGAAAAAACCAGAGCAGAGCATTTCTTCCACTTCCCGTCGAGTGTTTGATAAAACTATTCTTGATTGATGTGCATACCACAATGGGAATAAGTGGTTGTAGAGCATTAAATTTCAAATGACACCATATTCCTTGGGTAGCGTAACATCAAACGAAGGTGACGGAAAAAAAATAGTGATGAGATCGGTCACCCGTATGAGATTAAGATTTTTATGGTGGAACATATCCCATGGTTGAGGAGCAAGCACCATCTATCCTGATGTTGGAGAGTGTGACACATCAAAGCATGTGGCGATTTATGAGCCATTACTCCCTTTTATGCCATCATTCATAGAGCTGGATTTCAAAGAGATCCAGAATGATCATAGCAATCATTTCATGATGCCATCATAATGACAAATGACTACATGGGGAAATTTTTCACATAGAAATATCATTAGCAAGTTAAATGCACTTACCCATGCCACATTTAGTTAATCGATATTCATAGATTCCTATGCCCTGTAATTTGGAATGAAACATGATTAGCGGCAGTAGAAATAATGAAAATTCCTACATTTATTGGAAATTACAATAAAAACTACTAACTAAGGGAAGAATATTGAATGAAGGACCATATTCCTTTATTGAATTTTTAAAAATATTGAATACTCCATGCGTGAGAGGCAAAGAGCCTCCTCAGCATGCATGTCTGTTCGTAACAGAATGTCGTCGGTGAAAGTCTTCTTATCCAATGGTTGGTGTTAAACTCAAAGCTTCTACCCATTTACCAGAAGAGTCTATTTGTCTCCTGTTGATGGTGAATCACAACACCCCTAAATGTCTGCAACTCAATGGGTTGAGACTCTCAGTGCGATTGCATATCATGGAGCTTTTCCCAAGTGTGGGACATTGCGAATTGGGAAAAATATCTAGATGAAGGCTGGTTCCTATTCCTCTGTTCAGATGCACACATAAAAATGCAGAGGGTTTACTCAAAAACCTAGTCTAACTTGCCAAGGAGATAGGGTAAGAAGATGCATAGAAATAAACCTAAACTAACAAAGGTGATGCACCAAGGAATGAAGAACACCTGTCTTGCCAATAAACACAAACCATTAAAATGCAATGCAAGATCATGCACAGATAACCAAATTTGTAGTGAAAGATCAGGAGGATGCAAATGAACATAGAGAGGGTTGAGAATCATCCACATAGACATGCATTATTTTCTCCAAAAGATTGATACAATACACTACAAAATGCCAAGAGGCAAAGTTGCATTACAGTTTTAGATGGGAGGTTTGAACTCCACAAATTCACCTGCCAAAGAGAAGAAGGGAGGGGAAAAACAAGAATGTCCAACCTTTAGAAAGAAGCCCCTCCTTAAAATTTATAGGAATAATGAGAGAGGGAAGAGAGAGGAATTCCAAATCTACCCCAACCACCTCCAGATTGTATTTAATGTCATCTCATTATGGCGGTAGGTGAGAACCCTAGCAAACCCAAAAAATGGCAAACTGTATTTTGCATTTTTGAAGAACTTGTTCTCAGCCCAATTAAATATATCTATTCTTAGTTGGGTAGAGGACCTTGTAAGATTTCTGAAAATTCAAACCTTGCGTGAATCTGAGCTCCCTGCGAAAATTTATGGCCATTTGAATATCTAGGTCAGGGTTTGCTTTTTGTCAGGTTTGGGGTGTCAACGCTCAAAATGTTGTGCCTCCTGAAGATGTGCCTTAGTGCATCCATCCTCATGTCAACATACTTTTAAGTGTGCCATAGGTGCTGAAAATGTGGTGTCGACATCTTTCCAACCTGCGCCTTCTAATTTTCCCTTGCACCAGGGCACAACCTTTTTCATGTTGACATCTTCTGACCTCCAACCAGCGCCTTCCAACCTGTGCCAGGGCGCATCCTTTTTCATGTCGACATCTTCTAACCTGCGCCTTCCAACCTATGCGCCAGGGCATGCAACCTTTTTCCATGTTGACATCTTTTTACCTATGCCAGGGTGCATCCTTTTTCATGTCGACATCTTTTTACCTGTGCCTTCCAGGGCCTACGCCAGTTGGCACAACCTTTTAAATGTCGACATTTTGAGTTTCTTTGATTTCCATATTCTTCTGATTTGTCTATATTTACCTAGGGAGGGAGATATATACAACAATTTGGCAACTCAATGGGATCACCTACCTGCTAGGTAGAAGATCAGTGGCCTTTTAGCAATCCACTGGGCATGGAGTCATAAGCAATAACCTGAAACCAACCTGATATCTGATCCCGAGCCTGATACCACAAACTCCTTCTCCGAGAGCACGTTGAACTATGGAAATTCAACCTGAGAGCAAAAAAACCTGTGCTGAAGCACTTAGGGAAATTGAAACCTAACTACAACAAGACAATGTGCATCCACACTTAGAGGAATTAAAATCTAGGCTAATATTTACAAGGGTAAACCTTTTCATTTTAGTAGCAATGTTTAAGATAGATTCCGTTAACTAGAATCGGGAGTTCTTCTCCATCCAATGTAGAAAATTGGAAGGAATTACTACTTTTACATCTTGTGACCATGTAGGGGCCACTCCAAATGGCATCAAACTTGGAATGCCTTCCTGGTTTTTCCCGATCTGCATCCCATTTCAGAATTAGGTCCCCTTCCTGGAAGGTCCTTGCTTTTGCCTTCTTATCAAACCATATTTTTACTAAGGCCTTGATCCTTTCTCAATTGTCTGAACTACATGTTCTCTTGATTTCTTCCAATTCCATCAACTCTACATATTTGGCCTCCATTGGTTTGAACTCAAACAACTCCAACTGCTTCATGAGCTCCAATGTTGGCAATTCTAATGATATAGGCAATACTGCCTCTTTCCCATAGACAAACTTGTAGGGAGAATTACCTGTAGACCTCTTTGGCGTTATCCTGTCAGCCCATAACACTGATTTTAGCTTGGTATGCCATGTCCTTTGGTTTTCATCCAGAGTCCTTCTGATGATTCTTAGAAAATTCTTGTTCGTGGACTCTGCCTGTCCATTACCCTGCGGGTAATAGTTTGAAGAGGTGCTCAAATAGATTCCATTCTTGATAGCCCATTCTGTAATCTTGGAACCTATGAATGCCAATGCATTTTCTGATATGATAGTGGCTAGCACACCGAACCTGGTCACTATTCCTTCATAAAAGTCTAGTATGTTAGACTCATTTGCTTCTTTGAGTGCTATTCCTTTGGTCCACTTGGTGAAATAGCCCGTTGCCATGAGAATCCACTTGTGGCCTTGGCTTGAGTTTGGATTGATGACCCTGATGAAGTCCAATCCCCATTGCATAAATGGTTGGTCAACCAAAATTGGGTGCAATGGAAGTGCTGCTAGTCTTTCTTTGCCTGTGAAGAGTGCACATTTCTTGCACTTTCTTATCCATGTATAGCAGTCACTGAACACTGTGGGCCAATAATACCCTACCTTCATTATCTTGAGAGCTGTTATCCATGGGGAAAAATGTCCTCTAGAATCTCCATCATGAAAATCTTGTAACACCCTCTCAATTTCACTTGTCCCAATGCACCTCAATAGAACTCCATTGATGTCTTTCTTGAACAAAACACCATCAACAAGCACATATGGAATGGCTTGTAATATGAAGTATCTCCTTTTTGCTTTGCTCAATTCTAGGAGGGCATAGGCCTTCCTGTAGGAAGTGTATCATATTCTGAGTCCAACAAGGAGTGGGCACATCATCATTTTCCTATTCTTGACCATCTTGTAGTACTAAGACATCTCTTTTTTATCTCGTACTTCAACTTGCTGACTCAAAGCTAGCTATTCACATAATCCCTTTCCACGAACCATCTTTTTGACCTTGATCTTCAATGTCATATTCCATGACACAGGTTATCCATCCTGCATGTTTCTCATTTAGATCCTTGTTTAGAAGGAAGTCCTTGACTCCCGCATGAGAGACAAACAATTGGATCTTGTTGTTTGAGACTAGGTGCTTGAATTTCTTTAAGCTCCTGATCATTGCAAGGACATGCTTTTCAATGAAAGAGTACCTAGTTTCATATTCCTCCAAGCCTTGACTAAAGAAAGCAACTGGTTGTTCTAATCCCTCTTTATTTTGTTGTACCAGGATTGCAGAAATTGTGTCTCCACCACTGAAGGCATATAGCGTGAAGTCCTTGGAGAAGTCTGGATTGACGAGAGTCAGAGCTTGAGATATAGCCTCTTTTATTGCCTCAAAACTTGCCTTGCCTTCAGATGTCCACTTAAATGACATGCTCTTTTTTAACATCAGTGTTATTGGCTTTACAAGAGCTGCAAAGTTTGGAACAAACCTGCGGACAAAATTGATCCTTCCTAAGAAGCTTTGAAGAGCCTTCTTGTGACTTGGCAATGGACAACACTCGAATTGCTTCAACTCTTTCTGGGTCAATTGTCAACCCCTCCTTTGAAACAATATGGCCTAGAATTTTTCCTTCGTGAGCCAAGAATATGCATTTTTTGGGATTCAATGATACCCCAAATCTTCTAAACCTCTGAAATACCTGCCTCAGATGAAAGAGGTGATCCACTTCATTTTTGGAGAATACATTGATGTCGTCAAGATATATCATAACTATGTTATTGATCAATCCCTTGAATGCCATATCCATTTCCCTTTGGAAAGTGGCTCCAGCATTTGATAGCCCAAATGGCATCTTCTTGTAGGCATAGGTGCCCCATTTGGTGGTGAAAGCCATCTTGAACTGGTCATCTTCTTTCACCATTATCTGATTATACCCTGAGTAGCCATCTAGGAGAGAGAATCTCTCCGAACCAGATACCACTTGCAATATTTGTTCCATTGAAGGAAGTGGGTAATGGTCTTTGAGAGATGCCCTGTTGAGGTCTCGGAAGTCCACACACAACCTGATTTCTCCACTCTTCTTCCTGACCGGAACCAAGTTTGCAACCCAGCTTGAGTGCTTGATCAGGAATATAATGCTTGCCTCTATTAGCTTGTTTAGCTCTTTCTTCATTAGAGGCTCAATGTGAGGGTTGACTAGTCTCTGCTTCTGTCTGATGGGCTTAGTATCTGGATCCAATTCTATGGTATGTTGTGCCAACTTTGGATTGAATCCTCTCAAGTATTCATAGCTCCAAGTGAAGACATCTGGAAATTCTTGGAAAAGCTGTATGAAATCTGATTTCTCCTGCTCAGTGGCCACTTTACCAATTTGAAGTGTTTTGCCTTCCCCAACTGGAATTGGATCTGAATCTTCTCTCTTGACCTGTATGTTATCCTTTTCCTTATGGAACTGGTCGTTAGGGTTGAAGATAGACTCCAATGTTACTAAACCCTTGGGAAGCTTGTTTTTCCATAGCTACACTACTTGATCCCCGTACTGCTGCTCTAGTCTGTCCTGATTCCTAGCTAAGAATTCAGCCTCTTCTTGTAAAAAAATTGATGATCTGTTGATCGTTCTCAAACACCTGCCAGCTTGTGTTATTATCTAGAACTGCTGGCCTCACAATCACATGGATATGTGGTTGTGTTTTTTCCCTTCTGATGTTTTCAACCACATCAAATGTTGCTCCAACTGCTACGAGCCTATCTGCAGTTTCATTTTTCTTCCAGGGTATGGACACAATGTTGAAAGCTTCGAAATCCTCAATGAGGTCCCATACCCTATTCTTGTATTTTTTTAGCAGGTCATTCTTTGTAGCATGTTGTCCCGTAACTTGGTTGACAATTAGCTCGCTATCCCTGAACACCTACAAGTTATTTATGTCCCTTTTCCTGGCCTAATGAAGTCCATAAATCAACGCCTCGTATTCATCTGTGTTGTTTAAACAGGAAAACTGGAAATGAAAAGCTGAAAAATATTTGATGTCTTGTGGTGAAATCAACATTGCACCACCTCCAACACCTTGTCTGCTTCTCGAACCATCGAAAAATAGTTTCCAAACTTCGTTGTCATCCTTTTGTTCAGGATGAATGATGTTCGGGAATGGGTGAATTTTCTTCATGTACACAATACATGCCCAATTCAGATTCTTCAATTTCCTTGTATGGGTCAAATTCATGACTCTTGTTTTCCCATTCATCCAAAGTCAAATCAGGAATTCCCTTGACCTTAGTACCTGTTTCTAGATCATTTGAACACTTCCTCCTGATCAAAGGCTAGAGCAATTTGCATTGATAGGACTTGGCACATGAGGTTCAATATGGAAATTGGCAATTGGTTATGATCCTGATTAGTTGCTTTGGCCCCATACCTCAGTCCTGAAAATCATGTGTGACCAATCTGTAGATAAATATCCACCGATTTTTGTAGTGAAGTCTCTCGATAGACACAACACAAAGAGTGGCGGGAGGTCAATCACAAACACATCTTGCAGAACTATAACATTAGGACAGGACATGTAGTGTTAGTCTTTAACCCTTTGATGACTCCAACTATTTGAATTGTTGTTCCATCTAGCTGTACTACTCCTTTCAGACACTAGGCTTATACTTCAGACCCAGTTGATCCGTTATTTGCTTCGGCATCACTGAACTACTTGCCCCTGAATCTATCATGCAGTTGTGTATTCAGTGGTTTCCAACAACCAATGACACATAGAAAGGTGGAGGCTTCAAATTCTCGCCTTGTTGACCCCCACTCATGTTGCACTGCATTAGTGATAACTTTCTCCTGTCCCCGGTTTGATACATTTCGAGGTAAACCAATTATCCATTAGAAACCTATGCAATAAATCTCGTTTCCCTGAGATCGCCAGTGATTCCCACATGGAAATGTTCACATGTGTCTTCTTCATTTGATCAATGATGTTTAAAGGGGATGATCTGTCTTTTTTCTGTCCCTTAGCTTAGCGTAACCTTTTCTAGAGCTTGAACAGGCTGCATGTGTTGCTACAACAAGCTACCTTAGGTTGATTTTGCACATTTGGAGTGGTATTTGGTTTACTGATCCCTTGTTGTGTAGGAGTGGGCTGAGAAACAACTAGTATTAGACTGGTTGTCCCCTCTTCTACGCTTCTCTTCTTTGACCGTGTGTTGATAGCCACACCTTGAAAAGGATGTTGGTTAACTCCACATAAGTCTTTCCAGTTTGCCAATTTGCCCAACTGTGGTTTCTGTTGGAGGTGGTTCTTGTTGTGTTTCTTGCTACTGATTCCCTACTTGGCTTGGTTCTTGAGACACACCAATGGTTTGCACCATCAAGGCTTGATTTAGTGCACCATTGAAACATGCTGACTGATTGTGGGGGTAGAGTTGCAAGGGTAACACTAGTCGTACTCCTGTGCCATGTTGTTTTGTGTTGGGACCAAGGATCTTGAGGATGTCGTTGCATTTGGATCATATGGTCGAAATGGCCTGACAAGCGTGAGGTTGTCCCTGGTTTTGGTTTTGATTTGTAGCCTGAGCTGGTGGTCTATTTTGTTGGTATGGGGGCCTAGCCTTGGTTACTACGCTTGAGGCTGATACGATCTAGCACTTTGAAGCTTGCTGTCTTTTGATAGTCACCAGCTCATTTCCAAGGTTCTGCTAGCTAGTTTCATAACCTCCTACAATTCCTTTTAAGTATTTGAAGAATTTGATGCCTCATTATTGCTTTGATTTCTAGGAGTTGGAATGGGATTCAACTCTGGTGCTCGACTGGTTGTAGGATTTCCCATATCCTGGATAGAGAGGCATTGGTGGCCTTGGTGCAAGCTTTCCAGCTTGGATCTAATAGTTCTCTACTTTGATAGTTGTGTCATAGGCCCCTGACAGTGTTGTCCCTCCCATTGATTGGATCATCATGGCTATGTTTGAATTTATAGCCTTTAAGAAATAAAGGAATGCACCTTCCGCGGTTGGTCTAACAGCCTATTGGAATCCTGTCCCATGTCTGTTAGAATCTAAAGTTGAAATCTATCATTTGTTCATTAGGATATCTTTTGATTGTTGTCTAGTTGTTCCAATAAAGACAAATTGTCTTCCCTCTCCCCTGAATTGGTTACAAAGAGTTGAACAAAGTTGGTCCCAATTCGTAATAGACCTCTGTTGTTAGGCTCCTAAACCACTGTAAGGCTTTACCTTTGAAAAGATGAAGCCAACAACTTGATTGCAACATCCATTTCATTTATTTCATGGATTAGCACATGCATTAGCAATATCTTGGATGTGGTCAATAGGAGTAGTATGATTTTCTCCTGTGAAATAGGGGATATTCTTTAGCTGCTGCAATCGAAACCTGATTCTGAGCATTTAGGGCAAGTGGACTACTTCCCGTGAAATTGACAAAGAGATTGATTGGTAGATGTGCCATTATGATTGGCCTAAGAACTCTGGTTGTTGCTGAGAAAAGGTCTATCTAGGTGGAGGCGTAGACAAAGTTTGGTTAGGTGGAGATGGAGATCTTTTGTGATCCTCTTCCTCTCCTTCCTCTGCCTGGTGATAGTTGCAAGTAGACAAATAGCCCCTCTTCTCGACGTATCAGACCTGGTTCAGAATTATTCTCATGTGCATGGGAAAATTTTGCTGCTACATCTACTGAATTCTATCCATTCAGGAGTCGCCAGATGTGTTCAGAGAACGAGCCTCAAAAGGTTGGATTGCTGCCAAGTTACACACCAAACTTGACAATATTAAAAAGAGAATTAAAAAATTTGAAGGACCTGGAAGATACTAGTTCTTTAATTCAGGTTATCGGGTCTTGTTGTGCTAGCTACTAATCCCTGAAAGGTACAGGTGAAAACTCAAGTCATGGCAAGGCAACTTAAAAAACCTGAAATACACCTGTGTCGGAATTTGGGACATGCTCGACACATGGGAAAGCCTGAAATACTAAAAACTGATGAAATTTTGAAAGTCAAAATATAAAAAAAATAAGAATACCCTTTTGAGGATTATTCCCCCGATCTATCAACTGATGAAATTTTGACTTGTTTTGAGCAGAGTTAAGCCCTTGAAAATTGATTTTGGAGTTTATCCTAGAAGGTGAAAAAAAATGAAATTGTAAAACTTGTAATTTCTAAGTCCAAAATTCTTGAAAATTCCTTCAAATAATATGGGAATGACCTCTCTGTCCCACCTGGGCTTTGCCAAAAACTATTGGTGGTGAATCACAACACCCCTTAAATGTCTGTAACTCGATGGGTTGAGACTCTCAGTGCTGATTACATAACATGGAGCTTTTCCCAAGTGTGGGACCTTGTGAATCGGGAAAAACTCTCCGGATGAAGGCCATGGTTCCTATTCCTTTATTCAGATGAACACATAAAAATGTATAGGGTTTAATCAAAAACCTAGTCTAACTTGCTAAGGAGAAAGGGTAAGAAGATGCATATAAATAAACCTAAACTAACAAAGGTGATGCCCCGAGGAATGAAAAACACCTATCTTGCCAATAAACACAAACCATTAAAATGCAATGCAAGATCATGCACAGATAACCAAATATTCAGTGAAATATCAGGAGGATGCAAATGAACATAGAGAGGGTTGAGAATCATCCACAGACATGCATTATTTTCTCCAAAAGATTGATATAATACACTACAATATGCCAAGAGGAAAAGTTGCATTACAGTTTTAGATGGGAGGTTTAAACTCCAAAAATTCACCTGCTAAAGAGAAGAAGGGAGGGGAAAAACAAGAATGTCCAACCTTTAGAAAGAAGCCCCTCCTTACAATTTAATGGAAGAATGAGAGAGGGAAGAGAGAGGAATTTATTCTAGCCCAAAAAATGGCAAATTGTATTTTACATTTTTGAAGAACTTGTTCTAGCCCAATTAAATATATCTAGTCATAATTGGGTAGAGGACCTTGTAATATTTCTGAAAATTACAACCTTGCGTTAATCCGAGATCCCTGTGAAAAGTTATGGCCATTTGAATATCTGGGTCAGGGTTTGCTTTCTATCGGGTTCAGGGTGTCAACACTCAAAATATTATGCCTCCTGAATATGTGCCTCGGTGCATCCATCCTCATGTCAACATACTTTTAAGTGCACCATAGGTGCTGAAAATTTCATGTCAATATCTTTTTACCTGTGCCTTCCAACCTGTGCCTTGGTGCAACCTTTTTCATGTCGACATGTTTTTACCTGCGCCAGGGTGCATCCTTTTTCATGTCGACATCTTTTAACCTGCGCCTTCCAGCCTACACCAGGGAAAAACCTTTTTCATGTCAACATATTTTTACCTACTCTAGGGCACATCCTTTTTCATTTCAACATCTTTTTACCTACACCTTCCAACCTGTGCTAGGGTGCAACCTTTTTCATGTCGACATCTTGAGTTTCTTTGATTTCCATATTCTTTTGTTTGTCCATATTCACCCAGGGAGGGAGATATATACAAAATCTCCATCAATCGATATTAATTGAATAGAGCCATTATCAAACACTTTATGTACCTGATAGGGACCTAACCAACACGTATGCAACTTGCCTTTAAACTGCTAATAGCGGGAATCAAAGAGAAAAACCCACTATCCTTCATGAAATATCCTTTTTTTGATGTGAGCATCATGCCAAATTTTCCATTGATTCTATATAATTTCAGTCTGTTGTTATGCCTCCATCCGCATTTCATCTAATTCATTCAACTGTAACACTCATTCATGTTATGCTTCATCCAAATTGATCCCAACTTCCAACGATGTTCGCCAGGTGTGTAACTCGAACTCAATAGGTAACAGTGGCTTCTTCCCAAAGACCAGCTCATAGGGAGAGAAACTAGTAGTTGTTTTCCAGGTCATGTTGTTGGCCCAGATGGCCTCAGGAAGCTTTGGTACCCAATTCTTTCTATCGGCATTGAACACCTTAGTCGGAATATTCTTGAGCTCTCGATTGGTTATCTCCACTTGCCAATTGGATTGAGGGTGATATGGTGATGATTTCCGATGCCTGATTCTGTAGATTCCTAAGAAAGATTCAATCATATTTGAAACAAATTGAGGACCTTGATCAGATACAATGGCCCTTGGTGCTCTAAATCATAGCAATATTCAGTTGTAGATAAAATCAGCAACAACATCCTCATTGGCAGATGCCAATGCTTGAACTTCAGCCCATTTGGTGACGTAGTCCGTGCATACCAAGAGATACTCCTTCCCTAAAGATGGAGGATCAAATGGTCCAAAAAATTCAATATCCCATTTCTCAAATGGTCCTAGAACCAACTGAGGGTTCAGAGGCATTTCCATAGAAAGTGTAGGTTTTCCCATTCATTGGCATGCATCACACTGCCACACATACTTTTTGACAGTCTTATGGAGGGAAGGCCAATAGTACCCTACTCCAAGGATCTTTTGAATTGTTTGTTTCACTGAATAATGTCCACCTTCTGGCTCATCATGCAATGCTCATAGTATGTCATGTAGCTCATCCTCTCAAACACACCTACAAAGAACCATGTCAGGACAACATTTAAATAATAATCCGTTACACCATTTATACGTTGCACTATTTCTAACCAATCACCATCTTTCCTTATTAACAAAATAGGCAGGAAACTTCCCTGTTGTTAAATAATTCACGAGATCAGTGAACCAGGGAGTCTTAGTGGAGATAGCAAACAAGTTTTCATCAGGAAATTGGTCTTGGACTACTTCATCATCACCTAAAACATTTATTCTGGAAAGAAAGTCAGCAACAACGTTAGATTTCCCAGGCTTATCTATAATAGTGAGAATGAATTTTTGCAACAAGAGTAACCAGCGAATGAGCCTTCCACCAACCACTGGTTTGTTCATCAAATATCAAATGGCAGAGTGGTCAGTGTAAACAAAATTTTTATATCTAGTGATGTAATGAAAAAATTTATTCAAAGCATATACCACAGCCAAAAACTCTTTTTCCATAGTAGTGTAATTATTTTCTGTAGGATTCAGATTTTTGCTAATAAAATAAATTGCATACATATGATCTTCTGAGTCTTTTTGTCCAAGGACAGTGCCCATGGCTATATTAGAAGCATCAGTGTGGATATGAAAAGGTTGTCCCCAGTTAGGTCCACATAAGATAGGGGCTGTTGTCAACTTTTCTTTGATAGAATCAAATGCCTGTTGACACTGAGAAGACCATTCAAAAACACAATCTTTGGTTAGCAATGAAAACATTGGGGTGGTAATTTTGCTAAAATATTTTATGAATCAGTGATAATAACCTGCATGGCTAAGGAAACTTTTGATGTCAGTCTAATTAGTTGGTGTAGGTAATTAGGTGATGACTGATATCTTTTTAGGATCCACCTTTATACCTTGGGCTGAAACATGGTGACCTAAGACAATTCCTTGATCAACCATCATTAGACATTTTTCATGACTCGGAGATAGTTGGTGTTGTTCACATTGAATAATTACTTTCTCAAGATTATTCATATATTATTCAAAAGTGGATCCATGGATAGTGAAATCATCCATGTAAACCTCAACATAGTCGTTAGCAAGATCTGCAAAAATGGCCAAGACTGCTCGCTGAAATGTGGCAGGGGCATTACAAATCCCAAAAGGTAAGACTCTGTAAGCGAATGTACCCCAAGGGCATGTAAAAGTAGTCTTATCCTGATCAGTAGGGGAAATACTTATTTGATTATACCCACTAAACCCATCCAAGAAAGAGAAATATTTCTTACTAGCCAAATTGTCCAGGACTTGGTCAATGAAAGGCAGGGGAAAATAATCTTTCTTCATGGCTTTATTAAGTTCCCTGTAAACAACACATATTCGCCACTTACCATTCTTCTTGGGAACAATAACTAATGGGGAAACCCACTGACTATCAGATATAGGATAGATGAAACCTACCTTTAGGAGCTTTTCGATCTCAGTTTTGACTATGTCTCTTAATGCTGGATTGATTCTTCGTTGCGGTTGCCTTATAGGTTTGACGTCATTGGTGTAAATATGATGTGTACATATGCTAGGATGAATTCCTTTCATATCAGTGTAATCCCAAGAAAAAGCATGAGAATGTTTCTTTATAACCTCAAGCACCCTAGCTTCTTGATTGACCTCTAAGTCGCTTCCTATAGTTAGCTCTCTACCCATACTGACAAGCACATGCTTAGTATCATTCGTAAGAGAAATCTCTATACTAGTGATAAAAGAATTCAATGGGCAAACATGGGGCTGAAGAATGTGGAGGATGGATATGTTATCAAATGACATAACCTTAGTTAAAGGAGAGTAGAAATCAAGAACTAAATGTTTAAAATTATAAGCATAGAGTTTCCTACTAGACTCAGCAGAAGTAATGTCTAATGATGATATTCCAAATTCCGTAGTAGTAGTGCTGATTTCCGTAGTTTCAGAATCCTTAGAATTAGTCAGCACATATGACTCTACAGATTCCATCATATGATTGTGTACTACAATAGTGGCCAAAAAAGAATAATTCAAAGAGTTAGCATCCAAAGAATCCACCCATACATGGTCATAATTGTTCGTATAAGGCTAGGCAGGAGGATATAATGAAATGTGTTTGGATTTCTGCCCATTTAGAATTGTCATGTTTCTTGACCTACAGTCAATGTAAGCAGCAACCGTATCTAGCCAAGGTCTTCCTAAGATGATTGGATATCCAAATTCTGAGCTTTAGGCTGCAAAACCATGAAATCAACTGGGTACACCCATGATTCAACAGTGGCCATTATATTTTCAACCACACCATTAGGTACAACAATGGATTGATCTGCTAACTGCAGAACAATGTTGGTTGGTTGAAGTCTTGTCAAGGATAGTAGGTTAAACATTTATGTTGTGATGACATTAATAGCAGCACCAAAATCCACCAAAACATTAGATATTGACTGGTTGTTTATACAAATAGTAATGACAGGGCTCCCAAGATCCCCATATTTTTGTGAGATGAGGGTGCCAGCAACTAAATCAGATAAATTCCCTTCAACTCTGACAGTATTTGGGTATTTCTTTTTTCTTCCTGGTGTCTTTATACATTCATTTCTAATGGTTTGGTTTAGTTCAGATATTTCCCTTATTGCACGTAGTAGTGGAACCTCAATATGTACTTTTTTCAATTCCTGAACTAGTTTTGTTTCATCTGTAATCCGAGTGTCCTTTAATCACTCAAGAAAAGGGGCTGTAGTTGGTTTGGGTATTTGATCATCCTGTTTATTTGGCATTGGTGAAGAACCAGTGTTACCTTCAAGTTTTTCTTCCTTATCAGCATCATTAGGTAGTTCTGTGATAACAAAAGGAGGGTTCAGTATTTTGCCAGATCGTAATCATAAATTACCAATAGTGTTAACTTGCATGGTGTTACCTGCGTCTGTGTCATCAATTGAAGCTGTTTGTTGATTTTTAGGATTGGATACCAGATGAGCCGAAATTTGTGGTTGTGTTGCTTGTCCTTGATTTTGGTAGGCTTGAGGTGGAGGCATTAAAGCTTGTTGTGGCTACTGGAACCTGCATTGTTGATTATTGTTTTGTGGTGGTGCCCAAGACTGATTTTGGCTAAAATTTTGTTGAGGACCCCACTTCTGATTGTGCCAAGGATTGGTTGTGGGTGGTGGAGCCCAACCTGGCTGAGTGTAGGGATTTTTCCAAGGTGGTGGATATGGATAAGTCATCCAGTTTGAGTTTTCCCACTCAGGTTGTCCCCAAGAAGATTGAGAGGCCTAATTTGGCCATGGCATTCTCCAGGGATTTTGAGTTGGTCTAGATGGGTACCCACCTTGATTGTTTGGTGTTTAGACAAAATTTAATTCAGCTCTTGTTTGAGAGATAGCATTCAAACCTCCCTTCAATTGTGGTAGAAGTGTGTAATGTTTAGTGTCATGGTTAGTAACTTTGCAGATTAAGCATGACATCCAAATGACATTCTCTCAAGGGGTGTCTCTGCCGACATTTAGGGCAATACATTTCCAATGGTTCTTTAGCAAGGGTGGATTTTTCCTTGAGTCCATCTATGGTGGATGTTAATTGTAGCAGAATGTCTGTTTTCAAGTTGGCCATTTCTTCTAGAAGTTCAGAGGTACCCAAAGACTTGGATGTATGTTTCCTTCATATTCCTCCACGTTTTCTAGAATATCTTCTACATAGCTCAGTAATTTGTTCCATGGTAAGCTTATGCACGTCTCCACCTCCCATGAGATGGAGAGAATCCTTAGTTTCCTCATCCAGTCCTTTTAGAAAGACTGTTTTAGTGATTTCTGCATGTAACTCATACCCACTGTGTTTATGGAGAAAGAGGAATCTATCTAGATAATCCTCTAGATTCTCATCTTCCCTTTTCCGTATTTGGAAGAACTCCTCCTTCCTATCCTTTCCTCTATAATAGTCTTGGTATTTATCCACGAAGGATGTTTCCATGGCTTCCCAGGAATTAATGGAGTTAGATGGTAACCCCATAAACCATCTCATAGAAGAATCTTTGAGAGTGGAGGGAAATAATTTGATTTTTTGATTGTTGGTTCGGTAATCATATGTCTGGCATAGGATTTTATATTCAAACATAAACTTATCAGGGACTTCTTTGGTCATTCCTTGAAAGAGGGGGAGGATGGATGGTGAGATGTTTTTCATGGGTGCATCCTCATCTGCATCGAGGAAAATGGGGTATGTAAATGTTCATCCTAAAGGTTGTTCTTTAGCATTCCCAAGATCCCCCATTGCAGAATGATGTGAAGAGGATACAGAATGCTTAGAAAAGGGTCAAGGCATTGAATTGGAATCTGTATGACTCTAAGTGTTTCTCTCTTAGGAAGTGTCTAAAGAGATTTGTTGAATATTACATGCTATAAATCTCCGTTGGTTATCTCGTGACCTCTGCATCCAGGTTGGTTGGTTTAAATTGAGGTCCGAGAGAACTATCGGTTTCCTATATGAACTCCATTAACACCCATAGCATATGGAATAAAATAATGGAGCTTATGGTTATGTAGTCCCCTGGCAACGGTGTCAAAAATGATGGGTCATTGTATTCTTCCAATCATTTAACTGACATAATCTTTGTCAGTGTCATTCTAAACTACGGTTGTGTCCTAGGCAATATACAATGGAGTCTAGGAGAACCAGTTATACATGAGTCTATTGGGGGGTTGCCTAGTTTTAGTGGCTATTCTACGGAAGTGCAGTTAAAATCTATGGAAATTAAATACAAGTCTATGGAATTCAACTGTTTGCAATGAAAGGGATTTCAGCAACTAATCTTCTACTATAAACAAAAATATGCACACACTTATTCTTAACAAATTAAACCACAACTGAATAACTGGAATTTTCAGCAAAACGCAAGACTATTCATAAACTAGATTTACATAACAAAAGTATCTACTCTAAGCAAAAGTGATAATGGAGAAAGTAGAGATAGTTAATCAAAGCATGCATGCAAAAACTCATCAAATGATAATTGTAGTAAAACTAATCGAAGGACTTTATGCATGAAAAACTCAAAGTAACCTCATATCTCCTCGGTCAAGTGGGCCCTTGCTCTTCCTCGGGATAGAGTATTCAACAAATTTTGATTATCAAAATATCGTAGCTTTCATTAACTTTGAAATGAGTTCATAACATATCAAAAACAAATCCAGAACAATATGCAAATAATCTTCTTTGATAATCAAAAATTGGTACACAAGTTCTGAAGACAAAGTCTTCATATAGATAATGTTGGTTACAAGATCCGCCATATCAAGTGGCATAAAACACTATCCATCAAATATAAATTAAAACTCATAGATTTATATGGGTCGTTAGAGTCAAGCCCAAGATAATAGGTCAATTCGATGGAAACAGTCTTCAGCTACATGCTTCAAAATTGGGCTTCTTATCCACCAATAACTTCCATTATTCCCTGCACACATCATCAAATTTGATATCATAAAGGAAGTTAGTAGGAAGTTCATGGGATAAACAGTTTCCATAAATAATAGCAAGGAAAATGCATCAACCTACTAAGACTTGACTACACAAAACATCCCCATATACTAATAAGTCATATCACAAAGAGTATTTTTGGTCTAAAAAAATGATATAAACGAGCCAAACAATGCACTCATCAGTGAGGTTAGATCTCTCATCTTTCCAAGGTGTCTTATTATCAATAGAAAATCATAAGCCATTGTGCAACCACACTAATAGTTTTGGCATGCCTGGTGGGAAAATTTTGAAGCACCTTACCACTTTATTTCATCAAGTTGATGTGTTCTTGGTGAGATTCATCCTTTTGAGGCACATGCAAGAACATCTGGTTGCTCCATCTAGTCAACGACCAATCCTTTGAGTTAAAGACCTTATTCCATTCAATTTCATCCATTTTTTTTCCATCTCTTTCATTTTATCACATTCATGAAGTTATGGAATCATGACTTCATTACCATCTTGGAATTCACACTTGTAGAAGCATCAATGCAGTCCACCTCCAATTTATTTCCCAACTCCTCCAGATCAGCATTATGATCAGATCTAGAACCACTACGCTTACCCATATGAGCAGTGTCAGATCAAATTTTTCCATGGAGATTATCAAGAATAAGGGGACACATACAATGGTGACAACTATATGGAAATTTTTGATCTGCTACAGAATATTAAAAGAATGGAGGCTAGCATGGTACAATCCAGGGCTACAACACAGATGAAATCATTCATAATTGGCTATGGCTAACCTTGCCCATGGGTTAGCCCTATGCCAAGACATTACAGCCATCAGGAGAACGTTAACTTCATGACTAAAATGTTGCCTCAACTTACACAGTGGATTGAGGAGATTGAGGCTTATGAGTTGGACACAAGACAACCTTGTCAATGGGTAAGTCCACTACCTCCTAGCTTTTATATTCCTCTTCCTCAATCAGTATCATTGTAGCAGTTTCATGAGTCAAGCCCCTTAGTTACTGCCCCAAGTGTTGATTTCCTTTCTTCATCCTCTAGTCTTCCATCCCATTTTTTCTCCTCTTCCCTTTTCCCTTCCAAATCAGAGTCCCTTTCACAAGAGATAAAATTCATGCCTTTCCCTCCACCACAAAGAACTAAATAACTAGTGGATACCCTATCCACCACTCCTCTTACTCTCCCAAGTCCATGTCAAGGAGAGACTCCAAAATCCACTCAAGGAGAAAAACAAGAAGAGGAACCCAACAAAGAAGAAATGATAGAAATTCTAAAGAGTTGGGCTGCCAAATTTGGGTTTACAAAGATTCCCTTTTTGGTTAATACTAAAGAGGAGCCTATGATAAATCCATAAGTAGTGGAATCTTCAACTACATCTTGAGCATGGGAAGAAGAAAGTACTCCAAATACAAAATAAGAGGAGTGCATTCCAGCTGTGGAGGATGACCATGTAGTTTCAGAGGCTCCAAGTGTGGAGCAAGCTACAGAAGAACATTCAATTCTTCCTCTCACTTTATCCCCTTCAAGCTCTAATGTTGAAGAAGAGTTTGATCTTTCAAACTTCTTGTTTGAAGATGAAGGGAACCATGGTGATCAAGTTGTAGATTAGGAGAACACCACGGAAGAGATCGAGCACATGTAACAGGACAAAAAGGAGGCAGATTATCTGTCTGACTTGGAAGATTGCTTTGATGGAGAGGAGCCCATGGAGATCACATCTTTTTTTCCTCCATCATCCACCTTCAAAGAACATGAGCTTGCTACCATGAAGGATAACATTTAAGGATAAAAACCTATAATTCATAACACCTCTCTGGAAACAAGGTTGGAAGATATGAATCTTTCTTGTTCTTCACAGGAGAAGGAAAGGAAAGAGTAATAGGATGTCATCATCTCTCTCACACCACCCACTGAGGAAGATCAGTTGGAAGACTCCATTCTTAGAGTTGAAATTTAGAGCAAGGGGAAAATTCAAAGGAGAAAACCTTTCCCAATCAGATACTGGGCTTCATTGGAGCTAGGGGAGAAGCCACAACTAGTCATGTTTTCTTCTGAGCATGAGGAAGAGCCTCAGAGTTCTAGGGATTAACAACAATACCTTTTGGAACTAAGTGAGTAGAAGACTAAAGAGGTATTTGTTTTGTTTCCAGTTGATACCTTGATGGAGGGAGTAAAGAAACAATTTGCATTCAGCCTTCCACTCCTAATAACAACCATATTCAATGCCAAATCTTTTACATGGCTACCCCTTTTGAGAAAGGGAAGCTATTTCTCCCTTCATGTGGTAGGCTTTGTTTAAAATTTTCTTTATTAGGGTTAGTGTAGGGTAGTAGTAGGTTTTATTCCTCTAAGTGTGTATGCACATGTTCCTATTATAGTTTAGGTTTGTTTTCAACAAAAGAAGTTCTTTTGCACACTTTGCATGTCTTATCTGAGGCATGTATGAGTTTATGTTTGTACATAGGTTTTGTTCGTATCACTTTGGAGGTAGCATATGCTAGGCCCTTTAGTATTCATTACAAAGAGACTCATAGTTTCCTCTAAAAGTTGCTACTTTGAAATGAAACACAAATACAGAGCAACTAAAATTGGATTTGAGGAAGTCCATTCTCAGGAATAGGTAAATCCTTAGCAAGGCGAGTTCAGGGTCAGCAGGACGCAGGCAATCTGGGAGAAGTTTCAAATAAAAAAAGATCAGTATCATACTGTCATTCTTGACTCCATGCCCAATGGATGCTTCAAGGCTACTGGACAAAATTGGTCAAACATGACCCTGTATAGAAGAAAAGCCTAAGGGCCAGATCTGTCCTACAAGCTCACATTCAAATCCAATAATCAAAGACATGTAGGCTCTAAAATGGAGGAGAAAGGTCAGAAAATGAGGCCGAATGGTGTCAAAGGAGATCAGAGCTTGAGAGAAGAAGATCGAATCAAGGGGCTCAAAGTTTCAGGCTTCACATATGATTCAACTCAAGGCCCAAACCACCCAAGAATAAATGGACTGACACAAGGTGCCATGTGCCACCTCAATTAAAAACAAAGGGGAGAGTCCAAAACAGTTACCTCATATGAGCACAGGCTCGCCACATAGCCAGGAGTCAAAACAAAGGTGGCAGAACCAAAATTTGAACTACCAAATTGACTAAGTATATAAAAGCTAGAGGAAACCTCCAAGTGTCTCAATGACGTACGTTCAAGGGGAAAAGAAAAAGGCAGGTCTCCAAATAAGTACAGAGATTCCACGTGTCCTAGAACCCAATGAGGCAGTGTTCACTTGAGACCTTGAATCGACTAAGTATAAGAGGGTCAGTGGAGGCTTCCACGTGTCCAATCGGCGTAACACCAAGGCTGAGTCCAAAGAGTGGAGACTCAAATGAGTGCGAGGCTTTGATGTGTCTAGGGTTTGAGAAAGGCATCATCACAAATCAACTAAGTATCATAGACTCACGGAAGGCACCACGTGTCTCTTTGGCCCATATTTAAAGGTAAATTTAATATTGGGTCTCTCAAACAAGCATTGGCCTTCCACGTGTCCCAGGTCTGAAAAGAGACAGAATCAACTGTTGAAAATTCAAGATGGGGCAGAGTCAGTGGAGGGTGTCATGTGTCTCAATGATGTAAATTCTAAAAAGGGCAGCCCAAGGGCCAGTCTCAAGTGAGTGCGGAGCTTCCATGTGTCAAAAATTCAAAAAGGGACCAAATTTGGCTGCTTAAATCGATTAAGTATGGAAGGGATGACAGAGGCCTCCACATTTCATCTCCATGCGAATTCAAAAGGTAGAATCGAGAGGTAGGTAAAAAATACGTGCTAGCCCTCCACGTGTCTCGAGACAAACATATGCCCCTGCTAAAAAAATGGAATTAACCAAAACATAAAGAAAAAGAGAAAATTCATAGGAGCTGCGTGTCTCTTTAGCACAACTTCAAAGGTAAAATACAAAAAGAGGTCACCAAATGCATGCCATCTCTACACGTGGCCATGTTTCAAGGAAAGGTTGGTTGCCAAAGGAAGTTTGAAATTTTTAGCCCGAGAAGGCATAAAGTGTCAAAATAAGCTACACCTCCATTGATGCCCAAAGGAGCCACATGTCATGCCTAAATTACAAGTGGCGAGGCGGGCCTTGGAAGGAGTTTTTTCCAAATGTGGAATGATGATTATGGGGAGGACTTTTCGCCCAAATGGAAAATGAGGACCGGTGGGCCTGAAGATGGTTTTTTTGGCAAAAGTGAATTGCGGGGCTACGGGGTGTTTTTTACATTTTTTGTATTTTTGTGCAAAAGGCGCAAAGTGAATTTTGGGCCTACGGACCCATTCTACTAAACTGGTTTTCACCATTTTTGTATGGACTTGACTTAAACATTTAAATGGGCATACCTTTCGATCCAGATCTCAGATTTCAACAAATTTAGTACCATTAGAAAGGTCTCTACCTCCACTACGCCATAAAAACATAAAATATTATTTTTAGCAGGATTTAATGGGTGAAAATATGGAAAACATCTATTCCCCCATTAATACGGGATTGGATTGCTTCAGCTTCAATGATTTTTTATTTTGGTTTGCCATTATTCCTTCTTTAACACACCGAACAAACATGGGGAACTAGAATGGAAATATTATAGGTAGATTTGTAGGAGTATTGATGGCTAGTGGTTGAGCTTCAAATTAGGTTTCCCACCTACTTTCTCTCCTCTTCTCTTCGTTGTATCTATAAAGGTGGGAGTTTGACTCATTGTAAATGGTTCGTCATTGTTTCTCTTCTGCCCCCCTCTCTCTTTCTTCCTTAGGGTAGAATAAGAAGACTAAGCCTCCTCTCATGGCTTTGTAATGGCATTTTATTGCATCTTTCCCACTAATGATATATCATGTAACATTTTGGAGCAATAAAATATGTTCTATGATGCATCTTTCCATCCTTGGCTCATTTTATTGTCTCTTCTTACCTCTCATCATTGCATGGTATATAGTGCATACTCTGATGTCTATTGTAGGTTATAGGAGTTGTGCTTAATGGATCTTAGAGTGGTGTTCTGTGTGAATCTACCTTTTGTTTATGGTTCATCTTGTCCACCCTCTCCTCTGATCACCGTATCACTGCTTAGTGTAGGCTCTCTTTCTCTCTCTTTGTCTCTCTTATTATCCCCTTGGAATGGTTAGATTAGGATTAGAATAGGTTCTTCCTACACTGGAGTAGCTTGTGGAAAGTAGTTTAGGAAGCAAGAACAAACCTTCTTTGGAGGGCCATCTCAAGTTTGTAAGTCCCACAACTTGAGAGATGGTCCAATGTTTTCCAATCACACCAAATGCCCCACTCAGATAACATGCCATTCGGGTGTGTTGTTATTATGGACTAACACCTACCTCATATGGGATGTTGCTGAGTAGAAATTTTAGTAAGGAGGTAGGAGGTGAAATTCAGATGGATTGGTCATACGCTTTGATCCTAGTCAATGGAAAAATGAAGAGGTTGTTACCTAAGAAACAAACTAAATTCATTGTGTAAAAGACTGATGATCCAAAAGAACAAATACTCTATGAATATATATGGCATGGTAACTACATGATCATGTCACAAGATGAGGAAAAACCTCCTAAGGAAGTGATTCATGATCCTAATGGCATCTGGGCTTTGGAATTTAATCGAAGCTAGTCTTCAGGTGGTTCTGGGGCTAGAGTGGTGATGATCTCTCTAGAAGGGAAGATTCATCCATTATCTTTCAAGCTTTACTTTGAAAATATAAATAATACATCTGAATATGAGGTAATCATACTTGGATTGAACATGGCAAAAGAAATGGGAGTGAAGAATCTTTTTTCTCATGTCGATACAGAGCTGAGTGTGAAACAAGTCAGGGATATTTTTCAAGTGAAGAATAGGAGATTGAAGCATTATAGAAATATTTTGTGGGATTCCATTGAGTTTCTTGATGCTTTCTCCATTGAAGCTATGCCAAGAGAAATGAACACTAGAGCTGATTCTCTAGCTGTCTCAGGATCTTTGCTGATTCCTCACTCATATTTATCTCAAGAGAAAGTTACCATTGAAATTATTCATAGGCCCAATGTACCAAATAATGAAAGAAATTGGAAAGTTTTTGATGATGATCAACATTTTCTCTCATTCTTGGAGATTAATGACAACTTCAACCAATTATATTTTGAAGGAAGTGAGAATTTTCCTAGAGAGTGTGTATCCTGTAATGAAGGAGATATCAAAGAAGAGATGGATCAAGATGGATGCATCAAATTGAAAGGTAACAAGATACCTAAAGGTCTAGTGAGTTTGGAAGATTTGTTTGATAAGAATGATAGGTATATCAAATCTAAAGATCCTCAAGGTTCTCGAAAATCTGTTGAGTGTGAAAAGGTTAATATTGGAAGTCATGAGGAACCCAAGATGGTGAATATTTGAAAATGTTGCACTCACGAAGAGAAGAAGAAAGTAGTGAACTTATTAAAAAATTATGTTGATGTTTTTGCCTATTCATATGATGATCTCAAGGATTTTCTACCAAACGAGATGCAACACTTTATCCCTCTGAAACCTGGGATCAAACCGTTCAATAAGAAACAAAGGCAATACAATCCCAAGGTTGTTGGCACTATTTTTCAAGAGATCCAGAAGTTACTGAAGGAAAATATTATTTTCCCTATACATCATTCAACATGGATTGTCAAAATTGTGCCTTTGAGGAAAACGAATGGCGACATTTGTATCTGTGTGGATTTCAGGAATTTGAATTAGGCCTCTCTGAAAGATAACTATCCTCTCCCCATGATGGATCAATTTTTTCAAGATGTAACAAGCTCTGAGATGTTGTTAATGCTAGATGTACTCTCTTGGTACAATCAAGTGGAATTCAGTACCCCAGATCAACACAAAACTACTTTTACTACTCCTTGGGGCACCTTTGCCTACAAGAGAATGCCTTTTGGTCTTATCAATGTTGGTGCCACCTTTCATAGGGCGATGGACTTGGCTTTTGGCAGTCTAACGGGAATTTTTTTTGTTTTGTACCTTGATGATTTGATTGTTTTCTCCAAAACAAGGGCATATCACTTTGAGCATCTTGAAGCAGTCCTCCAGAAATGCAGAGAATATAGAGTTTCTCTCAATCCTAATAATTTTGTATTTTTTGTTATTAAAGCCAAGTTATTGGGGAATATTGTATCCAAAGAAGGAATTAAGATATATCTAAAAAGAGTTTAAGAAATCTAGCAGATTCCTCTTCCCACAAGAAAAAAGGGTCTTCACTCTTTCTTTGATAAGATAAACTTCCTGAGGAGGTTCATTACTCATTTTGTAGAACTGACTATGAGTATTTCTCACATGATGAAAGGAAAGAAATTTTTTTTTTGGAATACCGAAGGTAAAGAAGCATTTGAAGGTATCAAGAAAGCCATTGCTAAGACTATCATCTTAGCATGTCTTCATTTCAAGAAGGATTTTATCATCTATTGCTATGCTACAGAGACTACCTTGGCTATTGTTTTAACCCAGAGGAATTCTGATGATCATGATCTTCTAAAATTTCATTCATGAGCCATGTTCTAAAAGCTCATGAATTGAAATATACTATGATGGAGAAACATGTTTTTGTAGTGTTCAAAGCTGTCAAGCAATTTCATTTTTATATTCTTAATTATCACTTTGTTGTGCTTGTACCTGATACAACCATCGAGTCTATTCTTACACAATATGATTTTGGAACTAAGAGAGGAAATTGGGTAGAAAAATTCCAAGAATATGACCTTGATATCAATCCAACTAAGATAGTTTGGGGTAAATGCCGCAGCTTATTGCTGAAGGAGCTGATGCAGAATAATCTAGAGACGTAGTTGATGTTCATGTTTTCCTCTTCCTTAGTTCAATAGATGAATGGTATGTTGATATTGCACATTTTATTACTTATGGAGAGTTTCCATCCCACTTGAGTTCCAAAGAAAAGAGATCTATTAAGCTAAGGTTTGACTAGTATGTATTATGGGAAAATGCTTTATTCAAGTGAGGCATAGATGGAAGATTCTTGAAGTGTGTGGACAAAGAGAAAAAAAAATAAGTTGTTCTCATCTTTTCATGATCGCGATTGTGGAGGGAATTTCTCTTCTACTATCACTTCCCATAAAATCCTTCGTGTAGGGTACTATTGGCCTACATTATTTAGAGATGCATCAGAATGGGTAGGGTAAGTGTGAATCCTGTTAGACTTTTGTTGGGAGACCTAAGTTAGCTGCTTTACCACTCAAACCAATAGTGATTGATGAGCCTTTTCAACACTGGGGATTGGATTTCATTGGAACTCTTAACCCACCTTCCATTGATAGACATAATCACATGCTAACTACTACAGATTAATTCAAAAAGTGGGTAGAGGCTATTATAGTCAAAACAACTACTTCTGAGGTGGTGTGTAATTTCATCAAAGAGAACATCTTGATAAGGTTTGGGGGTACCAAACAAGATTGTGACTAATAGTGCTTCAAATTTTTCTTCTTCTGAGATTATGGATTTTTTTTTATGGCTATGGAATTTCCCTTGCTCATTATTTAAATTATTATCCTTAAGGGAATGGACAAGCTGAATCAACAAATAAGAATCTAGTAACCAGCGTTCGGAAGCTTGTCAATGAATCTCAAAGGAATTGGCACAAGAAACTTTATGATAGCTCTCTGGGAAGATAGGATTACACCCAAAAGAGAATTTGGGATGTCTCCATTTCAAGTGGTGTATGGTGTTGAATTTCATCTGCCAGTAACAGTGGAATTACTAGCATTGCACTTAATGAAAGCTATTAAAGATTCAAGTTTCAATCATTCCTTGGACAAGAGGATCATATATCTTTAGAAGTTGGATGAAGATAGGTTGTAAGTTTTTGATAGATTATCAGCTCATCAACTGAAGGTGAAAGCTTTGTTTGACAAGAAATATAGACCCAGATATTTTCAAGTGGGAGACATTGTTATGCTATGGAACAAAAGACATGAACCTCGAGGAAGCCATGGTAAGTTTGATTGTCTTTGGCTTGGTTCTTTCAAAATCAGACATTTTGCTAGAGAAAAATTTTTTCTACTTGGATTATATGGATGGATCTTCTCTCCCACTTCCCTATAGAGGGGAATATTTGAATTTATTCAAGTCCTAGGTGATTAGGCAGTCATTCTATATATTATGTATAGTGTTTTGGTTTTTGGCCATTCCTTTGTGTTTTGTTTTTGGTCTTTCCTTTTTGTTTTATTTATTTTCTTGTTGCGTGTGTGTTTTCTTCTATATTGGTTTTGCCTTTGACTCTATTTTCCCAATGGAAAAGGCACCGGTTTTCTTTCCCAGAGTGTTTCTATGGTTCTTGATCTGGCCTCGTTCCTTTTTCAAGTCATCCCCAGAAAGAGCCAATTATTGTCGCCCTCAAAATCCCCCCTCATTTTCCAAGTTGAGTGTTGAAAATTTTGAGTTGGTGCCTTTGAGGAATATTTAGAACAGAGTAAGAAGTATAGAGATATGGAGAAATTTTGTACTTTGAATTTGTGGGTGCTCGGTTTTAATCTCGCCCTTTCATTTGAAAATTCTTCAGTCTTCCTAGTTTGAAGTATTTTCTATTTCCTCATCTAGGATACTTGAAAATATTTTCCTTCATTTCGAATTTCATTGTAAATCCTTCTCTTTGGATATGGATCACGTCGAGCCTGGTATTTTTTACAATTTATCATTACATGGAGAACAATTTGAAATTTGGGCGTAAATGGTGGGACATTCCCTTTCATTTTTATTTTTCCATAGTTATTAATGGATGGGCGTCAAATTCTATCCTGACATCCACATATACATGGACATCCCTGATTCGATGTGGCATGGCAGGTTTATCTTTTAAAGTTGGCACTTTTATTATTTTTTGCAAAAGTGTCAAATTGGTCCCGTCGCCCAAAGGATATTGATTGGCTGAAACAAGTGGTGGTGGAAAGGCGTGTCCCTTTTGTGTTTTTATGCTTTGAAAGGTCAAAGGTGGAAAGGAAAGTCCTTTTTGTGTGTTGAGGCATTATGGTGAAAGGCGTAAAATGTAAAAAGCATGCCTAAGGTCTGAAAAGGGACACGTGGCTACATTTATGTCAAAAGTGGAGAGGTGGGTTGTTGGGACACTTTAGGAATTTTATCTTTGTTTCCAAAAGGAGCTAAAGTTATAAAGTGAAGCATAACCCCACTGACACCCAGGTGAAGCCACGTGTTGATGCCTACATTGAAAATTCAAAGTGGGGAGGTGGACCATCAGGGAAATTTTGGAATTTTTATTTTGTTTCCAAAAGGGTAATAAAGTATAAAATTGATCCGCAACCCCACCGTTGAAAAATCAAAGTAGGAAGGTGGGTCGGCGAAGCACTTAGATTTTTTGATATTTTTGTTGAAAAGAGTTAAAATTGTAAAATTGAGCCACGACTCCATCACCATTGAGGTAAAGCCACGTGTCAGGCCTATATCAAAAGTGGATGAGAGGACCAAAATTTTTAAAATGCACAATATCTATAAAAATCATAAAATGCAAAAGGCGCCCCCAGGCCTACTTCAGCAAATTTCTTCCATGTTGATGGCCCATTTTTAAAGTTGCAAAAATGGGTTAATGGCTATGATTCAATGGGTCTATTTTTTCCACTAGGCATAGAAATAAAAGAAGCGTTGAAGAATTGAAAATGTTGTATTCTTGAGCC
Organism: Taxus chinensis; assembly: GCA_019776745.2. Taxonomy (NCBI): domain Eukaryota; kingdom Viridiplantae; phylum Streptophyta; class Pinopsida; order Cupressales; family Taxaceae; genus Taxus; species Taxus chinensis. Next base: position 831,942,102 of record CM034146.1, read on the forward strand.
ACTTGGCATCTCTGAACTTCAGTTGAGCATTTCTTCTTCAAGATCTTGAAACACTTCTTTAAATTCCTAATTAGTTATTAATATTTTGATTAAAAGAATTTGTAACTAAATGTAACCATTTTTGGAAGCTATTTAGCAGGTTCTCTATGCCATTGTTTAGGGTTGAATCATGTTACTTTGTATATGTAATAGACTCGAAAGTAATCAATACAAATTTTTTTCCCTTTCTTCCTCTATAATTCCTTGTTTCCTTTTTCGAATTTACGAATCATCCATATTTGCATGATAAGAAACTTTGTGTTCATGTTAATATGATTTTAGGAACTTTGTGTCTATAAAATTATGTCTTTTGTGAAAGTGGATGATTTTATTCTACATCTCCCTTGATCAATACGTATAAGGTTATAATCTTCTATCTATATTTCCTGAAGGTATTGTTATGTGCTTCCTCTCTCATCTCCTTATTTCTTGTATTCTTTCGTATTGATATTATTTATGGTATAAAACACTTCAAAATATCAGGAATCCACACTTTGAAAGTTTTACTTTTTTATATAAGCTTTCCTTCTTGCTTTTAATAAGGGAGCCTCTCCCATAAAGAGGAGGGACTTGTTGTCCCCTGACTGTGGTTTGTTAAATTACATTTTAAAAACCCAACATAGTGGAAGGTGGGAAAATGAATGGAAAATACAAATGTTGAAGAAAAGATAACTCGGTAAGTCAAAATCGAGCCCAGAGTGAGTTGAATCAAAGCAAAGAAATAAATCCCCGGAAGGTGCCACTTGTCAGCTCAGCACACTTTTAAAAGGTGCAACAAAATTAGAGACCCTAGGGATGTGCTTGACCCCCACATGGATCTCATCACATAGCCAGCTCACAGACGATGCCAAGTGTCCAACCATCATAGCTTCAAGAGTGGAAGGAGGGGATAAAGTCTTGTAAGCCCATAGGGATTCCAAGTGGAGCTAACTACAAAGGTCCCACCCCGAAAAGGGGTTTTGAAATTATATATAGTGGGGCCCTTTACTCACCCAAAGGTATGAAGCAACATGTTCACGGAAGGTGCCAATTTTTGGCACAACACATTCCCAAGACCCTAAAAGGTAGAAAAAAATCTTTAGAATGTGCGGGGCTTCCATGTGGATCTTGCATGGATAAACTCCAAACCCAAAGCAGTATGGAAAATATTGGTGGAAGGTCAATTCAAAGAAAGATGAATCATGAAGCCCACCAAGAATTTTCAATGCTTAGATCTTTTAAAATATTGTTCGATCAAGGCCCAAATTGGATAAGTGTAAAAAGGGCCAGCAGAAGCCTCCACTTGTCTCTTCGGCGCACCTTTGGTATGATACTTAAAAGAAAGATTCCCAAATGACTGTAGGATCTCCACATGGTCAGATCCCAAGAAATTTGCATTGGGCATTGAAAATTATAAGCATGGGAAGAGCCACTGGAAGCCTCCACGTGCGTCATCAACACAAATTCAAAGGTAAAATTCAAAGGCAGGTCCCTAAACAAGTGCAAGCTCTCCACGTGGTCAGAGAATGAGAAATTTTCCCCAGTCGTTGAAAATTCTAAGCATGGGAAGATCCAGAAAAATCCTCCATGTGCCTCATCAGCGCAAATTCAAAGGTAAAATCCAAAGAAAGGTCCCCAAATGAGTGCAGACCCTCCACGTGTCTAGGGTCCAATAATGAAAGATGAATCATGAAGCCCATCAAGAATTTGAAATGATTATATCTTTTAAAATATTGTAAGATCTTGCATGGAATGCCCGATCCTGACCTTCAGATGATCATAACTTTAGACTAGAAGCTCGGATTTGAGCAAGAGAGGACATTTTGGAAAGTTATCAACATCTACTACTCAACTACAATTCTTAAAATGAAAAATACAATGCACCATTTTTTAGGCTATTAGGCTTCTTACCTACCACCATAATGAAGTATGGGCTTCCTTTATTTCCCAAAAAGGAACAACACATGGAGGCATGGGTGTTTTGTAGTGGAACCCATAACTACTACAGGAAAATTTAATGCTTTTTTGGAGTGGTTAAGATAGCATTCAATTTTTTCTCTCCTTTCTTTCCCATATTCTTCATATATATTATAAGGAGTGGATTTTTTCTAGTTTTTGGACATTTTTATTCTACACCCTCCCTTCTTCTTTATTGTACAAGTTCATTTGTGGAGTTTCAAGCTTTCTCATTCAATTTGCAATGCAATTCTCTGCCTCTTGGCTATTGTAATGCATTGTATCAATTTTTGGAGCAATAAGATAATGTTGTGGATGATTTCAACCCTCTCTTGTGTTCATTACATCCTCTTGATCTCTCATTGAATTTTTGGGTCAACTGTACATGGTGATTATATTTCATTTCTATGGGTTGTGTTTAATTACAAACTAGGTGTTCTAAATTCCTTTGCTGCATCACCCTTGTGAGTTAGGTTTATTTTCTTGTATCTTCTTATCCCTGTCTCCTTGGAAAATTAGAGTAGATTTTAGAGTAGACCCTCCACAAATTGTATGTGTTCACCTAAACAAAAGAGTAAGAACTAGCCTTCATTTGGAGAGTTTTCCTGATTGCAAAGTCCCACACTTTGGGAAAAAATCCATGTTATGCAATCACACTGACGATCTCAACCCATCAAGTTGTAGACATTCAGGGGTGATGTGATTCGTCATCAAAAATATCTTCATGTTTTCATTAACAGACCTCTACAAGAACCCATGAAGAGGATAGTTACATGAGATAACACAAATGAGAAAACTCTAAGGTTTCAAATGGAATATACAAGTTTTAAGGAACATAAAAAAAAAATTTAGGTATGTGCAACAAGCAAATGATATATCAGTCAAATACAATTTTATACAGAATCTTTTATGAAGGGACATGATGGCATTTCCAACTTAGAATCAAAGCTAAAAGATAAAATTACATCTGTAAAGAAACCTTCAAAGACCTGTTTCAAATTTCATAAGAAAAGAAAGTACATTCACCAAATTTTCGAAGTGAACTACATAATTTTTCAGCTACAGAAAAGAAATGCACATTTACAAAAATCTTCAGTTTTCAGCATGTATCTCAAAAGAATGACAGAAGGAAATCAAATAGTTGCATCTACCAATTATGTAAGTGTATGTACAATTGTATTCAAATAAAAATTAAGAGAACAAAGCTAACATTTACAGCAAGTAACGTTTTTAACACCAACTTTTCCAGGGTAATAAGAAATGAAAGTGCAAGTTTTGAAATAGGTTCCAAAAGAAGTACAGCTATATGTACGCATCATCAAGTTAATCATTCAAAAGGGTAAATTTGTGTCAACAGTAAGGAGACTTCAATCATTATAAGATGTAAATTTCAAGATCAATATAGAAACTCAATGGCTTTCAAAGCATAGTGAACATATGTTTCTTCTAAAATCTTAGATCTCAACATCAAATTATGCCATCAAAAGAGAAGAACATCCAACAGTGCATAATTTTCAAAGGAGGTGATATTAAAGTATGTAATCTTTAAACAACTCCTCATGTACAAAGAACCAAGTACAAAATACATCCATTACAAGATAGGAAGTGAAGAATAGAAAGTTACAAGCCATATGTACACTTAAATTGTACCTGTCTCAGATTGAAAAGAAGACAGACAAGAAAATTACCGTTGCAATACTCTCTCAAATGATAATACATTTTTGTGAAACCCATCAAAATTTCAAACTTCTCTTTCTAGATTACAAAATATCATATCTGCAGCTAAATTTTTATGAATAAGAGTCATAGTTTCAGCCAAAATATATTTGTGCAAGTTCAACAAGAAGTGTATCAATTCTAGGCTTCAGAAACAAGTAACATGACCAACATCTTGTTATGATAAAGAGAAGTAATAAATTTCATATTTCATCACCTTAAGATGAGCACCCTAAATTATAGTTCATGATATATCAAAAAGGTCCAGAAAATGATATGGGTTACAACTTGAAGCATCCTTCTCAAACCAGGTTACAAGTTATATAACCATCATCCTGGAGAAGATCAAAAGTATAGACTTCATGAGACAATTTAAGAATATACTTTAGAGTACAATTGATACAAAGAACAATGAAGATACGTATTTCAAAGCAATAAGCTATAGCTATTCAGGTTTCAAATAAATATCAAAACTATTTATGAAACCACATTAATAGTTTTCAGAATACTGGAAGAGTTGGTTTTAAAGCAAGACATGTTTCAGAGGATATTGTGACTATTTTCTTACATTCATACTTATATCATCAAATAGTTGTACGGAGAGGCAACAAACTACCAAGTATAGGGCTCATAAATGAAACATACACAAAATATCATAGTTAAGCAATCTACAACTAATATGGATCAATTAAAGGTGGATGAAGCTATCCTTAATATTGACATTAAAATAAGAACTCCACAGTGAATAAGAATAGATAAACTCCATCACATACAATTCAACGATCTATAATGATGTATAGAAAAGACAACAATGAGAGCTTCAGGTTTTAAAAAATGGAAGAATAAATAAATAGCTTCAGGTTTCATTAGAAATGGAGAGCTGGATGAAAACGAGCTATCTCCTCATAAAAATCAGAGCTTCTAAGATAAAAATACTCATAAAACCAAAGCAAAAAATGATGAAAAAATCACAAAACAGAAGATCCCTGATTCAAGTCACATAGATAACATCAAAACCCAAGTTGGTTTCAGTAATGTCGGTCATAAATATAAAACTAGAGATCCTTGTGCTTGTTATCAGTCAAATATTAGATGCAATGACATTTTAGGAAAAAATCAAACCCAAGTCAGGCTATAACAGTATTAAGCTCATAAATTCTAATGAATTAAAAAAATAAAGAACTTCAGAATAATGAATAATAATCGAGTTGGATCGTTGAAAGCTACACAAAAGGAGCACATAAATTTTGTTACGGTTTCCATTAACAAAAATTTGGGGAAGAGATGCAACAATGAATCTTGATAGAGTTTATAAACAAACAACCCAACTCATGCTAGGACAGATTCAGATAAAACAAAGGATATATCTCCATACACAACAATGATGTTTTTTTATAACACCATGGAAGATATTGAACAAAAAATATGTTTAAAACTAGAGATGATACATACCCAGAAAAAGAATGAAATCTATAAAAAATGATGGTGATTTTACTCAAGTAGTGATACAACTAAGAATCTCACATTAGGTTTTAATACAAGTATCTATACCCACATCAAAAATGGAGTTCAAATGATCAAAAATCAGAAGTAAGAGAAGCTCGTGAACACTTACCAGAGAAATCAAAGCATGCCTCCATATTGACGGAAAAGAATAAGTCATAGTGAAACTTCAATTGACCTACAGTAGGTTTTAATACAAGTATCTATACCTAACTCTTAAATTTCATTTCGCAAAGAATAAATAAAAACTTCGATGATCAGTAATGGTGATCATTATCCCTCAAAATTCCAAAGATCAAAGATTTATAGTTCACATAGTTTTCAAAATGCATCAAACTTGAGCTTGAATTAAAAGAATAATGGAAGAAGTAACAGTATTAATAAATCTAGCTTCAATAAAAAACTTCAAAAATGTGAGAAATGATAGATACAGAATGCAAAGTGCCTTTGAAATGAACCATAAACATGTTTGGGAGCACACAAAAATGGATGTCTGAAGAAATTTTTTTAGGGCTTCACCCTCCAAAATGGGCATGCATATGAAATGATCAAGTTTAGGTTAAAAATAAACTTGATCGACAACCAACCATGATGTAGCCAAACTTAACCAAAGGTTAAGATCAACTACTAATATAAAAAAAGTACCAAGATTGATGATTCAGATTTAATCCATAGTTCACCTACCTCATTTCCAAATCCAGAGCCATCAATGGTAAAAATCAGTGAGTACAAATATCAAAGGCTGAGAAACCACCTCGAAATCAATACAAACCCTAACTTAACTCAAACAAATTTTACAGTCATTGATGGTAGAGATGCAATAGTAGAAACAATCGAAGGTTCATAGTTAATCCGCAGTCTAACTACCCCTCTGTCAATGATAAGAGGATCAACAGTGAATAAATAAACATGTACAAAAGATCAACATAGCTAAGAACCCTCAACTCAACCAAGATTTTAAAAATTGCACACATGGAGATCAAAAGGAGAACCCTAACCTTACCAGAGTTAGGGATGAGTCACTGGAAAAATATAAGGGTGGAGTGATCATGCAAAGAGGGTACCCGCCCCATAATAATCCTAATCATTGCATTAACTGTACTAAGGTCTGAAAATATGTAATGTTGATTAGTCAAAAAGGTGGTGATGATTATTACTCAAAATCTCGAAAAGTATATCATTTTCAATGGTTTTAAACAGAAGGGGCAAAGTCATGTGCCATGTACCAAGTAAAAGGAGGTCGACAAAATTCTCATGATCACTTACAAAAAAACCTTAAACTAAGTTATATATGATATTTTCTAACTATAAACCAAATAAAAAAATGGTCACCCTTTTCAACCAAATGGTGAAACAAAATGCATGCCCATGCCAAGAAAAAGGAAATTATTCGTGCAAGGTAAAATAATGGTGCTCCACACAGTGGGAGAATTTGGAGGTTGAATTAACTATGCTTGGAGGAGATAGTATTGCATATAGTCACAAAGGTTAAAGATGTCATTATCAGCATGCAAAATGGAGTATGTGCAGAGGTCAACATCAAAACTTGCAGGTGGTCCCCATAGTTGATGGAATGCATGGGTGAATATTTTTCCAAATTATTGTAAATAAAAGAATTGTTTTTGCTCACATAAAGAGGTTATGTTTTGCATGTGCATCCAAGGGGCAGAATTAATGGGTGCTAAATTTATCATTGCAAGTGGATCAAATTATAAGTGTCACATCAAGCATTAAAAGACAGAGATCACATACACATTGGAAGAGACTTACAAAACAAGCAAGGGTTATTATTATCCAAATTATTCATCTTACTTTATTTAAAATAGATCATTCAACCACAGTTTGACTGAATGTATTTTTGTAATTAAGGTTATTAATGCATCATTGTATTAGTATGTCTATTTTTATTCCTTTATTTATGCATTATAAAGGGGTAAAATTAGCATGCATGGCCGAGTACAAAGTTTAGCCTATTTTTAGGATGGGATGGGTAAATAATTTTTCTATATATTGTGTGCAACTGCAAAGAACAAGAGAGGACATTTTGGACATAGGAGTTCTAAAGCAAATTTTGCCAGTTTTTCCCTTGAATGAGAACTGATTTTTTCCTTTCAAATTATTTGCAGCGTTGTGTATATCTCATTACTTCTTGTGAATGTCAAATTCCCTAATTAATCATCTTACCTTACTACAAAATTAGTAATTTATGCATAATATTAGTGTGCATGTTTATCTTATTGTATTATTGTGACTCATTCCCTCAATACACCAAGTGTTTTGCCTTGATATTATGCTGAAAACTATTGGTTTGTTCATCCCACATCCTTTCTCAAATTGATTATGCATGTACTCAGTCAAATCTCCTAACAAGTTTGGTGTATCACCCCCATTTTCAATTCATTTATAGTCATCTTTTTACCCTCAAAACCTTGAAAAATTAGTTTAGGATACATCAAAAAGGAACTGAAGTTGATACCAAAGACTCACCTAAACAATAGGTATACGCACAGACCTAAGGTGTTTCCATTGTATCTATGAAAGTGAGAGATCCAGAGCAAGCTTAGACAACAACAATCGAGAGATAACATGTCCCAAAAGCTATTTCAATTCATTTTCACATGGATTGTATAATAAAAAGGTGGATGACATGGATTTTGATTTCATTATTTTTCCTTTCCTCCATAATTGGAAGGATTTTTAACTCATAATCAGGGCTCCCATAGTGGAAGAACACAAATCATAATTATGTGATCAAAGTGAATACAATTTATCTCATGTGAAGTATTTTTCATGAAGTTGTGTTGGTTTCTAAAAGATCAGAATTATTTACTCAATGAGGGGATTAATCTTCTAGTATTCTCAGCAGCCTACTTATTAAGTGCTCATGAATCCTCTTCTCGTTATGTTCAAGTAGTGTGGTAAAGGTTCATTATTTCAAAAGTTTTCAAAATGGGGAACTGTGTTCAAACAAGTCTTCATAAGATATTTTCATCATTACATAATTATGGAGGGTGATCAAGGGTAAGATTTTTATTTTCATATTTTTCATAGCAGATCTTCATCCAAGGTAGAGGCATCCTTATCTGTGCTTTAGATCATTCCTTCTCTTATCTCTTTAGTGTTTCTAATCTTCTCTACCACTTTCTAATTATTTGTTGTAAGCAACCATAAATTTTTGTCTTGTTCGTTAAGGTGACTAAAATATATTTGTGCAATGGAAAAATCCCTTTTGCAATAATAAAAAGGGGACTTATTTTTTGTTTCCTAAGGTTATGTGAAAAGTCATTTATAATGGTAATATGGACAATCATGTTGGGGGTAGATGAAGAGTTGCAATGTAAACTAATAAATTTAAATAACTTCCTCATTTCAAAGGATAGTTAATATTGTTTACTAGCTCCCATATTATCTCTAAAAACAAGTGATCAAATTTACTCCATTTTATTTTCTTATGTTTCCTCTCCATCTAAACTATAATCCATGAGCAATATACATTTTGAGTATCATTAATTAAGAATTTATTTATTTATTTTTTGTTCCTTATGATTCTCATGGTTTTCTTCCCATTGAATTCATGGAAAATGTTATTGTTTTGAAAGAATAAAATCTATTATACTATCTTTTGCACAAAATCCCTCTTTTATTCTTTTCATTCCTTTTATTCAACCTTTTTCGTCCCTTGTATTTTCCACAAGCGTTTTTTCCTAGGTGTAGGGAAGTACCTCTGTATGATTCCATCCTGGAAGACCACCCATGTTTGATAGAATAGTGTATGTGTTTTCCATATATGAAATAAATGGAGCTACCCCATTCAAGCAGAGGGACCTAGTCCTTGAGAGTTGGTTGAAATTACCTAGTTTGTCTTATAGACATATTATTTTGCTAACAATATGTTAATTGGAGTAAAATATAATTTGTTTGCTACTCGATTCAATCTCGACCTGTTTGTTAAAAAAAATCAGTTTGTGTGGTTTGAAATATTTTTTGTCTCCCTATGGGAATGATTGAAGATTTATCTTTAGCAGGTTGTTGTCTTCAAATAACTTTCTATGGTCATGAAACATGTTGAGCTTTGTGTTGTGTATAGTTTCTCTTTCCATGCGGACCAGTTTGTTATCTGGACGTGCATGTTGGGATTTCCCCTTATGTTTATTTTTCCATGGTCATGTTTTCCCTGTCAAATTTAATCCCAACACCCATGGATATGTGGTATTCTTTGATTGGGAATGACATGGTGGGTCTATTTAGTGAACTTGTCACTTTGTGTCACTTTTGCAAAAAATGTTAAGTTGGTCCCATGGCTCTGATGTTTTCTAATTGGATAGTCAAAACTATGATGTGGCATAGAAATTTCTTACTTGGGCCCCAGAAGATGTACACTTGTCATAAAATGAGCAGTTGCAGGAAGGCGGGCCCTGTTGGAATTTTGAGACATTATGATGAAAGGCGTAACAGTGTAAGATAAAAGCTTAGAAGCCGCAAATGGACACGTGGTTGATTTTTAAGTTAAAAGTGGGGACACTGGCCACCGGAGGTATTTTGGAATTTTTGGATTTATTTTGAAAAGGTAAAAAAGGTGTAAAAATAAGCCGTGATTCCTCCATCACCCTAGGAAAGCCACATGTTAAACCTATATTGAAAGTGGGAAGGTAGGATTCCAGAGGTATTTTGGAATTTTTGGCATTATTTTGAAAAGGTAAAATGGTGTAGAAATAAGCCACGACTCTACCATCGCCCTAGGAAAGCCATGTGCTAAACATATATTGAAAACTGGGGAGGCGGGTCACCGGGGCATTTTGAGATTCTCAGATTTTTTTGAAAAAGAATGAAAGTCATAAAGTAAGTCATAGCCCCATCAAAACCCAGGAAAGCCATGTGTAAAGCCTATCAAAATCAGATGGGCGGTCCAAATTGTCTAAAAATGCACAATTTATTTAAGTGATACAAAATGTGAAAAGCACCCCTAAGGCTACTTCAACTCAAATCTTTTCCATGTGGAAAGTTCAAATTCTAAGTTGAGAAAAGAAGAATTAATGGTTGTATTACAAATTATTTATATCTACCACCATTAATGATCCTATGCAAACAAAATACCTTTTGGGTTTCAAACACATTCATCCTTTGTTGTTAATTTTATAATCTCTTGTCATTTTTATCAGCAAAGTGTAATTGAATTGTTTTGGAGCTCGATTTGTGAATCTGAGAAGTGCAAAAGTTGAAGTTTTTAAATAGAGTTGCTAGGGAACCTATAGAAAATGGGTAAGAGTTTGAAACTGCTGTGTTTTGTGTCTTTTCCATTGACAAACTGGTTAAAGAAAAGTTAGGGTTTTTTGAGATGAAGACTATGTTGTTTTATTACTCGGGTACGTCGGGGGTCACGAGTGACCTCGATAGAATTATAGATACAGATTTGATGAGTGCTGACTTGAATGATTTCCATCAACGGTTAAGTAGTGCCCATATGAGTGAATCATTGAAGGAAATTCGTGATAGTCCTATTGCCTCAGCGGGTGCCATCCCACCTTCTATTCAATGCCCTGAATTAGTATGGTATTACGCAATGAATTATGACTCTGATAAGAGAGAAGTATTAGACATAAGTGGAGATGCGGTGTTGAATTTGACACTGGTACCTATCTGAGTGATTTTGAAAATACCCATAATTGCAGACCCCATTACTATTGGTATCAAATTAGCCTTAGCGGATTATGAAGTAAAGAAGGAGTTTTCAAAGATGATAAACACAAAATGGCTCCTTATAGATAGAAAGGCATCATCTAAAATCCCCAAGATATTGGTTAGGGTTGAATTTGTTGAAGAGGTTGAGGACATAATTGTGCTTCTAAGTTGAATGGTCGTTCTGAAGACTACAAATGAATTTAAGGAGTTGATGGCCACTTATATATGGATTATTCTGGAGAGAAAAGGGAATATCTGTTGGGCCACTTTTGTTTCAGAGGCAATTCATGGTCATATGGCTACTCTGGTAGTGAGAATTGAGATTGGGGGAAACTATGGATTTAGAGTTTTATATGATGACATATCTAGTTTATAATGTTGCACCACATAGGTGTCTCCCAACTTTGTCACCACAGGGTGATGTTAAAAAGTGCCCAATGCATGAAATTTTCCCTCAATTGTAGTTAACCAACTTGATTGGAAATGTTAGATTCATAAATGATGCTTTCCTTGCACCAATCATTTACCTATTTAAACTAGAATGGAGGCAGTATAGAATTTATGAGCATGCAAGGGAAGTAATCATGGAGTATGGGTGTTACTTCATTCAGTACAATAAGTTCACTTATATCAGAGTTAGTGGTTTTCAAGGAAAACCTTTTAAATTACCAAGGTATGTGGATGAAAAGGTTTGTTTATGTGAATTGGAAAGGAAATTGGTGCCTATGCACAAGTTGATTGCTGGGAGGCACAAAACTAATGTCAAATTCCCTATCAGAATTGGAAGGTTTTATTTCCCTTCCATTGTAAAATCTATATTTATTGAGGAAGAAATGAAAATTTTGGCAATGGATACATTTCAATCTAGAGCCAATTATGACATTCGATGGGTTTTTAATAATGTTTCTAACACTTTTGAGAATGAGCCTCACTTTGAGGATTACTGGATGAATTTCAGAGATGAAGAAGAAGTCCGGTTGACGGATTTTTCAAGAATGATTTGTCACAAGTTGTAGATTTCAAAGTACCAGTCATTCCAGAAGGAGTGGTGGACGATTTAAACATGGTGAGTAAATTTTATATTAATCAGAAAGTAGAACATCAACCTATAGCTCCCCCAAATTGGGATGAGGAAGATTCTAATGATCCATACATAAGAATAATTGATGTCATGAGGAGTATGGTGGATTTTTTGTCCCAGATGAACATTGACTTATCAATACAAAACATAAAAGTTTGAAATACATTTAGAAATTTGGGGAACTTGGATGCTGATCTCCCCCCTCTGAAGGAGGGTGTTGATAAGATTGATCCATTAGGATAAAGATATCCTTTATTTCCCTGTAGGAGGCCTATTAATGGGCTCATTGATGAATGGACAATAGCCACTAGTGAGACATGTAATTCCATGTTTGCACTCAGGCAGAAAACTAAAAACATGCTCTTGAAGTCCATGGAAAATGTCCCCAATTACTCCTATAGTGCCACTCCATGAAAAGGGAAAGGGTTTAGCTTCACATGTGGTCCTCCCAAATGTTGTGCCAGAGTAACATAGTACTGAAAAGTTAATGAGTGCTACCATTGCAAGTGGTCACATTCAACCCAAGCAGCACAAAGAGGAAAAGAGAACACCACCAGAGTTGACGATGTTTTATAGGGTGCACAAGAAACCAAAAATTATTCACCAGTCAGTCCTGGTAAGGGTAGGTGCCCATACATCAAATAAATTCAAGCATAGAGATAGGGTAATTGATCCCCTAGAAATGGAAAGAACTGATATTGTCCTGAAGCAGTAAGTTACATCATTGTCAGGTATGGGGCAAACAACTCCTATGATTCCTCATTCATTATTCATGAAAAAAGATGTGGAATTCGCTCTGAGCTTAGTTACTTAGTGGAAAAATACAATTGATCCAGTGGATAGTAGATTTCTTACTCCAGGTATGAACATTCCTGAGGCTCTACTTGTTAGAGATATCAACACACCTCTAGTGGAATCAGTGCATAATTCTGAAGGTATGCAAACTGAGGTAATTGATTTAGATGCTACTGATGGATTTTCTATGTTGGATAAGCTCAAGTTATCTATGGAGGAACCATTATTGACACCAGTAAATAATGTCCACATAGATAAGGAATAAAAAAGATATCCTCATACAATAACAACTGAAGTAAGAGATCAACAAACAAATTTGGTGGAAAAACATGGTGTTTCTCAGTTAGTGATTGATGATGTTTTCCCCATTCCTATTGAGATTACTGGAATTGATGACCTTCTTGAAGAATGAAATTTTTCTTTTTAAGAAAGACTGAAAATGGCACAAGATTTAATCAATGATGAGGTTATTAAGGTTGGTGAAGAACCACAAATTTCAATAGGAAGTGTGAATCCACTTCTAGTAAAACCACCTACCAAAACATTTCTTGAGGTATCACTTGGAAAAGAAGATAGTAGCTTGGTAACTCAGCAAGTCCTGGGAGAGAAGGAGCCCATTGCTCAAACTGTAATACAAAGGGGTGAAAGGGAAGAAATTCATGTCACTATGGTTTCAACTGACGAAACAACAAAAGAGATTACTTTGAAATTGGATACAGATCAGGTTAAGAATGATAAATCTAAAGTGTCAGGATAAGAAAAGAAGCATCCAGAGGAATTAACATCCCAAATTGAGATAAGTTCTCCTGAAAAGATAGATTCATTTGAACAAAAGGAGCTAGAAATTTCCAAACAGATTGTAGTTGTCCCCGAAAATCTCCAGTAGAGATTGCAAGAAACAAAGGTTGAAATTGGTTTGAAAAAGGGTTTCATTAGTGAATTAATGTCAAGTGAATAAATGACCCTTCATGTATAAGAAATTGAGCTTACTACTTTATATTTTCCAAATACTGTGATAGCCCCAAAGAAGGCCAGAACCATCACAAGAACTCTTACTGATGCATCTGGGGCAAGAACTTTTGAAATAACAGTTCCTTTTGAGGGGAAGACAAGGAAAGATATAACTAATGATGACTACAGTATTCAGGTCATTCCCTTGGGTAAACCATCAAGGGATTAACTAAATCAGGGAGTTTTTGAAGCTGATAGCGGTATTCTACAAAATGTAGATGAAGATGGAACAATAGAGAAACAACTTAAGGATCAAGTTAGGGACTTAAGTGCATGTTTGCAATGGCTAACATGAAAAACTAGTCAAAAACCAGCAAGGTCCTTTATGAACACCCTTCAGGGTATGGACAAAATAAATAATGTTGTTAAGAAGGTCCAAGCGGTAGATTCCTAGGTTGAGCAACTAACCGAGAAAGGAAAAGAAATCATTACTGAAGCAAGGATGAAATATGAATATCTCAAAAGTTCTTAAGTGAAATTGATGGATTAAATGAAGATTGTGATAATGAGATTATTTATTTGGAACGAAGACTCCCTAAGCTTGACCGCATAACCAGGATTTGTGAGGAGTTGATTGAGTAGGAAGGTATTGTACCAATAGAGCTTAAAGGGAGCTAGTATGCCGTTGAAGAATTGAAAAAGATAAGATTTGATGCCTTAAATGAAAAAAATAAAAGGATTGAGATCAAAAGGGACTGGGTTGATGATTTAATTGATTCCATTAATAGAATGCTAGTGGACATTGTGGTGGATAAATTTAAAAAGAGCTATGGAGACCTAAAGTTGGATTTCTTACTCGATTCCGTTAGAAGTAATATCCAGGAAGATGAATTTTCCTATGAAAATATTGAAAATATGATAAGGATTGAAAATATGATTGAGGAATTGAAATCCAAGCCATTGGAGTATAAGCAAAAAATGGCTCAGTGTTTGGATTCAATATCAAGACAAACATTGATTCTCCAGTATCACATGGGACCTGATGAAGATGAAGTGAATGAATTATTCAAGAGATATGGTGTTTATGTTGCTATACTACTGATAGGATCTTGATGCAGAGGAAAAGAATGAAGAGAAGGAAGCTATAGGATCAAAAGAGGATGGACATGTTGCTAGAGGAGATGACCGGACACCCCAGTTAAAGTAATAGGTGGAAATAATAGAAAAGACTTATATTTTGTACACCTGGTGATTTTTGATGTAATATTTTGTAAATATCACTTTCTGGAACAATTTGTAACAAAAAAAAGTATTCCTCGAATATTCTTCTTTAGGGGGGAAAGCTTTGATGTAGAGTGATATAAAGGAATGAATTGGAGATGCCAAAGGAGAGGTTAATTTTGCTAAAAAAGTTTGAGAGAGACCGATTTCTTGAGAAACCCATTAATTTCCTATGTTTTTAGATTTAATCATGTCAAGATGGTTACAAGTGTATAGCCATTGATAAGCTCTGAGATTGTAAATGAAAATTTCCCCAGATGATAAATCTAATGAGCCTCGAATTAATTTGTGTTGATCATGAGCATAATTGTGTCTGCTTTTATTTCATAATGTTTTCAAATAGTTTTGCTTGTTCCTGTTGCAATATTATGTTAAAATCTCTCTGAGTCACACAAGATCTTGTCCGTGTGTTAGTATTTTGGAATTTTCAATTTCATTATGAGAAGATATTTCATCTGGTAAGGAAATAAACAATTTAAAATCACTTTACTTTCACTATGTTGACAAATATTATTTGTAAGTCTATGAGTGAATCTTAAGCATGACAAACCAGGGATTTCTAATGTTTAATTGAGTCTTTAACATGAGCCTTTGTGTTGAATTCTTGAAGAATGTGTGAAATCGTGCATCTTTAGGCTTCCATTGATTCACATCTTCTAGTTGAAGGAATATTTTGGCTGTTTTGAAGCATTATGTTATGTGAGTTCCCAATTTATGTTAAAGGTTCTCAAAGATCTGGTATAATCAACTTTATCTTACTTAACTTCCCACCAAAAACTTCTCAAATGATGAATCCTACATGCACTACCCCTGTTTGTACTGTGTATCCACAAATGAACAAATTCCATTGCCAAAGTATGCAGAAACAATCAGGCTTCAATTATTGTCTTTAGTAACCTGAACCTTATCCAGAAAAATATCTCTATTATATAGAGTGGCAACTCGTGAGAGTTAGATTGTGTTGTATTGATCATAGTTTCTCAATGTTTTCCTCAAAGGTTTTCAAAGAAGGATCTATTGATATACTTCATCACTATAGGTTACAAAATGGGTCCTCTCACCTTGGTTGAAGGCACAACCTAAAGTAGTAAGGATAGATCAAATCCTTTGATACGGTGCTACCCATTTCTCTAATGCCTGAGTGACAAAGAATCAGTTGAATCCCCTCCCCAGCTACAAAAAAAATTATATTATGATTCATATGTATATTAGCATCCTTATTTATCCGTGATGCAGCTCATTACTTAAGGGAGAATCAATTTGGGTACCAATAGACTCCACAAGAGATAATAGTCTATAAATATGTTTTGTGTCTAGGGAATTATTCTATGTAATTTTTTTTCAAATGTGGTAATGGCGACATTGCTCAACATTAATCTGAATCCTGTTATGAGCACATTATTTTATCCTTTGTATACATCCTTAAGGAACAGACATTATACAAAGGGGTAGGCCCAAAATTTTCATTTTTAGGGGCGGTATAATGTTCAATATTTATTGTAAAACACAAGAAAATTCCATTACAACCATTTTCAATAGATGAAATTATATTACTTTTTAATTGTGAGCCAACTCACCCTTTTGGTGTAAGAAGGAGCAACAATAAGTTTAGATACTATACAAATTTGAGACAATTTGTATAAAATCCAATGTTTGGGGCATGAATATTATTTCGTGTGCAGACAAAAAATCACACACTACTATTTACTATACTGCCAAGTATGTTGTTTTATATATGGATCTTGTGTAATAAATTTATTCATTGATGACCCATTCCATAGTACATTCACTTGTCTTGTTGGTTTATATTGATTTTTTCTTTAACACTTTTCACTCATACATAGTTTTTGTCAGGTCACAGGGATCTCTGTCAGTCATTGTTGTATCTTGTTTAATTTTATGTCACTCGTCTCTAAGCACTAATGCCCAGGACTCGACACTAACTCAAGGATCTCCTGTCCATCATGGGAACCTGTGTCCTCTTTATATTTTTTCTTATTTTTGACATTTGACGTCGGTATTTTCCCACTCATATCTCGAGGTACTTATCCACATGTAAGGTCATTGGTCTCTTAATTCAAACAAGAGATGGCTATATAAATACAACATATATACCATTATAAGGGTGAACAATTCGTATAAAGATATATTTATCTACGTACATCAATGGACTACCTTTGGGCACATTATTTTACATACACACTACATTAGAAGGGGAGTTCTTTCTATTCCATCCACACATTTGCATTTTATCTTGATACTGTTGTCACTAAATCACTACAGCCCCCAAATGGCCTGAAAGTAAATCACGACATTTGGTGTGATTGGGACACATGGAATCACCTCTCAATATGTGGGAATTGGGATTGAGGTGAACCTATGTGTCCAAATCACACTGAATGTTGTGATTTATTTTCAGGACATTTGGGGGTGCAGTGATTTGGTGACAACAATTTTTGGCATGCCTGGTGGGACAAAGGATGTACTTATCTTCTCATTCCAATAATTAAAAATTTCTTGGTGACTCCATCTCTTTGGATTTAAAAGTTCAGTACAATCGACTTATGCGAAGAATTCACACAAGGACTTCTTCAAGGAAGAAAAATTATAAACATATAGAACTTTCCTTGTCTCCCCCAAGGAGAAGAGGAAGAAACCTTTTAGCAGCACCAACCACCACTTTACCTCGTAGAGGGCATTCAACTCCTCCTGAGGGAAGTTTGCTTCCACCTAAACACAACTAAGCCAGTGTTTTTCCTCCTTTCAATGCTAGTAGTCCTTTTCTGTTAGCACAAAGAGACGCCATAATGGTAACTGCTTAAAAAAGTTAACCATTTTACACTGGGGAGACTAATGTTTCACCTCGGGAGCACATATTGGATGTAGCTAGCATTTGTGTAGTACAAAGTATTATATAAGATAACATGGTATTTTGAATCCTTGCTAATTCATTCAAAAGTAGAGCACTTCAATGGTTACAGAGTTTAACTATTGGATCTATTACCACTTGGAATGAGCTAGGAAAAAAGTTTTGTAAATAGTTTGAAGACAAAAGTGATCATCTCTCACTTGTAGAACAATTCCATACTATCAAGTGGTCTCCTTAAGAGTATATGAGTGATTTCAACCTCCGTTTTGATAAGACTTGGAAACGGATCTCAGTACTTGTAAGACCATCTCCAGAGAGTACATTTCTGTATTACTTACGGGCGTTAAATAGTGATGTACCCATCATGATTCAATCTATGGGGGTACCGTTATCCCTGATGCTTACGAAATCTCTGAAAGAGCTAAAAATTGCTTGATTTAAGCAGGGAAAATTGCTCCTAGACCTCCCATACCTATATTTATAGAGCTTGGAGGAAAATATCTAGTCGTTTCCTCGGTTCTAGTAGCTTCTAGTCTGATGGCTACGCATGCGTCCAATCCCTCAAATGATTTGTCTGAGGTAAATTCAGTGTTACAAATTTTTGGGAATGAAATTGTAGCAATGAAGAGGAAGAAATCCAAGTATGCTCACCCCTTTCAACCCCAATATCATACGAGATGTCCTCAATTCCAAAAAAATGGTTAGTCACAAAATCAGGCCACAAGCCAAGCTATGAATGTAAACCCTTAAAACTTCTGGAATCCTTTTACTGTCAGTTTTTCTAGAGCTATAGTCTCGAGAAAGAAAAACCTCATCCAATACTATGAATGGTGTTATCCTTGTTCTCAGCCCCATATTCAGAATCTCTAGCCAAATGGAGTTTTAAGTCTAGCCCTTATGGCCCAAATCATATCCACTCTACCTAAATCAGCTTCTGGACCATCCACTCTTGAAAGTGAAGACCAAACTCCTAATGAAACCACACTACTAAATTGGCAAGAAGAAGAATTTTGTGGTTTGATTTTTGATGCCTCCACTATAGCATCCAACACATGTTCCAAGAAAAGGGAAATAGTTCCATAGTCTTCCAATACTAATTAGTCATCTACTTCTCATCCCCCAACAGAAATACCAGATGATAAAGGCATGAGAAAGAAATCATTAGAAGTATGCATAGATCAATCTATAAAGAAGGAGGGGACTTCAAGTATCACAATGCCCAATAGTAATTTTCCAAAAAAGGACCCCAGTGCCCCAAAAGGCATTATCAAAGTGGGAGTGATTCCATTCAGCATCATGGAGAAAATGAAGAAGACCAATTTAAGTTTCACAATGTGGGATGCACTCTCGATTCCTTCTCAGAGGAACTTGCTATGGGAGGCTTTGAACAACTTTGGCACTACTAATAGATCATTAGGTCAAGAAGTAGCAGTGGGAACCAGCTTATCCTAACCCAAAATAAAAATATATGCTAAGCCCAATAAATCTCCACCATTCTATAGCTCGTTGATTATTGGTGACCATTTGGTACACAATTTTATGATCGATTCTAGAGCTGTTAGTTCCGTAATGCTCAAGCAGGTCATAGATGTACTACAAATTCCATGTACTTCAATTTTAAGAGGGGTTGTTCAAATAGATGCTACTGCAGTCCAAACTATGGGGGTCATTAAGGGGTTTAAGCTTACTAGACACACATGTCCTAGCTTGACATTCAGACAGGACATATTTGTCATTGATCTTTTTCCCTGCTTTTCCATTTTCTTATCACACAATTTCACCGCAAAAATGGGTGGTTATTTGTCATCAGACTGGTTTTATATGATCCCAAGGAACCAGTATGGGACTAAGGTAACTATGAGAGTAGAACCAATTTGACACAATCATGTGAAACCTTACAAAGCCAAACCCATGAATGGTAATTATGTTGTTTATGACCCTGAAGATGAGGATGCAGATCATGAGCCAACTACTCTCGTAGAAGAGGTTCCGGATACAGTTCTCAATGAGGTGAGTATAGATCATCAATATGACCCTTATGATGATTTATTAACAAATGAAGAATTTGGTCTATTATTTTTGGAAGAGACTGGATTAGGTACATATTGCATTCATGAACAAGATGCCATCGTACCTCAACTTGTTAAGGCATTAAGCCATACAAACGGACTATGGCAGATGTTCTTTGATGGATCATGAAGTAAAAATGGATCTTTTGTAGGGGTTATGTTAATTTCTCTAGAAGAAAACAAATATTTCTCTTCTTTTTAGTTACAGTTTAGTTACAATAATAATGTTGCTGAATATGAACCTCTTATACAAGGATTTCAGCTGGCCCAAAGAAGAGGAATCCAGACCTTGACCATCTTTGGTGTTAGCTAATTGGTTGTGCACCAAGTTATAGCCCATAGTGCATCAAAAAATGATCTACTGTGGTGATTCAAAAATTTGGTTTGGGATCTGATAGAATATTTCGAGGCTTTTAGAATTCATGCAATTCCCATGAAGCAAAATCAAGATGCTGACAGGTTGGCTACTATTGGTTCTTAATACGATGTACCTACAAACATCATGAAAGAAGACTAGTAGACAGTAAAAATGGTGGGCCATCCCACAGTACCAGATAATGTGATTATTTTATAGGTGTTCGATAGTGATCAACATATTGTTCTCTTCCCACAACAAGAAGCAGAGTTCTCTGCCAAACATCAAGATAAACTCCAAAATTCTTACGAAGATCAAATTATACAGCTGAAAGAAAACAAGTTACCAGAAGGCCTAGTTACATTGGAATCCATCTTTAATTTGGATGATCAATCCAAGCAGAGCACTAATATGGTGGTCAAGGAGGATGATTTTTAATAGGTCGAGGTGGCAAGTGAAAAGGTTTTAAAAATTGGTAAGGTATGCACTTCTCAGGAGAAGAAAGATTTCATCAAATTATGTTAGGAATACCATGATATTTTCACATAGAGATACAAAGACTTGCGTGTTTTGATCCCGGATTAGCTCAACATACTATTGAACTGGATCTAAACTCCAAGCTATTTCATCAAAAGAAGAAGCCCATCAATCCCAAAATTGAGCCATTGATGAGGAAAGAGCTAACCAAGCTTATCGAGGCATGCATAATTTTTCCCATCAAGCATTCTTTATGGCTAACCAATTTTGTACCTACAAGGAAAAAGAATGGAAAAATTCAGCTGTGCATAGATTTCAGGGATCTAAACTGTGCCTCGTTGAAGGATCACTACCATCTCCCGTCAAAGGAGAAAATCCTCCAAACAGTGGTAGGGGCTCAAATATTTTCTTTGCTTTATGGATATTCAGGTTCAAGAATCTAATCAATTCAAAATGGATTTCACCACCAAATGGGGCATATACGCTTACAAGAAGATGCCTTTTGGGTTATCTAATGCAGGGGCTACCTTTCAGAGAGCTATGGATATGGTGTTTAGAGGACTCATAAATGATATGATCTTAGATTACCTTAACGATATCACTATCTAATCCAAGCATGCCGAGGATCATATCACTCATGTAAGAAATTTTTTTTGAAGGTGTAGAGAATTTGGTCTACTCCAAGCATGAGAATTATGTCCTTATCCCTCCTAAGTCATAAAAAGGGTCTCTAGAGTTTTTTACGAACTATAAATTTTGTTCATTGATTTGTTCATTAGTTTGCAACGTTGGCAAAACTGCTAATGACCATGCTTAAAAAAAATCCAATTTTAATGTATGAAGGAGGGAAGAGAAAGCTTTGAAGCTATCAAGATAGCTATCTCCCAAGCTTCTATACTGGTGAATCCCCAGTTTGATAGGGATTTCATTCTTTATGCTTTCGTAGGTCAAGAAAGTATTTTGAGACTCCTCACTCAGCATAATGATGACTTGATGGAGCAGCCCATTTCCTCTTTTAGTCAGTCTCTTAAGGAATATGAACTCAAATATTCCATTTTCAAAAAGAAGGTATTTGCAGTCATTCGATACCTAAAGAAGATTAGGTATATGTTTTCTAACAACAAATTCCATTTAATGTTTTCTAATCCTGGTGTCAAAGAATTTTTGTTGTATAAAGAGATGAATGACAAACGCACTAGGTGGATTATGAAAGTAATGGAGTATGACGTACACATTAAGGTCACTAAGCTTTTCAGGGGGAAAAGGGTTATGTTAGCAGCTGGCCATGGACATGGAGACAAAAGATATGGAAGATGACATGCTTGTGAATGCTGATAAAGGAAATGATCAGATTGATTGGTCAACTAAGATGTTGAATTTCCTTATTTCATGGATATACCCTCGAAACATGGATAAAGTTCAAAGATGTAATTTATGTCTTCATTCTATTCCAATATTTTGTGATAGATAATGTTCTCTTCTGAAAGGATTTAAATGGTGTTCTTCTATGTTACATCAAGCTAGAACAAGTGAACAAGTTATTAGAGGAATTTCACAATGGCCGGTCTGGAGGACATTACTCTGCACGAAAAACAACTACTAAGATCATGTGAGCTGGTTATTACTATCCATAATTCTTCAAAGACTCTCATATTTGGGTGAGGAAATGTAAGGAATGTGCTCTTTTCACATGCAAACTGAGACCGACAGCTCTCCCATTACATCTTGTTCAAGTTGATGAACCATTCATTCAATGGGGATTAGATTTCATCGGGATGATCAATCCTACATATAGTAAAGGACATAAATGGTTCCTTACTGAAATAAATTATTTCACTCACTGGATAGAGGCAGTGGCCCTGAAGGAAAGTAATGAAAAGGATGTTCTATATTTTCTAGAAAATTTGATGACAAGGTTTGGTGTTCCTTTTACTATTATCTCATACAATGCTATGGCTTTCCTTGGGATGAAGATTAGATAATGGGTCATCAAGAATGGATTCTATGTCAAGAATTATTCTAACTATTACCTATAGGGGAATGGGTTGGCCGAATCTAGTAAGAAGAATCTCATAAGAATCATCAAGCTCACGATGGAGGCCAATAAAAGAACCTAGTAGACACATCTCTAGATCACTCTATGGGCTGATCAGATAACACCTAAAAAGGCCATTAGGGTTTCTCCTTTCATGCTTGTATATGTAAGGGAATAAAAACTTCCACTTTCCCTAGAGATGCCTTCACTGGACTTGGATTATTGCCTTGAAGTTATGGAGGATGTTGCCTTAATGGTGAGGTTTGCTAAACTCATGGAGCTGGATGAAATGTGAAACACAACCATGAATACATTGATAGAACATCAGGCTCAAGTTAAGAAATCCTTCGACAAAAAATCCTCTGATAGGATGTTCAGGGAGGGATATTTGGTTCTAAAATGGGACGAAGATCACACCAAACTCGACAGGCATGCCAATTTTGATGCTCTTTAGAGTGGGCCCTATGTTATTACAAGTTGCAAAGAGGAGAATTCATTTCTCCTATCCAAACTCAATGGAGAAGAATTTCCCATTCATGTGAATGGGATACACCTCAAATATTTATTTTTGAGAATGTTCCACCCTAAACAATGTTCTTTGTCTTTTTGTCCATGTGCTCTACACATTGTTTTCTTTTCTTTACTTTTTCTTGTGTGTTTTCTATTTTAGTTTTTATTTTTTAGACTCCTTTGCCCAATGTTTTTCTTAAGGCTAATAGTCTAAAAACTTAGCAAGAAATCATTCGATGGAAGTCACCAAAAATGTTAACCATTTAACCTACCTTGAAGGAAAGTATATCAGATAATTTTTTTTGAAATCCTTCATACAATGAAATTCTCAAGGCCTGAACTCTGAAATTTTTGATCTTCAGACTTTAGAGATTTTTCTCTTTCAGATTTTTATTGCTTAGATTTGAAATTACTCTTTTAAATCTCTAAAGTCTAAAACCCTGAAAGTCTGAAATTTCAGAATTTCAGGCTTTCCGGTTTCGAAACTTTTGGCCCCATTTTGTTTAAATCCCTCTCGGAATTCCGAAGTCCAAAATTCCAAAATTCTGAAATTTTAGACTTTCAGGTTTTAGAGTTCTCCAAGTCATTTTAGGATTTTTACTTTCAAACTTCTAAATTCTGAAAGTCTGAATTTTTAAATTTTCAGGCTTTCGAGTTTTAGAAATTTTCATTGCTAATTCACTTTTTCGTCTCACAATCTCTGAAGTCTGAAACCCTGAAATTATGAATTTCGGGCTTTCAGGTTTAGGAATTTCGAAGGTCCTCTGTCTAATTAATTTTTCACCTACCTCCATACTAATCAGATTTCAGCCATTATTATCAGGTTTTCTATTTAAACTCATTTTTTTACTCGTTATTTTTACGTGACACATTTTCCTTGACATTCCATTTCTTGTACTTTGCAACGTTTTTTTCAAGGTATGGTAATTTGTTTATTTTATTTTGGTTTAAGGTCTTTTTATTTGTTTCCCTCTCATTTTTTTTCTCTTTGGTCTCCCTCTATGTATTGTTTCGAAATGTTGCCACCTTTGTTCACCATGTTTCACATTTTGAGTTTTCTTCAGGTATTAAGAGTTGTTTGAAGGATCTTCTCAAGTCTTCCATAATTCTTCTCAATTCTTTTTTTTCATATTTTGGCAGTTAGTATTGTTCGGAAAATTTCCTTTCCTTTTTTTTTGGAAAATTGTTCGAAAAAATTGTTCAAAAAATTCCTTTGGAAATTTCTTTTCGGAGAAATTGTTTGGAGATTTCTTTTGGAAAAATTGTTTAGAGAAATTTTTTCGAAGATTTCTTTTGGAACTTTTGACTTTAGAGATTTCAATTTTGTGATTATTATCGAAAATTTTTAGTTCGGTAGTTTGGAAGATTTTTCCTTTAGGTTTTTGGAAGTTCTCCAACTTCAACTTCCGAAACACATGGCTTGATGTCTACTTTCACTTCAAAGGGAAAAGAGAAGATGAAGTACTCATTTCTTGGGGTTTCTCCTCACTCCTTCCTGTCTTCTAACTTATGGAATATAGGGGACACTGACCTGGGGAAAATTGATTTTCCATATTCTTGGAAATATTAAAGGATCCAAACAAGACATCATGGATGCAAACCATCTACGATAGTGGGCTTTCCCTTGTTACCAGTTTTCCCACATCCATGCATTTCCCAAAGTTTTTTTTAGCCATAGCATCCCACTTTGACAAAGAATCCATATCAGTCAAAGATGATGATGATAATGTAGTAATCCATTTTGACATAGACTTCTTTGAAGATCTTCTTAAACTTCTTGACATTTAGGATTACACCACAATTTCACCAGAGTTAGCTGCGGAGCATTGGGACAAGAAAGAGGAAGTATGCTAACAAATCATGATGAAAACTTATCTGGCCAAGAGCTTCACCAAGTTACCCAAAAACTATGCATCAGTCATATTTTATTTATGAGGTCAGTGATCTTATTGTGCTACTAATCAGAGTTTGAGGACTTCCTTCTACAAAGGAATTCCAGGAATGGATCTTTTTGTACATCGCGACCATCAAGAAGAATGATGAGTTTATCCAATGGGTGGAGCATATTAGTATCTCCATTTTCTATCAATTGGGTAGAGTTTCAGATATGAAGACTTTCTACATGACATCCTTCCTAGTGTATGTTGTTGCTACTATGGGATATTTTGTTGGTTTGAATACTAGGGGTGTTTGTAGCACTTCCCAAATATATGATTTTTATCCCCAACTCACTTTGGATGAGGGAAGCAGGCATTTCTGAAGAGTCAACGATTCTTTCTTTGTTTTCATCCTCTACCATTTCAATAAAGATATATACAACCAAAGGATTTATGATGAATCCTTCAAGGAGGTGTGGGAATGGGGAGCAATCTACTTTCAGTTTCCTACATTCACCTATATCCAGATTCTGGGTTTCATAGGTGCCCCAAGAAAATTTCCAAGGTTCCCCACTGACAAATGGATTCTATTGGAATTAGTTTGACAATTATTGGATTGTCATCAAATACAAAAAAAGTGTCACAAAGCAAGAATGCATTCCCCTATTTCTATTGGTAGGTAATCTTGCCCAAATATTCACAGGGCTAAAAATTTTGATGAAAAAACAGTCAAGGTAACCCTACGAACCTTTCATCCGTAGACTAATTTTGATTAATGAGGTAAGTTTGGGGAAGTTAGGTTGGTCTAGTGCCCACATGCCCCAATTGGAAGATATCTGGATTCATTGTCAGGATTAATACATCGTGCAACAAAGAGATTATGAATGATTGAACCTTGACGACGTTTGATGATTTGGTTTGGCCGATATGCCTAAGGACATGCAAGACAGTGATGAGGTTTTGTATTCATCATACAAGGGTGATAATGTTGCCAATCAAACACTATCTAGATTGATTGGTATGTGGAAGAATGTAGTAATACAAAGGAGAGGGAGGGACCCATTTTAAAGAGGACTTTCAGTTGGTTAGACACCTTTGGAATCTCACCCAAAGGGGAAAATGAACCTACAAACACAGGATCTATACCAAAAATAAGCCAACTAACACCCACTAAGGGAAAAATATTGACTCAAAAGGCTCCTAAAATCCCAAAGAATATTTCATTTGTTGTTGGTGGCTCATCTCTCTTGAAGGCTTCTACTCCTAAGACCACGTCTCCTGTAGCGCCTGTGAAAAAAGTGGTTAAAGTCAGTTACTCCCCTACAATCTCCCAAGATCCATCACATCTTCTTCCTCCTCCATTATCACTTCTCATATAATTTTTTTCCACTTCCACAATCATTTCTTCCTTCCCATTCCCTTCTATGGTCCAAGTATTCTCAACACTTCTAGTTCTATCAGTTGGGGAAAATATCGGGTCACCCATTTCCTCTTCACTTCCTTTAACACTTCCATTTTATTCAATAATATCTCCTAGAATTATTCTATCAACTCCTACAGTTGTCATTACATCCACACCATCCATCATTGATACTTATGCTCAAATACTAGCCGAGGTTTCTAGTGATCTTGTTTTAACCAATGTTTCAGGTATTAGATTTGTTGCTCTATCTTCATCATCTTTAGCCATCTCGAAATGGTTGTTTAGGAAAAATCTCAAGCAAAAGAATAAGGTTCATCTAGGAGATTTTATATCTCAGCATATTGGAGCATAAGCCCAAGAAATAGGCTAAGAGACCAAGAATCGTGTCAAGTCTGATAGTTAACCCATCCGGAGAATAGGTGATAGAAGTTACCACCCCCATTGAGGGGAAAACTAAAGAAACAATTACAGCTGTAGATTACTGGATTTCAAAATTCTCATTGGGGAAGGAAACTCATAAAGGACCCAAGAAAGATGTGCACACTACTCTTGGGGATCTTTTGGAAAAATATGATAAAGATAAGGCAACCAAAGATGAACTCAAAGCCAAGGTCGAGAAGCTCACTACACTACTCTGCAAAGTAACCCAACCCACTCCACCCACTGAAGTCTCAACTACTACGGCTATGACAAATTTGTCTACAATCGATGATATTTATTTTCACGAGATCGAGAAGCTTAGCTAGAAATGGAGATCAGTGAGTGGATGGATGGAGAGAATTTTGCAAGAAGCCAATCCTTTAATCAAGGAAGCAGTTGAGATATATAATGAATTGCAGGTTGCAAAAACCACCATTTCCAAACTAGATGAGGCCTTTTCTGAAGATAATAATAATCTAAATTTAAATTTGGCAACATGGAGGGAGATCAGAGAGGAAGATCTTGACTTCTTTCTTGAAGAAGAGGTTATCAATGATGCCTCAAAATTATTTGAATATTAAAAACCCATGGAATTTTGGTGCCATGTATTGTAGGATTTGATTAAGAAGTTGGAGGGGAAACAAGTGGAAATCACGGATGCCCTGAATGACATCTCAAAAGAGTTTGATATTTCCAATTGCAAATTATTCAATGAAAATATTGATGCTCTTCCTAAGGATCAAATTAAGGGAAATTTCAAGGATTTGGTGAAGTGTGACGATGAGGTCACCAAAAATTTCAATAGTGACTCTATTGATCGATTGGTCTTATGCCAAAATTTCTTACAAATACTAAAGAAAGTTACGAATAAACTTAGAAGATTTCCAGCCAGGATCACAAAGGAGATCGAGACAACAGATGTAGTGAATCACTATGCATGTGCACCTTGAGATGAAGAAATTTAGGGAATTATCAAGTGCTTCAATTAGTAGAAGTACCGAATAGATATGTGGGAGGGAGGATAATAGAAACTTGTAGGTGAGGAAGGTGTAGTTGAACCAGGCCAAATCTGAACGGCCATGAAAGTACAAATCCAATCTCTGGATCGGTCAAAGTTGGAGGGTTGACTGAGTCAAACCCTCGTAACAAATTATCTATTTTCATGGGAGCATGTCCCCTTAATTTAATGACATTTCTATTTTTAGAAAAGTATTAGTTAAGGGCCCAGCTTGAATGTTTCAAGTTATTAAAGAGATATAGATTATTGTTTTAGAGGAGTTGCTCTTTAAGATTGGAAGAGTGCTTCAGAGATTCTAAGAAACCTTTTAATTATATACAGAGTTACACCTTGCTATTGGAAATTAGATTTATTGTGTTAAATGGTTAATCAATGTTTACTTTGTGAATTTGCAATTCCTTAGTGTGAGTGATTATCTTACCTTTATTTCAAGTTATCTATTTTATGTTATGAAGGAATAATATGACTTTATTTTATGTCAATTGTGAAAACTTTATTTTCCTTATGTATTAAGTTATGTCATCGTTATCCCTAGTTACAGAAATAGATGTTTGATATATGCATGTGTGTTTTCCTCATGATAAATTAATTGTGTCGTGAATCCAATTTAATCTATCCTTATGTACACTCAACTTTAATGAAGGAATGTCTGCCCCTGGTTTGTGGTATTTTGTACCCTTTCTAGTTGTAATAGGTGAAGGTGATCAGTGATGTAAGCATCCCTCCCCCATTAACCCTTCTAGATATTAAACATCCCTTAATTTAGTGCATCACCACCCTTAGTATAGTTTCAGTTCTGCAAAATCTCTTTCCTTAAAACTAGTGAAGATGTTAGCTTAGGATTAGATGGTCATTTCATTTAACTACGAGTACTAAGCATTCAGTTTAGGAAGAAGAATTTGACCTTCTTTAGAGGTTCACCTCGAGCCCAAGTCACACAACTTTAGGGGTAATCCCATGTGTCCCAATCACATCGAATGTCATGATTCACTTTTAGGCCATTCGGGGGGTGCAATGATTTGGTGACAATAGAAACCACCTGTTATCTTAGTGTCATTGATGCAAAAGAGACCTAGGAGTAATATTGCACACACAAGCACATAGAACTACATTGAATCTAATATGTACTGAATTTATATGTTGTAATTTCACCTTTGTGATAGGTGAGGATAGTACGATCCATCATTTTTCATCTTTCATTTTTATGATTTAATAATTTTTTAAGGGTTTTATAGAAAGATATTTTTGTGCATCTTTACGAGTACCTCAAAAATCCAAGTCTGAAACACACGCGAAAAAAGGATAAAAAGTGTTAATCCCTAGCCACCATATCAGAACCATGTTTTTCAAGTTTCTGTAAACCCAGGTGCCCAAAAATAGGTCTAGGGTGCTCATAGGTTCCCTAGTCCCTCTCCAAGCACCCTAGTCAAGAAAATTCCACCTCTACTGTATTTTTCTTTAGTTTGTTGTGACCTTATATCCTTCTATTTCATCATACTTTCCAATCAAGACTCATTGTGAGATAACCAAAATTAAGATAAATACCTTACCCCTCTCATTTCCTTTCATAGTTAAAATTAAATAATTTTTTTAATATTTATATTTCATTTTATATCATTTACAAGAGATATTTGCATTCAGATTTTAATAAAATATACAAATTTTATTGATCCATTAAAACCCTAATGGCTAAGGATAGATCTTCTCGCTCTTGACTTGTCATACCTCATGTGCCTCATGTGAGTATCAATCCTATCTATGGTGAAATGACCATAGTTGAACTCAACGCTCTATATCACAATGTAGTTCTTCTAGATGATACATAAAGACAACTCTTAGGTAATTTATGCAATGTTCCTACTAGCTTTGATCTGTATACCATTAGCATTGTTTATGATCCAACAAGATTTTCTAGTTGTATATCTTGTTATTCAATTAACAATACTCTTGATTTTGTTATCTCTAATAAGAATTTATATGATACTCTTATTATTTTGATGCTTAATCTTGATGATTATGATTTATCTCACAAACAGGAAGATAATAAACATGTGCATGATTATGTTTCACATACTAGTAAGGATGCTTTTTTAGTTACATCTCTTACTCCTATTTCTGAAAATGTTTCTCAGGATGCATCACATACTAGTTCTCTTTGTCCTTCATTATATGTTGATGATACGCTTACTAAAATCCTTACATATAAATTTTTTTTGTATTTTGATGAGGAAACTGGTAGTCATGATTCTACTTCTTTGCATACTACTGAATGTGAATCCCCCACTCCACTTTCACCTTCTTCTGAGATTGTCTCTAATAACATGCATGATTCATCTCCTTCTATTACATCATCTCCTAAGAATTTCTGATGCTAGTCATACTAATTCACCAACCATTACTTCATCGATAGATATATCTAGTGTTCCCTTAACATTGGTATCTTCTATTTCTTCTCTTACATCCATACGATTACTCATAATGGGATGCTTCATCCACTTAAAATATTACTCACATATTTAGTAATACCTTCAAATGACATATTATCACTCATGCATGTTATTTTCCAATTACAATGTTAGGTCCAATATCTCATGCTTGAAAGAAAATCCTATTATGATTCTATGGATAAATATTATTTATATGGCGACCCTATTCTAGAAAATATTCACAATTTATCATTCTCTAAGGATTTCATTATGCCTACATTTTCATGTTTTGATGGTATTAGGAATACATATTTGCATCTTAAACATTACTTTATATCTATCGATGCATAATCTAAGGATTGACTATTGCTAAAATCCTTTCTCTGTAGTCTTACGTATGACGCTATCTAATGGTTCACACATCTACCGTTTGGATATATTAGTAACTATTGTGAGATGGAAGAAACTGTTCTTCATCATTTAATACTCAACAACGACTCTAGAGTCACATATGATCATCTACCTAGCTTACATCGAGGAAAAGCATAACCTATCATTCATTAAATTTTGTAATTCAATGCTTACATGCATAAGTTATTCTTCCAACCTGTTGACTTAGAGAATAAATTTATTCATTATTTAAAAAAATGATTGTAATATGACACATGTGAGACATTCACGCTATTAAGTTAAAAGCTCATTGATCTAGAATAAGATCTTATTGTTTCACATATTATATATCCTCCTCCTATCATTGCTACTACTGAATCATCTAGTTCCTTTCCAATCCCATATGTTGAGCGTCCTCCATGGTCTCCATTTCCTCCATCTTGCAAGAAATTTCAATCTTCTCCATTGTATAAGTGTCCTTCATTTCATCCTCTACATCAGACTACACCTCTGATTTCTACACCTGTTTCATGGGATCCATTAAACTTTTCTCATCATACGAGACCTCATGATTTTCTACGTACCTTTGTTGAAAAGTGTTTGATTTTGTTACCTTGTAACCAACAACATCCACCTCATTTCTTGCAACGGAAACATGATAGACCTTACTGCAAGTATCATCGAATAAATGACCATCATGATAATGACTGTTATGCCCTTCATGAATGCTTGCAACAATTACAAGATAAGGGTGTAATTTCCCTTGGATATCTCTCTCATGAGTTGTCTATGTCTCCACTCCCATGCATGTGTGCACTTAGTATGGTTGACTTATCTCCTTCATCTAGTTCTAAGGTTATTATTCATCCACCATCATTACTACTCATGTGCACTCTCCATCTCATTCATCCATCATCGCACGATATCATTTTCTACGTCATGCTTCTACTACACATTTTCTTCTATAGCCCTTGCAATATCCAATTCCCACCACTACATCACCTGTCATTGGAACCATTCAACATGACATTTAGTTTGGATCATATACTCATGTTTCTTTCTTTAAACATGCTTCCACCACTCCACGCCCGCTTGCTCTTTGGTACGTGATTTCTATCACCTTACCCCCAAATGACGCACTCGTGTTCTTACATTTATTATATGACTGTTAAGGGATATATTACTATAAGAACATCATCTCTGGTGTTACATGCTTCATTGATTAATCTATGTCACAAAAACTATAATATCATTTTCTGATGACACACTCTTTTCTTATGGTTCATTCTTTACTATTGAGGAGTCTTATATAAATGAACACTATCATCTATACTCTAGGGGGCACCCGTATTCTCCTCCCCCTCTGTTCATCATACTAACATGTACTTCACTACACTATTATGATCATCTCATTCAGATAGTTTATTTATTTTCATTATCATTTATCACAACTCTGTGCATATGCACAATACAAGTTTTTTGCAATCTCACTACATACATCACATATAATCATATATGTTATCTCATATTTTTTCTCTTTATAATCACATTATTCAATATCAAAATGTGCATATTTCAAATAAATTCAAAACAATACTAAACACATCATGCATCACATATAACAAGCATAATCAATGCATAATACATAAATATACAAGTCCCAATCATCACATAATAACATCAATAAACATAAAATACAATGATCAGACACCAATAAGTCCATATATATATATATATATATATATATATATATATATATATATATATATATATATATATACATTAGTTACAAAACATCTCATCATTGATGGGAAATTCCCCCTACATCGATACATTAGTATATATCATATCTAATCATTAGTTTCACTATTTGCCACTTCGAGATCACTAAAACTAGAAGCTTAAATGTTAACTCTACACCACTCATCGTGGCCCCTATATCTCTCCACCTACCTATGCAATAATGTCACCTCAGTTGACTGCTCTGTAAAGAGAGCCTATAACTCGACAAATAGCCAAATACATCATATGCTATAGGACCACCACCAGTCATCTCTCAAGTTCATCATGTTTCCTTGCATACCTCATCCCTCTCTCCTAGTAGCAAGGTACATGTCATTTTTTCTATCACCACTGGATTAAACAAATGTACATGCTTACCCATAATAAATTCCACATGCTTTATCATACCTACACCAAAAAGTACATCAGTGGGCATATTTTACGTCAACGTGCAGATGGATGTGTCCACAATCAATGATTAGTATGCATCACCTTCATCCATGGCTCCACACATGAGATAACAATGACAATTACACAAATAAATAGTGAATCTTCAAACATAACTATGTAACTATTCATGCTTTGCTATCGATGTCTCTACACTATTAAGGGCATGCGCTTTCCCCTCTAATCCTCCACTAGATGGTTGTACCACCTCAAAAAAAAAACCATAAACAAATATACCCACCAATGTGATTCCCACAATTTACATTATACCTATGTACACACGATATCGTCCACATTTATTAAATCTATCGCTGCATCTGACTCTTCTCGCCCATGATGTACTATCTTATCTCTTGTGGGCCCTGGTCTAGCTCTTTCCTTCCTCAGTACACTAATGGCTCTCACCCATACATATGGATCTATCAACACATCTTGGTCCATACCAAAATGTCATGATATAAGCTCCACATGAAATAATTTGGTCACCCCTATAAACGTATCCGCTAGACACATAGCCTATTGAATACATCATAGCTCTATTACATCCTTTGGCCATCCCCCGTAGTCTTGGTATGGCCTCCATATCATCACCTCTCGCCCCATATGATCTAAAATCTCCCTATAGGTGTTTGTATCTATCTTCCTTCCACAAAAACCTCCCCATCTCCCAAAAAATATATTTGGTATCACCCACTCTCGTCATGGTAAACCAATCGGCCTTAGTAATACAATATTCTCATAGTCCCACACATAACAATGTCATAGATCTAATACCACCCCATGATCCTCATGTGTAAATATATATAGATCTCTATAAATATGGGCCAATACACATCATACATAGGAATACCTCATTCTCTCCTCCTCTATCAAATGGTAGATGTTACGAATCTTATACAAGATGCCTACTCCACCACCCTCTAATACAATCGATGAAGTAATCATAATGGAAATAAACTTACGCAATCATGGAACCCCTGATCTCATAATTCCTTACAGGATAACATGAACCTCAGTGTGAACTCACATCCCCTTAAAATACCTCCAATCATCCTGCATCTACCTATGTGCATCATCCACAACCATAACCTGAACCCTCTTACCAATGATATGAAATCGTAGTATGTGATACATGTCCTCCAAAGTAAGTTTC
Source organism: Taxus chinensis (assembly GCA_019776745.2). Lineage (NCBI taxonomy): Eukaryota > Viridiplantae > Streptophyta > Pinopsida > Cupressales > Taxaceae > Taxus > Taxus chinensis. The sequence continues at coordinate 831,976,333 of CM034146.1, forward strand.
ATCTCCCTTGTAGGTAAGAAAAAGGTTTTAGTATCTACATACACCCTCTCGCTGAACATTGTAATCATGGGCATATTATAGGGCACATCCCCCATCCTCGCTATATCTTGCAAGCCAACACGGTCTAGAAATTTGAACTTATCATTTTATAACCCCAATCCTAAGAATGTACTCAAATGACAGCCACCACAAAACTCTCTTGAATGGATGTCCTTTTACACACCAACAAAAAACAACAAACACAACATCAGAACATCATATATGTAATCCAACGTACATATAACATTAACACACATCAATTTTCACATCTACAACAATCTTGGCTCAACCTAATCCTTTTGAGACGACATCGCCATAAATAAAGACTAGGGCACCTATGATCAGATCATCAGCACCTATGTATGGGTGTTAATGTCATGAGGTTCAACAGTTCCTCCACCGCTCTTGTCTAGGTCTAAAATGTCAAGAAATTCAAAAATAAAAAAATTGTGCAAATTCATCAAAAATGACTAATATCAATACATTTTTTGAAAAAAATCACACTTACTATCTCCACTTTCGTATGTGACACCACGACTACTATCACCATCTCAAACTGACTCAATCATGGTTTTCTCACTTGAGGCATCCTCGCACACCCAGAACTCACTATCACACTAGTGCAATAATCAAATGAAATACCTATTCACTTTTTCACCTTACTTTTAATAGTAACTTTCGATTACCTACCTTACTATAGTAATTATTTGTGCTCATTCTCTTAACTAATATATGTTGCACAATTCCACGCATATCTTGAGAATACTTACTCTTATTTCAATCCCGTTCATGTCATTATTTTCATAATTCTGTCTACTATTGTATCATATGCATTACACACATAATATTTATCCCTAACATTGTTTCCACTCAACATATACGCACTTTCAAGATATCTCTCTTATATTCTCCTGTACAACATTGCACGCTTACTTTCGGCTCAGTGTTCATTCTCACCACCACTCTTGCTTTTCACCAAAAGAGGCACATTCAATTTGGGTCATCATATAATTCCCCTTACACTATTATAGGACCAATCTGAATTTCTAACACATCATTATTGAACATTTTCTCATACACCATGTGGAATTTCACATCACTCTCTATCGATTCACCCTAATCACCTAACCATGGGGGCGATAAGCATAAAATATATCCATGAGTAACCAATAAATTAATAACATACATTAAAATATACAAAATGTGCAATCACATTAATCAATCAACATGAACACAACATATTTATCCTCCCAGATGACCTAACTAGGTAGTTATATCACCACTTTCCCTTATTACCTAATATGGAGAATTATTCTAAACTTTACAACTTCTTCCAGACGACGTAAAATGGAAGCCCCCATAGACACATTACAATAAAACACATGGAGTGGGGGCAATGAGATGTCATTTCCTTTCCTATACTGCTACTATATGGGTTATTCATGTTTGATAAAAATTGGATCCAAAATTTGGTCTTTGTCCATCTACAACAGCTAGATATTTTGAGGATGTAGGTTAGGTTGGAGAGGAAAATTAGACCTCCCTCCCTACACTCTCCATCTGATGGTAGGATGCATAAATCATCATTTTTTCACACACACGCAATTAGTTTGGGTTCTAATCTCTCCCTACCCCATCACATCTACATCAACGAAAAAAATAAAATCTCCAATCATTCAACATCACAATCATCAATCTCATTTAGTGTTCCTCATAATGTTTCCATGTCTCCTGTTATTCTGTATGGATCAACACATTGATCCATAGTTCACAATGCTATGTGTTCTCACTTAGAACATACTTATATCAAAATCTATGCATACTTATGTAACATGGGATTCTCCATAATTCTCTCAGGTATGCATATCTAACTACATTATGTTACCAAGATTTTTCTCAACAACATAAAGTGGGGGAAAATGTAGACACGAAATCACAAACTTACTAATATTTACTATACTACCAAGTATGTTGTTTAATATATGGATCTTGTGTAAGAAAAGTATTAATTGATGGCACATTACATTTTCCATCCACTTGTCTTTTTGGTTTATATTAATTCTATCTGTCACACTTTTCACTCATTCACATAGTTCTGGTCAGGTCATAGGGATCCCTGTTAGTAATTAATTACTCAGTTGTCATCACTTGTCTCTGGAAACTAGCACTAGGGAGTTCTTTCCATCTTCGGCACCCATTTCCTCTTTATGTTTGATCTTATTTTTTACATTTGAGTTTGGTCTTTTTTGGTTTTCCCTCTCATATATAGTCAGCATGTCGGGTCATTAGTGTCACAATTCAAGAAATATATCTCTATATAAACACAACATACAATTAATTATAAGGGCAGATAATTCTTATCAAGGGATAGCTATCTACATACATCAAGGGAATATATTTTGTAACATTATTTTACATATACACTGCATAGGAAAGGTATTTCATTCTATTCCACCCACACATTTGCATTTTATCTAGCTATCAATTGCTATCTTGGCATCATTGACATGAGGGTTACCTAGGAGCACTATTGTAGAAAAAGGAACATATAACTATGTCGGGTCTGAGATATAGTGCAATTCACAGTCGTAAGTTCATCATTGTGATAGTTGAGGATATTCTGACCCCTTATTTTGCATCATTATTTTTTAGGATTTTCTGCCTTTTTTAGGGTTTTACAAGAGGATATGTTTGTGCAGATTTACGAGTACTTCTACAATCCAAGTGTGAGAAATAGACAACCAACTTGGTGAAAAAATGAAAATACCTAAAAACCATATTGTAACAGGTTCTAATTTTTTTAAAATACCCAGGTGCCAAGAAACAGGTCTAGGGCGCCCACATGCACCCTTTTCCCTTTCCAGGATCCTAAATCCAACAAATTCCACCTATGCTACATTTTTATGTGGTTCGTTGTGATGGTAAGTGCTTCAGTTTCATCATAATTTCAAGTCTAGACTCATTACGGGATAAGATAAATTAAGATAATTACCTCGCCCCTCTCATTTCCTTTAATAGTTAAAATTAAATAAAAAATTTAGAATTTATATTTCATTGTATATTATTTATAGCAAATATTTGCATTAAAATTTTAATAAAATATATAAATTTTATTGAATCTCCATGATATTTCATGCGACCATTTATTTCCTTTTTCATACTCTTAGAGTTCCTGAAATTCCAAGTGTAAGATGACCTTCATTTAGATACCTAATTTAACTTTTTCATAATAAATTCCAAGATTGAATGGGAATTTAAGACCAGTTTAGATCTTCCAAAATATGAATTGAACTATACTAACATGATGTGAAATCTGAAAATATTCTAATGAATATAGTCAAGGTTATTAAAAACACTTTGGACACACTAGAAAGTGTCATGAACTTGACAATTTTAAATGGACCAAAATTGGAAATATTGACCAAGTTTATCAAATAGTGAAATTTTTTTAGGAGTTTTCAAGAAAAATAGCTATAAATAAGTTTTTTAGGAGCTGAAAAAATAGGTAATGGGTAAAAATCCACTTTAGGTGTAAGAGGGTTGTGAAGTAATTGAGTAAAGTCACTGAGAGTAAAAGAGCTCGACTTAGCTTTTTGTAATTATAACACAAGGTTTCACAATGCATGTCAGTGTAATAATAAAGATAGGAATATACATTATAACATTTTAATGGGGAATATGGGGTTCCATATATTTATAGGCATATAAGTTGTAACAATAATACATGTGTCTATAGTGGAAGATTTAGGTAGAAGAAACAAAAAAATTGAATCTTTTGGTAGATTTCTTGTTATAATAAACCTTAGAGGAAATAATTAACTTTATTATATTATTTTGATCATAGCGGTGACCATGAATTGCTTTCAAAAGTTGAGCTAAAAGATTAACATATTCATGATTAGGATCGATAATATCATAAACATGAAATATTTTTTTATCTTACATGTGAATGGGATCCATAGGGGCTTTAATTGAACAAGCATTAACTCACAAGTGATTTCATATTATGGTTTTGAATAGTAGTTATAATGGACCTATTATATTTCCCCATTTAATGGATTTGAGGCATTAAAATATAAATGATTTCAGAAATATAAAATGGAAAAGTATTTGGATTAATAAGGAGAAAAGTGTATTATTAATGGGGTATATGAGGAATTCATACATTTATTTCATTTTAATTTTATGTTATTTAAAAGTGGTGGTATGATTTTTTATAGAAGAAACATTTATTTCCATAGTAAAATAAGTAGATAACATTGATAATGTGAGACATCCTTCATAGTATCATTGTTAAGGTATATTAATTTTCATTTAATATTATATTTTTGGGATAGTAGATGCCACGATGATTAATAAATATAACTCACAGTAATAAAACCAATTGTGATCCTTTAGATTATTATATAATGTTTTATTAGTGTTACAAATTTAAATACAGAAGAAAGGAAGAGACACATGTCAAACTACACATATTTAGGGTTTTTATTTTTCAATTCTAATTTGAGTTTTTTAAATATTTACAGTGCATGTATAATTAATTATGTTAAATTTTAATATATTGAATCTGAAACTAAGGTGGTAGTAAAGAGGGGTATGTAAATGTCATGGGGAAAAAAGATAGTTTGTATGTATGGTAAAAAAGGGTATTTAATAATTTAAATATTGTGTTGGGAGGGGCTATTAATAATAAAATTGTTATATGCATAGTTATAAATAGGTGGATTATTTATCATCCTATAAATACACGTGATATGGCATAATTTTACATACTAAATACCCTGTGATAGGATCCAAATACACATTATGTTAATAATTTTTATTAATATAAAAAATACCTTCTATGGGAAGAGGAAAAGAGTCCATATAACAATGATTATTACAAGTATCAATTTCAAGATGTATATTATCATTAGGTATATAGTAAAGCTAGATACTATTCAAAAATTGCATAAAATAAATTCATGAGAAACGATAATCTGAAATCCTTTACTATATATAATAGGATTTTTTTTGCTTGATAAGGCAGGTCGAAGGGACTCGTTCCCTTTGAAGAATATTTAGCCTAAATACCTGAGATGATAATCTAAAATTACTAGGCCTATATCCTATATTACAATCCTACAATGCTTAACTTACCTAAATAACCAAATACAATCTATTTCCCAACCAGAGATGGAAACAAGTCTTCAAAATTAACCATTCAACATTTTTTTTTTTTCCTATTCTTTACTTCATGCCACTTTCCAGTCTCAGACATGAAAATTATCATAAGATCATTGGGTTTTACTGGGACTTTCATATTTTAAGGAGAATAATCTTTATCTGAATCTGATTTTTCATATGTGTGTCCTCTTTTCATTCCTCCAACTATCTTAACATTCTCCCGATTTCCCTTATCTGAAACCTTCTACTTATTTGTTGTTTTTTTTGTTGTCTTATGCTCAATGCCCATTTTGAATGTTGAAGTAGACACTAAATCTTGATTCACAAAGCCCCAACCACTAGAAGCTATCGAGCTACTCTTTTTAGCACCATTTTATTTAAAGGACAAGAAGCTTGCAAATGTGTTGGGTTCTTGTAGAATCTGAATCTAAAGGTGGTATTTTCATAATCTAAAACCTGTGAATGTTGGATTATTCCAAATTTTAATAATTTACATTCTGGTAGTCCTTTAATCAGATCAATTTCAACATAAATGCAAGCATAAATGAACAGCCCTGAGTGAGTTCTATCTAAATATTATTTAATAAAATTTCCCAAAAAATTACCAACATCATCTAGGGCATACCATAAATGAAGAGGGAGGCTAGAAATCCTTACCCAAATATGCATTTTGGTAACGGAATGAGTATTTGGATCAAATTCTGGAAACCAAGGAGTCATATATAGACTAGCATTACCTCAGAACCAAGGTCCTTTCGATAGGAAATGCCGATAATCCTTGGTTTCTCTTAAATACACAATAAAAAAACTCATAGAGTAGAGTGATATTTCACACTTGTTCAACTAGTTTTCAAAGATCCACTAGTATAACGCGGTAGAGGAAGGCCAAAGGCCATTGAAGTGCCTGATCACAACATCTCAAGAAAGAGATTCCTAGTATTCCTCCACCTTGGGGTTTTTGTATCTCTAAGGTAGGGATATCTTCAGCCAGATCAACTAGGTAATCCTGATTTCAAGAAGTATAGCCACCTCTATTACCAATGATATCCTTTAAAGAGGTCGACTTAGAGGCAGCAACACCTGCCCCTAATTTTCTGAGTGACTTATTATTCTTCCTTCCCACCCCTATCTTATCTGCCTCCTTGCCCGGTCTATATGGATTCATATTAGGGTTTGAAGTAGACTTCTCCATGTCATGACCTCCCTATAGTCTACTATTAAGCCCTTGTTTTATGGGAACATTGGTGAGTCCTCCCTGTTGATCAGAATATACCCCTTCCATGAAACATTTCCCATCACCACACCCAATTTCACTTTCTCCATTTCTCACAGAGTTCAAGTTTTTTGCTTCCATCACTCACTCATTCCCCACCCAAATATGAAACTAGCAGACTCAAATAATCATGATATATAATAGGATTGATAATATATAATAATTAAAATTAGGATCAAGAGGTTATAGAATTTAGAATGGGTAAGGTTTCCTAACTGACACCTCCATAATTTAAAGAAATAAATTGTTGGCAGTTAAGGTGTTTTTATGTTTTTCAAATTTCATAAATAGATAACTATTAATTCTTAAAATGTAAAGTAGATATTGCAATTTTAATATTCTATATAAACTAATAAACATTAAGAATAAACTCTAGTAGAAATAGTTAAATCTTATCACCTGTGGTAATAGAATATGAAAATTTCCTAAAAACCACAAATTTATATGTATTTATCTTTGTATAGTATTAGAGAAGTGACTTGCATGTTCAAAATACGTAAAAGAGATATTCTAAGTCTAGATATGATTATTCTATCATTCTGGATATTTTTAATGAATAAGATCTTATATTATATTAACATGTAAAATGATACAAGATAATTACAAAAAAAATGGCAACATGGAAGTAAACTCGAAAACCATGAACCAAACTAGGAAACACGAAATCCTAGGAATAAGGAAAATTACAAAGAATTAGAAATAAAAAAGGAAGAAAGATTAAGTAGCCACTATGAATTGTTATCCTACAATTAGGTATATCTTTGCCACCATCCAACATTTCCTAACTAGATTCAAGATGAATTACTTCTTCTGTATCTTTGGAAAGGGCCCGAGAGGGTTCGATGGTGATAAAAAACCTTAAAAATTTACCAGGAAGAGGTGGAATGCTCCAACCATCATAAGTTCATGGATCATCATAATCTAATGAGACACATATGAGATGAATAGGAGGTGGGATGTCTCATCCTCATTGGCAAGCTGAAGGTTGAGGAGAGAAGATCCTTAAAAGAGGATGGTTGTGAGGGGAAAAATGGGCATGACTGAAAAATTGGTGTTGAGAGGGGATTTAGAAGCTAGCACCACTTTCACTCTAGCTAGCATAACCATGTGGTGGGGAGTGGTGTGATGGGGATGTAGGTTCTTTAGAAAAATTTCAACGGAGTTTCACCCAGCGCAGCAAGAGTGTTAATAGGTTCTTAACTTCAATCAATACATTGTTGGCTTGAAATTGAATCTACAACAAGTGATTCATGATAACCATAGATTTTTTATAAATAAAGAATTGTTGATCAGATTCAATATTATCAAATAAATAATAATTCTTTTCATTCCATAATGATAATAATATTTCCCCTTTGAAATAATGCCAATTCTAGAAACATTTGTATGGCATTTTAAGGATCGTCTCCGAAGAGCACATAATTCCAAGTGAAGCACTCTAGATGAAAATGTAGGAAGACATAATGAATCCAATTCTAATCCCTATGGGATTTGTGAAAGTAATAGAACATGTGAGAAAAGGTTTCCAGATGTCCACAATAGTTTAATTTGGAGGTATAAAATCTCAAATGTGCAAGATGTGCACCAAGAAGAAGGTCTTGGTGAAGAAAACACCATAAAATGTTTGTAATTTTAGGTTCCATGCAAATGGAACAAACAATTAAAAATCATCTTTTCTAGATTTATTGTGAGGATCAGATTGCCCACCAGGTATTAAGCTCACATGCCATAGGTAGATGTATGAAAATCCAGACATAGCCTTGGATAGATGAATAATTTAGCTCCACATACCATTTCTATTCTACACACCATAAATTAGTTTAAAGAATAGTATCTTAATGGATCATGTGATATAGCACCAAGGAAATGATGTCATGAATGAGAGCTCTATCTGAAAGACCTAATTTATAGTATGCTTTGATATCTTTTTAGGATAACAGAGATTGAGTGTGGTTATAGAAAATATCCTAGATAGTGAAAATAAAACACTTAAATAGGGAGAGAATAGGAATATAAGGGAGCTTGTCTAGAAAATGATCCTATAATTGAATGACAAGACACCAAAAAAAAGAGTTGAGATTAAATGAAAGTCCACTGCAAAATATATTGCCATTCCACTAGACCCATGGCTTAATTTTCTCCCAATATTTCCAAATTATTTTGAGCACAAAGTTACTAACAACATTGATTGGAATAGGGAAAATGAGAAGATTGGAAAATATGATGCATTTCTGGGTAGACTTGCCATATGGGGTGACTTCTTCGGTACCATTTCAAAGGAGCACATTCCATGATTCCTATCAATATTTTCTTCAGATAATCCATTTGGCACAATGTTCTTTCCCTTTTCGTAAAATGTCAAGGTGGCCTAAGGTACCTGAGTCTTTGGGAAGGTAAAATGTTTCCTAAGAAAGTATGTGAAAACATTTATCCAAGGAAGAATTGTTCCATAGGAATTCTTTAAGTATTTTTCAATATTATGCATAGACTTCTTAGATGGAACCCAGTAGGAGGATTAGTAAAAATTTGTGGACTTGAAATTTTTTGTGCAAATATGAAATTTTCCACATAAAGACAATGCCTTGGTGATCTAGTATTCTACATTATGAGCCACATGTTGCATGATGTATTACCATAGCTCCATAAGAGGATCTTTAAAAGTAAGAAAAATTCCAATGAACTAAAACATGTCTTCATGATTGATCATGTTCTAATCATATGATGCCAAAAATTAGGTTGAGGGAATGAAGGACTATCTATAACACTACATTTTGAGCCATTGGATGGAAGATCTAGACGTAAAACAAAATATTTCTAGGCAGGACACGTCGCTAGTAATGTTACTTTCCTATTAAATGAGCATAAAGAGTGATTCATCCACAAAATGGCCATTGATCATTTTGGATCCATCATTAGAGGGAATATAATTTCCCCTAATAAGCCCATGGGATTTATTTTTAGTAACCAAGTATTTAAATCCTTCAACCATTAAAACATAGAGGGTGAGCATGAGGGGGCATCTTTGTTTGATGGATATGAAAAGATTGAATGAATATGAATTTTACCCATTAATGGTGATATTGGAAGATGCATGCACAAAGAACATATTGACATTCTGATGAAACTCTGATCTATAAGATGCATGCACAAATAACAATGACAAATGTCAAGGTTGAGCTAGGTTCAGACTTTCAACATGCAACAAGCTGATTGATGTATATAGAATGATCTTAGAATGATTGCATGCATAAAGACCTGATGGCTTGATATGTGACGAGGATAAAATAGAGATCACCAAGTGCTTGGAGATACGAAATCAGACAGTATGATCCTATGTGGAGGATAATTTTGCTCTAATTTAATGTCAAATGCTACCCGATATGTAACTCTTAGTTAAACCTGCCTTGTATTTTTGTAAACATGAGTGCATCACACTCAAATGCGAAGTCAAATGTTGGTAAATAAAGCTGAAGAACTAATATACTACAATCGAGGTGCATGCAAGCCTGGTATGGCATGATTTGATCACTGTAGAAGTCTTAACAGAAATTGGATGCTTTTTTTTACATGTGATTTGATGAAGAATATGGAAAACAACATATATATCATACACAAAACATTGGAAGGAAAAATTAGACGTGTCGAAGACCTCTGATATGCACAGCCACTCACAGATTTGATAGTATTAAATATACGCAACCACAACTATTAAGTATGGTAGAATAGCCTTGAGAAAATCATAATTTGGACAACATAGAGTGAAACCACTACCCCTCCAAATCTCTTAGAACCCCATCTTGCTCTGATGCCAAATGTAAGTTCTAGATCAGACTTTCACAGGAAAAAGCACAAAACTATTATATTACTATCTGTATATTCGAATGTCTTTCATTCTACATACAATGCATATATAAAGGAGAGACTTCTCCTAAATATGAGGAATTCAAATTCCTCAAATATCTCCTACGACATCTCCTATAATTTCTCCTAGAACAATAATCTATTCGTAACAATATATCACCAAACAATATATTCGTAAATATAAGTTGTTAATAACAACTTATATACTAACAAAATATATACGTGATTTTTTATTAAAAATCACTCATTAATTCTTTATCATAGTAAACATTAACATTAATTTCCTAACAAAAGGTTATTCTTTTCTAGCACAGGTTTGCTGAGGCTAGAAGTTTGAGTTAGTTAAGACATGAAATTTATTACTTGATACTTACTATAACTTGGAGAGTGATGAATGAGGAATTTAGTTCCTAGTGAAGGCATTTTTAGTTTCTTAAAGTTACATTAAGGGTGGAAATTTGTTGAGTTTGTGAAATTGCTTTCGAGGAAGCTTAATCTCATGAAGAGGAAAGTAGGTATACTTTGCAAATATGGATGTTTCATGAGATAATATCCATGTATTTTATTTACATATATTGAGGATTACATATAGCGGTTACATGTCATAGTTGAGTTTTTTTTTAGTGGTCTTGAGGTCCAAAGGTAAATACATGGTGCTAGAAAAAGATGTTTGGTGAAGGATATGAGCCTTTTGGCTTGTGTTACGAATTATTTGATTTGTCCAAGATAATTAATTACTATGGATAATTTTTTTATGATATATTACACATGTGTGATGTATTTTTTGGCTTGAATAATCATGTTTTTTGAAGTAGTTGTTTTTTATCATCCTATTCATTGGGTTTTGAGCTTGTTTTGTGTCAGATGAGTAGTTTTGGGCATGGTATAGCAAACCTATATGGGTCATATGTGAAAATTGTAATGAATTTATTGGGATGTTTTTAAGTTGTTTTGGTCAAAATTAAGATGAATTATTGACCTCTATTGTGTTTGAAGGAACAAAATCCTATAAAGCAAGTGTTTTGAGTTCATGTTCCCTGATTTTGCTACCCTGGCATAATTGGATGATTGATAAGCTTGTATTGAGGGACTCACTATACAACATTAATGGGAAATTTAGTATTCATGTATTTTCCCTTTTCCTAGGAATATCCATCAATTAGAAGGGGTTGAGAAAGGTCAAATACTTTCCTTTGCGTTCCAATGGGATTTTTGAACTCATGTCTGAGCCAAAACATTTCCCACCAAGCTACTCTGCAAAGAGAACAAGTTGTTTCATGGATAAAATAGAGCTAAGTGAAGAAATTTTGAGCACAAAATTTGTAAAGGATTTATCGAGCCATGAAATATGAGAACCGAGCCATTCACATGTTGTTAACTCGAGCAATTTGAACCATGAAGAGACCTATTTCTGGTGGTGGAGCAAGATCAGATTATTTTGAGTAGTAAAGAAGGGAAACAATAAATGCATGGTAAATTTTTTGCATGCCTCGTCGAGCCATCGAACGAGTTCAGGGAATTTTGGAAAAAATGGGTTAGGGTGGACCAAAGAATACAAAAGATTAAAAAATAAGAAATGGCCATAAGGAAGGACTTGTCTGGAAAATGCGGAGTTAGAAAGCTCAAGTCACACTTGGACTGTTTGTGATTAAAAAATCCAAAATTCCCATGTATATACAATGCGAAAAATTTGGGGGTCAACAACCCTCATGACCCAGTAAACACATTACAGAGAAGGCTATGAGGGCATGAAGAAGGTTAGAGGCCCGAGTTGTAGATGATGTGGAAAAATGAGGCATAGATGGCCCATGGGACACTTGTGTGGCCTGAACTAGAAATCACCAAAACACCCATGGGAAAGTTGATGCGGAGAATTCAGTGGTAAACATCCCATCTGGCCAAATCAATGATGGACACGTGAGGATAGAAGAAATCGAGTAGGATGAAATTGATAAAGTAGGCCCAAATGGGCCAAGTATCATGGGGACATGAGTTCCCCATAAAATTGAAATGTTCGCAGGAAACTGGATGTGGGTATGGTGGAGATAATTGGCCCTAGCTTCCCCTGGGCCTCGTGTTCACAAAATAGGAGAAATACCTACAATATAAAAGGAAAGTGGTTAAATGTGGATTATGAGAGCCCGTGTGGAACACTTGGACCTTGAAATTCAAATAGTAATAAATTTTGAATTTCAAATGGTCATAAATTAAATGCTCAGTCCTGTAGAATGCAAGAAATCCATGGCAAACTGTAACAATCTGATTTTGTATGTTAACTTGGTGAATGTTTTACATATTGTTATAGTTGCAGAAATGAAGGCAAACATGTTAAGATAAGTTCTGATCTTAAGAGAATGTGTTGCTAACTTGGATTCTTGTATGCTATGATTTATTGCTTGGGACAACAAATATTGTACTTGTGTGTTTGCTGATGTGACGAAAAATTGTCGTATACTTGCTAAAATCTCTTTGCTGATTGACAGCATACCTTGAATCAATTCCATTGATTCAAGTATGCTGAGGTCCTCTTGTGATTTCTGTGTCGATTCACACTTGAACCGAACCAAGATAGTTATGAGCGTACAGTGCCTGTTTGTAGGTGTGAACAGCTAGCACGTGGATGCCAACGACAGGGGTTCGATTCTTGAACCCTGTACTGTCGAACTTGGGACCTCGTGAGGCAAGAAATGCCTAGACACGGGTGGCCTTGGCACGTAATCTGAGGGACAGAACGTCCTGCTCTGCATTAACGTGAATGTTAGTAGGGAGGCTGGATGGAAGTTGTTAGTGTTATTGGTTAGTAGGAGTTAAAACCTAAACTAATCCAAAATCCTAACATGCACCCTACACTACTACCCTAAGTGGATTTTTGAATTACAAAAAAAAAAGGGGGGGAAATAACCTAAGCCCTAATAACCTAAGCCTAAACTAAGACCTAGGTTGAATACTATATGCAACCTAAACTAATCCTAATCTAAGGGGTGCGCAGACCCTTGGAAGGAAAGGGATAAGGATGGGAAGGAGGCATTCATTGGCATTTATTAAGAAGTCCATACATTGACAGCACCAGTTTTGACGGGGCAGGTAGGAATTAGAGGCATCTATTTAGAAATAGAGCCAAATTCAGTTTTGCATGGAAATTTGAAATTTAAAAGCACGCCAACTCAAGTGGCGATGGCGTGGTAAGCAAGGAAAAAAGGCAGAGCCATAATTGCATTAATTATTCTTGGTCGTCGCGACCAGCTCGCCTTGGAAACTGCATGAGGGAATTTGATTTTTTCATTGTTTCAATTTGGTTTTGGCCAAAGTTGCTCTGCATTTGGTTTTTGGCCTAGTTCAGTCGAACCAGCTCTTGGCATTTGACATTTTCTTGGAGATTTCGATGTTGTTGCTAAGCCTGAAGAAGAAGGAAGTGTTGGAGAGTTTGTGCTGTCGCTGTGGAAGGAAAAACGCGGAAAACAAAGATTTCTTCGAGTTCAGGAAAAGGGATTTCAGGCATGTTAAGCCCTTCTCTTTAAAAACTCTTGCTTTGTTTAAGTGTATCATTAAAACAACCCTGCTCTTGGGTTTGGATTGCGTGATTGCTGTTGAGTCGATTTGACTTGGATTTTGTTGGTTCTTGCTTTCTTTTCTTGGAAAATGATAAGAAGATTTGCTTCTGGTTGCTCGGTTTTGAGTTGTTTTTGCTTGAATCAAGTTGGAAATGAATTACTGTATGGTGGTTTGAAATGGATATTTCTTTCACTGTTCGTGTTGTTTGAAATTGGGAACAGGCTGTGTATTCGTTCCTTATAGTGAAATTGTTTCCTTAAATGTAATATTTTCTTGCTATTGTATTGGGAACTATCCTTGCATGTAAAAAAAAAAGGAAGTGGAGATACAGCCGTGTATATTGCTATGAATTGGATTTCATTGAATCTTGCTGTCATTTTGGAAACAATAAGAAATATCGTCTTTGACTGCTGAGTTTAATTGTCTTTGTATTTCTCGACTGATGTACCTTCCTGTGTGCTGGATGATTGACTATAACGGAAAATTCATCATATATATCTTGTGACTGTACACTTATTATGAGTTGTTTTCACTATTGAAACAATCGTTTATTGCTAACGAACTAGATGGAAGGGAATAATAGTTGTTGAAGTAGTTCTTATTGAAGTTTTCTTTAAGAAAGTAGATCCTTTTCCTTTTACTGTTTTGGATTTTGGATGGAAGTGGCATTCGGGTTTCCTTTGAGTAATTGAACTCAAACTGAATGAAGTATTAGCAATATTATCATTGTTGTACCTTTTCTTGAGTAGGAACTAAACGAATACGTATTGGGTATTCGTGAAGTAGGAAAAAGATAATTGTTTTTCCTTTTTAAGTTATCAATGGATTTCGTTTCTCCTTGTTGAGAGAATAAGGTGGTTTCACTGTGTTTTATAATGCTGTTTGGTCTTCCTATACGGACTGTTGACACAATTACAACTTGATTGTATTCTGTGCAAAGAATGATTATATTTCGTTATACTGTAATGGAAAAAATGATTTCATTGCGTCTTATAGTTGAGGGTTGTCCTTCTGTTTGAACTATCTGGAGAATGCAAACTTGATTTGATTTTTGTGGAAATAAATGGAAAATTTGGGATCTAACTTATCTTCTGAGTCTGCTCTGGCTGTACCGAGCTCATGCAATTAACACCCGATGCGGATTGCTTTTATAGAGGTATTGACAATTGAATATTATATTCTAAGCGCTGTACCTCATTTAGAAAATGGAAATTGCTATTTTTTTTGAGTTAACAGTTGATCGAGAAGGAACTCCAATTGAATATGCATTATTTGTGGTATTGGATTGAAATGGTACAGGCTATGAGAGTTTGTTTTTCGATAAGAACGACTGTTCTGTTATCTTTATAATGAGCTGTCTTGTTTAAGATGAACACGGGTTGGGTGTTTGATTTCGTTTTGAACAAAATGGTTGTTTCTTAATGAAATTATAGGGAATGAATTCTTCTCTTTTGCTATTTTTGACTCTGAAAATAATATTGGAGCTTTACGGTGCATAAGAATTTGGTTTCGCTGTAGGTAACAGCAATGTGTAATTTGTTATTATGAACTATATGCGTTCATGGATATAAAGAGTCATATGAGTAAGTGATTGCGTGATTATATAACTATTTGTTTGGTTAACAATACAGTGAAAGAAGTATGGGATCTTCTAGTACATTAAATACATAGTCTGCATCTTGACATTGCTTGTTCTATGATGAATTCTTCCCTGTTTTCATTTAAAGCTGATTATAAACGAAATTATTCTTGCTGCCCAAAAAGTGAATTCCGAATGGATTTTGTAAGTTTCACTCTGAACTGTTATCTTGATTTGTCTTTCGTTTGGATTCCACTGTTAGGACAGTCATGTGGAAAGAAATAGAGATATGAATGAATGACTTGGAAAAATGATCTTTTCTTCTTTCATTCAGTTGGAAATCTGGAATTTGTGTATAATGAATTTTATAGTGCTTAGATGGGAGCAACTATATGCATTGCTGTTCGCTTTCTTGTCTGTACTTGATTGCTTTGAATTTAATATGATTCATGAACTGAAAGGAAAGTAATGAATTTATATTTCAGTTAGTTTCATCCTTTGCATTTGTTATTAATGGAAGGCGTGGAAAGAATAACTGTATGCTATATAGGCAGTAAGCTACTTGTATTCCTAACTTTACAAATATTGTGAATTGATACTTGTAATGATTATGTGGAAACGAGACAGCAGTTCCTTGGCTGATTGTGATGATATTTTTGATAGTTCAGTTGTTATGCTGATCTTTCTTTTGTGCCTATTTCGTGATTGATGTTTAACTGTCATTTCATAAAAGCAGGGTTCTTTTATTGAGACAGTTAGTTAAAGCATCTTATTTTAAGGATAAGTGCTTAATATGCTCAGTTCATTGAACTGACCCGTGCAATTCATTTTGCAGATGAAATCTGATTAGAATGAAGACATGGTTGTTTCTTGATGCTTCTTGATTGGCTGTAAAATGAATTGTAATTGTTGCTTTTATTCCTCTTCGAGGAATTGTGAAAAGAAGAAAATATATTCTTCTGTCCATGAGTTGTATGGATGTTTTGTATAAACTATGCCGAATCAGCTGGATTGGCAAATGTATAGATTATGACTTGAAATAATGAATACAATTACAAATGTGATATTTTCAATAGTTATATCAGTCTGATTTGTTTTCTAAATTGGAAATATAATGTTATTTCTTGATTTGGATTTGTTTATTCGTCCTTGGATGGATGCTAAATGGAAACTGATATCTATTCTTACTTAAATGCAACTTTTAAATTGAAAAATGCAATTAGTTCATACTTGGGTAAAGATGAATTTTTAATTAACATTAAAAAGGATTAGGAAGAATATGATTCCATAATCGGAAGGTATTCAGGATTAGCTTAGGAGCTAAGGAATATCAATTCAACTTCAGAGTAATCGAACTCCGCTTTCGAACTCCATTAATGGTTTGATAAATTCAGAATAAAGGATATAAGATAGATATATCCATAACTAATGGACCTTAACTATATGACGTTAAGAAGAACAAATGAATACATTTCTCGAAATTTAGACCAATTATGAATGACGTCTAATAAGTTAATATTCTGAATTTAGTTGCAGTTGAGAAAATCTTGGCTAAGTTTAATAGGTTAAACTTATCACGTCCGTCAGCACGGACCGCTTAATCCAATGATTAAGAAGTGAACCAAGTAAGGAAATGTAGCCCTTCGATACGAAGGAGAAGATGCATAGTAAGCTAATGGACGGATTTAGTCCCTCTTAGCCTTGTACAACTGTAATGGAAACGAGGATCAAGGGATCAGCGTGGAGGCTGAAAGTCGATTTTAATTGGTAAATCGTATCCAAATCACTTGAGCAGGATGTGCATTCTCGATGGGAGAATTCTATAGGACATTGGCATACGCCAGCTACAGCAATGTGTCTCCATGAAGACGGGGTCTTCATGACGACACAATGTTGCAGCTGACATATAGCAATGCCCTCTCGAATTAAAAACATTTAGAATACATAGGCTGAATGTGTAATTCTTAGCAGGGGATAGAGTATGATCAGATATACGGAGTGCCTTCTTATATTCATTCATATTCTAATTGGAAAATTGAGAGTCTAAAATTGATCTTAAACGATGATGACTGGTAGGAACCAGGAAAGACCATTCTAGATAACAGGTGAAGTGAAGTGAAGGACGTATTCCGTAGATGTGTATCACATCCAGGAATATGATCATGCAAAGAATGTGAAAATCTTTGGCCAAAGTATCGCAATTGCTGGTTGCGTTGTCCTTATCACTTAATTTAAGATGCAGGATGTCAGATGAATACCAGTAACAGATATTCAAATAGGCTTCTTAAATGGATCACTTCGATAACCGGGGAAGGTTATGAGAACAGGTATATATAATATACTATGCATAAACAAACATGAAGGATCGGTTGTTGCCGAGTCATGAACATGAAGGATCAGTTGTTGCCGAGTCATGAAATGAAGGATCGTCGAAACTCCGAGCCATGAAAATGGAAGATCAGTAGTTCCTCGAGTCATTTACAGCAACATATAAAATCTGTTATAAGATTGAATGGCATTGAATGTGTGTTCCATATTGTAAATATGTGAATAGGGAACATTCATTTTAAAAGGAAATTGTGTGATCCAAATTGTGTTGTTTGGGCAGAGAACAATTATTAAAACTTGAACGTGTGTTTGAATTTTATAATTCATAACAGTGAACGTTATCAAAAAAAAATTCCCTTGTTCTGGTATTTTGAAATGAGGATGTTACATCTTGGTATCAGAGCTGAAGGTTGCAGCTCTTGGACCTAATGAGTCCACGATATTAATAATGTTTACATTTTCTTATTGAACAGAAAATGGTCAGGACAAGAGGGAATGTTGCGAATAACCCGTTACAGGGTGGAGAATCGGTAACTGCCCAAAAGCTAGATGAAATCCTTGCTGCCCTACTTGATACTAGGGATCGTTTGATTGTAATGGAACAACAGTCAATGGACAATGAAGAGGAGGGGAATGAAGCTGAAATAAATGATCAGCTACCTCCTGTGGACAACATCAATGGAGGGAATCCAGGTGTTGATGATAATAATGTAATTGCTCCTAATCCCCCTGAAAATAAAAGGGCAAGGTTAGCAACTGAACTTACAAATGATATAAAGAGAATAAGTCCTCCAAAGTTTGATGGAACAACTCTTGGGGACGGAGCTGAAAACTAGCTCAGTGAAATGGAGAAATACTTTGCAATAAGAAACTTCTCTGAAGAGACTAAAGCAATATGGGGAGCATATCAGCTTTCTCACGAAGCATCATCATGGTGGGACAACCGTAAGGTTGAGCTGAATATTGTCGAATCAGACATAACTTGGGATCAATTTAAGGGTTATTTTAGGCAACGATGGCTGCCTCAACTCTATTTTGATAGGAAAATGATTGAATTTAAGAACTGGTCACAAGGAAGGCTGTCAGTGATGGAATACTGGGAAGGGTTTACTAAACTCCTTAAGTATGTACCGCAGTACCAAGCTGACGAGAAGTTCAGAATACGGAAATTCATAATGGGATTGAATCCCATCATTGGTGGCGAAGTGGATGTCCACGGCCCAACCACCATGGATGGAGTTGTCAAAAAGGAAATCAGACAGGAACAGAAATTGAGAGCAATATCTGCTCACAGGGAAGAGATAAGGAAGAAGATTCCCAATCCTTATTCGTCTCTTACACCAAAAAGGGGACCTTGGAAAAGGTTTGGTGTGAAAAATAAAATTATTGTAGATAACAACAAGAAACCTGTGATGAACAGACCTGTAAATAGTGTGCGGAACAGCTTCACAAAAGTTAATGGCATTGGACAGAAGTCCTATGGAAGCCAGAATGATAACTTCAAGGCTGGTAACAATTTTGAACCTAGAAAAGGGCCAGCTGGAGGATGCTTTAACTGTGGAAAGGACCACTATGCGAATCACTGTCCTCTGAAGAAGGATGATCGCGGACAGCAGCATAGGATGCATGCTGCAGTGGCTAACAGACAAGCTGAAAAGCAAGTGACGCCCATAGAAGTTACGGGTAAGTTATTCGGTAAACCTGTAGTTGTACTTTTTGATACTGGAGCTACAGAATGTTTTATTTCTGCTAAACTAGCTACGAAATTAAAAAGAAAGGCTGCAAGAATGGATAAAACATGGATAGTACATTATGGGAATAATGTTTTCCATACAGTCGAAATGTGCCTTTTTGGGGCAATTCTTGATCTGCCTTTTTTCTCCACCGAAGTTGACTTGTATGTCATTCCTTTAGGATCATATGATATCATTATTGGAGTTAACTGGTTGGCTTAACATAAGGCAAAGGTTTACTGTTATGAAAAACAAATCTGTTGCGTTGATGACATGCAGAAAGCAGCAGTCATTCAAGGTGTAAAACGGGAATTTGCAGTTAGGAAACTGACGACTATGCAACTAAAGAGGGCTAAAAATAGAGGCTGCACTTTATATGCAGTAAAAGTGACAGAAAATACAGAGGAAGATAATGATTTCATGGAAAGATACCCATTGTTGAGGGATTTTTGTGAAGTATTTTAGGAGTAATTGCCGGGTCTTCCGCCCAAACGTGAGTTTGACTTCGCAATAGAGATCAAACCAGGAACGGAACCCATATCTAAGGCACCTTATAGAATGACTACCATTGAGTTGGTAGAGCTGAAGGCTCAGTTACAAGAACTTCTGACTAAGGGGCTGATCAGACCAAGCGTCTCACCTTGGGGAGCGCCGGTAATTTTTGTAAAGAAAATGGATGGCACTTTGAGGCTGTGCATTGATTACAGAATGCTGAACAAAGCAACTATTAAAAATCGATACCCACTTCCTAGGATTGATGATCTGTTTGATCAGATGCGAGGAGCATCAGTTTATTCAAAAATTGATCTGCGATCAGGGTACCATCAGCTGAGAATAAAGGAAGAAGATATTCATAAAACAACTTTTAGAATGAGGTACAGGCATTATGAGTTCACGGTGTTGCCTTTTGGGATGACTAATGCACCTGCCGCCTTCATGAATCTAATGAACAATATTTTCCAAGAATACTTAGACAATTTTGTGCTTGTTTTCTTAGACGACATTCTTATATACTCTAAAAATGTCGAAGAGCACCAAGAACATCTCAGGATAGTGCTAGAAATCTTAAGAAAGAGGAAGTTGTATGGAAAACTGTCCAAATGTTCCTTTATGATGCAGAGGTGCATTATTTGGTACACGTTATAAGCAAAAATGGCATAGCTGTTGACCCTTCAAAGATCACAGCTATAACGGAGTGGCCTGCACCTAAGAACGTGCACGAAGTGAGGAGCTTCATGGGCTTGGTTGGATATTATCGAAAGTTCGTTAAGGACTTTTCAAAAATTGCTGCCCCAATCACTTCACTGCAAAAGAAAGAAAAGAAATTTGTCTGGACAGACGAATGTGAATCTGCCTTTAAAAAGTTAAAGGAACAGTTAACTACAGCACCTATTTTGACTGTACCTAATCCAAATGGAGATTTTATGGTTGTAACGGATGCCTCAGGAGAAGGCCTTGGAGGTATTCTGTTACAGAATAACCATGTCATCGCTTATGAAAGTAGAAAGCTTAAGTTACATGAACAGAACTATGTTCCACACGATCTTGAGCTGGTTGCCATTGTTCATGCACTTCAAATGTGGAGGCATTATCTTTTAGGCAAACCCTTCGAGTTGAAAATAGACCATTTGGGGCTGGAGTATATTTTCACTCAGCCAAATCTGAATGCAAGGCAGTGAAGATGGTTAGAATTTCTGTCTTAGTATGATTTTGATATAAGCTACATTAAGGGCAAGGAAAATAGAGTAGCAGATGCTCTGAGTCGAAGGAACCATATCTCTGCTCTTATAACGTTAAGAACTCAGTTTAAGGATGATGTGAAGGATGCCTTGGAATCAGATCCTTATTTCCAGCAAGTCAAATCAGCACTTGCTGCAGACCCGCAGGACGTCAGGTATAAGGGATTCCGTTTTGACAATGAAGGAGTTCTGAGGTTCGAAAACAGGGTATATATACCTGTGGCAAATGACTTAAGAGAGAAATTGTTAACTGAATTCCATAATTCACCTTTTTCTGGACACCCAGGCATTACAAAAATGCTCGCTGATCTTAAGCAGCAATATTTTTGGAAGGGAATGAAAAAGGATGTGGTAGAGTTTGTAACACATTGCTTGGAATGTCAGCATGTTAAAGCAAAACATATGCACCCCGCTGGATTATTGTATCCCCACAGCATTCCGCAGTATAAATGGCAAGTGATAACGATGGATTTCGTTCAAGGATTGCCTATGTCAAGAAATAAGCATGACATTATCCTGGTTGTAGTCGAAAAATTGACCAAAGTGGCACACTTCATTGCTGGTAATTTGAAGGACGATGCACCAGTGCTAGTAAGAAGATTTTTACATGAAATCTTCAGGTTGCATGGAATACCGGAATTAATCATATCGAACAGAGATCCGAGGATGACATTGAGGTTTTGGCAAATGCTTAATGCGGCCTTGGGGACTAAATTAAACTTTAGTTCTGCATATCATCCGGAAATGGATGGACAGACTGAGAGAGTTAATCAGGTTTTAGAGGACATGTTAAGGATGTATTGCATGGACCAGCAGTATAAATGGGAGGAATACCTTCCGCTGGTAGAATTTGCTTACAATAACACCTATCATGCCTCTTTAAAAATGGCACCCTTTGAAGCATTGTATGGAAGAAAATGTAGAACCCCTGTCAGCTGGGACAGCGTTGAAGACAGAGAGATAATTGGGCCAGAAATCCTTATGGAAATGGAACAGCAAATCAAAATGATTTGGGAACATCTAAAGGAGGCTGCCAATAGGCAAAAGAGCTATGCAGACTTGAAGCGGGTTGACAGGCATTATAAACTTGGAGATAAGGTCTTTCTTCGGGTGAAGCCGAAAAAGAGCTCCATAACTTTTGGCAAGGCTGTCAAGTTGTCACCACGTTACGTGGGACCTTTTGAAATTATTGAAATAATCAACCCTGTAGCTTATCGTCTAGCATTACCTCCTGCTTTGTCTCAAATGCTTGATGTTTTTCATATTTCTTTGCTTAAGAAATATGTGACAGATTTATCACATGTGCTAAATTGGAATTCCTTGCAGGTCCAAGACCCAGGAATAATCGTGGTTAAGCCCATTCGAGTGTTGGGAACTCGCCAGTTGTACTTGAGAAATCACGAAGTGAACCAATGTAAGGTCCAGTGGGACCAGTTCAGCGAAGAAAGTGCAACTTGGGAGAATCTCGAAGAAATGAGATCTACTTTTCCACACTTGTTTAATTGAATTTGAAATTCAGAGAACTGATAATTCTACCAAATTTAGACAATTATTAGTCTATTGTACAGTTGTCTTAAAACACTGTTTTTAAGAGAGAATCTGTTTTTGGTATGAACCTATGAATGAAAGGACAATAACTGAACTTTGTCCTAGGGACTCCTTGATTTGTTAATCTGATCATCGGGACGATGATTCTTTAAGGAGGGAAGAATGTAACACTCTGATTTTGTATGTTAACTTGGTGAATGTTTTACATACTGTTATAGCTACAGAAATGAAGGCAAACATGTTAAGATAAGTTCTGATCTTAAGAGAATGTGTTGCTAACTTGGATTCTTGTATGCTATGATTTATTGCTTGGGACAACAAATATTGTACTTGTGTGTTTACTGATGTGACGACAAATTGTCGTATACTTGATAAACTCTCTTTGCTGATTGACAACATACCTTGAATCAATTCCATTGATTCAAGTATGCTGAGGTCCTCTTGTGATTTTTGTGTCGATTCACACTTGAACCGAACCGAGATAGTTATGAGCTTACAGTGCCTGTTTACAGGTGTGAACAGCTAGCACGTGGATGCCAACGACAGGGGTTCGATTCTTGAAACCTGTACTGTCAAACTTGGGACCTCGTGAGGCAAAAAATGCCTGGACACTGGTGGCCTTGGCACGTAATCTGAGGGACGGAACGTCCATCTCTGCATTAACGTGAATGTTAGTAGGGGGGCTGGATGGAAGTTGTTAGTTTTAGTGGTTAGTAGGAGTTAAAATCTAAACTAATCCTAAATCCTAACATGCACCCTACACTACTACCCTAAGTGGATTTTTAAATAACAAAAAAAAAGGGGGGGAAAATAACCTAAGCCCTAATAACCTAAGGCTAAACTAAGGCCTAGGTTAAATACTATATGCAACCTAAACTAATGCTAATGTAAGGGGTGCGCAGACCCTTGGAAGGAAAGGGATAAGGATGGGAAGGAGGCATTGATTGGCATTTATTAAGCAGTCCATACGTGGACAGCGCCAGTTTTGGCGGGGCAGGTAGGAATTAGAGGCATCTCTTTAGAAATAGAGCCAAATTTAGTTTTGCATGGAAATTTGAAATTTAAAAGCTCTCCAACTCCAGTGGCAGTGGTGTGGGAAGCAACGAAAAAAGGCAGAGCCTTAATTGCATTAATTATTCTTGGTCCTCGCAACCAGCTCTCCTTGGAAACTGCATGAGGGAATTTGATTTTTTCATTGTTTCAATTTGGTTTTGGCCAAAGTTGCTCTGCATTTGGTTTTTGGCCTAGTTCAGTCGAACCAGCTCTTGGCATTTGACATTTTCTTGGAGATTTCGATGTTGTTGCTAAGCCTGAAGAAGAAGGAAGTGTTGGAGAGTTTGTGTTGTCGCTGTGGAAGGAAAAATGCGGCAAACAAAGTTTTCTTTGAGTTCAGGAAAAGGGATTTCAGGCATGTTAAGCCCTTCTCTTTAAAACTTTTGCTTTGTTTAAGTGTATCATTAAAACAACCCTGCTCTTGGGTTTGGATTAAGTGATTGCTATTGACTCGATTTGACTTGGATTTTGTTGGTTCTTTGTTTCTTTTCTTGGAAAATGATAAGAAGATTTGCTTCTGGTTGCTTGGTTTTGAGTTTTTTTTGCTCGAATCAAGTTGGAAATGAATTACTGTATGGTGGTTTGAGATGGATATTTCTTTCACTGTTCATGTTGTTTGAAATTGGGAACAAGCTATGTATTCGTTCCTTATAGTGAAATTGTTTCCTTAAATGTAATATTTTCTTGCTATTGTATTGGGAACTGTCCTTCCATGTAAAAAAAAAAGAAAGTGGAGATATAGCCGTGTATATTGCTATGAATTGGATTTCATTGAATCTTGCTGTCATTTTGGAAACAATAAGAAATATCGTCTTTGACTGCTGAGTTTAATTGTCTTTGTATTTATTGAATGATGTACCTTCCTATGTGCTGGACGTTTGACTGTAATGGGAAATTCATCGTATATATCTTGTGAATGTACACTTATTATGAGTTGTTTTCACTATTGAAACAATCGTTTATTGCTAACGAACTGGATGGAAGGGAATAATAGTTGTTGAAGTAGTTCTTATTGAAGTTTTCTTTAAGAAAGTAGATCCTTTTCGTTGTACTGTTTTGGATTTTGGATGGAAGTGGCATTCGGGTTTCCTTTGATTAATTGAACTCGAACTGAATGAAGTATTAGCAATATTATCATTGTTGTACCTTTTCTTGAGTAGGAACTAAACGAATACGTATTGGGTATTCGTGAAGTAGGAAAAAGGTAATTGTTTTTCCTTTTTAAGTTATCAATGGATTTCGTTTCTCCTTGTTGAGAGAATAAGGTGGTTTCACTATGTTTTATAATGCTGTTTGGTCTTCCTATACGGACTGTTGACACAATTACAACTTGATTGTATTCTATGCAAATAATGATTATATTTTTTTATACTGTAATGGAAAAAATGATTTCATTGCGTCTTATAGTTGAGGTTTGTCCTTCTGTTTGAACTATCTGGAGAATGTGAACTTGATATGATTTTTGTGGAAATAAATGGAAAGTTTGGGATCTAACTTGTCTTTTGAGTCTGCTCTGGTTGTAACGAGCTCATGTAAATAACACTCGGTGCGGGTTGCTTTTATAGAGGTATTGATAATTGAATATTATATTTTAAGAGTTGTACCTCATTTAGAAAATGGAAATTGCTCTTTTTTTTTAGTTAACAGTTGATCGAGAAGGAACTCGAATTGAATATCAATTGTTTGTGGTATTGGATTGAAATGGTACAGGCTATGAGAGTTTTTTTTTCGATAAGAACGACTGTTCTGTTATCTTTATAATGAGCTGTCTTGTTTAAGATGAACACGGGTTGGGTGTTTGATTTCGTTTTGAACAAAATGGTTGTTTCTTAATGAAATTATAGGGAATGAATTCTTCTCTTTTGCTATTTTTGACTCTGAAAATAATATTGGAGCTTTACGGTGCATAAGAATTTGGTTTCGCTGTAGGTAACAGCAATGTGTAATTTGTTATTATGAACTGTATGCGTTCATGGATATAAAGAGTCATATGAGTAAGTGATTACGTGATTGTATAACTGTTTGTTTGGTTAACAATACAGTGAAAGAAGTATGGGATCTTCTAGTACAGTAAATACATAGTCTGCATCTTGACATTGCTTGTTCTATGATGAATTCTTCCCTATTTTCATTTAAAGCTGATTATAAACGAAATTATTCTTGCTGCCTGAAAGTGAATTCCGAATGGATTTTGTAAGTTTCACTCTGAACTGTTATCTTGATTTGTCTTTCGTTTGGATTCCACTGTTAGGATAGTCATGTGGAAAGAAATAGAGATATGAATGAATGACTTGGAAAAATGATCTTTTCTTCTTTCATTCAGTTGGAAATCTAGAATTCGTGTATAATGAATTTTATAGTGCTTAGATGGGAGCAACTATATGCATTGCTGTTCGCTTTCTTGTCTGTACTTGATTGCTTTGAATTTAATATGATTCATGAACTGAAAGGAAAGTAATGAATTTATATTTCAGTTAGTTTCATCCTTTGCATTTGTTATTAATGGAAGGCGTGGAAAGAATAACTGTATGCTATATAGGCAGTAAGCTACTTGTATTCCTAACTTTACAAATATTGTGAATTGATACTTGTAATGATTATGTGGAAACGGGACAGCAGTTCCTTGGCTGATTGTGATGATATTTTTGATAGTTCAGTTGTTATGCTGATCTTTCTTTTGTGCCTATTTCGTGATTGATGTTTAACTGTCGTTTCATAAAAGCAAGGTTCTTTTATTGAGATAGTTAGTTGAAGCATATTATTTTAAGGATAAGTGCTTAATATGCTTAGTTCATTGAACTGACCCGTGTAATTCATTTTGCAGATGAAATATGATTAGAATGAAGACGTGGCTGTTTTCTGATGCTTCTTGATTAGCTGTAAAATGAATTGTAATTGTTGCTTTTATTCCTCTTCGAGGAATTGTGAAAAGAAAAAAATATATTCTTCTGTCCATGAGTTGTATGGATGTTTTGTATAAACTATGCCCAATCAGATGGATTGGCAAATGTATAGATTATGACTTGAAATATTGAATACAATTACAAATGTGATATTTTCAGTAGTTATATCAGTTTGATTTGTTGTCTAAATTGGAAATATAATGTTATTTCTTGATTTGGATTTGTTTATTCGTCCTTGGATGGATGCTAAATGGAAACTGATATCTATTCTTACTTAAATGCAACTTTTAAGTTGAAAAATGCAATTAGTTCATACTTGGGTAAAGATGAATTTTTAATGACATTAAAAAGGATTAGGAAGAATATGATTCCATAATTGGAAGGTATTCAGGATTAGCTTAGGAGCTAAGGAATATCAATTCAACTTCGGAGTAATCGAACTCCGCTTTCGAACTCCATTAATGATCCCGTTTGATAAATTCAGAATAAAGGATATAAGATAGATATATCCATAACTAATGGACCTTAACTATATGACGTTAAGGAGAACAAATAAATACATTTCTCAAAATTTAGACCTCGTATGAATGACGTCTAATAAGTTAATATTCTGAATTTAGTTACAGTTGAGAAAATCTTGGCTAAGTTTAATAGGTTAAACTTATCACATCCGTCGGCACGGACCGCTTAATCCAATGATTAAGAAGTGAACCAAGTAAGGAAATGCAACCCTTCGATATGAAGGAGAAGATGCATAGTAAGCTAATGGACGGATTTAGTCCCTCTTAGCCCTGTACAACTGTAACGGAAACGAGGATCAAGGGATCAGCGTGGAGGCTGAAAGTCGATTTTAATTGCTAAATCGTATCCAAATCACTTGAGCAGGATGTGCATTCTCGATGGGAGAATTCTGTAGGACATTGGCATACGCCAGCTACAGCAATGTGTCTCCATGAAGACGGGGTCTTCATGACGACACAATGTTGCAACTAACATATAGCAATGCCCTCCCGAATTAAAACATTTAGAATACATAGGCTGAATGTGTAATTCTTAGCAAGGGATAGAGTATGATCAGATATACGGAGTGCCTTCTTATATTCGTTCATATTCTAATTGGAAAATTGAGAGTCTAAAACTGATCTTAAACGATGATGACTGGTAGGAACCAGGAAAGACCATTCTAGATAACAGGTGAAGTGAAGTGAAGGACGTATTCCGTAGATGTGTATCACATCCAGGAATATGATCATGCAAAGCATGTGAAAATATTTGGCCAAAGTATCGCAATTACTGGTTGCGTTGTCCTTATCACTTAATTTAAGATGCAGGATGTCAGATGAATATCAGTAACATATATTCAGATAGGCTTCTTAAATGGATCACTTCGATAACCGAGGAAGGTTATGAGAATAGGTATATATAATATACTATGCATAAACAAACATGAAGGATCAGTTGTTGCCGAGTCATGAACATGAAGGATCGGTTGTTGCCGAGTCATGAAATGAAGGATCGTCGAAACTCCGAGCCATGAAAATGGAAGATCGGTAGTTCCTCGAGTCATTTACAGCAGCATATAAAATCTATTATAAGATTGAATGGCATTGAATGTGTGTTCCATATTGTAAATATGTGAATAGGGAACATTCATTTTAAAAGGAAATTGTGTGATCCAAACTGTGTTGTTTGGGCAAAGAACAATTATTAAAACTTGAACGTGTGTTTGAATTTTATAATTCATAACAGTGAACGTTATCAAAAAAAAAAAAATCCCTTGTTCTGGTATTTTGAAATGAGGATGTTACATCTTGGTATCAGAGCTGAAGGTTGCAGCTCTTAGACCTAATGAGTCCACGATATTAATAATGTTTACATTTTCTTATTGAACAGAAAATGGTCAGGACAAGAGGGAATGCTGCGAATAACCCATTACAGGGTGGAGAAGCGGCAACTGCCCACAGGCTGGATGAAATCCTTGCTGCCCTACTTGATACTAGGGATCGTTTGACTGTACTGAAACAACAGTCAATGGGAAATGAAGAGGAGGGGAATGAAGCTAAAATAAATGATCAGCTGCCTCCTGTGGACAACATCAACGGAGGGAATCCAGGTGTTGATGATAATAATGTAATTGCTCCTAATCCCCCTGAAAATAAAAGGGCAAGGTTAGCAGCTGAACTTACAAATGATGTAAAGAGAATAAGTCCTCCAAAGTTTGATGGAACAACTCTTGGGGACGGAGCTGAAAACTAGCTCAGTGAAATGGAGAAATACTTTGCAATAAGAAACTTCTCTGAAGAGACTAAAGCGATATGGGGAGCATATTAGCTTTCTCACGAAGCATCATCATGGTGGGACAACCGTAAGGTTGAGCTGAATATTGTGGAATCAGACATAACTTGGGATCAATTTAAGGGTTATTTTAGGCAACGATGGCTGCCTCAACTCTATTTTGATAGGAAAATGACTGAATTTAAGAACTGGTCGCAAGGAAGGCTGTCGGTGACGGAATACTGGGAAGGGTTTACTAAACTCCTTAAGTATGTACCGCAGTACCAAGCTGACGAGAAGTTCAGAATATGGAAATTCATAATGGGATTGAATCCCATCATTGGTGGCGAAGTGGATGTCCACGGCCCAACCACCATGGATGGAGTTGTCGAAAAGGCAATCAGACAGGAACAGAAATTGAGAGCAATATCTGCTCATAGGGAAGAGATAAGGAAGAAGATTCCCAATCCTTCTTCGTCTCTTGCACCAAAAAGGGGACCTTGGAAAAGGTTTGGTGTGAAAAATAAAATTGTTGTAGATAACAACAAGAAACCTGTGATGAACAGACCTGTAAATAGTGTGTGGAACAGCTTCATAAAAGTTAATGGCATTGGACAGAAGTCCTATGGAAGCCAGAATGATAACTTCAAGGTTGCTAACAAATTTGAACCTAGAAAAGGGCGTGCTGGGAGGATGCTTTAACTATGGAAAGGACCACTATGCGAACCACTGTCCTCTAAAGAAGGATGATCGCAGACAGCAACATAGGATACATGCTGCAGTGGCTAACAGACAAGCTGAAAAGCAAGTGATGCCCATAGAAGTTACGGGTAAGTTATTCGGTAAACCTGTAGTTGTACTTTTTGATACTGGAGCTACAAAATGTTTTATTTCTACTAAACTTGCCATGAAATTAAAAAGAAAGGCTGCAAGAATGGATAAAACATGGACAGTACAT
Source organism: Taxus chinensis (assembly GCA_019776745.2). Classification (NCBI taxonomy): domain Eukaryota; kingdom Viridiplantae; phylum Streptophyta; class Pinopsida; order Cupressales; family Taxaceae; genus Taxus; species Taxus chinensis. The sequence continues at coordinate 832,006,339 of CM034146.1, forward strand.
TATGGGAATAATGCTACCCATATAGTCGAAATGTGCCTTTTTGGGGTAATTCTTGATCTGCCTGGTTTCTCCACCGAAGTTGACTTGTATGTCACTCCTCTAGGATCATATGATATCATTATTGGAGTTAACTGGTTGGCTGAACATAAGGCAAAGGTTGACTGTTATGAAAAACAAATCTATTGCATTGATGACAAGCAGAAAGCAGTAGTCATTCAAGGTGTAAAACGGGAAGTTGCAGTTAGGAAACTGACGGCTATGCAACTTAAGAGGTCTAAAAACAGAGGCTGACACTTTATATGCAGTAAAAATGACAGAAAATGTAGAGGAAGATAATGATTTCATGGAAAGATATCCATTGTTTAGGGATTTTTGTGATGTATTTCCAGAGGAATTGCTGGGTCTTCCGCCCAAACGTGAGTTTGACTTCGTAATAGAGATCAAACCAGGAACGAAACCCATATCTAAGGCACCTTATAGAATGACTACCATTGAGCTGGGTAGAGCTGAAGGCTCAGTTACAAGAACTTCTGACTAAGGGGCTGATAAGACCGAGCGTCTCACCTTGGGGAGCGCCAGTAATTTTTGTAAAGAAAAAGGATGGCACTTTGAGGCTATGCATTGATTACAGAATGCTGAACAAAGCAACTATTAAAAATTGATACCCACTTCCTAGGATTGATGATCTGTTTGATCAGATGTGACGAGCATCAGTTTATTCAAAAATAGATCTGCGATCAGGGTACCATCAGTTGAGAATAAAGGAAGAAGATATTCATAAAATAGCTTTTAGAACGAGGTACGGGCATTATGAGTTCACGGTGTTGCCTTTTGGGCTGACTAATGCACCTACCGCCTTCATGAATCTAATGAACAATATTTTCCCAGAATACTTAGACAAGTTTGTGCTTGTATTCTTAGACGACATTCTTATATACTCTAAAAATGTCGAAGAGCACCAAGAACATCTTAGGATAGTGCTGGAAATCTTAAGAAAGAGGAAGTTGTATGGAAAACTGTCCAAATGTTCCTTTTATGATGCAGAGGTGCATTATTTGGGACACATTACAAGCACAAATGGGATAGCTGTTGACCCTTCAAAGATCACAGCTATAACGGAGTGGCCTGCGCCTAAGAACATGCACGAAGTGAGGAGCTTCATGGGCTTGGCTGGATATTATCGAAAGTTCGTTAAGGACTTTTAAAAAATTGCTGCCCCCGATCACTTCGCTGCAAAAGAAAGAAAAGAAATTTGTCTGGACAGACAAATGTGAATCTGCCTTTGAAAAGTTAAAGGAACAGTTAACTACAGCACCTATTTTGACTGTACCTGATCCAAATAGAGATTTTATGGTTGTAACAGACACATAAGGAGAAGGCCTTGGAGGTATTCTGTTACATAATAACCATGTTATCACTTATGAAAGCAGAAAGCTTAAGTTACATGAACAGAACTATGCTCCACACGATCTTGATCTCGCGGCCATTGTTCATGCGCTTCAAATATGGAGGCATTACCTTCTAGGCAAGCCCTTTGAATTAAAAACAGACCATCTGGGGCTGAAGTATATTTTTACTCAGCCAAATCTGAATGCAAGACAACGAAGATGGTTAGAATTTCTGTCTCAGTATGATTTCGATATAAGTTACATTAAGGGCAAGGAAAATCAGAGTAGCAGATGCTTTGAGTCGAAGGAACCATATCTCTGCTCTTATAACGTTAAGGACTCAGCTTAAGGATGAGGTGAAGAATGCCTTGGAATCCGATCCTTATTTCCAGCAAGTCAAATCAGCACTTGCTGCAGACCCACAGGACGTCAGGTATAAGGGATTCCGTTTTGATAATGAAGGAGTTCTGAGGTTTGAAAACAGAGGTATATATACCTATGGCAAATGACTTAAGAGGGGAAATTATTAACTGAATTCCATAATTCGCCTTTTTCTGGACACCCTGGCATTACAAAAATGCTCACTGATCTTAAGCAGCAATATTTTTGGAAGGGAATGAAAAAGGATGTGGTAGAGTTTGTAACACACTGCTTGGAATGTCAGCTTGTTAAGGCAGAACATATGCACCCCGCTGGATTATTGTATCCCCACAGCATTCCGCAGTATAAATGGCAAGTAATAACGATGGATTTCGTTAAAGGATTGCCTATGTCAAGAAATAAGCATGACATTATCCTGGTTGTAGTCGACAAATTGACCAAAGTGGCACACTTCATTGCTGGTAATTTGAAGGACGATGCACCAGTGCTAGTAAGAAGATTTGTACATGAAATCTTCAGGTTGCATGGAATACTGGAATTAATCATATCAGATAGAGATCTGAGGATGACATCAAGGTTTTGGCAAACGCTTAATGTGGCCTTGGGGACTAAATTAAACTTCAGTTCTGCATATCATCCAGAAACTGATGGACAGACTGAGAGAGTTAATCAGGTTTTAGAGGACATGTTAAGGATGTATTGCATGGACCAGCAGTATAAATGGGAGGAATACCTTCCGCTGGTAGAATTTTCTTACAATAACACCTATCATGCCTCTTTAAAAATGGTGCCCTTTGAAGCATTGTATGGAAGAAAATGTAGACCCCTTGTCAGCTGGGACAGCGTTGAGGACAGAGAGGTAATTGGGCCAGAAATCCTTATGGAAATGGAACATCAAATCAAAATGATTCGGGAACATCTAAAGGAGGCTGCCAATAGGCAGAAGAGCTATGCAGACTTGAAGCGGGTTGACAGGCATTATAAACTGGGAGAGAAGGTCTTTCTTCGGGTGAAGTTGAAAAAGAGCTCAATAACTTTTGGCAAGGCTGCCAAGTTGTCGCCACGTTATGTGGGACCTTTTGAAATTATTGAAATAATCAACCCTGTAGCTTATCGTCTAGCATTACCTCCTGCTTTGTCTCAAATGCATGATGTTTTTCATATTTCTTTGTTTAAGAAATACGTGACAGATTTATCACACGTGCTAAATCGGAATTCCTTGCAGGTCCAAGACCCAGGAATAATCGTGGTTAAGCCCATTCGAGTGCTGGGAACTCGCCAGTTGTACTTGAGAAATCGCGAAGGGAACCAATGTAAGGTCCAGTGGGACCAGTTCAGCGAAGAAAGTGCAACTTGGGAGAATCTCGAAGAAATGAGATCTACTTTTCCACACCTGTTTAATTGAATTTGAAATTCAAAGAACTGAAAATTCTACCAAATTTAGACAATTATTAGTCTATTGTACAGTTGTCTTAAAACGTTGGTTTTAAGAGAGAATATGTTTTTTTGGTATGAACCTATGAATGAAAGGACAATAACTGAACTTTGTCCTAGGAACTCCTTGATTTGTTAATATGATCATCGGGACGATGATTCTGTAAGGAGGGAAGAATGTAACACTCTGATTTTGTATGTTAACTTGGTGAATGTTTTACATACTGTTATAGCTACTGAAATGAAGGCAAACATGTTAAGATATGTTCTGATCTTAAGAGAATGTGTTGCTAATTTGGATTCTTGCATGCTATGATTTATTGCATGGGACAGCAAGTATTGTACTTGTGTGTTTGCTGATGTGACGACAAATTGTCGTATACTTGCTAAACTCTCTTTGCTGATTGACAGCATACCTTGAATCAATTCCATTGATTCAAGTATGCTGAGGTCCTCTTGTGATTTCTGTGTCGATTCACACTTGAACCGAACCGAGATTGTTATGAATGTGCAGTGCCTGATTGCAGGTGTGAACAGCTAGCACAGTAGATGCCAACGACAGGGGTTCAATTCTTGAACCCTGTACTGTCGAACTTGGGACCTTGTGAGGCAAGAAATGCCTGGACACGGGTGGCCTTGGCACGTAATCTGAGGGACGGAACGTCCTGCTCTGCATTAACATGAATGTTAGTAGGGAGGCTGGATGGAAGTTGTTAGTGTTAGTGGTTAGTAGGAGTTAAAACCTAAACTAATCCTAAATCCTAACATGCACCCTACACTACTACCCTAAGTGGATTTTTAAATTACAAAAAAAAAAAAGGGGAAAATAACCTAAGCCCTAATAACCTAAGGCTAAACTAAGACCTAGGTTGAATACTATATGCAACCTAAACTAATCCTAATCTAAGGGGTGCGCAGACCCTTGGAAGGAAAGGGATAAGGATGGGAAGGAGGCATTCATTGGCATTTATTAAGCAGTCCATACGTGGACAGCGCCAGTTTTGGCGGGGCAGGTAGGAATTAGAGGCATCTATTTAGAAATAGAGCCAAATTCAGTTTTGCATGGAAATTTGAAATTTAAAAGCTCGCCAACTCAAGTGGCGGGTGGCGTGGGAAGCAAGGAAAAAAGGCAGAGCCTTAATTGCATTAATTATTCTTGGTCCTCGCGACCAGCTCGCCTTGGAAACTGCATGAGGGAATTTGATTTTTTCATTGTTTCGATTTGGTTTTGGCCAAAGTTGCTCTGCATTTGGTTTTTGGCCTGGTTCAGTCGAACCAGCTCTTGGCATTTGACATTTTCTTGGAGATTTTGAGGCTGTTGCTAAGCCTGAAGAAGAAGGAAGTGTTGGAGAGTTTGTGTTGTCGCTGTGGAAGGAAAAACACGGCAAACAAAGTTTTCTTCGAGTTCAGGAAAAGGGATTTCAGGCATGTTAAGCCCTTCTCTTTAAAAACTCTTGCTTTGTTTAAGTGTATCATTAAAACAACCCTGCTCTTGGGTTTGGATTGCGTGATTGCTGTTGAGTCGATTTGACTTGGATTTTGTTGGTTCTTGCTTTCTTTTCTTGGAAAATGATAAGAAGATTTGCTTCTGGTTGCTCGGTTTTGAGTTGTTTTTGCTCGAATCAAGTTGGAAATGAATTACTGTATGGTTGTGACTATATGGTTGAAATGGATATTTCTTTCACTGTTTGTGTTGTTTGAAATTGGGAACAGGCTGTGTATTCGTTCCTTATAGTGAAATTGTTTCCTTAAATGTAATCTTTTCTTGCTATTGTATTGGGAACTGTCCTTGCATGTAAAAAAAAAAGGAAGTGGAGATACAACCGTGTATATTGCTATGAATTGGGTTTCATTGAATCTTGCTATCATTTTGGAAACAATAAGAAATATTGTCTTTGACTGCTGAGTTTAATTGTCTTTGTATTTCTCGAATGATGTACCTTCCTGTGTGCTGGACGTTTGACTGTAACGGGAAATTCATCGTATATATCTTGTGACTGTACACTTATTATGAGTTGTTTTCACTATTGAAACAATCGTTTATTGCTAACGAACTGGATGGAAGGGAATAATAGTTGTTGAAGTAGTTCTTATTGAAGTTTTCTTTAAGAAAGTAGATCCTTTTCCTTGTACTGTTTTGGATTTTGGATGGAAGTGGCATTCGGGTTTCCTTTGAGTAATTGAACTCGAACTGAATGAAGTATTAGCAATATTATCATTGTTGTACCTTTTCTTGAGTAGGAACTAAACGAATACGTATTGGGTATTCGTGAAGTAGGAAAAAGATAACTGTTTTTCCTTCTTAAGTTATCAATGGATTTCGTTTCTCCTTGTTGAGAGAATAAGGTGGTTTCACTGTGTTTTATAATGTTGTTTGGTCTTCCTATACGGACTGTTGACACAATTACAACTTGATTGTATTCTGTGCAAAGAATGATTATATTTCTTTATACTGTAATGGAAAAATTGATTTCATTGCGTCTTATAGTTGAGGGTTGTCCTTCTGTTTGAACTATCTGGAGAATGCGAACTTGATTTGATTTTTGTGGAAATAAATGGAAAATTTGGGATCTAACTTGTCTTCTGAGTCTGCTCTGGCTGTACCGAGCTCATGCAATTAACACCCGGTGCGGGTTGCTTTTATAGAGGTATTGACAATTGAATATTATATTTTAAGAGCTGTACCTCATTTAGAAAATGGAAATTGCTATTTTTTTTGAGTTAACAGTTGATCGAGAAGGAACTCGAATTGAATATGCGTTGTTTGTGGTATTGGATTGAAACGGTACAGGCTATGAGAGTTTGTTTTTCGATAAGAACGACTGTTCTGTTATCTTTATAATGAGCTGTCTTGTTTAAGATGAACACGGGTTGGGTGTTTGATTTCATTTTGAACAAAATGGTTGTTTCTTAATGAAATTATAGGGAATGAATTCTTCTCTTTTGCTATTTTTGACTCTGAAAATAATATTGGAGCTTTACGGTGCATAAGAATTTGGTTTCGCTGTAGGTAACAGCAATGTGTAATTTGTTATTATGAACTGTATGCGTTCATGGATATAAAGAGTCATATGAGTAAGTGATTGCGTGATTGTATAACTGTTTGTTTGGTTAACAATACAGTGAAAGAAGTATGGGATCTTCTAGTACAGTAAATACATAGTCTGCATCTTGATATTGCTTGTTCTATGATGAATTCTTCCCTGTTTTCATTTAAAGCTGATTATAAACGAAATTATTCTTGCTGCCGGAAAGTGAATTCCGAATGGATTTTGTAAGTTTCACTCTGAACTGTTATCTTGATTTGTCTTTCGTTTGGATTCCACTGTTAGGACAGTCATGTGGAAAGAAATAGAGATATGAATGAATGACTTGGAAAAATGATCTTTTCTTCTTTCATTCAGTTGGAAATCTGGAATTCGTGAATAATGAATTTTATAGTGCTTAGATGGGAGCAACTATATGCATTGCTGTTCGCTTTCTTGTCTGTACTTGATTGCTTTGAATTTAATATGATTCATGAACTGAAAGGAAAGTAATGAATTTATATTTCAGTTAGTTTCATCCTTTGCATTTGTTATTAATGAAAGGCGTGGAAAGAATAACTGTATGCTATATAGGCAGTAAGCTACTTGTATTCCTAACTTTACAAATATTGTGAATTGATACTTGTAATGATTATGTGGAAACGGGACAGCAGTTCCTTGGCTGATTGTGATGATATTTTTGATAGTTCAGTTGTTATGCTGATCTTTCTTTTGTGCCTATTTCGTGATTGATGTTTAACTGTCATTTCATAAAAGCAGGGTTCTTTTATTGAGACAGTTAGTTGAAGCATCTTATTTTAAGGATAAGTGCTTAATATGCTCAGTTCATTGAACTGACCCGTGCAATTCATTTTGCAGATGAAATCTGATTAGAATGAAGACATGGCTGTTTTCTGATGCTTCTTGATTGGCTGTAAAATGAATTGTAATTGTTGCTTTTATTCCTCTTCGAGGAATTGTGAAAAGAAGAAAATATATTCTTCTGTCCATGAGTTGTATGGATGTTTTGTATAAACTATGCCCAATCAGCTGGATTGGCAAATGTACAGATTATGACTTGAAATATTGAATACAATTACAAATGTGATATTTTCAATAGTTATATCAGTTTGATTTGTTGTCTAAATTGGAAATATAATGTTATTTCTTGATTTGGATTTGTTTATTTGTCCTTGGATGGATGCTAAATGGAAACTGATATCTATTCTTACTTAAATGCAACTTTTAAGTTGAAAAATGCAATTAGTTCATACTTGGGTAAAGATGAATTTTTAATTGACATTAAAAAGGATTAGGAAGAATATGATTCCATAATCGGAAGGTATTCAGGATTAGCTTAGGAGCTAAGGAATATCAATTCAACTTCGGAGTAATCGAACTTCGCTTTCGAACTCCATTAATGATCCCGTTTGATAAATTCAGAATAAAGGATATAAGATAGATATATCCATAACTAATGGACCTTAACTATATGACGTTAAGGAGAACAAATGAATACATTTCTCGAAATTTAGACCTCGTATGAATGACGTCTAATAAGTTAATATTCTGAATTTAGTTGCAGTTGAGAAAATCTTGGCTAAGTTTAATAGGTTAAACTTATCACGTCCGTCGGCACGGACCGCTTAATCCAATGATTAAGAAGTGAACCAAGTAGGGAAATGCAGCCCTTCGATACGAAGGAGAAGATGCATAGTAAGCTAATGGACGGATTTAGTCCCTCTTAGCTCTGTACAACTGTAACAGAAACGAGGATCAAGGGATCAGCATGGATGTTGAAAGTTGATTTTAATTATTAAATCGTATCCAAGTCACTTGAGCAGGATGTGTATTCTCGATGGGAGAATTCTGTAGGACATTGGCATACGCCAGCTACAGCAAGGTGTCTCCATGAAGACGGGGTCTTCATGACGACACAATGTTGCAGCTGACATATAGCAATGCCCTCCCGAATTAAAACATTTAGAATACATAGGCTGAATGTGTAATTCTTAGCAGGGGATAGAGTATGATCAGATATACGGAGTGACTCCGGAATACTAAAGATAACTAGACACACGGAGTCGTGGGGTAACGACACCGTATGTCTGCGTATCTTTAGTTATCAGGAGTGCCTTCTTATATTCGTTCATATTCTAATTGGAAAATTGAGAGTCTAAAACTGATCTTAAACGATGATGACTGGTAGGAACCAGGAAAGACCATTCTAGATAACAGGTGAAGTGAAGTGAAGGACGTATTCCGTAGATGTGTATCACATCCAGGAATATGATCATGCAAAGCATGTGAAAATCTTTGGCCAAAGTATCGCAATTGCTGGTTGCGTTGTCCTTATCACTTAATTTAAGATGCAGGATGTCAGATGAATATCAGTAACAGATATTCAGATAGGCTTCTTAAATGGATCACTTCGATAACCGGGGAAGGTTATGAGAACAGGTATATATAATATACTATGCATAAACAAACATGAAGGATCGGTTGTTGCCGAGTCATGAACATGAAGGATCGGTTGTTGCCGAGTCATGAAATGAAGGATCGTCGAAACTCCGAGCCATGAAAATGGAAGATCGGTAGTTCCTCGAGTCATTTACAGCAGCATATAGAATCTGTTATAAGATTGAATGGCATTGAATGTGTGTTCCATATTGTAAATATGCGAACAGGGAACATTCGTTTTAAAAGGAAATTGTGTGATCCAAACTGTGTTGTTTGGGCAGAGAACAATTATTAAAACTTGAACGTGTGTTTGAATTTTATAATTCATAACAGTGAATGTTATCAAAAAAAAAAAAATTCCCTTGTTCTGGTATTTTGAAATGAGGATGTTACATCTTGGTATCAGAGCTGAAGGTTGCAGCTCTTGGACCTAATGAGTCCACGATATTAATAAGGTTTACATTTTCTTATTGAACAGAAAATGGTTAGGACAAGAGGGAATGCTGCGAATAACCCGTTACAGGGTGGAGAAGCAGCAACTGCCCAAAAGCTGGATGAAATCCTTGCTGCCCTACTTGATACGAGGGATCGTTTGACTGTACTGGAACAGCAGTCAATGGGCAATGAAGAGGAGGGGAATGAAGCTGAAATAAATGATCAGCTGCCTCCTGTGGACAACATCAACAGAGGGAATCCGGGTGTTGATGATAATAATGTAATTGCTCCTAATCCCCCTGAAAATAAGAGGGCAAGATTAGCAGCTGAACTTACAAATGATATAAAGAGAATAAGTCCTCCAAAGTTTGATGGAACAACTCTTGGGGACGGAGCTGAGAACTGGCTCAGTGAAATGGAGAAATACTTTGCAATAAGAAACTTCTCCGAAGAGACTAAAGTGATATGGGGAGCATATCAGCTTTCTCATGAAGCATCATCATGGTGGGACAACCGCAAGGTTGAGCTGAATATTGTCGAATCAGACATAACTTGGGATCAATTTAAGGGTTATTTTAGGCAACGATGGCTGCCTCAACTCTATTTTGATAGGAAAATGACTGAATTTCAGAACTGGTCGCAAGGAAGGCTGTCGGTGACGGAATACTGGGAAGGGTTTACTAAACTCCTTAAGTATGTACCGCAGTACCAAGCTGACGAGAAGTTCAGAATACGGAAATTCATAATGGGACTGAATCCCATCATTGGTGGCGAAGTGGATGTCCACAGCCCAACCACCATGGATGGAGTTGTCGAAAAGGCAATCAGACAGGAACAGAAATTGAGAGCAATATCTGCTCACAGGGAAGAGATAAGGAAGAAGATTCCCAATCCTTCTTCGTCTCTTGCACCAAAAAGGGGACCTTGGAAAAGGTTTGGTGTGAAAAACAAAATTGTTGTAGATAACAACAAGAAACCTATGATGAACAGACCTGTAAATAGTGTGCGGAACAGCTTCACAAAAGTTAATGGCATTGGACAGAAGTCCTATGGAAGCCAGAATGATAACTTTAAGGCTGGTAATAAATTTGAGCCTAGAAAAGGGCCAGCTGGAGGATGCTTCAACTGTGGAAAGGACCACTATGCGAATCACTGTCCTCTGAAGAAGGATGATCGCGGACAGCAGCATAGGATACATGCTGCAGTGGCTAACAGACAAGCTGAAAAGCAAGTGACGCCCATAGAAGTTACGGGTAAGTTATTCGGTAAACCTTGTAGTTGTACTTTTTGATACTGGAGCTACAGAATGTTTTATTTCTGCTAAACTTGCTATGAAATTAAAAAGAAAGGCTGCAAGAATGGATAAAACATGGACAGTGCATTATGGGAATAATGTTGTCCATACAGTCGAAATGTGCCTTTTTGGGGTAATTCTTGATCTGCCTGGTTTCTCCACCGAAGTTGACTTGTATGTCACTCCTTTAGGATCATATGATATCATTATTGGAGTTAACTGGTTGGCTGAACATAAGGCAAAGGTTGACTGTTATGAAAAACAAATCTGTTGCGTTGATGACCTGCAGAAAGCAGCAGTCATTCAAGGTGTAAAACGGGAAGTTGCAGTTAGGAAACTGACGGCTATGCAACTAAAGAGGGCTAAAAATAGAGGCTGCACTTTATATGCAGTAAAAGTGACAGAAAATACAGAGGAAGATAATGATTTCATGGAAAGATACCCATTGTTGAGGGATTTTCGTGATGTATTTCCGGAGGAATTTCCGGGTCTTCCGCCCAAACGTGAGTTTGACTTCGCAATAGAGATCAAACCAGGAACGGAACCCATATCTAAGGCACCTTATAGAATGACTACCATTGAGTTGGTAGAGCTGAAGGCTCAGTTACAAGAACTTCTGACTAAGGGGCTGATCAGACCGAGCGTCTCACCTTGGGGAGCGCCGGTAATTTTTGTAAAGAAAAAGGATGGCACTTTGAGGCTGTGCATTGATTACAGAATGCTGAACAAAGCAACTATTAAAAATCGATACCCACTTCCTAGGATTGATGATCTGTTTGATCAGATGCGAGGAAGCATCAGTTTATTCAAAAATAGATCTGCGATCAGGGTACCATCAGCTGAGAATAAAGGAAGAAGATATTCATAAAACAGCTTTTAGAACGAGGTACGGGCATTATGAGTTCATGGTGTTGCCTTTTGGGCTGACTAATGCACCTGCCCGCCTTCATGAATCTAATGAACAATATTTTCCAAGAATACTTAGACAAGTTTGTGCTTGTATTCTTAGACGACATTCTTATATACTCTAAAAATGTCGAAGAGCACCAAGAACATCTCAGGATAGTGCTGGAAATCTTAAGAAAGAGGAAGTTGTATGGCAAACTGTCCAAATGTTCCTTTTATGATGCAGAGGTGCATTATTTGGGACACGTTATAAGCAAAAATGGGATAGCTGTTGACCCTTCAAAGATCACAGCTATAACGGAGTGGCCTGCGCCTAAGAACGTGCACGAAGTGAGGAGCTTCATGGGCTTGGCTGGATATTATCGAAAGTTCGTTAAGGACTTTTCAAAAATTGCTAGCCCCCAATCACTTCGCTGCAAAAGAAAGAAAAGAAATTTGTCTGGACAGACGAATGTGAATCTACCTTTAAAAAGTTAAAGGAACAGTTAACTACAGCACCTATTTTGACTGTACCTGATCCAAATGGAGATTTTATGGTTGTAACGGATGCCTCAGGAGAAGGCCTTGGAGGTATTCTGTTACAGAATAACCATGTCATCGCTTATGAAAGCAGAAAGCTTAAGTTACATGAACAGAACTATGCTCCACACGATCTTGAGCTGGCTGCCATTGTTCATGCACTTCAAATGTGGAGGCATTATCTTTTAGGCAAACCCTTCGAGTTAAAAATAGACCATCTGGGGCTGAAGTATATTTTCACTCAGGCCAAATCTGAATGCAAGGCAGCGAAGATGGTTAGAATTTCTGTCTCAGTATGATTTTGATATAAGCTACATTAAGGGCAAGGAAAATAGAGTAGCAGATGCTCTGAGTCGAAGGAAGCATATCTCTGCTCTTATAACGTTAAGAACTCAGTTTAAGGATGAGGTAAAAGATGCCTTGGAATCAGATCCTTATTTCCAGCAAGTCAAATCAGCACTTGCTGCAGACCCGCAGGACGTCAGGTATAAGGGATTCCGTTTTGACAATGAAGGAGTTCTGAGGTTCGAAAACAGGGTATATATACCTGTGGCATATGACTTAAGAGGGAAATTGTTAACTGAATTCCATAATTCACCTTTTTTTGGACACCCAAGCATTACAAAAATACTCGCTGATCTTAAGCAACAATATTTTTGGAAGGGAATGAAAAAGGATGTGGTAGATTTTGTAACACATTGCTTGGAATGTCAGCGTGTTAAAGCGGAACATATGCACCCCCGCTGGATTATTGTATCCCCATAGCATTCCCGCAGTATAAATGGCAAGTGATAACGATGGATTTCGTTCAAGGATTGCCTATGTCAAGAAATAAGCATGACATTATCCTGGTTGTAGTCGACAAATTGACCAAAGTGGCACACTTCATTGCTGGTAATTTGAAGGACGATGCACCAGTATTAGCAAGAAGATTTGTGCATGAAATCTTCAGGTTGCATGGAATACCAGAATTAATCATATCGGATAGAGATCTGAGGATGACATCAAGGTTTTGGCAAACGCTTAATTGCGGCCTTGGGGACTAAACTAAACTTCAGTTCTGCATATCATCTGGAAACGGATGGACAGACTAAGAGAGTTAATCAAGTTTTAGAGGACATGTTAAGGATGTATTGTATGGACCGGCAGTATAAATGGGAGGAATACCTTCCGCTGGTAGAATTTGCTTACAATAACACCTATCATGCCTCTTTAAAAATGGCGCCCTTTGAAGCATTGTATGGAAGAAAATGCAGAACCCCTGTCAGCTGGGACAGCGTTGAAGACAGAGAGGTAATTGGGCCAGAAATCCTTATGGAAATGGAGCAGCAAATCAAAATGATTCGGGAACATCTAAAGGAGGCTGCCAATAGGCAAAAGAGCTATGCAGACCTTGAAGTGGGTTGACAGGCATTATAAACTTAGAGAGAAGGTCTTTCTTCAAGTGAAGCCGAAAAAGAGCTCCATAACTTTTGGCAAGGCTGCCAAGTTGTCGCCGACGTTACGTGGGGAACTTTTGAAATTATTGAAATAATCAACCTTGTAGCTTATCATCTAGCATTACCCTCCTGCTTCGTCTCAAATGCATGATGTTTTTTCATATATTCTTTTCTTAAGAAATATGTGACAAATTTATCACATGTGCTAAATTGGAATTCCTTGCAGGTCCAAGACCCAGGAATAATCGTGGTTAAGCCCATTCGAGTTGCTGGGAACTCGCCAGTTGTACTTGAGAAATCGTGAAGTGAACCAATGTAAGGTCCAATGGGACTAGTTCAGCGAAGAAAGTGCAACTTGGGAGAATCTTGAAGAAATGAGATCTACTTTTCCCACACTTGTTTAATTGAATTTGAAATTCAGAGAACTGATAATTCTACCAAATTTAGACAATTATTAGTCTATTGTACAGTTGTCTTAAAACGCTGTTTTTAAGAGAGAATCTGTTTTTGGTATGAACCTATGAATGAATGGACAATAACTGAACTTTTTTCTAGGAAATCCTTGATTTGTTAATCTGATCATCGGGACGATGATTCTTTAAGGAGGGAAGAATGTAACACTCTGATTTTGTATGTTAACTTGGTGAATGTTTTACATACTGTTATAGCTGCAGAAATGAAGGCAAACATGTTAAGATAAGTTCTGATCTTAAGAGAATGTGTTGCTAACTTGGATTCTTGCATATGCTATGATTTATTGCTTGGGACAGCAAATATTGTACTTGTGTGTTTGCTGATGTGACGAAAAATTGTCGTATACTTGCTAAACTCTCTTTGCTGATTGACAGCATACCTTGAATCAATTCCATTGATTCAAGTATGCTGAGGTCCTCTTGTGATTTCTGTGTCGATTCACACTTGAACCGAACCGAGATAGTTATGAGCGTACAGTGCCTGTTTGTAGGTGTGAACAGCTAGCACATAGATGCCAACGACAGGGGTTCGATTCTTGAACCCTGTACTGTCGAACTTGGGACCTCGTGAGGCAAGAAATGCCTGGACACGGGTGGCCTTGGCACGTAATCTGAGGGACGGAACGTCCTGCTCTGCATTAACGTGAATGTTAGTAGGGAGGCTGGATGGAAGTTGTTAGTGTTAGTGGTTAGTAGGAGTTAAAACCTAAACTAATCCTAAATCCTAACATGCACCCTACACTACTACCCTAAGTGGATTTTTAAATTACAAAAAAAAAAACGGGGGGAAAATAACCTAAGCCCTAATAACCTAAGGCTAAACTAAGACCTAGGTTGAATACTATATGCAACCTAAACTAATCCTAATCTAAGGGGTGCGCAGACCCTTGGAAGGAAAGGGATAAGGATGGGAAGGAGGCATTCATTGGCATTTATTAAGCAGTCCATACGTGGACAGCGCCAGTTTTGGCGGGGCAGGTAGGAATTAGAGGCATCTATTTAGTGAGATATAGAGCCAAATTCAGTTTTGCATGGAAATTTGAAATTTAAAAGCTCACCAACTCAAGTGGCGAGTGGCGTGGGAAGCAAGGAAAAAAGGCAGAGCCTTAATTGCATTAATTATTCTTGGTCCTCGCGACCAGCTTGCCTTGGAAACTGCATGAGGGAATTTGATTTTTTCATTGTTTCAATTTGGTTTTGGCCAAAGTTGCTCTGCATTTGGTTTTTGGCCTGGTTCAGTCGAACCAGCTCTTGGCATTTGACATTTTCTTGGAGATTTTGAGGCTGTTGCTAAGCCTGAAGAAGAAGGAAGTGTTGGAGAGTTTGTGCTGTCGCTGTGGAAGGAAAAACACGGCAAACAAAGTTTTCTTCGAGTTCAGGAAAAGGGATTTCAGGCATGTTAAGCCCTTCTCTTTAAAAACTCTTGCTTTGTTTAAGTGTATCATTAAAACAACCCTGCTCTTGGGTTTGGATTGCGTGATTGCTGTTGAGTCGATTTGACTTGGATTTTGTTGGTTCTTGCTTTCTTTTCTTGGAAAATGATAAGAAGATTTGCTTCTGGTTGCTCGGTTTTGAGTTGTTTTTGCTCGAATCAAGTTGGAAATGAATTACTATATGGTTATTGACTGTATGGTGGTTTGAAATGGATATTTCTTTCACTGTTCGTGTTGTTTGAAATTGGGAACAGGCTGTGTATTCGTTCCTTATAGTGAAATTGTTTCCTTAAATGTAATCTTTTCTTGCTATTGTATTGGGAACTGTCCTTGCATGTAAAAAAAAAGGAAGTGGAGATACAGCCGTGTATATTGCTATGAATTGGATTTCATTGAATCTTGCTGTCATTTTGGAAACAATAAGAAATATCATCTTTGACTGCTGAGTTTAATTGTCTTTGTATTTCTTGAATGATGTACCTTCCTGTGTGCTGGACGTTTGACTGTAACAGGAAATTCATCGTATATATCTTGTGACTGTACACTTATTATGAGTTGTTTTCACTATTGAAACAATCGTTTATTGCTAACGAACTGGATGGAAGGGAATAATAGTTGTTGAAGTAGTTCTTATTGAAGTTTTCTTTAAGAAAGTAGATCCTTTTCCTTGTACTGTTTTGGATTTTGGATGGAAGTGGCATTCGGGTTTCCTTTGAGTAATTGAACTCGAACTGAATGAAGTATTAGCAATATTATCATTGTTGTACCTTTTCTTGAGTAGGACTAAACGAATACGTATTGGGTATTCGTGAAGTAGGAAAAAGATAACTGTTTTTCCTTCTTAAGTTATCAATGGATTTCATTTCTCCTTGTTGAGAGAATAAGGTGGTTTCACTGTGTTTTATAATGCTGTTTGGTCTTCCTATACGGACTGTTGACACAATTACAACTTGATTGTATTCTGTGCAAAGAATGATTATATTTCTTTATACTGTAATGGAAAAATTGATTTCATTGTGTCTTATAGTTGAGGGTTGTCCTTCTGTTTGAACTATCTGGAGAATGCGAACTTGATTTGATTTTTGTGGAAATAAATGGAAAATTTGGGATCTAACTTGTCTTCTGAGTCTGCTCTGGCTGTACCGAGCTCATGCAATTAACACCCGGTGCGGGTTGCTTTTATAGAGGTATTGACAATTGAATATTATATTTTAAGAGCTGTACCTCATTTAGAAAATGGAAATTGCTATTTTTTTGAGTTAACAGTTGATCGAGAAGGAACTCGAATTGAATATGCGTTGTTTGTGGTATTGGATTGAAACGGTACAGGCTATGAGAGTTTGTTTTTCGATAAGAACGACTGTTCTGTTATCTTTATAATGAGTTGTCTTGTTTAAGATGAACACGGGTTGGGTGTTTGATTTCGTTTTGAACAAAATGGTTGTTTCTTAATGAAATTATAGGGAATGAATTCTTCTCTTTTGCTATTTTTAACTTTGAAAAATAATATCGGAGCTTTACAGTGTATAAGAATTTGGTTCGCTGTAGGTAACAGCAATGTGTAATTTGTTATTATGAACTGTATGCGTTCACGGATATAAAGAGTCATATGAGTAAGTGATTGCGTGATTGTATAACTGTTTGTTTGGTTAACAATATAGTGAAAGAAGTATGGGATCTTCTAGTACAGTAAATACATAGTCTACATCTTGATATTGCTTGTTCTATGATGAATTCTTCCCTGTTTTCATTTAAAGCTGATTATAAACGAAATTATTCTTGCTGCCGAAAAGTGAATTCCGAATGGATTTTGTAAGTTTCACTCTGAACTGTTTTCTTGATTTGTCTTTCGTTTGGATTCCACTGTTAGGACAGTCATGTGGAAAGAAATAGAGATATGAATGAATGACTTGGAAAAATGATCTTTTCTTCTTTCATTCAGTTGGAAATCTAGAATTCGTGAATAATGAATTTTATAGTGCTTAGATGGGAGCAACTATATGCATTGCTGTTCGCTTTCTTGTCTGTACTTGATTGCTTTGAATTTAATATGATTGATGAACTGAAAGGAAAGTAATGAATTTATATTTCAGTTAGTTTCATCCATTACATTTGTTATTAATGCAAGGCATGGAACGAATAACTGTATGCTATATAGGCAGTAAGCTACTTGTATTCCTAACTTTACAAATATTGTGAATTGATACTTGTAATGATTATGTGGAAATGGGACAGCAGTTCCTTGGCTGATTGTGATGATATTTTTGATAGTTCAGTTGTTATGCTGATCTTTCTTTTGTGCCTATTTCGTGATTGATGTTTAACTGTCATTTCATAAAAGCAGGGTTCTTTTATTGAGACAGTTAGTTTAAACATCTTATTTTAAGGATAAGTTCTTAATATGCTCAGTTCATTGAACTGACCCGTGCAATTCATTTTACAGATGAAATCTGATTAGAATGAAGACAAGGTTGTTTTATGATGCTGCTTGATTGGTTGTAAAATGAATTGTAATTGTTGCTTTTATTCCTCTTCGAGGAATTGTGAAAAGAAGAAAATATATTCTTCTGTCCATGAGTTGTATGGATGTTTTGTATAAACTATGCCCAATCAGCTGGATTGGCAAATGTACAGATTATGACTTGAAATATTGAATACAATTACAAATGTGATATTTTCAATAGTTATATCAGTTTGATTTGTTGTCTAAATTGGAAATATAATGTTATTTCTTGATTTGGATTTGTTTATTCGTCCTTGGATGGATGCTAAATGGAAACTGATATCTATTCTTACTTAAATGCAACTTTTAAGTTGAAAAATGCAATTAGTTCATACTTGGGTAAAGATGAATTTTTAATTGACATTAAAAAGGATTAGGAAGAATATGATTCCATAATCGGAAGGTATTCAGTATTAGCTTAGGAGCTAAGGAATATCAATTCAACTTCGGAGTAATCGAACTCCGCTTTCGAACTCCATTAATGATCCCGTTTGATAAATTCAGAATAAAGGATATAAGATAGATATATCCATAACTAATGGACCTTAACTATATGATGTTAAGGATAACAAATGAATACATTTCTCGAAATTTAGACCTCGTATGAATGACGTCTAATAAGTTAATATTCTGAATTTAGTTGCAGTTGAGAAAATCTTGGCTAAGTTTAATAGGTTAAACTTATCACGTCCGTCAGCACGGACCGCTTAATCCAATGAATAAGAAGTGAACCAAGTAAGGAAATGTAGCCCTTCGATATGAAGGAGAAGATGCATAGTAAGCTAATGGACGGATTTAGTCCCTCTTAGCCCTGTACAACTGTAACGGAAACGAGGATCAAGGTATCAGCGTGGAGGCTGAAAGTCGATTTTAATTGGTAAATCGTATCCAAATCACTTGAGCAGGATGTGAATTCTCGATGGGAGAATTCTGTAGGACATTGGCATACGCCAGCTACAGCATTGTGTCTCCATGAAGACGGGATCTTCATGACGACACAATGTTGCAGCTGACATATAGCAATGCCCTCCCGAATTAAAACATTTAGAATACATAGGCTGAATGTGTAATTCTTAGCAGGGGATAGAGTATGATCAGATATACGGAGTGCCTTCTTATATTCGTTCATATTCTAATTGGAAAATTGAGAGTCTAAAACTGATCTTAAACGATGATGACTAGTAGGTACCAGGAAAGACCATTCTAGATAACAGGTGAAGTGAAGTGAAGGACATATTCCGTAGATGTGTATCACATCCAGGAATATGATCATGCAAAGCATGTGAAAATCTTTAGCCAAAGTATCACAATTGCTGGTTGCGTTGTCCTTATCACTTAATTTAAGATGCAGGATGTCAGATGAATATCAGTAACAGATATTTAGATAGGCTTCTTAAATGGATCACTTCGATAACCGGGGAAGGTTATGAGAACAGGTATATATAATATACTATGCATAAACAAACATGAAGGATCGGTTGTTTCCGAGTCATGAACATGAAGGATCGGTTGTTGCTGAGTCATGAACATGAAGGATCGTCGAAACTCCAAGCCATGAAAATGGAAGATCGGTAGTTCCTCGAGTCATTTACAGCAGCATATAAAATCTGTTATAAGATTGAATGGCATTGAATGTGTGTTCCATATTGTAAATATGCGAACAGGGAACATTCGTTTTAAAAGGAAATTGTGTGATCCAAACTGTGTTGTTTGGGCAGACAACCATTATTAAAACTTGAACGTGTGTTTGAATTTTATAATTCATAACAGTGAACGTTATCAAAAAAAAAAATTTCCCTTGTTCTGGTATTTTGAAATGAGGATGTTACACAAACTCAAAACAACTACTCACACTCAGAAGACCATAAATTTTGAAATTCTCAACGATTTTTTGCAAAATTGGTCTCATTGGAATCATGAATCCAAGAATGATCTACAGTTATAAATAAATTCAGAAATTGATGAAGAATAGATAATGATTTTGCAAAAAAAAATCCCAATTAAGAATGGCAATTTAGTAGTGGTTAGAGTGACATTAAATGAGCATGGTCATCATTTTCTCCAACTACAGGTTATGGGACAGAATGGGGATCATTTTGTAAGAAACATACCATCATTTAACTTCATTTATTATCATGTGTAGGTAGTTGGAAACCAAATTTCAAGATTTACATCCCTTTTATCTTTCTCTTCCAAAACTCTATAAATTGGAATGTTGGACTCATTGTAAAGGGAGGAGATAGTTTTGAGTAGAAAAACTCTATCATTTTGATGTTTTGAATCCAATGTGTTGTAGACCCTTATAGTGGACTCTTTGCATGGTGATCAAGACCCTTATTTTGTAATAGATTGAACTGTGCCTATTAATGAAGCAATAGATGCAAGTTTGTTGATGTATCTTAGCTTGTTGTGTTTGTTTGCATTATTTTTCCCCTTTCAACCTCATTAAAAATATATTGTGTCTATTTTATGCTCTTTCAGGGATTCATTATCATTGCACGTGTGTATGAAATATTGTTCTGAATGTAGTTGCTAAACTGTGGAGAATTTTTATCACCCTCTCTAGTATGTACTTTTCTTCCATTTTACACACATTGGAAAACTATTCTCAGGGTAAGTACAACAAGTTGGTGGAAAAAAAAGGGGACATAAGTGGACATCATATTGCAAAAAAATTTAAATCTCAACTTGTAGAGATTAATAACAATATGCACACTCAACATTAGAAATTCTTATTTCAATATGAATCGTAGCATCCAGAATCTAGTTTCTAAACTAATAATTTAAAAAAAATACAGACATGTTTAGCGATATTAAATACTCTAAATTATGTGACTTCATTTTTTTAAAAAAATCCTATAATATTGTAGTCCCTTTGACCGTGATTTGGATGACCAAATATTGTGTTTTTTTTTCCTTTGGTGAAAAGTTATATGTCATTGTCTATCTTGGGATGGATTTTATTTTTTATTTTTTCGAGCAATATAATTTTTTAATGATTTTTTTGTGAATGTGGTCAGAAAAAAATTATAAAAGGGAGCGCTTTCCATTTTTCCTCCATAGCTATATCAAAAAATATCCAAATCAAATATTTTTTCTTAACATGTATAGAATTTTACCACACTTGGGATGGTATAGGTTTTATCACATTTTGATAAACGAAACAAAATTTACAGTCTTAAACGTAGACATGAAAATTTATGGGAAATAATTTCTTAAAGACCTATTGTTAGTAAAAAAATATTTAAAATGATATTTATCTTATTCTATTCACTTAAAAGTCAATATTTCTACGAAGCTAACAGTCTCCCCTACGTGATGGCACCATTTTTGTGAGATGTTTTAACTTTTTCAGCATGGTTCAAGTCCGCGGAAGAGAAAACTTGTAGTTTTTGACCTTTTACATGTGATAATGACCTCCCATACCTTTGGTTGCAAAAAAAATATTTCCTGAGCCTTAGGGTCGGATTTGATGATATAGATAGAACTACAATCGCGATTTGTAAACTGAGATTGTGCTTTATAAACCATGATCGTGCTTTATAAACCACAATCACAGTTTATAAAGTGTAATCCTGGTTCTTAAATTATATTTACATGCATCGAAATGTTTAAATTACCATGTGTTTTTTACTATTTGACCTTACCATAAGAATTACTATGATATTTTGTCACTTTCTGCACGCGTTTATTATCACCGGAAGCAAAACATCATGGGAGACAAGAAATGAAGTCAAAAAAGGAAGTCAATAAGTAAAAAAACACTAGATAAATTAGAGGAAAACGAATTTCAAATTATTGAGCGAATGCAGAATCTTTGTGAGTTAAGAAGAGGTTCATCTTCAACCCTACTATTGTAAGCAATGAGGAAATAGGTAATGTTTCTACTATCAATGTTGAAGATGAATTAAATACTCTTGATGAAAATGTTTTAACTGTCAATGTTGAAGAATAAATAAATACTCGTGATGTAGCTAATGTTGAAATTAAAGGAGATAATGAAAATATGAATCAGGATATTTAGGTTGAAACTATAGACAAGAAAAATTTGACAAAAACACCTCCTAGGATTTTATGTAAGAAACCTAATTAATTTATTTAAATTGATGAAAACATTGTGAAACTATTGTCTGAAAAACTTTCTAAATGGAAAATTAGAAGAAAAGCCACTAAAATTTTGGATAATCATTTTGAAATTTTAAATGATTGCCAAAGATGTTAGTTTTTGGTTAGTTTGATGAAATCGATTAAAATGAGACCTACATTAAACACCTTAGGATTGACAACTCTAATATACTAGGTCAAACCTCTATAATTGTTAAAAACCTTCTTGATGCATATCACACTATTGGTGTCATGAGATGCACTAGGGATAGTAATATTGTGCATTGTGTACTTGCTACTAGTGTTGTAAGTAAATCAATTTAAAAACAACATTTGGTTATGAAAACAAGTCGAATGTTGAAATTTAATCGAAAAACTCTAATGAAAGCAATTGAAAGACGTAATATCCTTCAATCACTCAATAACATTGATTTTTGGGCATTTTTTGACAGAGCACCACGTAAGGACAAAGAAAAATATGATGCTAGAAGAAAATTTGTTATTCATTTTTTGCATGATAACACAAGAGTTTCACCTAATATAAGAGATTTTGTAAAAAATATAGTTGGTTCTACTAATCGCAAACCACATCCAAATCATTTCTTAGATATGAATCAAACTCTTTTTTTTCATAATTTTGAACAAGATCATCTAGAAATTAAAATTTTTCAACATTTTTTTGTAATATTGAAACCATTCTATGTGAAAATCAACCATGCTTGTGCCATATTTTGTAGGCAACATGTTGAATTTGTGATGCATTATGCTAAATATTTACATATTTGTTCTAATTTTCATTCTAAAACTATGTTATCAGAATGTGGTGTTCAAGTTCCACCAAATCTCTTCCAGGAATTTCATTCCTATGATATTTTGTGAAACAAATGTTGGAAAAAAATTATAGTCAAGATTGTTTAGATGGAAGTTGTGGTACATGTAGTGGATTACCTAAATTAGAATGTTTCATCCATGAGCAAATTGAAGGTCTAATAGGACATAATTGAGTTGAGTTTGATAAATATAAATCAGTACCATACCATCTGAAAGATGGAAAGGATTCTATAGGGTGTGAGCTAGTTATAGAACATATGCCTATTTTTCAATTTATGAGAAAATTGAAGGATGGAATTGTTTATCAGTATGTTAGGCATACACACAGATCTCAATGGTTGGATGAAAATTTCAAGATATGGAAGAACACATTTCCTATTGCCACTATTCTTTTAGTGGTCGATTTTGCAGAGAATTACACATTGTAACCACAACTGGAGGTTCAATCGCAATATTACAACTCAGTACAAGTTGTAATTTTTGTGCATATAACATTTATGCATTCTCTTAACACTACATAGAATGATCAAATTTTTTTAAGAGAGTACCACTTTTATATCAGTGATGATTGTAGTCATTCTACTAAATTTGTGAAAGGGTGTTTCCAGTTATTTTATGGAAACTTGTCTGATAGGGAAATCAACTTACCACAACATTATATATGGTTAGATAATTACACATATCAATTTAAGAATGAACGAATGTTTTATTGGATGAGCAAGATGCACATCAAGATGGGTGTGTAACATATTTGGAGTTTTACTGAGGCTGGACATGGAAAATGATAGCATGACAGTGTAGGGGGCATATGTGAAAAGATATCTTATCAAAGAAGAGTTGAAGTACAAATATGGTCCTAAATTGAAAGATGCAAAGAGCATACTAGAATGGTGTATTGACAGCATGGCTCAAGGTTCTCAGGAAAATTCCACAGTTCTAAAAAAAATTGGTTGATAGAGAAATAACAAATTGCTAACTACGAGGATTGTATGACACTCGTAGTTTTCTAGTGATATGCACTCATTTTGTAGCTCAGACACTACTTCATGGGCCACACATGGACAAGAAAGTTGGAATGTTTTTTGTACATCTTATATTTAATTTTTCACTGTTGAGTGTGATTCACAAGAATGGGTAGATGGATGGATTTGTATGCCTCTAACTCTGCTTCCCAGTTATCAACAACAATAGGCATTACAACTTGTTTCTGCAAA
Organism: Taxus chinensis; assembly: GCA_019776745.2. NCBI lineage: Eukaryota > Viridiplantae > Streptophyta > Pinopsida > Cupressales > Taxaceae > Taxus > Taxus chinensis. Next base: position 832,030,179 of record CM034146.1, read on the forward strand.
TGAAGTTGCAACATCAAAGGAATTTGATGAAATTTTGATTTTGGTGTGACAAGAGTAAATTTTTTATTTACAATTTCTATATTGAGTTTGAAGGAGTGTAGGATGAGGGTCTGGAAGGAATACACATGCACCAAACAACTGCACTTCACTAAGAAAGGAGTTGCAAGATAAGGCAAGAAAACTTGTAAGAAGCAATGGGCATGCATAGAAAACTCAAGATTCGAAAAATGGAGTGGAATAGAATGCTCTTGGATTGCCATGGACCAAAAAGAGGAGTACAAATAGGGGAGTGAATGTGTAACTCCCATGTAAGAAAAGATTCCTCCATAATGGAGAAGAGTTACTTTCCCAAATGGGAATGTAACTCCTATGACACAGTTACACATGAAAGATTCTATAACAGAATCTGTCATAACTAAAATGACACCTAAGTCCATGTCCACCTAAGTGAGATGACTCACATGGTGTAGGTGGAAATAACACTAAATAATTAAATAAAGTGACAAAAAAAAAAACCTACACCAACAGAGTTGTGTCCATTGAAATTAATATTTAATTTAAATTTGAGTTGAAACCTTTGTTTTTATAGGACATGTGTTTGCAGTTATTGTGACAGAAGACAATAAAGAAGGAACATAATATTTCTTATGTCATTGCATCAAGGAAAGAAATAAGTTGACTTATCCTATTATACATGGCAAAGATATTGAGTACCCTACAGGGTCAGTCGTAGTTAATGGAACTTGGATTCGATAGTATCCATTAAAAAAACTTGTCTATTTGGGTGTTTGAAGAATTTGAAACACACAAGAAAATACTATTATATTTGCAACTAGTTCTAGTGACAAATATTCAGCTGTATAGATATCGAGGAAGGCCTAATAAAAATATTCCTTGGAAGGTTCGAGAATAATATCATGAAACAATCTTGTCCTCTATTCAGAGTAGTCCGATCATGATGGTTCATTGGAATGAATTTACATGCTCACATATGGTATATATAATTTCTTTTAAGTGTTTAAAATTTTTCAACCAGATCATTCAGGTTCATATATTTTATTAAATTTTTATATTTTGTATATATCTAGTATACATTATTTTTGATTTAATTTAAAGTTATTTGACTAACACTTTTTATACAGGTTTTTGGTGTTAGATGCCAAAAAAAGATTCCACTTTCACGTCCTCATTGTGAACATTGGAATGCATTTACCTCAGCTCGTCTAGTATATATAATTTATTTGAATTGTTTAAATTTGTTAGTTCTAGATTCAAGTTGATATATTTTCTTAAATTTGTGTATTTTTTTATATATCTAGTAAGGTTTTGATTTGAAACTTAAATTTATTTGACTAACACTTTTTATGTATGTTAGTGGTACCTAAAAAATATTCCACCTTCATGTGGTTAGCACTGTTAGTAGAGAATTTTATATTCTCAAATCTAAGAGAATCGTTCATTGTTTTACAAGAAAAGAGAAGCAATTAACAATGATTTACTGTACCTATGGAGGGGGTTCATTTCTCTAGAGGAGTTATCCCAAGAGCATAAATAACAAAAAAATTCACCTCCCCAAGAGTTTACAAGGCCATACCTAGGCATGTGCACAGTCGGTTTGGTGCCATGACCAACCATTTGAAAAATATAGCGTTTGATAGCCTTACACTGGTGTAAATTGTAATATTTTATGTGTTTGCAATTAATAGGGCAGCAAGAGCACCATTTGGAGATAGAAAACACCAATATTGGATATTGTAGATGTTCCCTATGCCAAAGTGTAGGATCTTACAAGAGGTCTCTATGTGTCACGGAGTCCGATTAATCACCTGTTGAAGTTGAACAAATTTTTTTGTCTCAAACTCTTAAGGGAATACGCCTGAAAAAAGTAGCCTGGAAGTAATGAATTTTTTGTGCACTTAAAAAATGCTTCCTCTAGTGTTCATCTAGCCACTCATATTTGTTGGCATAGTCGGTTGTGTGCCACGACCCACCGTTTGTAAAATATAGTGTTTTGACATCCTTACACTGGCTCAAATTGTACTATTTCGTGTGTTTGGAAAAAAAGGGAAGCGAGAGCACCCATTGGAGATGGAAAAAACTGACACAGCCTATTGCATAGGGTCCCTAGACTAAGGTGTAGAATCTGACAAGATGTCTCTAGGTGCCTTGGAGTCCGAGTAGTCACTCGTCGAAGTTGAACAGTTTTTTGGTCTCAGGGATCTTAAGGGACTACGCCCGAACGAAGTAGCCTGGAAGCAACGACATTATCATGCACAAAAAATACACCTCCTCTAGCGTTCACCTGGCCACTCGGATGTGCTTTGCGTAGTCGATTTGGTGCCACGACCCAACATTTGTAAAATATAGTGTTTGACAACTTTACATTGGTTCAAACTACACTATTTCAACACATTTGCAAATAATAGGGCAGCAAGAGCACCAATTGGACATGGAAAATACCAAAAAAAGGATATTGTAGAGGGTCCCTATGCTGAGGTGTAGGATACTACGAGATGTCTCTACATGTCATGGAGTCCAAGTAGTCACTCATCAAAGTTAAATGGTTTTTTTTGTCTCAGGGCTCTCAAGGGACTACACCCAAACGAAGTAGCCCAGAAGAAACATTGTTGTTATACACCAAAAATGATGCCTCATCTAGTGTTCACCTAGCCACCCAGATGTTTTAGCACAGTTGGTTTGGTTTAACGACTCACCGTTTGGGTAAGTGCAGCAAGTTGGGGGACAAAAAGGGGGGTCATAAGTGGACGTCATATTGTAAATAACAACATAATATCAACTTGTAGGGATTATTAGCAATACATACACTCAAAATTAGAAAAATTTATATTAATATGAATTGTAGCATCTGGAATCTAGTTTCTAAAATACTATTTTTTTAAAAAAATGGACAAGATTAGCTATATTAAACACTCAAAATTCAATGACTTGGTATTTTTTTTTTAAAACGCCTATAAAATTTTAGTCCGTTTGCCCACGATTTGGATGACAAAAAATTGATATATATTTTTCTCCTATGGTGAGAAGTTAGATGCCACTATCTAACTTGGGATGGATTTTATTTTTTATTTTTTTTGAGTAATATTTTATTTTTTTATGATTTTTTCCGTGAAAGTGGTATGAAAAACATAAAGAAAACAGAGCACTTTCCGCCTGCCATAACTTCATCAAAAAATATTGAAATTTTAATAAATTTTTTTCTGAACATGTATATAATTTCACCACAGTTGGGATGGTATAAGTTTTATCGCATTCTGATAAGTGAAACAAAATTTGCAGTCTTAAACCTAGACATAAACATTCACAGGAAAAAGTGTCTTAAAGACCTACTATTAGTAAAAAATTATAAAATGATATTTATCCTATTCTATTCACTTTAAAATTAGTATTTCTACAAAGCTAACAGTCTCCCCTACGCAATGGTACCATTTTTATGACATATTTTTTACTTTTCGGCATGGTTCAAGTTCGTGGAAGACTAAATTTGATGTTTTTTTTGTTTTTAATGTAAAATTCAGGATTTGATGTCCACTTAATTGTCCCCCCAACTTGGTGCACTTACCCGTTAGTAAAATATAGCATTTGACAACTATACACTAGCTTAAAATACACTATTTCATGCATTTTGCAAACAATAGACATGTTATTATAGAGGGCCACTATGAAAAATTGTAGGATCCAACGATACATCTATAGGTGTCACAGAGTTGTTGTAGTCACCCTGTCGAAGTTGAACAGTTTGTTGGTCTGAGGGCTCTTAAGGGACTACACCCGAACAAATTAGCCCAAAAGAAATGACATTTTTGTGCACTGAAACAACATCTCCTCTAGCATTCACCTATCAAACAATACATTTTGGAGAAATCGATTTGGTACCACCACCCACCATTTTCAAAATATAGTGTTTGACACCCTTACACTGGCTCAAATTACACTTTTTCACACTTTTGCAAAATAATAGGGAAGTGAGAGCACTGATTAGAGATAGAAAAATCTAAGACAAAATATTGTAGAGGGCCCCTACACCAACATGTAGGATCAAACGAGACATATCTAGGTGACACCGAGTCTAAGTAGTCACTCGTTGAAGTTGAATTATTTTTTAGTCTTAGGGCTCTTAAGGGACTACGTCTGAACAAAGTACCTTGGAAGTAATGGCCTTTTTACGTACCAGAAAAAACACCTCATCTAGTGTTCACATATCCACCTAGATGTTTTGGCACATTTGGTCTAGTGCCACAACCCACTGTTTGCAAAATATAGCATTTGACAGCCTTACACTAGCTAAAACTCGCAACACTTTCACGTGTTTGCAAACAATAGGGAAATGAGAGCACCGATTGGAGATGGAAAAAAAGTGAGACAGGATATTGTAAAGGGGTTCCTATGCTAAGTTGTAGGATTTGAAAAAGACATATCTAGGTACCACAAAGTCCGAGTAGCCACCCATAAAAGTTGAACAAATTTTTAAACTTAGGGCTCTTAAAGGACTACGCCCGAACGAAGTAGCCCAGAATCAATGACATTGTTGTGCACAATAACAACACCTCCTCTAGTGTTCACCTTGACACTTTGGATATTTTATCACAGTTGGTTTTTAACACGACCCACCATTTGTAAAATATAGCGTTTAACAGCCTTATACTAGCTCAAACTGCATTATTTCATGTGTTTGCAAACAATAGGGCAACGAGAAGCACCGATTAGAGATGGAAAAAAACCAAGAAAAACTATTATAGAGGGTACCTATGCTGAGGTGTAGGATCTAAAGAGATGTCTCTAGGTGCCATGGAGTTTGAGTAGTCACCTGTCAAATTTGAATGGTTTTTTGGTCTCCTGGATCTTAAGGGACTACGCCTGAATGAAGTAGCCTAGAAGCAACAACATTGTCACACAAAAAAAATTACATCTCCTCTACCATTCTAATGGCCACCTAGATTTGTTGGCATAGTCAGTTCGGTGCCATAACACATTGTTTGTAATATAAAGCGTTTGATAGGCTTACACTAGCTCAAACTACACTATTTCGCATGTTTGTAAACAATAAGGTAGTGACAACACTAATTAGAGACAAAAGAAACTGAGACAAATTATTGTAGAGAGTCCCTACCATGAGGTGTAGGATCCAACAAGACATTTCTAGGTGCCACAGATTATGAGTAGTCACCCGTCAAATTTGAACTACTTTTTTGTCTTGTTGCTCTTAAGGGACTACACCTAGACAAAGTAGCCCGGAGGCAATGACATTTGCATGCACCAAAATGATAGCTCCTCTAGTGTTCCTTGGTCATTTAGATGTGTTAGAACAGTCAGTTTAGTGCCCTAACCCACTGTTTGCAAAATATGCCATTTGATAGCCTTACATTGGCTCAAACTGCACTATTTCACGCGTTTGCGAACAGAAGCACAGTGAGAGTACTAATTGGTGATGGAAAAAACTGAGTCAGAATATTATAGAGGGTCCCAATATTAAGTTGTAGGATCTGACAGGACGTCTCTAGGTGCAAACGGAGTTCGACTAGTCTACTCGTCAAATTTAAATGGTTTTTTGGTCTCAAGGATCTTAAGGGACTATGCCCAAATGAAGTAGCCCGAAAGCAACAAAATTTTCACACACCGAAATGATGCCTAATCTAGCATTCAGCTGGCCACCTAGATGTGTTGGGTGATTCGGTTTGGTGCAAAATATAGGGTTTGACAGCCTTACAATGGCTTAAACTACATTATTTCATGCATTTGCAAACAATACGGCAGTGAGAGCACCGATTGGAGATGTTAAAAATAGTGACAAACTATTGTAGATAGTCCCAATGCCAAGGTATTCAATCTAACAAGAAATTTATAAGTGCCACGGAGTCTGAATAGTCACCTGTCGAAGTTGAACGATTTTTTTTGTTAATGGGATTTTAAGGGACTACGCTCGAATGAAGTAGCCCGAAAACAACGATGTTTTCATGTAAAAAAAACTACGCCTCCTCTAGCGTTCCACTGGCCACTTGGAAAATTTAGCATAATTGGTTCAGTGCCATAACCCACCATTTGTAAAATATAACGTTTGACAGCCTTACACTGGCTCAAACTACACTATTTCATGTGTTTGCATACAAGAGGGCAGTAAGAGCACCGATTGGAGACAAAAAATAAGGCAAGCTATTTTATAGGGTCCCTATGCTGAGGTGTATGATCTGACAAGACATATATAGGTGCCACAGAGTCTGAATAGTCACCCATCAAAGTTGAAGGGTTTTTTGGTCTCAGGAATCTTAAGGGACTACGTTCGAATGAAGTAGCCTCGAAGCAACGACATTGTTAGCAACCAAAATGATGCCTCCTCTAGTGTTCACCTGGCCAATCAGATGTAATGGTGCAGTCGGTTTAGTGCCACGATGTCCCAAGGCATTAATTATCACTACTCGCCTCCATTCATTTCCTAGGACTACCTAGAAAAGGAAGTTTGTAAACAATTATGCCATAAAGGCTCAACGAATGCCAAGAAGGCTCCAGATCGAGTGGTCTAACTCCAAACTGGGCCTCCCTAGAGCCGTCTATATCACCCAAAGGCATATACACCCCCAATCAAATGTGTTAGGCAGTGACAATTTGCTCTCACGATTTCCCGAGGCATCACTTCTCACTACTCAGCTTGCATCAATTTGAGATTGCAACAAGGTTAACACATCACCATGTAAATACTCTAATGATTGTTTGATATATTATTAAAGCATGTTAATACACAATAAAGTGTTAAGAATATTTTTTACATATCTTGTGCCAACTAAGTTCTACAATATTTCTGTATTTTTTTACAAGTGAATTCAAATTAGGACTTTATTGTTACACACATCAATAACACTTAGTTTAGACTAATACTTAACAAATAAATTGTAAGTACACTAAAAACATATAAGATGACTCGTAATAAATTCCTCAAGACCATTTTTAAGTTTGTACATTTTACCCCACTTTGGAGTGTGTTAACCAATTGTTTAAAATAAGAAAATTGATATAAGTCCACACTTTAATTCTTGAAAAAAAATGATCTTGCACCTAAGATCCTTAAAAACCATTATATAACATAACGACATATATCATATATATAATTTAACAATAACATAACATCATATATCATATATATCATATCCATAATGGTCACATAATCAAGGCCATCAAATAAAATCAAACATATAAAAGTAATATGGTTATGAAAACATACATAGAAGGATATAATGTGCAATGAAATCAAATCAAAACATAGAAGTAATATCGTTATGAAAACCAACATGGATATAATGTATCAAACTAAGTTTGTTGGATGTGTCTCTGAAAATATAAGTTCATAACATGTATCGAACTAAGTGTGTCATACATATAGGACCACATGTGGTAGTATAAGGCTATATATATGGACTGTATACTAGGACTAGATGGCATATATATGTTTACATCCAGGTCCTATGAATCTAATCATGAAACATCTTCCCTCTCTTTTCCCTACTAGAAGAAGCATGTCCACAACCTATGGATGTAGTGGAGGGATATGCCACTACGTATTTCATCTGTGTGGTCCTAGGATTCTCTAAGAAGGCCTGCAACCTAGCCTACACGTTCATAAACAACAGGTTTTTAATACCCAAAATTTTAAAATATATTCAAAATTTAGAAACTTAGAATTTATAATGAATGTCAAATCTTACCCGCAATCTCATGATCCCTATCAATTTGTCATCGACGCGTTGTAGGGTCAACGGTAGACTCACAAGGGGTAGGCTACATACAAATAAATAGTTCAAATTAAATATTTCATGTACAAAAATTTTATATTGTAAATAAGTAATAAGAAAACATTCCTCCAAAATTTAACTAATTTTAAAAATTATACCAAAGTTAGTGGATCTATAGATGCTATGACATTATCTAAAGGAGCCTCCATAGTATGCATATACGGAGGCATCTCTTTTGAGTCATAAGCTATACAATAAACATGTACATATCAATATTAATTTACATGACTGCCACATAACATACCCAAAGCATAATCGACACATAACAGACCAATGTATTAATTTGCTAATAGAAACCAACCAAGGAATATAGGTTTATTGATATTCTAAAGAAGCTTCGATGTTACTCGAGTCTCTCCAAAATTCCAATAATACTAGATACACATATGAGCTTACCCTTGATCCCCTCCTTTTTTGGTCTATCACTGCTTTAGTGTAGGTTTTTTTTTCATGCACTCTCTCTTGCTGGTCACTTGGAAAGATAGATTAGGATAAGATAGTTTTACTTGCATTAGAGTAGATTGTGGTAGGTAGTTTAGGAGAAAGAACCAACTTTCTTTGGAGGTATATCTCAAGTAGAAAGTCCCACAACTTGGAGATATTACTCATGTTACCCAGTCACACCATAAGCTCAAGAACACACACTTGTGCAAATCAGAGGGTGTTGTGATTCAGTGATAACAATTCATGTTTGAACTACTAATCTTAGAGGAAAAAGTATGACTAATATGTGAGAGTGTAACAGGTATAAAAACTTTATTTGAAGGTTAAGTAAGTTTTTTTATAGGTTGAGTAATTATTGAGAGCATGTGTGTAATTTTTTGAAGCCAAGATAAGGTGTGAAATAAAGAGAAAGAGAGAGCTAGGTGAATGAGGGTTTTAATGTCATTGTGTGTGCTAAATTAGAGATCTCTATCAGTTATCAAAGCAATAAATTTGTATATCATCATGATCAGGTGACTTATTTAGGTCTTATTCATCTTAGGATGTTGCATCCACCTTGTGGAGTGACTGCTACACTAAATTAGCGGTTTTCTTCCTTGAATGGTTGGTGCTCCTTGTGAATTCATTGATTTACTAAATCTCTTTTATTTCTGTAATATAAGAAGAGTTTTAGTGGTTTTTATTCCCCATGTGATTTTCACACTTAAATATGGTGTTTCTTTGTTGTGCATCTTGGTTTATGTTGTTCTGATTGAATGTTGAATATCTTAATAAGCCCACATGGTTATGTATGATGTATGGAAAACTTTATTGATGAATGTATGGTTTGGTAAATTAAGTAAAAATAATTGTAGGATATCCTAGAAGAATTTTGATTTCAAAATTTTGTATCAAAGCATGTCCTTGAGAAGCAATTTTAATCACTTAAAGGATATCCTAGAAGGACAAATAATGGGAATGTCTTTAGATGTTGAATCTACATTTAGGATGAGGAATGAAGTTTCTTGATCATTGATTCATGGCTTACAAGATTAGATAAAAGATATTGAGATAGAGCATGGTCAATTCATAAAGGGTTTCAAGTCACATATTAAAATTTTGTCTAAAGCCCCAAGGAGAAAGAAGACATGTGTTCTATATATGAACGAGCTTTAATTTTTTTGAATATTTTTTAGAATATGATTCCAGTAGATTCAAGATATATGGGAAGTTAGAGAAGAGTTTTGAAGTCTTTTATGGGATCTTGGATAGCCAAAGAATGACTAGTGACAAAACAGGCGTAGAGTTTAAAGGTGAACATGTGAAGAATGAAAGTGTACATATAAGAAGTACTCAAGATGATCAAAAAGTGACAAAGAAGGCTCATAAAAGAAGCTATAAGTTCATTAGAAAAATTAATTCTGTGAGGTATGGTTCTTCATTTAATGATTGTTGTTATAGTTGTCATGATTTTAGTCATAGAGCTAGATATTTCTAAAGAGGGTCTTCTAAGAATGATGTTGAAAGTTTCCTTAAGGGTGAATGTAAATCTTGTTGTGGGCATGCTAACAAGGCTAACGAGTGTGGTTGAAATTTGAGTGTGTTTGATTCAAGGAGGAATAATGGGATTGTGTGTTTTAAATGTCACAAACATAGACATATTGCTACCTCTTATCATCAAGTTGAATCTTCAAAGAGTAATAAAACTTTTTAAACTTAAAATATAATAGTATTGAAGAAGAAATTCAATCCTATGAATGAATAAAAAAAATATATATAGGAGCCTAAGGAAAAGAATATTGTTGATTAAGAAAATAATGTCAATGAAATTGATTCTTAGTCTATTATGTAAAGTGTGAAGTCTATCAAGGAGGAATTTTGTGATATCAAGGTGGAAAAAAAAATCATCAAGCAAAAACAAGTCAAGGAAGCAATTTTACTCTAGTTAAAGAAGATCACATGTGCTTCAATGCTTTAGTGCATGAGAATTTGAATAAGTTAGGTGTGTGGGACAGTTCAATGGTAATACTGTATGATATGTGATCTTTACATATGTTTTAAATCTCTTGAAATTGATAGGTTTCTAAGTATGACTTGTTTCTATCTAATAAGATTCTGATGTGCCTTCATGAATCAATTATTTCATAGTCCTATTGATAATTATCTAGTGTTAAGGTCTAAATACGTGGTGTTAGAAAGATAATGACTTGAAAATGTCTCTATGAAAAGTATTAAGTAAAAATGTTTCTTCATTATACTTTCAAGGCATGTTTCATTAAGGTTCAATCTCTAAAGTTATTAGGAACTCTATGTATTTTGGTCTTATCCCTCAAGTCAAAAGGTCATCTATCTGTCTAAGGTATATTCTGGTGCTCAAAAATATGTCTTTGTATTTCTATATCAATGATTTTTGTCATAGAGTTGTGTCTTATTTTTGCTCTTAAGGTTTTTGTTTATGTCAAGTGTCATGAGTCAAGATGACTATACATTTGTATCCAAGTTAATATCACTTAAAAATTATATTATTATACCGTGAATACATATTAATTTGTCGATAATGGTTATATGTATGTGATTCATCATTATGAGCTATGTCCAAATTATCCTGTTTATATTGTCTGTGTAGTTCATAGTGAGGATTATATGTATCTATATATGATTATACTCTATGCCTTGAGTTATTGAGTATGAATGTCTGAAGTTTCCTCGTTGGAATTTAAAGGCCATCAATGTCTAGTTGAAGATATAATGATCCATTTGCTAAGGGTAACCATGATCTTGTGTCATATTTGTTATCACAAAATCACTGCACCCTCTAAATGTCCTGTGTGTAGATTGGAAATTCGGCGTGATTGGGAAACATGGGATCACCTCTCAATCTGTTGGACTTGGGTTTGATGTGAACCTCCATAGAAGTATGGCTTCCTCTTCCTAAACTAAGAACTAAACTATACCTAATGCAATAATAATAGCTACCTAGACTTATACTAACATTTCCAGGGGATTAGGGAGAGATATTTGCAAGAAATAAAACCTAAATTATAAGTAGCAATGCACCAAGAAAGGGTTTTTCTAGACAAAATTTTGGCTTGCCAATGAAGAGATATTATCATGAGGAGGATGAAGATACATCACATACTCAATTTACATATAGTACTTCATTCCTTGATAAGCACAATGACCTCCAAAACTTGTAAAAGAAACACTAGTTGCACAGTTCACCTACAAACATGAGAGAGGCAAATAGAAGAAGCAAAATGATGTAAGGACATATAATTGATCACAAAACATAATTTCCATTACTTCAAGCACTTGCATAGTGCATCATTACAGCAGGGAAAGGCATAGGCTACCATTACAATTTTAGAAGAAAGGCTTGAGAGCCTGCAAATTCACAATAACTCATCTTGTGAAGAGAGGGGAAGCTTGGAAAATGTCTAACATTTTTTGGAATAAGCACCCCTTTTACAATTTATAGACATTGCTTGAGTTGAGGAGAGAAAGAAGGAGAAATTCCAAAATTCTAGGCTAGAATGTAGCAGAACATGTCAACCATGCTTGCCTCATTAATTGCAACTCCACCTTTCAAGGCACTATTCACGGAATGAGGAAATCACATAATTTTGAAACACCAAAAACCTCTGAAAATCCATTTTTGATGATTCCATTTTGTATCAATCTCTTCCTGATTCCAATGACTACAATTTTGTGGAAAATGAACAATTGGGTAGGAAGTTATGGCTTGTTGAGAAAAATATACTTATTGGGTATCCCAAGGATTGTACTCCATCAGCTCACCAAGTCACAAAATAGATTGGTGAGTTAACTTCTTACTCAGAAAATTTCATGTTTAATGTTTGCATCGTGGGCTTTTACAAGACTTGTCTTTTTGTTTTACACCTGTCGACTCCGAAAATAAATCGACATGATTCTTTGTTTAACCATCGGTGAGCTAATAACTCAGGATTCCACAACTTGCCATGCCACGTAACATTTTGTCGACCCATCATATTAACATTTGGTGGGTTTTTTGTTGTAATTGTGAGCATTCATGACACGTTCTTGCATTGAAAACACTTACTCCACCATCTCCAAATTAGTACATGTCCAATTAAAATCTCCTCGTATCACACTTTTCTCACCACATACCATTGGGAGCTACATTGAATGGCATATGGCTGCTTTTACATTCCCTTTGATCAGGAACGTTGACTTGGATTTCATCTTGGCTTTAGCATTGAATTCCAACGTGTTCCACATCTATACTCCAACCTCTCACCTTGAGTTGAATGAGTTCTTAGCCTTTCCATTAACTGATCCTACTTAATCTTCAGCCGTTGATCAGCATTTGGCCCATTACTCTAGATTGACCACCTTACTCGTCCTTGTTAATTTGAAAGCCTTAGACCTGAACATCTTCAGACTCCAAGGAATTTACATGGTATCGCCTTGCTAAGATCAGCTTGAACCATACGAATCTTGCTGTTGTTGACCGAGCAAAACTCAGTCTGCCAAAATTATCAAGTTGTGCACAAACTTCCTTCATACTTGAGACTTCAGAGACCCTTCCGAAGTGCCTCCAACATGTCGAGCTTTGTTTCAACTCATGCGCCATCAACTCTCGACCTCGAAGTGCTTCCAACATGTCGAGCTTTGCTTCAACTCAACACCTCTGACCAATGAATGTCTGAAACTCTTGAAACTCTGAATTTTCATGAGTTTAACTTTTTAAGCTTTGGGCTCTTCTCTAACCCATTTTTTCCCACGGTGAGTTTCTTTCCTTCGACAACTCCGACATGCCAAATCCTTCACCGAACTCCGAAGTGATTTGACCCCGAAGTCCGAGTGTGAGTTGCCCTTTTGTATTGGACTTCATCAATATTTCACTTCACGAACACCGAATGCACCCATGTCTAACCTGTTTCAAATTCACCCATGCAACTTGCCTAGATTCGATGCATAAAAATCTGAATCTCCAACTCTTCAAATTTTACGTGACTTCAAAAAATTAACTCGATTTTTCCCTCCGAGTATGATATCCGAGATTTCATCTAGTTTGTGGTGACACTAAGCGAATCCTCATCCATTCCTTCTACTCAACTGAGCTCATGTTCAATCCTATTTCTAACTGCCTATATGAACATTTCCCTCTCTCACACTATTCCTATCGAGACAAGTCAATGTATTCTGTATCACAATGACCAAGCACCTGCAACTCCTCACACTCACTTTCTTCCTTGAGGCGACAATTCATCCGAACTCAATGTTGGTACCTTATCTCCCCATCACTGACGACTCCTCTCATCATCAGTGCACATGAAATAAACACATCTGATACCTGAAAAACATTGTGATACTCAACTACTGAGTTGCCAAACAACTCGGCCTGATTTTCCAACCTCCATACTCACTGAGATTTTAGTTATACCCCAAAACACTCCAATGGGCTATTTCTTAACTATCTCATCAACTTCAATGTTATATGATAATCTAAATGACAAAACAATCTCATTGAGCCATCACTTTGGCTTGTGATGCCTCACCGAGTTATTACGTGCACCATATGGACCTTACTCGACTCACTCACCTAAGTTCTACTAATGCTACTCTTCATCGGGAACTCTCATCTCAACTTCTCCATGAGCTCGGATTCATCTGAGCTCCCAGCTTGCAATGTTGTTCATGTTTTTCGAGAATTGTTTCATCTTATCATCGACCATGGTTTGGTCTATCCTTTCATGTCAAGCTTTTCCAATCCTTATTTTTACACGTATACCACTTTGTCCTTGATGAGCTGATTCATTTTCCCAACGCCTATGCATTCGACCCTATTAACGTGAACCAATTCATAACTGAGGACCTCCTTTTATCTCATACAATGCACAGACACCTTCATGGCACATCTTAGATTTGTGTTCATAATTTCTGAATTAAACCATGAGCACCTCACCGACACATTTGATTCCATCTCATCAAACTTGGCACATAGCCAATATCCTTGGAGCCTATTTTTTTATCCTTCCCAACCTGAATCTTGGCCACACGATTGCTCTTAAATCTAAATCATGAAATCCATTTCTTTGGTTTGAGCTAAGCCTTTTCCTAAATGTCAGCTAACTTGAGCTCCCTCATGATCTCTCAAGAGTCGATGGGAATATGCCTTAGCCAGTTGCTTATATGAATAGTCTTGATTCGAGACCCAAATCCGATAGTGATTCCCATACTTAATATGTCAAAAACCTCATTCCATATGTAAAGCGATTACCAATCTCCTAATGTAGATCAACCTAATGAATCCACTTGGAGCCTAGCATTTCAGATTGCTGAGCAACTCAACGAGCTGAATTAAATTTTGGATTTTGAGCGAGCCCAATACCATAGCCCTGAGTCTATGAACACCTAAAGGAAAATTGTTGACATCAAGTTTTTATGCAACCAGCTTTATTCCTGGAATATCATTAAGGAAATTCAGGGGCCAATTTTGATCTTCGAAAAACAAGATGCTTTTCAATTGATCACAACCTATAACAAGATCGATTAAGGTCTCATTAAGTCTTATCTTAATTCAAGTTGTGAACGTCATCCACATAACTCTTGCTTTATCTTAAAACTTTAATTCCTTTGCAAGTTTGTGTAGATATAACCTAGTTGGTGGGTATACCCATACATGGTGCCCAAAACCCTCTGATATTATTTCCATCAAATTGTTGCAAATCTTCAAGCATTTCTATCTGACTCCTCTTTTTTGGACCATGTGATGCTTTTGAAAAAATACTCATTGTGTGAACTTGATTTCTTCAGTAACTCATAGGTCAAGATGGATTCAAAATTGTAGCCTCATTCAATGAACCAACCTCATGAATTTCTCCATGAATCCCTTTAAACGTTTCTGGTCCAAAAGTGTAATTTACACCATGGTTGTCCATTTTTTGCCCAAGCGGGCAAAAATGGATAACATTTTTGGCAACCTCTCAGGGATGTTTGCCTACTAATCATTATTTTAGTAGCTTGTAACATTCATTGGGCATGGAGTCACTGTTAATTCTGAAAAAAGATCCCAAAATATAGACTGTTCCTAAACCTAACATTATACCATCTAACCTTGTCCCGTGACCTACCTATGTTACTAAACCCATGATTGTCATGGAATAACACGAAACACTGAGCAAAAATTTCAGTAAAGACATCTTCCTAGATTTTATACATCATGGAACTCTATTAAATCTTGATGTTTTTCTTTGTTCTAAAAATTTTACCTTTGACACATTATGTAAGAGCAATTGACGAAACACAACACACACCAAAACTAGAAAAATCATAGCATGCTTCAAATGAAACACGCAGAGTGTGTCATGCAATTATTATGCTGAAAATAAACCTATTCATATCGTACACTAACTGGAGGTATAAGTGAGCGAAATGAACCCTGAAAGTGGTTGTGCAAAATATCTCCCTTTACTCAAAATGGGTAGTCATGTAGATCATTTGAAAATGGTCATGGCTGAGACTAAGAGTGAAAAATTGAAACAAGCCCAATTCTCCACTTAATTCACTAAGGCATCAATTGGAAAGAGAAATTATACATCTTTTAGTTGCTCTACTTTTATTTCGTAGAGGCATGGAAACTGATCCTTGGGGCTATGAAATTCATCCTCACATTCCAAAGTGAATGTTAATGAGTTATGACTTATCTTTTGGCTCCAAAGAATCCAAATACCTTATGGGACACGGTCTAATCCTTTGAATATCTCACCTATTCTGAGATTCGATTTTAACAAGGAAGTGTCCTTGAAGAAATCCTTGTATGAAAGGTGATTGTCTAGTGATCTAATCCTTTCCCTCTTTTTGCCTATTTACAAGCAATCTATTCTTCCACCTGGATGAATGGTATTGAATTGATGTCCACTTCATTTCCTTGTCCTTCCTTGACAACAAGAAGTTCCTCTACAAAATGTATCTCTCTTCATCACTTGCATGTGGTCTCTAATGAAGTCACTGGAAAATAATTGCAATTTTTTGAGGCATACTACTCGTATCAAAGTTTCACTTCCATTTGAAAACAAATTTATTCTTCATTTTTAACCTTCTCATCCCACATGAAACCTACAAAGTCAGATTCATCCACCTATGTCACTTTTGAGGATTATTAGGGGTAGCAAGATCTTCAAAAACATTCTCCTCCAAAACTGGTTCATTAACCAAAATAGGTTCCACAATTGAGAGCAAGAAACTCCCAATGATGTCATCTTCACTTAAGGCTTATAAATTTGGCTCAGTTTCTTTTGTATGCTCATTTGCTTCTTTATTCATTGAGATATGTGGAAGATTCAATTTCTCCAATTTAGATTCTAAAGGATTACTTGAAGTAATAGGTTGTTCTTGAGTGCTTCCTTCCACAACAATATGCACTTAGTGTTGAAGGAGAGATGTTGGAATAGAAAAATTTTTGAACTCCAGAGGCTCGTGGCTCATCAAAGCACTCCTCCAAATCTGATAAACAACTTGCTTCTTCATTCTTGGGCTATGTAAAGGATTCAACCTCCCCTATGATGTTCTCTGAATTAGCAGATAATACACCATAACCTTCTTCATCTTCAAACATAAAATTTTCAAGATCAAATTCATCTAAGAAATCATATTTTTGAAAAAACAAAGAAGAGGAAGGACTTGAAACCTCCTGCACACCTTCCTATCTGCATACCAAGACCTAAGTCTGAATCTGTCCTCACAGCTTGAACTAACTACTAATTAACATCTAATGATACTCTTGGGAAGTTGTTTCAACCTTCCAAAAATGCAACCAATTCTCGACATGCATGACAGTTAGGATAATTGCACTCATCTTAAGACATCTATGCACATTCGGGAGCTTTTTATTCTTTTGTTTACACATGTTCTTCCTCTTCCTATGCAAACTTGGAGCTTGACTCTTGCTCTTCTATAACTAGTTTTACCACTTGTGGTGATCTAGCCTCCTCTAATGATATGAAACCAATATGGATTCTACATTCTGAATAAGTAGATTGTTGGTCATCATTTACTTGTGTTTGCTCTTTGTATATATTCAATCTTCATCACCTACTTTTGAACTTCATCCTTGGATAGAGGCTGAGTTAGGATGGGAACTTTCTTGATGTTCAATATTGCAACCCACTCCTTTAGATTCTTTGTAAGCTCATCATTACTAAGTTCCTTAACATTCTCCTCTTCTTCTTCACTATAATCATATTCTTGGTCTTCCCAAAATAGATTTGGGAATGTAAGAGGAGAGGTGGGTTGGAGTTGAATAGTTTCCTCCATTGTTTGAAGTGGTGGAAGAGGTAAAATTTATTATCTTGATGGCCCATGTAGAAAACAGTGAATTTTAGGAGAAAGAGGAACAAAAGATTCATGATGGGATGGAAGAATAGGAGAAGAAGAAGTGGGATTCACAATATGGGCAGCAGGTGAAATATTAAAACTATGGGACTCAAATTGGAATCATATGGATGGATACATGGGAAGAGGGTTGTAAGGGGATAATGTAGGGACCTCCAATTGACAGGATTGACTAGCATTACATTCATAAGCTTCTCGCCTCTTAATATATTTTCTAATATCAAGTAGTGTTGTAACCATCCAATTGAGTTTTTGCTTAGGGTTAAACTCACCTGGTATAGGTCCAGTCCATGGGTATGGAATCCTAAAACCAATCTAGGCTACCTTCCTCACTTCTTTAATCCTTATTTTCACCATGCTATGCTCCAACTCTCGTACCTTTCTATGCAAGTGGTTCTCTTCAGATGTAGGATAGCCTCCAAAATTTACATATCCTTACTCTTCAACAACTCCAAAGTTTAGTGGATGACCAAACTGATCTGCATCTTTCTCATGTGGACATGCATGCTCAAACTGATATTCATCATAGAATTGGTTCTGGAGGTGGATTAAAATATTCTAAAGAATGGAAAGTATTGATGTTGCTGCAAGTGAGAATTCCAAGGTGGGAATGAAACCCTGATTGCACCACTTCATAAATAGGAAAAAGAATGGAAATATGTGGAAGAAAAGGGATGGAAATGGGTGGAAAAAGACATTCTACAACTCAGAGAGTGGGTTACTTAGACCAATGGAGTCACCATTTGTGCTTGGGTATACCTCCTAAGGCTGAAATTTCACTAAGAGCACAACAACATTAATGAAAATAAAGTGAACACAAATACACACACCTGTGAAAAATGTGACTCTTGTGGTCCCATCGGGCGTGCCAAAAAATATTAGTGTTGGTAGCACGGTGGCTAAGATATTACAATGGGATACATGTGAAATGTAGATCTTTCACGTACTATCCCACCGTTGGGCATGCCAAAAAATTGTTATCACCAAATAACCACACCCCCCCGAATGGCCTGAAGGTGCACACAACATTCGATGTGATTGGATAACATGGGATCACCTCTCAAGTTGTGGGACTTGGGCTTGAGGTGAACCTCTGGAGAAGGTCGGCTTCCTCTTCCTAAACTAAACACTACACTACTCCTAATGCAATAAAATAACTACCTAGACCTATACTAACATTTCAAGGGGATTAGGGAGAGAGATTTGCAAGAAATAAAACCTAAATTAGAAGTGGTGATGCACCAAGAAAGGGGTTTGTTAGACAAAATCCTTGGCTTGCCAATGAAGAGAGATGATCATGAGGAAGGATGAATATACATCACAAACTCAATTTACATACAATATTTCATTCCTTGATAAGCACAATGACCTCCAAAACTTGTAAAAGAAACACTAGTTGCACAATTCACTTGCAAACATGAGAGAGGCAAATAGAAGCAACAAAATGATGTAAGGACATATAATTGATCACAAAACATAATCCTTCCATTTCTTTAAACACTTGCACATTGCATCATTATAGGAGGGAAAGGCATATGCCGCCATTACAATTTTGAGAAGAAAGGCTTGAAAGCCTACAAATTCACAACAACTCAGCTGATAAAGAAAGGGGAAGCTTGGAAAATGTCTAACCTTTTTTTTTGGAATAAGCATTCCATTTACAATTTATAGAAAATTTTGAGTTGTTCAGAGAAAGAAGGAAGAATCCCTATAATCTAGGTCAGAATGTAGCAAATGATTAAACACTATTGTTGGCATGTTTGCCTCATTAATTATAACTCCACCTTTGGAGGTACTATTCAAAGAATGAGTAAAACCTGAAATTTTGGAATGAATTTTTTTTAAAAATCCATCTTATGATGATTGCACTGTGTAGCTCTTGTTCTCTCCCGATTCCGTTGATTATAATTTTGTGGAAAATAGACAATTGGGGAGGAAGTTGTGGTTTCCTGAGTAAAACTTGCTTTTTTGGGCATTCTGGCATTCGTACTCCATTAGCTCTCTGATAATATCTTTGTAATACTCTAATAAATTCAAATATTTTATTTCCTCCATTTGATTAAAATATAATATTCTAATAATTTTTAAATATAGACCATTTTTTGCTTTGGTGGAACCCCTAGTGAAAAATGCATTGGGAGGGGTGTTTGTATGGTTGGTTTAGCAAAATGGCTCACCAGCCAGCTCGTTGAGCTGGCTGGTGAGCTGCTTGTTTTTATCCACATCGAGCATCTCATTATCATTAGTACATTTTATTCAATCTTTACCCACCATGTATTTTTTCTTGAATGACCATTGCTTCATGTCTTGTATTGAAATGGGTGCTTTCCACATATACCTTGGCAACCTCTTCATTATTTCATATTTACTCAGCCAACTCAGCCAACTATCTTCCAATGAGTCCCACTCCACCTCCATATCAATGACACCTTTATTTTCTCTGAGCACTTCCTGTCGATCTTACATTAATTTAATGATCACAACCTCTGACCCTCCAACTCGATCGATTACAAGCTCAACTTGTGCGACATGCCTTGTCAACCTCGGAAACCACACGACCATGCATCTAACGTGGTCAAGCTATGAAATTAAATCCACCCACCGCTTTTAGTGTGTGACTCAGAATTAATCAAAAATAACTTGATGACTTCAGATTTTGGGAACCAAACCTCCCCACCCATGTCTAGCTCAGACCGCCATAACAACTTCAAATCCCGAAAGTTTGAAACTCTAAAATTTTGGAGTTTCGTCCTTTCGGGATCTTTTCCAAGTTTTTTCCAAATTGCATTAGTGAGTTCTGAAATTCAAATCTACAAAATCCCAAAAGGTCTATCTCCAAAATGATACTCTGAATGCTCCTTTTCTGTGTCGAGTGAGCTATCCTCTTCTTTTGAAGAGCTCAGCCATCCTCTGACTAAATTAACATGGTGAGTCATGCTTTGAGCTCGTCATTAAGCTAGTCTTCATTCATTCCTGCCAAGTTGATGGTTCACAATTTCCCAACCTCTATGTGGGCATAACTTGATTCTTTATTTTATCTCCTGCTTCTGTCAAACGTCTTGAACTCAATTGGCCACCTAACATCCAAAATCCTCATGATCACTTCGAGCACTGTGAGTAAAATATGAGCCATCCCATAATTGTTGAATTATTTAATAATGAACCCCACCTCATCGACCTAATGCTTGACTCCAATGCAACAATCCTCCAATGCTTTTCCCTGTAATGACTTGTCTGTGCCATATCACTTTGTTTTACATCCAATGACAATTCCTTAGCTTGATCCGAACCCCATGTTTCACCTAGATCAATTTCCTGATCGATCAAGGCTCGGTTGAGCCCTTTCTTTTTCATTGTGATCCCCACAAATATGACTCAATGAGTGCCTCACCATGTTTGTTTGGACCAAAATTTTTACACCGAATCCACCCTATGCCTCCGAGTCGATCCACGAGCTCAAGCCCTAGTACTGCCTATGCATTATTTTGTCATTTCCACACATGAGTGACTTAATTGATCTTCCTGATATCTCCATTCAAGCTAGTGAGATGTTCCCTCTAACTTCTACCTGGCTTATCCATGAGCTCCTCTGTTGTCCTAAAACTGATACTTCACCATTTCCTACTCACCAAGCCTCTTGCAACGAGTCCATTCCAATCACCTCAATACGTTAAATGAGCCACCCATCTCACCTATTCTTTCCTTAGCCCAACCTTCATGGCTCAATGCATGTAACAAAATCCAAAACAACATTTGATTGTTGAACTACTTTGATAATCCAAATTAAGCTCACCTGAGCTCCTCATCGCATTCCCAAGGTTTGGGAACAATTCACTGGTTAGTCATGTTCAAAATAGCTTGACCGAGCTATCTAACACTCAGTGACTCTCAACACTGACATTAGCTCACTGAGCTACTCAATGAGATATTTCTAGCTTATAACCCCTTATGACCCCTTTGATAAATTTTCAAATTGTGCACTAACCCCTCAAAATTTTGGGATCTTTCACTTCCGGAGAACAATGAAAGTATAGGGACACCTTAAAATTGACCTATCAATTTTTAACCACTTTTTCCTAAGATGACAAAAAGTAAGCCTGTAGGGGACCAATTTTGATCTTAAGAAAATATAGAGCTTCTACCTATCATCATATCAAAACCTCCAGCTAGATCGATCAATTCATCAAGTCATTCTTCATTCAAGTTCTGAACATCATCCACCTCAATCAATTTACCTTTTTGCTTTGTTTCCTTTGTAAATTTATGCAAATATAACATAGTTAAGGGGTATACCCAAATGGTGCCAAGCAACCTCTGATATTTATTTCCTCATCAAATTATGTAAAATATTCAACATCTTTATCTGCGACCTTGTTTCTAAACCATCTGATGATATGAATAAATACTCATTGTGTGAACATGATTTCTTCAGTAACTCATAGGTCAAGATGGATTCAAAATTGTAGCCTCATTCAATGAACCAACCTCATGATTTGATCCATGAAGAAAATTAGTGGTCCTAAGATTTAATTTACCATCGTTGTTCATTTTTGCCCGAGGGCGGAAAAATAGATAATAGTTTCTTCTCATTTGACATAAGAGCATATAGTATGATGTTTTGATTTGTGTGATAAAGGTAAAGATAGATTAACTCTCAATGTATGAAGCATAGTTTATGCAAGACATATTTATTCATTAGAGTATATATCATCAAATATGAGTACTATAAATGTGTGTCTCATAACACATTGAATTTGAAAAGGCCTATATCAATGTGTTTAAGCATGTAAATAACATCTGATAGACATGAGGAGAAAGGAATAGAGTGCAGTGATGTTTCTCAATCTTAACAATGAACGTATGGGAGCTACTAATTTTAAAACGTGGTCATGAAAAGATGTGTCAACAGCTAGATTAGGTACAATGTGTTATGTCTTCAATAGGTTTGAGGAAATTCTAAAGAGTTTTAAGTTTTCTTTAAAGGTTTATGGTCTATTATCAAGAGTGATCAATCAAAATGAAAGGTACGGGTTAATACATGCATGATTGAACACTAAAATACAAAGTGTGTGAATTATGAGTTGAATGGTGATGATATTTGACCAAAGAATGTAAAAGAAGGCCTAAGGTATGTAAATTCTATGATTTTTGGTCAATTCATCTAGAGTTCAATGTATATTAGAGATGTTGTTATGAGAAAATAAGACTATGAATGAAGTGTTTGTCCTCCAAATGTCTGTTGTGTGAGTGAAATTCTATATGTTCAAAGTTTTCAATGCATTAATAAGATGAAAGGTATCTGAATGGAATGTGTTTTGATTCATGAAGGCTCCTTAGAATAGTGACATTCTGGTCTAAGTCAAAATTTTGAAGTCTTGGTCCAAGAATGGGATTAGTGAAGAAAGAAACTGAGATATAATGATCTATAAGGTCTATTAAAAAAATATGTGTTATGAATGGGTCACCAAGTGTATGAAGATGATTTCAATATTTCAAAGACTAAAAACTATAAGAGTATATCTCACAAAGGTCTCAAGTAGATGGAAAGGTGTTAAAATATGTATGCTATAGGTCCATAAGGTAAACTAAAGCAAAGGGGAGACTCATTTTGAGTTTCAAACAAGAGAATTGCATATAGTTAGATTTGAAGGAGGATATCTTCTAGAGCTGTGGAGTTACAAGTACAAGATATTTATCTGCAAAAGCTAAGTGCTATATGGTTATATTCTTAAGTATTGAGAGGTTTCGAAAGGATAGGAAATGTTGAATATTTATACAATTGAACATAGGGTTTGTCATCTTAAAAACCTAACCCTAAGGTGCCACTGTATTGAGAACCTAAGATGATTATAAATTGCCTCATACTGGTGTTGACAGTGGATTAGTTAGTCAACACATTTTTGCAAGGATACATAAGGTCATGTTGAGTCTTGGTTGAGAACCAAATGGAGTTAAAGAGATTTCATATGTCTTAAATTTTTATAGGATGTAGTTGCATCAAAGAAAGAGGTTCATGAATGAGTAAAAGAGCTGAAAATCATACTATGATGATGAAAATAAGTGAAAATGTACCCTACAGGCCATTGTGAAACCTTTGTGAGTCAATGGGAGTGATTCAAGGTCTATAAGTGTACTGAGCATATAGTGTCCTCTTACCTTTGAAATGTAAAGACAAGTTGGACCACATGATCAGGTAAAATGATCTCTTGTATCTTCCTTGAACATTGAAGATTGTGTATTTGCACAATAGTATGCTATAGGCGTGAAGAGCTATATAGAACTCTACCTTTAAAGGAATTGTTAGATAGTTAGGAAGCATGATATGATGATTATAAGTGAGCTTATGCCTCATAATGGATAAATGAATATGCTCAAATAAGTACAAGAATGTTGGAAGCTTTTGCAGAGAACAAGGTAAGCTTCAGGTATGCATGCTAAGAGGATGTGGTTTAACCCTTGTGATATGAGAGATATCATGTAATCCTAAGAGGAAGATGATGAGTAAAAAAGTGCCTTTTTTGAGTTTTCAGTGTCGTAAGAGATCTATGAGGCTATTTGATAAAGTTAATTTGACTATGAAATCATGTTTGAGGACTGTTATTTTTGTGATCTTATGAAAAAAGAAGGCTACATGTCTGTATGAGTGTTTTAAGGCATAGGGAGCTTACTTTATTGATTTTTTGAGTTCTCAAGGGATCTAGATAATCATGTGAAAGGTAAAAACAATTGTGGTTATCAAGTACTTGAATCAAGAAGGTTGTAGAAACTTTAAAGAGAAGGTTAAAACCACTAAGGAAGAGCTTTAAGGAAGATTTGAAATGTTGGTCCTATCTATCAAGCCATGTAAAAAAGATAAGTATAAATTTTGTGTGTTTTCATTAAAGAAGGTTTTTATAGATACAGAAGGTAAATAACAAGGTGTTTTATGCTATGATTGAGATGTTCAAGGTTACCAATGTTGGCCTAA
Source organism: Taxus chinensis (assembly GCA_019776745.2). Lineage (NCBI taxonomy): Eukaryota > Viridiplantae > Streptophyta > Pinopsida > Cupressales > Taxaceae > Taxus > Taxus chinensis. The sequence goes on from CM034146.1 coordinate 832,054,746, forward strand.
AAATACAATGAAAGTATTTTTAGGGACAAGTGGTTCTAAAGGTTGGCATGTTTGTTTTAGAGGAAAATTGGTGTTTTTGAGTTTGATCAGGACCTAGAAGATGGTGTTGAGTGAGAATGAAGAAAAAATAGGAGGGTATCAACTCTGGAGGAAATTTGTGGGTGGTCATATTAGGTCTATGGACCATCCTTATGTTGTTATTGAAGTCAAAAGAGAGAGCATAGAGTTGTAGAGCGGGGATACTTATCCAAGTAAGTTAGTTTTGTACATTATTTTCAATGTGTGTTTGCATTTTTAATGTCCAGTTATCATTTTAGCATTTTTCAAATATTTAAAAAGGGGAGAGAAGCATCATAAACATGGAAATGATGTCAATTAGGTGTGTTGGTCATTTTGATTTCCATCAATGTTTCTAAAGGTGGTTGCCATCAATGACAAAGGGGAATATCGTTGGCCATTGTGTGTTAGGGTTTTCATTAATGTCAAGTCCATTGATGGAAAATGGTTTCATTACATCATGTGATTCTTTAACTGATGTTAGACAGATGTCAAACATGAAGTTTGATTGGTAGTGATCAAGATTTGGCAAGTTGTAATGGTGTCATTGCATGGTTCTAGTTTGCGTATTCATAATATGAGTATTACTAAGTTTGTGGAATGTATTAACAAGTCATTCATGTTCCATGAGGTGTGTTACATGTGTACAATATTTTTCATTAGGTCATAATAATCATTTCATAGGTTTTCATAGTTGAATCAGGTCATTCAAGGCCTATTCCTATCTCTGGAGCATGCAAAATGATATGTAGGTATGAGAAATTTTGGAGCTGATCAATCTTGTTGGATCATGGTACCACCATGGTGACATAATATATAAGGTTTATAGTGAGTTTCAAGTCATAACTCATAGGAATGATACGTCTTTGAGGTCTTTGGGAAGCAAACAGATGAGAACAAGAAATAAAGAATGGGTAAATGAGATTGGTTTGTAATTTAAAGAGATATTTTTTATGTATGGTTAATATTAGAAGTAGAGGATGTTTTCATGATGCTTATTAACAATTTTACGGTCATTATGAATAATAAGTTTCAAGATACTTCTTTTTTGGAAAAATTGGGTTTTCATGGAGTGAATATTTAAGGTAAAAGTGGACCTTTTAATGCTCGTTGGTGGCTATGTGATTTTCATAGGGACCTAATATATTTGGCACATTTTCTTAGGTAATTTATGAAGGTTTCACAAAAATAATGAGGTGGTTTAATTATGTAGTTTTTATGAATGATTGTTAAGAAGGTAAGTTGTTTTGAAACTCTAACTAAACCCTCGTTCAAAATAACTTAGAGAAATTTCAGTATAATGAACTCTTTTTTATTCATTCTTAGAAAGTGATGATTGGATTTTGTAGAGGAATATTTTATCTTTCCAAAAAGTTATATTAGAACATTTGGTTATATGTTGGATCTAACTAAATGTTATCAAAAGAAGTTGATGAATAAATTGGAATTTTATGTGTCCCCTGAGTTTTTCTATATGTCCATGATAGATTCAGACTAGTTTTTAGTTAAAAAGATCAAAGTGTACCCTATTTACGAGGAGTGGTTTTTGGGGTAGTTTGGAGTAGATTACACTAAAATTGGAATTGTAGGAGCTACATGAAGCTTTAGAAATACATTCAAGATTTTTTGTTATCCATTTTTAGAGATATATACAATGGAATATAAAACTTGTGTTTTTGATATGATTTGAAAAATTTATGACCTAATCTTTGAGAGTAAAATTTTGAGGTTGCTTATTCTAGCAGGGTGTGAAGTAGCTTCATGAGGTAAAGTGATGATTTGGTGTTTTTCATAATGGTTGAATTTTTTTGAGTTCTTAGAAATACTTTATAAGGGTTTTCCATGATTTGGTTAGGTTTTTAAGTGAGTTTTTGTGTGATGCATCTTATTGAGCTCAAGGTTAGTTCTTGAGTCCTAGAAGGCTTAAGAAGTAGTTTGTAAAGATGGAATTAGATGAAGTCCTTCCACTGGAAGTTAGAAGGATTTAGAATATGTTCTAGAAAGAGTATTAAGATTTATTTACAATGATATAATGTTTTTTATCTTGGTGAATTTTTTATGGGTACTTTAGGTCTTTTGTCAAGAAAAAGGTTTTTTGTTTTTCAAGACAAGTTTTCTCAGGCTAGAAGTTTTTGTTAGTTGAGACATGAATTACATTGTTTGATGCTCTATATCACCTAGAGATTGATGAATGATGAATTGTGTTCATATTAATTCATTAGGAGGTATTTTAAGTGATAGAAAGGGTGTAAATTAGTTGAGTTTGTGGAACTATTTTATAGAAAACTTAATCTAGTGAAGAGGAAAGTAAGTGAGGTTTTCACATATAAATGTTTCATGAAATATAACATGCATGGATGTGATCTACAAGTCTAAGGATTCCAAATAGTGGATACATTCCATAGTTGAGTTGATATTTAGTGTTGTTGAGGTCTAATGGCAAGGACAAGGTGTTGGAAACAACTGTTTGGTGAAGGATATAAGCCTTTTGGATTGTGTTATGAATTATTTGATTGGTCGAAGAAAATTAATGACCATAAATGATTTTTTAAAGACATATTACACATGTGTAATGAATTTTTGGGATTTAATAATCATGTTTTTGGAATTAGTGGTTTTAGCTCATCTTAGTGATAGGGTCCTGAGTATGTTTTGTGCAAGATGAGTGGTGTTATGGGCATGAACAACCTATATGGTTCATATGTGAATGTTGTAATGAATTTATTGGTATTTTATAAAAGTTTTTTTGGTCAAAATTATGATGAATTCGTGACCTATCTTGTGTTTAATGGAAGATAATCCTATAAAGCGGGTGTTTTGAGTTTATTTTTGAACTACTGATCTTGGAGGAAAAAGTGTGAACCATATGTGAAAGTGTTTCATGTAGGAACTCATGATTTTAAGGATAAGGATTTTTTTTAAAGGTTGAGGACTGATTTAGAGCATGTGTGCAAGTGTTGTAAGCCAAGACAAGGCGTGAAAGAAGTAGAAAAAGTTGAGCTAGGTGAATGAGGGTTTAAATGTGAATGTGTGAGATGAATTAGACATCTCCATCAGTTGTGGTAGAAAAGAAATACATATAGTTATCAGCAGGTGCTTTATTTTTTTTCTTGGTCATATTAGGGTTTGTAACCTCCTTGTGGAGTTGGTGCTTCACTAAATTAGGAGTTGGTGCTCCTTGTAGGGTTGGCGCTCTATTAAAATAGGGGTTGGTGCTCCTTGTGAAGTTGGTGCTTCATTAATTATGTTTGATTTATGTAATTTAAAATTGTTTTAAGTGGTTTTTCTTCCCCATGAGGTTTTCCCACTTACATATTATGTTTATGTATTTTGCATCTTGTTTTATGTTGTTGTGAATGAATGTTTAATATCTTAATAAGTATGCACAGTTATGTGTGATGTATGGTTTGGTAAATTAATTAGAAACCATGATAAGAGTTATTCACCCCCCTCTCAGTACATTGTGCTTCTAAAAAATTAAAAACACTGAAAAGAAATTCGATGTAAAAAACTATGGATACTAGACATAATTATTAACAGATTTCTAAAAATGTGTACATCTCCAGGTTTGTTAATTGAAGAACAAATTCATTATAAAATTAAGATCGTAAGTAAAAAAATTATAGACTATAATGAATTTTCAGGTCCACCTCCAAATCAGTTCCAGTCAGTTGAACAAAACCCAAACTAGTCTTGGAAATATTTCTCAGTGTTTCAACACAACTTCTTGTCTTTACACTTCCTATAGAATTCTTGTACGTGTTACAAAACCTAGATTGGTCTTAGAATTTTTTTTGAGTTTTGCGAAAAAAACTTCATAGCTTTATGCTAAGCTAATTCATCTATTTTCATTTAATGAAATCACCTTACGATAGAATTCCCCTCTATTGCACAACCTCTAGTCTCTACATAGAGCTAAGTCAAATCTAGTGTTGTCGACTAGCTATGTAATAAGATCCTCTTCCATAGACTCTATGAAGAATAAAATTGTCTTGATAATGCCCAAAATATGAAGAATCAAATCTCTCATAATAATTATTTGGTACTCTATAATAATCTATTTAGCTCCACACCTGAGCTTTGAATACCACACAAGAAACTAGGCTTAACATATCCTTTACAAACCGATGAGTTAAAAATAATAACTCATAAAATCATGCCTTAAAAAAGGAATTTAAATCTTCATCATGCGTTAAATATTCCTAAGGATTTTTCTTCTAACAACTCGCACTAATATTGGAAAATAAGATTTATTCTTGTGTTGAAATGAATGTCCTCGACCCCATTATATACTAGGGTTGGGCCTAAGTTTTATTAAATATAGGACATATAAGATTATTATTTTTAATCTAACTCAGTTGGCTGGGTGGTTAGAGCATATCATTAAGATGATTAGGTCAGATGTTCAAACCATCATATTTTTTACCCTCACTGAGTCTACTGTTATCGCACTGTGATTTTTTGCACTGATATTCCACATTGTGTCTGAATTTTGAATCCACACCTTACCCCCACTCAATCCCTACCACATCTTCTCCATCTATACTTACTACATGGCCATACTTCTCTAGGTTGCCTCCGAGTTTTTCGACTAGTCTGTAGGATTATTTTGTGGCTCAGAGGGATGAATCCCACATGTGGGTAAACAAATATAAATAAGTCTCACTTGGTGTCAAATAATACTTTAAAATATGACTAGAAATAAATATTTAAAAATATTTCTAAATCTTACAAAAATTAGGTAAATCACATATTCCCTACACCATGGTGTATTTTATCTCTTAACAATAAATGTTTGGTCATTTTTTATATATTTTGTAAACTTTTTGTTGTTGGACATATTTTGTTTAAGGTACAAAAAATGTAAAAAGTGGGACAATGTTATATGCTTTGACTTGGCATGGGGTTTTTATGTGGAGGGCTTAAAATATTCTATGTGTGCCAAGCATAGTTTTTTTTGTGGCCATGTCTGTTCAACTATTTTTTTTAGAAGATCACCAAGTTATGTGGTAAGGTAATATTGAATGCCACATTCGGTGGTGGATATATTTGATATGATATGTAGTAGGGATAGTATACCAAGGTTGCCTCAACCATGTGGCTTGTTCCTTACCTTACCATGAGATGTCTTTCCATGAATGGGACCCTAACTAATCGCTAATAAACATGATCATGAGCTCAATATAGTCTTTTATCGATGAGCTACATGGAATTCTAGGGAGGGTCAGGTACCCCTCTAAAATAAGAGTGGATCCCACTATTGGAAACCCTTTTTTCTATTTTTTAAACGACTGGAGGTGAAAACATGTAAATGATTTTTTATCTATGTCATATATGTCACGAAATCCTATTTTCCACTCACAACGTGCCCACTCATTTCATTTTGTGTGCACTGGCTTCATCCTGCAACTCCTATTCTTGTGTAGACTATATCTGGAGCATACGGTGGCCATTTCTAGTGTTCCATATACCACTAATAACCTCTCGACACATGGATATTCTGTAATGAATATATTTTGGGATATCTTGGGAACTTCTAATACCTCTATATAACACCCTCCCCAATGAAGAGGCTTTTGTTCCACCAAAAGCTGAAACATTTATTTTTCTAGTACTAGAAGTTTTACTTTGCATTTCCTTAAGGATATCTTTGTATTAGATTCTACAGACTCTGAATCAGCTACTCTAAAATGGAAAATCTATGTCACTCTTTTCCTTCATAAAATAATCAACAAAACCCAAGGACACATCACACAAAATGACCAGTTTGAAAAAGACATCTACATGACAATGAGAACATTATACTTGATTTGGTAATCTCCCAATGAATTTATCAATACCATGGTTGAATTCACCATACAGTTAATTTGTTGATCTAAAAACATAATTTTTCCCATGTATGGGTGTTAATTACATCATATCAAAATAAATAATTTCATAATGATAACTACTTCAACTATAAGTTAGGTATACTGAAAATGTCTTAACAACCTAAAAATAATGATGTCACTTCAGAATCGATTAATTAAAATGTGAGAAAATCCAATTATGATAAAATTATCACGAGACACTCGTAATAGGTACTACAAATAAAATTCAAAGATAACACATGGGTTAAATTTTATTGCATTATTCAACAGGAATCCCATAACCAAAATCTTTAAATTATAGCATGTTATTAACAATCAACAACAGTGTTATACAACTCTATCCAAAAAAAAATCATTATACATATTAAAATAAAATGGACTAACTTGTGGGAAATCTTTGGATAGATCCAAGGTTGTCTCAGTATTAGTTGGTAGATTGAAAAATTCTTTGTAAACCTACTTCTTCTTACCATTTTTCAGATGTCTTGTTGGATAAAGTTTCCAGCATCTTTCAACCATATATTCAGTTATATGATAATGAGTGTAGACGTTCATTTTTTCCTCTTCCTGATATGAGGAATCACATTTTCCATTTTTCTCCTCTAAATGATGATATTGGTCTTCATCACCTGCCTTAATTCTGAAAAAAGGAAGTAATTTATTAAGCAATGTCCTTCTCTTCCAACAACTTGAAATAGAATGTTTACTTACCCCCAAAAAAGTGCAATGAAAAGCATGCCACATTGTCTTTATATCAGAGCCACATTTTTCATATTGAAAGAGAGGATCAAAAGTTTCAGAACTTACTCAATTCCTTATAGTGCTATGTTGAGTTTAAAAATGAGTATGTGAAATTTCATTACCTTTTCTTATTGTTTATGTACACCCATTTTCATTCATATGTGATGACTTGTTCCTCTATGTGGAGGGATCCTGTTGTGCTAGTGGTGTAATTAATTTTTTGTTAGAATCTTTTCTTCCTTCACCAGATTTAGAACTCTCTCTAATTTTCATTTTCTCACTAGTGTAATAGAAACCTACAAAACATGGATGATCCTTGTAATTCCCACAAATTTTCACACACGAAACCTGAAGCCAAGAAAATATTATAATAGAAAAATTATGAAATAATATTATTTTGTTAAAAAATGAATTTAATGTTAAGCTAATCCCTAGGTTAATAAATGATCATCACAAAATTAAATAAATCATAATGTTAGATAAAAGAATTAATTAAATCTCTAGTTGAGTTTAAAAATATTTCATTCCATTAATCCTAAATAAATTTAATACCTAGGTTCCTAAGGTCAAGCGAAAATGAATAATTAAATTTCAAGTCAAAATAGCTCTTCCATTATACTAAAATAATTAATTAACTCGCCATTGCAAAATTAACTAAACTAATAAGGGTAGAGTTTATTTAGTCATATTCAAGGATAAAAAGACAATAAAATTAATTACTTTCAACACACATTAGTGGCCCATTTCAAAAAGGAGACACAAGTGATCAAATGATCACCACACCTACCCCCACATAACTATTGTAGGGGACAATCTTGGCCCTTGGATGAAAACAATATGAGCCATTGGATTAGGGGATTTCAAAGAAACCCTAAAAATCCTTAAGGCCTTTATCCTTTTCCTTTGCTCATTTCTTTCATTTTGGTTTTAAAAGTTAAGGGAAGATGGAAGAGGAGGAAACCATGGGAGAATATGGAGCTTAAGGGGATGCTCCTATTGTATTATACTTTTGTAATACTACTTCCATTTTACCCTCCTATGGTTTGATTGCAAATTCTTGTTTGATAATTACTATTCATTGTTGTAGATCAAAATTTTCTTGTATTTTATCTATTTGGGAAAATGGGCATTTGCACCATTTTATGATCCATATGTTAGAAGGTATATATATATGTGTATATACATCTCCATACGCACACATATATAAATATATATAAATAAAAACGAGTATATATATACATACAAATTTATATAATAAAATTAAAAAAAAAAGTTGAAAATATATCTATATATATTTTAAGACATGGTAAAAAAAATTCTACACATGACATAATAATAAAAGGCTGAAGTAATGAAACAAATAAGGCACAAAGGTAAAGGTCATTGTTTTTTAAAATTAGTGACTTGTATTAATTAATAACATGTAATAGTGAGGGGGGTAAAACCAAGTAGAGAAAGGGTTTTGAGAGACCACGTCCTTATGCCTCCCAAGTGAAGTGGGAGTCTTACCCTAAGCCTCTAACTGCACAAAATAATCACACAAATCCTTATCTCTCCCTTGCAACAAGCAACAAATCCATAAATCCCTTTTCTCTCCCCATAGGTAAGAATTCCATTCACACTCCCACCATTTTGCATGCCTCACATAAACTTATTTTTCCCTCCCCAATGGTCCCATAAGCCCTTCTCACACACCCAACTAAGGCAAACTATTCAACCAACCAACACAAACACCATCACAAGATAAACACACTTTTAACATGCACAACATTTCTTACAACAAACAAAATAACATAATAAGAAAGAGTGGAGAGCCTACCTCTCCATCAAGATCCAAGAAAAACCTTCACAAGCCCCTTCAAATCCAAGTCAAGAAATTTCCAAGCACTCCAAAATTTCCAAACTCCAAAAGTGCACCATTCCAACCAAAAATCACAAATAAATAGAATTACGAAGTGAGGATGATGAGGTGACTCCATGTAGGATGCCACTTAATAATCCCCCATCCTCACACTCAAGTCAAATACACCAAGACCAAGAAATATCAATGCACTAGAAAGGACTATGATAACCCACATGGCCCAAAACATACACACTATGCTTTCAAGGGACAAAAAAAAATTGGATTAGAAAGAAACTACAATTATTTTCCTTCTGCTACAATAAAAAATGGACAAAGACGTCAAAATTAAGCTTCCCAACCCATAGGTAAGGTTGTTGGGTCGAATTCAAAAGCATGAGACAACTCTTGCTTGTCCCACAAGTTTCCAAAAGTGCCCCCCCAAGTAAAAATACGAATTTTGAACTTGGGGTGGAGTAAAACACTCCTAAATGAACATAAATTCTACTTACGCAAGGACTACAAGATCTCATCATCACTATTAGTCACATCTCTACTTTGGTTAAACTAAACAAGAAGGTTTAAGTCTAATAAACACATATTTATACATGTTAATAAAGTGTCAAATTTTCCAAATTTATATACAAAAAACATAAATAAACACATAAAAAAATTAAAGAAAGGGACACAATTCACTCAATGACCACATATGTGAAATCACCCCCCCCCATGGGAGACTTCCAAACAAGACATGCAAAACACACACTAAACAAAATTACACAAGTTGTCAATTTGGCCTCATTGCTCAATGCTTGACATCCTTCTGTGGTTGGTCCCATATTGCCTTCGATGTTTGTGATAAAATTATTGCACACAACAAATACCTCTATGACCTTTCGGCTGTATTAACAACAATGAGAAATCATATATATATATATATATATATATATATATATATATAGAGAGAGAGAGAGAGAGAGAGAGAGAGAGAGAGTGAGAGAGAGAGAGAGAGAGAGAATCAAAATTCATCATTCAAAATTTAACAATTCTACTATCCATAAATATGCCAAAGTCTAACCCTAACATCCATGAGATCACAATTATATTCAAACATCTCAAAAACATAACATGCCAGATTAAAATCCATATCCTAAAAATAAACATGCATCTAACTGTCTAATATCACTATCTAGTGCACCATAATAAAACATAAGCATCATATTGTCAATAATCAAAATATCAATTAAAATCTATCATCTACTGATAAATGTATCAAAATCAAATTTCTAAAAATTAGTCCAATAGTATCAATATCAAGATAAACAATGTTGGAGAGGATTGGGCACTACATGCTCCTCCCCTTGGACTCGACTTCCTCCTGGAAGTCACTAGAAGAGACGAGGAAAATGAGATCGTAAAATAGTAGCATCCTCCCAAGTGGCTTCAGTCTCGTTGTACTCTACGTTCCTAAAATTGTAGGGTACTGCGCCAATGTAACGATGTTACACGTGCCCCAATGATGATACAGGTCTCCTTGCAAGGTGTTAGGAATCAAGAAAGGCTCACCAAGTATACACTTGTATCCCGCATGCCCCGCTCAGCCTCCGCATGCTTTTTTTTTCCCCCTTTCCCCCATCTTCTTGCATTTTTTTCTTCAGTGACAGAACCGCCACCTTTCCTAGGTGGCGGTCCCGTGACTGCTGCCTAAGACAGGGCGGCGGTCCCGTAACTGCTGCCCTGCACAGGGCGGCGGTTATGTTCACATTTTCTATATTCCTCTGACGATCACATCAAACATAAATTTTCAAATTTACACACTTTCTTCAACCACTTTGGCTTGCATTAATGTTTTTGGTCCCTTGGTAATAGTGTTTTTCCTTTGTTTATAGTAAAAGAGATCAAATGGGAGTTACCCTCTAGTAAATGCATTGGTTATAAATAGCCAGCTTGTTTTCAAGAAAATGGCCCCTCATCCTCTCAATTCTCTTGTTCAGTTTTTCAATTCCTTGCTTAGAATTCTGGTAGTTTCAGGTTTTACTTCCATTGTTGGCATTTTGGAGGTCATATCATCTTCTTGTTTCATTACTACTGCATACAGTCAGTTTAACATAGAATAGCTTCATTTCTAGACTAGAATCCATTAAAGTTGCAGGTTTTGTTTTGTCACAAGGATAGTTTCTGAAACTCCCGATACACTTGTGTTGTATTCCCGTAATAAATCCCACTAGGAATTGCATAGTCAAGCTCTGTTCACTTGCGCTATCTCTCTACTACTTGCATTGTATTCAGTCTATATCCAAAGCTACCATTGTTCGAATACCATCTTCTATTGATACTATCATATACATGATTTTTTGGATTCATGAGGACATGAAGGAACGAGGAGATCACACTGAGGGGACGAAATCACACACAACTAGATTTACCACTGTTCTATAAATGTCAGGTTTGAGCTATCAAAGTTCTAGTTACGACATATCAAATAGAGTAGTGAATTATTTTATTTTAGTTAAAAGTTCACTCTCGATATAACCAGGGAAGCTGTGAGGATTGATAGTTTCTAAGATAATGTGATTCATTCCTCAGTTTTGAGGTAGGATCGAGAGCCTTTCAATTCAAAATCTATAGTTGCTTAGATATTTAGGATAAAATCAAAACTACACAGGAAAATAGCCATGCCAAGCTACGTTGCTTGTTTTTATTCTATTATTAGATTAGTAGTTCATTTTATAGATATACTAGAGTAGTTGTTCTTTAATTTCATTAAAATACGTCATTGAAAATACAAAAATAGAAGAATGCTTACATAGTGTAATACCTCTTTCGTAATCAGTTTATTAATGTTAGTTAGAAGTTGAATCATTTTGTATGACAATCACAGGACCTAGAGAGCCTAGAGAGTATATATTTGAACCTATAGTGCCTCAGCCAAATCTACACACAACATTAGCTGATATAGATCATAACCTCAGGATACAGGTCTTTCGAGAAACAGAAAACCTACAAGCAATTAGTGAACAACTAAGAGGATTAAATATCGAAGACAACAAAGCTTACAAATTTTGGTCAAATCATCCTAACTATAGACTGCCTTGATAAAATATCTGAATGATTATACAAGGATTCGAAAGAGGGAAAGTATTTGGTTGTGATTCTTTGGTTCCACAACCCGATGCAGGAGACCTCATCGTTAATATAGATACTAGCTTACGTATTCAAGTTGCTAGAACACCTGTTAGGTACTCCGAGAAAATCATACAACTTCTAGTTCTAAAGATAGAGGCTGAAAAGGCATACAATTATTGGATAGTTGGGAGAAAATATTGATTCTCCACATGACCATAACAGGTCCACAGCAACCACAAACTCACGGTTGGGATCCCCAAGTCCCAAAACCCAACGGACCTACAAGTCAATTACGTATTGACACTAGCTTATGAATGTTGGTATTTATATCTTCACCACTCCCACCGGATATTATAGTACTGTTCTCCGTATTAAATATAGAAGCCAATCAATCTAATATTTTCTAGGCTAGACCAGAAAATCACCCATAGCTAACTGTAAAATCACCCATCACCATCTTATAACCTTGTTTGGAGGTATATACGAAGCTCCCATAGGTCACTTCCCATGTATCCAACAACCAAGAAATAGGATCTTGGTAGAGCTCGACATTGATTGGAGCCTCCGAGAAGCCATTATATCTGAACGAACCATTACACCAATCCAGGTTATGAGGGTCTTCTTCACCTTAGATTCACATATTCCATTATTGCGTATTGAGGATTTAAGATTACCCGATTAGTTTGTCCATATCCATTCACATTCAACATTAACCAGCTGTCTCAACACGACCTTGGGAGGTCAGGTACGAGGAAAAGGCATCTGTAGATTCCTATGCTCGCATGTCACTTTTCCATCGTACAAAATTGGTGAACCTAATGTGAAACAAACAATTCTTCCTCTTTTATTTTTCTTTTCTCTCATCCACCTTCACTCTTTCCATTTATTCTGCGGGTATTCATATACCCCCCAAATATGTCGAGGTACAATGCATATGGCAGACCTCTCTCGGGTCTCAAAGTAAACTATAGTCAAATAAATAGACAACCATTTCCCTCGCTTTCTGCATGGGATGATAAGTATTCAAGTAATTACTTGTCATCTCAAACTCTCCCTCAAAGAACTAGCTCAAATTCTTCGTTCCGAATTGAGGAGTTTGATCAGCTTACACAAACACAATAGCTAGAGCCATCAGGCTCTAATAATATGACATTTACTAGAGATTTCAATTCATCTCCTTGGGTCTTGTTTAGACCATAGATCAATAGATAGTCAGATCCACTCCCCTTTTTGGATGAGGAGTATTGAGCACGCTTTTCTAAAAGTGAACAATGCTTCCAAAATATGTATCCACCTATAGGGAGTTTACAAATACAATCTGATACACTATTCCAAGAAAACACCCCGATCCCTCCACCTATGGTAAATACCCTTGGTGAAGCTTGGCAAGGTAATGATCAATTCAAAGTAGGGTATCACACCCCTTTACAACCTCAAGCTATAAAACAAACACCTTTAAGGAAAGGCACTGTGTCTTCCTTGATGGAAGTCATTTCAGCCTTAGCCGAGAAGGTTAGAGGACCGAAACTTACTCAAGCAAACCAAAATTCATATATTGGGCAAGTAGGAATCCCCAACCCTCTACATCATCCCAGTCAGGTTGACCTCCTTATAGGAACAGGCATATTAGACATGCCTCCTTAAAATCCTTATAGTTACCCACAACAAACACCAACTAGGACTACATTTTCAAATGTCGTTCCAGTTGAAAACATGACACCTCCCGGCTTGGCACCAAACAATCCATACTAGAACAATGCTCCTCCTTATTTAAACATTTATTCAATGTCACCACAAGGAGACATGTTCTCTTCTCCCAGGATGTTCGTTCAACCACAAGGATTCCCTTATGTCCCTACAAACGCATATGCTATGCCATATCAACAGCCCATTCCACCTCAACCCCCTCAGAAATCCCCATCGATGGTTGAGGCCTACACAATAGGGACTTATTCAGAATATTTAAAAGAGCCCCTAGACTTCACCATATGAAGTGTTATGCTTCCAAGACCTCTTCCTGATTTTCCCAAATACAAAGGAGAAGGGGACTCAAACCCACACATTAAGGCCTATGTCACAACCATATGGGAGTTACTCCCTTGGGATGAGGTTGTCGCTAAAATATTCCATAAAACCTTGGAAGGTATTGCCATTGATTGGTATTACAGAATACGTGAAGCCTTGATACACTCATTCAAACAACTCGTGTATGAGTTTATCAAAGCTTTTGACATGAACAAAGTGTTAAGAACAAGAATCAGGGAGTTCTTGCATATCAAAAAAGAACATAATGAGTCTGCTGCTCATTTTATTCAAAGATGGCGTATGGTTCTCTACTCATCAGAAAGTGCTCCAAACATGGATCAAATAGAACTATGTGATTTATTCCTCAATTCTCTCAATAGATAGATAAAGAAAGAAGTCCAGAAGTTCCCACTAAGAACTTACGATGAAGTGCTCGAGAGCGCTCTCCAAATTGACCAAGCAGCGATAGATAGTGGTTGTAAGATATATGGGACAAACAGGAAATTAACCACTCCCAATCTAAACACCATGGCCTATCCTAATACCAGGAATTCTAATCAAGGACCTAATATCCTTAACAATAACCGTGGAGTTACAACAGATGGAGTAACTAATCAAGTTAAAAGGGCAAACGTTGTAAAAATTTCACCACCTATTAATAATCAACGAAATAACAATTTTACTCCAATAATCAACACAGTGGATTTTAATCGTCCACCATGGCAATAACAATAACAATGACAAGTCCAAACACAAATTACAAATCAAAACCCAACTGGATATTAGAGTCAAAACCAAAGGCAACAGCCTCAAAATTTTAACTCTAACAACCAACAACCTTATCATAATTTCGAGTCACAATAGATTTTAAATCAACAGCCTCAAAACTATAATCCTAATCTATATTGTGGCTTCTAAAAGATTCAAGGCCACGATACTAGGAATTTCCATGAATAGAATAAATTCATGCAGCATTTTCCAGAAGATCAAAAACAACTCTTTATAGATAGGTTTTTAGCAAATTCTGTAGTACCCATGCCAAACGATTATGCAGGGGTAGTTTCCCCTCAAAATTCATCCCTCAAGATCTTCAATGACCCACTCCCAAACCATTCTAATAATAACAGGTTATATCCTAACGAAAAAAAATAAGGGTTTCATGATAGGAAACAATGATCATGAAGCTTTAACTTCATTAAATCCACCAGTCGCACCCCAATTAGGAACTCGACCTCAAACTAAGATAGTTGGTTTAGTGGAGTTAGATGTCAAGCTACCCGTAGAAACTATAACAAGAACATGGGATTATTCTTCTCAACTAACTCCAAGTTATTCATTAGAGCCAGACAACACTCAACAAACATTGGTAAAACCTATAGGCACCTATGATTTAATTAATGATTTAACTAAAACCTTCTCGCAACATCTCCTTCTTGGATTTGTTAAAGAACTATCCCACCCATAGGGCTACTCTTTAAGAAGAATTAGGCCTTGGTCATTTAATCAACATCACTCCTCCCCTAGAAATGCAAGTAAACCATGTGGACTTTGACGTTTATCCTCTGGGGCAGCCAGATAGGGATACAAAATTTATATTCGATATAAGCAAAATGCCAACAGACGCTGAAATTACATGAAGAGGCGACCCAACTTTACATTTACAAGTTTGGGTCTACAATAATTATATTAAACATGTAATGGTTGATGATGGGGCAGCAGTTAACATAGTCCCCTTCGCTTTCCTTCAAAATTCAAGATATGGAGAGACAAACTGTTCCACAATGCGAAATATGATAAGAGGTTATGACAGCCTTAAAGCCACTTCGATTGAAACCATAGTTTTATCAGTCACTTTAGGACCCAAGATGGTCCTCACCAAGTTTTATATTATAGATCGGGAAACCAATTATAATATGATCCTTGGTTGGCCATGGATACACCGCATGAAGGCAATCCCTTCCACACTATTCCAAGAAATAAGATTTTTTACACTTAGGGAAAATATTTGTGGCACAAGGTGACTCAAAACCCTTCTATATACACCTAGCTGATTTAAAGAAAAATACCAGGTATTCACTGCAAGTTTGAACTTCCAACAAACCAGCTTGTCAAACCAACTAATTCACAACCAAAAGAAAAGATGATACCCAACTGAAAAGAAAAGTTGGAAATTTCGAATCTAGCTGAGGACGTTCCAGTGCTCAAAAGTGAGACCAATGTTATAAAACAATATCACTAGGGAATACCAAAAAAATTATCGAGTTACTAGAGAAATACTTACCTATTCTCCTACCGTTTGATTCCATGGGTATGTGACACACCCCTGGGAATTGTCTCTCTTCCATCAGATGAAATTTTTATGGTAGAGGTAACCGAAGTAGAAGAAACAACTACAACAGATATCCCAACATCCATTTTTTCCAAGCGAGTATTGGACTCTCCACTTCGATGGAGCTAGATGTCACTTTGGAGCTAGTGCGGGAGTAATCTTTACTTCACCTGACGTAAAAATCTTACCTTTCACCTTTAAATTGAACTTCAAATGTAAAAACAATGGGGCTGAGTACGAAGCTCTCCTCCTTGGCCTCATTCTAGCTAAAAGAATGGGTGTTGAAAACATTAGAGTACTAAGAGACTCGCAATTGGTTGCAAACCAAGTCTTTGAGGTATATGAAACTAGAGCTGAGAACTTACAGCTCTATGAAATAATGGTATTAGATCTAAGTAGGGGATTTAACTTCATATCGATTGAAGCAATCCCATGAAAGTAGAACCTTCTCACAGACTCGATAGCAACCTTAGCTTCTTGTTTCACCCCAAATAGTGAGTTGGAGGATACAAATTTCACAATATCACTTCATACCAAACCATTAGTGCGTAAAATACCAATAAACTCACTCCTAGCTCATGGGTAAGCTGAGGATGATTTTTCTATCATAGGTCACTTTGACAATGATAGAGTCACTCTCAAATATCTAAACACCTATGTGGAGCTAGACCTTGCTCACCATATAGGTGATCTTTCCTTAATACCACATTCCTCTTCCTACTTTGGAAATCCCATGGTAGATTCTACTCCACAAAAGGATCTCGAGATCTACGAGATAGAAAACAGAGAAATCTTGGAGCAAACTCCAGCCCCACTTGAATTTGAAGAAGGTAACACTTATTTGATAGAAGAAACCATTGACATAAACATTGGAATGGAGGAAGAACCAAGAATTTTGAAGTTGGGATCCTCGTTAACTCTGGAGGAGATAAAAATACACACCCAAATCCTCAAACAACATCAAAAGGATTTCAAATTTAATTATAAAGAAATGAAGCGCATTGCACCACAAGTTGCGGTACATAATCTTGTCACTAAACTAGATGTGAAGCCAATTAAACAAAAGTCAATACCAATGAAGCCAAAAGTGGCTCTCATGGTAAAAGAGGAAGTAAAACTTCTCCAAGTAGGATTCATCAAGCCCATTAACTATTCACAATGGGTAACTAATATCATTCCCATCCTAAAAAATAATGGGAAGATACACATTTGCATATATTTTTGGGATATTAACAAAGCTTGTCCCAAGGATGACTTCCCATTACCATCCATTGATGTTATCGTTGATGCAACAACTAGATTTGAATTGCTATCCCTCATGGATGGGTTCTTAGGGTACAATCAAATTAAAATATCTGAATAGGATCAAGCCAAAACTACATTCATAACTCCCTGGGGAACTTATTGTTACGTTGTCATGCCATTTGGCCTTAAGAACGCCAGTGCTATGTATCAACGGGAAATGACTTATATATTCCATGATCTTATCCATAAAATTGTGGAATCCTATGTGGATGAATTATTGGCCAAAGCCAAGAAATGTTGTGATCATCCAGAAGTGCTCTGTATCATCCTCTCACGATTAATTGAATATGGCGTCACATTAAATCTAGAGAAGTGCGTGTTTGGTGTGATAGGAGGAAAACTTATGGGCTACATTATATCTTCATGAGGGATTGATGTTTATCTAGCCAAAATAAGGGTTGTTCTCCAAATGGTCTCACCCTTAGACGAGTTTGGAATCAGGTCATTTCTTGGGAAACTCGGTGCAATCTACAGGTTCATCCTAGATCTAAGTTTTGCCATTCATCCAATCAACAATCTATTGAATAAAGATTATAGTGTTGATTGGACTAAAGAACGTAATGAGGCCTTTGAAGCAGTTAAACTCTTCTTGTTGTCTCCACCCACGCTAATGCCTCCCAAACTAGACCACCCTTTGATCCTGTACTTACGAGCCACTCATGTTTTGCTAGCCTATATGCTAGCTCAAGAAGATAATGATAAACGGGAATGTGCGGTCTATTTCATCAGCCGAATGTTGCTTGATTATGAGACATGCTACACATAGGTAGAGAGAGAATGCATCGCCATAATTTTTTGCAACAAAACATTTAAGACATTACATATTAAACTAGGAAACAAGGGTCATTGTAAAGATAGACCATTTACGAACATTTCTCACACAAGGATCTTTATCTAAAAAGGCTAGGTGTTTCATAACCTTAATGGGAGAATTTGAGTTAACATTCGTAAACCAGAAATCCATTAAGGGACAAATCATTGTAGACTAGTTAGCTAACAATCCACTAGACGGAGGTGAGCTGGTACATCTAGACTTTCCCAATGAGTGTGTATACTTCGTCGAAACCAGGGCCCCCCATTTCTGCATGTCCCTAGTATACTGATATCATCAATTTTATCATGGACAATACATACCTGGAAGGTGTCATGTCATAACAAAGAAGGCGGTTATGCATTATTGCCGCTAAATATGTTGTTTTAGACTAGGTACTCTATTGTAAATCCTTCAATAACATGCTTCTAAGATGCATCGACATAGAAGAATCCAAGAAGATTCTTCATGAATCCCACAGTGGGATATGTGGAGGCCACTTCGGTGGTCACGCCACTACTTGTAAAATACGTCGGATGAGCTATTTTTGGCCCACTCTCGAGCATGATGTAGTGGAATTTATACGTAAGTGCCACAAATGCCAAGAATTCTCTCATGAGATTTGCATTCTAGCATAATCCCTGCAACCAACAATGACTCCGTGGCCCTTCTCTATGTGGGGTCTAGACTTGATAGGGAAGTTCTCTCCCTCACCAACCAACAACCATAATTTTATAATTACAGCCATGAAATATTTTACCAAATGTGTGGAGGCCATGCCTCTCACCTCCGTACCAGGTTCAGTAATTACCAAATTCATTCTGAACCAAATTATCTGTAGGTATGGTGTCCCACAAGTCATTATCTCAGAGAATGGCACTTCCTTTAAAAATGAAAAAAGTCTGTGAGTTATGTAGCAAGTTCAAGATAAACCATCACACGACCTCTCTTTACTACCCTCAAGCCAATGGGTAGGCCAAAGCAACAAACAAAATGTTAAAAGCTATTCTCCTCAAAATAGTCAAGGAGAACAAGCAAGATTAGCATTTAAAACTATATCCAGCCTTGTGGGCCCATCAAACCTCAATAAAAACATGAACAGGAGTAACTCCTTTCTCGCTGGTATTCGGAGTAGAAGCAGTTCTCTCGCTTGAGGTTGAAATACCCAATCTCTGTATCTCATTACAAGGGATTTTGGAAGAAGAAGTTTATAGGGAGGCATGCCTCTCTCAACTAGAAATCCTTGACAAGGCCAGGTTAAACATCGAACAGTGGCACAGAGCCTATGTTGACCGGATGTGCCGGTAGTTTAACAAAAAAGTCTATGAGTGAGAAATATATGAGGGAGATCTAGTTCCAAGACTAGACTTCCGGATTGATAAGAAAACCGGTGAAGGAAGTTCAAGTCCAAATGGTTAGGCCCATACTGAGTCATGAAGGACTACAGAAATGGTACGTATCTTTTATGTACGTTAGAAGGTGAGGAATTCACTGAAACTGTCAATTCCTTGCATCTTAAGCGGTTTTACACATAAAACATCAAAGCCATTACTAGTACATTATAGATACCTACATTGCATTAGTCTTTTAGCTATTTCATTCTATCCATTTCGTAAAAATAGTAGTCTAGGATCTTACTCTTAAACAATCTGTTACAAATTTATGAAAATATTGGCAAAATCATTCATATCACATATCTCCAAGCATCATCAACTATTTTCAAATCTTCTCATCAAGTTCGACAAACAAACATTGACGGAAACCATACCAAGGCCTACATACTTTTCTTTGCTCTTTCTTTCTACTAGGTGAAGTTGTCCTTGCCTACAGTCTATTCTAGAAGCTTCTTGGTGTCACATCTGTCCCTCTTAAATCTCTTGGAATGAAAGGATATCCCAAATTCATATATCAGAAATGTCAAAATCAAATGATATCAAAAGCACCAAGCAAACCAAATATTTTATTTTACACACTTCTTTGCCCCATCACCTTCGGTGATAATCCCACAACTCTTACTGGTGGTGTGGGGTTGGGAAAGGAAAGAAGTGCCCTTACTCACCTATATCATGCCTTTGGTGACAAACCCATGCTTCTTATTGGTGGCATGAGGCAAGGTGTGGGGGGTCCAGTCACATAAATTAAAAAATCTTGGTATGCTAAAAACACAGATCAAATTCTATTAAGAGAAAGTAAATATCGAAATACCCAAATTCCAAAGAGATCAAATCCTCAAAACAAGATTTTGTCAACCAGGTTGCCATTTGTGAATCTAAGTCTAGATAAACTGGAAAGTAATTGTCCTTCTAAGCTTGGTAGTAGTTCTAAGTAGGGTGGATGTGTAGGCCCAAATTTGGTTCTTGTTACTGGTTTTTCTGTCTCTCATCATTCCATTCAATCAAACTCATACAACTTGTGCCATTCCTAATTCTTGGTCTTGAGCCCTCACGTCTTACTAGTTGCGTGGATTTGGGATTGGGGCAAGTTCATCTCTTTATCACTATGCATTCATCACATTTTTCCAACATAAGAAGAAATTACAAATATTTCCCAAAGATTTCAAAAATTCAGTACTACCATATGTTAGTGTCATCTCATATCAGAATTACAAAAACATATAGAGTAAAACATTCTATCTACTATCATTTGTTATCCATTGCATACATTCTAAAAAAATGAAAACAATATTCTAAAATTATCTAAAGTACGCATGTGGAAACAAGTCATGAAATTCTAGATGCTAAGAGTCTAGATCCAAAAAGAAATATATATATAAATCAGGTTTCATATACAATGCCATTATGCACTAGGCATGGTCAAAACACTCAATGAGCCCGAAAAGTACAAAAAACACTTGTATAGACATCTGACAAAATGCTACAAAGATAGTCTCTCAATCCCTATGGGATCCCTTAGAAGGTACATGACCACGCCCAAGACTTCAGCTACGTATATGCTCCAAGTGCACTGAGGGCTCGCGGTCACAACTAGTAGCTGCTGTCTCACTATGAGAATGGCTCCTCCTCACAAAGGCTCTCGGCTGTTACTATATCTAGCTACCTCTATACGAAGAGAAGTCATGATCTTCACCGCATACCAGACAGATGAAAAAACATCAGTGTGCCTACCGGATGCTGAGGGCTCCCCCAAGTCCATGAAAAGCTTAGCACGAGTCTTTTCCGAGGGGAAAAGCAAGGTATCAGTGCTCACTTGGTGAATCAAGTCTCGCCACTCATCAGTAGTTACTGCAAACAAAGGAGAAAACAAGTTAGAAAATGATCAACGATAAAACCAAGAGTAAACAAAATAAAAAGAAACAACAAACTAGGACAACTCTAACTAAATCAAATGTCAAGAGATGAGTGATAACTCACTTAGAACTCCAAGCCTTTAAGAAGGATCTCTAGGATCCGCGCCCACCACTGATGCCAACCACTGATTGGTGCCCCTCACCCATGTATAGGGCAACGTGATGGTCTATAATAGACTCACCATCCCCACATAAATCCTGAGAGAGCAACTCCTCTGAAGCAAGAGTCACCCTCTCTACGCTCTGCTCCGCCCACTCAGCCTGTAGGATCTCTTGAGTGTCGTGCCACTCAGGATCACTATCATCCCCCCACCCATCTCACTGATCTCCATGTCCTCTATCTCCTCCTCAGTCTCTCCCCCAATGAACTCCTCAAACTCAGAGTCCACGTCAATGGGCTCATCACTACTATGAGAGGGACCAGCAAAAATCTGAAGTAAGGGTGCCTGAGGAGCACCAGCTCTCCCTCATGTACGTACCACCCTCCTAGCCACAACAGGAGTACCAGGGAGTAACAATAGTCCAACCCCGGCCTCTAGGACCTCCCTGAGACTCACAGATAATATCTATACACTGGCATCACCGAAGGAAGCATGTCACTATAGGGGAGGCCAAACTGCTATGGAACTATATCAAAGGGGTGTATCTCCAACTTCCCCGCCCTATCTATCAACTGGCTGGCGGTCTGGAAGGTAATCAATGTAACGGTCTCCTCTCCCCATACCCCTTCCATGGCCTGATAAGGAGTGTCCTCCATGTCTGCAGTGGTCAAGGAAGCCACTGGCTAGTGGGGTGCTCTAAGAACTGTCATCCCCATCCACCTCACTACTCTGACGGCCCTGAGATCCTCCACCTCTACAACTCTCCCATATGGGGTGATATGCTCATACACCCAACTCATGATAAGAGTCGGGAGGCTCAGTGAATACCCTTGTAAATGGACTACCCTGTATAAGTCATGGTAGGTAGTCCTTAGGATATCTACTCCCCAAGCGTAGACAAGTCCATGGCCCTCAATCTATGTAATAATGGGGGCCCAACAATATAAGAGGGTGTCCCCTCCCTTATCCTGAATCAGTCTGGATGCAAGGATG
This sequence comes from Taxus chinensis, assembly GCA_019776745.2. NCBI lineage: Eukaryota > Viridiplantae > Streptophyta > Pinopsida > Cupressales > Taxaceae > Taxus > Taxus chinensis. The sequence goes on from CM034146.1 coordinate 832,077,251, forward strand.
CCCATGATGGCCTTGCAGAGTAAGGGAATGTCTGACTCAATAATAGAGTGGATCCTCACGCCCTTCTTTGATCCCATCGATACAACCACATCTCCCATATAGGTGACCCTTTGAACCACCTGTGATCTAGATACTGTTTTCTTAAGAGATAACGGCCACCCAAGGATTGGAACCCTTAGTATTCGGTAAACATCTTACAGGGTGATGGACCACCCACCCCTAACTCCTAGAAATCAGAAGGTGTTCTGATCCGCATCCCAATATGAGAACAAGTCACACAGTATGTGACTGGTAGGTGCAACATGAGGAACCTGTGCAATCCTCCATATACTAGCCCTCTAAAGAGTATCCCGCTTTGCCTGGGAGAGTGCCTCTAACACTGCCGAGAGCCAATCACACTCCCTCTCCCAGATCCATCTAATGTACTCGTCCTTCTTCTGCATACACCCAAAAACACAAAAAGAAGTGAGTTAGTACTGAGATCCAATTGAAAAAAACTACTAAAAACACGTAAAAGTTCTATACATGCAAAAACAAGTTAAACTTTGTACTGTTTTTTTCCTCTATCGCGGACTGCCACCCAGTGCAGAGCGGCGGTTCCATAACCACCATCTTCTAAGGTGGTGGTCTTGTAATCGCCACCCTATACAGGGTGGAGAACTTGTCCCGCAAACCCAAATGGGCCGTAAGCCCTAAAAAATGCTTTAAAACAAGCAAAAACACTTTTTTAACAAAAAAAGAAACCTACCCTATGGGCGTCCCCCCTAAAGACACATTTAAAACTAATATTTTCAAAAATGACCCCCTCAAGGGAAAGATTTCATCATTTCCACATTTTAGGTTTAAAAGCAATAAATCGAGAAGAACTAACCTGAGACTTCGCGGGTTGATGTTCCACTCTCGGAGGCATGATCACTATCTCTCCATGAACGTTTTGACTATACTCTCATCGAAAACTGTCACTGTGGGTCCCAGAGCTCTAAAACTATCAAACCAATCCACGTAAATGAATTGTTAAATGACTTCATTTTATATAAATAGTCCTATTAATTTGATTTCAAATGTCTTTCGCATGGTCATAGCGCCAACATAGGTAAGTTCTAAAACCTCACATAGATGGTAAGTACTCTTGTCATATCAATTTAGCCTTATCTCTCCAATTGTTTTATCTAGTTGCACTTGAGCCTTTTTTTTTATTTTACAGGTAGCAGGATCTTAGATGACGACTTTCCAGCACATGGGCATGTCAAGTATAACTCCTAACCACCCATTTCGGGACCGCCATACTCAGACCCACTATTTTACACCTCTTCATAGCTAAGACACTTCTCCGAGGGGGCAATATGTACATACCCAAAATTTTAGGGTACTGCACTACCGGAACAATGTTACATGTGCCCCAATGATGATATAGGTCTCCTTGTAAGGTGTTCATAATCTAGAAAGGCTTGCCAAGTATATGTTTGTATCCCGCATACCCCGCTTAACCTCCACATGCTTTATTTTTCCCCCTTTCCCCCTTATTATTGCATTTTTTTCTTCAGTGACGGAACCGCCGCCCTACCTGGGTGTTGGTCCCGTGACCACCGCCTAGGACAGGGTGGCAGTCCTGTAACTGCTGCCCTGCATAGGGTGGCGGTTTTTTTTGTATTTTCCAGATTCCTCTGATGATCACGTCAAATGTAAATCTTCAAATTTACACACTTTCTTTTGGTCCCCTGGTAATAGTGTTTTTCCTTTGTTTATAGTAAACAAGATCAAATGGGATTTACCCTCTGGTAAATGCATTGGTTATAAATAGCCAGCTTGTTTTGAAGAAAATGGCCCCTCATCATCTCATTTCTCTTGTTTAGTTTTTCAATTCCTTGTTTAGAATTCTGTTATTTTCAAGTTTTGCTTCCATTGTTGGCATTTTGGAGGTCATATCATCTTCTTGTTTCAAGTCTTGTTTCATTGCTACTACATACAGTCAGTTTAACATAGAATAGCTTCATTTCTAGACTAGAATCCATTAAAGTTACAGGTTTTGTTTTGTCACAAGGATATTTTCTGAAACTCTTGGTACACTTGTGTTGTATTCCCGCAATAAATCTCACTAGGAATTACATAGTCAAGTTCTGTTCACTTACGCTATCTCTCTGCTACTTGCACTGTATTCAGTCCATATCCAAAGCTGCCATTGTTCAAATACCATCTTCTATTAATACTATCATATACACACTTTTCTGGATTCAAGAGGACACAAAGGAATGAGGAGATCACACTGAGGGGATGAAATCACACACAACTAGATCTACTACTATTCTATAAATGCCAGGTTTGAGCTATCAAAGTTCTACTTACGACATATCAAATAGAGTAGTGAATTATTTTGTTTCAGTTAAAAGTTCACTCTTGATATCACCGGGGAAGCTGTGGGGATTGATAGTTTCTGAGAAACTTTGATTCATTCCTCAGTTCTGAGGTAGGATCGAGATCCTTTCAATTCAAAATATATAACTACTTAGATATTTAGGATAAAATCACAACTACACAGGCCAATAGCCATACTAGGCTATGTTGCTTATTTTTATTCTGTTATTAGATTAGTTGTTCATTTTATAGATATACTAGAGTAGCTGCTCTTTAATTTCATTAAAATACATCATTGAAAATACAAAAATAGAAGAATGCTTATGTAGTTTAATACCTCTTTCCTAATCAGTTTATGAATGTTAGTTAGAAGTTGAATCATTTTGTATGACAAAACCTAGAGAGCCTAGAGTGTATATATTTGAACATATAGTTCCTCAACCAAATCTACCCACAACATTAGCTGATATATATCAGGACCTCAAGATAAAAGTCTTTTGAGAAACAACAAACCTACAAGCAATTAGTGAACAACTAAGAGAATTAAATATCGAAGATGAAAAAGCTTACAACTTTTGGTCAAATCATCCTAACTATAGACTGCCTTGATAAAATATTTGAATGACTGTACAAGGATTTGAAAGAGAGCAAGTATTTGGTTGTGATCCTTTGGTTCCACAACCCAATGCAGGAGACCTCCTCGTTAACATAGATACTAGCTTACATATTCAAGTTTCCAGAACACCTGTTAGGTACTCTCAGAAAATCATACAACTTCTAGTTCTAAACATAGAGGATGAAAAGGCATACGATTATTGAATAGTTGGGAGAAGGGATTGATTCTTCACATGACCATAACAGGTCCACAACAACCATGAACTCACAGTTATGATCCCCAATTCCCAAAACCCAACGGGCCTACAAGTCAATTAAGTATTGACACCAACTTACGAATGTTGGTATTTAGATCTTCACAACTCCCACTGGATATTATAGTATAGTTCTCCGTATTAAATATAGAAGCCAATTAATCTAATATTTTCTAGGCTAGACTAGAAAATCACCCATAGCTAACTATAAAATCACCCATCACCATTTTATGACCTTTTCTAGAGATATATACGAAGCTCCCACAGGTCACTTCCCACGTATCCAACAACCAAGAAATAGGATCTAGGAAGAGCTTGACATTGATTGGAGCCTCCGAGAAACCATTATATCTGAAAAAACCATTACACTAATCCAAGTTAGGAGGGCCTTCTTTGCCTTAGATTCACAGATTCAATTATTGCATATTGAGGATTTATGATTACCTGATTAGTTTGTCCATATCCATTCACATTCAACATTCACTGGCTATCTTGACACGACCTCGAGAGGTTAGGTACGTGGAAAAGGTATTTGTAGATTCCCATGCTTACATGTCACTTTTCCATCATACATGTACTTATCCCACTGGACTCACACCTAGTCAATATCACGGCCTTGTAGGCCCTACGCTCTATGATGCACATGGGCTCCACTTATACTTGCCCCTACTCCTGCACCTACAACATGGTCCAATCCAAAACACGGGAGGGATCTTGAATATATATCCTAAGTACATATACATGAAAAACATCATACACACGAGACAAGATGGGTGGTAATGCTAGATGGAAAGCCAAGGGACTGATACACTCCAATATCTCAGAAGGACCTACAAATCTTGGAGCTAACTTAGAGCCTTTTCCATAATGGATCAGATTCTTATGAGTCCTAACATAAAGAAACACCTTCGTGACCACCTCAAAACTACGGTTTTTCCTCCTCAGATCAACATACTTCTTTTGTCTATTCTGAGCCTCCTAAAGCATCTGATGAATCAAGATAATCTGTTGCTGCATATCCTATATGACAGTCAACCCTAGAGAAACCCTGTCTTGTAACCTATCCCAACTCAAAAGTGTCCTGAACTCTCTGCCATACAACACCTGGAAAGGATCCATGCCAATTGAACTCTGAAAATAATTTTTGTAGGAAAACATAACCAAATACAATTAATCCTCCCACATAGAATGCTGGTCCATGACATACATCTGCAACATATCCTCCAAGATCTGATTTACCTGCTCAGTCTTCCCATCTATCTTTGGATGATACATTGTGTTGAAGTTGATACTTATACTAAGAACCCACTGCATGGTAGTTCAAAATAGAGAAGTGTACTAGGGATCACAGTCGTAAATGATCTTCAACATAATCCTGTGTAATTTGACAATCTAGTCAATGTATACTCACATTGCTCCACTAGCTATATAGGTGGTATTCACTGGAGAAAAGTGAGCCACTATCATCAATTAATCCACCGTGACCATGATGGTGTCGTAGTGGTAACTTGACGTCAGTAGCCCTACAATGAAATCCATAGAAATGGTGTCCCATTTCCACTCTAATATGGCATGCAGGTAGAGAAGGCCAATTGGATGTTGATGCTCGGCCTTCACCCTATGACAGTCTAAATAACATGACAAAAATTGAGGCTACTTCCTGATGAAGATCTCTCTAATGATAAAGCTTTCTCAAAGTGGAGAGCATCTTCTTCACCCTTGGATGGGCTGAATATGGTGCACGATGAGCCTCTATAAATATATCCTATCTCGAGTCTCCATATATAAAGAACATATATCCAAAATCTATGTCTGAGAAGACCATCTGCCTCTAATGAGAATCAATCAAATTTTCCCTTAAGGGGTCTTTGAGACTCAATCTTTGATCTAGCTGCAAGGTAAAAGCTATCATGAGGAATTTGTTGGAAGATCCTATTTCACAAATCTATACTCACTGAGGTAGCCATAGTCAAATTTCTCCCTTTACTTAAGGCATCTGCAACCACATTCTCCTTCCCCTGCACATGCTCTATCTCTATGTCGTACTCATAATTCAACTCCATCGAACACCATTGATGAGCATTGAGATTGGGTTGTGTGAAGAGGTGGTGAAGACTCAAGTGATCAGTCCTGAGTATAAATCTCCAGCCAAAAAGGAAGTGTCCTCCATTAAACCAAGGAATTTATAACTTCTACAAGCTCAAGGTCATGAGTTAGATAGTTGAGCTCATAATTCTTGAGTTTACGAGACTTAAAAGCTACAACATGGCCCTCTTGCATCAACACACCTCCCAATCCCACTAAAGAAACATCTGTGAAAATGAAGAACTCACCCATGAGGGTCCGACATTACAAGAATAGGTGTTAGCATAAGGCATTTGTTTAGTTTCCTAAAGGCCTCCTCACATATATCTGATAAGATGAACTTCTTCCTTTGTCATTGAAGGAAAGTGATGGGGTGTGTAACTCGAGAGAAGTCCTGAACAAATATCTCTTGTAGTATCCTTCCAACCACATGAAACTGTGCACCTTGGTCACACTAGTAGGTGTTGGCAAAACCATAATGGCCATAATAATGGAAGGATCAACTGTAATACCTTCCCCTTAAATGATGTGAACCAATTACTGCACTTCTGATAGGAATAACACGCACTTTTCTAGTTTCTCATAATTTTTTTTCTCAGGAAGACACTACAAAACCTAACAAAGGTGTTTGCCGTACTCCTCATGCATATGTGAGAAGATCAAGATGTCATCAGGTAACATGAGTACAAAATGATATAAAAAGGTCCTAAACACCTATTCATAAAACTTAAGAATATTGTAGGGTCATTCCTAAGATCAAATGACACCACTGTGAACTCATAGTGGCCATACCTCCTGTGGAAAGTTGACTTGTGGATATTTTCCTCTATAATTCTCAACTGATGGTATCCTAACTTATGATCTATCATATAAAATATTGTGTCCTCTTTCATCTAATAAAACAAATCATCGATGTGCAAGGAAGGGGGGTAACAATTCTTTATCATTACTATACTTCAGCTGACTGATAGTCCACACACAAACGCAAGGATCCATCCTTTTTCTTTACAAAAATAATTTGTGCACCCCAATGGGATACACTAGGACATGGATTAGGATTTTCTCAAGAAGGCCCTCAAGCTACTACTTGAGCTCACATAGCTCCAGGTGTGGTCGTCTTGTAGGGAGCGCGTGAGATAGGTTTCCACTCCTGAGAACGAATTCAATATTAAAATCTATCTCATGCGGCGGCAGGCATCCCTAGAATCTCACTAGGAAACACATCTGAGAACTCCTATAATATGGGGTGATCCTCGACTGAAGTTCCATTAGCCTCATCCTATAACCTATCACTGACTATAATAGCATACAACTTAATGACAACCCCGCCGCACACACCGCTTCAGCTGCATAGTAGAAATAGTGCTGATAGAGATTGAGTATACTGACTCCAAAAAACACTAAAAACCACACCCAAATCATCTTCAGAAATATATAATAATATTGTAACAATCAAATCTTGATATGTGTGCATACAACCAATCCATGCCCAAGATAATCATGCTACAAGAATCCCAAGAGAAGAATGTGAAGATCTAGAGTAGTGGTATAGGGTCCTAGGTCCAATACGCACTCCTTAACTAAGGAGTCATACTAAGATCTTGGCTACTAGAAGATCCATATCAACATCCAAACTAAGGCCTTACCTAACTACCACCGGCCTGCAATGCTTTACTAAAGAACATGAAATGAAATAATCTAGAAAAGCCCGAGTCAAATAAATTAGGGATAAAAATACCACTAATGCTACATGTGGTCTCTATCACTGTGCCCTAGTTACTCTACTTGGCGGATTCTCGACTGCTACATAAATCATGTGGCTTCTGGTCATGTTCACCAATAGTAGAATCAGAAACAAGTGGATTACCCTGATTATTAAGGTTATGAGGGATCTCTCTACAATGATGTGTGTGCACTGCCGTATCCATAATAAGTGTATGGTCCTCTCCACTATGAAGATAGTCCCTCTAGGTGGCCCAATAGTACATGCTGGAGAAGGATTTGAGGATCATGGCCTTAGATTTCTGTGGGTGGTGTGGTGGGCATGTTCCTTCTGCCAACTATACTCGATATGAAGTGTGTGTCTTGTTAGGAACCCCTAGCTAGAGGTCTACATGCTACGCCCTCTCTGAGCATCATGGCATTGTGGAGGTTGAAATGGAGGTCAATGTTTACTATAGATTGCTATTACTAAGGAGGTGGAGGAGGATGGAAAGAAGACTGTAATTATTTGTGTCCACCATGAGGAGGAGGAGTTGATCCCCTCAATCTATTAGCCTACAAATGTTGTAATACAACTCCTCACTCTATGACATGTGCCTGTTGCATCTTCCCCCTTGGTTTTCTCTACAATATAGGCCTTCTCCATGGCCTTTGATAAGTGTTTGTTGACAATGAATGTGCACTTCCCCTCCTGAGTCAAAGTTAAGGCCCTTGATGAACCTTTTAACTCAAATCTGCTCATCTTCTATATAATCTACATACTTAAATAGGTCCAAGAACCTCCCCTCATACTCTACTACTGTCATAAGGAGGCCTATTACAGTATCATGGAACTCATCAATCCGCTACTAAATGAACCTCCTTAGAAATATAACTTCTCCTGAAATGCTCCTTGAAGAGCTCCCAAGTGTCTATCTTAGAATCTACATGGAACTTTTACACCTCAGTCCTCCACCATACTTCGGCTCCTTCTCTCTAGAAGGTGGTTGGCAACACTAGCTATTTCATGTTGTTAGAAAAAGGGAATATCTTGAAGTATCCACTCAAGCTAACCAACCATGCCTCGACTTAAAATCTGCCCGTATCTCTAGAAAAATGAGGTGGGTGCAACTTGAGTATCTCTCTAATGTGCTCCTTTGGAAATGACTGGTTGCACCATCTAGGCCTCTCTACATGATCATCTCTCAGACCTAAGGTTCCTAGACCTATCTTTGTTTAGCTCGTCTCGATCTCTGAGCTCTCTAGGAGGTGTCTCGTGTCTAACTGACTCCATGTGGGAGTTCTCTACCCTCTCCTCTTCACTGTGACATGTCAATGCAGACGAGCCTCCACTGATGGCTCCCCATCCTTCCTTCTAGGTCACCCTCCTAGTGATCCTATGTGTATAGCGGCATTAACCTCCTATAACGTCTACAATATCTGAGGAAGGATAGAGGCTAATTCCTAATTTGGGGGTGGTATATCTAGGTCCACGTGTAGGAACCCCTCATCTGGTCTGCACTTCCTACAAAGACCAAGGTGAGAGTTAGTTTATAATCATCTAAACTTTTGTTTTTAGTTTTCTATAACTTCTATGCTGCAAAACATCATGCATAGTGGTGTGTACTAGGTTTAAAGTTGCGTTAGGTTTATTTGTTTTTTTGTTTTGTATTTTCTAGGTGTGCCCAGGGGTCTCAAGTGTTGAACCGACAACTCTGATACCAAATGTAATGCTTGTACATTTTTGCACACGAAACCTGAAGCCAAGAAAATATTATAATAGAAAGATTATGCAATAATTTTTTTTTTGTTAAAAAGATAAATGTAATCTAAGCTAATCCCTAGGTTAACAAGTGATCATCACAAAATTAATTAAATCATAATGTTAGATAAAAGAATTGATTAAATCTTTAGTTGACTTTAAAACTATTTCATTCCATTAATCCTAAATAAATTTAATACCTAGGTTCTTAAGGTCAAGCAAAAATGAATAATTAAAGTTCAACTCAAAATAGCTGTTCAATTTATACTAAGCTAATTAATTAGTTCTACAATTCAAAAGTAAACTAAACTAATAAATGTAGAGTTTATTTAATTAAATTCAACGATAAAAAGACGATAAAATTAATTACTTTCAACACACACTAGTTGGCCCATTTCAAAAAGGAGACCCATGTAATCAAATGATCACCCCACCTACCCACACCTAACTATTTTAGGGGACAATCTTGGCCCTAGGATGAAAAAAAATATGGACCATTGGATGAGGGGATTTCAAATCAACCCTTAAACTTATTAAGGAAGGCCTTTATCTTTTACTCATTTCTCTCATTTTGGTTTTGCAGGTTAAGTGACGATGGAAGGAGGAGGAAACCATGGGAGAAGATGGAGCTTAGGGGGGTGCTCATATTGTATTATATTTTTGTAATACTACTTTCCTTTGACCCTCCTAGCGTTTTGATTGCAAATTCTTGTTTGATAATTACTATTCATTATTATAGATCAAAATTTTCTTGTATTTTCTCTTTTGGACAATGGGCATTGGCCCCTTTTTCTGAATCAGGTTTTAGATAGAATATCCATATTTTATAGTGTGTGTGTGGGTGTGTGTGTGTGTGTGTGTGTGTGTGTGTGTGTGTGTGTGTGTGTGTGTGTAGACATACACAAATTTCTTCAAGTTATAAAAATAATAATTAAATTAGAAGATTTATAGTGATACATGCTGTCTCTAAAAATAATATGGCCTAGACCACTGTAGTATGGTCCCAAATAGAAAATTAGTAATGAAAAAAAATCAATTCTTATATATTGATTATTACTTTAGATAATTAATATTTCTTGGATGAAAAAAATCTAGAGTGTATATATGATTATTCATTAAGATATATGTTAATTTACCTTAGACTACATGCATTTATCCTAGTATGGGACCATCATCAAACATTTAATTCATGTTATCCCAATTTACCACCACCCCCCCAAAACAATTGATCAAACATGACCCCCGCACAAAAGAAAACATAAGGGTCGGTTCATTCTTGTGAGCTCTCAAGTGATCCCAAAACAAAGTGGAGGGGTAAGGTCGGGGTAGGAGGCCAATAACATAAAAGGATATTAGAGTCCAACAAGAGAAAATCAGAGAAAGGGCTCAAATTTTTCTGAATTTTCTGCTTACGAGTTGGCTCATAGCCTAACAAAAGACTCATGGAAGGCACCTCATGTCCAATCGGCACAACTCCAAAATGCACATAAAAAAGGTAGGTCCCCAAATGAGCACCAGCTCTCCACATGTATAGGGTCTAACAGAAGTCAAATGGGTAGCAGGAAAAAATAGGTTATGTATAAAAGGACCGATGGAAGCCTCCACGTGTCTCAACGATGCACCTTCAAGGGTCAAAGTAGAAGTTGGTCCACCAAATGAGTGCGGAGCTTCCACATGTCCCTGGTATGAAAAGGAGGGAAAAATCATCCATTGAATCGGGTAAGTAAAGAAGGGCTGACGGAAGCCTCCACACATCATCTCGGTGCATCTTCAAAGGTAGAATTTAGAGGTAGGTCCTAAACGTGTGCCAACTCTCCACATGTCTAATCAGCGTACCTCTGAAGGGAAGGGACAAATAGAGTCTCGAAATGAGTAGGAAGCATCCATGTGTCCCAGGTCTGAAAAGGGGACACTGGCCATTGAAAATTCGAAGCTCAGGACAGGCCGGTGGAAGCCTCCACGCATCATCTTGGCACAACTTCAAAGGAAGAATCAAGAATGGGTTCCCAAATGAGTGCATGCTATCCACATGGTTAGAATAAAAAATGAGGCAGAGTCAGCCATTAAATTGGTTGTATAGAAGGATCAGTGGAAGCGTCCACGTGTCATCTCAGTGCAACTTCAAAAGCGAAATCTGAAGGTAGGTCCCAACTATCCTTGCCAAACAAAAGGGACTTAGCCAAAACATAAAATAAATAGAGAAAGGCCATGGAAGGAGCCACATGTCTCTTTGGTGCTCTTTCAAGACATGAATTCAAAAGTGTTCCCCAAACATTCTCTAGATCTCCACGTGTTTCAAGTCACACAGATCATCTCCGCCAATAGGAGGGACTTAGGTAGATCACAGAGGAGCCCCTGGAAGCCACCATGTGTCAGTATGGTGCAACTTCAAGAGTGAGAACAGGGGGCTGAATTTTCAACATGCATGAGACTACCAAGTGGACCTTGTAGGGGCAAATGTATTCGCATATTGCAAGTCCACGTTAAACGCATGACCCTTGACCTTTAGACGGCCATATGTTTTGACTGGAAGCTCAGATTTAAGCAGGAGCAGACGTTTTGGAAAGCTCTCAGTACCTGCTACTCACCTATCAGCATTAATGATCTAGCACACCATTTTTGAGGCTATCAAGTCTCGCACCTACCGCCATGATGAAGAATGGGCCTCCTTTCTTTCCTAGCAAGGAACAACACATGGGGACATGTGTCTTGTAGTAAATCCCATCATTGTTATAGGAAGACTTCAATGATTTATGGAGTGGTTGGAGTAGGTGTATTCAATGCATTATAGGGGTGGTTGGAGAAAGATTCAAAATTTCCCTCTCTTCTTCCCTCATTCTTCTATATATTGTAAAGTAGGGGCATATTTTTAAAGCTTGGTCATTGTCTCTCTCCTACCCCCTCTCTCTTTCTTCCTTAGGGTGGAAAGTGGAGTTTAAGCCTCCTCTCTTGGCTCTGGAATAACATTTTCTTACCTCTTTCCCACTGATGATGTACTATGTGAACTCATGGAGCAATAAAATCTGTTTTGTGATGCATTTTGTCCATCCTTTGCTTATTTTACTGTCTCTTCTTGCCTCTCATCATTGCACAGTATACTGTGAATAGCTATGATTTCTATTATATGTTTTAAGAGCTGTGCTTAATGGGTTTGAAGTGGTGTTCTGTGTAAAATCTATCTTTGGTCTATGATGCATCTGTCCATCCTTTCTATTGTTGACCTCTCTCAACTTTGTTGGTGCTCATATTTGTCTCGCCCCATTTGCCATTATTTTCCCTTTGTCTGCATGTCTGAAACATCTTGTCTCTCGATGTGGGTGTTCTGAAAGATTCTACCTCCATTTTAAATTCTTTGAATTGTTTGGAAAATCTATTGTCATGTCCCTCCTTGAAGAAGTCTCTGAGTTCTCCATGTTTTTTCCCTAATTTCTTCAAAATCCACGAGATCTGTCATTTTTCCTATTTTTTGGCAGCCATGGAAGCTCGAGGATGGTTGATTTATATTTGTATTCCTTTGAAAATCCAAATCCATGGTTGAAAAGATGCTCGTAATCATGATTAACTTGTTTTTTGTTTCAAAAAATTTTCATTCTTAGTGAAAAATTGGGTTTTGGGTGTGAATGGTGATTTTCTGTATTTTTGATGGTCTACAGGTGTCCTTTTCCTATCAAAGTTATTCCTTAGCATTCAGCGGTCACGTGGCTTCTTCTGGTTGGTCAGGGGATGGTAGGAAAATTCTTTAACTTATTGCTTTTTGATTTTTTGGCAAAAAGGCAAATTTGGTCCCGTAGCTTTGGTCAAATGTGATTAGCTCTTTTGGTGATTACATGGGTTATTCTAATTGGATGGAGCACAACGGGTTTTTCTTATCAACTTGATCTTGTTTGCTACTTTAGCAAAAACTTTGAACCTGCCCCGCGGTCCCTCCAAGATTTAATTAAAGCATTTTTTAAGTGGCATGGAAAAATTCTTGCCTTGACCCCGCAGGAGGAAACGTGGAAAAGACTAATTTGGTGGAGATGCAGGCCTTTAGAGGTAAGTTGGATGTTTTTTCCTTTTGGAAAAATGGAGTAAAATTCTAAAGTGGAAGCACACCCCCATAAAATCATTTTTGAATCCTTAAGGTTTTTGAAGTTACACCGTAATGACACGTGGTAAGCCCATGCTCATCCAAGGTCTCAACTTTTGGGGAACATCTCAAGATTCACCATTCTAACACGTAGTAGTTTGAAAATTCAAAGGGGCGGGGAAGCAAACCATCGGAGGCAACATGAAATTTTTACCTCTTGTCCTCAAAGGATTAAAATCTCAAAATATCCCATGAGCCTGATAAGAAGAAGGTCAAAGTTGGCATTGAAAATGTCAAAAGGCGGGGAGGTAGGCCATCGGGGGAAATTTGGATTTTTTTCCCATTGATATTCAAATTAATAAAATCATCAAAATGACCCGCGGGCCCGATAGAGAAAAGTCAAAATTTTCTCCAGTCAATGGCGGAGGTGCGGACCTTCGGAGGAAAATTGGAAAAAATTTCTTTTTAAGGAAAAGGATTTAAAATTTAAAAGGGAAGCGTGGTTCCGATGGCACCCACATTGGGACATGTGTCAGGCCCATTTTTCAAGGGCGGAGCTGCAAGGAAAACTTGGAAAATTTTCCCTTTTGCAGAAAAGAGTTGAAATGGTAGAATTTGGTAGTGGTTCCTTTGGTGCCCACCTTAGGACACGTGTCAGGCTCATTTCTCAAGGGCAGAGGTGTGGAGGAAAATGTGAAAAATTTACATTTTTCCAAAAGTTATAAAAGGAAAAAAAGAACCCACAGGCCCACTCTAAAATTTGATCTCCCACGTGGACGGTCCAAATTCAAAATAGAAATCAATGAAAGTTGTGCCTCTGTATCTTATTTTCCATTTTGCACTCTAGAGCTCTTGGGGACACATATTATTTTGGTTTTTTAACATTTCTTGGAGTCTCCTAGAATCCAAATAATGAGGAACATTAATCTGGAGGCCTGGTTTGGTGGGGAAGGTCTGTTAACATATCTCACCATTAATATGCAATCTGACTGTCAGATTCGGCCCGATTTTTCTTTCTTTGACACGTGAAGGACCAATTGATATTTGGGTTTAGTGATAAAATCATGGGTACATCTTCTACCATTAAGGTGACATATGACCTTTGGGCTCAATTTGATCTTCCATTTCTTCTTGTCGGGCACACAAATAACTAGATTGGACAGAATAGGGGCGGAAGTGGTTGGTGAGTAAAAGGAAAATTTGTCTACTAGAGGATGGATTTGAATGTAGGAGATGTTCAAAGAGATCTGCACCCTGAGCACCTGAAAATTTTTTATAGATCTAATTCTGGTAATCATGATCAAGATCCTGGCAAGCACTGGTGCACTCAATGTCTTTGGTTTTGGGGGGAAAAGGCCTTGTCGTAAAATATTATAAATAGACATAATTTTTCTGTGAAAATGGTTGGGAATTTGTGAGCGTAAAAGTATTAGACGTCAGAAGTTGACTTCCTAAGAAAAATGCTTGATAGATCCTGTCTTTCTAAGAAGTTATCTGTAGAAGCCTGTTTATCTCTATTGTGTTACATTTGATCATGTCAAGGTGGTTACAAGTGTACAACCATCGAAAATCTCTGAGATTATTCGAGAAAATTTCCCCTGCTGATAAATTTAACCAATCTTGAGTTAACCTGTGTTATTCTTGGGTAAAATTTTTGTTTTCTTTGTTCCTGAATGTCTACAAGTATTTTTTCTTTTTCCTATTGCATTCTTACATTGAAATCTATGTGAATCACACAAGATCTTATCCTTGTGATAGCTTGGTGGCATTTGCAATTTTATTTATCAGAAGAGATTTCATTTGATAGTGAAATAAACAAATTTAAAATCATTGTGACTCCTAGCATGACCATAAGATTGTTTTTAACCTTTGAAGGTATCTTAGGCATGATGAAACAAAAATTGATAATGTTCAGTTAAGTTTTCCAATCTAATCCTTCATTTTGGATCCTTGAAGTTTGTTTGAAAAGTGCTAATTTGGGCTTCTATTGGAGCACATATTCTGGTAAAAGAAACACCCTAATTACTTTAGAAGCATTCTATTGTTCGAGCTTTCTATTTTTGTAAATGTTCTCAAAGATTTGGTATAATCAACTTTATCCTACTTCACCTCCCACCAAAATTCATTCAAATATAATTAATCATACCCATATTACCCCTGTTTGCCATGTATGTGTACAAATTCATAATTTTTACTACCAAAACATGTAGAAACAATCAGGATTTCAGTGTCTTTAGTGGCCTGAACCTTTCTTAGAAAATATCTCCATTATCTAGAGTGATAACTCGTGAGAGTTAGGTTTCGTGGCATTGATCATATTGTCTTCAAGGTCTTCTTAATATTTCACAAGGAAGGACATCTCCATCTCCTCCATAAACAATAGGCTACAAAAGGGTCCTCTCACCATGGTTGAAAGGCACAACCATAAAGTAGTAAGGATAGGTCAAATCCTCTTATGGGTGTTACCCATTTCTCCACATTTGAGTGACAAAGAGCAAGCTACATTTCATCCCTAGCTACAAAATGACACATTACATGCTCTACTTGCCTCTAATCTTCCTGCTAGACCTGTGATGCTGCACAACTACTGAGGGAGAATCAATTTGGGTACCAACACCTTACTGGCACCATTTTCGGGGACATTGTCAGTGTAGTTAATATTCAGACCCTGGTAAAAACTTCTTATATATGTGTAACTCTTTTAGTTCCTACTCCTAGTGCACCATCTTTCATTGATAAATTTGAGTGAAGAAAAGTATGATATTTCCATTTTTAGTTTCTAGTGTTGATAGACATTTGATAGATCATATTTAGTGCATCTACACAACTAAGGTGGAAATCCTTAGTATCGACTTTGCATTGATTTGATTCTTGATGAGTACCAGTGTTTTAACCTCTGTCAAGTGATATTTTGTGCTAATATTTGCAAAGCTGGAAGGAAGAAAATATTTCTTTGCTATGGATCCTGTCAGGGCATTATTTCCAGAGCTAGGAAAAGCAAACTCACAAGGAAGAAAATCCTGGAGATTTGTTGGAGATCAGAAGATAAGAAGAGGGATCTCCATTGATGAAAGTGATTGGCCTATTATTGAAGACTGTAAATCAAGTGCTTTTGAATCAGGTAGCCTCTTTGTGGAATTAAATTCTCCAACTAGAGAGGGGCCTTCATTTGATTTTGAAAATTTTTCTTCTCATTTTGCACCTTTCTTTTCAGAAGTTGATAGGGATTTTAGAGAAACAAGGCATTTAGGGGATATCCATTTTGAAAGTCATATTCCTGTGTTTTACAGACCCTCTACCCCTTTTCAATTTGTCACCTCTCTAGGGTCACCTCCTAAAAATAACATGGCCCTGTCCCCACCTAGAACCCCTTTTGTTGTGAACACCTTTGGTCCCATAAATTTTACAGGGATAGTTGGTTATCCAAATGCAGTTCCCTAGGATGTGAGAAATAGATTACCAAAGTTCTAAGGAAACAACTCTAGAACTGTTGATCAGCATATAAAGCTTTTTATCAATATTATGGAAGACTTTGAGATTGAACATGAAGATGTATATATCAAATTATTTATCCATACTTTGGAGGAGGATGCTAGGGACTGGTAAAATGATTTGCTAGATAATTCCATAGATTCCTGGACTGAGATGAATAATGCATTTATATTGCAAAATGGTGACAAAACTAACCCTAGATTTCTTCTGTCAGAATTTGAAAGCATCAAGAAGAATCATAATGAGTTAGTACATGATTTCACACAAGGTATAATAAAACCTTGAGGAGATTTCTTGTTAGGATAAGGCCATGTGATGAATCATGTTTGATCAAATATTCAGATGCATTTGATAAAAAGGTTGTTCACTACTTGAGGGACAAAAACCCTACCAATTTGAGGTAGGCCTTCACCATTGCTCTATAAATAGAGAACAATATCAAGGTAATTTGAAAGCCTCCAAAAATGGAGGGTGTAAAACTAATTAATCGGGAAAAGCCTTAAACAAGTAAGGTTGCTGATTTGGAGGAAGTGAAAAATTTGGCAGGGGCTGTCAATGAAATAACATACAAATTAGCACATGCAGAATAGGGGATTGGGTAAATTTCATAAGGTCAACATAATCAATAGTGCCAAGAAAGGTTTATAAATCACCAAAGATCTAATGATAGAGGTAAAAGACTTGTTGGATTTGGAAATAGGAAATCCCAGGCCAGGGAAAACAAAATGGTACCTGATCTCTTGGATGTCAGAGTTGATTTTGTGGAGGAGACATATGTCATTAATTGGTGTGATAGATGTTTCATGCCCCTTGCTCCATGTGAGGAAGATCAGTAGGAAGAGGAGGTAGTAAGTGATGATAATGATGATGATGTTTTCATGATGGGTTTCTGCACAAGCTCACAACAAGGGGAAACTTCAACTGAGGTAATAAATGCAAGAAATACTGCTAATTTTTGGGATTACATCCACCAGGTACTTATTCTTCCTCCCTCTCATACTTTAGAAGTAGATATTGTACAAGCTTTTGAGTTTCCCAATAATGAATATTTAAGGGCTCTAATGATTAAAAAGTATGATGGAGGCATCCCATCTGAGGAGGATAGGAAGTTATTGAGGAATGTTGTTGTGGCTCAAGAAAAGGAACACAACACAAGAATTAGGGTTGTCAAAGGGACAAGGCCTCAGGCCAAGCCAAAAACTCCAATACTTTCAAATGTTCCTAAGGAGGATCCTAACGAAAATGCATATTTTAAGGGCTTTGTTGTCCCAAACAAAAATCATACCCCTCCTCATGCCCAAGTTGCCAGAAATCCTATGCCATTTAATGAGCTTGTTAACCTTCCTTCCAGTGTCACCTTTCCAAATTCTATCCCTTATTATATTGCCTAAGTCTTGAGTCAGATCAATATCTACATCCTAATTGTTGAGTTGCTTAGGATCCCTGAGCACAAGAAGAGGGCATTGGAGTATTTTGGATTGAAAGAGGAGAAGAATTCCCTAGGTAGAAACATAAAAATCGTGGATACCCCACCAGTCATTTAAGAACTAGAAGCACCACCAGCATCAAAAGAGCTACATGAACCACCTGAGGTTTATTTGGGGACATCCTTAGTAGATTCTCAGCTGAATGTGGATCCATTCTTCATGACTCTGATCATTAAAGATAGATTGCTACATAATTGTATGTTTGACTCAGGGGAATCATGCAATGTTATGCCTCTTGAATTCATGAATGAGATGGATATCAAGGTAACGATAGCATATGGGAATTTTACTGCTATGGATTCAAGGGAGGTGTCAGTGGTACGATGTGTGAAGGGTCTGGTGGTACAATTTTCTACCTATCTAGGAAGGAATTTGAAGATTGATGTAGTTATTGTTGACTTCCCAACCAAGTGGGGTATACTGTTGTCTAGAAAATGGGCTACAAGTGTTTATGATAGTGTTCAAATGGATATGTCCTATGCCACCATCCCAATTAAGGGCAGCCTTGTCAAGTTGTATGGGGAAAAGAATATGTTATAGCTTATTAAATATCCCAACAATGCATCTTATGAAGTATTGTACACAAGTGTTGATGCTGATAACTTCGTAGGATTTGCTGATGGAAAGGAGCACAAGATTGAAGAATGCAACTATCTTGAGTAGGAAGGATCTCCTTGGACTTTATTTTTTGATGGAGCTTGCTGCAAGTTCTGAAATGGTGCTTGTGTTGTTCTAATCTCCCCAACTCAGGAGGATTTTTTCTTTTCTTTCAAACTCAACTTTGAATGCACTAATAACATTGCTGAATATGAGGCATTGTTGTTAGGTCTGAGGATTTCTCGGAAATACAATGTTAAAGACATCATTGTCAAAGGAGATTTGAAATTAATTGTAAAGCAAGTCAGAAAAATGTATGCCACAAAGAATCGGTGAATGAAACAATATAAGCATGTGGTTTGGTATTTCATTGAGATTTTTGTTTCATTCAACATTGTGCATCATGATAGGAAGTTCAATGATTTAGCAGATAAAATTGTATTTGTAGGTTCTTGGTTTGATAATTATGCAGTGTCCCCATATTGTGAATATGATGTTGAGGTGTTAACAAGGCCATATGTACCTGACAATATTAAGAATTAGCATATTTTCGATGATGATGCTCAGGTCAGAAGATTTCTCTAGAATTAAGGGGAGTTTGCTGATAAAAATATTGATTTGGAACCAATGGTGTGTGTAGCAGAGGGTAAAGAAACCTTGTTTGGAAAAGGCATCATCCAACTAAAGACTAATACCATTCCCAGAGGGTTGGTTGCTCTTGAGTCCAATTTTAATAATGTTGATCACATTGTTAACAGATGCATGGAAGCCTTAAGGGATATTAAGGAGAATGACCTTGGCACAGAGGAGAAACCAAGGTAGATTTGGTTAGGCAATAATCTCAGTAAGGAGGAGAAGCAGTCCTACATATAATTATTGAAAAGGTATCTATATTGTATGTCTTGGAATTATTATGAGCTGAAGGCATACAAAGAGGATCTGTTTCAACATGATATCCCCTTTGAATCCAATGCAAAACCATTCAGATAGAAGCAAAGGCCAATCAATCCACTTGTGTCTCTTAAGATGTAAGAGGAACTGAGGAAATTGAGGGATGGAGGGATTATTCAACCCACAATGTATTCTTCTTGGGTTGCAAACCTAGTACCATTCAAAAAAAAGAACGGTCACATCAGGCTGTGTGTGGATTTCGGGAATCTGAATAGAGCATCAATGAAAGATGATTATCCTTTTCCCAACATGGAAAACATGTTACAGCTGGTGACTGGTTCTGAGCTACTTTCTACCCTGGATGGTTTCTTTGGTTATAACCAAGTTGTGGTAAAGGAATAAAAAAGGGTTAAAATAGCCTTTACCACCCCTTGGGGAACCTATATATATGTCAAGATTCCCTTTGGACTGACGAATGCTAGAGAAAATTTTCAAAGAGCAATGGATGTTGATTTTGTTGGTTACATTAATGATTTTATTTATGTCTACCAAGATGATGTAACTGTGTTCTCTAGAAAGAGAGCTGATCATTTTTTGCACTTGGAAAAGATGCTAATAAGATGTAAAGAATATGGCATTTCACTCAATCCAAAGAATTTCCATTTTGGAGTGTAGAAGGAAAAATTGCTTGGTCACATTGTGTCACAAGAAGGGGTAATGATTGATCTAGAAAGGGTAGAGGCCATCAGTAAGGTCCAATTCCAAGAACCAAGAAAGGAATTCAGTCCTTCTTTGGGTAGATAAACTTCATCACAATATTTATATCAAACTTTGCTGATTTGACCTTTCTAGTCTCTTACATGTTAAAATACGACCAGGTCATCACGTGGAAGGAGAATGCCATTCGAGATTTCAATGGGATTAATGAGGAACTAAATCATGCACCTATTCTAGTAGCTCCAGATTATAAGAATCTCTCTCAAATATTCTCTTTTTCTTCAGATAACACTATTGCATCTGTCCTATTACAAAAATATGATGAAGGGGCTGAGAGGCCAATTGCCTTTTTCAGTATGGAATTACAAGGGGGTGAGCTGAAATACACTATTATGGAGAAACAAGAACTTTCCTTGGTAAAGGCAAAAAAGGTTTTTAGGCCTTACATTTTGAGTTCTAAGATTGTTGCTTATGTTCCCCACACCATGGTGAAAGATATCTTATCAGAGATGGATGTCTCAAGCAAAAGATGCAGATGGGTGAATAACTTGCAAGAATATGACATGGATATCCAAACCATGAAGCTGGTGAGATGTTTGGGCTTGGCTAAGCTTATGGTTGAAAGAAACTTGCAAACTATTGAGGTAAATGAGGTAGAATAAGGTAGGGTAGATGTTTTTGAAAAATTGATGAGTTCTGAGTGGTACAAAGATATAATTTTTTATCTCAGACATCTGAACTTCCCTAAGTATTTAAGTAAGAACCAGAAAAGGGCTCTTAAGTTGGCTTCCCAAAAATATGTCATTACTGATTATGGGTTAGCTTGGAAGAACCCTGAGGGAGTTCTCTTAAGGTGCATTACTAAAGATGAAGCCGCTAAGATAATTTTTGATCTCCATGGAGGAGTTTGTGGGAGGCATTTTGCTAGAAAGGTCACAACACACAAGATCTTGAGGGCTAGTTATTAGTAGCCAACCCTCTTCAAGGATACAACTCTTTTGGTTAGAAGATGTGAGAGTTGCCAGCACTTCTCTAGAAGACTGGAAGCTTCAGGATCCCTTCCTTTACAGCTAGTATCAATTGAATCCCCATTCAAGTAATGGGGAATGGATTTCATTGGTGAGATTTCAGACCCTTCAAGTGCTAGCCATAAGTGGATTCTTATAGCCACAAATTACTTCACCAAGTGGGTGGACGCAATCCCCACCAAACTAGCAACACACCAAATTGTCATGGATTTTCTGTTGAATCATATCATCTGCAGGTTTGGGATGCCAACCAAGATTGTTGCTAAAAATTCCATGATATTTAGAAATAAACCTTTGGTGACAATGTGTAAAGAATATGGGATCAACTTGACATATGCATCTAATTAAAATCCCCAAGGAAATGGAAAAGCTGTGTCCAGTAATAAAAAATTGCTGAAGATTATCAGAAGAACCTTGGAACTAAACAAGAGAAAATGGGGTGAGTAGTTGAAGTTTTTTGTCTGGGAAGACCGCATTACTGTTAAAAGGGCCACTGGAAATAGACCATTTGAGTTGGTGTATGAAACTGTAGACACTAAAATTAGGTCATACTCCCCTTGGTCCCTCGTTAAATAAATACCTTGAACACATCCACCTATCCATGGCCCCCTTCACCCCACTATAATATTAATTTAATTATTTAAATTAAATGAATTCTTTATCCTCACAATATTTATTATTTAAGTACCCTAATTGGGATAATGCCCACATATCCACCTTATCTAGCCACCTCACCCTAAGACCTATTCTTAGTAAGTTGCCATAACTAACTAAGATCTACCCAAACCCTAAAAATCAATGCCTACATTCCCTCTAACGACATTCCCGCCCATTAGAAGGAAGCTTCCATGCTAATCTGTGGGGTAAAATGAAATGAGATCCCAGAAAATCAAGGGGATTTTCCTAGTTTAATAAACCTAGGAAATCTCACCCTACCCAATGCCGGTTACTCTCAATCACCACTGGTTAAGCTAGAACCACTATCAGTTACCATTTAATCCCAAAAATAACTTTATTTCATGTTTGGAAGATTTCTAGGATATAATCACATCTTTTGAGAACAAGTGATGAAACCAGAGCTACATGCAAGCAGAACCAACATTCGTATACACATCAGAGCATCCATAGCCAGTACTTGAAGCAATCACACATCCATCTGCCTTCACAAGAGTATCTAGGGAAGTTCCAACACTACATCAAGTTCATTCCATTTGATCAACCACGATTACCAACCATGTGTCAATCTCGTACAAACAGTAAGCTTTGTTAACAAGAACTTATCCATTTATCATTTGGTAGATCCTTTTACATCTGTTACTAGTTTCTTCTCTCATTTCCATCCCCCCATCCTTTTACCTCTATGCAAACTTGACCATATTTTTATCCACACCCTTACATTTCCCATACTTGGACCTTAATCATTCCTATGCATACCTTAGATCCATACGAATCTTGCCATTTCCCTTCCATCTTCATCTAACCTTAGATCTATCACCCAGCCAAGTTTTATTGAGTTTCTTGTACCCTGACCATACTGATGCCGGTTACCCACAACTGTTGCTGGTTATCCTAAACTGATACCGGTCATACCAGACCGACGTCGGTCTCTGTCTCTTTTATTAGAAACCAAGAACAAAGCTCCTAAACTTCCACCAAATACCGAAAACCACCCAGAATCTCACCCTGACCAGCATCAGTACCTTGACAGTGACCTTGACCTTCAGATTCAATCATAGCTTAGCCTGTTGTGAATGAATTTTATTATTGTAGATGAATGAGATACCTAAATCATTTTAACTACAATAGGATTTCCTTTATTTCTCGCATTAATTTTCTTTAAACAGTGGATTGACAGCTGTCTAGGAAGTATCACACTTCCCGGATCTAGCATATGCTAGGAAATACACTACATATATTGTTTAAATTTTATTTGGTGGTATTGTTTTCCATTCCAAGTAGTTCCTCGAAGCAAAAAGGAAGCTCTCACGATCAGTTGTGGATTCATAAGTCATACGTGCACACCAACCTTCAACCAGCATTTCAACAGGTATTCATCCTAACCCATTACCCTTATTTGTTTCGTCAACATTAGAAGAAACACTCTAGAATCAGGTGAAACATTTTGCCACACCTGGTGGGAACCATTTGGGGTTCTTTGCATTCTTTCATTTCTAGGTGAAAACGTTGTATGTTTGTTTCTTTTCTACAAAGTTCTTACATTAAACTTTCTCCCCTAGAATCTTCTTCTCTTCTATTGTGTAAAAGCAATTGTTTTTTGGTGGTTAAAACAAACATTTCTTCCCTTTCATTAGCATCACATTAGTGAAAGAGCATCCCTTTTCCTATTCATCTATTTTTGGCATCGAATTCTACATTTTGATTTGGGTTTAAAAATCATTGCATTTCATTCTACTTTTCTGCATTATCTCACAGTAATTGAGGGTAACCTATATGATGGAAGTCTTTCTTAGCTGATGGTTGAAAAATCAATTGTAGAAAAGAAATTTCTTTCTTTTTCTCTCTCTGAGTCTTACCCAAACATCACAAATTCAAAATATATACACATTCTTAAGCAACATCTCACTTGGAAGAAGTTGTAGGTGATCACATGATCACGACATAGTGGGTACCTCACTAGTTATCTCTATCCAGTACCCCATTAGAGGATGGCCCGACCCCCATAACATACCTGAAACCTCTCCTTGTAGATCTCCTTCTTAGGAAGCCATCCTCACCAAAACAATCTATTCTATAGTTCATGAGTTAGTCCTTATATTAGCATAAGCTAAACAAACATAACAGAAAAGGAACTCTTAGGATTGTATTTTTATTAGTGTTTCTACTTAGCTTGCATTTTGAGGTGAGAGGTCATGCTCTTCATGTTTCTTATTTCTCATTTTACACTACTCATCACAGTTTGTGTATTCCATCTTCATTTGAGTGTTCCTGGACCATATTCTCATCATTCTCAAGATTTTGGGTTTGATTCCACATTAATTTTAACTCACAACCACATTTTCTTCATCACTATTTCAATTTCATAGTAACCAGTGTCGATCGAGTGACCGTCGTCAATTACCCTATAATCATCATTAGTTACACCCAACCGGCATCGGTTCATCGTTCTTTTGGTTAACCTACCCAAAAGGACACCTGTTCACCTTCTTTAGCTATTTAGAGTCTCTGTCACTCTTATCATATCCATTGACTTGACAAGTTTCCTCCGCATTTTTCATACCTAGAAAATTTGGCCTTATACATTATTTTTAACCAACTATCCACTCTCCATAGTCACCGATAGTGGTTATTTGTGACCAGCGTCGGTTTAACCTAACCGAAATCGGTTAGCCTGTGTCATTTTCTAGCTGACATTTTAACCTAAATTTACCTACCACCACCTATTTACCCTATTTGTGTTGTATTTATGTGTCATTTATAGAAAGCAGTCTTACCATGTTAGTACCTATTCACATGGTACTCATGCATCGACAAGCAAGTGCCCTCGTATTCCACGCCAGTTGGAAACCACTCCCTCCTAGCCCTTCACCACCTTCTATTTTATCACTAGCCATGGAACCTATCCAACCTATCTCTATCACTAATGGAGATAAGGAGTTCACATGACTCCTTGACCAAAATACTACTTCCTTGTAGTTTTACCTTTCCCACTTGTCCACTCGAGATGCCTTGGGTCATTTGATATATGGCATGCCTGTATCTATCCCCCTGAATCTCATTCGCAATCCTGCATTATCCCCATCTAGCTCCATGCTGCCCGCATCTACCTTACCCTATGTCATGTCACAGTTAAGCCCTATACCCGCCATGACCGCCGCTTCTACCATGTTTTTTGCACCCGCCACATCCACTATACCTTCTCCAACCACCCAGAACACAACATCATCTGTTTCTATTGTCTCACATATACCCATAGCTACACAACCACCCCCAGTGTCAGTGACACCTACCCCTTTCCAAAACATCATCCTATCTATTCTGCAATCCTTAGCCCCCATTACCACTAGGGTCACCACAACCCTTCCACCCCCGTATACATACTATCAGCAGCTTGTTGTTTCATCTATTATTCACTTTGGGTATGTACCCCCTATTTCACTGCCTTCTTCTCAATCTACCTATACGACATCACCATATACTGGAATTCCACCCTCGTCATATGCCCAACACCAACCCTCTTACACTACAGGAGTCACCCATCCATCACAACCTACCAATGACCTAATCATGTTAATGATGGTCAAGATGTAGATGTTGAAGGCATCAGTTTCTGGCTCCCACAACACTCTCACCTACGATGAGATTTGTAATGAGCCTATACACCCATCCATACCTATCTGTCCATATCCCTTGCATTGAGAAATGCCTAAATTCAACCGTTTCAATAACAAATAAGACCCGCAACAACATTTGCGGTCTTTTAAATATGGGTGTTATCTGATCTCCCTTGATGATGCTTTCCTCTTGAGGACCTTTCCCACGTCTCTGACTGGACCCGCGTTAGATTGGTATAGTGGGTTTCCTAGAAACTCTATATTATCATTTAATTAGGTAGCCCAAGCCTTCTTGGATCACTTCTCAATTAATATCGTTAAGAAGGTTACCATGACTGACTTATACTCAACACGTCAATATGATGACGAATCTATCGCAGATTTTGTTTCTTGTTGGCGTAGCCTGATCAATCAATTCACATTCTAACTACTACAAACCGAACTCATCAAACTCTTCACACGGGCTTATGTTAGGCATATCTCACTGACCCTTTAGGTTCAAAACTTCTAAACCTTCGATGAAGCATTCACCATGGCATAAAAGATAGAGCTTTGGGCTATTGAAGATAATAAAATCCAATTACGCAATAAGAACTTGAAATTCAAGTAAAATGATACCTCCTCTTCTTCAAAACCACAAAACAATTATTCAAAGGCCAAGGGGACTGCTAACGGACTGGTACTCAAAGCCAGCCCAGCTCATCCATCAAATCAGTCTAGCCCCTCATCTAATCTCTCACCCATTAAGAATTTTCAATTCAAATAGGAACAATGGAAATATACCCCAATTTGGGAAACTTATTCTTCTATCTTAGAGAAGCTTATCAAAGCTGGGGCCATCACCCTTCCTCCCATGGAACCACACACCGGTTTTGACCCTGCTCTCCCCACATCCGCATGGTAAAAAAGAGCATGATTTCTGTAATTATCATTGAGTAAAGGGTCATAGTGACGGAAATTGCATCACTTTCAAAAACATTGTCCAAGAAATGCTTGAGAAAGGAGAGCTAACCCTAGATAATCCTAACGCACTTGCCAATCAAAACCTACATATCTTCAAGAAACCTTTTCCTAATCATGCCCCTTCTTCTAATCAAACAAGAGAGACCTCAACTCATGATATTCATACCCGCGAGGTCCATGTTATTTTCAGTGATACACCCATTGTTGCCTAATTACCCCCATATTCCTTCCACCGAGGAAATCCTAGCCCAAAGTCCTCTGCCTGCACTTGAATCCACCTCACCTATTCCTCCACCCATAGAGGAACACCTTTCACCTCCTTCCTCACCCATGGAGGGGCCTTCTGTTAATATAAAAACTATCTCACCTTTGGCTTCTCCACCTAGGGAACCGTCACCCAGAGTAATGATTTAGGCCATAAAGGATACTTGTTTATCTCCTCCACCCACAGAGGGGGCACCCGTCATCTACCCCACCTATAGAGGAGTACCCATCATCTCCCCCACCTATAGAGGAGCACTCATCATCTCCTCTACCCATCAAATATCCAATAGAGGTGCCTTTACTTTTAGGTGACCACTCCCCATTAGTTACCCAAGATCCTACCAACGTACTTTCAGCTCTCTTACCCACAGAAGCCAAAGGTAGCAAATTCCATGTTTCTAGGAAATTTTTTATGGGAATTGCCATTAGGTACTCATCAACCTCGCCTACATCCATGCCATTCTCATGCTTAGCTGATCGTTTAGATTATGTGGATAGAGCCTTACTTTGGGGGCACCTTCTGTTTCCTGTCTAAAACACAAATGCAGATGGAACTTGCTGACACTTCTACTATGTACCCAAATATATTTCGGCCAATTAAAATGAACACAACCGTCCTCTATCATAACTTCTTCCATGACACCCATCATAGCTCAACACACACCCTTACCCATAACCCAACATAGACCTAAATCCAAAACCACACCTACATGATCTTCCTCGATTAAACCTATTACTACCTTAGGGGTCAACCCAACCACCAGCCTAATTCATCCACGTATCAAACTAGATTTAGCTACATCCTCCAAATTCAACACCAAACCTAATGTGATACCCAAATAGAAGAACCAAGCCCATAGAACCAATACCCCCAGTTGCACCAATCACACCTTCACCCTTTTCATCCATCTTCGGACCTTAACCTCTCATCACGGTTAAGAAACCTCCACCCATCAGTAAACCAAAAACATAACAGCCCATTCCTTCCTCACAAACCTCTAACATACCCAAGTTCCTGACACAACTTACACCCACGCCTACAACATATTTACCACCCATACCTATAATACCATCGATCACTCCTTCACTACCCACTACACTTCAGTCTCTGTCCCTCACACTCCATGTGCAACCCACATCATCTACCTTCACAGCACCTCCATTATCCCCATGGGTAACTCACCCTCTTCCCCCTTCTACTTTTCCCTATAGATCTCATACACCCATATCACCTTTACCCAAGAAGGTGTAACCCAAAGACAAAAATCTCCTATTCTCCAATAAGGTAGTCAAAACAACCACACACTCTCCTACTAGCTCATCTATAATACCCCTACCCAAAAAAACATGACTAACACCTAAGACCGCGCCAACACCCAAAACCATAGCTTGACCCACTCCCCCTCCTGCAAACACCGTTTCTCAACAATCAGCCATACCTATACCCAAACCCACTTTCACTTCGCATTGTAACCCACTAGTAGGGTCCTATGCCAAAATTTTAACCAACCTCCTTGAGAATTTTGTCATCACATTACTGCCACACGAACCTTACAACCCTCTCAAAACCAAGCCAAAAGGGTTTGATGACACTATAATTTATGCCTACCATCATGTGTTAGGATACAATGTGGAGAACTGAAAGGCTTTGAAAACTCTCCTTATCTAGTTGTGCCCTCCTAAGGGAAACTTTGATGATGATGACCTTCTCGATGATGACCTCGTTTTACCATCACCTATTCCTAAAGTCCTTCCCTCACTACTTACTCAAGAACCATGACCTCCACCCCCATAACTCTTAGAGCCACCCCCAAGATTTGAAATTAACATGGTTCACATCAAATAACTCACCAAGCCCCCACCCAAATGTTGGTGTGCTCAACTCATCTCACAAGGTTCCTTCCTGACACTAGGATTTTTTCCCTTCATATCCTTATACCTTTCATGGCTCACCTACCTTTCCTACCTCCCCACCTAAGATCAACATAATCCATGTTGCTACCCATGCTAAGAAGGACAAAGGAAAGGAAAGGGAAACTGACCAATCCACCAATCCCATACCCAACATACCATCTGGACCCACTCCTAAAATCACTACCCATGGTCCCACATATCCTATTTCTAATGGTGTTACACATCATGCCATACTCAAAAAACTACACCAATCCCACCTAAAAATGTCTCTATATGACCTCATCTAAACTTTGGAATCCCATCGTCAAGATTTCATGGAGGTCCTTCAATCTATTGAGGTTTTACTAAATGACCCTACACCCTTAGCCTCCATCATCACGCCCCATCATGTTTCCTCTTACACCAAATTACCACCTTTATCCACACCTCCACCTACTCACGAAGTAACCTCCCTTAGCTTCTCAGAGGAAGAGATCACATCACACCAAACTAATGACCCAAACCTAGCTCTCTTCATATCTATCCACATCGATGATATACATGTATGACGTGTTATGATCGAAGGGGGTGCTAGCATTAATATAATTTCCTCCCATGCATTCACTCAAATGTGCATACCAGATAATTACATGCATAAACATCCTGTCATGCTGCATTCATTCAATGATGCTATCACCTCTACACTAGGCACTATCATCCTCCACATTTGCATGGGCCCCTATACTATTCTAGAGTTATTTTACGTCTTGGAGGGGAAATTCCAATATAACCTGTTGTTTAGCAGACCCTAGATTTGTGTCATGGGTTGTGTTCCTTCCACTTTGCATCGCTGTGTAAAGTTTGAGCATGAAGGACACACCTATACTATTCCAGCTAATCCATCACCTTTTAAAACATGCAACATGCTTTACTGAGCCAATGATGTACTTATACCCATTAAGGTGTCTATCTCCACAACCACTACAACTTCACCTAACATCTCCGCTTACTAGTACAACCGCTACCTCAACCGCACATGCCTCCTCCATTCATACCATTGTCTCAACCTCCATGGCCAAACTGTTAGCCTCCCCATCCATTAGCTCCACCCTCCGCATTGACCTCTGACACATCATCTATTTCAGCCACCCACATACTAACCACCGATCCCTTGGAAGGCATTTTTCAATGCCTCACTCTTGGGGAGTATCACCTATATAGTGTCAACACATTCCTTAATCCACAAGAGTATGGAAGTCTTCACTAACACCCTCGTTATGATCACCATATAGGAGAGCATCTCCTTTATGGTCCTTCCCACCTTCATACAAGTCTCACCTATGGGGGACTTGATACTACCACTTACAAACCCGAACCACTGTCACAAACCAGCCCATTTTCCGCTGACTTCCAGTCACTCACCAATCCGTGTTTTTCCCACACCTTCCTACACCAATTTTCGTGGAAGGGTTTTGGTTTTGGATTTTATGAGCAAGGCTATCATACTATTATTCTATGTACTACCCGTAAACATAATGACCGTAGTGGTATTGGATTTGCTGAACCACTTACTAAGCAGGCCCACATTGAACTCATCGAGGACATCAATCCTTCTCCACCTTCTTCACCACCATCACCACCTTCACTGACGGAGTTGATGGATCCAAAATCCATTCCTCTGAACTTTTTTTTTCCATAAACACCATCTCCTTGGGGCCTCTGACTTATCAACACAAGGGTGAGGCTCCTTCCTCTCTTCCCTTCTTATACCCTGAAATGGTTGATGATGATACACCCTCGATTAACATCGTTCAATGTTAGGATGATGAATCTATACTCACCTACCTTGGTGTAGAAGACTCAAATATTCATCAATCGTTACCATCTAAGACGCAAACCATGTTGAATGAATCAATTATCAAAATCAACATTCATACTAAGAAAGACCCACACATCCTAAAGATTAGTCAATCTTTAGATGTTGCTGAACAAGAAGCCATCACCTCTTTTCTCAAAAACCATAACCATGCTTTTGCTTGGTCTTATGCAGACATGCCCAGTATTGACCCCACCATAGTGGTCCACAGTATCATAATTGTTCTCGATGTTAAGCCTGTCAAAGAAAAGTTGAGGAAAATACACCCTCACATTTCCCTTCTTGTCAAAGAAGAACTTCAACGCATTCTTTTTGTTTCCTTCATCTTTCCCATTGATTATCCTCATTGGATTTCTAATATTGTCCTTGTCACTAAGGTGATAGGGAGACTCCACATTTGCATGGATTTTCATGACCTCAATCTAGCTTGCCCAAAAGATGAATTTCCTCTACCTCGTATTGACCAGCTGGTTGACCTTACTGTTGGTCACGAGATGTTATCACTCATGGATGGCTTCTTGGGTTATAACCAAATCTTACTTGCCCCCAAGGATCAACACAAAACTGCATTCATCACCCCTTAGGGGACATTCTACTATCGAGTCATGCCTTTTGGCTTTAAAAATGCTAGTGCCACCTATCAGCGGGCTATGACTTACATCCCCATGACATCATGCATTGTATATTGGAAGATTATGTCAATGACCTCCTTGCCAAATCTAAACACCGCTCCAAGCACCTTGCCATCCTCAAAACCATCTTTGACTGCCTCATTAAATATTGCATTCGCCTTCAGCCCAAGAAGTGTGTCTTCGCGGCCCTCTCAGGAAAAATCTTGGGATTTATCATTTCCCTACATGGTATAGAAGTTGACCTTGCTAAATTCAAGGCCATTTTGGAAATGCCTCTACCCACTAACCTTAGGAAACTACGTAGCTTGTAAGGTAAGTTGCAGTCTATTCACCATTTCATTTCATAATTGTCTGATCGGTGTCAACCATTTCATCACCTTCTCAAGAAGGATATATACTTTCAATGGGATGAGGATTACCACAAAGCTTTTTAGGCCTTAAAACAATACCTTCTTCAACCCCCTGTACTCATTCCACCTAAATATGGTCAACCATTCTACCTATACATCTCAGCTACCGATCACTCTTTGGGGGCCATGCTTTCTCATCATGATGAACAACACAGGGAGCAGGAAGTTTATTACATAATCTGTACTCTTTTCGACTATAAAACCTGATACACCCATCCCAATTTTTTTTTCTTAGCCTTAGTTTTCATCGCCACAAAACTCCACCATTACCTACTCAACCACAAAACCTATGTTGTGACCAATATCGACCCCTTACACTTCATGTATGCCAAACCTTATCAAAATCAGCATGCCACACATTGGCTTATGCTTTTGGCCAACCTTGAACTCGAATTAATCCATCAAAAATCCATTAAGGGCCAAGCTATCACTAACCAATTGGCTGACGCACCTATTTATGGGGATCAACCCTCTAATTTTGACTTTCCAGATGAGTCAATTGCTACCCTTTCCCTGGATGAACCCTCTTACCAAATGACACTCTTCTTCGATGGTTCCAAGGGTCAGCGTGGGGGTGGAGCAGGAGTTATCCTCATTCCCCTTGATGGTGAGGCCATGTCTTTGTCTTTCAAACTCGATTTTGATTGTACCAACAATATTTCCGAATACCAAGCACTCGTACTAGGTCTCTAAGCTGCCTATGCCCTAGATGTCAAATCAATCAACATCTTTGGTGATTATTAATTGGTCATAAAATAGGTAAATGGTATATACCAATGTCGTAATGAGATACTTCAAAAGTATAAACATCATGTAGACATAATTTTGACCACCTTTGACTGTTACGCCCTTCAAACCATCCCACGTTCAACCAAAAAATTTGTAGATATCATGGCTTGCTGGGCCTCTCAAATCCTCGCTTCACCTGATAATTCTAAAATATTTTTCACCATACTAAGACTCCAATCACCCTCTTATTTACCTCATGATGTTTACTCTATCAGAACCGCTGCCTCCGACCCAAGTTACCTTTGGTATAAACAATACTCCGACTATCTTTCTCTCTCCATCTTACCTCCTAATCTCACCCGTAATGGACAACACACCTTCGGTAAAAATGTCTCTCATTACGTCAGCATGGGGGGCCTCCTCTATAAGTGTGGATTTGATGGTATTTCTCTTATGATGCCTCATGAGTTCTTAAATTCCTTATACTATTAAGGAAGTTCAGGATGGCATATGTGGAGGTCACTTTATTGGCCTTGTTGTTGCTAAGTGTATTCTTCTCCTAGGCTATTATTAGCTGACCCTTAACCATGATTGTTGCGACTACATCAAGCATTGTGTAAAATGAAAACAATATGCCAACCTTCATCATACACCTAGTCATGCCTTACAGGTCACCCGTGACCTTTGGCCCTTTCTCAATGGGGTTTACATCTTGTCAGAGAGTTCAATCTCCATTCTTTCCAATGACATCAACGGATCATCACCGCTATTGAATAATACACAAAATGGGTTGAAGCCATACCACTCATCTCCATGAAAGCTGAGAAAATATGTGAGTTCATCAATCATCACATCATTTTTAGCTTTGGTGTTCCTCATCACCTCATCACTGATAATGGAAAACAATTCAAAAATAAAACATTACGAAAACTTTGTGATGCCTTTGGCATTTAGCTAAGTTTCTCATCACCTTATTACCCACAAACCAACGGCCAAGCTGAATTCACTAACAAAACCTTGAACAAAATTCTCATGAAAGTGGTTAACGATACTCGGAAGGACTAGCATACACACATTCCTTTTGCCCTATGGGCATACTACACTAGTATCTATACTTCCACTTCTGCCACACCCTTTTCTCTGGTCTATGGTAGAGAGGTTGTTCTGCCTCTCAAAGTCTAGATTCCCTCACTTTTCATTTCTCTCCATGACATGCTCAATGATGATGACTTTCGTTAGGACCGTTTACCACAACTTGAGTTATTAGATGAACATCATCTTAATGCTCTTGATCATCTTCAAGTTTAGAAAAAATGTATGAAATGTGCCTATGATAAACGTTTCCATGAACGAATCTTTCATGTCGGTGACCTTATCCTGAAAGAAAATCAACATGTAACTAAAGCAGAAAAAGTAAACAGGGAAAATTTTCTCCTAATTATCTTGGACCATACATCGTGACCCATAGTTACAAATCAGGTGCTTGTCATTTATCCTCACTCAATGATAAACCCAAACCTGAGCCCCTTAATTCCTTACATCTTCGACCATTCTACTGTTGAATTTTAGTCCTACGTCACCTTTTGCCTCTTTCCATTCTCATCCCTTGAGCGCTATCCACTTCCTATGTCATCAAAAATGATTAAATAAGATTCATGTGTGTACCCGTCACTTGTTATCTTATCTTGAATATGTGTACCATGGTACTGCACATAACATGATTCTCATGTATACTTTTCATCTACCTTTAGATGAGATCCCATGGTCGTTTCACCCTGCTTTCTGAACAAGAATCCTATTCTTCACCTTGGTCTTTTCCATGACTTTGAAGCCCTCACATGGGATCCAACTCCTTGAGTCAAAATTCCAATAAAAAGATGACTCCCTCAAAAAGACATCTTCCTCTCTGGAATCACTACTATAAATAGACTTCTCCCTCAAAGGACAATTATGTAAAACTCTTTTTAAAAAAAAGAAAAAAAGAAAAGCAAGAGAATCTAAAGCTTCTCGCATCGATCAGCTTCACGAAGACGTCAAGGAGTTAATTTCCTCATCCCATATAGACTTCCCACATCGATCAGTCTATCTCAAATATCAGTCAACGCAAAAATCCTTTTAGTCATGAACTTGCCCATTATGACCTTAGATATCTTGCCCAAAGAGCATGCTACCTCATACCATATAAAAATTAACCACCTTTCACCCCTCTCACCATTCGCACTCCCATTTCCTACTACCTCAAGGGACCTCTTGGAAACCATGACATTTGGTGATCATGTGACTATTATTCACCTTTAGGATAATCACTCATGTAAAGTATTTAGGGTCTCATGTTCACTAGCCTACCTACGGTGGTCCACCAGTTATGATCCTCACCAATCAGGCAATTTTCTTGCCCCCTCTTATCTTTTAACCTTATTTATTACATATTGATTACCTTACACAAGGCTTGGTCCTTGACGCTTACCTTTCAGTAATCTTATTCTTCTACCATAATCGAAATCACCTAACCAATTTTCCCACAACTCACCCATACCTAGCAGACCTAAACTCAAATCATGCCTACAACCTACCATCTCATTCTCATATCTCCTCATATTCTTCTTGAGATTATGGGAGAAATACATTAGCCTGAGGTCCTTTTTTACCGGGACTATGTAGGTAGCACTCCGAGGGCATGGGGCCCTTGGAGGTTATCTCGGCCACTCTCTACCCTAACCCATTCATATTTCATCTTCCTATATCATATTCTACCCTACTTAGTTTCCTTTATATATCAAAAATTGGAAATTAAACCAAACAAACAACAAGTTTCTTAACATGTTTATCATCATCACAACATACATTTATTATGACTACCATTTCTCTACCATCATCATGCATGTATTATAAAACATCTTAAACATGATCCATATCATCATTCATTACACAAATTAATGAATCAGAACCTCAACCAATTTAAACTCAACCCTACCTATGACCTGATTCCACCATGCCTAACACCAACCTAACTCAACCATGCCTATGACCTAACTCTACCATGCCTAACACCGACCTAACTCAGCCATGCCTATGACCTGACTCCACCATGCCTATCACCAACTTGACTCAACCACGCCTATGACCTAACTCAACCATGCCTAACACACATATCACTCATCCATCTATACATAAACAATTATAGTCTATCAACATCAAATCATCCATCTCATCATATAAATATGGATGTCCATATAATATACACGAATATTAAATAGAATGTATCTCTCCAAAACTCTCATACATTCTCACTCTCTTTGGCACGCAGACTGGTATATGATCAAAAGTATAAAAAATCTTGACATGTAGGCTGGTATATGATCAAAAATACAAAACTCTCATACATCCTCACTCTCTTTGGCACGCAGGCCAGTATATGATCAAAAGTATAAAAACTATCGGCACGCAGGTTGGTATATATCAAAAATCAAAACTACATCAAAATTAAGGGCAATATATTAGACATCATTGCATCATACATCCTCCATATTTGTCTCACCTATCCCCTCTGCCTCCTCGGCCCCTATTTAGTGACTTGCTAACATCTCCCCACCCATCATGGGTGGTGGTTGGGTCCCTACTGGTACATCAACTAGAACTGGCCTCCATGAACTAGTGGCCTCACCCTAACCATGTCTTGGGGATCGATGGCCCATTATGATCTCCATGATATGGGTGCATGATGTGGTCCTCTCGCTAGAGGTCGAATGTGCCCTGTACTCGGCATATGATAGACAATCTATCCCTTCCACTGTCAGCTGGTCATGATAGTACCTGACCTCCTTTCTCGCTTCCCAAAACCTAGATACGAGAACTATATGTAGTGGCCCCATCGGCCTCTGACCTTGTACCTATCCTACGGGACCCCGTCCCACCACTGCCAGTAAAATGGGACCGTATCCTAGTGCTTGTGGTGGCCCCATCAGCCTCTACTCCTATGCCTATATCTGGGTCTGTAAGGCCCCAATCTATTCCTGTGTCGTGGCTAACTAGCCCTATAACCTTGTCACCTGTGCCTCTAGGGCAGTTACTTGACAATCATCATCATATCCAACTCCACCCTAGGCCATCTGGGCCTAAATACTAGCCAACTATGCATGTAACTTGGAAACCTCTCCCTCTGAATTGGCTAAATTCCCCTGCACCATCCCAAACTTGGTAATTAGTGCTGCCACCTGCCACTGTAGGGTGTCTCTCTGCACCGTGATAGTTGCTAAATCTAACTGCCCCAACTTGGGTGGTATTACTCGTAAATGAGCTGCCCACCAGTGTTTGTATCTATCCATCAATCTGGCATCATCGATCTGCCAATCTATCCCCTGTTCCTCCTACCCTGTAGGCACTATCG
Source organism: Taxus chinensis (assembly GCA_019776745.2). NCBI lineage: Eukaryota > Viridiplantae > Streptophyta > Pinopsida > Cupressales > Taxaceae > Taxus > Taxus chinensis. The sequence continues at coordinate 832,113,747 of CM034146.1, forward strand.
GTTGTGGTAGAGGTAATGGCCTCTCCACATTGTCTCTCATGTATTGTGGGAAAGGTGGAGGTATGTCCTGTAGTAACCCAAACTACCACCTAACCTTGTCAACTGGGATCATCTCGTGCTCCCCGGTATGGCATCCCTCTATCCATCTCAGTAGCTGAAGGCCATCCAGCTCAGCATGCATCCATCTATATGAGGGATAACCCATATATGGTCTCCATATGATGTCCATTCTAAAAAATCCTTCCAATAGACGTATGTAATATGCTACATCATGTGTAGCCCTATCTAATCAATGCTCTCTAATCACGGGTACCCATTGCATGTACCCCACCTGAACTAATCTCGGTGGAAATGCATCTTATTGGGGCATACCCACTGGCCGCAACCAAACTATGTGCTCATAGGCCCAGCAGTGTAGTAAAAAGGTGCAACATAAGCTGAACCTGTGCAAGCACCCATATGCCCAAAGCTCTCTATATAACTACACCAGTAATGCTGGCACCCAAGAAAAGTAGGTCTGATCCATCACCATGTCATGTAAAACACCCATCAAAGAGCAGGAAAATCTCCCACGCTCTGCATCTGGTAGTGCGAAATAGCACACTACATCCATCAATAAAACAACTAGCCTCATCTCCTCTGGACGGGCTAGCTACATCCCCCTGTAACTCAAACTAGCACTATGGAATGTCATGTCTTCTAGTACCTCCCCAAACACTTTCATCATCAAATCCTCTAAGGCCTAAGAGAATATCGAGTACACCTACGTCCCCAGTATCGGTAACCACAGTATCCTAAACATATCCTCTAGGGTGACTATCATCTCACTCGTCAGTAGGTGGAACGTGTTGGTCACTGAATCCCATCTATCGATGAGAGAAACCATCAAGCTCGGCTACCAGACTACATGTCGAAAGTGTTAGACCCCAATCAAGCCCACCTCCTCCATGTGCCGCCACTCCTCAACTATCGCTAGGCATTACACTCTCAAAAGGTAGGGGTGGCACCCTGTCTCTCATCCGTAGCTGATCTCTCCCCTACATCCAATATAAGCATCAAATAAATCAACCTTCATCATACCCACACTCACCCTCGGTACCTCACCTATACCAACTATCTCACATCTTTCTTTATTCCCAACCTACATTCCTATCACATTTCTATCTCCCCCCACCCTCACCCACTATCATTTCCCCATACCCATTATTACCCCCACCTACACTAGGTTTTTCACCAACACATCCTATTCTACCCTTCCGTATCTCACCCACTTGACCTAGGGCCCTTTTCGCCCCTTTTTCTCCAAAACCCAACCGGTTTCAGTTATCTCTAAGTGACCCCAATCACCCCTAAACTGACATCAGTTAACTATTTCGTGATCGATACCAGTTTTACCCTACCAATGCCAGCTAGCCTTGACTAACGCCGGTTAACCCTGACTGATGTCGATCACTATCGCAGTGAAAGCCATGACCCCCAAACCCTCCCCTCTCAAAAACTCCTTCTCCTGACTCTTTTACCCACCCATTCTCACCTATACTTCCCCTCAACCCCATCCCACCCCCTGTTCACCCTCTTACCTCTCTCCCCGCTCCTTCTACCCAATTCACCTTCCCACATTTCAAATTTTATTTTCCCCCCAAACCCAATTTTTCACTACCTTGCCTCTTACCTACTCTATCTCACAAAACATAGAAAGGGTTTGCCACTTACCTCATCAAACTATCATCACCATGGTGGTACATCTAGCCACTGCAACGGTGGCCCGCCTGATCCCTCTCTAGCCTCTGCCATCACCAATCTATCATCTCACCTCCAACCAATAAAATCAACCAAACTAATCTCATGAACCCGCCTCTCCACTACCAATCATCCACTACGTGGCTTGCCAACTTAGTCCCTAATCCCTCTCTCTCACTTTCCACCTTTTCTCTTTTTCTCTTGTCATTTTCCCAATTCTCAAAAAGACAAATAATTTGAAAAAACATGTATTTTTCTTTTTATAACATCCTCGACCTAACCAACGATGGTTTTACCTTCACCGACATTGATCACGTGCCCTACCTTACCATGGTCGGTTACCATATACCAGTATCGGTTACCCTTGACTGGAATCATTCACCCTCTCTTCCAAATTGCCCACACTTTCACCCTATTACCCTTCCTATCACTCTTTTTTTCCCTCACCCACACTTACCCTGACCATTCACCTCACCCTCTGGATTTCATCATTTACTACCTAACCTCGTCCTCATTTGGGGACTCATTATTTTAGCCATACCTTGGTCCTACTTGTGTTGTGACTTGGATACTTGGACTTGGACCATTGCTAGTGACCTTTGACCCCATGTGTTCACTATACCTTTCGACATTGTTACCTATGATTGTTGACCTAATGACCTTACCTTGCCTCTTTTCATGACTGTTTATCTTGACCCAACCTTTGGTGTACCGGAACATACCTAAACATTCCTGCACCTGACCTACATCATGTTTCCTAACCATATCCTATACCGTGGATACTGGAATCACTTCAACCTTGTTTGGATGAACCTATCGACCTTATACAATGTAGATTTTTCCTACTCTTCAACATGGTACCGTGCTATAGTTTATACGTGTGAGTATGTTTGATTGTTACTACCTTATACCCTGACCCATTACCTGGATTACCCAAGTGGACCTTTTTCCCTTTTTACACATTACCCCCACTTCCTCTTCATCACATTCACCTTTTATCAAACCACTTACTGATTCTGCCTGCTACATCATCAGCTCTTGGTTTGAGGGGGATCACCTTCACCCACACATGGGGCAACCACATTATTTTTTTCAGCGTCGCTTATAGATACAAGCTATGCAACAAAAAGGGGAAAAATGTAGACACAAAAATTAGGTCATACTCCCCTTGTTCCCTTGTTAAATAAATACCTTGAACACATCCACCTAGCCATGGCCCCCTTCACCCCACTATAATATTAATTTAATTATTTAAATTAAATTAATTCATTATCCTCATAATATTATTATTTAAGTACCCTAATTGGGATAATGCCCACATATCCACCTCATCTAGCCACCTCACCCTAAGACCTATTCTTAGTAAGTTGTCATAACTACGACCTACCCAAACCCAAAACATAAATACCTACATTCCCTCTAACCAAATTCCCACCCATTAGAAGGAAGATTCCATGCTAATCCATGGGGTAAAACGAAATGAGATCCCAGAAAAATCAAGGGGAATCTACCTAGTTTAGTAAACCTAGGAAATCCCTCCCTAACTGACATCGATTACCCTTAACCACCTCCGGTTAAGCCGGAATTTCCTTCGGTTACCATTTAATACCAAAAATAACCTTATTTTGTGTTTGGCATTTTTCTAGGATATAATCACATCTTTTGAGAAACAAGTAACGAAACTAGAGCTACATGCAAGAAGAACCAATGTTATTATACACATTAGAGCATCCATATCCAGTACCTAAAGTAATCACACAGCCACCTACCTTCCCAGGAGTATCCGGGGAAGCGCCAGCACTACATCAAGTTCATTTTGTTTGATCACCCACCATTACCAATCAGGCATCAAGCTCATACAAACAGTAACCTCTGTTAACCAGCACTTATCCATTTATCATTTGGTAGATCCTTTTACATCTGTTACTAGTTTTTACTCTCATTTCCATCCTCACATCCTTTTACCTCCATGCAAACTTGACCATCTTTCTATCCACACCCTTACATTTCCCATACATGGACCTTAATTATTCCTGTCCATACCTCAGATCCATACGAATTTTGACATTGCCCTTCCATCTTCATCTAACCTTAGATCTATCACCCAGTCAAGTTTTATTCAGTTTCCTGTACCCCAACCATACCAACGCCAGTTACCCTCAATCGTCGCTGGTTAGCCTAAACCGATAACGGTCATACTAGACTAATGTCAGTCTCCGTGTCTTTTACCATAAACCAAGAACAAAGCTCCTAAACTTCCACAAAATACCCAAAACTCCTTATAATCTCACCCTTACCAACATCAGTACCTTGATAGTGACCTTGACCTTTGGATTTAATCATAGCATAGCCTGTTGTGAATGAATTTTCTCATTGTAGACGAATGAGATACCTAAATCATTTTAAATACAATAGGATTTCCTTTATTTCTCACATTAATTATCTTTAAACAGTGGATTGACAACCATCTAGGAAGTATCATACTTCCCAGATCTAGCATATGCTAGGTATTCCACTGCATATATTGTTTAAATTTTATTTGGGTGGTATTGTTTTTCCATTCTAGGTAGTTCCTCGAAGCAAAAAGGAAGCTCTCATGATCATATGTGGATTCATAAGTCATATGCACACAACAACCTACAACCAACATTTAAATATGTATTCTTCCTAATTGATTATCCTTATTTGTTTCATCAACATTCGCATAAATGCTCTAGAATCAACTGAAACAGAAACCTAGGCTCTGCTTCCATTGCATATGCAATTATCCTCATATCAGTTCATGTAACAACTAGGAGATCAAGAGGTAAGTCCATACAATGCCCGCATTAACCAAATTGTTGAGCTTGATGAAGAAAGGAGGGCAGCCCACCAAAGGCATGTAAATTTTAGAGAGAAGATGAAGAGGTTGTTCGACAAGAAGTTCACCCCAAGAGATTTCAATGTTGGAGATCTCGTGCTGCTATGGGATAGTAGGCATGAAGATAAGGGCAAGCAAGGAAAATTTGATGCATTATGGATGGGCCCTTAATTCATAGATGTTCGGATTGGTGAGCATACCTTCTTCCTGAAGGACATGGATGGGTAATTGCTAGAATTTCCTATTAATGGTAGGAATTTGAAACATTTCTTGGATTGATTCCCCAGAATCAAGGTGATCCTCATCTGTATAGTGTATAGTTCATTGGTTTGTTTTCTATTTTTTGTGTTTTTTGTTCGTTCTGGCCCTTGGTGGCTTGTTTTTGCTAGTCTCTCATTTCTTTGTGGGGGATAGTCCTGGTTTTGTGCTCTACAAATTGAATCCTTTTCCAAATGGATATCTTTGCAATTGGTATACCTTTGTTCTTGTGGAACTCGCAGGGAGTTCCCATCCCCAAGTAAGAGCTGATGTTGGTGCTCAGATTTGTCTCACCCCAGTTGCCATTATTTTTTCTCTGTCTGCATGTCTGAAACATGTTATCTCTTGATGTGGGTGTTCTGAAAGCTTCTACCTCCATTTGAAATGATTCGAATTGTTTATAGTATCAATTTTCATCTCCCTCCTTGAAGAATTCCCTAGTTTTCCCTATTTTTGCCGTAATTTCTTAAACATCCACGGGCTCTTCCATTTTTCCTATTTTTTCTTGGCTATGGAAGCTCGAGGATGGTTGATTTATATTTTTATGCCTTTGAAAATCCAAATCCATGGTCAAAAACATGATCGGAATCATGATTCACTTGTTTTTTGTTTCAGAAAATTTTCATCCTTAGCAAAAAATAGGGTTCTGGGCGTGAATAGTGATTTTCTATATTTTTGACAGTCTAATCGGTGTCCTTTTCCTGTCAAATTTATTCCTTAGCATTCATTGGTCATGTGGATTCTTCTGGTTGGTCAGGGGATGGTGGGAAAATGTTTTAACTTATCACTTTTTTCTTTTTTGGCAAAAAGGAAAATTTGGTCCCGTAGCTCCGCTTAAATCTGATTGGTTCTTTTGGTGCTTACATGGCTTCTTCTAATTGGATGGGGCATAGTGGGTTATTTTTCTCAACTTTATCTTTTTGGATACTTTGGCAAAAAATTTGAACAAGCCCCGTAGCCCCGCTAGGAATTGATTAAAGTAATTTTTAAGTGGCAAGGAAAAGTCTTTCCTTGACCCCGTAGGAGGACAAGTGGCAAAGAATAATGGTCGAGATGCTGGCCTTCGGAGGTAAGTTGGATGTTATTCCCTTTTCAAAAATGGAGTAAAATTCTAAATTGGAAGTGCACCCCCGTCTAATCATTTTTGAATTCTTACAGTTTTTGAAGTTGCGCCGCAATGACACATGGCAAGCCTGCGCTCATCCAAGGTCACAACTTTTGGGGAACATCTCAAGATGCACCATTGTGACACGTAGTAGTTTGAAAAGTCAAAGGGGTGAGAAAGTGGACCATTAGAGGAAACTTGAAAATTTTTCCTCTTGTCCTCGAAAAGATTAAAATCTCAAAATGGCCTACGAGCCCGACAAGGAGAAGGTCAAATTTGGCATTGAAAATGTTAAAAGGTGGGGAGGCGGTCCATCGGGGGCAATTTGGAATTTTTTCCCCTTGATATTCAAATGACTAAAATCATCAAAATGACCCATGGGCCAGATAGAGAAAAGTCAAAATTTACTCCAGTTAATGGCAGAGGTGCAGACCTTTGGAGGAAAATTTTCCTTTTTAAGGAAATGGAGTTAAAAGTGAAAAGGGAAGTGTGGTTTCAATCGGACCTACATTGGGACACGTGTCAGGCCCATTTTTCAAGGGCGGAGATTTGGGGAAAACTTGGAAAATTTTCCCTTTTCCAAACAAGAGGTGAAATGGTAGAATTTGGCCGTGGTTCCTTTGGGGCCGACCTTAGGACACGTGTCAGGCTCATTTCTCAAGGGTGGAGGTGCAGAGCAAAATTTGAAAAATTTACATTTTTCCAAAAGTTGTCAAAGGAAAAAAAAGAACCCACGGGCCCGCTCTAAAATTGGATCTCCCACGTGGATAGTCCAAATTCAAAATAGAAATCAATGGCAGTTGTGCCACTGTATCTAATGTTTCTACCATTTTCACTCCAGAGCTCTTGGGAAGCATATTCTTGTGTTTTTTTATCATTTCTTGGAGTCTCCTACACGCCAAATAAAGAGGAACATTAATCTGGAGGTCTGGTTTGGTGGGGAAGGTCTATAAACGTCTCTCGCCATTAATATGCAATTTAACTGTCAGATTCGGCCCGATTTTTCTTTCCTTGGAACGTGAAATACCTGTTGATATCTAGGTTTGGTGAGAGAAACTTGAGGACATCTTCTACCATTAAGGTGAGATCTGAGCTTTGGGCTTGATTTGATCTTCCATTTCTTCTTCCCAGGCACACAAAGAACCAGATTGGACAAAATAGGGGAGAAAGTGGTTGGTGAGTAAAAGGAAAAGTGGTCTACAAGAGGACAGAGTTGAATACGGGAGATGTTCAAAGAGATCTGCCCCTTGAGCACCTGACAACATTTTATAGATATAATTTTGGAAATGGTGATTGAGATCATGGCGAGAACTGGTGCACTCAATGTCTCTGGTTTTGGGGGGATAAGTCCCTGTTGTAAAATGATATAAATAGGCATAATTGTTCCATGAAAAGGGTTGGGAGTTTGTGAGTATAGAAGTATTAGGAGTCAGAAGTTGATTTGCTTAGAAAAAGGCTTGATAGAGCCCGTCTTTCTGAGAAGTTATCTAAAGAAGCCTGTTTATCTCCTTTGTGTTACATTTGATCATGTTAAGGTGGTTTCAAGTGTAAAACCATTGACAAGCTCTAATATTGTTTGAGAAACTTTCCCCTACAGATAAATTTAACCAAACTTGAGTTAACCTGTGTTATTCTTGGGTAAAATTTGTGTTAGCTTTATTCCAGAATGTCTGCAAGTAGTTTTTCTTGTTCCTGTTGCATTCTTACATTGAAATATGTGTGAATCACACAAGATCTTATCTTTGTGATATTTTTGTGGCATTTTTAATTTCATTTATCAGAAGAGCTTTCATTTGATAGTGAAATAAACAAATTTAAAATCACCGTGACTCCTAGCATGACCATAAGATTTTTTGTTAGCCTTTGCGGGTATCTTAGGTGTGATGAAACAAATATTGATAATGTTCAGTTAAGTTTTCCAATTGGATCCTTCATTTTGGATCCTTGAAGTTTGTGTGAAAATTACTGATTTGGGCCTCCATTAGACCACATATTCTAGTTAAAGGAACACCCTAATTACTTTGAAGCATTATGTTGTTCGAGATTTCCATTTTTGTAAAAGTTCTCAAAGATTTGGTATAATCAACTTTATCCTGCTTCACCTCCCACCAAAATTCATTCAAAAATAATTAATCATACCCATATTACCCCTGTTTTCCATGTATGTGTACAAATGCATAATTTTTACTACCAAAACATGCAAAAAAAATCAATTTTTCATTCTCTTTAGTGGCCTGAACCTTGCCTATAAAATATCTCCATTATCTAGAGTGATAACTCGTGAGAGTTAGGTTTCGTGGCATTGATCATATTGTCTTCAAGGTCTTCTTAATATTTCACAAGGAAGGACATCTCCATCTCCTCCATAAACAATAGGCTACAAAAGGGTCCTCTCACCCTGGTTAAAAGGCACAACCATAAAGTAGTGAGGATATGTCAAATCCTCTTATGGGTGCTACCCATTTCTCTACATTTGAGTGAAAAAGAGAAATTTGCATTTCATCCCCGGCTATAAAATGATACATTACATGCTCTGCTTTCCCCTAAGCCTCCTACCAGACTTGTGATGCTACTCAACTACTGAGGGTGAATCAATTTGGGTACCAACACACTTTAGGCAGCTGATATTGTGACCAACACCTTCCTTTTCTGGTGTATCACCACTTTAGTGTAGGCTCTGTTTTTATGTATTTCTCTCTCTCCCTGTCTCCTTGCAAGGTTAGATTAGGATTAGATAGTTTTCCTGCACTAGATTAGCTTGTGGCAATTATTTTAGGAAGAATAAACCAACTTTCTCCGGAGGGCCATCTCAAGTCTGTAAGTCCCACATCTTGAGATATGGTCCAATGTTATGCAGATCACACCGAATGCCCCACTCAAATCTGAGGCCATTCAGGGGTGTTATGATTTTTCACCAACAATTCCCAATGGATAAGTTGCAAAATTGTAGCATATAATTTTCTCCCATTAAGTGTTTAATATAAACTTGTATATTTAAGAAAAAATATACATGATTGTATACATACACTTGTCTTTGCTTAATTGTTGTTCTCCTTTGGAATGGTTTTTTCATTTTCCATTATGAAACCTACAAGATAGAGTGTATTTAATATATATATATATATATGAGATATTTAGCTTTTATTGAAATGTAAATAATGCTTATAACTTTAAAAAATAATATTATACATACCAAAATAACAAAAAAATAGAATAAATAAAGATATTCATTTTTCTTAGGGACCTAATATTCTTGTACTTTGTATATGTTTATTTGTTTTTGAGATGCTAAATGATTCAAATTTATAAGTCCCTTATTTTTATTGAAGATGAAATCAGAGTAGGAGATATAGTTGATTACACATGACAAAACACCAAAGAAAAAAGTTAGTAAAGAATCCAACTAAGAGTGAAGTGTAATATTTGAAGTATTTAGCCACCATGTTATATAAAAAAAATTCAAATATAGGAAAAGAAGAATATCTTCTCAAAAAAATAACCATTTCAATATCACCCAAGCCCATGGGCCATACCATTGCATAATGATTTATCCCGAAAACATTTAATATAGAAGAAGATAAAATATATATAAATGACCAATTCTTCCACCATGTGTTTTATAGCTGAGAATGAATATACAAATGTTGAGTAATACAAAGAATAAATATACCAATGGCTATAAACCTTATTTCTATATATGTATTAGAGTAGTGAAGTAAAAAAATGAATGAAGTAATCATGTGTAGACACTTCAAATTTTTAATCTTGTCCTTTTGTAATGAAAATTTTGACTATCCTCCCGCGATAAAATAAATTTTCATATTTGGAATCAATTTGTTTTATATCTCTATCTCTTCCATTAAATCCTTATCTCCACACTATTTTATATCACCAATTTAGGATATATTATATAATTTAGGTAGTAAAAAACCTTTTTACTTCATCTTAAAATATAATTTTTAATTTTTATCTTTCACAGTCAAAGATTGTATAAACATGATAGGATGTGGGGTTTGGTCTTGGACGAATTATATTGTATTGAATCTTTAAGTTCTATGACTACGTTTTTAATTTGAATATCTTTTTTGGGTTATTTCACCATCCGAGGGTCAACCTCATTACAATATTAACTTGAGGACGGTGATATTAGAAATTCAGTATCTCTTTATAAATATCTTGGCTCTCTTAAAGATCCTATTATAAATATAATTCAAAAATAACGCATATGGTCCCAAAACCTTCAAAAATATGTTGCACATCAATTATATAGATTCCTACTAAACATATTAAGCTCTCATATTCATCAAATATTATAGCTTCCTAGAATTTTAAGATTTCAAAGCTCATAGAGCCATGTCTTATGAAGAGAAAAGTCACTCCAAGAATTAATCCATGATTTCAAAGAATAATGCACTAGATCACATTTATCAAGCACACAATGTAACATAATTAATCCATTGGGTAAATTATACATTATATGATTGGTCCATTATTCTCATTTCATGAGAGAAAGGAGTGATTTTTGGGGAATGTTTGGTTTTTCACACTTGTAAAATCACATAGGAGAGATACATAAGGATTTATCCCAGAATTAGGACATGTAGTGTAACACAGGGATTGGTTAAACATATGGGAATATATCCCTAAAGGGTATTCCAACCTTACCACAAACACATGTTTTCTCCTTTTGTGTTCTAATTATAATATGAAGGTTTTTACACATATATATGATTTTTAAAACACTATGTTTCCTAGTTAATGAAAGTGATGACATTTGGAATTCAATAAGTTAACCTCTCTAAATCATCAATGATTTTCATATCTCTATACTATAATTTTTCATCAATTATGGGAATATGATATGATGAAATAAGTAAAAACCCTTTTGTGGTTCATGTCACAACTAATTTTTTAACTTCTCTTCTCTCTATCTATGAATGTAGAAATAAACTAGAATTTGGATTCTAGTATAGGATGACCTATATGGTGTTACATGTAGGGTAGTTCTGAAATTTATACGTTCTTTGGTTTTTTTCAACTTCCTAGGGTAAACGTTCTTATAATCATTCACCTAAGAAAGTACATAAAAGAAATTTTTTGTCACTATATAATTCACAAGGAACTCTTACAAGTTTTTATTAAAAATATCATTGCAAAATAATTAAAAGGGTCCCTAAATATATCTAAGTAAGTTCCACTCAATTAGATAAGTCCCTAATATATGACTAGATTAATCCACTCAATTTAGGAGTCTCGCTTCCTCCGTTTCTAAACATTAATATTTCTTACAGTCTCGTCTTATTAAGAAAAAAGTCATTTTAAGAATTTTTGAATACTTTTTCAAGAAAAAAGGATTAGGTCACAAAGTTGAGGCATACCATATTAAACTATTACCATACAAGGTAATCCTCTAATATAATATGAGCCCATTATTTTATGTCAAATGATATGATTTTACCCCAAGGGGATTTTCTCGTTGTTCACACTTGCACAAGAACCTAGGATAATTATGTGAGGATTAACTTTGAAACAAGCGAACCTTGTAGACCATTTGGAATAGTTTAGTAGTTACAAATTTAACAAAAAATGGTATTGAACTAAACTCACACATGAATTTTATTGTTTCAGTTTATTAATGTTCTTATTAATCATTCTACACGTTTATATATTTTCCAATTTGTTGCAGGTGATTTATAGTCAACATAAAGTTATCCATGAAAAAATAACATAAAACAGACATCATTTAAAGATATGAAAAGAACAAATAAAGTTTTATATATACAATATCATAGGATCAAAGACCATATAAACTTAAATATAGACTGTACATATGCCTCCTATTCTAGAGTGTAGTTGTATGGTCCTTCCCCTACTTATTTTATAATTAAAAAATAACCAAAAATACATTTCAAGTGTTATATAACTCACCATCCTAAAAATTTGGATACCCTCTATTTGTCCCATTCTAATAATTTTTTCACTCCTCTTCTGTATTTGAGTAATTACTTATCATATATCAATCATTAAAAGCATAAAAATAATTATACATATTATGAAAGGTTAATGTAGTAAGTTAAGTTGTAAAAAAAGTCTACTTGAAAAAAACCATTGTATCCTTTCAATTAATTTGTGTTTCCATATCATATAATTAATTAGGGTATAAATATTTATTGATTTTGAATTGTGACTATATTTTGAACCTTATCCAAAACCCTACTTTTCTTAGGGGGGTCATCTATAAAAGAGCCTCGGAAACCTACATGAGGATTGATATGGAAATGAGGGAACCTAACTCACCAATTGGATTGGTTAAGTAGTTGGGAGTTTAACATAAAATGATATTCAATTCAACATCAAACATATGGTTTATCATTTTTTTTATTAATGATATTATTAATGTTTCTTCATGTTTCTAAATTTTCTAATTTGTTGAAGGTGATTTCTAGCCATCATAAGGTTTTGCAAGAAAAAATGAAAAAAAATGAATATCAATTCAAGACAAACATAACACATATAATGTTTCTTATGAGAGGATCAAATACGATAAAAATCTAAGAAAGGACTATACATATGAATCCTAGTCCATATTTTATTTGTATGACCCTTCCTCTACTTAATTTCTAATTACAAAATCAGAAAAAAGTCATTTCTAGTCTCTAGTATCCATAATTCACCATTCTACAAATTCAGATACCCCCTATTTTACCCATTACAAGTAATGTTTCTCTCCTATTTTTTATTTTACTTGCTAGTTATAATTAATTAATCTTTACAAGTGTAAAAAAAAAAATTCTTATTGTGAAAGCTTAATGTTTGAAGTGAATTGATTCTAATAGTCTATTTGGTACAAACAATGAGTTCATTTTTATAAAATTGCATTTCAATAACATATAATGATTTAGGGTATTAATATTTTGTGATATTGACTTGTGACTGTATTATAAACCTTATTCCAAACCATACTTTTCTAAGGTGTTAATTTCTACATTTTATGTTAAGATCAGAACATGGTTTTCATATATTACATGCCCTAAATATAGTTTTCACATATTTCCTTAGGGTGTTATGGTCAAACCTTCCATTTTGATATCTTTCTAGTGATTCTTAACTTCCAAAACGCATTTCATAAAATATCTCAATAATAATGGATTTTGTTTTACAAATTCCTATGATTATATTTTTAATTTTTATATATTGAATGAAATTATATTTTTCAAAGTAATTATTACAAAAATTGTTAAAATGTTGAATTACTCTTTTTAATAATTGGGGAAAAATCTGAAAGAAAAAGATATTAAAATATTTCCATAGAGATTTTAGTCCACATAATTAATTAATATTATAAATACCTATTTTTATTTTGTTGAATTGATTGTATATTTTCATATAAGTTCATTTTAATAATTTAATGATGATCACTTTTTGTTAAACTCCATCTTTTGGTTTTCTCTGCTATAGTCTATTGATATCCAAAAAATTTCTTACCATTGAGTGTATAATAATTTTTCTAAGTAGCAGTTAACATTTATTATCATCGACTTTGCTAGGGATCTTGAGTTGTAAAATTCTAAGCATTACCATCTATTTAACTAGGTCAAGCTCGCATTTGAGGAAACAAATTCTAGCATGTTGTGGTTTAGGTGTTTTAAATGATGCAAAACCTCATTAATGAAAACGTGGGTGATGGAGTGGAGTCATATGATGTTCAAAGTGAGGATGAAAAGAATATTCAGGTATGTTCTTGGTCACATATATTGATTCAATGAGAATTGTTTCTTCTTGCAAGCCTATTCAGGTGACCTAGCTATCCTAGGTGATAGTGCATTGTGATATTATATTATTTGTGACTTGATAAGCATCCTTGTATAATGGAGATATTTTTTTTGAGATCTTGGCAACTCAAATGAGTTTCATGGTGCATATATAGGTGGTTGACCAAGTTTCATGTGCTCATTTGGACCAAGGATAGCTACTAGAAGGCATGAGGATGAGTTGTGGAGCTATATGATCTCATGGATGTAGCTATGAATTTGTTTAATGATGTAAAAGGTATGTTAGGATATTTTTCATAGTTTCTATGATAAGTTATTTGGTTGTTTCAATTTACCCTGACCTAGACAATGCGAAATCCTAAGGGATAGATATGAAATTGTGATATGATGGAAATATTGAGAGATATTTGTAATATGGTGATGATTTGATATGATATTAGGATGCACCATTCTACCATGGGAACAAATTTAGGTTTCGATGATGATATTTTTTCAAGTTATGTACGTTTTAGTGAAACAAGGTCAAGAAGAAGGTAAATTCCAACTCGAACTGGGTCTTCTGATGCTCACCCTGAATTATGTGATTTGCATGGTACCTTATGTATTTTAGGGATGTTTAATAATTGATTATATAAGGTTTTAAATAAATAATTATCTCATTTCCTCCTCACATTTTTATGAATGAATGTTAAGAAGGTAAACAAATCTTTATGTGTTTGAAACCCTAGCTAAAAAGTTGTAGGAGAGAAATTAATAAGTTGCCAGAATATATTGATAGTGCATTGATGATGATTTAATCAAGTATACTATTCCTCTAGTTTATATAAATGTATGGTAGTGTTTGTGGTGATGAGTGGAACCCATTCAAGTAGGAATGTTTATGAAGAATTTCAGTTTGCGACAAGGTTTTCTAGAGGAGTTGCAAAATAAACGATAATTATAGTTATTATTTGAGTTTCTATTGATTTCCATGATAATTATTTGTCATGGTGATGTAGATGAATGGACAAGTATGCTTCATTTATTTTGACTGGCCAAAGGGCAGTTTTGGGTCTGTTTCAGGTAGTTTAAAGAGATTAGCTTAGTTGAAGGCCTTCCACTTGAACTTGGTGGTATTTGAAATATTTTATATAAAGAGGATTCAGATATATTTCCAATTATATAATTTTTTTTTTCATTATGAGTTTATTTGATGTGGTTTCAAGGTCAGTTTGTGAGCAAGAATATTTCTAGATTTTAAGGAAAAGACTGTTTTCTCTAAAATATTGAGTTGGTTAGTGCATTAAATGGATTGGGTGATGTTTTATATAACCTGGAAAGTGAAGAGGGATAAATTTTGAATTTATTTAATCCAATTTGAGGCATTGAAAGTGTTAGAAAGGGTGTAAACTAGTTGTGTTTACAAAACTACTTTTTGTCCAACTTTATTTGATGAATACAAATGTTGTTGTGGTATTAACCAAAGGATGTTTAATTATGTACAACTTGTTTATAAGTGTTATAAATGTTATGGAAATTCCATATATTCATCACATACCACGGTTGAGTTCATCTTGAGGGGTATTGAAGCCCAAAAGTAAAATTAGGTTGTTAGAAACTACTGTTTTGAGAACGTAATGAGCTAGTGGGCCCATTAAATGAAATAATTTGTTTGGTTAAAGTAAATTTAGACCTTGGATGATGTTTAAATGTAAAATTACACGTGTTGTGATTTTTCAGAGATTTAAAAAAAATAAAAATTGTGTTAGAGGATTTTTGTCATCTTAGTGATGGGGTTTTGAGGATTTTTGGTGCATGATGGATGGTTCTAGGCATGGCCTGCCTATATGGGTAATATGTGACTTGTGTGACAAGTTTATTTGAATTTTATGGGTTGAGATAAAGGAGGGAAAATGAATAATTTCGAATTTGAATCTAGAATATCCTATAAAAGTGATGTTTTGGTTGCCAAATTCAAGTAAAGTGTGTGCAAAAAGTGTGACCTAGGTGGTAGAATTTTGTAGGTTAAAATAATTTTTTTGAGATCTGATAAAGTGTGTGACATGTTGAATAATGAAAAAAATTGTGTGTGTAAAGGTTTGAACCTTGATAACTGAAAAAAGTGTAGAATTTTCAAGTTTGAAGGCCTAGGGTTAGAACAAGAAGTGTGAGATGAATGTGTAATCTCCATCAGTTGTGACAGAAACATACATTAGACATATTCATGTCAAGGTAATTGATTTTTTTCTTGACCATATTGGGGTTTTGTATCCTCCTTGTGGATTTGGTGCTTCATAGAACTAGAGGTTGTTGGTCCTTGTAGGGTTGTAGCTCTACTAAACTAGGGGTTGGTGCCCCTTTGTGCGGTTGATGCCTCACTAAATTTGAAGCCTATAATTATAAATATTTTGTTTCATTGGGGTTTATTCCCTATGATGTTTTCCCACTTATATCTTATGTCATTGTGTTTATTATCTTGTTCATGGGTCATTGCATGTATGGTATTTCATATTATGCAAACATTAAAGGTTGAATAAGTGGTTTTGTGATTTCAATAAGTGATATGAAATATGGTTTAATTTTTTAAGGAATACTTCACCACCAAGTCTATATCTCTTCCAAAAATTGGTATTAGAGAAGGTAATTTTTAAGAAGTTTGATCACTTGAAAGGATATATTTGAAGCACAAAAATGGAGAGTTAGCAAAGTGGGTTCTAAAGTAGCAAGGAACCTTTGTTTGATGGTGGGAATTATTATTTTTTATATTGAGGATGAAGAATCATGTTATGTCTCTAGAGTTTGATGTTTTGGAAGTTGTAGACAATGGCTATACTCCTCCTGCCACTACGCCAACTATTGTTGTAGAATAGAAGCCATGTAGGTCTAAGTCAAAGGAATTTAGTGCAATAATATGTTGTCTTAGTGAATCTAAGATGGGAAAGCTAATGCACTAAAAGTCAACAAAAGAGGAATGGGAAAAAATTCAAGTGTTCTATCAAGGTGACTCAAAGGTAAAAAATCCTAAGCTTCAAACTTTAAGAAAGTAGTTTAAGAGTCTTAAGATGAATAATGATGAGTCCATTGCTGCATATATTCTTAGAGTTGACTATAGACAACCCAAAATCAAGGGTCAAAGCACAATGTTGTGTCCCACTTCATGTCCCAAAAACGCGAGTAACAAGTTGGGTAGGATCGGAAATCGAGGGTGTTCGCGAGCGAACAACCCTTTCGCGTGAACCCCCCTTCGCCTGAACTGTCACGTAGGATGAAGAAACTAGTTCGCGCGAATGGGGGTTCGCGCGAACACCCCTTCGCGGCGAACCCTTCAAATTCAAATTTTTGGCGGAAAAGAGTTATATATAGATTTTTATATAGTTTCGGGCGGCGGATTTAGGGTTTAGGGGGGGTTCGGGCAAAGGGGGGTTCACGCGAACCCCCTTCACGCAAACCCCCTTCACGCAAACCCCCTTCACGCGAACCCCCCTATGTGGCACCTATGTGGCACCTATGTGGCACATTTTGGCGCCAAATCCATTTGGAGGATAATTTTATGCCAAAATGTGCCACTTATGTGCCACGTAAATAGTGTTAACGAATGAATAAAATTACAAAATTTTAACACAAAATACAAAATTTTATTAGCTTTCTAAAAATATAATTTTCATTTTTTAAAAATATGTTTTACTATTTATTTTTTATATTTTTCTAACATAGGGTATTTAGGACAATCGATCGTACACAATCAACCCAATTTGAAAAATACCAAAAAATATTAAAAAAAATTGAAAAAATTAAAATTGCTATTTATTGAAGTCTTCTTCTCACTTGTGAAAAAAAAAATTCAATTTCGATATAAATCTTAAAAGTTATTGGCATAAACATTTGTACGCCATTTATTTGTAAATATTTTTACTAAATAATTAATTTTAAAAAATATATAATTCGAAAAAATATGAAAATTTGACAGCACCTCAAAATTCAAATCTTGAACATATATCTAAAATTTCATGGTGAAAAAATAAATTTTCATTCAAAAAAACCACCCGGGGATAGTCATTCCTCTTTTATAACATAAGAAACAACGTATGAATAAAAATAAGAAAAATACCATTTTTTTTGCAAATTTTTTTTTTTAAAATTCATATGTATTCTACACTCTAAATACAACATTTCGTTAGTTTGTGAAATTTCATGAATGTGTACGGTTTTATGGCTATTACCTTTAGAAAATCAATGAAACTGAAAATTCATGTTTATAATGGTACAAAAACATACCAAAAAGTGGGACAGTTTATTGTGCTTTTACCCTCAATCATTTGTTCCTGATGTTATCCAAATACACCCTATAATTCCCCCCCTTTTTTATTAATTGATTAAATCGATTAATTCATACACATTGTGTCCTTTTGATCAATTACCCTTTTTTCTCCCTTTTGCTAAGTTAATTATCAATTATTAATTAATCAATTTTGAACGTTCAACAAAAAATTTGGACTTGACATTACCTCCACTTAGACTCCACATAGACTCCACTATAGCATTTCAGTCAACTGCGCTTCAAGAATCCTATAAAGGTGGAGACAATTGAATTGTATGTACAACCACCTTTCAAGATGCGACATTTGCAATTAATTCATTTACTACCATAAATGCCCTGGATCTGCTATAACCTCATCAAATGTTATTTTAAGCATGTATATAAAAAAATGTTCAACCAAATTCCAATCGCATCTACCTTTGTAAATTGCAGGGTTGTCATATCTCAAACCCTCTTGAATTATTGGAAAGTATAATCTGTCAATTTTCATTGAGAAAATATTTAAGCCAACTGCTCATAGCAATCTGCATCCCATGTTTGGAGACCATTT
The DNA here is from genome assembly GCA_019776745.2 of Taxus chinensis. Classification (NCBI taxonomy): domain Eukaryota; kingdom Viridiplantae; phylum Streptophyta; class Pinopsida; order Cupressales; family Taxaceae; genus Taxus; species Taxus chinensis. Next base: position 832,132,329 of record CM034146.1, read on the forward strand.
AGGAGAAAAAACATCCATTTACAAGGTTACACAAATGAAGTTTCTACAACCTTATCGAGGTTTGCACTGAATGGTTATAGAAAATTTTGCACACTTAAATGTTGATCTTCCATTACCGTAGTTTTTCTCTGCTTACATTTTGGCACTGTCGGTGGGACTCACATCCCCATTTTCTTTCATTTTGTTTCCAGTTTCCTTTCATGGATGTTTTCTAATTTGTTTTGTGTTGCTTTGTGTTGTTTTGTATGTTTAGAAGAAAGAGTTGTTTTCCAGGCACCATAAAATTTCTATATCACAAAAGAACAAAAAAAAACATATTTATTATATTTCTACTTTTCTACTTATTTATTTTGAGTGTAAAAATTTGCTTGTTGGTAGTCGATTGTAGGTTTTAATCCATTTTGTGGGTTTTATTCCATTTTTACTAGCTATTGTAATCCACTTGCACACAAAAAAAATCCAAAATTATATTTTATTAGCAGAAAATAGTAGTACAAACAAAACATTAGATTTCCTGAAAATCAACATAAATTCATATTTATGAAAAAAATTAAAAATATATATACTAAAAACCCTAACTCCCTCCCTAACCTACCCATTCTGGTTAGATTTCTCTGTTATCTTGGGTGAACTAACCTAATCCCTCACCCATATCCTTAACTACCCCTACCCCGAGCCGATCTTACAAACCTGGCCGATTCGCACTGACATGACCCCCCACCTCTGCACACCCCCTACTCTATCCTACCCATGATTATAGCTTGCCGAGCTAGTCTGTACCACCTCATCCCTAATGAATCACCTCTCCCCAAACATTCCCCATGATAGATCTCCAACTGCTCAGACTTCCCCCCTTTGATCTCGGACCCCTAGCTACACACATAGCCTCCCTGTCTATCCATGTCTGTGAAGAACCCCTATGTCGAGTCACCATGACCCTACCAAGCTCCCCTCCTCATGAGCACTCTTCCCATCCATATCTTTAATCCTATTGACGCGTACCTTCCCATTTTCACTACCTTTCCACCCTTACATAGAGCCACATTGAGCTCCTTCATCGAGTCATCCAAACATCCACCAAAAGACCTCACATGCATATATTTCACAAAACATAGGTTTAGGCTACTTTTTCAATGATTATATTTAGTTTATATGTGTAATTTTTTTAATCTATAGTTCAAACTTAGCTTTTTGGGAATAGTAAACTTAGGTGAGATTTAGGTTTAGGTTTTATAGCTTTCTCACTTAGAATTTTATTTCATTTATTTCTAATACCTTACATTTAGATTTTAGGTTCTATTAGTTTTTTTTTGTTTTTTTCTTTCATTATTATTTTTGTTATAATAATCTTACTTTAGTTTATATAATTAAAATGTTACTTACAATCAAATTTAGTTCCTTTAATTAGTTTATTTCAACTAACCTTAGTAAGTTCTTTTTTTATTTATCATTTTCACCATTTTATTAACTTGGACTAATCATGTAACTTGGTTTTGCAATGCTCTAGGATGATTTTCGGTCCATTTACATCATTGTTCAAAGACATAAAACATGATGGATGATGTTCCACTCTTAAGAATAATCTCAACCTAAACTCATTGTGGACACCTCTTGGTTTTCAATTTCTAGTGAATTACGCTCATATAGACTAGTTGTGAAACTTGCAAGTATAGCATTACAGGATGTTCCAGTCTATTTTCTTTTCACTTTTTATCCTTTTCAATCGTATTACAACATAGAATAACACTCTCTCACATGTTTTTCTTATGTTTCCTTAGTATTTGTTGGTTTTTGGTAAGAATAATCCTTCTGTGATCACACATATGCTCTTCCCTCATTATTTCTAAGCGATCTTGGGATCAAAAATGTGATTATTTCTCTCTTTTTTGTTTTTATGGATTTAACATTTTTCTTAATCGAAGATTATTCATATGTATGCTCTTTCGTTGCGATTTCTAAGAGATATGGGAAATAGAAAACAAAAAAATTCTTATGTTGTCTTGGCTTCTACCTACATCACGAGGACTTTTTGATCCTTGCTTATAGGGCCCACTTTGACAATGATTGATAAAACACTAAAAAACTAATAACTGCAGGTTACCTTTTCTCATGCACTTCAAACTACTAATTATTGTGTGCTAGAAATTGAGGATAAGCAAGATAAAGTGAAAAAAAATTCTACACACTATTTTTTAGGTTTAGATAACAATAAAAATCCATCCGCATAACTGTGTGAAGTTCCTTGGCATAAGCCATAAAAATCTTTTGAGGATTTCCACAAGAAACCTAAAGTAGTCAGCACATTGAGGGAACTGGATAATGAAATTGGTACCTTTTATCCCAACTGACTTGTAAATCCATGTGAGTTAGATTCAAAGATATCTAGTAGAGTAAACCCCAGTGAGATTCATTGTGAGAAGGATCTATGTTAAATTTTTCAAAAGGGGGTAAAGTAAAGCCTTCAACTAGAAATAGCATTACATTCACTAAGGTATACTTCTTACACATATTTGAGTGAAGCACATAGGAATCCATGTCTTGTCCAAGAAAGTCTAAGGTAGAGGCCAAAACATTCACAAACATCATTTTTCATTTTTTTCATGTGTTACACACTTATGTATCACTATCATCATTCACATTTTCTCTCTCATCCACGTTGTCATTTTTTAATGTGTCTAAGTCTTAGGTTGTAGACATCCATATCCACACTTGATTACTTTAATTTTCATCTAAGTCTTGACATCGAGAAACTAGAAGAATGGAAGCGAGCTAGAAGAATTTCATAAATTCAACAAAGTGAATGCGAAATGCGATGATGTAAGATGATAAGAGAAATAAAAATGGAATTTTTGACAAGTCCACAAAGTAATTTTGAAATGAAATTAACTTTAAATTTCATTTTACTTGATGGTCAAGCACCCTATTGATCACCTTGATCAATCATTATTGCAAGTATTAATTTTAATTTTAAATTAAAATTTTATTTTGTTAATAATTTATTAATTAAAATTACTTTATTTTATTTTTTAACAACTTTATTTTTATATATATATATTTTCATCGTACTTTTAATATTTATTAATGTTAATTATTATTTTTCATCAATTTTTAAATATAATTAAATTTTAATTGTGAGAAGGCCTATCGGACTGTTAATATCACCAAAGGTGATATTGCTAGTCTATCATTGGTAATAGGTATCATAGTCATTTACCTTCGCGGCCTATGCGCAGATGGAAGGAGGAGTTTTCTTCTATTTTTGGCATGTCAGAGCTTTAGTGACCTGTCCAGGAGATTTTGTTTTAAAACCCGCTAGTGCACAGCCTCCTGTGACCTACTTTTCTCTTTGTTGTACGTATATGAACTTTTTATATGGATGAACTACTATGTGGAAAAGTAGCCCCTGTTAATGGACCAACTCCTGGAGACTAGAGAATTAGAGGAGGAAATTCAGGGTAATTAAAATCTGATAACCACCTACTTTGATATTCCAACGGCCCAAGCGCAAACATCAAAGATTTGAAATTGGCGTGGAGGAACGAACACTCCCACACCATTCAATCATACCTCTTTTCATTGGCACATCCTGGAAAATGTGGAGAAAGGAGACGTGCGTGGGTTTTTGCAATGAAGGAGGCCGATCATTTCCTATTTTGTTTCAAACTTTTTTTTGCAACGCAAGGGACAAAAGCTATTGTATGACGTGAAGGAGAAATGGAGGATGAAGTCTAAAAAGAAAGTGCAGATGAAAAAAAACGTGACCTATCACATTTTTCTTTAATCTGTAGCTTTCTTAAAATACGTGTTTTACCATGTCCTGAATCAGCGTTGATTTATTAATCATTTGTAAATAATAATAAAAAGGTGGAGTATCAATTTAAGAAACACTAACATCAGATACATAGACGTGTGGAGGCAGAAATAAAAGATTTACTTCAACTTTCAGACTCTTAATGGTAATTTTGTTAAGAGGCAGAAATTGACTAACCATTTTTAAAATTAGATAACACTCATGTTTTTAATATGAACAAACACACGATTACAACCCTACTTCATCAATTTCACAAGCAACTAGTCAATAAGTTAAAGCGTGTGATCCCATGCAGTAATATGAGAGAATGAAAATCGTGTCCAAAGAAGTTATCAATACTGCAAGAAACCATAAGGATGTGTATTCTTTGAGAGACCGAAGTCAAGCCCAAGACAATGTCGATTTCTACTTTGAGTGGCTAAAAGTCTCCAAAACTTGTAGATTTGAGGACATAATACATAAGAAGACAACATAACTGAGTCTTCTTCGTCATACGGTTTAAGAAGGAGAAGATTCATTCCAAGCTCAAAGAACGGCCATGATGTAGATGACGAGTGTGAGATAAAACGCCCACATGAGTGTCTGCATCGCACTACATGGGCATACCGATCACACCTCTTCATCAACAACTCAAGAAATAAGATCACATCTGGTCGTAGTGATTCAGATCACATATGGTCGTAGTGATTCAAATAAATCCATACGATTTCCTCGCTAGAAGAAGCATAAAAGACGCATTATGACTCAACAAGAGGATTGTACTAGCATCAGAAGAAGGTGATGATGATGACTCAGGGGTACATTTGTAAAAAATAATGAAATAAGGGGGGTAATGATGGCATATTTCATTATTAAATTTGATTATTTACCTTCCCATGTAGACTCGCAAATGACCTTCCATCTCCACCTATCCATTAGGGTTCCACTCCTTCTACTACATGTATAAATACAAATGTAATATTTGATTATGAGCATCCAAATTTAATTCAACACACTTCATTTTATATCACTTTCATTGTGTCATGTCGAAATTATAATTAAAAATTGAATAAACATCATAAGAGAAACATGTAAATAAACACCAGTGGATAGGGATGTTGATGAATGACCAGTGGATTGCCCAAATCGTGGTAAAATTTAAATAGTTGTACATATCGAAGATCCATGGAATTCAACAACTTCTTCTATTGAATCACATGATCTAAAAATGGTTATGAGGTCCCCAGTTTTGGTGCGGCCAAATGGAACATTTACTTCATTTTAAGAAGAAACCATGGAGATTTTATAGATGAAAAAATAGAGCATTGGTTGTTCAATGCAGATCACCAAAATCCAATGGATCGTGCGTAATCACAATGGCTTGGCCCCAAAGATTACTAATATAAAATTACCTCAAAAATTACTCCACCGACACATTGATCCTGACTCCCTCAAGATCCTCAATTTTTGGGAGTGTGAGGGATATAAAGAGTATATAAATTCAAATTTTAGGGATGGAGTTGTCGAAGGTTTGGACAATGGGGCAATCAGAAGAGATAAACAAAAGCATATAGTTCCACATTCTGAAAAAATCACAAGGATGAGATACAAAATTTACCTTGATCTTGCACCCCTTTGGTGATTTATGCTTCTCTTTTGGGAGGAGTGTTGTTTTAATGCTACTTTTTTGCTACAACAATTTTGCTGATGGTTTCTTAACTTTTTAGCTTGTTCTTGTTTTGATTCTTGTTTGGTCTCTTTGATTTATTTATCTGGGTGGTTAGATCCTTTTTGTTACATGGTAGGATCTAATACCAAAAAAGCCTTACCCTTAATAAAAAAACACGCAAATAAACACAACTAAATCAAGTTTTTAATAAAAATTGTATGTTTTTTTTAAATCGATAACATAGGATTGTAACGTTCAGTAAAAAATTCAACTGCTAACCTAATACTCACTTTAAAAACATGTAGTAAAACTTATATTTACTATCAAAACAATACACTTACAATTGACTTTAAAAAAAAACTTGACTTATAGATAGGAGAATCCTCTAATAACATAAACTAAAAAAAAAGACATTAAAGAGTGTCAAATTGATAAAGGTTATCCACAACCAAGGCTTAGAACATAAGTCATAATTCAATAATCGGGTTGATTCATATAACTTTCTAGAATAATCGATAGACCTTGACTTCTCAAGCCTTTCCAATAGAAATTAATTTTCTATGAGGATCTTGATACTCTTGACACTTCTCAAGGCCTATGAATATTGAAATTAAATGCAAATCGGATGACAAAAATTTGTTGCAGATTATAGAATACGAGGATTTTTCTTTAGATGCTAGCGATACTTTGAAAGGGGCCATCTTTCATAAGATTGATGAGAATTCTAGGCGTAAGGAAAAACCATGTCAACTGGTAGAAAGACTCTCTTTCATGAACATCTCACGAGAAATCACCCATTTGGACCTGGTTGAGGAATCTTTAACTTCCTCAAGGGAAAACACTCCCCCTACCAAGGAAGGACTCTCAAACATTTTAGAGAAGGACCCACATAACTCTATTCCTCTCGTCTCTTATGGGAAATTACGTGAATCTTCTTCCCAAAGAGAATTGTTGAATCTACGATGGATTTTGGCCAAGCACAGGAAGATAAAATTAAGAATCTTCATTTTATTCCATAGACTCAAATCCACAACTCATAATAAAAATGAATAGGAAGATAAAATTATTGATGGAGAGACAACAATAACTCAATACAAAAAGATAATCAATGGTGGAAACAACAAGACATCTCAATTCCTATGACATAAACAACAAGACATCTAATTCCTATAGACATCTAAAATTGGTAACTTATAATTAGTACTTGATAATGTCAGCATTGACTTAATCCCTTGAATCGTGACTTTTATGTTTTAGTATACTTATCGTGTGTCTCAATTGAATGTAACTTATCAATATCATTTTATACATGTATTTTTTAGATTTGGTTATTGGGAGTACTTATCGAGATTATTTTGATTTCATATTAGATTCTAAGTTTTGTATCCCCTATTATGGTTTTCAAACATTAATATGAATAAATATTTCATGAACCCTCTTATTTATTGAATCCTTTACGTGTTTGGCTTATGTTCCCTATCCCAATTAGGCCTTTTGTTACAAATCCTAATTTCCCTTAGGTTTCTAATCGCCACTGTTATCCATTACTTTATGCATGTTTCTATTCCTTAGCCAAATCTTATAGTTTTTAAACCTCTGGCATTTCATAGCTTACTCTATCAAATGTGTACTACCCACTTTCCTTTGACACCTTTTGATACTAATCATGATACTGATTGATTATATTATGGACCTTATTATAGTATGATGATAAATGTTAGATCATGGATTATTGTTGACTTGATTCAATTATGATGCATGATGATTATTAGAAACATTTTATATGTTGATGATGATATATTGTTTGATATGGTTATATGATGGATGTTGTTCAGACTTGTGATATTTGGATATTGAGAGTAGACCTAAAAATGGAAAATTATTGGATGATGATATAGTTGTTGATAAAAATATAAATGATTTTTTTAAATTTATTTGATGTTGTTGTGATTCATATATCTAAATGATTTAGGAAATTATATTTATATTATTTTGGATGTTCTGATATGGCCACGAGGCCGAAGGAGGTATTTTTGTTTTGCAAGTTAAACTATCACAACAAACATTGGGGGATTGGAGACCAACCACATTGGAATTCTAGATGAATTCAACAAGGTCACCATGGCAACTAGTATTTGTTTGTGCGTGTTTGTGTGTGTTAGGGATTCCCATGGGGGGATCACCTTTAAATGTGACCAAGGGGTTTTATATGTTTCGTTTATTTTTTTGGTCCCTTTGTTATGTTTGCATGTGTTTATTTTGTGATGCTTTTACCCTTTCATTAATTATTAAATGGTGTGTAAATATTGTGAGTAATCATATTGTTAAAATAAATAAACCAAATATGTCATAAGAAGGTAATTAATAGAGTTTTTGGTCTGAATTAAAGTATTGTAAGAGATGTGTAAGTGATGTGTAAGTTAACTTTTGAGTGTGAAACACTCCACCTTCTTAGAAATTCGAAATTTTCCTTGGGGGCTGTTTTTGGAGGCTTGTGGGACATAGTTAAACTTGTCCCATTCTTCTTAAATTTATTTACCAACCATACCTATGGTTGGAGAGTTAAAATTAGAATTTTTTAATGCATTTTGAGAAGACAAATTGTATGTTTAATTGCACTTTTCTTTCATGTTTTTAATTTCAGTCCTTTGGGGTGTGGGTTGGATTGGAGTGTGTAAGTAAACTATCATTTTATTCACCCACCTATTTATTATGCATTGGAGAATGAAGTTGAGTTTTGGGTTGGGGTTAAGGATGTGTGATGTGGCATCCTACATGGATCCACCTCATCCTCTTCCCTTCCCTCTTCTATAAAATTCAAATTCCTTGCCTTGTTTTGGGTTGCTTCACTTTGGAGACTTCATTTTTTAGGTGAATTTTTTTGCTATTTTGGGAGCTCTTGCTTGAAAGAGTTTTTGGAAGATTGTTGCATACTTGTGCTTGGTTGTTTTGGATTTCTTGCATTGGGATAAAGCTTGTTGTTTTGGAACTTGGAACAACTCCATCATGGAGAGGTAAGATCTTGGCTCATGAAATGCTCTCTTTTATATATGTAAATTTTAATGTGTGAATGTTTTAGCATGTTTGTGGGTTGTTGGGTAGATGGCTTAGGAATGGTGTAGGAGAAGACTATGGGGTTTATTTTTGTGGGAGGCACAAGTGTGTTTTTAGGGAGGTATAAGGGTGGATAGAGTTGGGATTTGGGTTCCACCTTACAAAAAAATAGCTTGCATTTCTTTACTCGTTATGGGGTGCCATAAGAGGTTGGGGAGGCATAAGGAATGTCAGGGTTTTGATATACTATTTTTGGCGGTTTTAACTCAGGTGGTGATACCCATTTCCCCTTTTTGGGAGGCATAAGAAGCATCCCCCATAGTTTTTTCTCCTTTGGCTTGCTTGATGACATCCTCAGTAATGTTTTTCATGCTTTAATGTAGTTGTAAACTACATTCTATTTTGGACTATGTTTTATTGTGAAAATGTTGCTTGTGTGTTTGTGGAAGGTTGTTGTTTCCATGAGTTGGATCACGTATTTTATTGCATTATGGTTGGGGCTTGGGGGCCAATGAAAAAGGATGGATTCTCCTCTTTATTGGATGTCTTGGTTGGGTGGAGAGTGTTGCCTTTCCCCTACTCATGTTGTGATCAAATTGAAAGAATGAGAAGAATGCATGTTGTTATTCTAGAGCTAAGATAAAGATAGTTTGACAGTCCCTTATGAAATGAAATCTTATTGTAGCCCCCTTCCCACTTGAAGTAGATGAAGTTGTAAATGTTTTAATGGAAAGATGTTGTATAGTTTTGCAAGTGAAATTTGAAATGTAAAAGAGTTATACTCTGTATTCTGTTTGGAAAGAATGTGAAAGAATGATACATGTTTTGTATATTGTATTTTGTAATCAAATGGAAAGGAAGTTGTAAGAGTTCATTTGAATTAATGGAAGTGGTTTTATCTTGTCTATATGATGCTATTCCATTGGAAATATGTGTTAGCATGCACTATGAAATCCCTGTTTGAAAAGTGGTTAAGTGGAACACGTGAAAGGAAAATGGATTATTTTGCCCTGAGTACAATAAATGATTTTGGAAGAAATAAAAGAGGGAAGTTGTAAATTTGTCTTTTGGAACCAATAAAAGAATGTAATACTTTTCTCAAATTGCATTGTAGTATTGAATCTGATCATTTCAGATGTATTGAAATCTCTATTTGAAAGGAAGAAATGCGTGTGAGAAAATGTACAGTCTTTTGTCTCTTTGAAATATGTAAAAAAAATTGGAAATCAGAGATTGCATTTTAGTCTTGGATAGTTGATTTGAATCAGCTAAATGTGTTGGATTGGAATTAGAACGTATACTATAATACTTGGAAGAAGAAAATGGCAATTAGACCGTTTAAAAAATTTGATCCCTGTTGTGTTGTAATTTTCAAACTGGCAATTATCTAAACCAAAAATACATAGTTCGAACATGCAAGCTATGAAATAACAAACTGAAATGATTAAGATTGAACATGCCAGGGTATCCCTAAATGAGATCTAATTACACAAAGATGCTTAAAGGAAATATGTCAAAACTTAGAAAAATTGGGCTCAAACCTTTTACAGTCGTTTTGCTGTCAAGAAAATGTAAAATGTTCAAATTGTAAATTCAATAAAATCAGACAAATTGAACCTTGACAAACTTATCTTAAATCCACCTAAGAACAATTATCCATGCCTATTTTACATGTTGAGAGAGGAAGAAGGTAAAATTGGATAAATCTCTCAAGATTAAAATTTACCAGTTTGCACTGTATAAGCCTGCATAGATCATGTTTTCTTAAAAATTGACCCCTTAAACTTTCTCAAAATTAAAAATTAATTAATTCCTTGAGTAAAGAGGACGTCGAGAGCTTTCTAGAAATTCCTCGTTTTCCCAAAACCGAGCTCTCTATCAAAAGTTATGGCCTTCTGAATTTTTTCTTCACTTGGCGTAAAAAAAAAAATTTGGGAAAAATTTCCTTGAGGCCCGCGGCCCAAATGTTTACCCTTAGAGACTTTGGAAAAATTTTAAGGAATTTTTTTCCAAATTTTCCCTTCCAGCCTGCCGGCCCGTAGCCAATCAAAGGATACCACATGGCATCACAATTTTTTAGTGGAGGGGCGAATCCCTTTTTAACTTAGCACTTCCGAATTTTTTGGGGAAAATTTTCTACATTTTGTCCGGTGGCCCCCAGCCAATCAGAAGCTGCCATGTGTCGTCGTGAGGCATCGACAGAGGAGTGGATTCATTTTTCCCTTTTGCAATTTTTTAAAATTTAGGGAAAATTTTCTAATTTTTCTTTGCTTCCCCGCTGGACCGTAGCCAACTAGGAGATGCCATGAGGCATCATGAGGCGTCGGCGGAGGCACGGGTGAACTTTACCCCCTTTTGACTTTGGGGTGTTAAAACCTCTTTTATCCCTATCTCCCCACTTTCCTCGCATGGCTTAGGAGGTTCCATGTGTCCCTACCGGACTCATGGGAGTGCGGGCGTGAAGTTAGATTTTTGCCCCGCATGGGAAATTGCCAAATTTTCTCCCCGTCGCCCCGCTTTCCCCGCATTGGCTTAGGAGATGCCACGTGTCCCTTACAGACTCGCAGGAGCAAGGGTGGAAAGGTGGATTTCTACCCGTTGGGAAATTTTTCTCCCCATGGCCCACCGAACCACCCATGGGGAATTTTCCTCCCCGCTGCTTGCCGACAAGCCCTTGGGGAAAATTTCTCCCCTGGCCCCACAAGCCCTCTTTTGGGGAATTCACCCCAAGGCCTGACATCCCATAAATTGGAAAATATGAGTTAGGAGGACTTCGTTATATCACTGGAAAAGTGAGGAAATTTCCTATATAATGGGAATGATTTAAGAAAATTTTGAATAGGTTAAGTTTGAGAAAAACCAAGTTCAATATTTAATTCTATTAGAGAGTGGGTATGGTGAGGATTTACCCTCTGACCCTAATTGAATCTTCTAACCCTAAATTTTCAACCTTCTGAGCTCTAAAAATTGTGTTTGAAATATAATTATACACTTTTGGATCAGAATTGATCTGAAACTTGTTAGTGACTGTTGTTGCCTTGTAACCTAGTTCTAAATGTAAATTGAGAAACAAGGGTGGAAGCCTGATAATATTTATTAAACTCAATCAACCAGTTTACAATAACAGGACTGCAATAGTTATAGGTATTGTATAGTCATGTGCAGAAAAAGAAATTTGTTGCACAAGTAAAACCATACTCACAATTGCTTCCAATAATACAATCTGGGAAGCATATAAATTGTTATGATAATTGTAACAATTATCCCTGTGAAACATAAAGAAAAATATGGTTTAAAACCATATAACAACATACAATTATAATATGGTTTATACTATAACCATATAATATTATTATTCAATTAATAAAAACAATTAAATAATTAATCATATAAGGCATAATTAATTTATCCTAACATTCCCCCCCTTAATTGTGCATTGTCTCAAGAGATGAGGATAGGAACTCTATGAACAACTCAAACTTTTCACGTGCAAGTGTCTTTGTGAAGATATCTGCCTATTGCTCAACTGTTGGACAATATTGAAGATAGATGTTATGCTTCAACACATGTTCACATATGAAATGCTTGTACCTCAATGTGCTCTGTTCTCTAGTGAAAAACTAGATTGTGAACAAGTTTGAGAACACCTTCATTGTCAACATACATGGTGTTCAATTTGTCCTGTGGTATTCCAAGTCCTTCTAGTATGAAACGTAGCCAAATCACTTCAAAGAAAGCTTCTCTTGCAGAATGATACTCAGCTTCTATGGAAGAGTGAGAAATGAAGTATTTTTTCTTGCTTCCTCATGATATTTTTCTAGATCCCATAAAGAATATAAATCCAGAAGTGGATTTTCTATCATCAATGTTACCTACATGATCTGAATCTGAATATCTAGTCAAGAATAAGTTGTCATTCTTCTTGTATTCTAGACCAAGATCCATTGATCCTTTGAGATCTCTCAAAATGTGCCTTGCTACTTTCGAATGACAAACTTTGGGTTCCTGCATGAACTTAGATAGATAGCTCACTGCAAATCTGATATCTTTTCTAGTGTAGGTCAGGTACATGAGACTCACAATCAGCTACCAATAAAGAGTGGCACATACCTCAGGAGATGGATCTGAATGAGATAACTACAATCTATTCTTGATGGGTGTAGCAATTGTTGTGCAATCCATCATCCTAAAAATCTTGAGTGTAGTCTTCGTATATTTTATCTGAGAAAGAAAAAAATATGATTCTCTTTTTGTCACACTTCCAATCCAAGACAATAGTGCATCAGCCCAAGATCTGTCATGTCGAATGATTGATTAAGATCTTTCTTCATTGCATTAATCATCCTCACTGAACTACCAGTTATGACTAGATTTTCGACATAGATAATGACAATCACAATCTCCCCCCTTGATTTTTGAGGTAAAGATTGGGATCGTATGGATTTATAACAAATGCATGTTATACGAGATGCTCATAAATCTTGATGTACCATGTCTGGTGTGCTTGTTTGAGACCATAAAAAGATTTCCTGAGTCTACATACCTTTTCTTCTTGACCAGGTTCTACATATCCCTCAAGTTGAGTCATGTAGACTTCTTGTAAATATCCATTTAGGAAGGCAATTTTTACATCCATTTGGTGGACTTTCCATCCGAACTGTCCAACTAGAGAAAAGATCATCCTAATTGTTTTGATCTTAGCTATGGGAGAAAATGTCTCCTCATATTCAATGCCTTCTTTTTATGCATACCCCTTGCTACAAGTCTTGTTTTATACTTGTCCAATGTCCCATCTGCTTTGTACTTTATTTTAAATATCCATCTGCATCCAATTGGTTTCTTTCTTGGTGGAAGATTGACAAGTTGCCAAGTGTTACTTTTCATCACTAATTGATATTCAGATTCCATGGCATCTTTCCAAGATTTTGAATGTAGGGCTTCCTAGACTGTAGAGGGCTCATCTGATTCAATAACTGTACTCATCAAAGAAAAGTTAACTTCTTCTCTTACTTTACTACGCGTCTATAGTCAAGGGGTCGATGTATATGGTGGAGCATCCATTCTTGCATCTCATAATGTACTTGTACACCATTTAGAAATATGTTGAACTATTCTTGTGGGTCATGGTTCTATCTGATGAACACCATCATCACTTTCATCTTCTGAGGGAACATAAGCTTCAAGTTTTATAACAGGTGAAAAATCTACATCTTGTGAGTCCAGAGGAGGAGTCTCTTCTTCCTTCTTCTCGAAAAAATCAAAATCTCTACTCGTGTAGACTTTTCTTGTCTTAGTATCCATCAATCTATACCCAAGAGTCTCTTCACTGTTCCCAATGAAGATGATTTTTTGTGACTTCATGTCCAATTTATTTCTATTCTATTTTGGTATGTGCATGTTTGCTTTGCACCTGAATACTCTAAGGTGTGCAATAGATGGTTTCCATTTTGACCATACTTCTTGTGGTGTTACTCTGTCAAGAGCAATAGTGGGTGCTCTGTTCAACAAATACACTACTGTCTTTGTTGCTTCTACCTAGAATGTATTTGCAAGTTTGGAATAATTGATCATGCATCACACCATTTCCATGATAGTATGATTTCTTCTCTCAACAACACCATTTTTCTGTGGTGTGTGTGGAGGAGGAACTTATCAACGAATCCCGTGAGTTTGTAGGTAGTCTCTTACCTCATCACTAGTGAATTTCTCCACTCGATCTAAGAGGAGAATTTTGATGTGATGACTAGTTTCATTCTCAATTGATACTTTGAACGTTTTTAAGGTTTCAAATGCCTCACTTTTTTTGCGAAGATAGAAAATCCATAGTTTTCTCAACACAAAGAATGAATGACTGAAGTACTAGAACCCATAATGACTTGGTTGCATCAGACCGTAAAGATCGGTATGAACTAGGTCAAGTTTATGATGAGCTCGAAATGTACTCCTTTGGAATGAAGCTCTGTGTTGTTTTCCTACTAGGTAGTGAGGACACTTGTCTGTATCCTTCTGAAGAGATGGTAGCCCATGTACCATATTACGCCAGCAAAGTGTTTTGAGATATTTGAAACTTATATGACGAAATATATTATGGCACAACTGTGCTGAGGTGGAGTTCTTAGCCACAAGTGCTTCATTGTCTCTGTGAAAAAAATCAAGTTGGAACATGCGTCCCACATTGGATGCTTTTGTAATTTTTTTTGAGCCTCTTGATTTATATCGAATGAAACATGTTTTCTTGCCAGATTGACTATCAAAGTCAATTTTTAGGTTGTGATCTAGGAGTTGATTGACTGAAAGTAGATTCTTTGTCAACCCAGGGACATATAGGACATCTGATAGTTTGTATTTGCGTGAACCAAGGGCTAGAGAAATGTTCTTAATCCCTTGAACTGTGTATGAAGAATCATCTCCCAACAAAACATGATTTTTCAATTGAGCGTCCCTCATTGAAATAAACCAGTCTCTGTGTCTAGTCATGTGTCGAGTAGCCCCTGAATCAACATACCCAACATCACTAGATGATGTGGATGATTCACTTGATCGAGCAGTGAACAAGAAGTCTTCATTGTCTGACTGTTCTTGTTGCTCAAAAATAGTACATTACTGGTGGGGTCTTCTTTTCCAGTTCCCATTTTTCTACCCTTGATTATAGTTAGAATGTCCCTTTTTAGATTGTTGTGGAGGTCAAGATTTTCTTGATGAACCTTTCTTGTAATTATTATACTAATAATATTGTTGGTTATGTTCTCTTTTGTAGATTGGGCATTGCTTCTTATGTTGTCTATCCCCTTGATATTGATTTTGATTTTGGGATTTTTGATAGGAATTAGGTTTTCCTTTACCTTTTCCTTTCCATTTATGATGTGAAGATAGTGCCTGCTGCTCTTCATCATCCTTATTGTGCATTGCTTCCTCTTGTAGCAGTAGGTTTACCAGCTTGTCAAAACTAACTATCGTATCTAACACGTTTAGTGTAGTGACAAAAATTTGGTAAGAAGAGGGGAGTGCTCTAAGAAGAATGGAAATGAGAGCGTCATCTATGACTGGTTCTCCCAGGGCTAGAAATGAAGCCCTCAATTCTACAACTCTTATTAGGAAAGCTTCTATTTTTTCATTCTTCTTGAACTTTAATGTGTGTAACTGACTCTGTAAATTCAGTATAACATTCTTGTTCTTGGCCTCGTATACTATGATCAACTTATCCAATGCTTCTTTGGCTGTTTTGGCATCTTGAATGTGGGGTTGCACATCATTGGAAACTCCAAACAAGATGATGAGTTTGACCTTTTAATCTGCTTTATCAAACTACCGTTGTTGTGTTGTATTAGTAGCTGATCTAGTCAGAGTATCATTCACAATAGGCCAGATCTCTTCAAACTCAAGTTATGTCTTAATTTTTGTCTTCCATGTAGCATAGTTGTTTCCTCTGAGTAATTGTGAATCTGGAATAACAAAATTGGGGGCATTGGTGCCCATTTTACAAAGATCAATGACAAGGTTTGGCTCTTATCACTCCAGGTATTAGGTCTCCCAATCTATTTACCATCAGTCCGATATACCAAACCTTTCTATATACGCGCCCTTTTGATATACCCGGCGGTACAAGGAAGAATCTTTCCCTTTCTATATACCTGGTAGTAAGTGAAAGAGTCGTTAACGTACGTGAAATAATTCAATATGTGATACCAAGACAGTACTGATGGGGTCTGTGTGATTATTGACACTGGCTTAAAGAAATATCCTCATATGCACGTGTAACTTTGCTATATACTTGGATAATTTCTCAGTCCATATTTATGTCGTGCAATCGTTCACAGATGGATGGGATGGTTCATAGTGTGTTCACTGTGACCTTATTACTTCCCATCGATTTAAAGGGACGATACTTAGACGACGTTGTTACAACTATAGTAGGCATTAAGTGCAGAAGTAGTCATGATGAATTTACCCATAAGTGCTTCCTAGAGGAACTGTATATAACAAACACTGTGAATGAGATCGAGGATCTCGTGAGTGTTACAGAACAATTTTTTTGCTTTTTGTGATTACAATATTCTGCCATTTTATGAGAAGTTACAAAGTTTGCAGTTGACTATGGAAACCTACAAATTACTACAATATAATACAGTATACAAATTACATTAAAAAATCTAGAAAAATTTAATGGCAGGAATTTTTTTTTATTTTACAAGCCTTAGTGGCCTCTAGAGCCTAAAATGACCCAAAATTCTGGAAACCGTTAAAACAATATCCAAGATGAAGTTTTTGGGTGGTCCTCCTTTGGAAAATGTTGTCCAGAATTAAAAAACAAGCTGAATGGAGATTTTTTTTTAACCCTAAATTAAAGATTTCCCCACTAAATTTTGTTAGTTATAACTAAATTTGAATTTTTCACTAAATTTAGTGGTTCTGCCAAGTATTCTGCCAAATTTGAAAAAGAAACTTGGGGGTGGGATTTGAACCATGCACCTCCCACTTTTAAGGCTTTCTCTCTAGCCACCTTGGCTCTTATGAGCACTTGACATAGAAATGAACAAAATTGTATTTAATGAAAGTTAAAAATGACTTGCCTTTATAAAATCTGACTTGGCTAAATTGGATTCCATGTGGAGGGTGACATTCCTGAGGAGAGATCTGTGTGGCAGTGAGTTTGAAGGAATTTTAGGGTTATTTTCATAAATAAATGGATCTCCACCACATTTCACACACCTTTCTATTTATGTCCACCTCCTTTTATTTGTTTATCCCCAATTTTTATTGATACACTGCCTCTTTTTAACGGCTACTGTCTATAGGCCACAATTTTTTTTCTTTTGCCACTGATATTGCTTTGCTTGCTATAGGTTGCAGGTCCTGCGTTGGAGATTGAAGCCACATTTTTGGCTTTATGTAGGTTCAGAGTTGTTTGCTTACTACATGTTGTCCTATAGGAGCCGTCGCTTTGAATAATGAATGATTTCTTTGATTTTTTTAATTGATCTTTGTATCCAATTATTTTCCCGTAGCTATTGGGTTCAGGTCATGCCACTTGGATTAAACCGCCCTAGCTATCAAAGAATTATTTGGATTTCTCCACCATTTCATTTCATTATAGGTGGGATCATTGTGGATAGCCCAGTCATCCAGAAAAAAATAAAAATACTAAATTCATATCCATTGAATGGCTTACCGTTTGGAATTTTTCTCCATTTCTATCAATGCAAATGCCAATGCACAGCTCGGTCAGGGGATTTTTAAACTCGGTGGCTAGGGGCAGAGACATCTGAATTTGGTGCTACATGTAGTGTTAGTTACAACTAACACTATCACCAATTTTAGTGACTAAACCCCTAATGGGGAAAAATATAATAATTTTTTAAAAAATAAATTCTATTCCTGCAGCAAATTTTTCCTGGTGCTGGGTGCACTTGTGCAAAAAAAAATTTCCTACCAAACACATGGAAGGAACAGGAGGATGTGATGAGGTAGGGATGGGGCTGGGAGGTTGCAGGAGGCTACATAGGCTCTCTGATGCTGCAAACACTTCTCTAAAAATCCTCTATCTCAGTTGCTCTCTCTTTCCACTCCTCTACAGCTTCACAGGTCTAGAATCTTGCTTTGGTAGGAAATGTAAATTGAGCAACAAGGGCGGAAGCCTGATAATATTTACTAAACTCAATCAACCAGTTTACAATAGCACGACTGCAATACTTATAGGTATTGTATAGTCATGTGCAGACAAAGAAATTTGTTGCACAAGTAAAACCATACTCACAATTGCTTCCAATAATACAATCTGGGAAGCATATAAATTGTTATAATAATTGTAATAATTATCCCTGTGAAACAAAAAGAAAAATATGGTTTAAAACCATATAAGAAGATACAATTATAATATGGTTTATAATATAACCATATAATATTATTATTTAATTAATAAAATTAATTAAATAATTAATAATATAATGCATAATTAATTTATCCTAACATCCCCCCCTTAATTGTGCATTGTCTCAAGAGATAAGGAGAGTAACTCTCTGAATAACTCAAACTTTTCATGTCCAAGTGACTTTGTAAAGATATCTGCCTGTTGTTTAGCTATTGGATAATATTGAAGATGGATGTTGTGCTTCAACACATGTTCGTGTATGAAATGAACGTGTACCTCAATGTGCTTTGTTCTCTTATGAAAAACTAGATTACAAACAAGTTTGAGAACACCTTCATTGTCAACATACATGGTGGTTGGTTTGTCCTGTGGTATTCCAAGTCCTTCTAGTATGCGACGTAGCCAAATCACTTCATAGAAAGCTTCTCTTGCACAACGATACTCGGCTTCTGTGGAAGAGTGAGAAAAAAAGTGTTGTTTCTTACTTCCCCATGATATTGGTCTAGATCCCATAAAGAATACAAATCTAGAAGTGGATTTTCTATCATCAATTTTACCTGCATGATCTGAATCCGAATATCTAGTCAAGAAGAAATTGTTTTCTTCTTATATTCTAGACCAAGATCTATTGATCCTTTGAGATATCTCAAATTTTTCCTTGCTTCTTTCCAATGACAAAATTTGGGTTCCTACATGAACCTAGATAGATAGCTCACTACAAAGTTGATATCTTGTCTAGTGTAGGTCAGGTAAATGAGACTCCCGATCAGCTGCCAATATAAAGTGGCACTTACCTCAGGAGATGGATCTGAACGAGATAACTACAATCTATTCTCCATGGGTGTAGCAATTGGTGTGTAATCCATCATCCTAAACTTCTCGAGCTTAGTCTTCATATCTTTCATCTGAGAAACAAAAATATGTTTCTATTTCTGTCACACTTCCAATCCAAGACAATAGTGCATCAGCTAGAGATCGTCTATGTTGAACGATCCATTAAGATCTTTCTTCATTGCATTGATCATTCTCACTGAACTTCCAATGATGACTAGATCATCGACATAGACAACGAAAATCACAATCTCCCCCCCTTTCATTTTGAGGTAAAGATTTGAATCGTATGGATTTCTAACAAATCCATGTTGTACGAGATGCTCATTAATCTTGATGTACCATGCCCTGGGTGCCTGTTTGAGACCATAGAGAGATTTCCTAAGTCTGCATACCTTTTCTTCTTAACCAGGTACTACATATCCCTCAGGTTGAGTCATGTAGACTTCTTCTTGTAATCATCCATTTAGGAAGGAGTTTTTTACGTCCATTTGGTGGACTTTCCATCCAAATTGTGCATCTAGAGCAAAGATCATCCTGATCATTTTGATCTTAGATATGGGAGAAAATGTCTCCTCATAGTCAATGCCTTCTTTTTGTGCATACCCCTTTGCTACAAGTCTTGCTTTATAATTTTACACTGTCCCATCTACTTTGTACATTGTTTTAAATATTTATCTGCATCCAATGGGTTTCTTTTCTGGTGGAAGATTGACAAGTTGCCAAGTGTTATTTTTCATCACTGATTGATATTCAGAGTCCATGGCATCTTTCCAAGCTTTTGACTGTAGGACTTCCTGGACTGTAGAGGGCTCATCTGATTCAATAACTGTACTCATCAAAGAAAATTTAACTTCTTCTCTTACTTTATTGTGAGTCTGTGGTCTAGGGGTGGATGTATCTGGTGGAGCATCCATTCTTACATCTCGTAATGTACTTGTACACCATTTAGGCATACGCTGAACTATTCCCATAGGTCGTGGTTATATCTGATCAACACCATCATCCCCATCATCACTTTCATATTTTGAGGGAACATCAGCTTCAATTTTTATAACAGGTGAAAAATCTACATCTTGTGAGTCCAGAGGAGGAGTCTTTGCTTCCTTCTTCTCGAAAAACTCAACATCTCTTCTAGTGTAGACTTTTCTAGTCTTAGGATATATCAATCTATACCCAATATTTTCTTGATTGTACCCAATGAAGACGAGTTTCTTTGACTTCGTGTATGATTAATTTTTGTTCTATTTTGGTATGTGCATGCTTGATTTTCACCCAAATACTCTATGGTGTACAATATATGGTTTCCATTTTGACCATGCTTCTTGTGGTGTTACTCCATCAAGAGCAATAGTGGGCACTCTATTCAACAAATACACTGTTGCCTTTTCTGCTTTTGCCTAGAATGTCTTTGCAAGTCCAGAATCATCGATCATGCATCGCACCATTTCCATGATAGTATGATTTATTCTCTCATCAAACACCATTTTGTTGTGGTGTGTGTGGAGGAGGAATTTGTCGATGAATCCCATGATTTTGTAGGTAGTATTTGAACTTGTCACTGGTGAGTGCCCCCCTCAATCTGATTGGAGAGTTCTAATGTGACGACTAGTTTCATTCTCAACTACTACTTTGAACTTTTTGAAGGTTTCAAATGCCTTATTTTTCTTGCGAAGATAGAGAATCCACATTTTTGTCAAATAGTCGTCAACAAAAAGCATGAAGTACTAGAACCTAGTAATGACTTGGCTGCATCGGACTGCAAAGATTGGAATGAACTAGGTCAAGTTTACCATGAGCTCAGAATGTACGCCTCTGGAACGAAGCTCTGTGTTGTTTGGCTGCTAGGCAGTGATGAAACTTATCTGTATCCTTCTAAAGAGATGGTAGTCCATGTACCATATTAAGCTGGTGAAGTGTTTCGAGATATTTGAAACTTACATGACCAAATCTCTGCTGCCACAACTGTGCTAAGGTGGAGTTCTTAGCCACAAGTTCTTGATTGTCTCTGTCAACAAAATCAAGTTAGAATATGCATCCCACATTGGATGATTTTGCAATTATTTTTGAGCCTCTTGATTTGTCTCGAATCAAACATGTTTTCTTGGCGGATTGACTATGAAAGTCAATTTTTTAGGTTGTGATCTAGGAGTTGACTGACTGAAAGCATATTCTTTATCAACCTAGGGACATATAGGACATCTGATAGTATGCATTTGCATGAATCAAGGGGTATATAAATGTTCATTTAAAAAACATGGATTTATCTCATATTTTAGCACCATTCAAATTAAAAAAAAACATGGATTTATTTCTTGATAAGTCCATTTCAAATCTTCATCCACCAAAATTCAAAAAACTTAAAGAGCATTAAAAAGAGAACAAAACTCCATATTAGAGAATTGTTTTCTAATAGGAAATGGAAAAGTGTGTACAAATACTGTTAAGCATTACATCTATCATTTGATATTTTAATCATACCATTGTCATATATTCGCCTTCTTCACCTATTATGACACAAGTTATCCTTGTTCCTATTGGGCATTGTGCGTCTCATCCCTGTTACATTTTTTACCATTTAAGATATTTTTGCCTATAGTTTTATCTCAAATCAAACTGATGGTAATTCATCCTTTCAAATAATATCTCTCTAATATAAATCACTAAACTTATTTACCTGATACTTTTAGACCGTTTATCTCAATCTCCATTGTTGAACCGTTACAACTTACTAGTCGCATGAGGCTAAGACTTGGGTGAAGATTGTTCCTTCCTAACAAGCACAATATCAACATACAAGGAAAATAAAATCAATCTAAAAATACAAAAAAACTATAAAATGATTACATCTTTTGTCCTTCATAGTCTTTGGTCATAAGCCCATACTTCTTATTGGTAGTATGAGACTACGAATGGATAAATCCCTTACACGCCTATATTTTGTCTTTGGTGTTGAGTGCTTTCCTCTTACTCGTTGAATGGGGCAACATGTAGGGTGTCATTCACAAAATTCAATTAACTAAATTACCCTTTATTAAATCTGAATTGAAGTGCTTAATCAAATAAAATCCCTAGAAGTAATTTATATGCTCATGTTAAGAGAGACAAAAATTCCTTCAACCATATTTTTCCAATAAGTAGGCCATCCACGGATCTAAGTCGAGCAAAACCTATAAATTTGAATCATTTTGGAATTGGTCATCTAATATTGCCTAGAGATGAGGTACACTCTTCTTACATGGATCATTTTTATACGTTGTGTCATCGCATCCATTATCTTCACTTTCATATCACTATTCATCTCATTTTCATGTCCTTTTTGGGTCTCGGTGATGAGTCCTTACATATCCTCATTATTTGGAGTCATGAACTGATTGAAACACCCTATCATATTATCATATACATTTATGCCAATGGAATGGAATGCTTGTCATTATTTGTACCCACTTTCAAGTAGTGCACCCTTTTTATCGAGTTACAAAATATGAAAAAAAATTTAAAAAATGTTTCACAAAAATTCAAAAACAATATTAAATTGTTCACAAATACACCAAAAATATAAAATTGTTCAAACATACACAAAAATAGTATAAACATCTCACAAATTAAATGTTCAGATAATGTTTGAAAAACTTTCAGCAAGTGGATGACATAGTTGAACAATTTCTCCATTTGACGATGCTCCTTATGATCACTCCAGATCATCTTTTTATAATCATATTCTTTTCTCATGTGTATATCTATGCTTGCGGAAATCATTTACACTTTCACAATATAATTTTTCTCGGGGTGCACTTGGATTTTATATTTTAATCCAATTATAGATCAAACTTGGATAGGATCCAATAATAGTATCTCTTGGAGTAGCTAAGTATCACTTTGCTCTTTGGTCCGATTCAATCCTCTTGCATTCTAAGCTATCGCTTGGGGGCATTCAAATATGTTTATTTCTTCAATGTGGAACACATTCAAAGTGTAATTAGATAGTGTTTTTCCACATTGTGTTGTGTTATTACATTTTTTCAACATTATGACAATGCTTTTTCTTCTTTTAGTTTGTTTTTCTGTTGTACTTTATTTACCTTTGTTGTAGACCAATTGCAGGAAATTTGTTCACATCTTAGTTCACATATACCCTTGGTTTGGTACCTTCATGTTCATATTGAGTTTTTTTACAATGCTTGTTTTGTATCGCTTGCATGTGTTGTGTTTTCATCCTAGTTTATTTAATCCATGGAGTTTTTTACAAATTTCTAAGTATTCATGTTTTTTTCATTACCATTTTTCTAACTTTTCAAAATTCGCAAAAGTACAAAAAAAACTAAATATTTTTTTAAAAAAATTACAAAATTGTCAAACAAAATTTCACTTATAAAAGAAATCCTACTATTGGTAAACCCTTAAAGTGAATTTTTCATCATATCAAATTTTTTCTTAATAAACATCATACCCTTATCTATTACTCTAGTGATTGTTCTAATTTTACAACTATCACTTTCTTCCTGTTGCATGATATGTTAACTCTACTTGGGGAAAGTCACAAAGTATTTTCCTTTGGGATATAACTTCACCTGTGGAAATTTATTTTTGATCGTTTAAAAAATGGATCCAAATTTTTTTTCATAAGGAGTGACTTTAACTCCACTCTTTTAGTCTAATCCTATTCCCTCCTTGTGATAATTTACATATACTTAATCATCATTGTGGCATGTATTAGGGGCATAGTTGTGTGTATTATTTTTCGACTTTGTGTTGCATTGTTTATGTTTACCTTTTGGACCACTTGTAAGTAGGGTGATTACATCTTGGTTCCTTTATAACCCTGATGCCTACACCTACTCTGTAGATTGGGTTTTTTTTTCATTATTTATTTTTTCTTTGTTGTGGGTGTTTGTTTACGCGCATCTAGGTTAACCATCTTGATTCTTTCATAATCATGGTGATAATCTAATCTGCAATAGAAAAAATAATGTTGCTCTAAAATTATTCTCCAAATAATCGCCCATGCTATGAGTACAATCCTTTCTTATCCTTTTTCAAATCACTTTTTTCCTTCCTATCAACATATGTTGGTTGCAGCTATGAACCCAGCTTATCTAAGCCGATCTCTTCTGCTCCCCACTATCTCATCCCCACTACAATATCTTAGGGAAGCCCACTATCTAAGGACCCATATAGATAAGATAAAATAGGGAGGGGAGTTAGATCTCCCGACCCACTCTCTATAGAGAGATGGCTAGTGTAGAAAGATGACCCCATCTATAGAGACTAGATCTGGGCCAAGAACTATCTTATCTATCTGGTGAGGCATCTATATCTATCTAGCTAGTCGTTCCTCCCCCCTAGAGAGATCTATATCTGTATAGGGCCCTTATATTCTATGTAGGGGGGGCTGGGGGGGGGGCTCAGAGCATAAGGTATCCCAACTAATCGAAGAACCACTTTGCAATGTTGCCCACTCGCTTGAGGCCACATTTCTCTACCTTTGTACTCAGTGGGGCATCCAAATACTTCACCGCTTCCTACTCACTGGGGTATCCTTATGCTTCATTCCTTTCTTCTTACTAATCTGCATACATTTACTATCTTTAAATCAATGTTACTTTGCAATAGCAATTTAAATAGGGGAAAATGTAGATACCCCAAAATCACTCATTTATTTCCCAATGTTATCCAAATATACCTAGTTATTTACACATTTGTGATTAATTGATTAAATCGATTAATTCCTACACATTACACACTTTGGATTAATTAAATTATTTCCAAATACCATTTTTTACTCCTTGTGCTAAGTTTATCATAATTTATTAATTAAATGATTAATTAATGAAGTGTGCACATTCAACAACCAATTTAGACCCCACATTGACTCCACTTGGACTTCACTTCACCAGTCCATTCAAATGAACTTATAGAATCGTATAAAGGTTCGGGAAATTAAATTTCACATATAACCACCTTTCCAGATGAAACTTCTAAAATGAATTCATTTACCACCCTTAAATTCCCTAGAACTACTGCAACCCTCTTCGAATGTTATTTTTACCATGTGCATTCATCTATGTTCATCCAACTTCCAACCACTTCTGTTTGTATAGAATATTAGGTTTTCCGTATCTCAAACCCCTCTTGAATTATTGCCAACTATGCTTTGTCAATTTGTATTGAGAAGCTCTTTAAGATAACTACTTATAGAAATATTTTTCCCATGTTTGGAAATTACTCAAGAGAACACACATCCATTTACAAGGTTAGAAAAATGAATTTTCTACAACTTTACTATTGTTTCCATTAATAAGTTTCACGGAGGTTTCCAAAATTAATTTTTTATCTTCCATTACTTTATTTTTTCTTTGTTTACATTGATAAGGTTGTTAATAACATGAAAGGGTTAGGAGAAGATGTGAAAGAAGAAATTGTTCAAAAGGTTTTCAGATCCCTAACTCTTAGGTTTGATTATCAAGTATTTGCTATTAAAGAAGCGTAGGATTTGGATACTTTTAAGATGGATGAGTTGTATGGGACAGGTTATCCAATTTTTCCCCTCGGGCGAAATTTGACAATAGGGCCTAAAAATACCTAGGTACCTGAAGGGAACCCACAGGCTAAATCATGCTTGATAGGCCAGTTTCAACGTTCTGGAAAGCATTGGCATAATTTAGAAAGAAATTAGAAGCATTCGGGTCAATTTTATTTCCTTTCCTGAGTCATTCGAGATTTTAGCTCCATTATTAGGAAAAATCGGTCATGAGATCCACTGTCTAATAAAAATAGCCATTTCAGGGAAAATGTAATAACCCAGGTTTAGAACTCCCATTTCCTCCCCCCTACAAGGAAAATCCCCAAAAAAATGGTCATAACTGCAAAAAATTAAAAGAATTGTCCAAATGGGTCTTAGGATCCCAAAGCCAAGAAAGCCTCACCGAGTAACTCACCGAGATGCTCAGTGAGCTGGTTGAGTCGAAGGGAGAAAGATGGCAGCAGCTCGGGTTGGAGGCCGAGTTCAGGGTGGAGCTTGTTTGGTTTGGTGAGTCATTTCGGTGAAGGATCGAATTGGTCTTAGTAACCTCATCGTTCATAGTCAAAGAATATGTTCGAATGAATTGTTAATTTTATAAAGCCCCCCCATGACTAAAGGATAGCACATGTGTTCGCACTAGACATGAAGGGTTAAACATGAAATATGGAAGGCTCAGATTGTGATTTTTCCATGGCGAGTTAAGTGGAAAAGCCAAATGCCTCGGTAAATCAAGAAATTCATTTAACCGAGCTGTTTAAATTAACTCAAGGACGCAAAAAGGGTTGCAACAACGAGCCCATGTTAGTAGCTCGGTTAAAGGAACAAAGCTCCAGTAAAAGATCGTGTATCGAGATATACCAAGGAACTTGTGAACTAGGTTATATATGTGGCCAGGGTGAACTAAAATGAAGCGCAACTTGGAAAGAGCCAACTAGAACGGGACACTTAGAACGTTACTTGAAGAAACTCCACGGAGGATGCATCGAGCTCGCAAGAATGTTGTGCAAGAAACTAATCGAAAATGAATCAGGGTGGCCTCGATGGCAGCTCGAAGATAAAAGCCCGAGCTCAGAAAATGGGGAGGCATGTTTCACGACCATCCAAGCCATACAAAGATGGGCTCATCCTTGTAGAGAGTGAGCTCGCTGGATGATTCAGGAGGCTCAGAGACATCAAAAAGCACACCGAAAAAGATTATCCAAGCGAGCTCGTGAAGTAGAATAACTGGGGAGGGTAGATAAACCAGATGTCGCGAAAGGTTAAAATCCTGGAGACGAGCCGGAAGGTATCCCTATCGGCTCAAACGTCAGGGTATGGATCGAGGCATGCAAGAAGTCGGGAGCTCGGCTTGTGAGCCATCTCATATGGACTCGGCACCTGAGATAAACAGCGAGTGGCCGGAAAGGTGAGCGAGCTCAGATGGGCTTGGTGCGGCGCGGTGATACAACTCGACTTGTCGAGCTAAATTATTAATTGAAGACCCCGAAATCTGAAGTTTTTGTAGTTCGGGGGTTTTACATTTGGAAGACCTCAGGAAAGGTGTTTTGGAAATTTGGGCTCGAGAAGTCCCAAAAGGTCGGGGCGAAATGTCCCAACTTCCCAAGTCAAAAGAATCTGAACCATGAAAATAAGGGCGACGTGGTGAGTTGAGGTGAGTTTGGGTGTTGGAGGTTTCAAGTTTCGGGACTCGCCGAGTTTGGAGGATTTTTCAGGTGTCACCGACATGAGAATCTGAAGTGGAGCTCCCCCAATGTCTGAAAGAATCGGTTCCGAATGTCCATAATCCATTAATGGAGATCTTTCAAGCTTTTTATTTCCATTTCTAACATTTTTTATGCTTTTTTTCGGTTAAGTAGCTTGTTTTATTAACAATTTACTAATTTAAGTGGGCTAAATATGGTTTTTTCTTGCGTATTTAGTGGGTTCAAGTTATAAATAGATTTAAATGATGAAAAACTAACTTGTTGGTATTTTTAGATTTTTCGTTTTTGTGGTTTTTTATGATTGTTTAGGGTCACATGCAGGTGTTCTAGGATGGGTGTGCACACATCATACTAGGTGCACACACGTCATTCTAGCCCCGCATGCATCATTTTGGACACGCACGAGTCATTCTGGGCACACAGGCGTAACATTTTACTGTTTTGTTTACACAGGGGCACACAAGTGTCTTTCTGGGTGTGTAAGTGTCATTGTGGGCACGTACGTGTCATTCTGGGTGCGCACGTGTCATTCTCAGCATGCACATGTTATTCTAGGCACGCATGCGTTAAATTATGTCCATTACCTATCTTCCGGAGGCCATAATATTTACCTATCTTTTGTGCCCATTATTCCTTTTTTGTTGTGATGTTTCATGCATCTTGGTAAGTTGTGAATTTTGTGTTTGATGTGGATAGTTTTAGTTAAATGTATGTGAAATAAAATACATATTACGATGTTATGTCAATCACGAATGGTTTTCATTATTTTATAGATAATGTTAGTAAAAAGTGTTTATGAGATTATTTTTCTATTGTTTTTAACCAACTTCATGAAAAGGGTTTTAACTTTGTGCTGCCATTTGTTTTCATCTTTTTAAGAAATAATGAGGTTATGTCAGTGAGATACTCACACCTACACAAGAAATACAATTATTCAAAATAAAAACAAAATAAATTATGAGATTTTCACATTTGAAACCCATTTCATAGAAAGTATGGCACTCACATCCAAATACAAAATAATAATTAAATGAAGTCTCACCATTTAAATAGCAACAAAATAATAATTAAATGAAGTCTCACCATTTAAATAGCAACATGTATGTTCTTTGTCACATTTTTAAAGGGGAAACTAGAAAAACGTAAATGAAAACATGTATTTTATTTGAATCCCAAATAGAGTGATTTTTTTTTTTGGTCTTACGTTCAAATGTAAACTTAGACAAACTTTTATACTAGATTCTTTCCTATGCAAAACATCAATAAATCTTGACAAACTTCAAATGTAAACTTAGACAAACTTTTTACTAGATTCTTTCCTATGCAAAACATCAATAAATCAAAAATTATATGTGTGTGTGTGTGTGTGTGTGTGTGTGTGTGTGTGTGTGTGTGTGTGTGTGTGTGTGTGTGTGTGTTTATATATAAACACACATATACTGGGAAACTACTGTTAAATCCCAAAGGCATCCAAATTAATTCCTTGTAATTTTATTCCCAACTAAACATAATCTTATTCACACATCCTTACCTTCGCAAGATATATAAAACATTTTGGAAAAAAACATAAAATGTTTTGTACTCAAGATCTCACATTTTATGCCCATTCAAAAGAAAATATTTTGCATAGATATAAATACATGAACCCTAAATAAGGACTTGTGATTCCTATATAACCATATATATTGATGCACTATTTTAGTAGGAACTTGAAAATGTCATAACTTGTGCTTGGGGTGTTCATTTGAGTCATTTTTTCTATAAAACTCATGTTTCAATGAGACGAACGCACCGGTCACCATGCCCTACAAGTTGGAGCATGTTTCAAAAAAAATTCGGGCCTAAATCTGCCATATGAAGGCCAAAAATTAGGATCTAAGTTATTATTCAGTTCTTTCCTATTTTAAGGCATTAGTAAATTTTACTCTCTTGAATGCAAAGTAGGTTAGAAAGTTAGAAATTCCTCTAATTTAGGAATGTAGAATATGTGTGGCAATTTATGTTCCTGTACAAATAAACATGTGAAACTACTAAGAATATCAGGGTGTAGTAAACTACTAAAAATAGTAAATTCTGACACCTAGAGTAGATTTAGTGAAATTTAGTTACAATTTTCTTGGCAAATCGAGTTGGGAGTTATTTTCTAATTTATGAAGCATTGTAATTCATGACTCAATAGTGAAGAATAAGATTTATTTTATTTGAGATCAAGATATTTTCCGTGTATTGAATTTATGTTAAAGTTGGCAACATTATTTAGCATCATAGCGATTTCAAATCTTGGTGAAGAAAAAATAATAATGTTAAGAGGAGGAAGAGGAAGATGAAGAGGGGGTGGAATTACCAAGATGAATAGAAACATGCAGGATCTGCAAAGACAAGTTATTGTGCTTGCTTCAACTATATTCCAGAGAGGAAATCATGGTGGAGATGACACAAATGAAGATGATGTTTTTGAAGAGGAAGAAGCAGAAGGACCACCATTATCTTTTGAAGAAACGATGTTTTGAGAATTAGAACGAAAGAATGATCTGATAAGAGTTGATGTTTTATTATATGGAGGTAGCCTAAAACTAGAGGAACTAATCGACTAGTTGACTAGCATGGGAAATGTTTTTGAGTGGAAGGCTATGTCAGAGGAAAAGAACGTAAAATTTTCATTCACGAAATTAAAAGTTTATGTTATGTTATGTTGGGATCATCTACAAAAGTATTGGTCATGAAATGGGAAAGAAAGGATAATGACCTAGGGTAATATGGAGAAGAAGCTAAAAGACAAATTTCTCCCTATGGATTATGTAAACACCCTTTTCATGAGGTTTCAGAATCTTAGACAAAACTTACAAACCATGCAATAAGACACAAATGAGTTTTACAAGTTGTCCATTTGTGTAGAGCAAGAAGAAACTGGCGAACAAATGGTTGCAAGGTATGTAAATGGATTAAAATTTTCTATTCAAGATGAGATAAGAATACACAAGATCAAGAACATGGAGAATTCCTATCAACTAGCTTTTAATACTAAAGAAAAAATGTTAATGTATTAGGAGATCACCTGGAATGAACAAGAGGGCCTCATCCTCCTTTTAGGGATGAGATGGTTTTAGCAAAGGTAGAGGATAAAATCCTCGTGGAGTGAAAATATAAGAAGATATAAGACATGATCTCCCTAATAAGAAAATACATAGAGGATTTCCTAGAGGTAGAGGATATGTTGGAGGAAGAGGATGGGAGGCTCCATAAAGACCATTTGTGTGTTAGATATGTGGTGAATATGGGTATAGAGAATTTGAATTCCCGCATGCTTATACACATGATAAGATCCAAGAAGTCCCTCTGAGATTAAATCTATTTTAAGTTGAATGAGAAGATGATGATTAGGACCTAGAAATTCCACCAAATATGTGAGAAAATCTAATGATCAAAAGGGAGATGATTTCTCCAAGATAGAAGATCAAGAAGGATGCATGGATTTGTACAAATTTAAGAACAAGATTCACTTCTAGAGTAAAGGTATGTAATGTTATTATTGATGGTGGTAGTTGTGAGAACATGATTTCAAATTAGATGGTTGATAAACAAGGCTTGCATTGCGACAAGAATCCTAACCCTTACCTTATTGCATGGTTTAAGAAGGGTAATGAAGTTACTATTGATAATATATGTTAAATACTTTTTTGTATTGGGAAAAGTTATAAGATGATATTTGGTGTGATTTTATTCCTATGGATGCATATCCTATGTTGCTAGGAAGACTTTGACAATTTGATAGAAAAGTTATTCATGATGGGGGGAAGAATAAGTATAATTTTTGGAATTATGGCACAAATTAAGTTTTACTACCTCTTAAGGAAGAGGGAAAGGCTAAAAAATATGTTTTCTACAAAATAATTTTTGATGGAGGAAAAAGCAATTAGGTTTTGTTACGTGTTCATCACAAATAAGAATGAACCTGTAAGTTCACAAATACTAGTAAAAGTAGAAAAATTAATAAAAGAATTTTATGATGTTTATTCCTGATGATCTACTCCGATGGGTTACCACCCAAAAGAGATATCCATAACCATATTCATTTTATCCCAGGGTCATCACTACCAAATCAAGAATCTTATAGGATGAGCCCAACATTACATGCATAGTTTTAATAAGCAAATTACAAAGATCCTAAGAAAGGGTGTAGTAAGGGAGAGCATGAGTTTGTGTGCAACTCCATATTTATTAACTCTAAAGAAGGATGGAACATGGACAACGTGCTTGGATAGCAGAGAAATCAATCAAATCAAAATCAAGTATAGGTTTCCTATACTTCACCTTGATAATATGATGGATGTGATTGTTGGATCTGGGTATTTCACCAAGATTTATCTTCGTAGTTGTTACCCATTAGATTCAAATCAGAGAATGAGATGAATAAAAAATGACATTCAAGACATGGAATTGATTATACTAGTGGTTGTTTGTGTCATTCATCTTATCTATTGCACTTATCAATTTTATGAGGTTGATGAACACTGTGATTGTGGTTAGTACAATGGTAAGTTTGTTGTGGGTTTATTTTGATGATATCTTGATTTTTTAGTAAAAACAAAAGAATAGAATTTGAGGCATTTGAGGGTGATAATTGAAGTGTTAAGAAAAAAGAAACTCTATTTATATTTTAATAAGTGCACGTTTAAGCAAGAGATTTTTGTATTTTTTGTTTTAATTATTTCAGCAGATGGGGTACAGATGGACTAATAAAATATAAAGGCAATTATTGAATGGCCTATGCCACTTAGTATAACAAAGGTATGAACCTTTCATGGTTTTAGCAACATTTTACATAAAGTTTATTAAAAACATTAGCATTATTGTAGCACCTATAACATATTTACACATAGAAAATGGATTTTTTTTGGACAAAGGAAACTGTCGATAGATTTCAGTTCTTGAAGAAAATGACATAAGCACCTATTTTGGCACTACTAGATTTTGATAAAGTTTTTGAGGTTGATTGTGACACCTCACATGTGGGTATTTGTGATGTCCTAAGTCAAGGAGGGAAGCCAATAGCTTTCTTTAGTTCTAATTTTAATGAGGTAAGAAATAACTACTCTACTTATGATGTAGAATTTTTTTGTAATTGTACAAGCATCGCGACATTACTTAGTGCCGAAGGATTTTGTGTTATTTATAGAACACATATCCCTTAAGGTATATGAACACATGAAAGAAATTGAATAGTAAGCATACAAAGTGGATATCATTTTTGTAGGGTTATAATTTGTCTCGAAAGCATAAATAAGGAAAATAGAACCATGTTGCAGATGCATTGAGTAGGCGTGTGAATCTATTTATAACTATGGAGAATGAGGTGGTTTGGTTTTTAATCAATAAAGGATTTTTATTTTTTCTTATGCTGATTTTAAAGAAATTGTTGAAAAGCTTAAGTACACCATTAAGTGATGAAGGAAATTCCAAGATGAGTACCTTTTACAGGATGACTATCTATTTATGGAACAACAATTATGTATTCCAGTTGGGTCTATGAGAGATAATATAGTGAAAGAGTTGCAAAGTGGAGGATTGGCTAGGAACTTTGGTAAGGATAATATGATACCCTTGGTAGCAAATAAATACTATTGGAAAAATATAAAAAAATATTTGTTGTAAGATATGTGGATAGGTGTTGAATTTACCAAGTCTCGAAAGGCCATGTACATAATATAGGGTTGTATATGCCATTTTCCTTTTCCCAAAGGGCCATGGGACATATTTGAGTATGGATTTTGTTTTGGGATAGTAAAAAAACACAAAAAGGTAATGACTTAATTTATTGTTGGTTGTTGTTAGGTTTTCGAAGTTAGTTCATTTTATTTCCTTCAAGAAAACTAGTGATGTAACAAGAGTAGAAGATTCGTTTTTCAGAGAAGTTTTTCGCTTGCATGGTGTTCTAAATACCATTACTTTAGATAAGGGAACAAGGTTCTTAAGTCATTTCTAGAGGACTCTATGTAATATGTTGGGAACTAAACTATAGTTCAGTAGTGCCTATCATCCTCATACCGATGGGAAAAAAATAGGTGCTAAATAGGAGTTTGGGAAAACTAGTTTAGGTTGCATAGTTGGGGAAAAGCCAAAACGATGGGACTTAGCATTACCACAAGCTGAGTTTTCTTATAATAGCTCCATAGATATATCCAAAGTAAGGTTCCCATTTTATATTTTTTATGGAATAATACAAAGGGGTGTTAGATTTGGTGTAGCTACGATTGGATGGTAGAGTCAGTGATGATGATGAAGCATTTTCTAAACATATATATCAATTACAGGAAGAAGTGTGTAAGAAGTTGCAAACTATTAATGATCACTATAAGGAAGTTGCATATGTGAACAGAAGAAAGAAAGTATTTTAATGTGGGTGAGTTAGTTATGGTATAACTTTAAAAAGAAAGGTTTCTAGAAGGAACCTATAACGAGTTGAAATACAAAACGATTGGTCCTTGCAAAATTGTGAAGAACATAAATGATCATGCTTATGAAATAGAATTTCCAGGAAATTTTGATATCTCTCCAGTGTTTAATGTTTCAGAATTATAATATTTTGATGGGGATAGTGAAGAAAGGGGATTTCATTGAAGAAAGTAGTAGATTGGAGGAAGCTAGTTCCAAGTGAAAAAGAAAGAAGAAGTGGATACAATTTTGGACAAAAAAATAGTGACCATGCAACATGGAAAATTACAAAAGGTATTCAGTACATTGTAAAAGCATTGGCATAAGTGGAAAACACATGGGTTGTATAGTGGGATATTAAGAAGCTATATAAAGATAAATGGAAGAAATTTGAAGAACAAAACTTACAGGAGTTGTGTTTTTTTCAAGCAGGGGAGAATGATGCACTATTTTTAGCAAGAATTTGAAATGGTCCCCAACTTGTGATCTGGGTGTTCGTGTTGAGTCTGAGGTTTTTTGAAAGCAGATGTTTCATTAAGAGGAATGCATTGTTCAACCTACACTACCGATTGGAGCATTTTTTGGCACATTTTTAGGCCTGAAATCCATCATTTGAAGGTTTATAATTAGGATCTAAGTTGTAATTCAATTTTTTTCCATATGTATTTATTTAAACTGTAGTAAAAAACCATACAAATTATTTTTTGTAATGGGCACCCTTTCTATTTCTATATCGCCTACCTTTGATATTATAATAAAGCTCTCAATTATTGAATACCTATTAACTGATTAAATTTTTTCTTATAAAATAAATATCTTCACTTTAAATTTATCATAAGTTACATTTGTTTCTAGTTTTAGACACAATTTTTTATAGTTGATAAAATATGGTTAAAAGGGGATCATTAACAATTTTCTTGTACTTACTTTTTTCTCACAGTAGTCCACAAAACACTAGAGTTTGGATTTACATTTTCAATTAGTATGAACTGATACATGATGATTTAAAAATACTCCTTAACCACATGATTTTTGGATCTTCGTTGAAAAAGGATGAAGGGAATTAGAAACCACAATAAAATCAAAACATGGGCGTCAATCCCTTTTTAGAGGAGTAGAGGTAGCCATGATTACCTCATTATTAAAAATTTGGAATCTTCTTCATTCTTTAAATCACTATTCAATCAAGACTATCAATAACTAGGTGAATATGGTAAGATATCCCCGGACCAAAAAGTTTGATTATTAAATTCTTTATTCCCTATCTTACAATCTGAAGCTAAGTGACCAAGAGAAAAATAAGTCCTGCACCTAAAGGGAAATCCTTCATAGTCTAAAGTTTTTAGTCTATATTCTATCCTGAAATATTATATAAATAGAAACTAGAAAATTCATAGAAGTATTCGTGTGAACCAATATGTGTGCATATGTGGTATACTCATATAAGTACATCTTTGGATCAATAGAAAATATTTTACCAAATTTATCCCCAATTAATAGTAAGTATTTAACATCCAAAAATTGGAGAGGAAAATATGGCAACTAAATCTAAACAGATTTCACATAGAACATATTAGTAACCAGATTAGACAAAGAGAACCATGACTTCATAAGTAGAAAATGAGACCGAATATCTACAATATTACAAAATATAAGATCTTTATGAGAGTTTTTTATAAAAAAATAATGAAAAAACCTCTAGTTATGGGGTAAATGTTTAGTTGAAGTTCAATGATAGTCCACCAAATAGCAAAGATACATTCATGAAATGTGAAAAAACCCAAGTAGAGATGATTGAATCTACAAATAAGCCCAATTTTATTGAAATATGCCTCATAATTCACCACATTTTCTCTAAAACAGACATAGGGAGAGTCCGTAGCATAATATATAGGCTTAGAATGAAGTGAAACCTAGTACTTAATAACTTCTTAATTCCACCATGATCTGCCATTGATGCACAGTACACAGAAACCCCAAGTTGAAACACTTCACTGAAGGAAGGAGGTGAGAAAATTGAGATTCCACATCCATAGCCACACATCACATCAAAACAATGGTATAGAATTTTTATTTATTTATAGTGGTACTAAATTATCTTATTTTTTGATAAATTTTCCACGTTATGCTCTTATTTGCAAGATACGTTTTTTTTTTTTAAATTCATATTCTAATGAATTAATAATGTTTTATTTATCTTAGAAATCAATTGATGTTTTTTTTTTCATCCATTGAGTGATTTGTTCAAATTTAAAATTTATTTAAGTTTTTTTGTATCCTTTGAGTGACCTTTCAGTTATAAAGTTATATACACCACCCATATAGGTATCCTTAAACTCAAACCATATGTAATAAACACATGTGGTAGAGTGGTACCTTTTTGGAATCATACATATAACCTAACAGTATTCATAAATTAAGACGTTATAAATTTCCTAGTATGTGTCTTTATATGTATATCTATGTGTATCCATATGTGTTTTTATATATATAAATACATGCATGTAGATGTGTGTGTGTGTGTGTGTGTGTGTGTGTGTGTGTGTGTGTGTGTGTGTGTGTGTGTGTGTGTGTGTGTGTGTGTGTGTGTGTGTGTGTGTGTGTGTGTGTGTGTGTGTGTGTGTGTCATAGACACACATATACATCCATTTTTATACCTCACCTGTTTATATTTATATTTTTGAAGTTATTTAATTGCCTTCTCACTAATGTCTCTCATCTATCCATTTTGATGGAATTTTTATTATTTTCCACAATAATAGTAGTGCAGTTTTTTGGTTAGAATATTATCATTATTATTCCTTAAATCTTTTTCACAGAAAGTTTGACCCTTGATTTTAGTTCCTCAACATTTGTTTTCTTCTTTATTCGCATTTGTTACTTGTTGTATGACAACATGAATAATAATTTAATATGTTAATTTTAAATAATTATATTACTATATTTATGATAATTTATAGTTAGAAATTAAAACAAATTCAACATATAAAATAAATAAGGACCTTTTCTCTAAAACAAACATAGGGAGAGGTCTTAGCATAATACATAGGCTTAGAATGAATTCGAACCTAGTATTTAACAGCTTCTTAATTCCCCCGTGATCTTCCATTGATGAAAAATACATAGAAACCCAAACCTGAGACGCTTCACTGAAGTAAGGAGGTGAGAAAATAGAGCTTCCACGTCCATAGACACGCATCACATCAAAATAATGGTATGTAATTTTTATTTATTTATGGTGGTACTAGATTATCTTATTTTTTGATAAATTGTCCACGTTATGCTCTTATTTGCAAGATATGTTTTTTTTTTAATTCAAATTCTAGTGAATTAATTATTTTTGTTTATCTTATAAATAAGTTGATGTTTTTCATCATCTATTGAGAGATTTTTCAAATTTAAAATTTATTTATGTTTTTTTGTATCCTTTGAGTGACCTTTCAGTTATAGAGTATACACCCCCATATAGGTATCCTTAAACTCAAACCATGTGTAATAAACACATGTGGTAGAGTGGTACCTTTCTTGAATCATAGATATAACTTAACAATATTGAATAATTAAGATGTTATAAATTTCCTAGCATGTGTATTTATATGTATATCTATGTGTATCCACATGTTTTTGTTATATATATAAATACAGGCATGTAGATGTGTGTGTGTGTGTGTGTGTGTGTGTGTGTGTGTGTGTGTGTGTGTGTGTGTGTGTGTGTGAGTGTGTGTGTGTGTGTGTGTGTGTGTGTGTGAGTGATAGACACACATATACATCCATTTTTATAACTCACCTCTTTATATTTATATTTTTGATGTTATATAATTGCCTTCTCACCAATGTCTCTCATCCCTCCATTTGAATGGACTTTTTATTATTTTCCACAATAATATTGTAGTACGGTTTTTTGGTTAGAATATTATCATTATTTTTCCTTAAACCTTTTTCACAGAAATTTTGACCCTTGATTTTAGTTCCTCAACATATTTGTTCTTATTTATTCGCATTTGTTCCTTATTGTATAACAACATGAATAATAATTTTATCCATGAATTTAATAGGTTAATTTAAAATAATTATATTACTATATTTATGATAATTTATATTTAGAACTTAAAACAAATTCAACATATAAAAGAAATAGGAACATTTTCTCTAAAAAACAATTATGGAGAGGTCTTAGCAAAATACATAGGCTTAGAATGAAGTCAAACATAGTAATTAACAACTTCTTAACTCCCCCTGTCATCTACCATTGATGCACAATACACAAAAAACACAACCTGAAACACTTCACTGAAGTAAGAATGTGAGAAAATAGATCTTCCATGTCGATAGCCACACATTTCATCAAAACAATGGTATAGAATATTTATTTAGGTTATGGTGGTATTAGATTATCTTATTTTTTGATAAATTGTCCACGTTATGCTCTTATTTGCAAGATATGTGTTTTTTTAATTCAAATTCTAATGATTTAGTTATTATTTGTTTATCTTATTAATAAATTGTTGTTTTTCGTCATCCATTGAGTGAGTTGTTCAAATTAAAAATTTATACACCGCGCATATAGGTATCCTTAAAATCAAACCATATGTAATAAACAAATGTGGTAGAGTGGTACCTTTCTTGAATCATACATATAACCTAACATTATTGAATAAATTAAGACGTTATAAATTTCCTATTATATGTCTTTATATTTAGTTCTATGTGTATCCACATGTTTATATGTGTGTGTGTGTGTGTGTGTGTGTGTGTGTGTGTGTGTGTGTGTGTGTGTGTGTGTGTGTGTGTGTGTGTGTGTGTGTGCGTGTGCGTGTGCGTGTGCGTGTGCGTGTGCGTGTGCGTGCGTGCGTGCGTGCGTGCGTGCGTGCGTGCGTGCGTGCGTGCGTGCGTGCGTGCGTGCGTGCGTGCGTGCGTGCGTGCGTGCGTGTGGTGTGTGTGTGTGTGTGTGTGTGTGTGTGTGTGTGTGTGTGTGTGTGTGTGTGATAGACACACATATACATCCATTTTTATAAATCACCTCTTTATATCTATATTTTTGATATTATTTAATTGCGTTCTCACCAATGTCTCTCATCTCTCCATTTTTATGGACTTTTTAATTATTTTCCAAAATAATAGTAGTACAATTTTTTGGTTTAGAATATTATCATTATTATTCATGAAACCTTTTTCATAGAAAGTTTGACCCTCAATTTTAGTTCCTCAACATTTTTGTTCTTCTTTATTCACATTTGTTACTTGTTGTATGACAACATGAATAGTAATTTAATGTGAACATGAATTTAATGTTAATTTAAAATAATAATATTACTATATTTATGATAATTTATAGTAAGAAATTAAAACATATTCAACATATAAAAGAAATAAAATTATTATTTCATAGGATTTATCATATGAAATGATGATTTCAAATGTTCATAATATAATTTATAATTTTTTTGTTTAGTTTACATAAAAAACATAAAGTATTTTAACAATCAAGTTTGATGTGTAAAATTCCAAATTGTTACGAATATGATGCCCATGAAAATAATAAAGGAATAACATATGATCTAATTAGATTTTTTTTTTTAATAATATATTATGATGTATTGAGGTTCAATTAGGATTGTAAAATAAAGTGTATTTCTATAGTTATTCATAACTTTTGAATTATCAAAAGTAAATATTTAGAACCCATGAGAAAAACAAACATGTTTGTATTATTCAACTACTCCTCTAGAATTGTAAGTACCAAAAATTACATAACCTTATGTAGTTTTTTAGTGAATGATATGAAATTTATATGAAGAAAGTTGAAGTTATTAGAGATAGATAAAAATTGAGAAAAAAAAGAAAAAATGGGATATATACAAAAGAAATATAAGTTAATAAAAAAAGTAGGTTACGAGTTTTGTAATCTTAAAGAAACAAGTTAAAAAAGAATGAACTACAGAGAAAATACAATTCTCAAAAACTAAATTTTATCGGCAATGTATACTAAGATATATACAGATCAATACCATAACAAAAAAATTGTCTTATATAAAAAAACAATCTTTTTTAGAAAGCCCCTTTTTCTTCATTTTTTTTGACAACAACTATTAAAATATTATTTACTAGTTGGAATAAAATAATATTTATATGTTAGAATACATTAATATTTTAAAAACATACATAAAAAAATAATTTAATAATATTTATAAGGATTCTTGAATTAAACTTATATGTTCCATGGTGTATATATACTGATGGGGCATATAAATTTAATTCGTAAGAATTTATATTAACTATTAGAAAAGTCATTTTATCTTAATTAAAATAAAAGAGATTTACCATACTAGGGGTGACCGAAGATCTCACTGTTCCACAAAAGAACCACATAGACACCAAAAAATGCTGAAAGGGAGAAAAGAAAGCACAAGAATTACATAAAAGAAGAAAAAAAATAAGAACAATACAACACTCTAGAATGAGTATTAGGATCATCCCAAGGATGGATTAATGCTCCAGTCTATGGCTCAGCCAAAGAAGGATCAACCAGCCAGCCATCCTGATCTTTCATGAGAATTTATATCTACAAAGGCACAATTGTTCCCAAACTAGGAAGCAGAGATCCAATAAGTATCTGAACTCTAAGTGGAGAAGAGGTTCACCATGGAGAACTTTTCAAGGCCTTACCCCTTGGAAGAGCACTCTCTCCAAGCCTAAATGACGATGGAGATGAATGGATACCATGGGGAGAGGCGGAACGGTAGCTATAAGAGTGAATTATGTGAAACATTCTTGGTGGGCGAGACTGCTCAGGTGGCGATGGATGAGTTGGTGGTTAGAAAATGGTCTTGAGGGACCCTAATCATCATGGACACTTCCCTAGTGCGTAATAAAATCTTGCAAGTGAGAAAATTACAGAGAAAGTTTTTCTTCTTGAGCTTTATTCTATGTACACATAATAGACAAAATAACCACTTTCTCTTTAGTGGAAAATAATTCAATAGATTGATCATTCTATAAAACATATAATTTTGAGTTTTCAAAATATGAAATAAAATACAAGATCTAAATAATTAGCAAAAAATATCAATATAATTAGGGTAAGGACAAAAATCTCCAAAAAAAATCCACACGCCAATGAAAGAATTCCTACTAGTAGGGTTGAACGAACGAAAGAATCCAAGGACTTTAGTTGCATCAGCACATGTACTAGAGAAAAATAAATTCTTCTAAATTATTCAGGTCTAGATTCAGAAAGGGCATTTGGGGATTAATAATTGTGATGTGAATCAGATGCTCACCAATAGGAAGGTCTTGATAAATAAGGAACCAAATAAAGTTGTTTACTTTAGGCTTAAGAAAGGAGTTCCAAACACAAGAAATCCTATGAATCCATGTAGACTACATACATTGTATGCCCTCGGTGGGCATTGAGTTGTGAAATTGTAGTTGAGAAGGCACTTATTAGATGGTATATGGTAATGTATTTGTAGTGTAAAAAGGCAATATCATGATTTCACTGCTAATCCCGCCACCATGGATCTAGAGGCATAAGCCATAGTTTATAGAGTAATACTTCTGAAATCAAATCTTTAATTCTCCATTTAGAAAGAAGGTTTGAATTGGAAAGATTAAATTTTGTCTCGATCTTAGGAAAAGAATCCAGAATGGTGTGAATCCCTTCATGAGATAACTGGAGAGCTTTGATTCCCAGAGTTTTCCAAATAGCGGAATACTATAATTTGTGATAATGGGAGAGCACTAGATATTATAGGAATTGAATGATATCCCGATGGAAAAACCATCACCAATCTAACAAAAAGGGGTTTTACATATTCAAATGCCTTCCATATGATTTTGGTGATCAGGGTGCCAATATTCTTGATAGGATCACTGGTGATAATTAAGGTGTAGCAACCTTGTATTATTCCAACTTTTTTTCTTGAAGGACTACTAGAGGCAATGCAATTCTAAAGAATAATTTTCCAGGATTTACTGCCTGAAAGACATCTCACCACCCATTCAGAATATAAAGCAACACTTTTCATGTAAAAATCAATAATATCCATGCCACCTTAATCACAAGGTAAAAAACACACTTCGTAGGTGACTTGATGAAATCCACCTAAACTAGAACTTATACACCAAAGGTAGTCCCAGAGAAGTTTTGCAAGCTTCGAGAAGGAAACTTGGTTAGAGGACCAACACGTAGAATAGTGGCAAAAAGAATCTTGGTACAAACCTAGAATTTAGTGGATAATGAAATGGATTTAGAAGAGCATCGAGAAACTTTACGTCCAAAAAAATTTGATCACAGACTACCATACAATGATAGATTCACTTCCAAAGGCCAAAGAAATGTCTAAAAAATTAAATTATTTTCTATGTCATATCAATTTCCAAGAGTAAGCTTTCAGTTAGTCAAGCATAGGTGAAAACATTTCTTGATATCCAAACATTTTAGACACCTAAATTATGGATCTTGAAGTAAGAAAAAAGATGTCAAGGAAATAAAAAATAGGAACCAAAATTCTACTCCACATTCAGCAAAGGTAAGAAA
Organism: Taxus chinensis; assembly: GCA_019776745.2. Classification (NCBI taxonomy): domain Eukaryota; kingdom Viridiplantae; phylum Streptophyta; class Pinopsida; order Cupressales; family Taxaceae; genus Taxus; species Taxus chinensis. The sequence goes on from CM034146.1 coordinate 832,174,738, forward strand.
TGAATCATCAATGAAGTATTTATTAATGAGTTGAGTAACATGATCTGAAAAAAACTCCCCGAATGTGGCCTTGATCAGCACGTTGAGCTATAAGTTATCCGAGAGCATCGACGCGTGATAAAAACAAGGTGTGCATAAGAGGGCCACCCCTGTCTGATAGAGAGGAAGAGAAAAATCTAGGTAAAAATTTGTAGCATTTGAGAACAAAGTTTGAATTGTCGAGGTAAAAAATTTGCAAAACCTAAGGTTGTGAGCATAGAAAAACAAAATGGCCATTTGATATGACCATAAGATTTTTCAAAGTCAATTTTGAGAAGTAAGGGTCATTGTAGAGATAACTGAGCCCATTTGATTCCTTCCCAGATAAGTATAACATTATCAAGAATGTAGCGTCCTTTGAAAAATGTCATATACTCGGGGTGAACAATTATCATTATAAATTTTCATTTCTTTATTGATAAAAGTTAATTTACTCTAATAAGAAAACATTAAACTTTCTTAATGATCATAGTTAAAATGATAACAAAAATAATGTGTTATAGCTAGATACCTAATTTTCATGGAAGACTAATTAGGTATTATATAATATAATTTTTTGTGCAAATGTGTATGTGTATTACAATTTGAATGTCTATATGTGTACATGTGTGTGTTTACATGTGCATGTTTACATGTGCAATTGTTTATGTATGTGCTTGTCTCTAATAAATTTACTCCATATTATTAAAAATTATCTAAAACAATAACATCATAAAAAAACACAGAATATAAAATAAAATATAAAATTCATCTGGGATCATAATACATGAGAATGATTTACATATAAATATATCAATGAGCTCCTTAAATTGAGGGGTCATGGCTCACCCAATCCCTACTATCTCTCAAGCATTATTACCTCCTAGAAAATATCTCACACCCCTATTTATGAGTTGTGCATTAAAACTATTTGCAGACTCAAGTATTATTTAAATATTAAATAATACCAATATTCAAACCATATGCTCACACTATAAACAATTAATTCCTAACATTCACCCCTTAGTGTGAACATGGGTGCGTTTTGTCTAGTACCTATTGTCTCCAAATCACTGCACCCCCGAATGGCCAGAATGTTAACAAGATGTTTGGTGTGATTGGGACACATGGGATCACCTCTCAAGCTGTAGGACATGGGATTGAGGTAAACCTCCAGAGATGGCTGGCTTACTCTTCCTAAACTAAGTACTTTACTACTCCTAGTGTGATAAAAAGGCTAACTAGTCCTATAATAACATATTCATGGGGTTTTAGGGAAAGATATTTACAAAAATGAAATTGTACTAGGGATGGTGATGCACCAAATAAAGGGTATTGCCAGACTTGGGAAGGGTTAATTTTAAGAGGGTGCATGCGCCATAGATCAACTTCACATATTGCAACTTAGAGAGGGTATAAAATAATACATAATAAGAAACACTCGTTCCCTTTTTAAAACTTGAGCATACATAAAGGATAGATAAATTTTTATTCAACGCATAGTTAATTTATCAAGAGAAATGAACACATGCACTGATCAAACATCTATTTCACCAGCTACGAATAAGGACAATGCAACTTGAACAACAGAAGGAAAATAAGATATTCACACATGATATAAAAGATAACCACATTCCTCATTCACAACATGAAATAGATAACCTGAAATAAAGGTAAGCCAAACACTCACACTAAGGATTCATATATTCACAAAGTAAGCATTGATCAACCATTTAACATGATAAATCATATTCCCAATTACAAGGTGTAACTCTGAATATAATTAAAAGGTTTTTTAGAATTCTCTAAAGCACTCTTCTAGACTTGAAGAGAAACCTCACTCAAAAATAATCTATATGTACTACCTTGATGCATTCAAATTTTTATAAGTTCTTAGGTTGATCCATTATAGTTGTGGGTGCTTAACTAACATTTTCTAAACATAGAAATGTCATTAAATTAAGGGGAACATGCTCCCATGAAAATAGGAAATTTGTTACAAGGGTTTGACTTAGTCATCCCTCCAACTTCAACCAATTGAGAGCTTGGATCTAACCATCCATGCCTGCTCATCTTTGGCTTGGTTCAGGCTACACCTTCCTCTCTTGCAAGTTTTTTGTTATTCTCCTTCCCACACAACTGTTTGACACTTATACTCAATGAAGCACTTGATGATTCCTTGAATTTATTCATCTCCAGGCCCACATGCGTAGTGATTCACTGCATCTAATGTCTCGATCTCCATTGTGATCTTAGTTGGTAGTCTTCAAAGTTTATTCATAACTTTCTTCATCATTCCCTATGAAATTTTAGCATAAGACCAATCAGTCAATGGGAGTCGCTATTGAAAGTTTTGGTGACTTCATCATCGTGCTTAACCAAATCCTTGAAATTTTCCTTAATTTGGTCTTCAAGAAGAGCATCGATGTTTTCGTTGAAGAATTTTCAATTAACAATAGCAAACTCTTCTGATATTTCATTCAGGGCATCTGTTATTTCCATTCGTTTATCTTCCAATTTCTTAATCAAATCCTACAATACTTGGCACTGGAATTCCATGGCCTTTTGGTATTCAAATAACTTTGAGGCATCACTGATTACCTGTTCCTAAAGAAGCAAGTCGGGGGTCTTCTTCTCTGATCTCACTCCATGGTGCCAAATTTAAATTCATATTATTATTATCTTCAAAAAAATCCTAATCCATTTTGCAAATACTAGCCTTCCCAACCTGTAGATCATTATATATTTTCAATAACCTGCTTGATTAAGATATTAGCTTCCTGCAGTATGCATTCAATATGTTGGTCATTAAAATAGTCTCACCCCCATTTGTGCCTTTGAAAATTTATTGATTTACGACCTCTGTCATTTTCTCCTTCCCCGTGTTGTGCTTGGTCATTTTCTATTGTTATTATTTAGTCAGCTGCTAGGTCAAAGATCATGTATGGGTCCATGTTTGTCTCCTCATTTTTTTGTTTCCTCCAAAAGAGTCTATATTTTGAGTCTCCTGTGCTCTTTTTCTTCAAAACTCAAGTTTTCCCGTTCTCTCTATTTCCCACAACTAGGATTTGTTGTCCTTGACATTTCTATCCTAGATACTTCAAGAAAAATGAATTTATGTGTCCCCTGAAGAATGTATTTGAGCCTGTTGTAACATTTCTAAACTTTCTGTCCTTGAAGAAAAATTTCATTCCTAGGCTCAAAATCTCATTTTTCTATATTTTACAGTTTGACGGGTGTTTTCTCCTGGTCAAATTTGCATCCTTGCATCTACAGGAAGACGTGGCACCTTTTGGTTGGACGGGGATTACCTGGGGTACTTAGAAAAAGTTCATGGAAAGCCTTAACTTAGAATTTGTCCACTTGGAGGCATGACACTCATTTGAAGATGTACTTTTTGGTTTGGCCTTAGAGTAGTACTAAGAGGACACGTGGAGGATTTCACTTCTTTTCCCATACTTAGACAATTTTTTTTGCAGTTGATAAAGTTTGGCGGAACATTACAAATGGAGAGCTCTCGCTCATGCAGGGTCCTCCACTTTGGGAACCATCTTGAATTTGTGCCCTGAAGACACATGGAGGCCTTCGCTAACTTTGCATTTTTCTTTGACTTTTCAATGGCCAAAGGAGACTTGCCTCAAATCATGACACGTGGCACTTTCTGTTGGGCTTCAAGTATTTAGGAAAACCTTGCTGGAATAAGACACATGGCGAGCTCACGCTCATTCAGGGTATCAAATTTTTGGGACCATCTCAAGGGTCACCATGATGACACGTGGAAGTTTGAAAAGTCAAAGAGGCAGGGATGTAGACCATTGGAGGCAACTTGTATTTTTTTCCCCCTTAAGGATTAAAATCTCAAAATGGCCCACAAGCCCAATGAGGGAAATAGTAAATGCTTTACCTTTGGTCAACAACAGAGGTGCAAAATCTCGGGGGAAATTTGGAAAAAATCCCTTTAGGAGAAAAGAAGCAAAGGTAAAAAAGGAAGCATAGGCCCACTCGAATCATATTTGGGGGAGTGTCAGGTTCATTTCCCGAGGTTTCAGAGGTGCTGAGAAAAATGGAAAGTTTTTCCATTTTTCCAAAAAATTGTAAAAAGTCAAAAGAAGTTCCCCCCAAGTCTTTTCTTAAGTTCGAATCTTCCACGTGGACAACCAAAATTCAAAGTAAAGATCAACGGCAGTTGAGAGTCTGAAAATTCTGATTTTTCCCCCCATTTTTCTGAAACACATCTGGAAGTGTAAGTATCCATGATTTCTTGGTCTTTTCTACATATCCAAATACATAGGGGAGTTAATTTTGATATCTATGTTTGCTGGGAAGATCTGGAAAGATGTCTTTCTACCCCATAAAAATGGTCTGAATTTCATGCTCCATTGTATTTTCCATTTTTCTTCTCCCAAGCACACAAGGAACTGGATTTGATAGATTAGGGGTGGAAGTGGTTGGAAAATTGAAGAAAGAGTGATCTACTAGAGGAAAGAGTTGAAAGAGGGAGATATTATATGAAATCTACCCCCCTCGAGCACCTGGTGAATTTTTACAGATTTGATTATGAAAATTGTGAAAGAATCATGGTGAGAACTGGTGCAATTAAGGATTTTATCTTTTTGGGAGAAAGGGGCTCTGTTGTAAAGGTTATAAATGGCACAAGTTTTTTCATGTAAATGGTTGGAAGTTGGAGGTGAGAGTGTTAAAGGTCAAAGAAAATTCCCGAAGAGGAAAATTTGACAAAGCCTATCTTTTGAAAATCCATCTAGAAACTAGGTTATCTCTTTTTGTATTAAGTTTTTATGTGTCAAGGTGGTTGTAAGTGTACAACCATTAACAAGCTCTGAGATTGTTATATGAAACTTTCCCCTGCTAATAGATTTAATAAAATTTGAGTTTTTCTATGTTGTCTTGAGAAAAATGTGTTGGTTTATTTCTGAATGTAAGTGAAAGTAGTTTCTCCTATTTCTGTTGCAATATTCTATTAAAATCTGACCCAATCACACAGGCCTCAATCCTTTGAAAGTTTTAGTGGCATTTTTAATTCTATTTCTTAGAAGCGATTTCATTTGGGATTGGAATAAATGATTTAAAATCACTTTTCTTTCATCTATGGACATAGATTGTATGTAAGCCATCTTGGGTGTACCTTTGGTGCGATTTGGCTTAGATCTTGATGCTTTTTTGGATTTTCTAACTCAAGCCTTTGTGATATAATCTCAAATATTGTCGTGAAAGAGTGTTGATATGGGCCTCCATTGAAGCACATATTCTAGTTGAAGAAACATTCTAACTATTCTATGGCATTTTGTTGGTCTAGCCTCCCATTATGTAATATTCCAAAAGGATCTAGTGAATCAAGTTCACACTGCCCCACCTCCCACCAAAAATTCATTCGAAAACAAATAATCCTACCTTTACCACCCATGTTTGTCCTGTGTGCACACAAAAGCATAATATCTATTACTAAAACATGCAGAAGTAATCATGGGTCTCAAATGTCTTCAGTAAGCTTTGTCTTGTTGTGAAAATATCTCCTTATTCTGGAAGTGAGAACTCGTGAGAGTCATATCTTGTGTGTTGACCATATTTTCCCAAGGTATTCTCTATAAAACCCATGCAAAAGAAGGATTTATCATTGTTCTTCAATAAACAGAGGTTGCAAAATAGGTTCTCTTACCTTTGTTGAAAGTCACAACCTAAATAGTTAGGATCAGATCACATCCTTTTAAGGTGGTATCCATCTCTCCACAAATATAAGTAACAAAGGAACAATTAGATTCCTCCACAGCTACAAAATGACATATATGTATGATTTAGCTACCTCTAAGCTTCCTGTTGAATCTGTGTTGTTGCATGGCTTGAAAAGGAGAACAAATTTAGATACCAACACTAGTGGTGCTTTTGCTATGGGGACTGTTTTAAGTTGTTGAAATTAATTTGCTCATTCATTTTCCAGTTCATATATATTTAGATGCCTGTCAACATGCTAATCACATCGTTTCTCAGGACATTGTGATTGCAGTTCATTTTTAGACCTTGTTAAACATTTTCTTGTATGCTCTAAAGTGCCAGAAATCTATTTTAAATATTATCATGTGTTCAGGCCTGAATGAAGTTTCAAGTTACAAGTGTTGCATGCAACTTTTCTAGCCTCTACAAGTTTTACATTGGTATTCACTTATAAATCTTGGTAAAGGAAGGTCATAGCTTTCATCTCTAGTTTATAAGTGATGAAAAGAGCATATTTTAGTGCATTTACACAACTAAGGTGGAAATCCTTAGTGGCAACTCCCTATTGATTTGATTTTGATAAGGACCAATTTCTTAAAACTCTGTCAAAGTCATATTTATTACTAATATTTGCAAATATGGAAGGAAGAAGATATTTATTTGCTAGGGATCCTACTAGGACATTGTTTTCTAGAGCTAGGAAAAGTAAAATCAGAAGGAATAAAATCTTGGAGGGTTGTTGGAGGCCAGTAGAGAAGAAGATGGATCTCCATTGATGAAAGTGATTGGCCTATCATTGAAGACTACCATTCAAGTGACTCTGAATCATATAGCCTCTTTGTGGAATTGAACTCTCCATTTGGACAGGGGCCTTCATTTGATTTTGAAAGGTTTTCTTCACACTCTGCACCTATCTTTTCTAAGGTTGATAGATATTTCCAAGAGATAAGGCCTTTGGGAGGGTCTCCATTTTGAAAATTATACTCCTATATTCCAAGGTCCCTCTTCCCCTTGTAAATTTGTCACCCCTCTAGGATCACCTCCTCGAATCAATATGGCTCAACCTAGATGTCCATTTGTTGTAAACACCTTTAGACCTATAAATTATGTGGGAATGGCTAGATATCCAAATGCAGTGCCTCAAGTTGTAAGGAACAGAATGTCAAAGTTCCAAGGAAAAAATGTTATAACTAGTGACCAACATCTAAAGCTCTTTCTCAATATGATGGAAGAATTTAAGATTGAGCATGAGGATGTATACATCAAATTGCTTGTCCACACTTTAGAGGAGTATGCAAGGGATGAGTATAAAGCATTACTAAATAACTCTATTGATTATTGGACTAAAAATTAACAATACATTTAGATTACAATATGGTGATAGGACTGACCCTAGGTTTCTTCTATTAGAGTTTGAAAACATCAAGAAGAACCCCAATGAGTAACTACATGACTTCAATAGAAGGTTTAATAAAACTTTGAGGAGATTTCTTGTTAGAATAAGGCCATGAGATGAGTCATGTTTGATCAAATACACTGATGCATTTTATCAAAAGGTTGCATATTACTTGAGAGATAAGAACCCCAAAAATTTGGGGCAGGCCTTCACCATGGCTTTGCAAATAGAGAACAACATCAAGGTGATTGGGAATCCTCCAAAGAGGGAAGGAGTAAAGATGGTTAACCCAAAAAAACTCCAAATAACCAAGGCTTCTGATTTGGACGAAGTTGTGAAGAATTTGGTAGGGGGCTGTCAAGGAGATATCCTACAACCTATCTCTGAGCTAAGAAAGGAGTTTGGGCATAGTTCATGAGGAAAAAAAAGGCAACAAGGACAAGATATATTTACAAATCATCAAAGAACTGATGACAAAGGTAAGGGAGCCTGTTGGACTTCAAAATAGACAGTTCTAAGATAGGGATAATTTGAATTGTACCTAATCCTTTGGATGCAAGAGTTTCTATTGTGGTAGGAGACATAAATTTCATTGATTTGGCTGTGTGACAAATGTTTCATGCCTCATGCGCCTTGTGAATAAGATCAACAAGAAGTAGAAAAAGTTAATGATAAATGATGATGATGTCTACATGATGGGTTGCTCCACTAGTTGACAATAAGGGACAAATTCAAATGATGTGATAAGTGTCTCAGATTGCTACCACCTTTTGGGATTGCATTCATAGTGGTACCTCTTCTTTCTATCTCTCATATTTTAGAAGTAGATACTATACAATATTTTGAATTTCCCGAGTAATTATTTTGAATAATTAAGGGCTTTAATGATAAAGAAGTATGATGGAGGAATCACATCTGAGGAAGACAGACAGTTGTTAATGAATGCTTTTGTGGCTCAAGAGAAGGAATATAACACAAGAAGTAAGGTTCTCAAAGGGGTAGGGCCTCAAGCCAAGAAAAAATCTCCTTTACTTTCAAACATCCCTAAATAGGCTCCTAAGAAAGAAGCACCTGCAAAAAGCCCTGCAATTCCAAACAAGAATAATACCCCCTCCCCATGCCCAAGTTGTCAAAAATATTGTACCATCTAATGAGTGTGGTGGCTTCCCTTCAAACGTTTCCTTGCCAAGGAATGTCCCATATGATATTGCCCAAGTTCTGAGTCAAATCAAAATCTATGTTCCAATTATTGAGTTGCTTAGGATTCTTGAGCACAAAAACATAAACAATGTCGAGACTCCTCCAATCATTGAACAATTAGAAGCACCACCAGTATTGGAGGAACTAGGAGAACCACCTGAGGTATATTTGGGGACATCGTTGGTGGAATCTCAACTGAATGTGGATCCATTCTTCACCACTTTGATCATCAATGATAGGATTCTCCATTACTGTATGTTTGACTTAGGGGCATCATGCAATTTCATGCCTCTGTAAGTCATCAATGAGCTGAATATTAATGTAACAACATCATATGGAATCCAGAGAAGTTCCAGTAGTGGGATGTGTGAAGGGTTTATTGGTGTAGCTTGCAGCTTACACAGGTAAAAATTTATAACATGATGTTGTCATAGTTGATTTCCCAGCCAAGTGAGGTATGTTGCTATCAAGAAAATGGGCTGCTAGTGTTGGTGGGAGTGTCCAAATGGACATTTCTTATGCCACCATCCCAGTTGAGGGAATCCTTGTGGCGTTATATGGAGAGAAGAAAATGTTGCACCTTATTTAGGATCCCAACAATGTGTCCTATGAAGTATTGTACAAAAATGTTCATCGTGACAATTTTGTGGGATTTTCTAATGGAAAGGAGCACAAGATTGAAGAATGCAAATGTATTGAACAAACAGGCTCTCCTTTGACTCTATTGTTTAATGGAGCTTGTTCCAAGTTTGGGAATGGTGTTGGTGCTATTTTTCTTTCATCCAAGCCAGGGAAAGATTTTTTTTCTCCTTCAAGCTTAACTTTGAATGCACTAACAACATTGTTGAGTATGAGCCAATGTTGCTAGGTTTAAGAATTGCTTGGAAATATGGTGTCAAATACATTATTGTCAAGGGAGATTTAAAATTAGTTATCAAACAAGTCAGAAAACTATATGCCACAAAGAATCAATGAATGAAACAATACAAGCATGTATTTTGGGACTTCATTGAGATGTTTGACTCATTAAAAATAGTGCATCATGATAGGAAGTTTAATGATTTGACAGAAAAGCTTGTAGTGCTGGGTTCTCGGTTTGACAATTGTACAATGTCCCCATATTATGAATATGAGGTTGAGGTATTGATATGACCTTCTGTCCCTGACAACATTAAACATTGGCAGGTTTTTGATGATGATGCTCATATCAAAAGATTTTTGTAGAACAAAAGAGATTTTGTTGATCAGTGCATTGATTTGGAGCCAATGGTATGTATAACAGAGGGAAAGGAAACCTTGTTTGGTAAAGATATCATCCAGCTAAAGACCAATACCATCCTTAGAGGTCTGGTTGCTCTTGAGTCTAATTTTGATAATGTTGATTGCATTATTAATAGATGTATGGAAGCCTCAAGGGATATTGAGGAGTGTGATCTTGGTACAAAGGAGAAGCAAGGGAAAATATTGTAAGGTAGCAATCTTAGCAAGGAGGAGAAGCAATCATACATCGCGTTGTTGAAAAAGTATCAGGATTGCACGGCTTGGACCTATTCTGAACTAAAAGCATATAGAGAGGACTTGTTTCAACATGGTATTTCCTTGGAATATAATGAAAAGCCATTCAGGAAGAAGAAGAGGCCCATCAATCCACTCTTATCCATCAAATTTCAAGAAGAATTTTGAAGAAGATAAGAGATTGAGGGATTATCCAACCCACAAGGTAATCCTCTTGGGTTGCCAACCTAGTGCCATTGAGAAAGTAGAATGGTGACATCAGGATGTGTGTGGATTTCAGGAATTTAAATAGAGCATCAATGAAGGATAATTATCCTTTTCCAACTATGAAGACCATGTTATAGTTATTGATTGGTTCTAAGTTGTTTTCCACTTTAAATGGTTTCAAATGGTTATAACCAATTCATGGTTTATGAATAAGAAAGGATAAAGACAACCTTCACTACTCCTTGGGGAACATATGTGTATGTCAGGATGCCCTTTGTTTTTGATGAACAATGGAGCCACCTTTCAATAGAGAAATGGATGTTGCTTTTGATGGTTACATCAATGCATTTATTGCAGTCTATCAAGATGTTGTAACTTTATTTTCTAGACAGAGAATGTGATACACCTGCTACACTTAGAGATAGATGCTTGATAAGATGTAGAGAATATGTCATCTCACTCAATCCAAAGAAATTCCATTTTGAAGTGCAGAAGGAAAAGTATATTGGTCACATAGTGTCACATGAAGGAGTGATGATTGATCCAGAAAAATTACAAGGCCATCAAGAAGGTCCCAATCCCAACAAACTAAGAAGGGAATTGAGTCCTTCTTTGGGAAGATAAACTTCATCAGAAGATTCATATCAAAAGATATTTTGAGTTGATCCATTCCAATCACTTCCATGCTGAAGAAAGACCAGGTCATTAAATGGGAGGAGGCTATCATCCAAGCTTTCAATGGGATTAAAGAGGCACTAAAGCATACACATATTCTAGAAACTCCAGACTATAAGAAGCCTTTCCAACTGTTCTCTTTTTGCTTCAGAGAACACTGTTGCTTCTGTCCTACTGTCCGTAGAAGTATGATGATGGGGATGAGAGGCCAATTTCCTTCTTCAGTAAGGCCTTGCAGGGGGCTGAAATAATGTACACCATTATGGAAAAGCAAGCATTTGACCTTGGTCAAATTAACAAAGGTTTTCATGCCTTATATTCTAAGTTCAAAGGTTATTGACTTATGTTCCCCATACCATTGGCAAAGGACATCTTGTAAGAGATGGAGGTCTCAAGAAAAATATGTAGATGGGTGAACAAGTTGCAAGAATATTATATGGACATCCAAACCATGAAGTTGGTGAGAGGTTTGGGCTTGGCTAAGATTATGGCTGAGAGAAACTTGCAAACTATTGAGGTAAATGAGGTTGAAGAAGAAAGGTAAGGTGTTTTTGAAAAGTTGATAAATTTTGAGTGGTACAAGGATGTGATATTCTATCTGAGACATTTAAATCTTCCCTGAGCATTTAAGTAAGAACCAAAAAAGAGCTCTTAAGTTGGCTTCCCAGAAATATGTCATTACTGATTTTGGGTTAGCATGGAAGAACCCAAAGGGAGTCCTCTTAAGATGCATCACTGAAGATGAATCCCCCAAGATAATTACTAATCGGATCTTGGAGGAGTTTGTGGGGGGAACTTTTCTACATGGAGTCACAGTACACAAGATCCTAAGTGCTGGTTATTGGTGGCCAAATATTTTTGAGGATACAACCATGTTGGTCAGAAGATGTGAGAGTTGCTAGTGTTTCTCTGGAAGGTTGAAAGCTTCAGTATCCCTTCTTTTATAACCTATATCAGTTGAAGCCCGATTCAAGCAATGGGGAGATGGATTTCATTGGTGAGATTTCAGACCCTTAAAGTTATGGCCATAACTGGATTCTTGTAGCCACTGACTACTTTACCAAATGGGTGGAAGCAATCCCCACCAAGAAGAAAACACACCAACTTGTCATGGACTTTGTGCTAAACAACATCATTCGTAGGTTTGGGATACCCGTTAAGATTATTGATGATAATGCCATGAGATTTAGAGCTAAACCTTTAGTGGAAATGTGAAAAGAATAAGGATTCAACTTGACATATGCCTCCAATTAAAATCCCCAAGGAAATGGACAAGCTGATTCCGCAGTAACAAAAAAATGGTGAAGATTATCATAAGAACCTTGGAGATGAAAAAGAAAAAATGGGGTAAACAGTTGGCTGTTTTGTTATTTGGGCAGATAGGAATCACCATCAAGAGGGTCACCAGAAATATTCCATTTGAGTTAGTTTATGGGACTCAGGCCCTGCTACCCCTTCATATGTAACTATCTTCTTATCAGTTTATTTAGTAGCTGGAGGATCAGTAGGTGAGTCCTTATGATGTTTGTATTAACTAGATTGTTGAGCTTGATGAAGAGAGCTAGGGCATCCAACCAGAGGCATATAAAGTTTAGAGAAAAGATGAAGAAACTAGTTTGATAAGAAGGTTACTCCCAGAGCTTTCAATAATGGAGATCTTGTGCTATCTATGGGATAGCAAGCATGAAGATAAGGGAAAAGATGGAAAATTCGAATCATTGTGGATGGGCCCTTACTCCATAAACATTAGAATTGGTGAGCACACTTCTTCTTGAAGGATTTGAATGGTGAATTGCTTGAAGTAACTATTAATGGTAGGCCTTTGAAGCATTTCTTGGATTGATTCCGCTGAATCAAGGTAAACATGTTTTATACAGTGTATAGTCGGTTGTTTATTTCCTATTTTTGTGTTTTTGCTCATTCTGGTCCTTGGTGACCTATTTTTGTTGGGTTTCTCTATTCGTTTTTACATATGGCTTTGTTTATCTACCCTACAAAGATGACTCCACTACCCAATGGATATTTTGGCACCTGGTCTTCTTTTGTTCTTGTGGCACTCATAGGGAGTGCCCATCCCCAAGCTGGAGCCAATGTTGGTGCTCAAAATAGTCTCCCCCATTTGTGCCTTCGAAAATTTATTTATTTATGACCTCTATCATTTTCTCTTTCCTCGTGTTGTGCTTGGTTAGTGTTTGTTGTTATTTTTTAGTCAGATCCTATGTCAAAGATCATGTATGGGCCTGTGTTTATCACCTCATTTCTTTGTTCCTCCGGAAGGGTTTGTACCTTGAGTCTCTCATGTTCTTTTGCTTCAAAACTCACGTTTTATCATTCTCTCTATTTCTGAAAGTCAAGATTTGTTGTCCTTGACATTTCTATCCTAAATACTTGAAGAAGAATGAATTCATGTGTCAATAAAGAATGTATTTGAGCCTTGTAACATTTCTAAACTTTCTATCATTGAAGAAAATTTCATTCCCAGGATCAAAATGTCATTTTTCTATATTTTATAGTTTTATGGGTGTTTCCCCTTGTCAAATTCGCTTCCTTGCATCTAAAAGGGACGTGGCACCTTTTGGTTAGACGCGGCTCAGTTGGGTACTTAGAAAAAAATCATGGAAAGCCTTAACTCAAAAATTTTCCATGTGGAGGCACGACGCTCATTTGAAGATCTACTTTTTGGTTTGGCCTTGGAAGTAGCACAGGGGAGGACACATGGAGGCTTCCACTACTTGGTCCCGGACTTAGACAATTTCTTCATGTAGCTACGTAGCAATTTGGCGACGGGACAGAACACATGGCAAGCTCTGCACTCATTTAGAGTCTTCCACTTTGGTCACCATCTTGAAGTTGCACCATGGAGACACATGGAGGAACCGTGCATGTTCGGGGACTCAGCGTTTGAGTTGCAATTTAAAGAAGCGCCAGGCTGACATGTGGAGGCCTCCACTTGCTTTGCATTTTACTTAGAATTTTCAACGACCAAAAGGAAACTGCCTCGGAGCATGAAACGTGGCGCCTTCCATTCAGCTTTAAGCATTTAGATAGACCTTGCTGGACACATGACAGATGGCGAGTCTCGCACTCATTCAAGGTATCAAAATTTTTTGGATTGCATCTCAAGGTGCGCCATGGTGACACGTGGCATGTATGAAAAGTCAAAAAGGTAGGGGAGGTGGGCCATTGGAGGAAAATTAGATTTTTTAACCCTTAGGGATTAAAATTTCAAAATGGCCTCGTATGTTTCGATGAGGGAAATAGTCAATGTCTTTACCCCAGTCAATGGCGGAGGTGCAGACTCTCGGGGGAAATTTCAAAAAATTACCTTTTGAGAAAAAAGAGTCAAAAGTAAAAAAGGAAGCATGGCCCACTCGAATCATATTTGGACACATGTCAAGTTCATTTCCTGAGGATGGAGGTGCGAAGAAAAATGGATATTTTTTCCATTTTTCAAAAAAAATGTAAAAATTCAAAGGAAGCCCCCAAGTCTTTTCTTAAGTTTGAATATTCCACTTGGATGGCACAAATTCAAAGTAAATATCAATGGTAGCTGAGAGTATGAAATCTTATTTTCCCCCCATTTTTCTAAAACACATCTAGAAGTGTGAGTCTCCATGATTTCTTGGTATTTTCTACACGCCAAATAGAGAGGGGAGTTAATTTTGATATCTATGTTTGGTGGGAAGATCTGGAAAGATGTCTTTCACCATTAAAATGGTGTAACTTTCATGCTCGATCGAATTTTCCTTTTTTCTTCTCCAAAGCACACAAGGAGCCAAATTTGATAGATTAGGGGCGGAAGTGGTTGGAAAATTGAAGAAAGAGCGATCTACCAAAAGAAAGTGTTGAAAGTGGGAGATATTCAATAAAATCTTCCCCCTCGAGCACCTGGTGACTTTTTACAGATATGATTTTGATGAGGAAGAAGAAAATGTAAACACACAATTGAAAATGTGGAAGCTCCAAAGCTTTCCATGACTGTAGAGGGAGATGAGGAAGAAAAAATCAATGAGGATAGTGGGGGATTACACCATACAGGCTAGAGGACACCCACAGAAAAAGTGGAACGTGAGCGCGTAGATACTCCCCCACGGATCCAAGGATAAGAGGAACATTTGGACGTCGATACAGTCCATGAGGAACATGAGTTTAAGAAGGTGTTCAAAAGATCCACAACCCAAGGCAATGGCACATCTCAACCTTTACAAAGATCACCTCGAATATCCCCTAAAAAATAAACACCTAAGAGAAATAAAAGAAGAAATTTGAAGCTCAACGAGGAGGGGGAGTCTAGAGAGAGAACTCCAAAAACCCCAGTTAAACCAGAAGATGCGGAGGAACCCCAAGATGAAGAAATGAGAGATGATGAGGAAGGGGTGAAAGAAGTATAATAAGTTGTGCGCGAGCCACCTAGTGTGCCCATTATGACTCAGGTAGGATAATGGCCAACTCTAGACCATGGCATCCAGGTTCCTAAGGGGAAAAGGACAGAGAGAGAGAGAGGTGAAGAATATGTTGTCCCTAATATGGGCTATGCTAAGGACACACGAAAAATCATCTACACCTAGTTTCAGAATGATGTGGGCCTTAAATATTTATATGGGTGGGAGCTAATGGATCCATATATGGTGTTAGAGTAGGTATTTACCTTAGCTCATGTTCACCTAGGTACTTTATTTACCTTTATTATATTTATCCTCACCCACTTATGTGTGTGGATATTTCTTTTATTTTATTTAGATATTAGGAGATATTATCTAGTTGTTAGGTATAGTTCTTTCCTTGATGTATGGTATTGACTAGTTCTTTCCTTGATCTATGGTATTGACTAGATCCTTCATGTCTAGTTCTCTCCTAAATCTATGGTCTTGAATATTTCTTTAATGACTAGTTATTTCATTGATTTATGGCTTGATCTATGACCTTGACTGGTTCTTAGATTGTTATTCTTTGCCTATTTAAGCAAGACCCACTCTCAATGTATTGCATTGAGTTGTGCAAGCACCCATTAAAATCCTTAGCCCTTGGTCATATGGCATGGTCATATGAGGGCTTAAAGATTGTGATTCCTACTAGTAGGTGCTTAACTTCAACCCCATTTAATTTTATTTGTGTGGTGAAGGCAACAACAGTTTATTTAGTTATAGTGGCAACTAAAATAAATAACATCGCAAAATATTAAAAAGCTTGTATGTTTTGATCAGTAACTCGGTTTTGAGTGCCTTTTTTTGCAAAAGTGTTTTTTTTGTGTTCTTTCCATTGGAGTTGTTTGTTTTGAGACTTTCACTACAATTATAAAGTGTCAAATATGGAGGAGTGTTGTAATCAATTATGGAGGTAATTTCAACTGAGCCTGACATCCTAAACTTCTAGGAGTTACATTTTGTATCTATCATGGATTCTGAGAACGATATGCTTTTCTTTGAAGTATGTGGACTTCAAGAGGATATTGTAAAATTTGTGGAAGAAAATAGATCACTCAAGAAGTGAAATTCTCTTCTACAATCACTCATTCATGAAGAGGATACAGTAATACACTTCCTGCATAACAAAATTGCTAGCCTACAACATCGCTATCATATTGTGGACAGCCATATCTATGCTTCTAGTCCACTTGCAGTTGTTGCTCTTATGCCCACTGACATTGATCTGCCAGTCTTTGAGCCTGAACCTAATTTTGATGCTTCTAAACCTGTGAGGCTTGTTACTACATGTTCTTTCACATCTGTACCTATTACAGTACCACATGTTGTGTACCCTACTTCTGGTCAGCTGCAAGGCTTTTTGAGAAGCATAACACTGCATTCTATTCTTGCATGCTCCATTCTATGGGTCTCACTAGCGGAGTCATTGAAAAAAATTCACAGGGTATTGTTTCCTCTATTCCACATGTTAAGTGGAATTCTCATCATGACATTGGTTTTCAAACAGATACTTCATTGGGATCACACATTTACAGAGATCATTTTTTTGTTCACTTGACTCTTTCTGAGGATCATGAGCAACACATGAGTTCTGCAGCTTCACTCAGGCTTGAGAAACCTAATATTTTAGCTGTCAGACATGATCAACCTGACACACATTCTAATGTTCTTTTACATGCACCCATTGTGCATTTTACACCAAGTCATATGCAAGCATCTTCTTCATCCATCTGTGTTGATTTGGGATGGATATCTGATCACTTGTGGAGGTGACATAGGCATTCATTGAGAGGACTCTATAGGCATGGATCCTCCACCATTCGGCCACTTGCTCCACTTTCTTTACCTTCTGCATTGTGATGCTTCTTGTTTTGAGCATTTTTCTTTACCAGGTGTAGTGTATCCCTCTTGTTTGTTGAGATATTTTGTATCTATATTTTCAAAACTTTTGGCATGTTAATAGTATCTCTTATGGGAAATCTATTCTGGTGCATTCCAGTGTTAGTTTGTCAGTGTTCGAGTAGTTTTTTTTGGAAACTCAGATAGATTTGTAGCATCACACCACCCATTCAGCAGTATGGGAGGGTGTGGTGTTGATCCTGCTTCTTCGGGTTTCATGTCCTTGCCTTGTTACCTTGGCTTTTCTTGGATCGTGACACTCTAGATTTTGTGTCCTTGCCTTGTTTCTTTGGTTTTTGTTCTTGGATCGTGGCACACCTATTTGCAACAATTGACTGAATTATGTTTGGTGTTTTTTTTGCACTTTCAACATCACTCTATTGACATTCTCCTTGTATGGAGCTATTCTAGTGGAGCTCAGTGTCAATTGTTTTTGAGTTTTGTGATCAAGTAGTGGATTTAGACCATAGTGCACACCAAACTTCTTCAACATTGTATGATTTTTTTGAACTGAGCTTCTTGGGATGCCTTGGAGTGGATCTTTACTCTCTTTACTTTGTTGTTACTAGTTTTGGGTACCTTGCGGTGTCTCTTTTTTCCTAGTTATTGTACATGAGTACCTCATCAGGCCTTGTTTTCGGGACTCATACTGTAGACATGCCACTTATATTTTGGCCCCTAGCTTCACTTGAGGGGGGGTGTTAGAGTAGGTATTTACCTTATCTCATGTTCACCTAGGTACTTTATTTACCTTTATTGTATTTATCCTCACCCACTTATGTGTGTGGATATTTATTTTATCTTATTTAGATATTAGGAGATATTATCTAGTTGTTAGGTACAGTTCTTTCCTTGATCTATGGTATTGACTAGATCCTTGATGTCTAGTTCTCTCCTAAATCTATGGTCTTGACTAGTTCTTTGATGACTAGTTATTTCTTTGATTTATGGCTTGATCTATGACCTTGACTGGTTCTTAGATTCTTATTCCTTTCCTATTTAAGCAAGGGCCATTCTCAATGCATTGCATTGAGTTCCATAATAATATATGATATTGTTGCTCATTTGTTTGCAAAGGTTTTATGTAAAGTTATTATGGGAAATTGCTTTCATCTTATTGATCATGGTGTTTGATTAGCATATGTGTTCTTGGCTTGGTATGATCTGGTTATCATTCCTTTCATATGGCTACTACACGCACAAGGAAGAAATTATCCTGGTCCATGCATACTCATATGGACGAACCAGATTTTAATTTGTGTGAGGAGACCTGTGTCTCATAAAGAGTGAAGAAGGAATTTCAGAGTAGGCAGATGACAGTAAAACCTACTCTAATATCTAATGAGCAGGTCTACAATGCCTTTGTCAAGGTATTTTCTAAGGTGGCATAGAGAAACATTTATAAGGCCACTGAAATTCGAGCATTGTTTTAAGATAACAAGGATAAAGCTGTGGAGATAACATGATTAAAGGAAGAGGAGGAACAAGAATGAGAAACTAATGAGGACTTTGTTAGCATGGTAGAGGAAATTAGTATTCACATTCTCAAAAAAATTCCTCATTTAGAATTACAGGTTCCTGAAAATTTTCCTTTTGCTATGCATTATGTGCATACTTTGGCCAATTTGGTGTTAGATGATGGACCAATTCAAATGCCCACACCAAAAGATTATGAACAAGAAGAAGTGAGAGAAAGGGCCTGTATGATTAGAAAATTTTATCTTATGAGGTGTTTCTCCAAACCTTAAAATATGAGCTAAAGAAAGCTGACCAAGCTCTCAATTTTTATGTGCAACACCAGACACCATAATAACTACCAGAACTCTAGTACAAGATAATGAAGTTTTGAAGGAGATGAAAGATGACACATTTGGGCGTGCATAAATATTGGCACTAGTGAAACAAAACCATGAGGCCCTCATAGCAGCTCAGGATCTACACAAAGAGAGGATTGATGAGATTGGGAAGCTCATAGTGTAATAGATGGACCTCATGGAAAGAATGATGTCAAGAATGGCCAATGTTGTCTGGGTACTACAACATAAGAAAGAGAAGATCACAAAGGATGAATTGGATGCCATAGCAACAAATATTAGAGAGAAAATAAAGACTGTGCTAAGTGAATGGTAGACATTGGAGGATAAACTCAAAAATGAATATCTAGAGTTAATCCTCCCAGTTTAAGAAGAGGGTGCTGTAGAGTGAAAATTAATTATTTTTTACATTGTACCATTATTTCTTTCATTACATATTCTTTATTAGTCGGAACATAGAAAATAATTCCCATGGTCGAGATGAAAATGTACTTTAGTGTGTGGAAATGTTGAGAAGGAAAATTTTTTCTCTAAGGAGAAGACATACAAAGCATACACGCATAGGAACAAGGAAAAGTTGGAGGCACAGAAAGATAGGGTAGGAAACACGTGCTAGAACATTTTTGCTTAGGACTTAGCCATTTTTATGGATAAGTTCTATTTATTGGGATAGCATGTGGAGCACACAAAGAGAGGAAGACTTGGGCTACATGTAATGGTATTTTTGGAAGAAGCGGCTGATAAATGCTATGTATAGTTTAAGCTAGAACTAGGATTTCTTCTTAGTTTTAACTATAGGACATCTATTAATAGAAAAATTACATGTTTCCATGCTATTGTAAAGGCACATGGCTATTCTCAGCATGCGAGCTATTATGAAAAGTGCATGGGCAATGAAGGGAAAGTCCCCACCTCTATAAATATGTATTGAACTATGTAGTTAAGAGAGTAGTGAATTATTGTAGAGTTATGCTCGTGGTTCTGATGTGCACATGACTCATGGAGATACTTTATAGTGTTATAAGCTTATGTGTTTTACAGTTTTTAATGCAATGGAGAATATTGGCTGGATAATGGTGTTATACATAATTGAATCTGGTTCTTGTGTGGTTAACCTTATTATTGTCATTGTTTAGGTCATGATTTTTGAATATCTAGATTTGGTTTATGCAATGTGAAATGTTTATGTTTAGTTATGGATCTGAATATGCTTTAAAATCATCACACTAACATCATATACAAATTACTCTAAGGAGGGACTTGGTACCTTTACGTGCTTCGAGTGAGTGCTCAACTTAGGTTGAGTGATGTACCAATGCACATGGGTTTTTCACAGTATATTCTAGGCTACATCCAATTTCTCCATAGTTTCACTTATTTCTTCCATGGCTTCCACTCCTCCGACTTGCAAATTAAATTGGAACAAATGAATAAATTTAGGGTAAAATATTGAATAAGAAGAACCCATAAGGATGTACAGGGTTCATTTGAAAATATCTACATCTAAAGGTGCAAAACCATTTAATCTAAGGGTTGAGGATTAACCCTACATATTTCAAGTTGGATCACTTTATGGGGTTGGGTAATTTTAATCAAGGTATCATTATCTAATGAAGGAGGCCACTTCATGAATAGGATAAGTTGAGACCTATAGCCTTATAATTTTGATGATAAATTAAATGATTGTGAAGGGGTAACTTAGCTAATGAATCATTATAAGGGTTAAATAATTGGAATTCAAAATTTTAAGCTAGATAACCTCTTCGGGGGCATTAATGATGATTATTGTGAGAAAGAAGAGTTAAAGTAACTTAGGAAATATTGACCCAATTGATATTTAAATAAGGTGAGTTAATAGAAACCCTAGAAAGGGATTTATCTCAAAGTTCCCTTAGTGTAAATTAATAATTTTTCTTATTAATTTAATATTCGACAAATTTACAAATGTGGGAAATTTTTTAAACAAGAAATAATTAAGCCTAGTTGATTATATCTTGTTGTAACCTTTGTTTTAAATTTTTTTTTTTGTATTTTTCCTAATTAAGTTTTGATTTTTGACGTGGGTTTTCTGTGTCAAAAATGTGGGCGTTAAAGAACCTATTGGATTTTCTCCAATTTTAAATAACCCCCCTTTATCTACAAATTGTAATAACTTTAATAGTGTGAGTGAGAGCAATTTTATATAATGAAGCACATATTGTAGATATTATTTGACAATGAACAATCTTATCCATGGAATAGGTGTAGGAGACTTAGGTATTTAATTTGCACATTTTTATTTTTTGCATTCCATTCATGTCTTTCTTATCTACCAAAATAAATCTCATCCAATTGACGACCTTGATCACGTGAAATAAATAAATAATATATTAGAAAAATTTGAAAAGTAGATAAAATCTACTTTTCTCTCATATTACAAGTTGTTGGAGGGATTCAATTATTGACAAGTGTTCATGTATCACTCGTTTCCTTACTATTACATGAACTTAAAACTTAAAGGCGGCTTGTAGATTATTACAAAAGAAATCATTGGGGTTTGGTTTGGAATCTTCAACCATTTTGATTTTCCCCATTTTCCCAATTGATGGTATTGACATTGTTAAAAAATAAAATAGAAAATAGAAAAAAAAGACTGACAGATAAGATATATTTATCGCTTATATTGTTTCGCACAGAATGCTTCCGTTCCTGGAATAGAGTTACTTCTATCCTTTCATTCCTTTGAGAAACAGATAAGGGTTAGGGCTAGGAGGAATACTTGTTGAATGTTGAGAGGGTGTGTGCGTACCGTAGAGAGAGATTAGATCGATTGCAAAGAACTCCTTTTTGTCTGGGAAGGACTACCTGCAAGTAAGAATACAAGACCACCAGATTCTAATTAGACAATAAATGAGGGAACTGCCTTGGGCCTAGGAAGTATTAAACTTCCTTTCGAAGGTGGTCAGTTCCCTTGCTAATATAAATTAACAAAAATTATTGCAAATTACAATTTAATTACCTTGTTAAAACAATTGAGGAAAGGGATAGTTTTAGCTTTGAATCACAGTGACCGATGCCGGTCACTGTCACCAGTACCGGTTTCTACTAACCGATATCGGTAGGGGCAGTGGTTTAGGGGATTTTAGTGAAGGTTGGCTATAAGGTGGCTATGGTGTTTATAAGGCTAGTAAATGATTGGGGATAGGTAATGGGGTGATGGAGAAGGCTCAGAGGGTATGGGAGCTATTCTTGGGGCAGTGTAGGAGTAGAGGAATGATAGTTAGATGGAGGGTGTTACCGGGTAGTAGATCTAGAAATAGACTTGTAATTACTGTGATTCAGAAGTTCAAGAAATGTTATCAAAAGAACATAGAAGATACTACTTACTAGTTCCTAATAAAGATACAGGTCCAAAGACTGTGATGACGAAGGTAGGGTTCAGGTAGGATGATCTGACAATCCAAGATGAGCTATTTTCTTTCCCAATGCTTGGATGAGTGTCACTGGGCTCTGTTTACTCAGTTGCAGTCTTGGGCTTGATGTCCTTCTCTGCAAACTCCTCTCTTTCCCTCACTTGTCTCTGCTCGGCCAAGTGAATTCCTGATCCTTCCAATGAATTCCCAGGTTCCAGATCCTTTGTTTTTGGTTAGGGGAGGTCATTTACAGGGAACCAATGGCGGTTACGTAACCGATGGCGGTCGAGTAGGAACCAATATCGGTTAAGTCAAAGTGAGCTATTTTTAGTAAAATAGCCAACTTTCCCTCCTTTTCTCCCGAGGAATTAGTTGTGGGCTTGGTCAAGTCATTATTAGGTTGATTTTGGTGCGGGTGAGGAGTAATTAGTCATGGGTGTGGATGTATACCAAGTTATAGGTCTTAATTAGGTTAGTTTAGGGTTAGGACTAGGTCATGATGAGGTGGCAAAATGATGTGGCAGGTTTGGAGATGTGGATTTATTAATTATAAGGTAATTAATAAATAATTGTGTAAGGTTTAGGTGATGAGGCTAGGTTGTGAAATGAGATGCGGGGCACGGGGGGTCGTAAGACACAAATTTGGTGTCTACATTAGCCCCTTGTTGTTGTGTAGCTTGTCTTGTAAAGTTGCACTGACAATAATAAGAAGTGGTTACTCCTGTTAAGGGTATAGGTAGTCCCCCTTAAATATATCATAGATTGAGGTAACGTGAAATCAGGGATAGGTTGATAAAGGGTAAATGTTGTTGAGATGATGGTAATATGGTGGGGTAAGTTCAAGGAAGCAGACGCACGTTGAAATGCAGTAGTGCGACCAGGGTACATGATTTGAAGAGCAAACAAGCAATTCATAGGCAAAGGTCAATAGTTTATCCAAACAAGGGTGATATAATCTTGGTATCCAAGGCATAGGAAGTAGCTCCAGGGGATATAACGGGTAAGGTACAGGAACGTTTAGGCATGTTCGACAGTACCAAATGGTTGGTTTGGTTGAGATAAACGTCACGGTCTCGGTCTAGGCAAAGTTGGTCGACTGATCAAGTCAAGTACCCTAATCATGCTCAAACACAAACAAGTGAGCTCGATTGAGAAAAATGTTACATGATGGGTGGATAAAATTGTAATTTGTTGGTTTTGGATGAGGTATTTAATTGGTGCGGCCTTGGGTCGGGCTGATTGATTAGTGAGGGCCATGGGTCGGGCCTGATTGGTTGGTTGTGGCCTTGGGTCGGGCCAAATGGTTGGTTGCGGCCTTGGGTCGAGCTAAATGGTTGGTTGCGGCCTCGGGTCAGGCCTGATTGGTTGGTTGTGGCCTCCGGTCGGGCCTGATTGGTTGGTTGTGGCCTTGGGTTGGGCCTGATGGTTGGTTGCAGCCTTGGGTCGGGCCAAATGGTTGGTTGCGGCCTTGGGTCAGGCCAAATGGTTAGTTGTGGCCTTGGGTCGGGCCAAATGGTTAGTTGCGGCCTTGGGTCGGGCCAAATGGTTGGTTGCAGCCTTGGGTCAGGAAAAATGGTTGGTTGCGGCCTTGGCTCGGGCCAAATGGTTGGTTGCGGCCTTGGGTCGGGCCTGGTTGGTTGGGTGTGGCCGTGAATGTGGCTAATGAAATCAAAAAAGGCTTTTTAGCAAAGGAGGGTATAGGTGATGTGGTGAGAAAGGGAGATTGGTGAATAAGGGAAGAAGTTTTGGTAAAATAGGGATTAAAATGATATCGGTTAGCTATGACCGGTATCAGCTAGATGACCGATATCGATATTTTTAGGGCACAATATAACCGATATCGGTTATAGGTCAAAAACCTATAAAAAGAAAAATACGGCCTGTCATTGTCACATTGTCAATTTGAAAACCAAATTTATTTGTCTGAGGTGTTTTAGTGATATTGTTGAGTTTTTCGGCTGAGGTGGCATTATGTTAGTGGAGAAGTGAGTGGCTGGTAGACCCCAGTGAGTAGGAGGTAGAATTTGATTGGTGGAGAACCTAGCTGAGGAGATTTGGAGCCATGGCACAGCCAGGAGGAGCAGGAGGTGCTGGACCAGCTGGACCACCACCACCTATCCCACCATGACGACGTGTAGTCATACCGGTAGGCTCTGAGCTCTTACCTTTGTGAATTTAATGAGTTTAAGCTAGATGTGGGTTTTGGGTAGGAATCCAAGTTTTGAATAAAATAATGAATAAATTGAGGATATTTGAAAAATGGAGTGGGTAGGTAGGTTAGTTAGTTCAAGGCGGTAGGGTGGGTAGGTTTTTAGGGTTTTTCAATGGGTAAAAGGGTAGAAATAGGAAAAAATGGGTTTTTGGGGGCCGCGTCGGGTTGGCTCCGGCCGTGGACAGTGACCGATGTCGGTCCCTAGGCGACCGACATCAGTCACGAAATTTTTAGGCAAAGTGGGTTGTGGGTAGACCGGCGTTGGTCATATGTCGACCGGCGCCAGTGTATATCAAGTGCTATAGGGGACCGGTACCGGTCATTAGTTAGGTTTATTTTTGTTTTGTTTCGTTGTTGGTGTTTGTGTTTTGTTGTTTGGTTGTTTGTGTTTTGTTGTTTGGTTGTTTGTGTTTTGTTGTTTGGTTGTTGTTTAGGGTGAAGAGGGAGGGGGTAGAGTTGATAGGAAAGGTGATTGGGATGGGGGGGAAATAGGGTGGTTGTGTGGTTGGTTTGGTTAGGATAGATTAAGTGTTGTGTATGAATTAGAAGGTGTTAAATTGGTAGGGGCATAGTTAGATGGCGAGAGTAAATCTGGATGATTGGTAGGGTGTGAGATAAGAAAAGGGGATATCGTAGATGTTTTAGGGTAAGATAGGTGGGTGTAGATGTGTGTTATAGAGTCGGGGTGTGGTCGGGAGGGTAAAAGGGCGTATAGAGGGTTAAAGGAGTTGTTTTTGTAAAGGGTAGGTCTAATGAAGAGGGTTGTTTTTGCAGGCATGTCAGCAGCTTATGATGCAGGATCGGATGCCCCTGCTATTGAGACGGATGTGGCCACATGTGTCTGCAGCGCAGTGGGCCATTATGCACGAGGTGGGACTCGGTGGAGTCCAGCGGTATAGGGATATGGATAGGGACCACAGTCTTATGGTTGCCCTTATCAAGAGATGGGATCCGGCGACCAATGTTTCCCATCTCCCTACTGGAGAGATGACTATTACCCTGGAGGATGTATATCGCATCCTGAGACTATCGATCGTAGGGGAGGCAGTATTCCAGGTAGATACGGAGACGTCTATGGATAGTATCCTTTAGGTATTTGGGGATGCAGCCGCATTATTGACTTATCACAGCGTGAGCATTACCTATGGGGACATGTATCGTGCCCACAGACATGAGACATGGCTTGCCGTGTTGATGATGATAGGTATCACCTGCTTCACCCTCCCGGACTCAGAGGGAGGCCACTTCCCGGAGGATTTGATGGGAGTGCTGCATGAGATGGTGGAGGAGCATACGTGTTATGCCTCGGCACCAGTATATCTGGTGCAGCCATATAGAGAGCTGTGGGGTTATCGCCAAATGAGGTGATTTGGGATTTGCTCCACATTTTTGTTACACTGCTGGGCATATGAGCACATCATATGTATACGACCAGTAGGGCTGCCCCAGCAGCCAGGGCCACAGGTTATATACAGGTATGGATTTCAAAGGTGGTTGGGGGTCGTGGGCCAGCCACGAGCGGTGCTCGTAGGACGGGATGTAGCTTACTACCGTCATATGCTAGAGGGCTTGACTGCACTGGACATTGTATGGAAACCCTACAAAGGCCATCACCCCCGAGGAGGATCTCGAGCACAGATGCGCTGGATCCAGTATACTTTCTAGATAGTAGGACAAAGGCCTGGAGAGCATGAGCGGATACCCCTAGAGAGGGTACGATGACAGTTGGGGCTGCAACAAGATGAGCCACCTCCCTTCCCTCAGTACCAGAGGGATGATGTAGAGGCCCCATTGCCTACACCATAGCCCGTGGACCCAGATTGGGTAGCAGAGAGACTGGCAGACAATACAGTGGATGATGCTGGAGTGATAGGTGCTTTTTGGTTTATTGGGCAGGTCAGAGAGCAGCTAGGATAGCACAACCCGCACTACCAGATTTGGCAGCTGTTACAGCAGAGAGGGACCACCTCCAAGGACAGGTGTAGTTATTACAGGGGTAGCTTGTTGCTACACAGGCACAGATCGCGGTATTACAGGGGCTGTTAGCCCAGGCACAGGCTCAAGCACATCCCCAGGCACCAATACAGCCGCAGGCACCAGCGCAGCCACAGGTACCGACACAGGCACCTGCACAGCCACAGGCATAGGGTGTACTGTCATCACCAATCCGGCACTATGATAATTCTTCACCGGGAAGTCCTCATGCTATGATTATTTACTAATGCACAGCCTTTAGTTTGGTGGATGTAATCTGGAAACAAAACAACAACATAACACAAGAATACCATCGAATATGATAAGACAGAATGATGACAAATCTGAAATATCAAAATAAATAATAATATTAACATGAAACTGTTACAATCTCACCCATGAGGTACTTCAAGTGTTATTGACTTCACTTTCCTTTCACCAAGACTATGGGAGAAACTTTACAATTACACCTCTTAATGGATTCTTCAACACACCTTTGAACTGATGGCTTCCTTCGCACACTTCCTACAATATTTCTCACTACTTCCTTCTATGCTAAATGAGGGGGGTGGCCTCTCTATTTATAGAACTTCCATGCTTATCCATCTTATCTCTAAGATAGGATAAGAAATCCACTCTGACGAATCATATTCCATACCTTAACTCTTATATGTACATGTAAGCTTATCTGTTAAGATAAGGTAAACCTTATCATTTTACATGGGTTCCACATTTTTAGACTTTTTACAAATAAAATACACAATATATTTATGACCTCACTCCTTGTCTTTATTACCAATATAATATTTCTAATTCCTAATCATGTAGACCCTACTTCTCTAATTACCCAAACTTTGACATTTTAACATTACTGGACCACTTACGACAAATATTTACTTTTTACAACATTCCTATTGTACTTTGACTGTTACCGTACTCCACATTATTGGCGGCACAGTACTGATGGTGCCGTTATCTTCTATCAGACGCTACTACTAATTATACTTAACAACATCCTATTCCTAATACATACATTAATGAAATAGAAATTACGGAGGAAAATTTTAGTGTCGACATCTTCCCCCTTCCTATCTTCTACTCCGTTCTCGGAGTAGACTATTATGGTGCTTGGAAAATCTTCAACTTGTCATGGTTGAACCATTTCGTAATGGGAGTGTCATCCAATTCCTCCAGTCAGTACGTACCATTTTCATGCACAGCTACTATTTTGTAGGGCCCCATCCATTTTGGAAGAAATTTTCTATGTCTTCTTTTTTTGTATCTGGAATCATATACTAGAACCAAGTCATTCACATGAAATGGAGACCACTGGATCTTTTGATCAAAGTATTCCTTCTGCTTCATTTTCTTCTTATGGCTTGTATCCTTTGCTATTTCTCTCATTTCCTCCAGCAAATGAAGATGTACCAACCTTTCTTTTACTAATCACTTTCATCCATCCTTTCATTTTTCATAACTCTCACAGCGGGAATATCAAACTCAATAGGAAGAACTAGATCAATACCATAGGCCAACTGAAATGGGGAGTATCCTGTTGCTGACTTTGATGTTGCCCTATATGCCCACAATGTTGCATCTGAGGCATCAATGTACACAATGAATGGCTTACTCCAATCTGGATTCTTCAAAACAGGTGAAGACACCAGGGCTTCCTTCAGTTGTCCAAAAGCTTCATGCACCTTATCTCCTGGTTCATAAGTAACATCCTTCTTCAAGAACTGGGTTAGTGGCTATGAAATCTTTGAGAAATTCTTGATGAACCTTTTATAGTAACCCACATGGCATAAAAATGATCTCAACTTACTTCTATTAAGAGGAAATGGTTAATCTTTTATTTTTGAAATTTTTTTAGGATCAGTACCAATACCATCTCTGGATACAACATGCCCTAACAAAATGCCTTTAGAACATCCAAAGACACACTTTGTAGGGTTTAGTGAGGCTTGTGCTTCATCTAACCTTTGAAATGTTGTCTCCATCTAGTGCAGGTGGTCCAACTTGCTCCCATAGATGCAAAAATCATCTAGAAATACTCTGATGAAGGTCCCAATGTAAGGTTCAAATACCCTATTCATCAAACGCTGGAATGTTTCCGGAGCATTACACAACCCAAAAGGCATAACTCTATAAGAAAACGTTCCCCAAGGAGTGGTGAACGTGGTCTTCAGCTGATACTTCTCTGCTATACGAACTTGGTTGTAGCCACTATATCCATCAGCAAAACTATAGCACTCCTGACCAGCTACTTCGTCCAAGATCTGATCTGAAAATGGAAGAGGGTAATGATCCTTCTTTGTTGCCTTATTGAGCTTCCTTCGAAAGAGTTGGAGGTAGGATTCCTTCTCACTCTCCATCAAAGCATCACCAATATTTATTTGTTGGAGACGATCATCAACTTCTTCTTCAGATAATTTTATGGGGTCATGAGTTGGTGTGATTGGAAGGATATCCATGACTGAAACATCAACCTCACTTTCTTCATCTTCAGTGTCCACTTCACTGGTACTAGAGTAATCAGAGGATGTCCAATCATCAGTTTCATCACTTGAATCCACAGGTTCTACCTTATGATGTCGAGGGATCACATTTATCTTCACCCTCTCTCTACCACGTCCAAGTGTCATGAAACCTTCATTCCAGTAGTTTCTTGCATGAACTCTCCTTAGCCATGGTCTTCCCAGCAGCATTGGGTACGCAACAATACCATTTTTCATCACCTGAAAGTCTACCACACATACCACACCAATAACAGATATTGCCACATTTGAAACTACACCTTCTGGTTTAGTTTTTCCTTTATTTAATGACCTTAACATAAGTGTTGAAGGGCGATCAATTTTTAAACCCAACATATTCATTACAGACTCGGTCATTACATTAACTGCAGCACCTCCATCAACTAAGACATCATGAATTGAAATACCATTACATAATACCTCAGCTTGTGGAGCATAGGGATTTGACTTTGCCTCCAAAACAGGGACCTCAACCTCCTTCCTTTTTCGAGCATTGAGTCCACCTCGCAACTCCCGCCTCTTCTCAGAAGACATAGCCAAGAGTTGACCATATGTAATATTTGCAGGCCTTTTGGAAAGATCTTCCAAGATGGAGTATGGTCCTTGCCCCTGTGAAATCAGAAAATCCTACACACCCAACTTTCTTCTCCTATGTTTCTTACTAGTTTCTTCTTTCATCTTCTTAGGATCATTTCCATCTTGATTATCTTTTTCTTTCTTTCTTTTTCTTACAAACACATCTACTTCATTATTTCTTCTCTTATCTACTACATCAAAAGAATTCACAGGTGCTTTTTCTTTATCATTATCTCCTTTACCAGATGTAGAAGCTCTATCTGGACAATTATACTTATAATGACCCTTTTTATAACAACCATAACAAACAACTTCAGAAATATTTCTTTTTGGACATCTATCTCCTCCCTGAGAACTAAATTCCTTTCCTTGAAGAAGATTAATAGTTAACTAACCCATCTTTTTAAGCAGATCTTCATACTCAGTAGATGTACTAGGAGAAATATTTGTGCTCACCGGGAGTGGTTGTGGATTCTAGACCAAAGGTGCTGGTGTAGGCTCTACTTTAGCAACAATTTCTTTGGGCTCCTCTTCCATGCTTTCTTCTTTCCTTCTTGCAATCTCCTTTGCTTGTTCAATGGTAGCTTGGCGGTCATACTTCACTCATTGTCTAATCTTTGGTTTCATCCCAAGAATGAAGTTCTTACAGAGGAGATTATCCACGCCATTCATCAACCCATCCGTTAGTCCTTCCTTCCAGATTTGGGCATCGAGCTTCCTCCTTAGCTGTAGAACACGAGCATGATAATCCCTTATCTTCTCTTTCTCTCCTTGGCATAGCTTTGTGATCTCGATCATGAGATCTGCATATTTTTGTTGTTCACCAAATTCTTCAAGAAAACTTTTAGTTAATAAATCCCATGAATTTTTCACATTATCACCTAGTGTTTCAAACCACCTAAGTGCTGAACCATCCAAAAAGGTAGGAAAAAATTCAGTCCATTGTTCCCTTCTTATAAGGCCATTACAAATACAAGATCACTTACACTCTTGAATGAAAGAAGAAGCATCTTCATTAGATTGAGCTGAAAAAATAGGAATCTTTCCCATTTTCAAAAGTAACCACCGTGAAATACCACCCACAAGTACAATTAACAAGACTTATGTGCACAAATAATTGGAATCACTATACTAGAAAGTGACTTTACACCTTTCTACAGTAAAATAGAAATGACCACGGTAAACTATGGTAAAACTTGACTTACTGCGGTAAAAACTAACTTTACTGTGGTAAACACTATTCACGGTAAAAAGTGAAGTTACTGTGGTAAATACTATTCACGGTAAAAAGTGACTTTACTGTGGTAAATACTATTCCCAACAAAAATGACTTTACCATGGTAACTACTATTCATGGCAAAAATGACTTTACCATGGTAACTACTATGCACAGTAAAAACAAGGTTACCCTCTAATTGATTTTTGACTAAGTGGGAATATCTCTCCAGAAAATCCACCAACGAGGAATGGTCCCGGCAACGGAACCAAAATTTCATCACCAATCCAGCACTATGATAATTCTTCACCAGGAACTCCTCGTGCTATGATTATTTACTAATGCACATCCTTTAGTTTGGTGGATGTAATCTGGAAACAAAACAACAACATAACACAAGAATACCATCGACTATGATAAGACAAAATGATGACAAATCTGAAATATCAAAATAAATAATAATATTAACATGAAACTATTACAATCTCACCCATGAGGTACTTCAAGTGTTATTGACTTCACTTGCCTTTCACCAAGACTATGGGAGAAACTTTACAATTACACCTCTTAATGGCTTCTTCAACACACCTTTAAACTGATGGCTTCCTTCGCACACTTCCTACAATATTTCTCACTACTTCCTTCTATGCTAAATGAGGGGGGTGGCCTCTCTATTTATAGAACTTCCAGGCTTATCCATCTTATCTCTAAGATAGGATAAGAAATCCACTCTGACGAATCATATTCCATACCTTAACTCTTATCTGTACATGTAAGCTTATCTGTTAAGATAAGATAAACCTTATCATTTTACATGGGTTCCACATTTTTAGACTTTTTACAAATAAAATACACAATATATTTATGACCTCACTCCTTGTCTTTATTACCAATATAATATTTCTAATTCATAATCATGTAGACCCTACTTCTCTAATTACCCAAACTTTGACATTATAACATTACCGGACCACTTACGACAAATATTTACTTTTTACAACATTCCTATTGTACTTTGGCTGTTACCGTACTCCACATTATTGGTGGCACCGTACTGACGGCGCCGTTATCTTCTATCAGACACTACTACTAATTATACTTAACAACATCCTATTCCTAATACATACATTAATGAAATAGAAATTATGGAGGAAAATTTTAGTGTCGACAGTACTGGCAGGGCAGGGGCCACTGCTATTAGGAGTTGGGGGACTAGCCCCAGTAGCCATGGTGGCACGGGCCCGTTATATGGAGGCGAGAGCAGAGGCCCGGTATTATCAGTATGTCCTTGATGGTACCGGGGCTGACTATCAGCCATATGCGGCGCACCGAGCCGAGACCTCTCGGAGCCAAAGATCCCAGGGGGTGCAGCAATAGCCGGTGGGTCGGTGACAGGGAGGAGGCGAGAGCCAGCACAGGGACCAGCAGGGAGAGGGGCTGAGGGTGGTGGGGAGAGATGAGATATCTGTGGAGCAGAGAGGGGTTTTTAGATTTTGGATATAGACACCGGTCTGCGAACCGGGTATGTTTATAGAGGCCTGCGTGACCACATATGATTCATTTATTCATTCTTGTTGTATATACCGGCCTGCAAGCTGAGTACAGGTTGTATAGTTGATACCGGCCTGCGAGCCAAGTATATTTTTGACATGAGAGACCGGCCTACGAGCCGAGTCGAGATTGTGATAGTGATAGTGGCCTGCATGCCAGCTTTGTATTATTTTGAGATCATAGAGGCCCCCATGCAGGGCCGGTTGTATATTTGAAACATTGATATATATATATATAGATGATGATTTTGATTTAGATGGTGTGTATAAAATGTTTTATGTGTTTTGTCGATGGTTTTTGAAATTTAATGTGTATAGATGATGAGTTAGATCCAAATGGTGTATATACTGATGGGTTTGATGTAGATATTGAAATGTCGTATGTATTTTGTGTTGATGGTTGTTTTATTGTAGATAGATGATGTTGATGAAATTGTGATGATATATTGATGTGATTTTGATGACAAATTTTGATAATGGTGTCGTTATGCAGGAAACAGAGGCGGGCGCAACAAAAATTTACAAAAAATAAAGAAAAGGCCCAGGTTTAAGCAAAACGAGACATGTGACCGATATCGGTTACGTAACCGACGTCAGTAGATTAAGGACTGATATCGGTTAGGTAACCGATACCGGTTATTCCAAAACGAGCTTTTCTGAAAATAGAAAAGCTTGGGCGGCAACTTAAGTTCTTATTTTTAGAGTTCTTATTTTTAAAGTCATGCAACAAGTTAAATACGCGAATGCGACGCTGTTTGACGACTGATACAGGTAATTACATGATAGAATTGAGTGATAAGGAGGAAAGAGAAAGGTAAAGTGAGTGTGGGCTGAGATTAAGAAGGTAGAAAGGCAAGTTATATTTGAAGAAGGTGATGAACATGGCTGGACGAGAGGGAAGACAAGTTCCACCCCAAACAGCTGCATCCTGAGAGGTAAACTATTTTTTGTATTTTAATTCTTGCATGTTTTGATGAATAGGCTGAGAAAAGGTAAGAGGGTAGAGAAACGTGAAAAAGGTGATAGGCAAGGGTTTGGGATAGAGTGAGTGTTATGGGGTAGGTAATTAGGGTGTTCACGTATGTTTATAGGTAGAGAGAGGAGTAAACCGGCAAAATAATTATCGTAGGTGGTGGGTTTTAAGCAGGGTGTATAGGATTGACAGTGACCGATATCGTTTAGAGATAACTGGTATCGGTTAGTAAACCGGTATTGGTTATCTATAACAGATACCGGTTACTGTAGGAATTTCCAGAATGTGAGAAAAAACACTTGGGGATTTGATTTATTGAATGGTTGTGTGTTGTTTTGATTTATGTAGGTAGAGGCAGGGTTGAGGATGAATTATAGTGTGCCAGCTTTGTTGTCATGAATCCGAGCGGATGTAACACCAGATGAATGGGCATTGATAAACCGTGTGGGGTTAAGTGGAATCCACTATTATTCACGAATCGCACGCAATCATGCTATGTTGCAGGCGTTGATTGAGAGGTGGAATCTGGAAAAGAATACCTTCTATCTGCCAACAGGGGAGATGACAGTGGCGTTGGAAGATGTGTTTAGAATTTTGAGGCTCCCAATTACAGGAAGACCAGTGTATCAGGCATTACCTAGTGCGAGGCGGGGAGCGATAACAATAGTATTTGGTTCAGCTGCATGAGATTTGACACAGCGAGGTTTGACATTCACTTATGGTACAATGTATGCAACACACCCTGAGGAAACAAGGTTGGCAGTGGTATTAATGATAGAGGTGGTGTATTATGCATTACCGAGGGCGGAGGGGGGAAGATTTCCAAAAGCATTAATGAGTGTTATTTGGAAAATGATAGAAAGGAGCGTGACTTTCGCATGGGCACCCGCATATCTGGCGGAGTTATACAGGGGTTTATGGGCCTGCAGGTGAAAACACAGGACGACACTGGATTGTTCATACTTATTACATTGTTGGGCCTATGAGCACATTGTTTTTGTGCGACTGATAGGCCGACCCATCCAGTCGGGAGAGACAGGAGTGCAGAGGTTGGGATTCAGACGATGGGTCCAGACAGAATAAGAGGCGAGATCCCAGGTCGTGATAGATGACATCGAGTATTATAGGCAGGTATGGGAGATGGTGATGATTACAGATATTTGTTGGAGACCTTACGGGAACTATATGGTGACAGAGCACATAGATGAGGAGTTGAGGGGTGTAGAGTGATTCAGGTGGATCGCAGGGCACAGGCCAGGTGAGTACGAGGGGATTCATGTAGATCACGTGCAGCGAAAATTTGGATTTGTTCAGGACATACCTATGGCTTATAGACCATACCTGAGGATTGACTTCGAGGCAGCATTCTCACCTCCCCAGCCAACACCTCCAGAATGGCCAGAGGAGATAGCGGCCAATCACAGGGTAATGGATGCAGGAGCAACAGAGGCCTATAGATTATGGTGGGTAGCAGAGCTGCGAGGTGTACGTGATCATCCTGACATAGCTGTGATTACAGTGAAGAGAGATCATCTGTAGGGTTTATTTCATCAGCTCCAAACGTGGGTGAATGGGACAACGGGATTGTTAGCGGTTGCAGAGTCACGAGTGGAGAGACAAGAGGCAAGATTCCTCCACGCGAGAGGACGTATTCGTATGTTATAGGAGATGTTGGCGGATCAGTGGGAGGAACCAATAGCAGTGGCACCTTTCAGGATGGAGAGGCCAAGTGAGTGGCATCGACGATCACGATCACCACCTGATTCAGGAGGAGGCGTAAGGGTCTAAGTGAATTTCATAAAAGTATAAGAATAAATAAGGATGCCGACCCGCACATCGATGATAGAGAAGATGTATTTGTTTAACATCGAAATAAAACTAAATATGTATGTTGATTTGAGTTATGATAATAATAAGAATGGTTGTGTTTTGAATGTTTTGTTTTGAAAAAGGATAAAGATGAATGTGAGAGAATAGAAATACACAAATAGATTTATGTATACCACACATGATAGGTTATGGTAGGGGATGGTTGAGCTAACCTTGTGAGAACCCATGTCTCCTAAGTGCTGCCTACATAGCCCATTGCACAAAGCAAGGAGGGGCCTCAGACCGATGTAGTTCTCCCTTAGGACCAGGGAGAGGTGAATTCAGGCAATTTGTTTGTGGTTAGAAAATTTGTTGGCTGGTAAAAATATTGATATTGGTGGGGTAAAATTGTCGGTGTTGGTAAGGGACTGGCGATGTTGGTGTAGGTATAGGTGAAACGAAAGTTAGCTTACCCAAGTAGTAGGGAATCGTGTCCTGATTAAGGTCAACACACAATCCTAGAGTCGAGTAAAAGAGGAAAAATGTCCCGTAGTTAAGAAGAGCTAAACAAACCACATATTAACATAGGAGGGGCTTGAATCCCTAGGTGCCTTGCATAGGTGAGAAGTCGATAGGTGAAAAGAGTTGTATTATCACAATATATCAGATATACATCATGTCCCTTGAGTTTTGTTGTGTTGACGAATGGTGAGGTGAGGTGGCTAGTATAGCTGGGGTGCAAAGAACTTATTAGAAGGTGATTATTCTGACGAAAGAGAACCAAACCTAAATAGACAAGTCCATGACTCAAAAGTGCTTTGGAATACTGATTTTTACTTTTCTAGATATAGATTGATCAATGCGGGAAGTCCATAGGGGATATGTATTTTGTTGTTCTTGAGGTTTTCACGAAGCTGATTAATGCGATAAGCTTTTGATAAAGGCTGACTTTGTATAGTTGTCCTTCAAGGGAGCAGTCTATTTATAGTAGCAGATGCAGTTTTTTGTGTATAGTTGTACTTCGGGGGAGCAGTCTATTTATAATAGTAGAAGTGACTTTGCACATAGCTATCCTTCGAGGGAGCAGTCTATGTATAACTTAGAGTTCTAGATGTCCATTTGGCATGAAGCATCTAGATTTGTAGGAAGTTTGACTCAAAAAAATCCCATAAGTGTACAATTGAGAACATGTTATTTTGATACTTTCAAGTCATGGACCAGACTAAAAAGGGGAAAGCATCTTGTAAGAGGAGGTAATGACCAAAGCACGTGAGCTTGATTCTATTTTGAGATGCATGGAACAAAAGTGTATGAGGTAGTAAATGAGCTCAAGGGACGAGCGCAAG
Source organism: Taxus chinensis (assembly GCA_019776745.2). NCBI lineage: Eukaryota > Viridiplantae > Streptophyta > Pinopsida > Cupressales > Taxaceae > Taxus > Taxus chinensis. Next base: position 832,211,198 of record CM034146.1, read on the forward strand.
GTAGATAAGAAGTGATATAACACTAAATTCAACAGAAGAATGGTCAAAGATGCAAGGCATTAAGGGGTTCAGGCTCAGGTTTACCATTAAGCGAAGCTAAATGGTAAGTGCCAGATCTGTAAGTATGAGTGATAATGTAGGGCCCAATCCAATTAGGAGCAAATTTTCCACGTTTTCTCTTTTCTAGTTTGGTTACATGCTGATTCTCTTTGAGGACAAGATCACCAACCTTAAAGGTACGCTCATGGAGTCGCTTATCATAAGCATGCCTGATGCGTTTTTGATAGATTTGAAGATGGTCAAGATCTGTAAGACGACACTCATCAAGAAGCTCGAATTAGGCTAACCGCTCTTGGCGGAAATCATCATTGGTGAGAATATCCTAAAGAGATATTCTTAGGGAGGGTATTTGTATTTCAAGAGGCAAGACAGCCTTGGTACCATATACCAAAGATAATGGGGTGGCATTAGTAGAGGCGTGAATGCTAGTCCGATAAGCCCAAAGGGCAAAGGGGATGTGATCAGACCAATTGCTTCCAGAATCGTTAACAAATTTCATGAGGATTTTGGTTAGGGTTTTATTAGAAGATTCGGCTTGACCATTTGCTTGTGGATAGTAAGGTGATGAGAAGCTAAGTTTGATGTCTTGTAACAACTTATTTTTGAAATATTTTCCATTATCTGTTATCAGGCGATGAGGAACGCCAAAACGACAGATAATGTGATGGTTAATGAATTCGACGATTTTTTCTTTTTTGGTTGAAATGAGTGGAATGGCTTCCACCCATTTAGTGTAATATTCGGTTGCTGTGATTATCCAATGGTGACGTTGCGAAGATGGTGGGTGAGTCTCACCAATAAGGTCTAAACCCCATTGTGAGAAAGGCAGAATATCTCATGCAACCTATAGCGGATGGCTAGGAGTATGTTGAAGGTTGGCATGTTGTTGACACATAACACAACGCTTAACATATTTGTAGCAGTCGTTATTAAGAGTAGGCCAATAATAGAATAGGCAAAGGATTCGTTTGGCCACGGCAAGGCCACCAAAATGTCCACCACAAATACCGTCGTGGACTTGTTGGATGGTATAGGTGACCTCCGCACCGGTTAGACATCGAAGGAGGATGCCATCAAAGCCATGTTTATAGAGGAGTCCGCCTATGACGACATAACGAGAAACACTTTTAAGAAAAGCACTTTTGCCATTACTAGTAAGGTTAGGTGGGAGAACAGAGGTTGTAAGATAGTCGTGAAATTGGTGATACCAGGTATCCTACGAATTAGCACACACATTATTTATCATACAAACATCCAGGGCTGAGTAAGATGGGGCAAAGAGTTGTTGGACCAAGACGAATATGTCGGAGTCAGTTGGTGAGGTAGGAATTTACGAGGCTAAGCAAGCCATAGTATCCACAAATTTGTTAGTGGAGCAGGGAATGGTTTAGATAGAATAATGAGTAAATAAGGTCAAAAGTGAATCCACGTAATGTTTTTACTTTTGAAGTTCCTCATTTTTACATTGGTAGATGCCCATAACTTGATTGACTATCAATTGAGAGTCGCCGAAGATATTGATAGATTTGACACCTAAGTGTAATGCAACCTGGAGACCCAAAACAAGGGCCTCGTATTCTGCTGTATTATTAGTGCAGGGGAAATCGTTCTGGAAGGAAAGAGGCATAGGCTTAATGTCAAGAGGAATGAGAACAACGTCGGCTCCTTTGCCGCACTGGCATTTAGATCCATCGAAGAAGAGGGTCATTGGATACGACTCCTCACTTAGTGAAAGAGTGGCGATGAGTTCGTCGGGGAAATTAAAATTGGTAAATTGTTCCCCAAGTAAAGGGGCTTCCGCGAGTTAGTCTGCAATAGTTTGTCCTTTTATTGATTTATGGTGTAAAAATTCAAGGTCGAGGTCGGCAAGGAGCATAAGCCATCAGGTGATGCGTTGGTTTAGATGTGGTTTGGCATACATATAATGAATGGGGTCCGCATTGGTGATGACAAAAGTTTTGTGATTCAGGAGGTAGTGTTGGAGTTTGGTGGCTACGAATGATAGGGCTAGGCACAACTTTTCTACATGTGTATACCTAGTCTTGTAATCCACAAGAGTACGAATTATGTAATAAACAACTTGTTCTCGATGCTTGGAGTCATGATGTGCGAGCATGGTTCCTACAACATGGTCGGTGGCAGAAAGGTAAAGATAAAAAGGGTGATTGTCTTGAGGTGGGATAAGCACGGGTGGTTGCAAGAGATAGGCTTTAAGAGCCTCAAAGGCTTGGTGGCACTCTTCACTCCATTGAAAGACAATGTCCTTTTTAAGGAGATGATGGAAAGGTTGACATCGATCCGAGAGTCGGGAGATGAAACGCCGGATAGATTGGAGTTTACCTTGCAAACTACGCAACTATTTGAGGTTAGTAGGTGGGGGCATTTCTAGGATAGCTTTGACTTTAGCTGGATCGACCTTGATGCCATGAAAAGAGATGATAAAACCAAGAAGTTTTCCCGAAAGGACACCAAAGACACATTTCTTTGGTTGAAGGCAAACACAATATTGTAACAGGTGATTGGAAATAATGGTTAAAACATCGAGATGTTCATTGCGATGTTTAGATTTGCCAAGAATATCATCGACATAATCCTCAAGGATAGTGTGCATAATGTCATGAAATATGTAAGTCATAGCCCGCTGGTAGGTCGCACCAGCATTCTTAAGGCCAAATGGCATGACACGATAACAGAAGGTTCCCCAAGGAGTTATGAAGGTAGTTTTATGTTGATTGGCCGGGGCTACCAAAATTTGATTGTATCCCGAGAAGCCATCCATGAGAGAAAGCATCTCATGGCCCGCAGTGAGATCAACAAGTTGATCAATACTTGGGAGGGGGAAGTCATCCTTCGGGCAAGTGAGGTTAAGGTTCCAGAAATCCGTATATATCCGAAGTCCCCCCGTTGCTTTAGTAACCGGTACGATGTTAGAGATCCATTGAGGATAGTCAATAGGTAAGATGAAGGAAACAGAAAGGAGTCATTGAAGCTCTTCTTTGACCAAGAGGGCAATGTGTGGATGCATTTTTCTCATTTTCTGCTTAACTGGTTTGGCATCAGGTTTTAGGGTAATCTTATGGACAGCAATGTCAGGATCAATTCCTGGCATGTCAGCGTAGGACCAAGCGAAAGCTTGGTTGCGGACATGGAGAAAGGTAGTAAAGGTGGCTTCTTCTAATGCGTTAAGAGATTGTCTGATCTTCACAATGTGAGGATCATCCTCTGTGTGGATGTTGATTTCTATAGTCAACTCATTCAACATGGTTTGAGTTTCAGATGGTAAGGCGCGTTGAATATAAGAGTTGTCCGCACCAAGGTAAGTGAGGATGGAGTCGTCATCCTGGCACTCAACAACATTAATTGAAGGTGAATCCTCTTCTATCATGTCTGGATAGAGAAGGGGAAGAGAAGATGGGTCCTCATTATCGCGTTGATAAGTGAGAGGACCCAGGAAGATAGCGTTTATGAAAAAAAAAAGTTAGGAGGGATAGATTCAGGGTCTATTGACTCCGTGGGTGACAATGGAAAAATGGGTGATGATGGTTCGGTAGGGGTGACGTTGTCATCTTCCAGGATACAACTGACACGAAGTTTCTTCGGTGTAAGTGTTTGCGTGCAGTCATGGGAATGATTGTATGTCGGCCTTGTTCATAAAGACCAAAACCAAAACCTTTCAAAGCACATCGAGTCAAGAAGGTGAGGGAAAAATGACGATTTGTTAGGTATTGAAAATCAGATTGGAAGGGAATCACACCAAGGGGAGGTTCAAGGGTAACAGAGGATGTGTCGACACCCTCATACATTAGGTTGGTGCAGAAATTAGGTGGTTTATAGGAGATTACCTCCCCCACACGACGGTCGTAGGTAGGATGTGCATGTAACTTTCCGTACTCCTGTGGGGTTTGGAAAGAGCTAACGTTATATAGGCGATACTCCCCCAGCGTAAGGCATTGAAAAAATATACTAAGGGGTCTGAGGTTGGGATTTTGTCCGTGGGAAACGAAGTGGTATTTGCGACAGTGGTCTCATTGGTTGAAGGTGTAGGTGCGGTTGACGTGGATGGTTGAGGTGTGGTTGAAGTGGATGGTTGGGTTGGATGAATGGGTGTCTTGAATGGTACAAGCACATCATTGGGTTGATATAACATATTGCAGGTTTTGAAGGGGGGAGGGTCAACTTTTACGGTATAGGACTTCCCCTCATACTCAAATTTTATGCATCTATGTAAGGTGGAGGGAACACATCCCATAGCCTAGATCCAAGGGCGGCCTAACATGTTGTATTGGAATTCACCCTCAAGGACATAGAAGAGTTCGGGTAAGGTACGTGGCCCTACACGAATGTTAAGGATCACAGTGCCTAAGGTAGAAGTAATAGCATCGTTGAATGAACATAGCACGGTGGGATTGGCACACATGCAGCTAGAGGGGATATTCATTTGTTGGAAGGCTTTAGAAGAGATGATTTTTAGGCTAGTGCCCCCGTCAATCATAACACGGCGTACGTGGATGTCCTAAATGTAAGCTGAGATGAAAAGAGCGGGGTCAGGATCTTCTGCACCAAAGTCAACAATTTCGTCTTCGGAGAAACTGATAGCAACGGTTTGCTGTACAGGGATGGAAGTGGTAGATTTTTTGGTGAGAGAGGCAACGTGGTTAGGTGTTACGATGGAGGTAACGGGAAAGGTTTCATTAGGTAAGACCTCTATACCTTGAAGGATTTCAACGAGAGCTTGTCAATGAGATTCAGAGGCCTGAATGAGATCATAAAGTGTCATTTTTACAGGTGATTGGTAAAGCTGTTTGAGCATGGTTCGGTGGACAACTCCATTAGAAACGGGGTAGGCAGGTCCATGAATAACCACTTTAGGTGATGGTGCGATCGGGATGGTGGACGGAGAAAAAGAGGCCGCATGTGTGCTTTCTTTAGCTTTCCCATTGTTTTTCTACCCTCGAGTAGCAACACTAATTATGTTGATCTCGTGAACGTGAGAGGAGGAAGACGGTAGGGATAAGTCATGGTCTTCGAGCGGTGGGGTTGTAATAATGATAGATCTTGGTGAGGCGGGGATAGATGGTATAGGAGAGGGGATTGAAGCTAAAGGTCTCTCCCTTTGTAAGTTGTCTTTCTTAACCTTTCTATTTGAGAGGTGACTGACGAAGTATGGCTTTCAAAGCTTTGCATCCCTCTACATCATGTCCTGGTGTGCGGTGGTAAGCGCAGATTTTAGACTCATCATAACCTATAGGTCGAGGTTTAGATGGATCATAAGGTCTAAGTGCGGGTAGGGAAATGGTCGCATTCTCCACCAACATAGCAAGGATTTTGGCTTAAGATCCTTGAGCGGGTCAAAGTTAGAGGAAGATGAGGCTATTGACTGGGTAGGTTTCGGTAATGACTGGGTATGGTTGATTTGTACGGGTGGCGGCTTAGCCAAGGGGTTTTGATAATTGGATTTAACTACATGTGACTTCTTCGGTGCAAAAGTTATGTTTAGTTGGTCAGATGACATGGTAGCAGAAAACAACCATGGAGAAAGAGGAGTGACAGTAAACAAATGCTTTGATGATGGAGTTTGTTTAGGGTTGATAGGTGGACAGGATACTTGGGGTGACGGTGTTGATATACCCTTGGATCTTTGTATGGGTGCAGAAGGTGTAGGTCGTTTTAAAGAAAACGCAGGAGGTATGATGTATTGATGCAAGGTGGAGGGATGAGGTCCCAATATAGAAGGTAGGTGTGATGGTGATGGTTTTAGTTGTGATAGAGACATAGGTTGGATTTTAGGAGATTGGGTCTGTCTCCTAAGTGGATGGACGGCTTTACTTTTGGATAAATCTAACCGTTTAGGTGGGTGTGTTAGACTGGGTATTGGTGAGGTCCCAAGCATAGGGGGAAGGTTTGGTTAGGTCAATAGAGGTGGATGAGGTATTTAGTAGAGATGAGGGGGGTGAAGATGAGGACATAGGCATTTTAAGCTTTTGTAAACACTTCGGGTATATGGTAGAGGCGTCTGGATCGGTCATCTGCATTTGAGTAGAATATGGTGTACTCAAACGTTCCCATAGGACTCGTCTATCTTCTGAGGGGTGACAATCCTCACGTGTAAATAGGAACTTTTGTATGGAAGAAAGGTGGGTTGTGATTCCGGTCCACTATGGGATACATGGGGTAAATGAGGTACTGTATCAATGGGCGTTAAGAGGCCAACCAGTCGCTGAAAAGTTATAAGCAATGAAGAACTAATAGGTAAGAGGGCATGTTTGAGAGGATCCGTCATGATTAAAGAATTTGGTGATGTCGGTTCAAGGGGTTTCTCGTCTAAGGATGACAAAAGAAGTGGCGAGCCTTCCTATTGTACGGCAAGAGTGGTAAAAGGAGATGTTTCGGAAATAGATAAGTTAGATAACATCCGCTCACAGTCTTGCAAGGATGCAGTGTAAGAAGGCTCATCTGTGAGAAGAGAACTCTGGGCGGTTAATTCCTTTATGGGTAAAGGAATGGAAAGGATTTTGTCTTGTCTTAATGGTGGTGAAGGGGGTTCGGTTTCCTGTGTTAGTGAAGAGGCTTGATTCAGAATTTTCTCGATAGAGGCTTTTGGCTGGGAGTCAAAGACTGCATGGATTTCATGAACACTCTCCTCGGCTAAGATATCTTGGTTTATGTTACTGTCAAATGAGTGGTTCGGGAATGGTTTGTTGAAGATTTTCAAATTTCGGTTAGCAAGGGTGTTAGGATTATCGAGGGTTATATCCCCTGCATCAACCATTTCTTGCACTATATTTTTCAACATCTTGCAGTTTTCATGACTGTGTCCCTTCACACGGTGGAAGTTACAGAAGTCATTTTATTTGTACCAAGAAGGTATAGCGCGGGTGGAATCAAACCCGGAGTGAAGTTTAACAGGAGGTAAGGTGATAGCTCCTGCCTTGAGCAATTTTTCCAATATCACACCATAAGTTTCTCCCAAGGGAGTGTAATTGATGGGATCAACTTTATACTTATAGGTGGTTTTGGTGGGGTATTAGACGGTGCTTGGATTTCACCATCACTGCATGGACAACTCCTTTTGATTTCGAAGCAGTTGATGCATGAGAATTGGTGGTGTTAGGTTTGTTGGTGGAGTCTTGGGTTTCAAAATTGGGGTTTTTGTTGCGCAACCGCAATTTCTCTTCCTCTAAGGCTCGAATCTCTAGTTTTCAAGCCATAGTAAAGGCCTCGTCAAATGTGCAGAAAGTTTGAATTTGGAGGGTAGGAGAAATGTGCTTAGCGCAAGCCCACATAAAGAGTTCGATAAGTTCGGCCTAAGGCAAGGCATAAGTAAGTTTGTTGATAAGGCCCCGCCATTGTCCAACGAAATCTGCGATAGATTCGTCTTCAAATTGTCGGATGGCATAGAGATCGGTGATAGATACTTTCTTAGCAATGTTAATGGAGAAATGATCCAAGAAAGATTGGGCTAATTAGTTAAAAGAGAAGATTGAGTGCTGGGTTAAAGCACTGTACCACTCCAAAGCGGGTCCTGATAAGGACATGGGAAAGCTGCGGAGTAGTAAGGCATCATCATGAGCAATCAGATAACAGGCATGTCTAAATGATCGCAAATGTTGTTGAGGACCCTCCTTACTATTAAAACGAGTGAATTTTGGTAATTCCCATTGAGGAGGATATGAATGAAGATGGAAAGAAGGATGAATAGGCTCCCGACAAACTTGCTCGTATGTCAGGGTGCTACGGCTTCCTAAAACAAAAGCCTCTAGATTTTGCATTTTGTTCATCATTTTTTTGATTAAATCAGTGGTTAGATGAGATGATGGTGCGGTTTCCGTAAACGGAGGGGGATTGGGCCAAGGGCCACCACTAGACAACGATGGGGTTAAATGTTGATAAGGTATTGAGGATGAATATGTTGAGGCGACCGAATAGGGATGTCCTATATAAGATGTCGAAGTCATCGGATACGTGTGTGGAAATGAAAAGGTGGGCGAAGTTTGAGAAGGAAATCTTGTGTGGATAGGTGGCAGAGAGCAAGTTATGAAAGGAGCATTCGGCGGTAATGATATATGGGGCCCTAGATTAACAAAAGGAAAGCCAATCTATGCCGTAAGAACCTCTGAAGCCAATGAGTTGGGTGACGGGGCTAAGGATGGAGAAGGCAAGGCGGAATTATCAGGTGGAGAAGGAGCTAAGTGAGCGGCTATACTAATAGGCATACCAACAAGGAGTTGACCATCGAGTGTACGGTTAGGGGCATGAGACAAATAGTACTGTACAGTGCTAGGATTAGCGTCTAAAAATTTTGCAAATTCCTTATCTCCTACAGGGATTTTGAGAACCTCGCTGGTGTTTGTAGGATTCCCCACAGGATGTGAAGGGGGTGATTCAGGCAAAGGCACGGAGCATGCATGTGAAACCATGGCTGCAGCTTGTTTCTGAGTGATAACAACCATGGACAAGAGTACACATCAGGAATGCAATCTATCAGGAACAGAAGCAACAACAAAGTGTTGGAATTGGTGGGTTGTTGATTTTGGGAAATGTGAAAGACAGTAACCGATATCGGTCAGATAACCGATGTCGGTTAGGCTGTAGCCGGCGTCGGTAAGTTAAATGATGTCAGTATAATAGGACTGGTGTAAGAAGCTGTAGGAAGTCGCTGATTTGGGGTTAAAAGTGCTTAGTATGCCTACCAAACTGTTCTAAAGTGATCACAGAAAACAGTGTATGACAGAGAAACAAAACAAAAAACAAGCAAGATGCACAAGCAAATTAATAGACTAAACCTAGGATTAGTTTTAATCACTTTGGGCTTATGCCTTAGATGCAAGATGATGTCAATCCTAAACATAAGACTTAGGGGAAATGTCAAGTTTGTTTTGGCTTATAAAGTTACCTCAATCGGGCGGAGGAATACCGTGGAAAAGGGGGGATGTTTGAGCTGTTGTGTTAATTATGATGTGATTCGGTATGTGTTGTGCAGTGAAAATAAGATTAATTTCTTGTCAATACCGTGGATATCACCCCCACGTGTACGACCTATTACTTAATCTATGTTCACTAGAATTGAAAACGACAAGCAAGAATGTGATGCACGTGTTTTAAATCCAAATCGAAAATGATATTCGATGAAGCAAAGAAGATGACTTTCACCAATGCAAAGATGTGAAAGAAAGACAAATTCTTTTACCAAATAACAAAATATCTTGTGAATATTTTAGAAGAAGAAAATAGCAAGTGTGCTCCCTATATGAAAGCAAGCAAGAAAGAAAGAAACCCAAAATGGGTCCCACCAGGCGTGCCAAAATGTTTCGCACAGAATGCTTCCGTTCCCGGAATAGAGTTGCTTGTATCCTTTCATTCCTTTGAGAAACATATAAGGGTTAGGGCTAGGAGGAATACCTGCTGAATGTTGAGAGGGTGTGCGCGTACTGTAGAGAGAGATCAGATCGATTGCAAAGAACTCCATTTTGTCTAAGAAGGACTACCTGTAAGTAAGAATACAAGACCACCAGATTCTAATTAGATAATAAATGACGGAACTGCCTTGGGCCCAGGAAGTATTAAACTTCCTTTCGAAGGTGGTCAGTTCCCTTGTTAATATGAATTAACACAAATTATTGCAAATTACAATTTAATTACCTTCTTAAAACAATAGAGGAAAGGGCTAGTTTTTGTTTTGAATCACAGTGACCGATGCCGGTCACTGTCATCGGTACCAGTTTTTGCTAACCGATATCGGTAGGGGCAGTGGTTTAGGGGCTTTTAGTGAAGGTTGGCTATAAGGTGGCTATGGTGTTTATAAGGCTAGTAAATGATTGGGGATAGGTAATGGGGTGATGGAGAAGGCTCAAAGGGTATGGGAGCTGTTCTTGGGGCAGTGTAGGGGTAGAGGAATGATAGTTAGATGGAGGGTGTTACCGGGTAGTAGATCTAGGAATAAACTTGTAATTACTGTGATTCAGAAGTTTAAGAAATGTTATCAAAAGAACATAAAAGATACTACTTACTAGTTCCTGATGAAGATACAGGTCCAAAGACTGTGATGACGAAGGCAGGGTTCAGGTAGGATGATCTGACAATCCAAGATGAGCTATTTTCTCTCCCAATGCTTGGATGAGTGTCACTGGGCTTTGTTTACTCAGTTACAGTCTTGGGCTTGATGTCCTTCTCTGCAAACTCCTCTCTTTCCCTCACTTGTCTCTGCTCGGCCAAGTGAATTCCCGATCCTTCTAATGAATTCCCAGGTTCCAGATCGTTTGTTTTTGGTTGGGGGAGGTCATTTACAGAGAACCGATGGCGGTTATGTAACCGACGGCGGTCGAGTAGGAACTGATATCGGCTAAGTCAAAGTGAGCTATTTTTAGTAAAATAGCCAACTTTCCCTTCTTTTCTCCCGAGGAATTAGTTGTGGGCTTGGTCAAGTCATTATTAGGTTGATTTTGGTGCGGGTGAGGAGTAATTAGTCATGGGTGTGGATGTAGACCAAGTTATAGGTCTTAATTAGGTTAGTTTAGGGTTAGGACTAGGTCATGATGAGGTGGCGAAATGAGGTGGCAGGTTTGGAGATGTGGATTTATTAATTATAAGGTAATTAATAAATAATTATGTAAGGTTTGGGTGATGAGGCTAGGTTGTGAAATGAGATGCGGAGCACGGAGGATCATAAGACACAAATTTGGTGTCTACACATATGAGAAGCAACTAGAAGGGCTCAATTATCAATGATTGTTTGAATGCATCGTTTGTTTCCCTATAATTACTCGACCTTAAAATTAAAATGGGCCCAAAAAAGTGTAACAAAAAGAAAGTAGTGTGGTTGGGTTTTAATGTGTGAACATATTGGGTTTAATCTTTTTTTGAAATTTTGACCCTTTAAGTGCATATTATACTCATGTGAGTAATGCCAATGAGATTGAGATGAAAACGTGGAGCACAAATAACAAATCATTTTTGGATAGGGACACTTTGAGCTATAGAATAGGAGTGGTACTTGTACATATATAATTATTACATTTTTATTTCCAACGTTATATTCATCTCTTCATCTTATCTAACAAATTAAACTACATCCAATTGATAACCTTAACGTCAATAATATTTTTTTTTTAAATACCAAAGCTTATTTTATGGTTTTTGTCATGTTTCAACCGTCGAACAACCCCTGGCACATGCAAAGAATGGTTGTTCTGCTTGCCAACTAATTTATCTATCGAATCAATGGATGAAAGACATGGGCAACATTTGTTTGCAAGCCACAAACAAGGAATATGGGTTGTTGTATTTGGGCGGTTGCATTTCGAACTTGGAACCTGTTGAAATTTCCCCTTTTTTTTGTTCTGGCCCATTTATGTGTAAATTTCGTTCACATGAATAATACATGCAAGATGAAGATGCTAATGTAGAGCACAAATTATTCGTTACCCCGGTAGTCTTCTAATTACCCATAAAACACAAGCACTGAAATTTCAAAGAACAACTATTGACATTAACAATACTAAACGACTATTCGTTGCCTTCTAAGATATCTTCAACATACGTTGCCTCAATCTGTTTCATACTGCATCCAATATCTCTTTCTAACTATTGAGAAAAATGACATTGTGGCTCTAAGAAAAATAGTTTCACATTTGTTCCCCTAGTTATTTGTGCGCACATTGACTTTATCTCACTCAAACCCCTTTTTTTATTGCCCTTCTTCCCCTAACGCCGTTTTGCCCCACTCCAATGTCACTTCGATGCGACGATCCCTCGTACATTTCTTTAAGCATAGTATTTTTACCATCAACTTCGGTCATCTACACGTTGTGGGAAAAACGGCTCTTGTCTATCAAAAATATATTTGACGCAATAAAACATTTTGATTCTTTGAAACAGTATACTATAAGTTTCGATATTCTACGCGCTGCGAAAACCATGCGGTTGACCATCATTAGTTAGTCGAAGCACGGAATTATAGCGAAATGAAACCCATTGTTCAAGCGATAGCTTGATACCATGTTGAACGCAAAACTCTCGCAATAATTTGAGATAATAATGAGTTTACAACACGCCATATGACTTTGAATAAGAAATATTGGTGTGGTTGCTCTTTATGGCTTCCATCTATAAATATGACACAGGAAGGCATCCAATGAGCATTCCCATCTCCATGTTGATGTACCACAGCGTCATTCGGTCATCTATTATTTTGTTCGAATTATACGAATTTTCTCTGCATTTAGCGAATCAGATCACAGTTCTCAACATGGCGGATTCAATGATTATGAAAATTAACACACTGCTTGTTGTGCTCAACATTATGTTTACGCTCCATGTTTCCGCTCGACATAGCCTCTTTGATGCAGATAATTACAATGCCAACCCGAACACTGTTATCAGTACAAGTATGGAAAAGCTAGTTTCCTGCCCAAACTGCGATGGGCAGAGTCCTGACCCGCTAAACTGCTGCCCACCAGCTCCCAATAAACATGTGTTATCAAGCCAGAATTTGGCATATTCTTGTGGTTCACATCCAAACTGCGATGACAACAGTCCGGATCCCCCTAGCTGCTGCACACCACCCTCCAATAAGCCTGTTTTATCATACCAAAACTGGTCATATCGTAGTAAGAATACTAATCAACTCTCCCATTCAGCGCTTCTGCCCAGGGATAACCAGTGACATCCCTATTGAAGATTGTTCTCTGCCTATTCGTTCTCTTTTTTATACAAAACAAAGTCTAGAAATTTAAAAGACAGATTGTACTATGGAGAATAAGTTTGTCTTAGTTGAATAGTTTTTATAGCTTACATTTACATTTCTAGTTGTAGACAGCAAATTATGGTACATAATTAGTATGTTGATAGACATTTTACAATGGGGAGAGTAGTGGATTATAATTGAGTAAGTTGTTTACTTTTATATTTGAATTTAAATTCGGTATTTATTTCATTGTTATGAGGTAATTTAATTTTTTACAAAATTTATTTAATTATTATTTTTATGTTATTTTTTAATAAGAGAAGTGAAAAATAAAATCGTAATATCTTAATTATATGAAGAAGTTTGGAGCCTTTTTAGCTTAAACTTAGTTTCAATCATAACATAATGGTATAAATGGATGGATGACATTAATTGTAACTTTTCTATTAGAAATTGGTTCATAATGTAACAATATTTTTTAATCAATTTTATTTATCAATAATAAGGTCAAAACTTCAAGATTAATATCTTTCATATATTTCAAATAAATGAATTTAGGATATTTGTATTAATTAGTTGTTTAGAACTAGTAAAATCAGGCGCAAGAAGTCAAAATCAAATAACATCCGTTCGACACAAAATTTGTGTGCAATTTTTTATAAAAGAGTTTAGAGAGTGGATGGTTCTACTAAATAAAATATGACTTTGAATGATACCTATTGGTGTCGTTGTCCATTTAGGGATTCCATCTAAGTCTATTACAAGGTAAGATATTGCAAGAGGTTCCCAATATAGCGTAATCAAGGACTCAAGGGAATCCTCAAAAGCAATGTGACCAACATATTAAGGTATAAGTCTGTAATCTTTATACCATTTTATGATAGGTTCAAAAATGGTTGGTTGTTTCTATGGTACTCCTTGTCCTTTAAGTATGAGATGTAATCATATAACTTTGTACAAAGATCCCAGTCTTGCAATATGCTAATCATTTTTAGTGGAAGATTAAGAAACCAAAAAAAAAATGTTACTCTTCCATGAGACTAAACTGGATCTTAAATAGAACACATATCAACAAGTGTTTTTTGTATCATAAATATTAACAACATGATCTGATTTTAAATATCCCATTAATAATAACTAGTCTGTCTTCTTAGATTCTAGGCCAAAATCCAGTGTTCCTCTGTTACACCTCAAAATCTAAATTTCTACTTGTGAGTGACATACCGTATGTTCCTTTATGAACAATGAGAGATACTTAGCAACAAAGTTGATGTTCTACTTATTGTATACAAAGTAAATGAAACTCACAATCAAATAACTATAAAGAGTTGCATTCCCTTGTTGTGATGGATCTATATGAAATAGCTTAAGTCTTCTCTCCATATTTTTTACAATTATCTTATAGTCCATCATTTGAAATTTCATGATAATTATCATTTAATATTTAATATGAGACATTAAAATGTGGTTATATTTCTTTCATACATCTAATCGAAGAGAATAGTGCAATATCTCAACATATGTCAAGTCCAATGACCCGTTTAGATATTTCTTAGTACATCACTCATCTTCAACGAACTGAAAATGATGACTAGATCATCAACATACACAAAAACAACCATAATCTCCTTTGTTTATTTCTAAAGTAGATATTAGGATCATACAGATTCATCTACAATTAATGATAATCAATATGCCCATTTATCTTCATGTACTAGGGCTGATAAACTTGTTTATGACTATATAGTGAGTTGATGAATCTACATACCATTTTCTTCAACGATAAAATTTTCTGAATTAGCTATTAGGATCATATAGATTCATCTACAATGAAAGATAATCGCTATGTCCATTCATCGTCATGTACTAGGGCTGATAAACTTGTTTATGAGTATATAGTGAGTTGATGAATCTACATACCATTTTGTTCAACGATGAAATTTTGGTTAAGTCACATGGAATTCTTCCCATAAATATTCATTAAGAAAATAAATTATCAAACGGAGTTGGTAGAATTTTAAACCAATTTATGCATCTAGAGAAAAAGTCATCATCACAGTTTTGATGCCAGCTACGGTGAAAACATCATAGCCAATTCCTTCTTTATGAGCATACCACTTCGGTACAAGCCTCGCCTTGTACATTTGGATATTGTCATTTTATTTATAGTCCTTTTTGAAGATCAATCTAAATCCAATGTGCTTCTTCCCTGGAGGAATCTCAATAATCTTCCATGTGTTATTCTTAATCAGAGACTTATATTCTACATTTATGGAATCTTTCCGAGGTTTAGAATTTAGGACTACCTAAACTATTGAGAGCTCAACATATTCAATAACTATACTCATTATGCGAAAAATTACATCATCTCATGGCATACTATCATTTCATGGTGTTGGCGTCTATGTGTGGAACATTGTCTAATCTAGCATTTCATAATAAATTAGTGTTTCTTTTTGAAAATTCTTAGGTTTTCATGTATGAGGGGGTAGCTTTCTCAATATCATATTTACTATAGATTCATTAGTCACTTTAACTTATAGTTCTTCTAGTGATATCAGTATTGTTATACCTAAATCATTATATAAGAAATAAATAGATTATGCATGTGTAAAAAAAATGGTTAATTATTGTCTATAGGTATAATGTGTAACTCCCACATTTTACACACAATAACAACAATAAAAATATCAAAATAATTTTTTTTTAACTTACATTGTAGTATAGATGACTCTACAGGAGATCACTTAGGACTAAGCACAACACATGAAATGTTTGTACAAAAATTAACCCACATAGATGACATGAAATACACATTGAACATCAAGACCACCTTTCTGAAATGACAAGGCACAACATTAGTTCAACTACAATCTAACTCTAGTATAGGCACCATCTAGGACACACAAAAAAAATTGGTTTATAATTTTGTTACCTTTATCTTTTGTTGACGGCCATAATTTTTGAAAATTACTTATCATGTGGTCCTTCATTTTTTTTAAAACTAGACCATATTTCCTTTACTTTACATAACATTTCACTTGTAGTTACTCCCTATAATTTTTCTATTTTTTCCTATTGCAATAGAATGATGTGGCCAGATTGTTGATAAGAACATATACTCCCACATGAGCCACTAGTGTTTTTTCTAAGGGTTTGTCTTATAAGTTGCATGTTTCTTTTGTTTTGCAATTTATCTCAGTTTCCATGAGGAACATTCACATGAAACCAATGAGGTTTATTAGTTCAAGAGTGAATAGAGTACACATTATTTTCATATTATCATTTAATTACTATGGTTACTCGATTTATGTTTTAATTTATAAAATCTAACCACATGTTCTTACTACTTCACTTAAATTTTTATTCATCAAGATCTAAGGAGTATGATTTCACAGTTAACCAAGTTTGGATTCCTGGGTAAGAAGTATTATATGGGTTTTATCAGGATACATTCACTTATATTTTTCTTACACACCTAACTAAGGTCACAACTAGAGTGATTGAAGACCCTTATCTACAAAATCGTCTTGTGACTCTAGGTACATTTGATATTTCATGTTTGAGAGGGGTTAAAGGGGATTCAAACTTAGTATTCTCATGTGTAGGTAACTAAAACATAGGACCTTCTCGAATCATTTGCATTCATCTTAAAATGATTTCACTTACTTTGATTTAAATGGCATTTTCAAATTTTGTTGAGTAACTCATTTATTAATAAAGACATTTGCATGCCCATGAGACTACTAGCTCTCCTCCTAGTGAAATGCATCAAGAACATGATTACTTGGTTTCACAACATACATTAATTACGCAAAAGAGAAGTGGGAAACAAGACGTGATACTCCATCGTTTAAAGGATTACAGTTAACATTAAGGAATACACATCATGGATTTAGTCCCTCACAAAAAGATGGTTTAATCACATTATATGAATGTTCTAAATTTTAATTTTTCTCTTAGAACACAATATTATGGTTATGTTTTCCCAAACTAATCATACACTAAAACAATGTTAACTTTCACAATTAACTCTTAGTATTGCACCATGGAACCTACATGAAAATTTATATTAGGTATTGAGTTCATTTATAATCCCAACTCTTAACCATGCTTTTTGAGGGTGGTTGGCAATCTTTTCCATATAACACTCTTCACTTTACATGTGTGCCTAGACAAGAGGGTTTTACACTATATTTAATATTGGTTTCCTATATCTCCCTACCCTAAGAGATCACGTTCTCCTTACTACACACCAACTATAAATCCTATGAGGGTACGCCATACACTAGAACAAAGTTTAACCATGTCCTTCCTAATTGTCGGGTTTATTGCAATGTTGCTAAGCACGTAGGCTAGGATGGAAATTTCAACTTGGCCTCTTATCTACTTAACTAGAAGGTGTCATCAAGTGTGAATCTTTGATTTCATCCTTAGTTTTTAGTTTCCTATGCTAAAAATCATCACACATGAAGAATAGTTATGCACAAATTTTATCCTAGGCTTGACTATTTTGTTTAGATTTCTTTATTACATTTTCAAGCTAACCAACACAACACACCAATTAATTAATCATCAATTTCACACTAGAATAACACTAAATGATATTAAATTTAATTTAATTTAACATATATATTCAACCCACCAACATCCTTCACTTCACTTCCACGTCACTTCAATATATATATATATATATATAATTTTAATATTATTTTATGTTGGGCACTACATTTTTCTCACTTATTAATATCGTCATCCTCGATGTGATGCAATGCCAAGGATAGAAGAGGGTACACATAAGAAAGGAGGAACAATCAACGACTCATGTCGTTATTGAAAGAAAATATTAATTGCCAAAGTGAAACCATAGGGAAGAGGGAAAGGTTGAAAATTTCTTAATGTTCTATGAAGATTGGTAGTTTTTTAATTTACACTATTACTTGGTTAATAATTTTCCTCAACAATATTTATTGATTTCAATCGCTTAATATTTAAATTCTTAGTATTCTCATCTATCTATTTTTTTCGTGGGTGCCCAACCAAAAATGACATCAAAATACCACACCAGGGCCCTTAGAAAACACTAATGGTCTATAAGACATATTTCTACATACTTTCACGACTTTATCACATCACAAGAACTCAACCAAACCATTGAAAGAACATACATATCCCTCATAACACAAAACTTGTCACACATGTCCCTTAAACAAATGCACTCGCAAGATAGACATGTTATAACAAATGGAATTCTAAACGATATGCATACAAAGGTTTCAAAAAAACTCAAAACCATAATTATAGGTACATAATGTCAAAAGGGGAATATAAAGTGTACCCTCTACCTGAATCGAACATGTGAAATAATACAATTGTCATAATCTCTTCCTGAATCATCCCTCCATACTCCCACAAGCCTCACCATAGTGAAAATAATGTAGGATTTTATGATGTACAATAGGAGAGAGAAGGTGACATTTGTTTGCATAAGTTGATCCTAAGGTGGTGCACATGCACAATATACTAAGAAAGCTCAAAGTATACTAAATAGATAGAAGTTGGGTTTTTCGTCTAGATATAAGACTCCACTTCCTCAGTCGTACTTGGCTCAAGATTATGAAAACCTGGTCCATGCCTCCTCTCTCCATACATACACTCTTAACGATTTCTCCCCTCAACTTCATCTAGTGTAAGGTTCACAACATAGCACATAACTACAACACTAACACAATATTGAATCATGCACATTAACCATAACATCTTATGTATAATATATATATATAACACAATCATCACTTTCACGGGTTATAATACATCACGTTTCTAGATAATGCACCCAAGGTACAAGTATTTTACAATAGGAGTCATACAATCACCATATCCCCCTAATTCCAGACATGAACCGTCAAATATTAAATGAATTATACATATGACGAACACAGTTAGTAACATTACTACATAAAATCAATTGTTATACAACATGTTGACACACACAATTCATCACAAGATAGTGGCAACATCACTATATAATCCAATTCACTACACACAAATTATGCCATCCAGCACATCAGCACACCTACATATCACAGAATAACAAGAAACTCCAACACTTTGCAATCCACAATAACATTATTTTCACACACACCAAGCTGACACATCACATGTGAACTCCTCATTAATTCCATGAAAAGGAGAGAGATAATATCATCACAAGTACATCAACATGGTAACAAATATGCACTAAGTGACATGCACATCATGTGCATTCTTAATATCAAAGTTACAATGTTGGTCACATAACAACATATATCACATTAATCTTCTAATATCCACCACCACCATGCAAAAAAATCACAACTCCAATCTGTCCTAGAGGTTTGAGAGCAGAAACCTGCGCTTTGATACCAAATGTAATGCCCACATTTTACACACACAATAACAACAATAAAATTACCGGATTTTTTTTTTGACTTACATTGTAGTGCACATGACTCTACAGGAGATCACTTAGGACTACACACCACACATAAAATGTTCGTTGAAACATTAACCCACATAGATCACATGAAAAATAGATTGCAAAACCATATAACCTTTCCCAAACGAAAAGGCACAACAATTAGTTCAACTACAATTGAACTCTTATATAAGCACCATCCATGACACAACACTTTTCTGGTTTACAATTTTGTTATCTTTGTCTTTTGTTATTGGCCTTAATTGTTGAAAATTATTGATCATGAGGTCCCTCATTTTTCTTAAAACTATACCACATTGCCTTTTCTTTACTTAACATTTCACTTGTAGTTACTCCCTATAATATTTCTTGTTTTCCTTATTGCAATAGAATGATGTGGCCAAATTGTTCATAGGAACATATACTCCCACATAAGCCACTAATATTCATTCTAAGGGTTTGTCTTTTAAGTTTCAATTTTTTTTGGGTTTTCAATTTATCTTAGTTGCCACAAGGAAGGTTTATCAGTTGAAGAGTGAATAGAGTACATGTTTTGTTCATATTAGAATTTAATTCCTAATTTTACTTGATTTATGTTTTAAGTTATAATATCTAACCACATATTCTACCTAATTCACTAAAAATTTTAGTCGTCAAGATCCAAGGAGTATGATTTCACACTTCATGAAGTTTGGATTCCTAGGAAATAAATATTAGATGGGTGTTATCAGGAGACATTAATTATATTTTTTTGTTACACACCTTACTAAGTTCACAACTAGAGTGATTGAATGACCTTATCTCAAAAATCATCTTGTGACTGTAGGTACATTTGATACTTCTTATTGGAGAAGGGTCAAAGGGGATTCACACTAAGTATTCTCATGTGTAGGTAACTAAAACATAAGACCTGCTCAAATCATTTACATTCGTCTTAAAATGATTTCGCTAAATTTGTTGAGTAACTCATTTATTAATACTAAAATTTGCATGCTCATAAGCCTATTAGCTCTCGTCTTAGGGAATTACCTTAAGAAAATGATTACCTATTTTAACAACGTACATTTATTATGGAAAATAAGAAGTGGGAAACAACATGAAATACTCCTTCATTTTAATGATTACGATTCACATTACGGATTACACATCATGGATTTAGTCCCTCACCACAAGATAGTTTATACACATTATATGAACAATCTAAATTTTCTCTTTTCTCCTAGCACACCATGTCATGGTTACAATTTCTCAAAATAATAATAAAGTTAATAGTTGCTAAGTTTCACAATTAACTCTTAGTATTGCATCATAGAAACTAGATGATAATTGAGATTGGGTATCGATTTTATTTATTATCCCAACTCTTAAGCGTGATTTTTAAGGATGGTTGACGATCTTTACCACATAACACTCTTCACTCTACACATTTTCCAGACCATAAGGGTTTTACACTATATTCAATGTTGGTCTCTTATGGAACCCTACCTTAGGAGAAAACATTCTCCTTACTACACACAAACTATCAATCCTACGAGGAGACAACATACACCAGATTTTTTTTTAATTATGTCATTCCTTATTTCTTTGTTTAGGGAAACATTGCTAAACATGTAGGTTAGGATGGAAATTTCAACTTGGTATCTTATATAATTTACTATAATGCATCATCAAGTGTAAATATTTAAGTTTATCATAAGGTTTTAATTCCCTATGCTAAAAAAGAATCACACATGAAGAATAGTTATGTGTGAAATTTATAGTAGGGTTGATTTTTTTGTTTAGATTTATTTATTACATTTTCAATGTAAGGAACTATTATCCAATTTCCCACACATGAATAAATTTGACAATGAGGTCCTACTATGATCAAATTATGACATTAGTCCTGTGGAATCACATTTAGTCATCACGGAAATAAATGATTAAAATAATTAATAAATTTCATAGGTGAGCTCACCTAGCATTGAACGAAGTCAAATTGAGCTCAACTCGGTGAAAAATCAGTGTTATCTTGGTTGAGAACTCAGTTGTTTTTCATTGCATCTCAACTCGATGGGTCAGTCAAGCCCATCATTAAAGTGTGTCACTCTAACTCTTGAAGGGAGAAATGATGGGTTCGAGCCAGATTACTCAGTGAAGCATCGAACATTACAAAAGGCTCAGTTGAATAGGAATATGGATTGGAACAAACATTGGTGTCAATGGAATTAGTTCTGAAGGGGATAGATAATTTGGCAAGCCATGAAAATGTAGAGATTAGAGCGTATCGAGCCTTGAGCTCGATTGAAGGAACCTTGCCAACTCAACGAGTTGGGGATGCATTCGAAGAATTTCCAACATAAAATCAATGAGTTAGAATACCTTGCTAGATCAAGGTATGGAGGAGCTTAGTCATTTGAGTCGATTCCTAAAGAGCTCAGTCTCAAAAAGGTACATCACAGAGAAGAAGTTGTGAGTTTGGGGTTAGTTAACCAGGACAAGAATGATATGATGAAAACACCAAGTCAGGGTAAAGCTCAGAAAAACTATCCCAATGGCTCAATAAACTGAGTTGATCTTGGTAAAAATATGATTCAAGTTGACAAAATTCGATGATGGGGAGTTTCATGCCTTTATCACCATGATGGAGATAATGCATTTCCAAGACAAGTCGGTAATTCCGCGTGGGTGAATTTGTGGAACTGATCGCTAGGTGGAGAAAATGTGATGGAAATACAATATAAGATTTCCATGAATAGGAAAATTTCATGATGGTTTCCAGGTGGGAATTTCGATGATGGAAAACCAAGACATAGGTTCCATGTTGAGGTAAATTAGAAAAGGTAGACATAGGTAAAAATTGTTCAATGGAGGCCAAGTCTGTCATCGAGTGAAGTGGGTAATGAGTGATCTTTGTATTATAAGTGAGTCATGCATGGAGCAACATATACACAATGAGATTAGCTCCTTATTTAAAGCATTATCATGCCAAGATTCATGGTGGAGGAAGCTCATTGAGGGGAGTTACGCGAGGAGCCATTAAGGAAATTTGAAACTTCTATGTAGCTATCTTGATAAATACATACCAACTGCCGAGTTGTTCATCGAGGTTCATTGATTCACCAGAAAGTAATAACGAAACGTGGATTTCACTTGGTTAAGCTAAGTCACGTCGTGGCCGAGTTATAGGACCTAACATATGTGGAGCTCATAAAATCAAGCCATGCAGCGAAATAGAGAGGGGCCGAGTGATAAACGACTCAATTCATTGAATTGAAGTTGACCTAGGGCTAGATAGGCTGAG
Source organism: Taxus chinensis (assembly GCA_019776745.2). NCBI lineage: Eukaryota > Viridiplantae > Streptophyta > Pinopsida > Cupressales > Taxaceae > Taxus > Taxus chinensis. Next base: position 832,233,680 of record CM034146.1, read on the forward strand.
CCGACATTATGCATGTCTAGGTGTTACGTTTATGACTTGACAAATGCGAACAAGGTGAGGCCAAACCAGAGTATCATCTAGGGACAAATTGCTAGGTATTACCTATGAGCTCACAATGTCAACATAGTAGGTTTGAATGGTCCGAGAGGAGATCGTTTCACTCAGATGGAGTGCAATGTTCATGGGAACTCAATGTTGGTGAGAAATCACATATATATTTTCAAGCTCTCCATGTTATTAAAAGGGTGGAACCATGATGTTGCAATAGAAAACCTCAAACTCAGAATGTTGAATAAAGAAATGGAAGATGAGATAGATAGCATTTGGAGTTTGAACTAATGGGCATCACGCATAATCACACTCGAGTGATGGGGGACTCATTAAGTAAGGAAGAATAATTTGAGATCAGCATAAGAAAAAGGGACCAAGTTGGTATTCACACATACGATAGGCTACAAAGAAAAGGTTACATAGATAAACTCGGTGCATAAGAGGAGCATGAATCGCCTGGAACTCAAATCTAGTTTTCCAGGAAACTGATCCACATAATATAAATATCTCGCAAGAGAAGGTGTAGCTTGATGTCGATGATTTTTCATCTTAGCCGAGCTCATAATAGTAAGCCCACTTTGAGAATGTTCATGAGGAGTTTTTGAATTTGACGATCAAAAGTCATTATCTGAAGAATGATCCAAGGAAATAGTAGTGAACAATGATCCAGTTGGCCTCATGTTTACAGTTATCTGGTAAAAGGTAAGTGACAAGCCATTATAAAGATAGCTTGGTCTGTGTTGAATCACGTAAAGGAAAATGGACATGCCAATCCCTTCTATGGGATAAAGTCGAGTCAACTTGCTAAGTTGACACCATGAGCTCGGCACATGTCAAATGACATAGCTAGAATGGAGGATTCGAGGTTGAGCTTGATCTAGGAGAACTTGGTGAGAGTTAACTCACAAGTTGCACAAGTTGGACCAAGTTGAGAACCAACAAGCTTGAGAGGTTTGGATGCATTGTGAGATGAAATAGGAGACAATCTTGCTTGACTAGGAAGAAGGAAAATAATCATGGTGATCCCACGTGCTCATGGGAACTATGGGCATTAAAAAATAATTTATCAAGTTGACACATGGAAAAAAAGGTGTAGGGTTTGGTGTCATGCCATGTCAGCCGAGGTAGTGTGATCGAGCCATGGAATATGGCGAAGTAAAGTCTGGGTTGGGGAATACTGGATTCCTTGGCACGTCTGTAATTTTTTTGGTCAGACCAAGACATTGCGTGTTTCAATCATCATTTTTGGATAAACAGGCTCATTCATCATGAAAATCAATGATGAGGTGACTCATGAGATACTCAAAAAAATTGTCAATAGAGAAATTTGATACATACTATATGTTTCCATCTTGGTAGGAAAATCGGTTGAGATGATTGGTCACAATTATGTTCAGTAGTGGAATGTACCGAGTAGATAGGCATTGAGCTAACACAAGGTGACAACAAGCATGATGTGGCGGGGTTTAATTTTTACCACAACGTAAATTTAGATTCTCTGGGGCATTCATCCACCAAATTCAGAAGCTGAGTCGGGATCAGGTTTCTAAGGATCTTGTTGGTCACGAAAGTGGAGAACAAGCTTGATGAAGGAGCTCATCACCCAACTCGGTGAGTTGGCTTGGTGAGCCAACGACTGAGTTGGGCTATTTTTTGACCTTTTCTCATGAAACCCCCCTTTTCAGCGTAAATAAATCCTAAGGGGGCCCCACCAAAATATTAATTAAATTAATATTTAATTTAAATGTTTTAATAATAATATTTATTATTTTTATAGAAATATTTTATTTAAATATTTCTTTAATTAACTGAGAGGATTAAGTCAACTAGTCCTTAGTGGCACAAGATGGAAGATTCTTAATGGTTTAACCGAATTTGAAATAAATGAACCATCATTTAGCTTCAATTTAGGAAGGAATTTATTACTTTTCCTCTTCTCTCTAACATATTTTTTCTATAAGTGTAAGTTTGAAGCTCATTCCAAGAGGTTGGACAAGTTAGACATCTGAGACAAGTGACATATCTTTCACAGAGTTGTCCTTCTTCTGCAAGTTGTCCTTGTATGTTGAGGAACTTTCAAGCCTCCTTTTAATACTTTAGTGGAAACCATTTCTTTTTCTGAATATATGATGAATTATACATGGTGTTGAAGTAATAATAGTGTGTGTTTCGTGACTAATCTTGGTCCTTTAATCCTTTTATACTTCTTTGTACCTTTCTCATGTTTGTAGGTACACTGTGCAAGTTCATTTTTCTATTACAGGTTATTGGAGTTATGTGCTTATCAAGTGGTGGAGTATTGCATGCAATTTAGTTGTGGTGATTTTTCACCCTTCTCAAGGTCATCCTTCTTCACTTAAAGACAGATAGATTATTTTGTCTGATTGAGTTTAACAAAGGGAATGCATGATTCCTAGTCTATTTTAGTTTATTGCCTTCTCTAAGTTACATTAGGTGAATTTTTCTTGTGGTACACAAAACCCTCTTAAAATTAACCCTTCTTGAGTTAGAAAACACCCTTTATTTGGTGCATCACCATCCCTTGTATAGTTTCATTTCTTGCAAATATATTTTCTTAAAACCCATGAGAATGTCAGCCTAGGTCTAGATAACCATTTTATTGCACTAGGAGTAGTAGAACACTTAGTTTAGGAAGAGGAAGTTGGCCTACTCCAGAGGTTTACCTCAAACAGAACTCCCACATATTTAGAGGTAATCCCATGTTATCCAATCACACGGAACGTCCTATTAACATTCTTGTCATTTGGAGGGTTTAGTTATTTCATGATAACAGGAACACAACCCAAAAATTAGTTAATCATCAATTTGACATTGGAAATGCACTATAAGATATTAAATTGAATTTCATTTAAAAAATATATTTAACCTCCCCTTTTATTTTGGTCTCCATACATATATCTGAATCAAAATGACACCTATGGTTAATTTCACATTTCCCGAAGGACCCCTAGAACTAGAATCTCATATATGCTACAAAACATCAATAATAAGTGTTTCATACATTCCAAAAAGTTGATTCATCCTCTATAGTCACATTTTTTCAAAAATAAATTACCCTAATACACAACGAATTACAACCCCACCAGTTCTTCATGTTACTTCTATCCTGCAAAATCATGCGAGCATGAAATCAACGATAAATCACTTGCATGGAATCCTCCTAAATATAGAATAATTAATGTAATTTGTTTTCCATTTACATGATGATAAAAATACATACGCAACAAGAGAGGGTTAGGGGAATATATTTATTTCATTTCATTTTATTCCTTAACTAAGCGATGAGAGAGAAAGAGATAGGGAAGAGAGAGAAGAGAGAAAAACTATTTTTCCAAAAAACAAATTTCACACAAGTCACAAGATAGAGTTTCAAATAGTTATATACAAGTATTAATAAATTTCTACGATGTTCTAATCTTGACTAGGGTTCTACAACTTTATTTTACATTTTCCTACTAGTTGCAAAGACACCCAAATTTGGCTCAGAGGATGAGAAAGTGCGTTCAAAAATTTTCATCTGATAAGAAAATTCATGATGGGAGAATTCCTACATGTTCACCTATATACTAGGAATCCACAGGAACTGACATGATTCAGAACTGACAAACAATGTATAATTGGTGAATGGTTTTCCAGAGCCACCAGTCACAATTGGCAAGGTTTGAACTAGTCAAACAATGACGAGAGGCCTATGAAACCCATTTGCCAAAATAACCAAGAATGTGATTTTCCCAAAATGAAGGTAACGGGAAATTTTCTAGTAAAAATACTAATGGTCTCAATGATGGAAACACAAAACTTTTCCATGGTTTCACCAAAAAAAAAAGCCTCCACAAAAAAAATACAATAAAAATGAATTCATTTTAGGGTTTCAACCCTAATCCTAGGAGGTCAAGCAAGTTTACTTTAGGCATGTTCAATTTAGTTCCCGCTTTCCTTCGAAAACTTTTGATATTGATTGTGATACTGCTGGCTATATTATGGACATTGATATAGTTTAATTTCGTATGATGTTATATGTTAGATCATGGTTTACTATGGAATTTGATTCAACTATGGTGCATGATGACTATTAGAGACATTTTAGATATTGATGTGGATATATTGTTTGACATGGCTACATTATAGATGTTGTTTGAACTTGTGATATTTGGATATTTTGAGTAGACCTAGGAAATGAGAATTGAATTAAAATTGGTGATGATATAGTTGTGGATGAAATTGTAAGTGATACTGCTGATTGTCTTGATTATTGTTATGATTTACATATATGTTGATGATCTTAAAATTATATTTATATTCATTTGGATTTTCTAATATGGCCACGAGGCCAAAGGAGGTAATTGTGTTTTGCAGGTTAAAATATCACAACAAACATTAGGGGATTGGAGACCAACCACATTAGAATTCTAGATGAATTCAACAAGGTCACCATGGAAACTTGTATTTGTTTGTGTGTTTGTTTGTGTTAGGGATTCCCATGGGGGGATCACCTTTAAATGTGACCAAGGGTTATGTTTATTTATTTATTTGGTGCCTTTTTATTGATGTTTGTATTTGTTTATTAAGTGATGTGTTTATCCTTTTTATTTAAATAAATTGTGGTATATAATGTGAGTAATCATATTGTTAAAATAAATTAATCAAATCAAGCCATAATAAAGTAATTATTGGAGTGATTTAATCTTGTATTAAATGTTGTAATATATGTGTAAGTCATGTGTAAGAGGCATGTACATAAAAATTGGAGTATGAAACACTTCATCTTCTTTGGAATTCAAAATTGTCCTTGGAGACTGAATTTGGAGGCATGTGGGATAAGTTAAATTTATCCCATACCTCTTAAATTTGCATGCCAACCTTCCCTATGGTTGGAGAGTGTAAATATAGCTTTCATTATGCATTTTTGTAAGTCTAGTTGAATGTTTAAATTACACTTCTTTCTTAAAAATTAAATTTAGTCCTTTGGGATATGGGCTTGATTTGAGTGTGTAAATAAAACTGTCATATTTTCACCTACTTATTTATTGTGTCTTGGAGATTGAATTTGACTTGTGAGTTGGAGTTGAGGATGTGTGATGTGGCATGCTACAAAAATTGAATTCATCCTCCTCTCTTCCCTCTTATATATATTTTAATTCATTTTATTCTTTGGGGGTTACACTCTTTTGGTTGCTTCACTTTTGCATACTTCATTTCAGGGCAAATTTTTTTGTTGTTTAGAGCTCTTGCTTTTCAAGAAAGTTGCCAAATTTTTACATGCCTGTGTTTCATTGATCTTGGGATATTTTTCATTAGAAAGCTTGTGGTTGGGAACTTGAAACAAACTCCATTATGGAGAGGTAAGAGCTTGGCTCTTGAAATGCTCTTCTTTTATTGTGTAAATGTTATTTTTGTGAATGTTTTGGCATTTGTGTGGGCTGTTTGGGTAGATGGCCTAGGGATGGTGTAGGAGGAGACTATGAGGTATTTCTGTAAGAGGCATAAGTGTTTCAGGAAGGTATAAATGTGGAGGGAGTTAGGATTTGGGGTTCCACCTTATAAAGAAATAGATTGCATTTCTTTACTCGTTATGGGGTGCCATAAGAGATTGGGGAGGCATAAGGGCATGTTAGGGATTTGAAATGATATATATATATATATATATATGGCGGTTTTTTTTTAGGTGGTGATACCCATTTCCCCTTTGGAGGCATAAGAAGCATTCCCCATAGTTTCTTGCTCCTTTGTCTTTCTTTATGAAGCCTTAGTGTTGTTTTTCATGTTTTAATGTAGTTGTAAACTACATTTTGTTTTGGACTGTATTTTAAATGTGAAATTTTCATGTGTGTTTGTGGGAAGCCTGTTGTTTCCATGACTTGAAACACATCTTCTATTGCATTGTGGTTGTGGCTTGGGGGGCCAATGAAGAAGGATGTCTTCTCCATTTCATTGGATTTCTTTGTTGGGTGGAGAGTGCTGCCTTTCCCTAGCTCTTATTGTGATCAAAATTGGAAGAATGATAAATTTACATGTTGCTGTTATGGAGCAAAAAAAAAAAATAGTTTGACTGTCACTTTTTGAAATGAAAATCTTATTGTTACCTTTCTCACTTAAAGTGGATTAAATTGTATATGTTTTGTAATGGAAATATGTTGTATTGAATATGAAAGTTGTAATTTTGAAATGTAAAGGAGAGATATACTTTGTTTTTTGTTTTTAAAGAAAGAGATGTATTTTTGTATATTGTATTGAGAAAATCAACAGAAAAGAGAAGTTGTAAAAGAAGGAAATATTTTCTTTTGAATAAAATTTGAATTTTTTTCCACAATTGGAGCTAATGTTGTTTAAAATCTAAGTTTGAAATGTATTTGAAATCTCTGTTTGAAAGAAAGAAATGCATGTGAGGAAAATACAAAACTCTGTCTTTTGAAATGTGTAGAATTGGAAATCAGAATTACATTTTGGTTTTGAATAGTTTGACTTGAATCAACTAAATGTATTAGATTAGAATTGGAATGAATTCCAATACTTGGAACATGAAAATGGAAAATAGATCCTTTAAAATTTGATCTTCGTTCTGTATTTTCAAACTGGCAAATACTTTATCCAAAATGCCCAGTTCGAACTTGCAACATTGAAATAAAAAATTAAGTGATTAAATTGAAGTAGTATGACCTAAATTAATTCAATTGGACAAAAATGCTTAAGGAAATTTTTAGTAAACTTAGCAAAATCAGGCTCAAACCGTTTTGCTGTCATTTTTGTTGTCAAAGTTATATTTTTTGTTTATTGGGAGTCAATCAAACAAATTTACCTTCAAAATCCATCCTAAATCCATCTAAGAACAATTCTCCATGTATAATTGACATGTTGAGAGAGGAAGAAGATCAATTGATTAAAATTTCATAAATTAAAATTTACTAGTTTGCCTTTTAAAATCCTGTACATCATTTTCATGAAACTGTCCCCTTAAACATTATCAAAATGAAAGATTAATGATTCCTATGCAAATAGGATGTTGTGAGATTTCCAAAAATTCCTCGTTTTCCCAAAAACAATCTCCAAATTGAAAGTTATGGCCTTCTGAAGTTGTTTCTTCATTTGGCATCAAAAATAATTCTAACCGTCATAAAAAAAATTGGAAAAAAATTCCTTGATGGACCCGCGGGAATGAATTTTCCCTTAGCGAATTTTTGTCAAAAATTCCAAAGGCAAAAAATTTCCTCGCCACTTCGCTGACCCACAAGCCTTTCTTTTTTTCAAATCATCTAAGTTTAAAAAATAAATTTTGGAAAAAATTCCCTCGCAGACCTGCCTTCTCACTTTTGCCTTTTTGGTTGTTTCTCACGGCCGCGCAGGCCCGCAATAGTTTAACTTAACCTTTGAAATAATTTGGGAAAATTTTCTAAGTTTCCTCTGCCACCCCCACTAGCCCATAGCAAATCAGGGGTTGCCACGTGTGCAGATCCCCTTTTTAGCTTAGCACTTCGGAAATTTTTTGGGAAAATTTTCCTGAATTCTCCAGCCAGTCTGTTGATCCACATCCAATGGATGACTGACACGTGTCTTCATGATGCGTCTATGGGAGTTGCAGAGATTTTTATGTCTTTAAATCTTTTTCTCATAAAATTCAATTTTTGCTAAATTACTTTGACAGCCCCACGGGGTGCAACCAATCATTAATTTGACATGTGGCATCGTTCGGGGAAGTCGGAGGGTGCGGGGATATTTTAATCCTTTGTGCATTTTACCCTAAATTATAAAATCTCTAAGTTTCCCTTTAATTCTATTTCCCCAAGACCAATCAGCACTTGTCACGTGGCGCTTTGGGCATTGGCAAAGGCATGGATCATTTGATTCCATAGCACTTTTTGGTCAAAACTAATCACTGTCTTAAAATCCTCTGACGACCCTGATTTTTCGCCAAAGTTTAGAAATGCCAACACGTGTTCTCTTCAAGCTCGCCGGCACACAGAGGTTGATCATTTTTTTGTTCTAAAAGGGAAATGCACTAAAACTCTCCCCGCTCCACCGGCTCGCGCATGGGAAAATTTTCTTCCTCAAGCCTGTAGACCCACTTTTTGGAAAATTTTACTCCGAAGGTCTGTCAGCCCATAACTTGAGAAATATGAGGAGTTAGGACTTGTTTATATCACTGGAAAGGTAAGGAAATATTCTATCTAATGGGAATGTTTTGAGAAGTTTTGGGTATGTTAATTTTGAGAAAAAAAAACCAATTTTAATCTTTTAATCCTGTTAGAGAGTGGTATAGTGAAAAATTACCCTCTTAACCTAATTGATTAATCTAACCCTAAGTTTGGAACTTGTAATATTTTATAATTTTCATATTAATAAAACTATAAGCTATTAATAGTATTTCGTTTTGAAACTTGCTTGTGACAATTGTTGTCTTGTAACCTAGTTGTAGACTCTTTTAAACCAAAAAACTTATTCCATAATTTTCCTAACTAATCCTTGGTTGTTCTTGTGGTCTCAAGTGGGTTGTTTTTACGGGCGTTACATTCAACTTTGACCATGGTTAAAGTCTCTTGCCCTTAAACAAACTTTAATCATGCTTTTCCAAAGTGTCCATGAATGGGTTTTTATAATGTTTTTATAATTATTTTGATTATTTTCAATGTTGGCGGGTAATAATCATATTTTCCCAAAGTTATAAAAATAAAATAATTACCTCAATTTTGCGCCCAAATACAAATAGACCAATTATTTCCCTAAATTTTGTGAAGGTCTAAGATAAGTTTCTTCATTTTCGCAAAGGGCAGGTTTACCACCAGTCAACTAAGGGTTAAAATGCCATGCAAACTCGCAATTTCTCCTTTGTTAATCCTTCGAATAATGATAATCTTGTGATTATTACTAAATAAATATATTTTATTTACAACAGGTCTATTTGTGCAGTTAAGAGAGAAGCGATAGCATTGGATTTGTCTCCAACTAGCCACTAATCGAAGTGTCAAATTCAAAGTTGAAGTGTCACATTGGAGAGTGGGACTTGAGTCACTTCTGAGTTTTAGGTGTAGACATGAAATCATGCACTTGGGTACATTTCTAGGTCCTAAATACATACTATCATTCATATGATTCCTAAGAAAGAAAACTAGTAATTGACTAATGTCTTTGGCCTCTTGTCTTTGTTTATTGCTTTAAATTTGAAATTTCATAACCCACATCCCATTATGTATTTTACGTATTTAATTTTGTATGGCTCCAAACACAAACACCTAGCTAGGTCTCGAGTTCCCAGGTGCCCTTATCCCCTCCATGCACCCCTAACCCTTTTCAACCTTTCTCATTTATTTTAGGTCTCTTTTATGTTTTGGGCATATTTTCTACTTATGGCTTATCTTTCCAATTGTTAATTGCAAAATTCAAAAAAGGGACTCATATAAATACATAGTTATGTGTTTAAAAATAGGGGCCAAGCTCATAGCATGTGCCATCACCTCATAATATAACATCTAAAGGAAATTAAATCAATTAAAGGAATCCATCTAACATCAATCAAAGGGACAAGGGACTACATTTTCACCATACACAACATAGGAAGGGGAAGTTTCTTTATTCCATCTACACATCTATCTACATTGTTACATATATCTATAACCCGCTATTAAGTGCACTTGTACAAGGGAATCCTAGAGCATGAATCTTACACACACTCATAAGAACTTCATGAAGTTTGAGATGTACTGCAATGATCATTTGTAAGTTTATGTTTTCGATTTATGATTAGGTTCAGTCCAACTCCCTATATTGCATGTTTATTTTTTGGATATTATGTGGTACTATGGGTTTTTAGGTGAATATTAGTTTTATAGGTTATATGTACCTCAACGATCATATTGTAACACACATGCTATCAACAAAAAATATTTTTGATACTTGCGTGACATAGTGAAGATCAACTTCTCACAATTTTCACAGTCATATCCTCCTAGTAATGGTCGTTAGTTTTGATGAAACCCTGTCCTCATGTGATCACCTATGTCCAGCCATATTCATGTAGTTTGTAATTTATCTCGAGAATTTATAAAAATATTCATATCATGTTCAGAAATTTTCCTAGTCTTGATCACCCCAGATCAAGTACAAATCAACTTAATCAAATGCTCTCTCTCTTCCACTTAGGGTTTCATATTTTATTAGCTTATAGCTTGAGTCAAATATGTATTTTAACATTTATCATCATATGTGAATCTGTAATATTATATTTGATTAATAAAAATTAAATTATATCATTTAGTGAACCCATCACTCAAACCGAACCTAACTTCTAGGCATATTGGCATCTTCATAACATGGCTTAAATTTATCTCCCCTTTTATGATGAATACCTTTAGGATCTTAATGCTCATATTGTTAAACAAGTGCAAGATTTATATCATCTTTTATTTACTTCTCATGAGGAGGCCACCAACTAAGTTGAGCTTAACCCTTCCATCTCTAATATTGCTTCTATTTCTATTAAAACACAACTTCCTACATCTACCCTTCTACCTAGTTTTACTATTGCGATGTCTATTCTTACTCCTACTAAAAACTTTACTCTACCTCTTATTTCACACACTTGATAAGTCTCTTCTTCTGGCACACAAGACTTGATTTTACTCTATCAAGACTTACACATTCAAATCCAATAGTTATAGTAGGATACATCATGCGCCTCTTCATCTCTTGATGCCTCTATGCTTCTTCACACTACTATTGCAGGAAAAAATTATTTTTATCCACTTCCTCTCAAAATTTTCACCCCTAACCTATCCATTTTCAATGACAATGGTGACCCTCAAGATCATCTCTTATATTTTCATGTGGAATTTCTATATTATGCAGATGATCATACATTATTATAAAATTTGTTTCATCAAAGCCTTAAGGAATATGTTATGCATTGATTTTATAATCTATTTGTCCATTCGACAACTTATTTCACACATTTATCCAATTATTTTCTTTGTAATTTTTCAATCAATATAGGCGCTAGGATATCCTATGCACAAATGGCACAAATTAAAAAAATATTTAAAGAACAAGTAGTTGAATATGTATTATGTGTTATCGTTCTGAGGTACACCTTTCATTGGATGGTTAATTGAATTCTTACTTAGGCCAGTACAATGGAATCCCCTCCAAGTTATGGGCATCTCCGAATGAGGGAAAACTCCATAAAGGGTTGGTTCCATTTGATGAACCACTAAATTTTTTATTCTAACCGAGTTAAAGGTTAGAAGGAATGTAAAACTAAAATAGTTAAATGTCATACACCAAATATTTGTGGGGTTTGAGCTTGAACAAAAACACTTACTGACTAGTAAAAGAACTACTAAAATTCACTACAATAGCTTATTTAATTGATTTTGTACTCACAAAGAAATATAATGCATTTTAATGGCTTGGAAAATCAGTAATATTGTTGAATGGATGTGTTGTAAAACTATAAGCATACAAAGGAATATTAGAATCACTTAAAAACACCTTTAATTTGTAGGAACACACTATCAAAAGTTGTTAATGGAGAAAAATTGTCTTCTTATTCAATCATAAGGTGAACAGTATAAAACATTTTGGAGCATAACTATAGAAAAATTTCACCCCCCATGCTTGTGAAAGCAATGTAAAATATATAAAAAATCCCCCACCTATACTAAAAAAATAGCCATCTAAGGCCTAGTTCTTCCTCGTACATGCACCAATTTAGCCCTTACAAATTAAAATTTTAAAATAGTAAAAGGCTAATAATAGTGTTTGTAAGCGAACTCTCTACTTTAGTCAAACTCTTATTGACTGGCCAAAACCTATGGGATACCGATCCTTATCATGCACTAATGTAATTTTTCGAATATACAGGCTATTTGTGGCACAGTTTTTTCCTTTTTTGAAAAGGTATTTTTGGCCTATGTGCATGAATCCTCTTGGGTGAGTGTAACAAGTTGGTGGAAAAAAAAGGGGTCATAAGTAGACATTATGTTGCAAAAAATAACGAAATATCAATTTATAGGGATTATTAGCAATAAGCACACTCAAAATTAGAAAAATTTATAGAAATATAAATCGTAGCATTCGGAATTTAGTTTCTAAACTACTTATTTTTTAAAAAAATGGAAAAGTTTAGCTATATTAAAGACTTAAAATTATATGACTTGGTGTTTTTTTAAAAATAACCTATAATATTGTAGTTCATTTTCCCGTGATTTGGATGACCAAATCTTGTATGATGTAGATGTAGTTGTCTATCTTGGGATGGATTTTATTTTCTATTTTTTTGAACACTTTTTTTTAATTATTTTTTCGGTGAACGTGGTCTAAAAATATTTAGAAAATGGAGCACCTTGTGTTTTCCCACCATAGCTATGTCAAAAAATATCGAAATCAAATATATAGATTTTTTAACATGTATAGAATTCCTCCTAGCTTGGGATGGTATAAGTTTTATCACATTTTAATAAGCAAAACTAAAGTTGCAGTGTTAAACTTAGACATGAAAATTCATGGGAAAAAAGTTCTTAAAGACCTATTGTCAGTTAAAAATTATAAAATTATATTTATCTTATTCTATTGACTTTAAAATCAATATTTCTATGAAGCTAACAGTCTCCCCTACGCGATGGTACCATTTTTCTGAAATGTTTTCAGTTTTTCAGCATGATTCAAGTCTGTGGAAGAGAAAATTTGAATTTTTTTGACGTTTTACACTTTATAATGACCTTCCATAGCTTTGGTTGGAGAAAAAAAAAATTTCCTGAGCCTTAGGGTTGGATTTGATGATACAGATACAACCGCTATCGCAGTTTATAAACCGTGATCATGGGTTTTATAATAAGAATTGCGATCACACTTTATAAACTATGAGCACAGTTTGTAAAGCGCAATCATGGTTCTTAAATCATATTTAAACACATCCCAATGTTCTAATTACGATGTGATTTTTACTATTTGACTTTACTGTATGAATTACTATGAAATTATGTCATTTTATAGATGTTTTTCTTATCACCAGAAGCAAAACATCATGGGAGAAAAGAAACAAAGTCAAAAAAGGAAGTCATTAAGTAAAAAACACCAAACAAATTAGAGGAAAATAAATTTGAAAATGCTGAGCGAATGCATAATCTTTGTGAATCAAGAAGAGGTTCATCTTCAACCCCTACTATTGTAAGCAATGAGGAACTAGGTAATGTTTTTACTGTCAATGTTGAAGTTGAATTAAATACTCGTGATGAAGATGTTTTTACTGTCACTATTGAAGAATAATTAAATTCTCATGATGTAGCAAATGTCAAAATTGAAGGAGATAATGAAAATGTGAATAAAGAAATTCTGGTTGAAACTGTAGACAAGAAAAAATTGATAAAAACACCTCCTAGGATTTTCCATAAGAAACCTAATTATTTTATTGAAATTGATGAAAACATTTTGAAACCAATGTCTGAAAAAAAATTTGGATGGAAAATCAGAAGAAAATCCACTAAAATTTGGGATAATCATTTTGGAATTTTAAATGATTCCCAAAGATGTCAGTTGTTGGTTAGTTTGATGAAATTGATTAAAGTGAGACTTACATTAAACACCTTAGGATTGATAACATCTAATATACATGGTCAAACCTCTACAATTATTGAAAACCTTCATGATGCATATCACACTGTTGGTGTCAAGAGACACACTAAGGATAGTAATATTGTGTGTCATGTACTTGCTACTAGTGTTGTAAGTGAATCAATAAAAAACAACATTTGATTACGCAAACAAGTCGATCGATTTTTGGGCATTTTTTGCTAGAGCACTAGGTAAGGGAAAAAAAAATTGATGCTATAAGAGAATTTGTTATTCAATTTTGGCATGATAACACTAGAGTTTCACCTAATACAAGAGATGTTGTAAAATGGAGAGTTGTTTATAATAATTGTGAAGCACATCCAAAGCATTTCTTAGATATGACCCAAACTCAATTTTTTCGTAAGTTTGACCAAGAGCATCTGGAATTTGAAATTAGTCAACATTTTTTTGAAATTTAGAAACCATTCTATGTGAAAATCAACCACGCTTACACAACTTTTTGTTGTAGATAACATGTTGAATTTGCGATACGTTATGCTAAATTTTTACATATTTGTTCTAATTTTTATTCTAAAACTATGTTATCAGAATGTGGTGTTCATGTTCCACCAATATCTTCTAGAGATTTCATTCCTGCGATATTTTCTGAAAAAGAAGTTGGACAATTTTTTTATAGTCAGAAGTTCTTAGACTGAAGTTGTGGTACATGCAGAGGATTACCTAAAATGGAAAGTTTCATCCATGAGAAAATTAAAGGTACAATAGGACATAATTTATTTTATTTTGATTAATATAAATCGGTTGCATACTAGTTGAAAGATGGAAAAGACTCTAAATGGTGTGAGCTAGTTACAGAACATATATCTGTTTTTCAATTTATGAGAAAATTTAAGGATGAAATTATTTATGAGTATGCTAGGAATACATACAGAGATCGATGGTTGGATGAAAATTTCAAGATATGTAGGGAAAAATTTCCTATTGGTACTATTGTTTTAGTGATCGATTTTATAGAAAATTACACATTTCAACCACAAATAGAGGTTCAATCACAATATTACAACTCAGTACAAGTTGCCATTTTTGTGCATATAACATTTATACATTCTCCTGACACTACAGAGAATGATCAATTTTTTTAAGAGAGTACCACTTTAATATCAGTGATGATCATACTTATTCTACTAAATTTGTGCAAGGGTGTTTCTAGTTATTTTATGGAAACTTTTCTGATAGGGACATCCATTTCAAACAACATTATATATGGTTAGATAATTACACGTATCAATTTAAGAATGCAAGAATGTTTTATTGGATGATTAGGATGCACGTCAAGATGGGTGTGCAACATATTTAGAGTTTCACTGAGCCTGGACATGGAAAAGAAGAGCATGACGGTTTAAAGGTCGTGTGTGAAAATATCTCTTGCAAGAGAAGAGTTGAAGTACATAGATGGTGCCAAATTGAAAGATGAAAAGATCATAGTGGAATGATGTATTGACAACATGGCCTGAGGTTCTCAAGAAAATTCTACAGTTCACAAATATTTTTTGTTTATAGAGGAACAACAAATTGCTAACTATGAGGATTGTATGAAACTCACTGCGTCCAATGATATGCACTCATTTTGTAGCTCAGATGCTACTTCGTGGGCCACATGGACAAGAAAGTTGAGATGTTTTTGTGCATCTTGTGTCAAATTTTTCACTGTTGAGTGTGATTCACAAGAATGGGTGGATGGATGGATTTGTAGGCCTCTGACTGCGCTTCCTAGTTATCAACCTTCATAAGCATTATGACTTATTTCTACAAATGAAGTTACAACATCCAAGGACTTTGACGAAATTTCAAATTTGGTGCAGCAAGGTATTTATGGTTATTTATAGTTTTTGTATTGAGTTATGTCCACTAAAATTTTAATATGTACAATTTAAATTTGAGTTGCAACCTTTGTTTTTTTGTTAGACATGTGTTTGCAGTTATTGCAACAGAAGACAATGAATAAGAAACAAACTATTTCTTATTTCATTGCATCAAGGAAAGAAAGAATTTGACTTCTCCTATTATAGATGGTGAAGATATTGAGTACCCTACAGGGTTAGTGGTAGTTACTAGAACTTGGTTTCAATAGTTTTTATTAAAAAATTACTCTGTCTAGGTGTTTGAGGACTTTGAGGCACACAAGAAAATACTCTTATATTCGCATCTAGTTCTAGAGACAAATATTCAGTTGTATAGATATTGAGGAAGGCCTAATAACAAGATTCTTTGGAAGGTTCGAGAGTTAGATCATGAAGCAATCCTATCCGCTATTCATAGTAGATCTGATTTTGATGGTTCATTGGTATGAATTTACAATGCTCATGTTTGGTATATATAAATTTGTTAGTTCTAGATAAATTTAAGTTCATATATTTTATTAAACTTGTGTATTTTGAATATATCTAGTATGGTTTTGTTTTGAAACTTAAATTTATTTGACTAACACTTTTATGTGCAAGTTAGAGGTGCCAAAAAAGCTTCCACCTTCACATGGTTGGTAGTTTTAGTAGAGAATTATAAATTCTCGAAGCTAAGAGAATCTTTCATTGTTTTACAAAAAAGAGGAAGTAATTAACAATGATTTATGTACCAGTGGAGTGGGTTCTTGGATCTAGAGGAGGTAGCCCAGAAATACCTTGAGCTTAGAGAACTGAAATGACATATCTCTAAGTGTTTATAAGACCATCCCTATACGTGTGAATAGGTGGTTAAGTGCCATGACCCACCATTTGCAAAATATAGCATTTGACAGTCTTACATTGGCTCAAACTGTACTATTTCATGCGTTTGCAAACAATAGGGAAGTGAGAGCAACAATTGGAGAAGGAAAAATCTAAGACAAACTATTGTAGAGGATCCCTAGGCAAAGGTTTAGGATTAGACGAGATGTCTCTAGCTTCCACGGAGTCTATGTAGTCACCCGTTGAAGTTGAATGATTTCATGGTCTCAGGGCTCTTAAGGGACTACACCTGAAAGAAATATCCTGGAAGCAATGATGTTGTCGCGCACCAAAATGACACCTCCCAAAGTGTTTACAATACCATACCTACACGTCTGCACATTCATTTTGGTTCCACGACCCACCATTTACAAAATATAGTGTTTGACAACCTTATACTGGCTCAAACTGCACTATTTTGCGCATTTGTAAACAATAGGGCAACGAAAACACCGATTGGAGAAGGAAAAATTTGAGACAAACTAATTTAGAGGGTCCCTATGCTAAGGTGTAGGATTAGACAAGAAGTCTCTAGGTGCCATGGAGGGCACGTAGTCACCCATCGAAGTTGAACAATTTTTGTGTCTCAAAGCTCTTAAGGGACTACGCTTGAACAAATTAGCCTAGAAGTAATGACATTGTCATGCACCAAAAATATGCCTCCTCTAGCATTCACCTAGCCACCTGAAAGTGTCGGCACAGTCGTTTTGGTGCCACTATCCACCGTTTGTAAAATATAGCATTTGATAGCCTTACATTGTCTCAAATTGCACTATTTCACGTGTTTGCAAACAATAGGACGACTATAACACCAATTGGAGAATGAAAATACTGAGACAAGTTATTGTAGATGGTCCTTATGCTAACATGTAGGATTAGATGAGACGTCTCTAGGTACCAGGGAGTCTATGTACTCACCCATCGAAGTTGAATTATTTTTATGTCTCAGGACTCTTAAGGTACTATGATCAAACGAAGTAGCCTGGAAGCAACAATGTTGTCACACACAAAAATGATGCCTCCTATAGCATTTACCTAGCCACCCAGATATGTCGGCACACTCAGTTTGGTGCCACGTCCCACCGTTTGTAATATATATTGTTTGACAGAGTTACACTGTCTCAAACTACACTATTTCACGTGTTTGCAAACAATAGGGCAGCGAGATCACCTATTGGAGAAGTAAAAAAATGAGACAAGATATTTTAGATGGTCCCTATGTTGAGGTGTAGGATCAGACAAGACATCCTTAGGTGCAACGGAGTCTACGTAGTCACCCGTCAAAGTTGAACAATTTTTCTGTCCCAGGGCTTTTAAGGGACTATACCCGAATGAAGTAGCCCAAAAGCAACTATGTTATCATGCAAAAAAATGACACCTCCTTTGGTGTTCACGTGGGAACTCAGATAATTGGTTGTAGTCAGTTTGGTGCCACATTTTACCATTTATAAAATATAGTGTTTGATAGCCTTACATTGTTTCAAACTACACTATTTCACGCGTTTGTAAACAATAGAGCAATGAGAGCACCTATTGGAGAAGTATAAAATTGAGATAGGATATTGTAGATGGTCCCTATGCTAAGGTGTAGGATCAAACAAGACATTCTTAGGTGCAACGGAGTCTACGTAGTCACCCGTCGAAGTTTTTTTTTTTTTTATGTCTCAGAGCTCTTAAGGGACTACGCACAAACGAAGTAGCCCAGAAGCAACGAAATTTTTGCACACCAAAATGAAATCTCCAATAGTGTTAACCTAGACACCTCGATGTTTCAGCGCATTCGGTTCAGTACCATGACCCACCGTTTGTAAAATATAGCATTTGACAACTTTATATTGGCTCAAATTACACTATTTCGCGTGTTTGCAAACAATAGTGCACTGAGAGCACTGATTGGAGAAGGAAAAACTGAGACATGCTAATATAGAGGGTCCCTATGCCAAGGTTTAGGATCAAATGAGACATCCCTACATGCCATGGAGTGTGCGAAGGAACCCGTTGAAGTTGAATAATTTTTGGGTCTTAGGGCTCTTAAGGGATTACACTTGAATGAAGTAGCCAGAAGCAACGTCGTTTTCGCGCACCAAAATGACACCTCTTCTATCATTCACTTGTCCACTTGTATATGTTGGTATAGTCAATTCGGTGCCAGGACCCACCGTTTGTAAATTATAGCGTTTGACAGCCTTACACTGCCTCAAACTGCACTATTTTACACATTTGCAAACAATAGAGCTTTGATAGCACTGATTGGAGAGGGAAAAAACTGAGATAGGCTATTATATAGGGTCTATACACTGAGGTGTAGTATCAGACGAGACATCTATAGGTTCCACAGAGTGCACGTAGTCAGCGGTCAAAGTTAAACATTTTTTTCGTCTCAAGGCTCTTAAGGGGACTATGCTTTGAACGAAGTAGCCTGAAAGCAATGACATTGTCACACATCAAAAAAACACCACTTCTAGTTTCAAATTGTCCACCTAAATATTTCTGCATAGTTGGTTTGGTGCCATTACTCATCGTTTGTAGAATATATCGTTTGACAACCTTAAATTGGCTCAAACTGCACTATTTCGAGCGTTTGCAAACAATAGGGCAGCGAGAGCACCGATTGGAGAAGGAAAAAACTTAGACATGCTATTGTAGAGGGTCCATACGCCCAAGGTTTAGGATCTAATGAGATGTCTCTAGGTGCCACGGAGTGCGTATAGTCACCCGTCGAAATGGAATTATTTTTGGGTCTTAGGGATCTTAAGGGATTACGCCCAAATGAAGTAGCCCAGAAGCAACGACCTTATCACACACCAAGATGACATCTCCTAAAACATTCACTTGGCCACCTATATGTGTCAGTATAATCTGTTCGGTGCCATAACCCACCGTTTGCAAAATATATTGTTTGACAACCTTACACTATCTCAAGCTACACTATTTCACGCGTTTTGCAAGCAATAGGGAAGTGAGAGCCCCGATTCGACAAGGAAAAAATTGAGACATGATATTGTAGAGAGTTCTGACACCAAGGTGTAGGATTAGATGATACATCTCTAGGTTCCATGGAGTGCGCGTAGTCACCCCGTCGAAGTTGAATGATTTTTGGTCTAAGGGTTGTTAAGGGACTACACCCGAATGAAGTAGCCCAGAAGCAACGACGTTGTCACTTACCAAAATGACACCTCATATATCATTCACCTTGTCATCCACATGTGTAGGGCACAGTTAGTTTGGTACCATGACCCACCATTTGCAAAATATAGCATTTGACAACCTTACACTGGCTCAAACTGTAATATTTCATGCGTTTGCAAACAACAGGGCATCGAGATCACCGATTGGAGAAGGAAAAAACCTATATAGGCTATTGTAGAGGGTCCCTACGCAAAGGTGTATGATTAGATGAGACATCTCTAGGTGCCACAAAGTGTGCGTAGTCACTGATCATAGTTGAACAATATTTTGGTCTAAGGGCTCTTCAGGGACTGCAACCGAACAAAGCAGCCCGCAAGAAATGACGTTGTCACACACCAAAATGACACCTCTTCTATTGTTTACCTAGGCACCCAAACATGTCAACGTAGTTGTTTCCGTACCATGACCCACCATTTGCAAAATATAGTGTTTGATAGCCTTGCTCTAGCTCAAACTACATTATTTCGTTGCATTTGCAAATAGTAGGGCACTGAGCACCGATAGGAGAAGGAAAAAACTGAGATAGGGTATTGTAGGGGGTCCTTATGTCGAGGTATAGGATTTTATGAGATGTCTCTAGGTGCCATAGAGTGCGCGTAGTCACCCGTCGAAGTTGAACAATTTTTTGGTCTCATGGCTCTTCAGGGACTACAAACTGAACGAAATAGCTCGAAAGCAACGATGTTGTCTTGCAATGAAATGAATCCTCCTATATTGTTCACCTAGCCACCTGGACATTTTAGCATAGTCGTTTTGGTTCCATGAACCACCGTTTACAAAATATAGCATTTTACAGCCTTACACTTGCTCAAACTACACTATTTCATGCGTTTACAAACAATAGGGCACTGAGAGCGCCGATTGGAGAAGGAAAAATCTGAGACAAGATATTTAATAAGGTCCCTAAACTCAAGTGTAGGATCAGACGAAATGTGTCGAGGTGCCATGGAGTACACGTAGTCACCCGTCAAAGTTGAAATTTTTTTTGGTCTTGGGGCTCTTAAGTTACTGCGCCCGAATGAAATAGCCTTGAAGCAAGGAAATTGTTATGCACTAAAATTATACCTCCTTTAGTGTTCACCTAGCCACTTAGATGTGCCAGTGTAGTCATTTTGGTGTGATGACCTGTTGTTTACAAAATATATCGTTTGAAAGCCTTACATTGTCTCAAACTGCAGCATTTTGTGCGTTTACAAACAATAGGGCAGTGAGAGCACCGATTAGATAAGGAAAAAATTGAGATACTATATTGTAGAGGGTCTATATGTTGAGGTGTAGGATTGGATGAGATGTCTCTAGGTTCCATGGAGGTGCACGTAGTCACCCGTCGAAGTTGAACAATTTTTTGGTCTCAGGGATCTTTAGGGACTACGACCAAACGAAGTAGCCTAGAAGCAAAGACGTTGTCACGCACTGAAACAAAACCTCCTATATTGTTCTCCTGGCCACGCGGACATGTCGGTGTAGTCATTTTTGTGCCATGAACCACTATTTGTAAAATATAGCATTTGACAGCCTTACACTGACTCAAACTGCACTATTTCATGCATTTGTAAACAATAGGGCCCTAAGAGGATCAATTGGTGAAGGAAAAAATTGAGACATGATATTGTAGAGGATCCCTACGCCATTTTTTAGGATTAGCTGATATGTCTCTAGGTGCCATGGAGAATGCGTAGTCACCCGTCAAAGTTGAACAATTTTTTGGTCTCAGAGCTCTTAAGGGACTATGCTCGAATGAAGTAGCCTTGAAGCAACGACGTTGTCGGGCACCAAAACGATGCCTACTTTTTGTGTTCACGTAGGAACCCCGGACATGTCGTCATAGTCGATTCAGTGCCAAAAACCCACCGTTTGTAAAATATACCATTTGATAGCCTTACAATTTCTCAAACAATAGGGTAGTGAGAGCACTGATTAGATAAGGAAAAAACCAGGACATACTATTGTAGAGGGTTCCTATACTGAGGTGTAAGATCTAATGAGACATCTCTAGGTGCCATTGATTGGGCATAGTCACCCATTGAAGTTGAACTAGTTTTTGGTCTCAGTGCTCTTAAGGGACTACGCCCAAATGAAGTAGCTCGGAAGCATCGACATTGTCATGCAATAAAACGATGCCTCCTCTAGTGTTCACCTAGCCACCCAGATGTGTTAACATAGTTGGTTTGGTACCACAACATCTTGATGCATGACTTCTCACTACTCACCTCCGTTCATTTCCTAGGACTACCTAGAAAAGGCAAGTTTGTAAACATATATGCCACAAAGGCTCAAGGAATGCTAAAAAGGCTCCGAATCGGGTGGTATGACACCAATTTGGGCCTCCCTATAGCCCACCATAGCCACCTGAAGGCATATACCCCCCCCAATCAAATGCTTTGGCGGTGATAGTTTATTGGACCACGATGTCCCGAGGCATGACTTCTCCTGCTACTTTACTAGCATCAATGAGATTGCAACAAGGTTAACACATTACCATGTAAATACTCTAATGATTATCAAATGATCTTTTTTTAAGTATGTTAATACACAATAGAACTTGTTAATAATATTGTTTGCATATCTTTTTACCAACTAAGTTAAGAACCTTCAATTTACCATTATATAACATATAAGATATGTGTCGATTGTTAAATCTTAGTTTCAAAATTAAATTTTAAAGAAATAGATGTTTATTAGATGTTATGGTTTCAAAATAAATATGATAAGGATACCCACTAACATTTGAAATTCCTAAAACATTTGTCATTGTATCATCTTTAAAATCGAAGGATGTGAATTATTTGACAATATACATTACATACATATTTATGTGTTTTTATCTAGATTGATATGTCGTAACATATGTACAAACATCCTAAATAAATATGTAACGGATGTTTACAAATTCCTTGATATATCATTTTAAAATTCATTCAAGAATTTTGAAATTTTTTCAAATACCTTGGAATGGTAAGGATGTGAATTATTTGACAAGCCCCCTCACAAAAATTGTGTATTTTGGACTAGAAGGATTGTAGGGTATACAAAAAATGGGGTTTTTTAAAGTGTGTGCTTAAATACAAAAACATATAGGACTTAATAGGGATATGAATCTACTTATGATAATCAAATCATGTGTAACTTCTTAGTTGATTGGCATAGCATAAAATTATACAGAGATATTAAGGTGTATTTATTGATCAATGAGATAATCCCTATTAATGGGATTATCTCTAAAACAATACATAATTGCTTCCCTTAATTTGTTAACAATTGTACCATGTAATGTTGCACCATAGTATCGTTCTATTCATATAGTTCAAGATGAACTCTACCTCGCTTATTTCTAACAATGTTCACGTTAGTTGATATACAATAGATGAGTGTTAGCTCTAAAAGAAAACATGTTACTTATAGAAATTCCCCTCACAACCATTCTTTCAAAGATGTGCACATTGTTAGGAGGTGGGAAAATAATTAGAGTTGCACATACACCCTACATAATTACGTATTGCCCTTTTGTAGTTCACCTACCATGGTTATCATAGGTTTTTCTTAATGGAATAGGTTTTCTTAACAATTGTACCATGTAGTTCTCTGGGACGTGGTTTTTTAATTTTAAATCAAACATACATATATAACTAATATACATAGAACATACATACATAGAAGGATATCATGTGCAATGAAATCAAATCAAACATAGAAGTAATATTGTTATGAAGACCAATGCATGGATATATAATATATTAAACTAAGTGTGCTAGACTCGTGTATTTGAAAATATAAGTTCATAACATGTGTGCATCTCAAACTAAGTGTGTCATACATATAGCAACACATGCAGTTGCATAAGGCTATATACACCATGGATTATATGAAGAATCATGAACTAGGACCAGATGGCCCATATATATATATATATATATATATATATATATATATATATATATATATATATACATATACATATATATATATATATACATATACATATACATATATACATATATATATATATATATATATATATATATATATATATATATATATATATATATGTAAATCTAGGTCGTATGAATCTAATCATGAAACATCTTCCCTCTCTTCGTCCTACTAGAAGTAACATGTCCACGACCTGGGGATGTAGTGGAGGGAGATACCACTATGGATTTCATCCATGTTGTCTTAGGTCTCTCTAAGAAGGCCTGCAACCTAACTTGTACATTCATAAACAACAAGTTTTTGACACCTAGATTTTTAAAATACATTCAAATTTTAGAAACTTATAATTTAGTTAAAATACATGTGAAATCTTACCGCAATGTCACGATCCCTATCAATTTTTCATTGACACATCGCATGGACAATAATAGACTTGCGAGAGGTAAGCTACATACAACTAATTAAATTTCAAATTAAATATTTCATGTACAAAATTTGATATTGTAGATTTAAGTAATAGGAAATAATTCCACCAAAATTTAATAGATTTGAAAAATTGTACCTCAGTTAGTGGATCTGTAGATGCTATGGTAGTATCTACAGTAGCCTCCACAGTCTGCATATATGGAGGAGTCTCTCTTGAAGTCATAAGCTATACAAAAAACATGTATAAATCAATATTAATCTATAGGACTGCCACATAATAGACCCAAAGCATAATCCACGTGAACTTCCCCAATTAGAAATAAAGCGTAAAGAGAAACTAACATGTGTAAACGTCATATGAGGCATGCCAGTAGCCTCAGATCCCAAAGAGATGACGACCTACTAGGCTCCTACGTATAAAAGACAAACATATATTAATATACACATGTACAGGTGAAACATTATAATAATAAAAGAGCACAATCAAATGAAATTTGAAATTTAAATACAACTTCAAACTTACGTTTATAACACACCTAACTATAGTAGCTAGTATGTCGACATTGGATGTTTCCTTTACCGGCTCTTGCTATTTAAAATAAAATAAAAATTAGTTTTTACATGTATGTACATGACGTACAATCAAATACATATATATTAAAATCTCAAACATAAATTAAACTATTGTGTGTGTGTGTGTGTATATATATATATATATATATATATATATATATATATATATATATATATATATATAATATTTATTTGACATTTACCTGTGAAAGACCAAGATCCTTTGAACCAGTTCCAAAAACATCCGCCATCATCTCATCTAGAGAAAAGAAATCATGTGATCCACAAAATGATGGCTCACCCGCAGTGCATACGAAACCACATGATCCAAAATGGTGTGGTGCACAATAACTGACACCTCCACCAACATCACCAAATGCAATCTGGTCACTATGTTGGGCAAAGTGTCAGTGAGATCCCTCTATGCATGTAGTGTGTATCTCCACAACATCCTTCACTGTATGAGGGATAACTTAAGGGAGAGGTAGTTTTGGGGCATGGGTGATCCTTATTTTACGTACGCATGCACCAGGTCTACTCTATGTAGAGCCACCACCTCACCCATAAAACTCAGAAAATTCTGCTTGATTTGGGACATCATTCAGCATGAACTCGCAGTATACTTTCTTAAAAAAAGAGGAACCTCATTTTTGTTTCATGGTGGATAATCAAAAACCATCCACCATCGGTCCCAAAAATTGTTCTTGATTTGGTCATTGTGGCACCAATGGATTGGGAACTGTTTACAAGTAGCTACGAGGTGGCATTGGTTCTTGGGTCAGTAAATAATGCACAAATGTGGTATTTTCCTATTTTTTATCTTTTATGGCCTCATGGGATAATTTATATACATACCACCGCCTACAATCACCTCTAAAGGTATTTCATCTGTCTATTTGATTTGTTGCGGAGTCAACTTCACCAATCAATGTTTGCAATGTGTTGGCTAAACTCATGCAGGATGGATTTGTGGGATGATTTTGTCTTATAGTCTGAATAAGGTTCTTAATGACAATTTTATTTTGTCAAATTCTTCCAATGATATCAGCTTGTGTTCCTGCTGGTTTCATGGGGACAGAAGGAACCATTAGATACAGATTTATGTTTAGAGGAGGGTTTTGAGGAATGTTTGGAGGGTTTTGAGGAATATTTTGATGGTTTGCATGATTACAAGCTTGTTGAGTAACTGACGAAACAAAAAAGTTGTATACATAAACAAACAATTGAAAAACCCATGAAAATCACTAAAAAAACCTAAAATGCAAAAAAAAATGATCAAAATCGAGGGCTTACCTCTTTGTCTTCATGGCATGGTTGAAACTATCATGATATAGAAGTTTGAAGAGTAATTTTTAGGGGGTATTCAAAGCATGATTGCCAAAGGTCTAGGAGAAATCTTTTTTGGAAAAGAAAAATGGGGGAAACTGAGGAGTCGCAGGTCTATTTTTTTTTCTCAGAATTATCAACCAACTTGCTGCACTTACCCTCTTTTGGATAATCATTGTTTTTATCTTATGTGGAAAATATATTTCTATTCTCTTGTGCACATGCAACCTTTTTTTTTCTTTATGTGAAAGCTATTTTTTCCTATCTTGATCCGAAAACGGGTGCTTGAAATTAACACTTTTAATCGTTTCAAAGGATCTTCAATTTTAATCAACTTAAAAGGATTTTAGACTTCCAAAAATTGATTAGAATCAGATTTAGGACTGAATTGAAACTGAAATTATGTTTGTGATTTTACTCAAAAATTTCATGGTTTGATCGAAGCCCCAAAAATCTTTGTTTCAGATTTAATTGTTATCCCAATTTTATCAATTACTGATTATATTTCCATCCATATTCATATTTCGAATTTAAATTACTTGCAAATATCAAAAACTGCAAATAAAAATTAGAACACAACACCAGATTGTTTACGGGGTTCAAAATTCCTGTCCCTGGTTTTGTGGTGAACCGGTCTATTAATAATGTGAAGAACTGTAAATAAAATAACATTTTCATTAAACAATAATGAATTAATAACCTACAAAATTGTGTTTCAAACCTTCGAAGGATGTTAATGGAGCTCAGCCTATGTCCTTCACCTTGCTGATCCACTTACAGCAGTGTCTCCCTTTGGTTCTATGTCTTCGTGTGAATTTAACATAACATAACTCTATCAAAAAATATCCAAATCAAATAAATAATCACATCATCGTGATTATCTCAAAATTCTAAGAAAATTTCATATATAACTCGAGACCTCTTTGTGAACAAAAGTGCTCAAAAATTGCACTTTTCCAAAGTTGTTTGCTTATTAGCTTAACATAGACCTGACACATGTTTATTACAAATACAAGTGAGCTTTATTTATACCACTTACAAAAGGGTGGTGAGATAGTAAGGAAACTTATCTTTTTAGATGAGGTGTTGGGTTAAAATCCCCCTTCCAAAGGTTTAGGTGCCCAATTTAGCCATTGACCCCACATTTGGTGGGAAAGGGATAGGATAAGCCTTTAAATAGCTTTTTGTCCACAAAATCCTTCTTATCCCATGGAATTAGGATTATTCCCATGGAATGGATTAAATAAAATATTATTATTATTATTTTAAATCAAAATACACTAAAAACCTGTCAAGTTTCATTCCCATAATATTTCATTTGTCCACGTCAGAGTGTGACATGTCATCATTTGACCACAACTTTGACTATGTATATCTTTCGCATACGAACTCATATTTGGTCTGTTCAAAATGCGTTATAAAGCTTGCGATGAGCTCTATACCATGGAAGTGATTTTTATAAAATTACAAGATCATCAATTTTTCCTTGTCCCCAATTGCCACATGTCACCTTGTCATTAGTCCACTTGTTGACCAGTTGACCAAAGTTGACTTCCCTGTTGATTGAACTTTGACTGGACTTAACTTGAGCTCAAAGTGTCTATTTTTCACATTCTTATAGTCATTGGAAATATCTCTGAAGGATCTAATACACTGGAATGGTCTAGGGAAGTTTAGAGAAATTTTGACACGAAAAAATATTCCATGATCATTCCTCCCTACCGAGAAGGGTTTTTGTCCATAAAAAGTTATGTATCAACGCACAAAACATGTTATCTCTTCCTGCATTGCAAAAACACATACATTAACCCAAAATAACATTATAGGTTAATAAAATGTAAATAGTTGATTAGCTAATTACATAATCGATCAGATAATAACACTCAATTAAGCTAGTGTTCAACTGAAACGTTGCAACCCTGTCAACTCTGCACACAATTGTGAATTGTCATACCCCACTGTAATGGCATCACAAATAATTGACCAGATAATAACACCTATTCTATTATGGAAAGCTAGTGTTCAACTATCACTTTGTGATACAGCCGATTACTTAAATTACAATTTCATAACACATATCAGTATAAGAGACATCTAAACTGTACATAATTAGGCTATTGCCCACTGTCCATCTAAAACTGTAACAACTGCAAGTATTCACTATCCAGGATAAAATAGATTATCAACGCCCAAAAATAGCTATAGTTAAAAACTAAATCCACGTGAATGTTCCCAAAACAATGTATCTCCATCACAATTAATAAGTCAGATAATAACACCTATCTATAACTGAAGCTAGTGTTCAACTGACACTTTGTGATTATGTTGATTACAACTGCAAATATTCACTATCCAAAATCATTAAACCATCAATGCGTAAAATGTCTATAGTCAAAATCTGAATCAAGGTGAATATGCAAATATTATATCCATACACTAAAGTGAAAAGGGATAGATTATAAACTATATGCTTACCCAAATTGGTGAACTGTCATAATCTGCAAAATGATCACCTAGTGCCTTTGCAAACTAGTTTGTTTGTGTAATAAATTTACACCCTAATTGTAACCACATTTAATAGTTTGTCTATTTATTACAATATCAAACAGGTTCCCGAATGGGTCTTATAAGAATCCATAATATTTACACAAATGACAACACTATAAAACTACAAGTTTCAAAATAGACATTCTGATGATGCCCACATCCCTGCATACTGTTTTTAGAAATGGAATAACCAACCAAAATGTGAGAAGATGAATATGAGTAAGATGAACCTATCACTCAAATCTTCTCTATGGCTACTTCCAAATTATTTCAAACCTGAATATAAACATAGGATCAAATCCCTAAAATATAGTGTTGAAAATGTTTGGATACTATCACCAGTTACTGCAATGCAAACATAAAGTTGAGGAATGTTTTTCCCATCCAATTACTCAGATTTCTCTATTTACGTGGTTTTACTTCCCCAATACTAGAATGAGCATTTACATGAGTTAGATCAACAAATTTTGGTTTGACATTATTTTACTTTTCAACAACTTTCCAATGTTACACTGAAGGAACATACCAACACATATTAACATCATGACCATTCCTTTTA
The DNA here is from genome assembly GCA_019776745.2 of Taxus chinensis. Lineage (NCBI taxonomy): Eukaryota > Viridiplantae > Streptophyta > Pinopsida > Cupressales > Taxaceae > Taxus > Taxus chinensis. The sequence continues at coordinate 832,262,624 of CM034146.1, forward strand.
CAATGGGAATAACATTTAACTTCCTTATTTTTAGGAGTCTTACCCATTTCGCCATTCCTTGAAATCTGTCTAGGAAAATGATTCTCCTGTTTAGGGGAGGTAACCTTTTATCCATTTCTCACCTTACAAGAGTGAGATTAGTATTTTGCACCTACCTTATCATTCACAAAAGGCATTAACTTCTTAACCATTGTTTTCCTCTTCTAACAATATGTAACGGAATGATTAGTACCTTCACAAAATGTGCAAGGAAAAGCATACCGCTGTCTTCCAAAGCTATATTGTACAGACTGAAAGAGTGTTTTACAAGTCTTAGGATTAAATTTCCCCTTAGTGCTATTTTTAGTGTAAGTGGGAGGAGGAGGAATTTCATTACCTCATTTACCTATTTTCTTACACCTTTCATTATTCCTCTTGATGTTTGAATTTTGCATTTCTAAAGGCATAGATCCTTGGCTGTTGGAAGCTTTCCTTCCTTCCACTACTTTGGAAGTTTCTCCAATTTCCATTTTCCCACTAGATAACCCAAACTTGCAAATTGAGGCTGATCCTCTACCTATATTGGGTTAGCATCACCTTAACCATTTTTACTAAGGCCCTTTCTGTTAAATCCCATTTTAACCATTAGTTTAGACCCAATTCCTTTAGTGTGTTTTAGAAAATGACCCAAAGGAATATCTGAAACTAAATTAGAGGGATTATTTTTATGTGAACAACTTACAGTGCATTCTGTCACAGTACCCGCATCTGATTTAGAAGGAATTTCCTTCTATTATTAACCTTGTTGCATCTTTTCCAAGAGGGAATCCTTGATCCATATTTCTTCCTACAACTCTTTAACAAAAACCATCAACTTCTTGCTCTGTTCAAGCATTTCGTTGACATATTCCTCTTTCTTGGTTATAGAGGATTGTGGCTCATATTTTTACCGTACTATTTCCTCTTCTGAGGAATATAATTTATCTCTAAGGAAAGAATTTTCTTCTTGGAGTTGGTATTTTATTGCTTCAAGCACATCCATTTGGTCATGTTTGGATGACTTGCCCATGATTCCCTGTTCCTGCAAACACAACCTATACTTCCAAAAGTACACACTTGTAAAAGAAGATTAATAAGCCCCAAAATGTCTTCCACTGAAATCAATACTGAAACTGAAGATAAATTTTCAAACACAATTAGAAGCTAATCAAGCAATCTAATTTTTCTAATATCAAAACTTTCTCATAGATTAGCAAGTTTGCAAGTGTAATAACCAGCTCTGATACAAAACTTGCACTGAAAATGGGTGCTTGAAATTAACACTTTTAATTGTTTCAAAGGATATTAATTTTTAATCAACTTAAAAGGATTTTAGATGTCCAAATATCAATTAAAATCTGATTTAGGACTGAATTGAAACTGAAATTAAGTTTGTAATTTTACCCAAAAAATTCATGGTTTGATCGAAGCCCCAAAAATCATTGTTTTAGATTTAATTGTTTTCCCAATTTTATCAATTACTGATTATAGTTGCATCCATATTCATATTTTGAATTTAAGTTACTTTCAAATATCAGAAACTGAAAATAAAAATTTGAACACAACACCAGATCTTGTGTATGGGGTTTGGAATTCCCACGTCCCCAGGTTCGTGGTGAACTGATCCATTAATAATGTTTAAAACTGTAAATACAATAACCTTTACATTAACCAATAATGAATTAAAAACCTAAAAAAAATTGTTTTAGACCTTCTAAGGATGTTAATGGAGCTCAATCTATGTCCTTCACCTTGCTGATCCACTTGCAGCAGTGTCTCCCTTTGGTTATATGCCTTCGTGTGACTTTAACATCACATAACTCTATCACAAAATCTCAAAATTAGATAAATGATTACACCATCAGGATTGTCTCAAAATTCTAAGAAACTTTCATATATAACTTGAGACCTAGTTGTGAACAAAAGTGCCCCAAAATTGCACTTTTAGAAAACTTCCTGCTTATTAGCTTAACATAGACCTGACACCTGTTTATTACAAATACAAGTGAGCTTTATTTATACCACTTACAAGAGGGTGGCGGGTTGGTAAGACCACTTATAATTTTAGATGAGGTACTAGCTTCAAATCCCCTTTCCATATGTTTAGGCACCCAATTTAGCCATTGACCCCACATTTGGTGAGAAAGGGATAGGCTAAGTCTTTAACTAGCTTTTTGTCCACAAAATCTTCCTTATCCCATGGGATTAGGCTTATTCCTGTGGAATGGATTAAATAAAATATTATTATTATTATTATTTTAAATCCAAATCCACTAAAAATATACCAAGTTTCATGCCCATAATATGCCATTTGTCCACGTCAGAGTGTGTTATGTCATCATTTGACCACAACTTTGACTATGCATATCTTTTGCATACGGACTCAGATTTGGTCTGTTCAAAATGCGTCAGAAAGCTTGTGACGAGCTCTATACCATGGAAGTGATTTTTAAAAAAATACAAGACCATCAATTTTTCCTTGTCGCAAATTGCCACCCGTCACCTTGTTATTGGTCTACTTGTTGACTTGTTGACCAAAGTTGACTTCCTTGTTGACTGAACTTTGACCGGACATAACTTGAGCTCATAGTGTCCGTTTTTTTTGTTCTTACAGTCATGGGAAATATCTCTAAAGGCTATACTACTCTATAATGGTATAGAGATGTTTAGGGTACTTTTGACACTAAAAAATATCCCTTGATCATATCTGGGCACATTCATCAGTACTTTTCATGGATTATTACTTTCCACCTTGTAAATATCAATGGTTTTGAGCATTGTAAATTCACATCCATCATTGAAAATTAAAAATGATTTAAACAATTTCAAAGTTACCCCCATGCTTGGACATATGCAAAGTGACCTATTTAAATTAATCCTAACTCATGGTATTAAAGGGAACTATGGTTTGTTGCTCTGTGGTTAGGGTAAAAATCCATAAAATTTATCTCTTTGTGATTTTGCACTCCCAGTTTCATAGAAGCTTCGAGAGGGGAAGGCCTTGAAAATTTTATTCGTGGCATCCATTATTGTATTCTTTGAGAGCTTTATGTGCTTCATTGAGTGATTTTTAACCTAGTTTTATGGATGTCTTGCATCTATCATTTTTTTAGATTTGGGTAAGATTTGGTCCTATTCACCTTCTACCTAATTTTGAGTGGTCCTTCACTACTTTGTGGGTGAGCCTAATATTATTGTATCTAGTACTTGTGATTTTGAGAACCTTCTGGTTGAGACATTATAGCTCTGGTGCAATGGTCTCCAATTTTATTTTTATTATTTTCACACTTAAAGCTACTTTGGGAAGAAAGACTCACAATAAATTATCTTGGGCTCCATTTCTTTAGGTACAGAGCTGGTTTTAATTGTTTGCGAGCATGAAATGACTGTCATTGTATAAATTTGAGCTCTCTATTTTTACTATGTCCAATGCTTTTTTCTATGCATCTAATTTAATTTATTTTGTCCCAGATCTGTGGGTATTTGCAAAATGTTTTGATAGTACCCTCTCTATTCAGTTCATATCTGAGTCACATTTAAGCTTCTTTGCTCTAATAAGCTATATTTTACTTGTTCGATGTCCTCTAAATAAAATTCAAGCTTAATTTTCAATGCTACCATTGTTTTCTTCAAAAATTCAATGGGTCTACCCTTAAAATTTCATTTTGGTTCGATAAAGCTCTTCTTTCTATTAATATTGTTGGGTTTTGAGCTATTATGCCTAATCACCACAATTTTCTCTGGTTTACCTCAAATAATGGTGGACTCTAAATTTTGTAACATCCCGTTGTTCGATGAAGCTTATGACTACCCTTGTGTGCTAGGCATGAATCCACTACAATTTATCCCATATCATGCAATGTAAGAACTATATCTACATCTTCGCCGCTCAGAATTCCATTTAAAAAATGCCATGATTCTAGCCAAGCTTGTAATATCCGAACATATTAGTTTTAAATTGTTCTCATTTACCCTGATTCTAGATGACATTTAGGGCTTTGGGTGCTATCTGATTTTGGAAACCCTAGACGCCATTTTTTGTTTGCATGACTCGAATCCCCTGTGGCTCTGCATTGGGATTTGATTTTTCTTCTTTATTTTCTTGACCATTATAATACATCTAAGCTTGCTCTTAGCTTTCATTTTTTCTATTTCATAGTGGTTAAGAAATCAATTCTGGGTACCTTGTTTACATTGTGCTTTATTTATGGCTTTACCTGTGACTTGTGCATTTTTTAGCTATATAATTAGCTCATGAAAATTACTTTATGTGCTATGGCCTCACAAATTGTGGCTTGGAAATACTTCCTTGAGACTCAAGCTCCTTTGTGGATTTGAGATTTTACCCCAAAACTTGGTTTACTGTTGCTCTTTGATGTTGATTATCTGACTTATATTCTGGTTTTACATTGGCTCACTGTAGAGTGCATTTTTTTACTCCTTTCTCTTAAAACATGTGGATTTTGATACTTACATTGTGTATCCATGTCTCAGTAACCCTTAATGACTCATCTGTGTGCATATGATTATTTGATACCGAATTAGATATGAGACTAAAACTCTTGATTGATTCACTATTCCAAATTTAGCTTGACATTTAATACATTCATGGCACTTTGAATCACCACTGTGTTAAAAAACATGAGAACTTATATAATGAGGCCCCATTCTAACATGACTTGTATTGATGACCATAATGATACATGTATGCTCAAGAACACTTATATTAAAGATGAAGTTTATTAACATAAACTATAATGTCTACTTAGTATTTATTGCAACTTGTCTTTATAGTTACATATTTCATGTGGAAAGCTGATGGTAAATCTGCAATTCATTTGTTACCTTTGATTACTTTATGAAGGATTGAACCTTTCTTTCATGCTCCATGATAATTTTGAATATAGATAAAGTACTCATGTGCTTTTGGAAATACATTTGAGTGCTTCTTGTAAATTGTAATGGACTGTAGTTTTAGTAACATGAAAGTGTTTGATTTTAAGTCTCATTCTTTGATGAAGTTCAAGTATCTTCTGTGATATCTTTTATACATGATTTTGAAAACTTCAAAAGCCTTGAAATACTTGACAATGAATGTATTAGGAGTATGGAAATATTTTCATTTAGATTTGTACATGTAGTAAATACAACTCCTTCCTGATTGGAAGTTTGAAATATAACTTGTATAAATCATTATGGGACTATGTACTCATGATGTAAAACATCTTGTTTATACAATCATACAATTTTCATTTATGTTGGTCTTCATCTATGATGGAACCTTAAAATGTTGAACTTGTTTACTTGAGAAAATCCTTTCTCTTTTCCATTATGTAATCGAGATATGTGTAGAATAAGACACATGCAACTCCTCATTGTGTGCATGAAAGAAATATTTATTATATAGCTGAGTTGCATGGATGCCATGATTAGATCCTTATTCCATTAATTTCTCTACAATACATGTGATTGTATGCAATCACATAATTTAATTCTGAAATTTTCTATCCCTTAAAACAATATCTACATTTTTATTCATCTTATTTTTAGGGCACAGTTTGTATATCGGTACTTGCTGATTGAAAGTGGTATCTAACATACTATTTTATTTCACCAGAAGCTCTGATATAACTACTAACATTGAAGTATTAATTAAAAATGCACTCATGTTATCTTTTTATAGCCTTTGATCGATACATTTTTGAAACTCATTAAATTCTCTTGAAATATGATTTCATGTACTCTTCTATTGAGCTCTTTTCTTTCCTTCATGCATTTTTATTTGCACTTGTTTTAAAAATTCATATTCCTAAAACTGTAAGCACATGATTAGAGTGAAAATCCAAAGCTATAATAGTATGTTTTGTTTTTCAATAGGTGTTGCAGTTTGGGAGAGGACCTTGAAGATGATGAAGATGCAAGTGATGAGCACAGGGAAACCAACTCATTTGGGAAATGATGTGTTTCCTCTCTCCTTATTTATTTACAACTTTATGTATATGTAGTTATTTTCTTTTGAACACAGAATTTAGATCCCATGGCTTGTGTGGGAAACATTATTTCTCCATGAATAAATGAAACTAAATTTTATAATTGAGTTGTCTTTTTCCTTTTACATTTGATCATTGTAACTTATAAATGTGGAATGAACTAAATAAATCAACATATCAATAATATCATTCAAACATAAATAAATAATCAGAAATTAATGCACCCGTAGTTGAAAACTGCATTCCTTGTCACGCAAACTACAACTATATTTTCTGCTTTAAGGCCCATCTTCTTATGTATGTTTTTTTTCTTTCCTTCACTAAAGTTGTGTACTACAATTTTGAGGATTTTGAATGAATTTTTTTAAGACGAAACCTGGAATGGAAAAATATGTGAGGTGTTGCACCTGACATCAACACCCATAGTTGTCATCTTTCTTTCAATTCATTCCAGAACCACCTAGAACTCTGGAACTGGATACAATTTAGTACCCCGCTATAATGATTGACAAAAAATTGTCAACTTTTCTGATTTGATTGTCTGCTAAACAGTTAGAACCCTTGAAAAAATGGCAATTTCAGCCATGAATGCAAACTAAAAACATGTACCAATCCTTAACATGCATGTTTAGGGCTACATAAAGCTGATAAGGACTAGAAATCCCTCCTGGAAAACAATTGAAAATAACAACTACAATGCTACAACATGTGCACAAGGCACTTGGATGAGGAAAACAATTCCTATGAGGCTTTTCAATTATGTTAGAAGCCATTTAGTGAAAGCAAAATAAATACCTACTAACTAACCTCCACTTTGCTACTCCTCCTTGGTCAAAAGGGAAATTTGTGATTTCATCTCCACTAGGCTACAAAAATGAATAAAAATTATCATTCGACATCAACCCATACTTATAGGTTTCATAGGAACGTTGCAATCTTTTTTATCTTTGATAAACATATCCCGAATGAACACCCACTCAACTAGTTATACAACCTAGATGTATTGATGCTTCATGACAACTTGGGAGGCATCATCCTTCTTCTCTTCACCTGAAATTCCTTCCAACTCATCTAGGAGCTACATATAGTGATCCCAATCATCATAACCGTCTTTGGGAGAAAAAATGTGATCAAACTCTTCCTGAAATTTCTTCGTCTTATTATCCCATAAACTAATAACCTCCTAAAATGAATATAGAGGCTTGCAAAGAAGTTAAATCTCATAAAGGAGTTGAAAATACTCCTCCCAATTTGAAACTGAATCTCTCACCTATTATCCCAAGATGATTTTTTGGACGTGAGAGCTTGGTTTCTCCTCAATTAGGGATGTAAGTACCTTTCAACCATCAACTACTATAATATGACTTTGATCTTCCTTCGTTAATTTATCCTCTTATTACTACTCAAGGTCTTATTTAATCTCTTGACAAGCCTATGCATGCTCAACTATAGTTGTAACTTGTTGTATTATTACCTCTTTAGCTAAAAAATTTACAAATAGGCATGTGCCATCACTTGGATCTTAATCAAGACAAAACATGAAAGCATGGACCTCATCTTCCTCCTCAATATAGCATGGAAGTTCTACTAATTAACAAAATTGATGTTCTCTTTGGGTTACATGTAGAAAATATCCAAGCTCTTCTTTAGGAGTGCCAATAGAAATGTCATCTTCACACATACTTGCATCCTATTCTATTAAGTAGGAAGAGAGGCTGAAATCCACTTGTTTTTTTTAATCATGAAGTAGCTCCAGATCTGCTGATATTTCTTTAGATTGGATCAAGAGTTACATTATTTCAATTTAGTTTCATTACCACCTTCCATCTTAAGAGACAAATGAAGATCTTGTCTAACGTAGGTTTGTTGATTTAAATCTTGATGTTTATTTGGGATCTGCACCTATTTCATGCACTCCTTTTCAAACTACGAAATATGGTTGAACTCAAATTTGTTAGCCCATATATTAAATTTTTCCATAAATTCCAACTTGTTTGTTATTCAATTGGCTCCCCCTCCTAATTGATTTTCTGATCGTCATCCTTTTAAATCAGGCTTACGGATGACGAAGGAGGGATTGGTTGGGTCTTAGACTGATTTTGCATTTTCAAACAAAGGATTGGGGTTCAAAATCTGATTTGGCAACAGAGGAGGCTGAAATTATAACAGCCTGAAAACTTATAGGTAGCTTGAATTTGTTGACAGGGAAAAGGCATTGGATTATGATGGGTAAGGAAGTGGGAACTTCCCATGGATATGGTTTGTCAACCCGATGCCTCTCATCCTCTAATGCTTTCAAATATATAATATAATCAACCAAATGGGGAAGAGAGTCTTGTATTACCTCAAACTTGTGTTGTGGGCTAAACTAACTAGGTAAAGGACCTCCTCATTGATAGGGATGTTCTACACCATGATATTTAGCTTAAATTATCTGCACTTTCTCATTGCAATCCTGCAATATCTATAATAATTTTAGAACATGACTTTTGAAATCATCCCCCAGTTGGCAATTACCTCCAAAAATTGCATATTATTTCTCCTATCTTGATGATCTACATAACCTGGAAAATATCCATTTTCTTGAACATCATAATAGCTATAACGATGGCCATATTGATCATAAAAATTTGGATCATACAGATATGGGTTGTAATAAGGGTTTTTTTAGTTATCAAGCAGGGATAACAAATCAGAGGCGGGTCTAGATTTTTCAGCTCTTTGACGGAGGAATCCCACCTACAAATTTATGTCATGATTACATGACCTAATAACGGATTGAAAAACTGAGAAATCATGTCTTTTGGAAATGAAAATAAGTGGTTTGGACTAGAAATATAACTACATATGAATATAAAATTACCTCTAAAAGGAAAAAAATTTACCAGACATAAATTGAGCTTGGAAAAAATGTGAACAATTAAATTCGATGTCCCACTAGTTGTGCCAAAAAATTATTATCAGTCTAGAGTACAACTTTCGCTAGATGACTATCTGACTTCTAACTTTGTTGGGTATAATGGGATCCCCTCTAAGTTGTGGGCATCTTGGAATGAGGGGATCCTTTATAAAGGCATGGCTACATTTTAATGAATCACCAAATTTTGTATGCTGAGTGAGGTGAAGGTTAGAAGGAATGTAAAAATAAAATTAGTTAAGGTGATAGACGAATTTTTTTTTGGTGTTTCTCCTTAAATAGACACACTTACTGACTACTAAAAGAACTTCTCAAATTCACTACAATATCGTATTTAATTTATTTTTCAATCACAATGCAGTAAAATGCACTTTAATGTCTTGCAAAATGGTTAAACTCACTTAATGGAGGTGCTTTAAAACTATAAACATGCAATGTAATACTAAACCCACTCAAACATGCCTTTAATTTTTCTAGAACACACTATCAAAAGTTGTTGATGGATGAAAAAATATTCTTACTCAATCATAAGGTGAATGATACATTTTTTTTGCATCATAATAGTTCAAAATTTCACCCGCCACAATACTTATGAAAGCCATGCACAATATATAGAAAAATCCCCTACCTATACTCCAAAAATATCCCTCAAAGGCCTAGTTCTTCCCCGTACATGCACTGATTTCTCGTTTACAAAATAAAATTGTAAAAATACTTCCTTGAGAATCAAGCTCCTTTGTGGCTTTGAGCTTGTACCCCAAAACTCGGTCTACTGTTGTTTTCTAATGTTGATTACTTGACTTTTGTTTTGGTTGTACATTAACTCACTGTGGAGTGCATTTTGTTGATCCTTTCTTGCAAAACATGTGCATTCTTTTACTTTTAATGTTTATACATGACTCTCAGTAATTCTTAATGACTCAGATTGGTGCGTATAATTATTTGGTATTGAATTTGATATGAGACTCAAACTCTTGATTGATTCACTATTCCATATTTAGCTTGACATTGCATACATTCGTTACACTTCGAATCACCATTGTTCTCAAAATTATGAGAAATTATCCCCTCAGGCCCCATTCTAACATAAATTTTATTGTATACCATGATGAGACATGTATGCTTCGGCACGCGTATACGAAATATGAATTTTATTAATATTAACTATAATCTCTACTAAAGATTTCTTACAACTTGTATTTTGAGTTTCATATTTAGTGTGGAAAGCTAATGGTAAATTTGCAACTCAAATCTTATCTTTGATTACCTTATGTAGGATAAAACCTTCCATTCATTCTCCATGCTAGTTTTGAACATAGCTGAAATTCTCATGTTCTTTCTGAAATAAATTTAATGGCTTCTTGGACATTGTAATGGAATGTAACTATAGTAACCTAAAACAATTTGATTTTAGAGTCTCGTTCTTTGATGAAATTAAAGTTTCTTTTGTGATATATTCTATACATGATTTTGAAAGCTTTAAAATCATTGAAATTTTTGAGAGTTGATGTATTACGAGCATGCCAATATTTTCACTTAGATGTGTACCTTTAGTAAATACAAACTCATTCCTGATTGGAATTTCTAAATATAACCTGTTTAAATCATTATGAGACTGTGTACTAATGATGCAAGACATCATGTTTATACAATCATACAACTATCATTTATGTTGTTCTTCGTTTATGTTGGAACCTTCAAATTTTGAACTTGTTTACTTGAGAAAATCCTTTCTCCTTTCCATTATGTAATCAAGATATGTGTAGTATAAGACATGTGTAACTCTTTTCAAGTGCATGAATGAACTCTTGATTATATAGCTGAGTTGAATGGCTGCCATGATTAGATCCTTATTTCATTTTGTCCTCTGCAATACATGTGATTGTATTCAATCACATAATTTAATCCTGAAATTTTGTAGCACTTACAACAAATGTACCATTTTATTCATCCTCTTTTCATGGAACTATCGGTATAGCTCTCCTTGATGACTGAAATTGTGTTTGACATACTATTTCACTTCACCAAAAGCTTTGATGCAGCTTATAATGCTGAAATATTAATGAAAAACACACTCTTGTTTCCTTTGTTATAGCCTTTGATGGATACAATTCTGAAACTCATTAAATGCTCTTGAATGAATATTTCATTTACTCTGTTATTGAACTCCTGACTTTCATTCATAGCATTTTTATATGTACTTGTTTTAGAAATTAATTTTCCTGAAACTCTAAGTACATGATTAGATTGAAAATCCACAACTTTATAAGTATCTTTTATTTGTCAACAAGTGTTGCATTTGGGGAGAGGAGCATGAAGATGATGATGATGCAAGTGAGGAGCACGGGGAGACCAACTCATTTACGAAATGATGAGATTCCTATATCCTCATTTATTTACAACTTTATGTATATGTATTTATTTTTTCTTGTACACATAAGTTAGATCTCATAGCCTCTGTGGGAAACTTTATTTCTACATGAATAAATGAAATTAAATTTTGTAATTGAGTTGTCTATTTCCTTGTGCATTTGATTACTGGAACTTTTAAATGTGGAATGAACTAAACAACTCAACATACTAAATAATCTTATAAACATAAAGAAAGAATCAGAAATTAATGCACTCGTATTTAAAAACTTCATTCCTTGCCATCTAAACTGCAACTGTGTTTGTTGTTTTAAGGCCCAACTTTTTATGTATGTTTTTTTTTCCCATCTTTACCAAGACCATGCACTAGTATTTCGAGGCTTCTGCATGATTTTTCTGAAGATGAAACTCGAAATGAACACATATATGAGTCGTTGCACCTTACATCAGCCCCTACTACTTCCAACTTGCTTTCAATTCCTTCCTGAACTGCCTTGAGCTCTACAACTAGAAAACGTTAAGTACCCCCCTCCGATGATTGACCTAAAATGGTCAACATTACGCTACAGTAAAAATGTAACTAAGATGACTAATGTAATGGCTGATCCATAACTACAAAATCCATTTGTTCAAATCCTCGTACGACCACTACATGAGAGTGTTATCTATGAAACCTATTGACCATTTTTAGTCATCGTAGGGAAGGGGTATTAATGTTTTTTAGGTTACCTAGTTTTCAGAGTTGATTGGACTATAGAATGATATCAAACATCTAAGAATGTGTTAGGAATAAAATTAGGTTAATTCATCATTCACTAAGTTGTAATGTTAAGGTAATTAAATTTTATTTCTTTTACTTAGTTGTTAGTTAGTTATTATCTACTTGTGACATCCCTAGATTAGTGGGGGCTATACAATTTTTAGTTTACTACTTTGGAATGTTCTTGGATGTTCCTGGATTTGATTAGTTAGGGGCAATATGTTATTTCTCCATATTTTTGTACGTATTATATTTGATCCACTTTCCATGGATGTTGTTACCATTGTATAATGTCTATAAACATTAAAGCTTTCTCATTTGATATATGAGAAGGGTTTCCCTAATATTACATTCTTAAGATTTGGTATGAAAGTTGGATGATCCTAGATTCTGTGTTATTATAAGGATCCTTGAATCACCAAGGAGGAAAGAAAGAGGTTGCAAAATTTTTTGGAGCACAAGAGGAATTTGGAGTTACATTGGAGAGCCATTGTAGTACCATGATAATTTAAAATGAGAATAAAATTTTAAAAAAATAGATATTTATATATTGTGAAGTGAATTTTATAGGAGTGGTTGGGGAAAATCATGGACTCCATGTGAAGCCACATGGGCTAGTTTTCATGGGCAGTGTGTAGCAGATGGAAGTGACACACCCTAGATGCCTTTTCATACATGTCAGTTTCCTTAAAAATAAGTCAATCACCCTTTTTTTTAATCCAGAGACATTTACCATGTTGCAACCCAAGCTAATGTGGTAGATTTAATAGTATTGGATAGTTTTAGCTATGGCAGAACACATAAGTTATGGCTTCCTCACAAGGAAGTCACATATTTTCACCTTATGCAGTACATAGGTATCTAATCCGACTAGTTGTATTTACTCTGCATGTTCACTTCCTGTGCCAAAATGTGATCTCTAGAGCAGAGTATGGAAATCCATCAAAGCATAATGGAAATACTATTTTCTTTTCAACTTTCTCCTAGCCTGTACGAAATGGGGGTTTTGTCAGATTTTTTAGTTGGAAGTGCTCTAGTAGATATGTGTGCAAGTTTGGAAATGTTTACTTTCAGCATGTGCCAAAAACATGAACGTAGGGACCGAGAATGAATGTCTATCAAAGCATAATAGGTAAAGGAATTTTCTTTCAGTTATTATTGTTTCAAATTCTCTGGTAGTCGTGGATGGACAATGTGGAACCTATCATAAGGCAGGTGATCTATTTAACAGATTGTTTTTTTAATAAAAAAATAAAAAAAATGTCGGTTGTTGTGGACAGGATGGACTATAGGATATGGACTAAATAGATGTGTTGAAAATAGGTTCATTGAAAAGGCTTTATATCTTGCAAGAAGAAGAAAAATGTATGGAAGAAAAATGAAATTTCTTCCATTCTGTTGTTTTGTTCATTAGCTACTGTTATTTTCAGATGCACAAAATTCAGATCTGGAATCTATTGGTTTCAACCATGTAATGAAATTTGTGATCCTATTATATTTATCTCCTAGAGTGTGTTGTATGGTATATATCCCATGCCCATTTATGATAGAGAATATTTTGGCCTAGGTTACTTCTTATACTGTTGTTTCCCTTTGTTGCATTCTAAACCCAGTTGTAGAGATGATGATAAAGAAACACCTTTTCGAGCATAATCTCAGCCCATGGAAAAATAAGAGTTTTGGAACAGGGTACGAATAATAAAATCTAGTTTTTGGTTAGATGTTATAGTTATAAGTTCCCTGATAGACATGTATGCAAATGTGGAAGAATTCAAATGGCTTGCCAACTATTTGACATATTGCATAATGAAAATTTGGTCTCATGGATCGGGATGACTACTTGAAAATTAAGAAATGGTGTTTTGATGAGACATGGGTGCACAAAAAAATGGGTTGTGTTTTCACGTGACTATCTGGAATCATGTGGCAACAATGGTGGTCTCAATGGATTGCGAGTGTAAACCCCCTGGAGCCCCTTATACCCATTTTGCTCATCGTTCCTAGGCATGGCTCATCTCTCCTTATCTGTCATAACTCCCATACTTTAGTTTTTCATTTGCAGCTTACTATAATTTTAAAATATTTGGATTATAATACATTTAATTGTTTTATATTAACTTGTTTCAAAACAATATAATGTCTCATCGTAACTCATGAAATCAAAATAACCCTTTTGTATTAAACCATGAACTTCAACCCTCATTCTGAGGTGATTTAGAAAACTTACTTCCCAACTAGATCACTACAATATTTTTTATCGACAAGAAGAAATTGACTTCCTAGTAAAAAAAAATTGATCATCTCCCTGTTTAAATAGATAATTTTATGTTTTTCAGAGACTTGTTAAGTACCCTTCATAACTCCGAAGATGGGATGTTAAGATTCATTTGTGTACCTCGTTATGTGAGGAGTCGCGTTAACATTTTTTTTTACCCCGAAAAAACATGTGTGATCTTTTTTATGCACTACTTGGAGTAATGGTACACCATTTTGTAGTTATAAGAAGCTACTAAAACTATAAAGTTGGCTTTCGTTTTGAACCGCCATCTGAATTCTGGACATTAAAATGATTTTCTGTCTTCGCAATCCTCTAGTTTTTTCACTGTAAATTTTCATGGAACATTCAGTTTAGGTCAAAACACTCTTCTGTATATTTTGGAAAAGCCATTTTGTAGGCCTATAGTCGCAGTTTGACTAGGTTAAACTAGACCAATTAGGACTGGTGGCTTCAGAAATCATCTCGCTATTTGAAAACCGTGTCCAAGTTTTCTATTCTAATGACTCTGTTGAATTCTCCATATATGGTTAAACTCATAGGAATTTTACTATGGTGCGTTTATCCATCCATTGTTAGATTTGGACGTGTTTTGCTGAGCCCCTCGAGCTAACTTTTAATCATTTACAACTAGGGTAATTACAACCGATGCCCTCAGAAAACTAGTTTCCAATCGTAAACTGTTCTCCAGTTCTAAATTCTATTAGTTCCTATGGAATCTTGGTAAATTAATGGATGCGTAGAAATTTAATCGTGGTGTGTTTTCTCATTGGAAGACAACATTTGAAAGTGGTTTCTTAGCCTCTGAGCCTATTTTCAACATTTTGTAGCTAACAGGAAAATGTAAAAGAAATTCGTAGAACCCCTCTCAGGTTGCCAAACCACCACGGAAACTTTTGAAACATGTAAATGATTTTTTGAAAACTCCATAGTGTAACTTGTTGTGTGAAATAAATTTTTTGACAAATGGTGATTATCTCTCTTCCTATTTCTTTCTCTCTCCTTGGATTACGATATGCAGTGAAATGAACTATAATGAATACATGTCTCTAAATATTTTCTTTCAATTGAAAATTGTAATTATTATTATATGTGAATGGGAAATTGAAAAATGTTAATTATGTTAGATTAGGATGGATGCCATGCCATCGATTTATCACTTATTTCATGCTCACATGGCTTTGCAAGATGTAAGAAAGATGGCGAAAAGACGATTTGTAATTCATTATTTATTATTGTGATTTATATAGATCATTGTAAAATGAATAAATGTATAATGTAGTATCTCGTTACAAAAAAGTTATATTTGATTTTTTCTAATATGTATGAGATGATAGTTTTAGTGATATATTAGGAAATGTGCATTTAATCACAGGTTCAATTTGATTCATAGTTGTGTATGGAAAAAGGGTGTGATAGATATATAGTAAATGAATTTGAAGTTAATATATTGTAGTGCTTTTTAAGTGTTTAATAAACGATTAACTAATTACTGGGTTGTATTCTTACCTTGTAAACGTAATAAAGACATTTGATCGAAATAATAAACCCTAGTATAAGACTCATGTATAAAAAACCTTCTTGTGTGAATCCTTTGAGTGTGGAAAACCTAAACCTTAAGATAAAATTTAATCTCTACTCTCGATGTCATCCTTCTCGCATGATATTTCTTAGCCCAAAAGAATTTGAAACTGTAAAATTAACTTAAAATCTTGTACTCGATGGAACCTCATAGCCTAGGTAAATAAGAACCCTAGTTTGTGATAGCATCATGGTCAGTATGTTTAGCATTGTTGTCATGAACCCATAATTTTGAAAAGACATGGTCCATTTTTTTATCTGGAGTATGTGGTTTCCTTCTACGTCTAATAAGCATGCGTGGGGTAAGGAGAATGTCTTCACTTGAGGTCCAAACCTATGTTGAGTGGTGAAGGCATCTTTGGAAGTCACCTTAAGAGTCCTTGTTCGAAGCATTGACTATGTGGTGTATCCTTACCTTTTATGGAGTAAGTAGATCTAATACTCCTTTAGTATCCTTTTGATTGACAAGTCTTACCAGATTAGATCTAGAAATTAGCTTCATCAGCGAATGAAGTCCCTGTTGGATCCAAACGACATAAATGGAGTTTGTGAAGTACTTGTTATGGGTCTTAAAATCTTGTTAGTGAACTCCTTAGTTCCTCCCAATTAAATGTGTTACCTTGGTTTCTATTAATATATCACATTCATCTTTTCTTGAAGATGGTTTATCATAAATATCTCCTCTTTCCTTAAACTCATTTATAGTTGAGGTGTTGATCATTAGGTGAAGTTGGAATTAAACCAAACCTTAGTTGATTAGGAGGTAAACTTGGTATTCGTGTGTAGTTATAATTCTTCCAATTGTATACTTATTAAAAATGGTAAATAAATACTTTCATAACTCTTTATGTTATAAAGTGACACCAAAAAAGAAAAAGAAAAAGGGACCTAGCAAACATTGTAAATGAAATGAGAAACAATAGTTGGTGTGATAATGGTTTAGGAACAAAATTTTTCTTGAAGTCCTTATGGATGGTTTAGGCATTGAATTTTGTTAATAATGGATACAAATCGATTATTGTTGGGACTAGGCCTTTGAGATAGTTTAGAGTCCACTAAAAATAAGATAAAATAAAATTATGGCTTGTAAATGCTTAACTGAATAAAACTAAGATTGGTACTAAAACAACCATAGTACAAAAGAAAATGTGCTTTGAATGGAAGGAATTTTATAGGAATGAGGAACTTGAACCTTCACCTCTTTTGATGTGTATTATTTTTCCATTGACAACTTCTGGTTGGTCCCCTTGCATACTGAGGGTAAAATTTAACAGTCAACTAAACATATTTTGAGATAACGAACCTCTAGCATAAGAAGGAGAGAATTAGGAACTTTGTAGGTAATTGAAAATATGGAGTTTAATTATGTAAGTTATGGATATTTTCATAAGGAATAAAGAGAAAACTTAAATGGTTGAACAATAAGTGGAATGTGAAATGAATTACAGAATATGTATGTGGAAAAAAAGGATAAGATCATCCTTGTATAAAAATGTTCTTGGAATGTTAATCATAACTAAGATGTAATCATGGAAATTATGTGTTGTGGGGTTTCCAATCCTAGAGTCCTTTTTCTTGTGGTTGAGTTATTGCTAGCATTTGTTCATTGGGGAAGGTGTGGCATCGACATGTATATGGTGTTGTCATGTGTCTATATGGGTCGATGGCTTATGTAAGTGTCATATATTTTATGCAATTTTCCTTACTTGGAGCCTTTGTGGCGTTGTGTAGTGAGCAATGTAAGTCAAAAAAATAATTATTCCTAGTATTTTAATGTTGTATTTGTGTGTATAAAATGTGGACATTACAGCGATAGAGCCTCTTTACCCATTCCTATCTCGTTGCATGCATACCCACATCCCCTTTTGTTAATATGCACATATTGTTGCAAATTCTGAAGATTTATTTGCTACAATAGTAGAAAATATGTGGATTAAAAAAATTATAAAAAATTACACAATACTACTACATTTGGAAGACTAGTGGAGGTTTGTGAACTACACTATAGATATACTTGTACCATGTTGGGTGTCCTTGGCAAGCTAGTTTAGATCTAGGCATTAAATAAATTTTTTTGCATCCAGATCAAGATCCATAGATATCTTTGCATAGATTTGTGTTTGGCAAAGGTGTGTTGACATTTACATAGCCCACAAGCTTGGGCGTATTGGGGCTCAAATCGTGCCAAGTGACTAGATCCACACTGAGTTGGGGAAAATAAACTTGACCTGTAATTGCAAAAATTGACAAGCATGGATTTTTCTTTTCCATTTTCGGAAAGGGGCCCAAAAAGATATTGAAATCGGAATTTAAAAAAGTCACAACTTTCAACTAGTACCTCAGATTTAGGTGCCATTTTTTTTAAAGTGTATGATTTTTCAATCTCTACATCTTGATTAAGCTTTTAATAAGTTTTCTCTTGTAAAATTTTTTAAAAATATAAAAGGATGAAGTAAGTTGTAAACAAAGTATAAAATTTGAAATTTTTTACTCACAATGTATCTGAAAAAACGAATTTTTCCACAGAATAAGAGACAAAATTGTAATTGTACTATCATTATAAAGTGCCACAAACTTTTTCATTCTCTTGGAGCTAGTTGTCTTCACTTTTAACTTAGAATTTTGGGGAAAAAGATGAAAGACTTTCAAATGCTTTATTGATCGCTCAACAGTGGTATTCCTTGCGGATTAGAGAAAAGTCAATGGATGGTAGTTTTTCATACCAGTGCCAATTTCAAGCTATGAGCTAACCCAATAGAGGTTTTATTGAGTCAAGATCTAACCCAACTTAGATTTTCAAAACGTTCAAAGCTACTTGTTTGTTTTTTGAGCACACGTGCCAACCCAAAAGAGGTTCCTGACATCCAGAGATAGTTCCTGAGCCTATTCCATCTCTTTCAAACCATTCAAAGGAAGTACCTTAATCCTGCTACTCTTGTTTAGATGAGATCTAGAGCGACCATAATGAATTAAGGGGGGGGATGCTAAAGTCATTTGATTCACCTTAGAGTAGGTTTCTTGTAGAATGTGTGTGTTAATATATGTTTACCTCATGTAAAAATATTTTGTTTTAGAGTTTGTTCTCTCCGATTCACTTCAGGCCATGTTGAATTAAGGGGTGGAATGTTGGGAATAAACTTAGGTTAATTCTTCATTTACTAAGTTGTAATGTTAAAGTAATTAAATTTTATTACTTTAACTTAATTATCTATTAGTTAGCTATTATCTAGTTATCACATCCCTAGATTAGTGGGGGATATGTTATTGTTAGTTTACTAGTTTTGAATGTTCTTGGATGTTTCCAGATTTGATTAGTTTGGGACAATATCCTATTTCTTAATATTTTCCGTAATTAGTAAATTTGATCCACTTTTTGTGGATGTTGTTACTGAGGTATAATGTTTATAAATATTGCAGTTTCTTCATTTGATATATGAGAATGGTTTCCAAAATATTACATTCTTAAGAGAATTTTATTCTAGGATGTTCATTCCTCACATAATAGGTCATTACAGTAATCATTTTCGTCAACATCATGCATCATCTTTTCGAGACTGTTGTAGGGTCCTAACAGAGATGGGGAAGACATCGTATATTAGAAACAACATTATGGAAAATCAAAATCATGTTTTTACCTACAGTTACCAATAAATCAACAAATGCAGGTAAATAAATAGAAAACACTCATGTTGTTCCTTAAAAAACAACAAGTAGTTCATCTACTAAGGAGGAGAAACAAAAATAATAGCCTGATCCTAGAAGATTATTCATACCTCAAATTTCAAAATTTGTTGAAGTAGAGTCAACTTTTGCTAAACCTTAAGTTGAAATTGTAGAAGCTTTTTCAAATACTATTGCTTCTTTTAATATCATTGAGGTAATGAAAAAGAATAATATTAATATTTCATGATGGGATGCTTTGAGTATTCCAAAACAATAGAAGCTACTTTCTCATGAACTTGTTAAGATACATATTTCTCCAAAAGCAGCAGAAAAGGAAGCTCAGAAAACAAATACGGTTCTTGGTACAATCAAGCAAGATTGCATGAAAGAGGTTAAGTGGATGATAAAAACTGTTTTTAATGCTCATGATATTAAAAAACCACTACCATTTTAACTATATTTGATAATTAGAGATCATTTAGTTCATAATTACATGGTTGACAATGGTGCAAGCATCACTGTAATGCCTACAGAAATTATAGAAAAGTTAGGCCTGCAATATGAACGTATAAAGAAAAGTGTGTTGTAGCTATATGGGATAAAAAATAACATAGTTAGGGTTATCAAAAACATGTAGGTAAGGTTATATACTTGTCCAAATGTTTCTATTCTTCAAGATGTAACTGTTGACCAAAATAGGCTCACACTTATTTTTTGTCAAATAACACCATTTTTCTCCTTTTTGTGCTTCAATCTGAATTTTTATATATTTTAAGCACTTAAGATCCTCTGACAGAATTTCCATCAAATATGAAATTTATTCCCCTTTCCAAAAATATAAAGAAGTCCTTCTAACTCCTCATATTTTGTAGGTTACGAGGCGACGAGCCTTAAAAGGATTTTTTGCCAAAAGTGGGCATGGGGGACACTTTTCACCAATGGGAAGATTGCAGACTGGTGGGATTGGGGAGATATCTTGGAACTTTTCACTTTTCGCTATAAAGCACAATTTACAATTGTGAGCCCGTGGAGCATCTTTGCACCAAATAAAAGGAAAAAATGCCTAAGGCCCGCAAAGGGACATGTGGCCATGTTTCAAGTCAAAGTGGGAAGCGGGTGCTCAGAGGAAGTTTGAATTATTGGATTTTAATTTGAAAAGGTGTAAAGTACAAAATTAAGTCACACCTACACCAACACCTAGAGAAGCCACGTGGAAGGCCTTTTTCAGCTACGGGGAAGCGGGCCATCGGGGGAACTTTGAATGTTTTGTAACTTTATGAAAAAGTGCAATTTCAATTTTAGGCCCCCAAATATTTTTTGCTAAAGTGGATTTCATGTCCGAGGGGTGGCGCGAGGTTTCTTATAACTTTGCATTTTTGTGCAAAATGTGCCAAAGTGAATTTTGGGCCCGCAGATCCATTTTGCAAAACAAATTTTTTACCATTTTTGTACGAATTCGATTCAAATTTTCAAATGGGCATAAATTTTGATCTAGTGCTCAAAATTCAACAAATTTGGTACCATTGGAAAGGTCTCGGCCTCCTCTACACCATGGAATCCTGATCATTTAATTTTGATAAGGTTGAGTGGTGAAAAATATGAAAAAATATTTCCTGCCATTAATGTATGATCCGATTTCTTCAACTACCAAAATTTGATTTGATCCACCATTCTTCCTTCTTCAACATGCCAAATAGACATGGAGAACCAGAATTGATAGATTTTCAGTGGATTTGCAGGCATTGATGGCTAGTGGTTGAGCTTCCAAATCATATTTCCCTCCTCCTTTCATTCTCCTCTCTTCGCTTCATCTATAAAGGTAAGAGCTTGGCTCATTGTAAAGGGTTGGACATTTTGGTTTTACACCCTCCTTTATTCTCTTGTCTCAAGACGAGTTCGTGTGGTTCAAGCCTTCCATTAAGACTTTAATGCAACATTTTTTCCTTTTGGCCATTGTAGTGTTCTGTATCAATTTGTGAATTAATAATACATGTTTGTGGAAGATTTCAACCCTCTCTTGTGTTCATTACCTTTACCTGATAATTCATTGCAATATTGGTTATCTGTGCATGGTGGTTATATTAAATTTTAATGGTCTCTATTTAATAGTAAAACTGATGTTCAAAATTCCTTTGGTGCATCACCTCTATTAGTTTAGGTTTAATTTCTTGCATCTTCTTAACCCTGTCTCCTTGGCAATTTATAATAGATTTTAGAATAGATCCTATGAAAATTTTATGTGTACACCTAAACAGAGGAATAGGAGTCAGACTTCATCCTAAGTAATTTATCGATTGTAAAGTCCCACACTTTGGAAAAGGGTCCATGTTATGCAATCACACTAAGAGTCTCAACCCATAGAGTTCTAGACATTTAGGGGTGTTGTTATTTTGCACTAATAGTTTTGGCATGCCCGGTGGGACCAAGAGGTCTCCATTTTTATTGTAGCAAGATTGATGTTAACTTTTTATATGTTTTGATATTTTAAGGAGCTTTGAAATTGCACATCTGGTGACTCTGAAAGAGGCTGAGTCCACTGGTTTCAACAGCCCAGACTTGGCAGATGCATGAGAAGATTTTAGACTAGATCAAGAACAAGAGAAGAAGTATTGTTTGTCTATCTACACTTGTCCCCAGATAGAGGGAGAAAAGGAAGAAGAGCTCAAAGGTATCCATCTCCACAAAATATAACTTTGTCAACACCTCCCCCCTGTTAGGTCATTTCATTCAATCAACAAGGGTTATTGAGTCCAA
This sequence comes from Taxus chinensis, assembly GCA_019776745.2. NCBI lineage: Eukaryota > Viridiplantae > Streptophyta > Pinopsida > Cupressales > Taxaceae > Taxus > Taxus chinensis. The sequence goes on from CM034146.1 coordinate 832,284,952, forward strand.
TCATAATGGCACATCCACAACCCAATCCCTATGTCAACTTCACTGGTAATGGCCCACTTGCTCTCAATGCACAAAATCTAGTTCCAGTTGCAACATTGAAGAGCATTCCATATTTCACTAGAGAGAACCAGACTACTCCTAGTGACCTACATTCAAGACATTGTAAATGTCTGTGTAATTCATGAAATCATTGAGATGGACATTGCAATCAAATTGTTAGCCTCTTCATTCAAGGGTAAAGTTTTGCAATGGTTCAAGAGTCTAATAGCAGTCTCTATTCAGAATTGGGACCATTTATGCACAGCTCTTCACAATCAATTTGGAGAAAAGGGGGATAACCTATCTCTATTGGAACAATTGACAACCATTAAGAGGGCTCCTAATGAACAGTTGACAGATTTCAACTTCAAAATTCAAAGGACATGGGATAGGATTCCATTGGCCATGATACCAACAGCTGAAGGTGCTTTACTTATACTTTCTTAAAGCTTTAAATTCTAATATTTCTATAATGATTCAATCCATGGGAGGTGTAACCTTACCTGCATCCTATAAACATTTCCATTAGAGCTTAAATTTTATTTAATTCAAACTGGTAAACTTGCACCTAGGCCACCCATGCCTCTATATCCAGAATTAGGAATTTCAAGCACTAGTCAAACACCAGAGTTGAATCCCATTCCACCGCCTAGAAATTAAAGCAACAACGAGGCTTCTATTTATTCAAGCACTTCAAAAGAGTACCAGGAGGTCTTGAAACAACTACATAACCTAGGAAACAAGCTAGTGACTATCAACAGACAACAAGCTCGGATTTCTATGCCATATCAACCTTAAACTTAGATATCAAGCTAGGCCCCCATACCAGCAAAATCAATACCACCAAGTCATGCCACAAATCAAAATTTGAAACAAGGACAACCTCAAGCTGTACAATCCTATTCTGAGCATATGATCCAAACGTAGCTTCAACATCAAAAGCTTTAGTTCCAACATAAAACAACATGGCACAGGAGTACGACTGGTGTTACCCCTGCATTCTAACTCATATGTCAATCAATGTGTTTCAATGGTGCATTGAACTAGAACGTTGATGGTATAGACTATTGGTGTGTCCCAAGAACCTAGTCAAGAGGAAAATTAGCAGTAATAAGCTCAGCAAGAAACACCTCCAACTGAAACTATGTTGGTTAATTGGAAAACAGAAGACTTATGTGGAGTTGACTAAGCCCCTTCTCAAAGTGTAGTTGTCAATACACGGTCCAAGAAATGGAATATTGGAGAGGTAAAATCATCAAATTCAAGTGATCAAAAACCCTCTATTACCCCACAAGGTATTGGACAATCAAACTGCAGATCCCAATGTGCAAGGTCAGCCCAAGCCACCCCCTAGACCTTCTCAAGTGCCAGTTGTAACAACCCATGTGCAAGAGAAGAACATGCAAGGCAAAGGGAAATAGAGAGATAGCTCATCTCCATTCAACATCTTTGAGCAGATGAAGAGGAAAAATATAATCATCTCAATATGGGAGTCATTGGCTATCCCAGGACAAAGAGACCTATTGCAAGCTGCTATGGAAAATTGGTCAACATCAAATCAATCACCCAATCAGCAAGAGAAAGTTCTTACCAATGTAGCTTAGCCTAAAGTAAATCATGGAGGACAACAAGGTAAAAATTTTGAAGCCCCCACCATTCTATATCTCATTGATCATTGGAGATAAATTGGTGCATAATTACATGATTGATTCTAGAGCAAGTAGCTCTGTGATGCCAAAACAAATAGTTGATCAGCTGGGTCTTCAATATGAAGTCATTTCCAAAGGTGTGGTACAATTGGATGGTACAGTAGTAACAACGGTTGGAGTAAACAAATATTTGAGCCTCACATTACATGCATGTCTCAATGTGACCGTATTGCAAGATGTATCAGTCATAGAATTTCCCACCACACTTTGCATTGTGTTTTTCAAGAGACTTCACTGCTAAAATTGGAGGTTATTTGTCTACTGATTGGTCACACATGTTATTCAGAACAAGGTATGAGACTAAGGATACAATCAGATCTGAGCCTATTGCAAAGTTCCATATTGAGCCTCATACACTGAGTTCAATCAATGCAAATTTTTCAGCCTTTGATCAATAAGATTACCGATGCACCCATGAAGCTGATACAAAGGTTGGATGTATTCTAAAATTGACCCTTGATGAATGGGTGAACAAGAGGCATGCTTTTGACCCTTACAAAGAAATTGAAGAATCTGAATTTGGAGTCTATTGCTTGCATGAAGAGAATCATCCTCTCCCTAGCATCACCAAGCCAAACCACAAGGATGATAATGAGGTATGACAATTATTCTTTAATGGTTCAAGAAGTAGACATGGTGTAGGAGGAGGAGCTATGTTTGTTTCACCTCAAGGCTCAAGATATTACTCATCTTTTCACTTCTTGTTCTCTTCCTCGAACAACACAACTGAGTATGAGGCTTTGATTTATGGACTTCATTGGGCTAGGAGGAGAAGCATTAAGAATATTCAAATATTTTGTGATAGTGAGCTGATTGTGAACCAAGTTAGAGGAAAACATGCTAGAAATAATTACCTACTCAGGAGCTATAAAAATAGGTTATGGGATCTCATTGAATATTTTGAGGCTTTTAGCATTAATTCCATTCCAAAAAAGAAGAATCAAGAAGCAAACAGACTGGCAACAATTGGGGCAGCATTTTATGTTGTAGAAAGTATCAACAGTAGAAATCTCGATCGTCATATCAAGGTAGTTGTGAGGTCAGCTGTCCCAGACAATAACACAAGCTGACAAGTCTTCGAGAATGATCATAAAATTATCAAATTTATACAAGAAGAAGATGAGTTCTCCGCCAGAAACCAAGACAAATTGGAATAGTAGTATGGTGACCAAGTGGTGCAGCTGAGAACTAAAAAATTATGAAAAGGTCTTGTGACCTTGGAGTCAATCTTCAACCCAAATGATCAGTTCCGGAAGGAAAAGACAAACATTCAAGTAAAGGGTGAAGATTCACAACCTATTTCAATAGATGAAGACTAGACATTGCAAATTGGGAAAGTAAGTACTCCGTAAGATAAAGTTGAATTTTTAAAAATTTGTCAAGAATTACCAAATGTATTTACATGGACTTATACAGATTTAAGAGGTTTCAACCCAAGATTGGCTGAGCATACAATTGAATTAAAACTTGAATCCTAGCCTTTCAGATAGAAGAAAAGGTGAGTAAACCTATACATTGAAGCGCTCAGGAAAAAAGAGTTGAACAAGATAATTAAGGCCAACATCATCTTCCCTATCAAGCATTCAAGTTGGGTTACAAACATGGTGCCTGTGAGGAAAATAAATGGAGAAATCAGATTGTGAGTAGACTTCTGTGATCTAAACAGAGCATCACTCAAGGATCACTACCCACTTCCATTGATGGAGAAAATCTTACAGGTTGTAGCTGGCTCTAAGAGGTTTTCTTTGTTAGATGGATACTCAGGATATAACCAGATAATGGTGAAAGAAGAAGATTAGTTCAAGACAATTTTCACTACGAAATGGGGTACATATGCTTACAAAAATATGCCATTTTGACTATCAAATGTCAGAGCAACATTTCAGCAAGCTATGGACATAGCATTCAAAGGCTTCATCAAAAAGATAGTTTTGGTGTATCTAGATGATATCGCTGTATTATCAAAGAATAGTATGGCAGACCATATCTTCCACCTCAGGAAAGTATTTCAAAGGTGTAGAAGATTCAGAGTGTCATTACAATCCAAAGAAGTGTGTATTATTAGCACAGTGAGGTAAAATTTTTGGGCCACATTATCTCAAGAGAAAGGTTAACAATTAATCTTGAAAGAGTTGAATCCATCCGAACACTTCCATTTCCACAACACAAGAAATATCTCCAAAGCTTCTTAGGAAGAATAAAATTTATTCTGCATATTTGTGCCTGATTTCACCACTCTTGTGAAGCCTTTAATAATGATGTTGAAGAAGAGTCTTGCATTCAAATGGACGACAGAAGGAAAAGAGAGTTTTAAAGCCATCAAGCATGTAATATCACAGGCTCCAACTCTTATCAACCCAAACTTCTCAAATTAATTCATGTTGTATGCTTTTGGAGGATCAAGCATAAATCTCATCTATCTTTGTATAACTGAATAGAGAAGGATCAGACACAGCCCATAACCTTCTACAGTCAGATCCTGGAAGATTACGAAGTAAGGTGTTCTTTCATTGAAAAGCATGTCATTACTGTCATTAGGAGTTTGAAGAAGTTCAAACACTTGGTCTCAAACAATAAGATCCAACTATTAGTGTCCCATGTTAGTGTTAAGGACTTTCTCTTAAACAAGGACTTGAATGAGAAGATAGTAGGTTAAATCACCCGTGTAATGGAATATGACATTGAAATAAAAGTGACCAATATGGTTTATGGCCAAGGTTTGTTTGAGCAGCTTGCATATAAACCACATGATGAGTCAAAAGGAGAATAAGAGGTTGTCCTACTACTACAAAATGATCAAGAGAAGTGCAGCTAATGATGCACCCATTCCATGTTGGACTCAAGCCTTGGTGCATTATCTCCAAAAATATTTGTGCCCTCCATAATGGAATAAAGAAAAGAGTAGATACTTCAGGTTACAAACCATACCATATGTGCTTATTGGTGGTGTCTTGTTCAAGAAAGACATCAATAGTGTTTTATTGAGGTGCATTGGGATAGGCCAAATTGAGAGGGTATTGCATGAGTTCCATGATGGAGAATTAGGAGGCCACTTTGCTCCTCAAGTAACAAATCTCAAAATCATGAAAGTTGGTTACTATTTTTCAATACGATGTTTAGTGATTGCTACTCATGGATCAAGAAATGCAAGAAGTGTGCATTCTTCATAGGGAAGGAAAAGTTTAGTAGCCCTGCCCCTTTGTCCAATTTTAGTAGATCAACCATTCATGCAATGGAGAGTAGACTTCATTAGAGTGATTAACCCAAATTCAAGTCAAGGCCACAAGTGGATACTTATAGCAATAGACTTTTTCACCAAGTGGACTGAAGCAGTGGAACTTAAGGAGGCAAAGGAATCCAATATCTTAGATTTCTATGAAGGGATAGTCACTAGGTTTGGAGTCCCTACCACTATCATATCAGATAATGCATTGCCATTCCTTGGTATAAGGATCACTTAATGGGCTGTCAAGAATGGTGTATACCTCAAAACTTCATCAAACTATTACCCTCAAGGTAATGGCCAAGCAGATTCCATAAACAAAAACCTACTAAGAATTATCAGAGTGACTCTTGATGAAAATTAAAGAAGTTGGAATACAAAAATCAAATCAGCTCTATGGGCTGATAGAATCACACCCAAGATATCTACAGGTAATTCTCCCTACAAGATGGTCCTATGGACAAAGAGATAGTGTTTCCTATATCATAAGATCTTCCCACATTGGAAGTTATGAAGCAGCTGCAGTTGTCTGAGTTTGAACCCCATTGAAATCAGGGATGTAAAATTAATGGAACTAGAAGAAATAAGAGAACATGCAGTGCAGGCCATGGAAAAAGATCAGGCCTTAGTCAAAAGATGATTTGATAAGAAAATAAGAACAAGAAACTTTGAAGAGGGGTACTTAGTTCTAAAGTGCACGGATGCAGATCAGGAAAACCTAGGAAGGCATTCCAAGTTTGATGCCATTTAGAGTGACCCCTACATGTTCACATGATGTAAAAGTAGAAATTCCTTCCAATTATCTACATTGGATGGTGAAGAATTGCAGATTCCAATCAATGGGATTTACCTCAAACACTGATACTAAAGGGATAATTTCTCACCCTTATAAATATTAGCCTAGTTTTCCAATTTCTCCAAGTGTATATGAACATTGTCTTGTTATATTTTAGGTTTCAATTTTCCCTAAGTTTTGGTGTACATGCTCTATTGCTTCTGGTGTATGCTTGTATATAGTTCATCTCACTCATGGAAGAGACTTGTGGCCACAAGAAATTAAATCTACAGATTATGCATATTGGAGTAGGTCTGGATGTTTTCATTGCACTCCAATAGATCATGTTTATAGAAATTCAAATGAGAGAGAAGTTTCTAGGTTTTGAGAAAACTCACCACTCTCACAAATCTTGAATCCAAGATTTTCTTAAAAAGATAAGAGTGCATGCAGCAGAAGGAAATTCTAGACTAGATTTGTAATTACCAGGTAGAAAACATGCCCAATGGATGCTTTAAGGCCATGGATCATCTCATCTAGTAGGTAGATGTCCCCACTGAGTCACCAAATTGTTGACCAAAATAGGATCACATTTATTTTTGGTCAACTAACACCATGTTTCCCTCTTTTGTGCTTCAATCTAAATTTTTATATATTTTAAGAACTTAAGGTCCCCTGAAATCATTTCCATCAAATAGTAAATTTCTTCCCCTTTCCATAAATATAAATAATTCCTTATAACTCCTTATATTTTGAAAGTTATGAGCCAATGGGCCTTGGAAGGATGTTTTGCCAAAAGCGGGCATGCGGTCCTGGGGAAGACTTTTCACCAATGGGAAGATTGCAGACCAGTGGGCCTGGGGAGATATCTTGGCACTTTTTACTTTTCCCTAAAAATCAAAATTTACAATTGCAGGCCTGCGAGCCCATGGAGCATCTTTGTGCCAAATAAAAGGAAAAAATGCCTATGGCTCGTAAAGGGACACATGGCCATGTTTCAAGTCAAAGAGAGAAGTAGGTTGTCGGAGGAAATTTTGATTTTTGGCTTCTGTTTTGAAAAGGAATAAAGTATAAAATTAATTTTCACCTCCGCCGACCCCCAAAGAAGCCACATGTCAGGCCTTTGTCAGTTGCGGGAAAGCGGGCTGTCGGGGGAACTTTGCATTTTTTGTAACTTTCTCAAAAAGTGCAATTTCAATTTTGGGCCTGAGGAGATTTTTGGCTAAAGTGGATTTTGGCCTGCGAGAGGTTTCTTATAATTTTTGATTTTTTTGAAAAATGTGTTAAAGTGAATTTTGGGCCCGCGGATCTGTTTTGCAAAACTATTTTTTTGCCATTTTTGTATGGATTCGATTCAAATTTTCAAATGGGCATAACTTTCGATCTATTGCTCAAAATTCCACAAATTTGGTACCATTGGAAAGGTCTCAGCATCCTCTACGTTGTGGAATCCTTACAATATAATTTTGAAAAGGTTAGTGTTAGAAATAATCTAACACTTAATTCACCATATGTGTAATTATAATAAAGTAATTATTTAATTACTTTAGTTAGCTTAGTTTTTAGTGTGTTGTTATCATCCCTTAGATTGCGGAGGATGTTATTTAGTTAGAATATTGTTCTCGGATGATTTCATGTAGAAGCTTTTTAGGGGAAATATGTTATTTCTGCATATTTGCTTTATTTAGGAGATTTGTTCCATGTATTGTGGAAGAGATCGAAGCTGTCCAATATCTATAAATATTACAGCTCTCTCTTTTGGTTGTAATGCTTCATTTTATATCAATAAAATCACAACAAGCTCCACATTTTTTTGTAATTTAATCTGGTTTACATATTTCATTTGCTATTAGAGCAGGTGAGTTAAGGCTGTAGATAATTACTGAGGAAGTGTTAGAAGATTTGAGGAAGGAGGACTAGAAGCTTGAGCCAAGAGGAGCCATAGATGCCCCCATCCTCTTCACAGCCCTTCCCCTTCTCCACACACCCGACAGCAACAAAAGCAACAGTACAAAAACACCTCCAAGATTGGTAACAAAGTGATTGTATCAATTTTTTTTTATACTGTTCATTGCATATGAACTATATACAATTTTTTTTTCTTTCTCTCTAATTCAGAGATCCTGTTTAGTGTGATTTAATTTAGTGGACCCCCAATTTTAGAGGCACCACCATTCGGTTTTGGTGTGTAGGTTTCATTTTTTAATAAAAAAAAAAACATCCACCACCGACCTGCAACCTGTATGCAACTGCGGTATTTGCATATATCTATGAATTCACCTTGCAAACCTATGGATTTACCTGACAGCTTCACACCTGCAAAAGAAAAAAAAATGATTTCGATACTGATCTTGCTGTGCGTCTTCAATCTACAAACAATTCCTGTGTGACCTTACAGAATAGAGTGTAACAGAGCCTTTAAAGGTGAAAGGGCGGCGAAGGAAACAACACTGACGACAAAGGAAACGAAGCTGCATGTATGCGTAAGTGAGACCCGCGTTTTTTGCGTTAAAAATTGTTTTTTAAAAAAATTCTTTTTTGGACGATGCAAAAAAAATTAGAAAAAAAAAATATATATATTCCATTTTTGGAAAGGGGCTTGGAAAAATAATTTTTAAATGGTCATAACTTTCAATTGGCACCTCAGATTGAGGTGCCATTTGTTTTGAAAGTGTGTGTTTTTTTGAGCTCTACGCTTTGGTCTAGTCATAGAGGCTAAAGATCCCAAAAATAAATTTGTAAGGGAAAAGAGGCCAAAGTGCCCAAAAATTTAAAAAAATTGTGAAAATATTAATTTTTCGTAAACAAGAAGGGGGGTGCAATTTTCTTTTTCTATTTACAAGATGTTTGTAAAAATGGACGATAGTGCCAAAAAATCATTGTAAAAGGCCAAAAAGGAGCCCACACTCAATAAAAATCAATTTTTTTTGTGGGGGGGGGGATGTGTACTAATTTGAGGGGGGATTTGTTTCGTGCTTGATTCTCTATCTCCCTTTTCTTTCGTGCACAAATGGCTAACAATGTGCCCAAATTATTTTTGCCTGATTTACAACTCCTACAAGGAAATAATTATGCTACATGGAAAATGAAAATTAAAACTCAACTTGAGTTTGAGGACATAATTGGTGTCGTTGATGGCTCGATAACGAGACTAGAAAATGATATTGCTCAACAACGTGTGTTTGATCGTGCTAATCAAAAGGCAAAACTTATAATTCTGTTTGGTGTAACTGATGATGTACAACCTCATATTCGTCAAGCAACAACTACAAAAGAAGCACGGGATAAACTAGCAACTGTATATGAAGCTAAGAACAAAAATGCTATTTTACAATTACAAACACAACTCCATTATCTCAAAATGAATTCTAATGAGTCTATTGAAGGTTTTCTAAAGCGTGTTGCTATATTTAGATCATCTCTCCAAGCTTTGGAAGTAGAGGTCACTAATGAATCTCTTGTCCCTATTGTATTGAGAGCTTTACTAGCCTCATACAAAATATTTGTCACAACTCTCAACATTATGGGTCCAACTACAAGTTTTGAAGAGTTAGTGAACATGTTACAACAGGAAGATTCCATGACCAAACCTGTAGAAGATGAGGAATAAGCCCTCTCTTCATTCCATAAGGGAAAGAAACAGATTCATACAACTGGTAACCAACACAAGCAATATTCTCAACAGAATAATCAAGGGAACACTCAGCAAAAGTAGTGTCAAATTTGTGGCAAAAAAGGACATGTCTTAAAATATTGTTAGTATAACACATTTCAGAAGGGTTCATATAGTGGAAAGAAGCTAAATTTTCAACAATCTAGTCAAACTTATCAAAACAAACAACAAGGACAAAGGAAAAGTAACTGGAAAAAGAAAACATTGTAGCACGGTAACATTGTTGAAGAAGAAGATAACTCACCAGATGAGGACTTCCTATTTTCTGTACAATCAACTCAAGAAATCAATTCACCAAAGGCAATTTGGTATGTTGACTCAGGAGCAACAAGACATATGATCGGGAGAAATGATTGGTTCTTCGAGTTAAAGAATACACCTAACAAAGACTCTGCTTCGTTGGGTGATGATTCATCATACAAATTATAAGGAATTGGAAACATCTCCTTACCTCTTGGATCAAGAAAGTGCACAATAAGAGATGCTCTATATGTTCTTGGATTGACAAAGAATCTACTTTCAGTAAGTCAGCTTTTGGAGCACAACTTAAAAGTTGATTTTGATTGTACAGATGGAAAGAAGATGTGTTTAATCAAAGATAAGTCTAAAAACTCCAACATTATTGCACAAGCTTCTGGTGTAGGTCGTATATTTTAGTTGGATTTTTTTCAAACCAAAAATTAGGCCCTTGCAGCTAAGGATACATCATCGGCACAATTGTGGCATCGAAGATTTGGCCATGTAAGTTTTGGCTATCTTCAAACACTTCGAAAAAATAATATGGTAAGAGGACTGCCAAATTTCAAGAAAAATATAGACAAGTGCACAAATTGTTTGGCAGGAAAACAACATAGAGCTTCTTTTCAGAAAAGTAGTACATTGAGGGCCCGTGGTAAACTTGATCTGGTGCATACCGATCTATGCGGACCTATGAGACCTATTCATTCAGGGTTTCAATATTTTATGATCTTTGTTGATGATTACTCACGAAAAATGTGGGTATAATGCATTCACACCAAAGACCAAGTCTTTGAAACTTTCAAGAAATTCAAAGTCGTTTGTGAAAATGCAACTGGTAAGAAAATTAAAACACTCGCTCAGATCGAGGGGCTGAATACACCAGTAATGAGTTCAAAGCTTTTTTGGAAACACATGGAATTCATCGGAAAATGGAACCTCCATATACACCACAACAAAATGGTGTAGTTGAAACAAGAAATAGAACTATAATGGATATGGTAAGTTGTATGATCAATGATTCAGCCTTGAGTAAAACATATTGGGTAGAAGTAGTAAAAACAATAGTTTATCTGCAGAATAGAGTCCCCACTTCCACACTTGATGGAATAACACCACAGGAAGCTTGGTCAGGGAACAAACCATCTATAAAACACCTTAGAGTTTTCGAATGCAAGGAAAGTATGTACATTCCTAAGAAAAAGAGAACTAAACTTGATATGAAATTAGAACAACTTATATTCTTGGGATACAGTGATGAAGCCTTGGGATACAGGTTAATGGATCCAAAAACAAGAAAAAAATTCACAAGTAGAGATGTTGAGTTTTTTGAAAATAAGGAAGAAAATGCTCCTTCCATAAACTCACAACACAATCCTACTAAGAAAATAGAAGATGTTCTTGATGAAGATAACGATGATGAGGATAATTCAACTCATCCATCTACGGGAACAACTAAACGTATGCCTAAGTGGTATACTAATCTAATTCGAGATGCTAAGTTGGATAGTGATGCTATGAATTTAGAATTCAACTCTTTGATTAAGAATAATACATGGCAGCTTACAGATCTTCCACTAGGGAAGAAGGAAATATGTTTCAAATGTATATTTAAAACAAAGTACAAATCAAATGGAAGCATTGATAAATACAAGGAAAGATTGGTAGCTAAGGGTTATGCACAAAAAGAAGGCATTGATTATGAAGAAACATTCACACCAACATCTAAGATCAAAACAATAAGGATGATATTTTCTTTAGCTGCACAATTTTGTTGGAAAGTTCATCAAATGGATGTAAAAAGTGCATTTCTCAATGGGGATTTACTGGAAGAAGTCTACATGACTCAACCAGAAGGTTTTGTCATACCAGGTAAAGAAGGAAAGGTATGTAGACTCATAAAGTCACTGTACGGTCTCAAACAGGCTCCCGGGGCATGGTACATAAAGATTGATGAGCATCTCATCAAACATGGAATCAAAATAATTCCATATGATCCTAATCTCTATCTCAAAAATAAAGGGGGGGAGATATTGATCATAGTAGTATATGTCAATGATCTAGTCATCACTGGAAGTTCGGTGAAGATGATTGAAACAACTAAGGAAGATCTAAATCAATCATTCAACATGACAGATCTTGGGCTTCTTCATTATTGTCTTGGACTTGAAGTATGGCAAAAGGAAAATGACATCTTTGTTACTCAACTAAAATATTCCAAGACAATGCTCAAGAAATTTAGAATGACGGATAGTATACCAATGGCTACACCTATGGAGACAAGGCTTCAATTGTCTCGTGCAGATCCATCGGAACAAGTAAATGTTACTCTTTATCGAGAGTTGATTGGGAGTCTCATTTAATTAACTTATTCTAGGCCAGATATCAACTATGCAGTCAGTTATCTTTCTCGATTTATGTAAGAACCAAGGGTTTGTCACTGGAAATTAGCAAAGAGGGTACTGAGATACATCAGAGGAACCATGGACTTTGGCCTAGAATACAAGAAGAATGATAACTTCTTCTTGATAGGATATACAGATTCAGATCATGCAAGGAATGTTGATGATAGGAAGTCCACTTCAGGATTTGTGTTCTTTTTGGGATCTGGACCTATTTCATGGGGGAGTAAGAAACAAAATTGTGTTTCAAGTTCTTCCACAGAAGCAGAATATCATGCAGTAGGAGGAGATATCTGTGAAGCGATTTGACTCAGATGAATACTTGAAGGATTGGGAATTCCACAGGATCATCCAACAATCCTACATGTAGACAATGAAGGAGTAATAAAAATTATTTGGAATCCAATTTTTCATGAACGCACCAAACACATTGACGTGCAAGTACATTTCATTCGCGAACAAGTTCAGAACAACAACATTCAACTTCAGCATTACCCGACAGAACATTGGCATGCAGATATCTTCACAAAATCTCTTGCACATCCTAAATTTGAGGCATTGAAAGTATTTCTCTCCTGTTCACTTCAGAATATGATGAATTAAGGGGGGGAATGTTAGAAATAATCTAACACTTAATTCACCATATGTGGATTAATGTGTAATTATAATAAATTAATTATTTAATTACTTTAGTTAGCTTAGTTGTTAGTGTGTTGTTATCATCCCTTATATTGTGGAGGATGTTCTTTAGATAGAATATTGTTCTCGGATGATTTCATGTAGAAGCTTTTTAGGGGAAATATGCTATTTCTACATATTTGATTTATTTAGGAGATTTGTTCCATGTATTTTGGAAGAGATAGAAGCTGTCCAATATCTATAAATATTGCAGCTCTCTCTTTTGGTTGTAATGCTTCATTTTATATCAATAAAATCACAGCAAGCTCCCTCTTGTTTTTGTAATTTAATCTAGTTTACAGATTTCAGTTAGGTGGGTGAAAATAGGAAAATGCATTTCCTACAATTAATGTATGATCTGATTGCTTCAACTATCCAGATTTGATTTGATTTTCCATTCTTCCTTCTTCAAAACACCAAATAGACATGGAGAGCTAGACTTGATAGATTGTAAGAGGATTTACAGGAATTGATGGATGGTGGTTGAGCTTCCAAATCAGATTTTATGCCTCCTTTCCTTCTCCTCTCTTTGCTTCATCTATAAAGGTAAGAGCTTGGATCATTGTAAAGGGTAGGTCATTTTGGTTTTGCACCCTCCCTTATTTTTTGGTCTGTAAACAAATTCATGGAGTTTGAGCCTTCCATTAAGACTGTAAAGCAAGTTTTTAACCTTTTGGCCATTGTAGTGTTCTGTATTGATTTGTGAAGCAATAATACATGTCTGTGGATGATTTCAACCCTCTCTTTTGTTCATTGACTTTACCTGATATTTCATTACAATATTGGTTATCTGTGCATGGTGGATGTATTACATTTTAATGGTCTGTGTTTAATAGAAAAATTGGTGTTCAACATTCCTTTGGTGCATAACCTTTGTTAGTTTAGGTTTAATTTCTTGCATCTTCTTAACCTTGGCTTCTTGGCAAGTTAGAATAGATTTTAGAATGGATCCTTTGCAAATTTTATGTGGTCACTTGAATAGAGGAATAGGAACCATCCATCATCCAGAGAGGTTTCCCAATTGCAAATTCCCATAGTTTGGAAAAGGCTCCATGTTATGCAATCACACTAAGAGTCATAACCCATAGAGTTGCAAACATTCAGTTGTGTTGTGATTTTGTACTAACAGTAACCATTGTAGATTTACCTCCCTACTTTTCTTTATGTTTATCAAGGTATTTACAACAAAGATAGGGGGTTATATTTCTTCAGATTGGTCATTTATGTTCTTCACTACAATGTATAGAGCTAAACTTACAATCAATTAAGATCCTTTTTCTAGATTTCATATTGAACCTCATGCTTCAAATAATGTAGAAAATAATGCAGCCATAAATCAGACTGGTTTTGATGTAACAACTCACATTTTTGCATTAGATTGTGTTTATTATATGTTTATGGATGAGAAAACTTAAGAGAAAAATTTCTATGATCCATTCAATGAAGAAGAAGAAGATTTATTTCGTGTTTATTGTTTTCATGAAGAAAATGTACCAATGCCCTTGTTGTCCAAAATAGAAAAACTTATGGAAGCTTCATGTCGATGGAGCAAAGAACAAAAAAGGACAAGGTTTAGGATTGATGTTTACTTCCCCTACAAATGAAAGGTATTTTTTAGATCTAAGTCTACAATTCTCATGTACTTGTAACGTAGTTGAATATGAAGAATTAATTCATGGCCTACAATGGGCTAAAAAAAGGTATCAAAATGTTACAAGTGTTTGGTGATTGAGAGTTAGTGATTAATCAAGTAAAAAAATTTAATTTGTGTAAGAATTAATTGTTGAAATCTTACAATAAAAGAGTTTTATAGTTAATGGATGATTTTTGATGTTATTAATATATATTCTATTTCAAGAGCTAAAAACAAACATGCAAACAAACTTGCGGTAGTTGGTGCTACCTTTGAAGTGCTAGAACAGATTGAAAACAATAAAGTATAACAATATATAAAGATTATTATCAGACCTTTAGTGTCTGATAATGAAGAAAACTTGTAACATTTCAAAGATGATGAGAAAATATGCATATTTCTCCAACAAGAAGCTGAATTTTCTGCAGTTAACCAAGAAAAACTTCATCATTTATATGGTGACCATATTTTCAAATTGAATATAAATAAGATACCTCAAGGACTTGTCACAGTAGAGGACATATTTAGTTTTGATGATCAAATCAGAAAGGACAAAGGAAAGATCTCAACTCACATAGATAACTACAAAGACATCTTAGTTGATAATGAAAAAGTAGTTATTTATTAGAAAGATATGTTCCTTAGCTAAAAATAGTCTTTCATTAATCAATGAAAATAGTTCAATGATATTTTTTCTTGGAAATAGAAAGATCCAAGAGGATTTTATTCTATTTTATCTCAACATAATATAGAGTTACAACCAAAATATAAACTATTTAGGTAAAAACAAAGGCCTGTAAATCCTAAGATTGAACCCTTGAGGAGAAAAGAGTTATCTAAGATGATTGAATCAATAATTATCTTTCTAGTTAAGCATTCAAGTTGAATAGATAATATTGCTCCTGTTCAGAAAAAGAATGGAGAAATATGTCTATTTGTGGACTTTAGAGATCTTAACGAAGCTTCATTAAAAGATCATTATCCGCTTCCTAATATGGATCAGATTTTAAGAACAGTTTCAAGTTCAGACATGATATCCCTTTTAGATGGTTATATCAGATACAATAAGATTCTTTGTGTGAACAATCCATATACAAAATAGTCTTAACCAAAAATTCAGGTACTTATGCTTACAAAATAATGCCTTTTGGAATTTCTAATGTTTGTGTAATGTTTCTACGTGCAATGGGCATGGATTTTGACAGCCTATTAAATAAATGCATACTATTTCATTTAGATGATGTTACTGTAATTTTGAAGAAATATGATGATCATCTTGTGCATCTAAGGTAGAATTTTCATCTTTGCAAAGATTTTGGAATAGTATGAATCCCAATAAGTCTATCTTTTCAGTCTATCAAGGTAAATTACTTAGAAATATTGTGTCTAGACAAGGTTTAGCTATTGATCCTTTCATAATTAAAGAAATTTCATAGTTATCCTTGCCTCATCGTAAGAAAGCATTACAAATTTTTCTTAGAAAAATAAAATTTGTTGAAAGATTTGTTCCATATTTTGCAACATCGGTTAAACCATTAACAACTATGTAAAATAAAGATAAAACTTTCTCTTAGACCATCGAGCGAAGAAAAGGATTTAAAGCTATAAAGAAAGCTATTTCACAAGCTCCTACTTTGGTGAATCAAAATTTTGATACGTATTTAAAAATTTATGCACTTGTAGAATCTAAAACCATTTTAGACATATTAATTCAGGTTAATGACAAAAATATTGAACAACCAATTGCTTTCTTTGGGTAGAGTTTTCTTAACTATGAGACAAGGTACACTTTTCTTTAAAACCAAGTACATGTTGTAGTTAGAGGATTAAAGAATTTCAAGTACATGCTTTCCAATAATAAGATACATATTTTAGTCTCTCATCCAAGTTTTAAACCGTTATTTCTAAACAAAGAACTGAATGAAAAAAGAGAAGGTTGGATTACAAATGTTATGGAATATGATGTTCATATCTATATTATAAAAACAATCTGAGGTAAGGGATTATGTGAAAATATGATTGCTGATATGGAAAAATAATAGGTTGCAGAATCAAACAATTCATCACAACATATTGTAATATCGTATCAACAATCATAAATGTTATTGCATCCTTAAAATCAGCAACCAGAACTCAATCCAAAGGTTCAAAGATTAAGTTGGATGACTAAATTTATTAAATACTTGGAACATGATACTTATCTGGAAGGTATGGATAATAATAAATGAATATATTTCAAATTACAAGTTATACGTTATGTTTTCATTGATGATGTGTTGTTCAAAAGGGATATAAATGGAATTTTTATGCGATGTATTGATTATGATAGAATGAAGCAATTATTATCCGAGTTTCATGAAGGACTTGCAGGAGGTCACTTCTTAGCACTTAAAACAACCTTAAATATTATGAAATATGATTACTGTTGGCCCAACATATTCAAGCACTGCCTTGAATGGATTAAAAAATGTAAGAAATGTGCATTCTTTGTTGGAAAAGAATGTTTAGCATCGCTGCCCTTACAACATATTACAATAGATCAACCTTTCATGGAATGGGGTCTTGACTTCATTAGCATGATAAATCCACCTTCATCACAAGGATACAAGTGGATCTTGACTTCCATGGATTATTTCACATGTTCGACTTAATCAGTATCCTTGAAAGAAGATAATGAGACTTCAATCTTATCATTTTATGAAGATATAGCTTATAGATTTGATGTTCCAGAAATTATCTTTTCAGATAATTCCTTAGCATATCTTGGTGTAAAGGTATTAGATTGGGTTGTCAAACATGATATTTATTTGAGTAGTTTGTCTAATTATTACCCACAAGGTAATAGATTAGATCAAAGAACTAATAAAAATATTTTTAAGATCATCTGAAGAACACTCAATGACATTCAAATTATTTGGTATCTGATGTTAAATTCAACAATTTTTACTGATAGAGTGACTCCTAAAAGATCAGCTGGCAATTCACCATAAAAACTTGTTTATGGACATGAGGGAAAAATGACTATTTCAGTTGATCTTTACACATTAGATTTACTACATCAAATGGAATTACTTGAGAATGAACCTGTTGGTATCCAAATTCGTTCTCCCTTTCAAGCCAAGCAATAATACAGATTAAACAAGGAGCTTAGAGGTAGATAGATCATAAATGTGTATCATTTTGTAGCTAGGGAGGAAATCTAACTGACCCTTTATTACTCAGATTTTTGGAGAGATGGATAGCACCTTAAAAGGATGTGATCTTATCCTAACTATTTAAGGTTGTGACTTTCAACCAAGGTAAGAGAACCTATTTTGTAACTGTTATCTCTCGAAACTGCACCCTATAGAGAGATGGCTGCAGGTTTTCTAAGCTTGCAAAATTTGATTTCTCTCTTTCATAGATACAATGGAAACACCTCAAGTCTGTGTGTATACCTATTTTGAGGTGAGTCTCTAGTATCAACGTTGGTTCCTTGTTGATGTATCCTAAATTGATTCTCGGGTTTAAGAGTAAAAGATGATTGTAAAAGAATTATAACTAAGGTGATACACCAAATTTGTATGAGGGCTTTGAATGAGTATATGCATAATTGATATTTGAAGGATTTTGGGTGCATGAATCAATAATTCTTCTACAGAATACTAAGGGAAACAAGAATTAGAGGTATTGAGGGAGATTATCACAACAATACTACTAAGATAAACATGCACATTAATATCATGCAGAAATTAATTAATTTTGTAACATGGTAAGATGATTAATTAGGGAATTTGTATTCACAAGACTAATATAAACATACAAAATACTGCAAATAATTGGGAAGGCAAAAATTATTCACACTCAGAAGGAAAAATAGACAAAAAAAAATTTAGTACTCATATATCCAAAAAAGTCCTCTAGAAGTTTTCTTGTGCTTTGCACAGGCATACAATATATAGCAAAAATAAAATTCACCCTCTTCCTAAAAATATCCTAAGGATTGTACTCGCCCATGCATTCTATTTTTATCTTTATTTAATAATAGATAAAGGAATAAAAATAGAGCATGCAATTACAAATAGGCATTATTAGCCTTAATTACAATACAATCAAACTGAAGTTGATTGTTCTATTTTTAAGAAATCTAGAGTAAATACGTTGCTAAAATAAGATTTCTTGCAAGAAAATTCTTTTTCCTTGTGCATCTGAATTCGTCATCTTATCTGTTCTTTCCTCTTGTGAAGTATGCAAAAAATCAACTCTCTGTTTGTGAATAAAAATAATTGCAATACTTGCAAAAATAGACATCTACTGTGGAGACCACCTATCCATGTGCACATGTTCTAACATTGACATCTCCTTAAAAATGGTCACAAAAAGTGACATTTTGCAACTCCACTTTAGCTCCTTGAAGTGGGGACAACTTTTGCACTTTACCATCTAATGAGTAAGAGGTAACCTTGTAATTTTTAAGGTAAATCCCCTTTAACTATTGGTTTGGATGGCATATTACATGGTTTTAAAATTAATACAAGGTTAACACAAACAATACAATTCGGACCCCTTTTGGCAACACATGCCATATTATAGTCCACCACCTTTGGATCATGGTTATCATTGTAAGCATGTATAATTGTCAGCGCCTTTCGGAATCTGGATATACTTGATTTAATTCTCACCTTTCCGGTGATTGTAATCAGCATGCATGGTCGGGATTTGCATTATTTAAGGTCTGGACTATAGTGATCTTTTGAATTTTGAATTCAATGATTTTGTCTAATTCGATGACATGGGCTGGACCCTTCTCCACGGTGGCTCACCCCTTGGTAACTTTGTCGGTGGCATATGTAACTCAAGTTTAGTTTTCTTTGATATTTGTTGATCATTCTGGGCCATCGATCTTTAACCTGTAGTTTAGGGTTTCGGCTATGGAGGCTTGGGCTTGCGGGAATTTTTTGGAACTGTTAACCTTTTTGCAAAAGTTTCAAACTTTAAAAAATACCCCCAGTCTCTACTTTTTTTGTGGTGATGACACGTATCCTTGTCAGGCCTGCGGGCCTACGGGAAATTTTGGAAATTTTAACTTTTGCACCTTTAATATTTTAAAAACTAAAGAGTCTCCCACCTTTCCATTGTTCCACCACGTGTACTCTGCATACTTTCGGGCTTGCGGAGGAAATTCTGAAACTTTGAAATTTTGATCAATTGGACAAATTGGTGAGCATTGATCTCTGTACTTGTCAATTTTTAATCATTGATCTTCAAAGCATGATTAGAGTTTTTGAATTGTATTAAATGCATTTTTTGAAGAATCAAACCATGGTTTACATTGAAATAGGGGATCGATTTGAAGACATTGATCGATCAAAATTGGGGATCGATTATTAATTTTGGTTGAGTTAGGTTGAAAACACCTCTTGAGTTTGCATGGTAAAGTGAGGCTCGACCATAATGACCATTTCATTTGATTTTTTTCCATGTGGGTGAAGCCCTGGAAATTTTTTTGTTCGAAGCCATTGTTTTGAGGTCCTTGAGCTATGCCACTATTTATTTTAAAACTCGGCTATGTTCACTTTATTCTCTCTGTCACTTCATTGGACAACTATCATGAAGGTGACAGATTAGAGCTCATTTCTTGTATTATTTCTTTGGTGGCCGCCACAACTAGTGTTTTCCTTTGAGCTCTATGTAACCTTTTGAGCTCTGTGAGGATCCATGAATGGAATTATTGATATCTCTGTCATTTATTATCTAAAGTTCAGCTTTTAGAGGATCGATTCTCTCAGCTAAGTTGCATCTCTATTTTCTATTTTCTCTTTGTCGAGGTTGGCTCTTTTTCTTGAGCTCTGTAAATTTTGCTTTGCATCACTGCTTGATGAGGTCAGTAAGTCTTTTTATTCTTGAGTTTTCACTGGTATTTTGGTTCATCATCACTTCGGCTTCAAAACTGATACCTGTCTTCTTTTGCATTTCTTCATGTGATCTCTTGCATGACTTTGGTCGTTTTCGAGTTGAAATCATTTTTGGTTTGGTCCTTTTATTTCTGAGCTCGATGATATGTCAAGGGTTTTCTCCACTTCAATTTAACCAGTAAGTGTTGTTTTTACTTATTTCTCTGACTTGGTATCGATTAATGGGTCCGCAATTAAGAAACATGATATGTAATTTTCTTTCTTATTCTACAATTTGAACATGATTAACCTTAAAAGAATGTTAACCTCTGAAATGCTTGAATACTTTTCAATTCGGATGTGTGTTCCATTTGACTTAAATCTTTTCTGTTTGAGCCTATTGTTCCTAATAATAAATGGATATTCCTATTTGCTCAAACATGTCAAATCTAAGTGTTTATTGTTATGGGTATTCAGACTCCTTCATTCCTTTTAATTTTGCAATTTGTTCTTGAGGCTTATAATATTTTCTAAAAAGTTTAAATCCACTTCATACAATCTTCGTTTTGCATTTTCTAATTTAATTCAACCATTAATATTCACCTAGTTTGTTAGTTTCTCGAAAACACTTTGAAATTTGTAAGATGATTCCTTTCGATAGTTTCATTAATTACTTTCTTTTCACTGATTTGGTTCATCGTGTCTTGAGGAAGACATTCTTTTTACTATAACTTCTCTTTTGTGCCTCGAATTGGTACACTCTTCCTCAACTATTATTTAAATTTGGGTTACTTCAGCCGTGACTGTTCTGATTCTATAAGATATTTTGCATTATAAGATTATGTCTGAGATTTTGCTTTTCTCTATTGCCAATATCATGTGAGCTCAGATCTATTTAACTGGTAAGTTTATGGCTCACTGAATAAAACCTTATTTTGAGCTCAGGACCTAGAAAACGACTTGGTCTTTTAATACTCTGAAAAGGTGTGCCCATGGCCTTAAATATGATGGTCATCTTTTATTTGTATCACCAAGTAAATAGCCCGGCCTTTTTGAGAGAATTTGTAACTTTTTAAAAATTGTGTCAATTACTTCCTTGAACACATTCCTTGAAGATTTTGGAAGTTTGTATGTATAACCTTCCTTTGAATTTTATGCTTTTGCTTTTCAGAAAAATGGCTTCACTCTACTTGTCTATCATACTCCACTGATATTGCAGCATTTTTGTATTCATTCTTAATGACTTCTATTATTGTAACTGTAAATCCTGCATTCAATTTGATCTTTAAATCTATTACTTGTAGTATTTTGTGTAGTTGGCACTTTATTAATTTAAAGATTGTACTTATAGAATGTTGTACTTGTAAGATTCATCTTGTAACTTCATCTCTCTTCATTTTTTTAGGCTTATAATGAATGCTCCAAAATCCTTCAGTTTGATGACTGAAAGTAGATTTCCCTTTCTTTTCTACATGAACATTGTGTTTGATCTTGATTACAACTTTCTATGTATGTTGGAAAATTTGAAATGTTGAGTTTTCATGTCAAAGCCCTGGAAAATTTTTCTAGAATTCTCTCTTCCATCCATTTCAGCTATAGTAGTTGTACTTTATAATCGAGAATATAGAACGTAACACTTCATGTTGAATCTGATTTGGTAAATAAAAATGAGACATCATAACTGTTTATATTGATCATGACATGCTTTATTGATTTTCTGTATCAAATATTTGATTAAAATAATTCTTTTAAAGCATGTTAGTAGTTGAAAGCAATATGATGAAAAGTTGTAAATGTCTATTTTACATGGTGAAGCCCTGTCGAATTTTCCCAAAATCTTCTTTATTCTATTTCAATTATAAAACTTTCTTCCCAGCCAAACATCATCTTTCGAATTCTACTTCTTCCTTCTGTAGCAAACTAAAACATGTATTTCTATCTCCCAATCTCTCTTCTATACTGTAACTTCTTCCACTTTGGAATGGTTATTGAAACCTTGAATTACATTCTTCATTTTTATGCATGCACTTATGACTTGCTTGTGTTTCATTGGCTGCAACCTGTACCTGCACACATAGGAAAACAGTTAGAAAATACTTAGGCTTTTTGGCCTCTATTATGTCCATGTTTTCTTCTCTTCTTTTCTCTTCCTTCATTCTATCTGAGTGAATAAAGCATGCATGTAGTTTGATATTAAAGTAAGTTACATCTCTTATTATTAGAGATTCATATGCACGAATTAGAACAGTCTAGGAATATGAATTGATCCCTGAGCTCGTAACTGATAGTTATCCTTTTCTTCTTTTCAGGTACAGTGGCTTCTATAATGGAGATGAAGAAGAAGCTAGAAATGGAGATGTTTTCAATCAAAGAAAGAAACCCCAAGGTAATGATGGGTTCACTCCTACATTCATGTGTAGATTTTATTTTAGTAGTTGTACTTTACTTTTCAGTTACATCCCACGGCTTGTGTGGGAAACATTTGACCTTCCTTGTGAATAAAATATTGAATTCTAAAAATGATTTTTTTATTCCCTTCTGCATTTTAGCTTCTCTGCATGGATTGTATAGTGAACTAAATAAATCAGTAACATAATTGAATGTTTTAATCATGAAGGAAAGAACACTGATGAGAAATTGTAACATTCAGTAATGAACCCTGATTTTCTGATATCTTTATTTCTGTTTTCTTTTTCAAAAATCAGCACTTCACCTACTCTGTAATTTTTCATCTTCATCAAGACAACATAGCTGTCCTTCGCGGCTTTGTGTTCTTTTGCTGAAAATGGCATGAAATTGTAGACTATGTGATCTATTATGTTTTGTGACAGAACACATAACTGTAGATTTCATTTAATCTTATAACTAAATCAACAGTAACTAATAATCTCAACTTCCTTGGCTTAGGTATTGTTATCCACGAATCATAGCACCCCTGTGCATATACCTGAACTCACAGTGTGATTGGATAACATGGGTACTATCTCCAAGTTGTGGGACTTGCTACTTGAGACAGACCTCCAGAGAAAGCTGGTTCTTGCTCCTAAACTACCTGCGACAATCTACTCTAATGTAGGATAAGCTAACTATTCTAATCTAAATTTCCAAGGGACCAGGGAGAGAGAATACATAAAATGAAAGCCTAAACTAAAGTGGTGATACACCAGAAAAGGAGGGTGTGAGAGTAATCTCCAAATGTGTGAAATACAGAGGGAAAGTGCACACTAGAAGAGGTGATGACAGTTCACCATAATCTAGCAAAATGCATTCACAACAATATTCCAAGCATACACAATGTTAGTGAATTCCTGCAAGAACATAATAATAGACAAAATATTCTTGTAGAAAGATAAAAGGGGTAAGAAGAATGCAAGAAAACACAGCAGGGGAAGATACATCCACAAACTTTGTATTTTATTGCTTCCTGGTATGCACAGTTCAGTCTATTACAAGATAAGGGCCTGGATCACCATGCAAGGAGTCCACTACAAGGGCCTGTGACACACTGGCTTCACAAATAAATTTTGATAGAGCTTTTCTACCCAAAAACTCTCTCTTTTACAATGACCCCAACACTCCAATTTATAGAAAAAATGAGAAGGAGAAGAGAAGGGAAAATGGAAATCCTGAAATCTGTCCTTCAACCACCTGTAAGAAGCATTAAATTGAGTGAAATGATTGTATATTACTTACAAAAGGCTCCCCATACTATCCCATGTGCTGCAACAGAGAACGAATGATGGTCATGCCTCTTAATTGCACTCCCAGCTACCAAATAAAACATTGTTCTAAACCCGGCCACGTTTTCTTAAAAATATCAATCAATTTCTGATAGAATATAGAATTTCTTGATTTCTGTGCATCGGGCTCAGAACCACAATTCCAACGGTACCAATTTTGTGCGATTTCGTTGAGAAATGCAAAAGTTATGGCCTTCTAAGTGCGGGCAGCTATTTTGGGTCTGGCAGGCGTTTTCTGTCATTTGACGGGAATGAACATTAACTGACTGAAGCCAAATATGTTTCTCTTAATTAAATATATCTACCCTCATTAAAAATAAGAAATCTAGTTTCTGTGGTGTAGAGGATGTCGTGCTCGTTCCAGGAAAGTCCAATTTTGTGAAAATCGGAGCTCGGAGTCAAAAGTTATGACCGTTTGAACCTTCACATTTCGGTCAAACGTCCCTCGCGACTTTTCCCTCTTCTGTCTTCGCCCATTTCACACTTTCACGTCCCACGCGTCCCTCATGTACTTTTTTCCCGGCTGTCCTGGATGAACCTTCGCCCATTTCGCGCTTTCGCGTCCCACGCGTCCCTCCCGTACTTTTGTCCTGACTGTCCCGGACGAACCTTCGCCCATTTCGCGCTTTCGTGTCCCTCGCGTACTTTTTTCCCGGCTGTCCTGGAGACTAAGACTTAGCCATTTTTCATGATTTTTCCTACCCCGAGCCTGTCTTCTGTAACCTTTCCACATTTTTTCAGAGCTTGCTCTTTCTTTCTTGGCCAGGGGAGTTAGAAAAAATCTGAGGGGACCCCAGCAACCTGATGCTTTGCCTTGAATCAATATAATTGCTTGGGACTAAAGAATTTTATGCATGTTATCAAAATTTACCTTGGGGTGAATTTTGGATAACAGGTATACTTCACTCATGAATTTGATCGTAATGACAAAGTTTCGAGCTGCCCATTTTCATACAAGTGAAAAAATTGTCAACAGTAACCTCTGTTATTAAGGGATACGCATATAGCTTTCTTTTTCACAAATTTTATAGAGAAGACCTTGCGGAAAATATAATCAACACACCAAATCTGACTCTCACGAGTTGTCACTTCTAGATTATGGAGATATTTTTAACACAAGGCTAATATTACTGAAGACATTTGGAATCTTGATCTGTTCTGCATACTTTAGTAAATAGACTTTGTTCTTCTGTGGATATATAGAGAAAAATAGGGTTATTTTGGGGTAGGATTGGTTATTTGAATAATTTAATTCTTGGAGATCAACAAGATAAATTGGAATTTTCCACATCCTTGAGAAACTTCACAAAAAATGGAGAACTCAATAATAAAAAGCTTCAAAAATACTTTAAGTGTTCCTTCAACCAAAAGGTGTGCATCAATGGAGGCCCAAACATGCACTTTTTCACACAATATTTGATATTCTAGCATGAAGGCTCGAGTTATAAGACCCAATAAAACATCAAAATCTAAGATCAGTCATGCTTGAGGTACACCTAGTGGCTTACAAACAATTTCTGTCAATAGATGAAAGAAAAGTGATTTTAAATCGTTTATTTCATTCCCAGATGAAAAATATTCTGAAAAATGAAATTGCAGATGCCACTAAACTATCATAAGGATTGAGATCTATGTGATTCAAAGAGATTTTCATACAATATTACAATAGGAAAAAGAAAACCTACTTGCAGACATTCTGAAAGTGAAATAAACACAAAATTTGCTAGAGATTTAACAAAAATTAACTCAAAATTTAGCATATTCACCAGCAAGGGAGAGTTAGTTAAATAATATCTTAGATTTATGATGGCTATACACTTGTAACCAACTCAACATGAAGGAAAATCCAACACAGAGGAAGTTAACCTTGTTTCTCATAAAGTTTTCTCAGAGGATGAGCTTTTCTCAAAATTTTCTCATGAAAATGAACTCTGGACCATTTACAAGAGTAATCTCATTGCATTTATAATAAACCCTTTACATCCAATTTTAACCCACAAAGGAGGAATATTTGAAGCACATTTGTCACATATATTGGATCATTTCATCCCTTTTCCCTTTGAAACTTTACTCTATAACTTCTAGATCTGGAATATTATGTTTCTACACAAGCCCGAGAAAAAAATTCACTTCAAGAGTACTTTAGATCTACAAATTGAAATCCCAAATCAATTAAATTAAAATTTATAGACCCAAACGACACAAATTTGCTAAAAAATTGATGAGGAATGATGCAAAAAACCATCTCCAAACATCCTAGAGCTTCAATGGTGGCAAAATCAAATGAAATGCCCAACTATAATTTATCCTGCATTTCAAATTTTAATCTGAGCCCTCCACATGGAAAAATGCAATTGGAAATGGGTCTGGGGGCACCTTTTGACATTTTATAATTTTTTGGAAAAAAGTAAAATGTTAACATTTTTCTCCACCCCTCCACCCTCTGAAAAACGGGCTTAACACATGTCCCAATGTGGGTTGCAATGGACTTGTGCTTCAACTTACAAATTTAATCCCTATTTTACAAAAGGGAAACAGTTCCATATTTTCCCCCACACCTCTTTATCCCCACCTTATGCGTGTCTCAATGGTGCACTTTGAGATGGTCTAGCAGAGTGTCCAAGTGTCCTCCTATCACTTCTTCAAAATAAAACTCAATGGTCATTCTCCAAACATGTGTGGTCCCTCCACTTGTACCAGACCCCTTTAAGAAGTTGCGTGAAAAGTCGAAGTACGAGAAATCCTGGTGGAAGCCTCCACATGGACAAGTTTTGTGTTGAATTGACCCTTAAAATTTTTAAAGTGCCCCGCAGAGCCACATCCAACCAGAAAGGGCCACTTTCAACTAATGCCAAGAAGTAATATTGACCGATAAATTGCACCCATCAGACCGTAAAATGTAGGACAACCACCATTTGAGCTTGGGGAGACATAAAACATAACATAGGTTGTAATATGAAAATTTTTAATGAAAATGGGGTGAGACAAATTTGAGCACCAACATAGGCTCTGAATTGGGGATGGGCACTCCATGTGAGTGCCACAAGAACAAATAGTAGACCAAGTGCCAGACCAAGTGCTAAAAACATACCATTGGGAAACGGAGTCAATGAATCCAAGCTTACATAGCAAGAACAACCACAACCATCCTCCAAAAAAAAACTGAGAAACCAATAAAACTAGGTCACCATGAACCAGAACAAACAAAAATAGAAAAGTAGATGAGAACAAAGAACTATACACTATACAAGTGAAATATACCTTGATTCTGAGAAATCAATCAAGGAAATGCTTCAAATACCTGCCATTAACAGGTAATTCAAGTAGTTCCCCTTCTAGTTATTTTAGGAAGAAGGTATTTTCTCCAATTTGAATATCAATTTAATAAGGGCCCATCCACAATGCATCAAATTTACCACGCTTGCCCTTATCTTCATGCATGTAATCCCATAAAAGCACAAGATCTCCACTGCTGAAAGCTCTAGGTGTCACCTTTTTATCAAATAGCCTCTTCAAATTTTCTCTAAACTTCACATGCTATTGGTGGGATGCCCTTCTCTCTTTATCCAACTCAATAATATGATTGATTTGAGCATCATATGAACTAACTTCTTGGTCTTAAATCTGTTGAACAAATTGAAATGAAGATAATTACAAATGGAGGGGCGACAGAGCTTGAGTTCTATTTACCAATTCAAACAGGATTTTACCAGTAGCTATTTTGACAGTGATTCTATCATCCCAAACATCAAACTTTAGTTGCTCACATCACCTCCTTTTGTTCAGCTCAAAGGTTCTTCTAATGATCTTCAACAATTTTTTATTACTGGACTCATCTTGTCCATTTCCTTGGGGATTGTAGTTAGAAGCATATGTCAAATTGATGCCATACTCTTTGCACATTACCACCAAAGGTTTGGCTCTAAAACTCATGGCATTCTCAGCAACAATTTTAGCTGGCACTCTAAATCTCCATATGATTTTATTCAACATGAAGTCCATGACCACTTGGTGTGTTTCCTTCTTATTGGGGATTGCTTCTACCCACTTAGTGAAATAATAAGTGGCTACAATAATCCATTTATGATGAGCATTGGAAGGATTAGAAATATCCCCTATGAAATCCATTCCCCATTGTTTGAATGGGGCTTCAACTGACACAGGCTGCAAAGGAAGGGATCTTGAAGTCTTCATTCTCCCAGAAAAATGCTGGCAATTTTCACATTTCCTCACCACTAGAGTTGTATCCTTGAAAAGTGATGGCCATCAATAACTAGCCCTCGAGATTTTACATGTTGTAACTCTTCTAGTAAAATGTCCCCCACAGACCCCTCCATGGAGATCAGAAATTATTTTGGGGGCCTTATTTTTAGTAATGCATTTCAAGAGCACTCCCTTGGGGTTCTTCCAAGCTAACCCAAAATCAGTAATAACATATTTCTGAGAGGATAACTTAAGAGCTCTTTTTTTATTTTTAATCATATTTTTAGGGCAACATAGATGTCTAAGATAAAAGATTATATCTTTGTACCATTCAGAACTTACCAAATTTTTAAGGACATCCACCCTTTCTCCTTCTACTTCATTTACTTCAATAGTTTGCAGGTTTCTCTAAGACATAAGCTTAGCTAGACTCAAACCTCTTACCAATTTCATGGTTTGGATATCCATGTCATACTCCTACAACTTGTTCACCCATCTGCATCTTTTTCTTGAGACCTCCATCTTAGATAAGATGTCTTTTACCACAGTGTGGGGAACATAAGAAAAAACTTTAGAACTCAAGATGTAGGGTCTAAAAACCTTTGTTTCTTTCACCAAGGAAAACACCTACTTCTCCATGATTGTGTATTTTAACTCAGCTCTCTGCAATGCCTTACTGAAAAAGGAAAAGTAGTCTCTCAGCCCCTTCATCATCCTTTTGTAACAAAACAAAGGCAATGGTGTTTTCTTAAGCAAAAGAAAACACTTGAAAATGATTATTGTAATTTGGGGCTGCTAAAATAGGGGCATGTTTTAGTGCTTCTTTGATCCCATAAAAATCTTGAATGGCTACTTCTTCCCACTTCACAATCTTCTCTTTCTTCAACATACAAGTTATGGGAGAGTTAACTCAGCAAAGTTAGACACAAATCTTCTAATGAAATCGATCTTCCCAAAGAAGGATTGGATTCCATTCTTGGTTCTTGGAATTGGAACCTTGTTAATAGCCTCTACCCTTTCGAGATCAAAGATGACACCATCCTTTGATATAATGTGACCAAGAAACTTGGACTTTTGCACTCCAAAATGGCACTTCTTTGGATTGACCTAAATGCTATACTCTCTACATCTTATCAACGTTTTTTCCAAGTGCTGCAAGTGATCACTTCTCTTTCTGAAAAATACAGTCACATCATCCTGGTAACCACCAATAAAATCATTAATGTAATCAGAAAAAGCAATATCCATTACTCTTTGGAAGGTAGCTCAAGCATTCGTCAGACCGAATGACATCCTGACATAAACATATGTTCCACATGGAGTGGTAGAGGCATTTTTTATTATTTCTGACTCCTTCACAACAACTTGATTGTATCCAGAGAAACCATCCAAAGTAGAAAGAAACTTAGATCTGGTCACTAATTGTAACATATTTTCCATGTTTGGCAGAGGATAATTATCTTTCATTGATGCTCTATTTAGATTTCTAAAATCCTCGCATAGCCTGATATCACCATTCTTTTTTCTAACTGGCACTAATTTTTCAACCCAAGAATACCTTATTGGCTAAATGATCCCTCCATCTCTTAGCTTCTTTAATTCATCTTGCATTTTTATGGAGAGGATTGGATTAATCGGCTTCTGAGTTTGTCTAAATGGTTTTACATTAGATTCCAAATAAATATCATGTTGAAACAAGTCCTATATGTATGCTTTCAGTTCAGAATAGGTCTAAGCAAGGCAGTACTGATATTTCTTTAACAATTGGAAATAGGATTGTTTCTCTTATTTGATCAAATTACTTCCCAACCAGATCTTCCTTGGTTATTCCTTTGTACCAAGGTCGTGCTCTTCAACATCCCTTGAGGCTACTACATGTCTGTTAATAATGCAATCCACATTATCAAAGTTTGATTCAAGAGCAACCAGCCCTCTAGGAATGGTATTAGTTTTCAATTGGATGATATCTTTGCCAAATAAAGCTTCTTTTCCTTCCACTGTAAACACCATTAGCTCCCAATCAATACACTGATCAACAAACTCCCCTTTGTTCTACAGAAACCATTTCACCTAGGCATCATCATCAAATACTTGCCAATTTTTTACATTGTCAGGGACACACGGCCTTGTTAGTACTTCAACATTATATTCACAATTTGGGGACATTGAACAAATATCAAACCGAGATCCCAAAACTACAAGCTGATCTACAACAACATTGAACTTTCTATCTTTATACACTATATTAAATGAGTCAAACATTTCAATCAAATCGCAAACTGCATTCTTCTATTGTTTCATTCTCTGATTTATAGTAGCATACATTTATCCAATTTGTTTGACAATCAGTTCTGAGTCTCCTTTGACAATGATATATTTAATATGAACTTTCAAGTAATTCTCAAACCTAATAATAATGCTTTATACTCAGCAATGTTATTAGTGCATTCAAAGTTAAGTTTGAAAGAAAATATAAACTCTTCTCGCCTTGGGGAGATCAGAAAAATGCCGACATCATTTCCAAACTTGTAACATTCTCCATCAAATAACAAGGTCCAAGGTAAACCAACCTATTCAAGACATTTTCAATGCTCAATTTTGTGCTCCATGTCATCAGCAAACCCCACAAATTTATCTGCATCCACATCAGCATATAACGCTTCATAAGAAGCATTACTTGGATCCTCCATGAGGTGCAAAATCTTCTTCTCTCCATACAAATTGACAAGGCTTCCTTCAATTGGAATGGTGGCAAAAGACATATCCATCTCAACAGTTCCATCCACACCTATAATCCACTTTCTTGATAACAACATTCCCCATTTGGTAGGGCAATCAACAATGACGACATCAAGTTTCAGATTCTTACCTAGATAAGCTACAAGTTGTACCACCAATCCTTTCACACATCCAACAATGGGCACCTCTCTAGAGTGCATGACAGTACATCTTCCATATTTTGCTATCAATTTGACATCCATCTCATTCATGACCTCAAGAGGCATGAAATTTCATAATGCTCTATAATTAAACATACAATTGTGTAGCAGTTTGTCCTTAATGATAAAAGTTGTAAAAAATGGATCAACATTTAATTGGGATTCAACCAAATATTTCACCAAGTAAACATCAAGTGCTTCTCCAAGCTCCTCTAATATTGGTGGTGTTTCAAGGTCTTAAATGGTTGGAGGAGGAGTTTCTACAATGTTTACATTTCTGCCCGGGGTATTCTTTTCTTCTTTTAATCCCAAGTACTCAAATGTTCTATTCTTGTGCTGAGGAATCCTAAGCAACTCAACAATTAGAACATGAATTTCTATTTGACTCAAAACATGGGCAATTTCATATGGAACATTCTTTCGCAAGGCACCATTTGAAGGAAGATCAACAAACTCATCAGATGGCATGGGATTCTTGATAGTTTGAGCATAAGGAGAAGTATGAATCTTGTTTGGGACAACAAGGCCTTTGGAAGGTGTATCTTTCTTAGGAGCCTCTTTAGGAATACTAGTAAGAAATTGAGTTTTAGGTTTGGCTTGAGGCCCTTCTCCTTTGACAAATCTACTCCTAGTATTATAATCCTTTTCTTGAGCAACAATAACATTCATCAATAACTCCCTATCTTCCTTCAAAGGGATTCCTCCATCATAATTATTTATCATTAAAGCTCTTAATACTCAAATTCATTATTAGGTATTTCAAAATCTTGCACTACATCTACTTCAAAAGTATGAGGAGGAGGAAGAAGTGCTACCCCCGTGAATGCAATACAAAAAATTTGTAGCAGTTCGAGCACTTATCACTTTGGTTGAATTTTCTCCTTCTTTTGATCTTGAAGAGCAACCCATCATACAAACATCATCATAATTACTATTGGTACCTAAATTTAACCTCCTTCAAGTACCGAGTAGCATCAAGGACTAGACAAGACACTCAGAGGTAGCTAGACAACCATGTATATCATTTTGTAGTGACGGAAGTAATATATCTGGCTTGTGGGCACTCAGGTCTTGAAGGGAGTGGGTAGCACATTAAAGAGGATGTGATTTGATCCTAACTATTTTACGTTGTGCCTTTCAACCAAGGTAAGAGAACCTATTTTTTAACCTCTGTTATATGAAAGGAGATACATGTACCTTTCTTTTGCATAAATTTTATAGAGAAGACCTTGGGGAAAATATGATCAACACACCAGATCTGACTCTCACGAATTGTCACTTCCAGATCATGGAGATACTTTCACAACAAGGAAAATGTTACTAAAGTCATTTCAGACCCTTCTTGCTTCTGCGTGTTTAGGTGATGAGGATTGTGCATTAGCATACACACATGACAAACATGGATAGTATGGGTAGGATTTGTTGTTGTTAAATGAATTTTTTGTGGGAGGTGGGGCAGGGTGAAACTAGATACACCAGATCCTTGAGGAATCTTAAAAAATGGAGATTTATACCAATAGAATGCCACATAACAACTAAAATGTTTCTTTAACTAGAATATGTGCTTCAGTGGAGGCCCAAATTAGCACTCTTTCACACAATCTCTGAGATTATATCTTGAAGGATCGAGTTAGAAAACCCAACATAGCATCAAGATCTGAGCTAAATAATTCCTAAGGTACACCGAAAGGTTTGTAGACAATCTCTATCAACGGATGAGAGAAAAGTGATTTTAAATTGTTTATTCCAATCCCAAATGAAAGATCTTCTGGGAAACAAAATTGCATATGCCACTAAACTGTCACAAGGATTGAGGCCTATGTGATTGAATCAAATTTTAATACAAGATTGCAACAAAAACAAAAAAACTTGCTTGCATACATTCAGAAATAAAACCAACACATTTTTCTCAAGAAAATACAGAAAAATTTGAATTTGATTAAGTCTATTATCAGGGGATAGTTTCTAGAAAAATGTTAGAGCTTGTCAATGGTTGTACACTTGCAACAACCTTGACACAATAAAACCTAATACAAAAAGAGATAACCTAGTTTTTTAGATGGATTCTCAAAAGACATGCTTAGTCAAATTTTCCTCTTGGGAATTTTTTTCGGCCTCTAGCACTCTGATCTCCAACTTCCAACCTCCCAACACTTTTGCATGAAAAATTTGTGCCATTTATAGCACTTACAACAGAGCCTCTTCCTCCTGAAAGACAAAAATGTTTAATGCACCAGTGTTTGCCATGATTCTTTCGCGACTCATAGAATCAAATCTGTAAGAAGTCTTCAGGTACTTAAGGGGGCAGATCTCATCGAATACCTCCCATATTCAACTCCTTCCTTTGGTAGATCACACTTTCTATAAATTTTCAACCACTTCCACCCCTAATTTGTCAAATCTAGCCCCTTGTGTGCTTGGGAGAAGAAAAATGGAAAATTCGGTCAGACATAAAAGTTAAACCATTTTAATGGTGAAAGACGTCCTCCAGATCTTCCCACCAAAGTTCAAATATCAACATTAACTTCCTTCTCTACTCGGCATGTATAAAAGACCAAGAAATCATGGAGATTTGCACTCTCAGAGGTGTTTCAGAGAAATTGGGGGAAAATCATATTTAGACTCATAGTTATCGTCGATCTTTGCTTTGAATTTGAGCCATCTAAGTTGCAGATTCAGGCTTTAGAATAGACGCGGGGCCTTCCATCGAGTTTTTATGAGTTTTTGGAAAAATGGAAAAAAAATCCATTTTTTTGCACACCTCCGCCCTCAAGATACAAGCTTAACACATGTCCAAATGTAATTGGAACGGAACCGCAGCCAAATTCTACCATTTTACTCTCTTTTTGGAAAAGGGAAAATTTTCCAAATTTTCCCCATAACTATGCCATCGAGAAACAAGCTTGACATGTGTTCAAATGTGATTAGAGCGTTGCCACACTTCCCTTTTTACTTTTGACTCTTTTTCTCAAAAGGAAATTTTTCCAAATTTCCCTCGAGAGCCAGCACCTCTGCCATTGACCGGGGTAAAACATTGACTTTTTCCTTCATTGGGCTTGCAGGCCATTTTGAAATTTTAATCATCAAGGGGCAAAAAATCCAAGTTGCCTCCGAAGTTCCGCTTCCCTGCCTTTTTGAACTTTCAAACTACCTTGTGTCACCATGGCGCACCTTGAGGCAGTCCAAAAATTTTGATACCTTACACGAGCGTGGGCTCGCAACATGTCTTGTTCTGGCAAGGTCTTTCTGAATGATTGAAGCTCAACAGAAGGCACCATGTGTCATGCTCTGAGGCAGTCTCCTTTTGGTTGTTGAAAATTCTAAATAAAATGTGAAGCATGCGGAGGCCTCCACGTGTCTTTATGGCATAACTCCAAGATGGTGCCCAAAGTGGAGACTCTAAATGAGCACGAGCTCGCCACATGTCTTGTTTCGCCAAACTGCTCCAACTGCATAAAAATTTGTCTAATTCTAGGCCAAGTAGCAGAAACCTCCACGTGTCTTCCCTACGCTACTCCAACTCAAAACCCAAAATCAGATCTTCAAATGAGCACCATGCCTCCACGTGGACACATTTTGAGTTGAGGCTTTTCATCAATATTTTCTAAGTACCCAACTGAGCCACATCTAACAAAAAGGTGCCATGTCCTCTGTAGATACAAGGATGTAAATTTGACCAGGAGAAACACCCGTCAAACGGTAAAATACAGAAAAATGACCATTTGAGTTTCGGAATGAGATTTTCTTCAAGGATAGAAAGTTTAGAAGTGTTACAAGGCTCGAATACGTTCCTCAGGGATACATCCATTCATTTTCTTCAAATACTTAGGGATGAAATGATAAGGAAGAAAAATCCTGACTGTGGAGAACTGAAAACATGGGGGAACCCAAGTTTTTAGATGAATAGAGAATGAGGGACCCAAAATATAGACCCTTAAGTGATTTACAACCCAGGAAAAAATTAAAAATTGCCAGAAAGATTAACCAGGCACAATACGGGGAATGAGAAAATGACATAGGCCGTAAATCGATAAGTTTTCATAGGCACAAATGGGGTGAGACAATTTTGAGAACCAACATAGGCTCCGAATCAGGTATGGGCACCCCCTGTGAGTGCCACAAGAACAAAAGTAGATCAAGTGCCAAAATATCCATTGCACAACAGAGTCATCTTACAGAGCAGAGAAACAAAGCCACCTTCAAAAATACACAGGGAAACCAGAAAATATAGGTCACCAAGGACCACAACAAGCAAAAATACAAAAGGACAGAAAACAAGCGACAAACTATACACTGCACACAAGATTTATGCCTTGATTTAGGGGAATCAATCGAAGAAATGCTTCAAATGCCTTCCATTGATAGGAAACTCGATCATCTCACCATCTAAGTCACTGAGGAAGAAATTATGCTCCCCAATTTTGATGTCAATAGACTAAGGGCCCATCCATAATGATTCAAACTTGCCATGCTTTCCCTTGTCTTCATGTCTGTTATCCCATAGCAGCACAAGATCTCCAACATTGAAATCTCTGAGAGTGACCTTCTTGTCAAATAACTTCTTCAATTTCTCTCTAAACTTTATATGCCTCTGGTGGGATGCCCTCCTCTCTTCATCAAGCTCAATAATCCGATTAATGTGGGCATCATAAGGGCCTACCTCTTGATCTTCTAGTTGTTACATAAATGGACATGAAGAAAGTTACATATGAAGAGGCAGTAGGGCCTTAGTCCCATATAACAACTCAAATAGACTCTTTCCAGTGACCCTCTTGATAGTGATCCTATCTTCCCACATAGAAAACTTTAACTATTTACCTCACTTTCTCTTGTTCTTCTCCAATGTTCTTGTGATGATCTTCAACAAATTTTTATTACTGGACTTAGCTTGTCTATTTCGTTGAGGATTATAATTGGATGCATATGTCAAGTTGATCCCAAACTCTTTGCACATTGCCACCAAAGGTTTAGCTCTGAAGCTCATTGCATTGTTAGCTATACTCTTGAATGGTACCCCAAACCTGTAGATGATGTTGTTTAGCACAAAATCCATGACAAATTTATGTGTTGCCTTCTTAGAGGGGATTGCCTCCACCCATTTAGTGAAATAATAAGTTGCTACAAGAATCCACTTGTGGCAAGCACTTGAAGGGTCTGAAATTTTACCAATGAAATCCATTCACCATTGCTTGAATGGAGCTTTAATTGATACAGGATGTAAAGGAAGGGAGCCTAAAGATTTCAGTATTCCAAAGAAGCATTGACAACTTTCACATCTTCTAACCAATAGGGTTGTATCCCTGAAAAGAGTTGGCCACCAATAACCAGCCCTCAGGATCTTATGTGATGTGACTCTTACAGCAAAGTGCCCCCCACAAACTCCTCCATGGAGATCAACAATTATCTTGGGGGCTTCTTCTTCAGTAATGCACCTTAAAAGGACTCCCTCTAGGTTCTTCAACGCTAACCTGTAATCAATGATCACATATTTTTGGAAAGAAAACTCAAGGGATCTCTTCTGGTTCTTACTTAAGTGCTCAATGCAGCTCAGATGTTTGAGATAAGAGATTACATCTTTATACCACTGAGAATTCATTAGTGTTTGAAATACACCTGCCCTTTCTTGTTCCACCTCATTTACCTCAATAGTTTGCAAGTTTCTCTCAGGAAAAATCTTAGCCAATCCCGATCCTCTCACCAAGTTTGTGGTTTGGATGTCCATATCATATTCTTGCCATTTGTTCACCCACCTACATATTTTTCTTGAGACTTCCGTCTCTAACAAGATGTCCTTTACTATGGTATGGGGAAAATAAACAACAACCTTTGAACTTACAATATAAGGCCTGAAAAGCTTTGTTTCTTCCACCAAGGAAAATACCTACTTTTCCATGATATTGTACTTCAGTTCACCCCCCTACAAGGCCTTACTAAATAAATAAATTGGCATATCAACCCCTTCATCATCCTTCTACAGCAGGATAGAAGGAATAGTGTTCTCTGAAGCAAAAGAGAATAGTTGGAGAGGCTTCTTATAGTCTGGAGCTGCTAGAACAAGTGCATGCTTTAGTTCCACTTTAATCCCATTGAAATCTTGGATGGCTACCTCCTCCCATTTGATGACCTAGTCTTTCTTTAGCATGGAAGTGATTAGAACGTTCAGCTTAGCAAAGTTTGATATGAATCTTCTAATGAAGTTTTCTTAGCCAAAGAAGGAGTGAATTACTTTCTTTGTTCTTGGGATTGGGACCTTGCTGATGGCCTCTACTCTTTTTGGATCAATCATAACTCCTTGTGACATAATGTGACCAAGAAACTTTTCCTTCTATACTACAAAATGACATTTATTTTGATTGAGTGAGATGCCATATTCTCTACATCTTATCAACATCTTCTCCAAGTGCAGCAAGTGGTCACCTCTCTTTCTAGAAAACATAGTCACATCATCCTGGTAGACAAAAATTAACTCATTGATGTAACCAGAAAAAGAAACATCCATTGCTCTTTGAAAGGTGGCTCCAACATTCATCAAACCAAAGGGCATCCTGACATAAACATAGGTCCCCCAAGGAGTAGTGAAGGTTTCCTTGATCCTTTTTTATTCCTTCACCATAACTTTGTTATAACCAGAACAACCATCCAAGGTGGAAAGTAACTCAAAACCAGTCACTAGCTGCAGCATGTTCTCCATATTTGGAAAAGGATAATTATCCTTCATTGATGCTCTATTTATATTCATAAAATCCACACACATCCTGATGTCACCATTTTTCTTTCTTACTGGCACTAGATTTGCAACCCAAGAGGAATACTTTATGGGCTGGATAATCCCACTATCTCTTATCTTCTTTAGTTCTTCTTGCATTTTGAGGGATAAGAGTGGGTTGATGGGCCTCTACTTCTACCTAAATGGCTTTGCATTAGATAGCAAGGGTATCTCATGTTGAAAGAGGTCCTCTACGTATGCTTTTAATTAAAAATATGTCCAAGCCATGCAATCTTAGTACTTCTTCAAAAAATGGATGTATGACTGCTTCTCTTCCTTGCTGAGATTACTGCCTAACCAAATTTTCCTTGGCTTCTCCTTTGTGCCAAGATCATGCTCCTCAATATACCTTGAGGTTGACATGCATCTGTTAATAATGTGATCAACATTTTCAAAATTGGACTCAAGAGCAACTAGACCTCTAGGAATGGTATTAGTTTTCAGCTAAATGATACCATTGCCAAAAAAGGTTTATTTTCCTTCTATTGTACAAACCACTTGCTCCCAATCAATACTTTGATCAGTGTATTTTCCCTTGTTTTGTAGGAATCACCTAATCTAAGCATCATCGTCAAAAACCTGGCATTGCTTAATGTTGTCATGGACATAAGGTCTAGTCAATACCTCAACTTTATA
This sequence comes from Taxus chinensis, assembly GCA_019776745.2. Classification (NCBI taxonomy): domain Eukaryota; kingdom Viridiplantae; phylum Streptophyta; class Pinopsida; order Cupressales; family Taxaceae; genus Taxus; species Taxus chinensis. The sequence continues at coordinate 832,323,478 of CM034146.1, forward strand.
TTCACAATATGGGGACATTGTACAATTGTGAAACTGATACCCTAACACTGGAATCTTGTCTGCCAAGTCATTAAAATTCCTATCATGATGCAGTATGTTAAATGAATCAAACATCTCAATGAAGTCCCAAACTGCATGATTATATTGCTTCATTCATTGGTTCTTTGTGGCATATAGTTTTCTGACTTGTTTCATAATTAATTCTCAATCTCCTTTTACAATGATGTCCTTGACACCATATTTCCAAGAAATTCTTAAACCCAACAACAGTGCCTCATACTCAATAATGTTGTTGGTGCATTCAAAGTTGAGTTTGAAGGAAAAAACATTTTTTTTCCTGACTAGGAGAAAGTAGAACAATACCAACACCATTCCCAAATGTGGAGGAAGATCCATCAAATAGCAGAGTCTAGGGAGATCCCATTTGTTCAAGGCATATGCATTCCTCAATCTTGTGCTCCTTTCCATCAGAAAATCCCACATAGTTTTCTGCATCAACACTTGTGTACAATACCTCATAGGAAGCATTGTTGAGATCCTCAATACTATGCAACATTTTCTTTTCCCCATACAACCTAACAAGGATGCCCTCAACTAGAATGGTAGCATAAGAAATATACATTTAGACACTCCCACCAACACTTATAGCCCATTTTGCTGACAGTAGCATGCCCCACTTGGCTGGGCAATCAACTATGACAACATCAAGTTTTAAATTTTTACCTGGGTAAGCTGCAAGCTGTACCACTAAACCCTTCACACATTCCAATACTGGAACCTCTCTGAAGTCCATGGTAGTACACTTCACATATGCTGTTGTAAATTTTATGTTTAGTTCATTCATGACTTCTAAAGGCATGACATTGCATGATGCCCCTGAGTCAAACATGCAGTTGTATAACAGTCTGTCCTTAATGATCAAAGTGGTGAAGAATGGATAAATATTTATCTGAGATTCCACCAAGGATGTCCTTAAATATACCTCAGTTGGTTCATCTAGATCTTTTGATGCTGGTGGTTCTTCCGATTCTTCAATGATTGGAGGAGTCTCCAAAATATTTACATTTCTACCTAAGGTAGTCTTCTGTTCTTTCAGCCCCAAGTATTCAAATGCTCTCTTTTTGCACTCAGGAATCCTAAGAAACTTGAAAATTGGGATAGAGACTTTGATTTGACTCAACACTTCGGAAATATCATATGGGGCATTCTTTGGTAAGGTAGTATTTGGAGGAAATCCAACATAGTCATTAGGTGGTATAAGTTTTTTGACAACTTGGGCATGAGGAGGGGCGTGATTTTTGTTTGGAACTGCAAGACTTTTGGCAGATGCATCTTTGCTAGGAGCCTCTTTAGGAATTTATGAAAGTAAAAGAGCTTTAGGCTTGGCTTGAGGCCCTACCCCTTTAACAACCTTACTTCTTGTGTTATATTCTCTTTCTTGAGCAACAACATCATTCATCAGAAACTATCTATCTTCCTCAGATGGGATTCCTCCATTATACATTTTTATCATTAAAGCCCTTAAATATTCAAAGTCATTATTGGGAAATTCAAAATCTTGTACATAATCTACTTCTAAAGTATGAGAGAGATGAAGAATAGGTACCCTATGAATGCAATCCCAAAAGGTCACAGCAGTTCTAACACTTATCACTTTAGTTTCAGAGTTTGCCCCTTATTGTGAGCTGGTGGAACAAACCATCATGAAAACATCATCATCATTATGATTATCAGCTCCTTCTTCCTGCTGATCTTCTTCACAAGGAGCATGAGGTATGAAATTTTTTTCACACCAATCAATGTATTAGGTTTCCTCCACCATAGAAACTTTGACAACTAAAGGATTAGGTACCATTCTGTTATCCCTATCTTGGTGTTGTCTATTGCCAAATCCAACACGTCCCTTGCCTCTATCATCATATATTTGGTGATTTGTAAATTTCTCTTGGCCTTGCTGCTTGTGCCAACCTTGTGAGCTCTACCAAATTTCATTCTCAGCTCGGGCTAACTTGTATGAAATTTCTTTGACAGCCCCTACAAAATTCTTCACAACTTCTTCTAAATCAGCAACCTTACTTGTTTGAGTCTTTTCTGGGTTGACCAGCTTTACACCTTCCCTTTTTGGAGGCTTTCTAATGGCCTTGATATTTTTCTCTATTTACAAAGCCATGGTGAAGGCCTGCCTTAAATTTGTGGGGTTTTTGTCTCTTAAATAATATGCATCCTTTTTATCAAATGCATTAGTTTATTTGATCCAACGTGACTTATCACAAGGCCTTATTCTAACAGGAAATATTCTCAAGGTATTATTAAACCTTGTGTTGAAATCATGTAATGACTCATTAGGGTTCTTCTTGACATTTTCAAATTCTATCAAAAGAAACCTAGGGTCAGTTGTATCACCATACTGCAATCTGAATGTGTTACTCATCTCAGCCCAAGAATCAATAGAGTTATCTGGAAATACTTTATACCAGTCCCTAGAATCCTCTTCCATGGTATGGATGAATATCTTGATATAGACATCTTCACATTCAATCTCAAAATATTCCATCATAATGATAAAAAGATTTAGATGCTGATGTCTAGTAATAACATTATTTCCCTAGAACTTTGGCATTTTGTTCCTTACATCATGAGGCACTGCATTCGGGTAACTAGCCATTCGCATAAAATTTATAGGTCTAAAGGTGTTTAAAACAAATGGAGGCCTGGGTTGAGCAATATTGATTTGAGGAGGTGATCCTAGAGTTGTGAAAAACTGATGGGGGGTAGAGTGTTCTTGGAACATAGGAGTATAATTTTCAAAATGGATACCCCCAAAGGCCTTATTTCTTGGAAATCTCTATCGACCTCAGAATGACAGGAGTAGAGTGTGAAGAAAACCTTTCAAAATAAAATGGAGGCCCCTTTGAAGCTAGAGATTTCAATTACACAAAGAGGCTACCTAATTCAGAGTAACTTGAATTCTATTCTTTAAGGATAGGCCAATCATGTTTTTCAATAGAGATCCCTCTTCTTGTTTTTTGACCTCCAACAGCTCTCCAAGATTTTCTTCCTTCTAATTTTGCTTTTCCTAGATCTAGAAACAATGTCCTAGTAGGATCCCTAGCAAAGAAAGTTCTTCTTCCTTCCATCTTTGCAAATATTAGTAACAAATCTGACTTTGACATATTTTTTTGACATTGGTACTCAATAAAAGATCAGATCAACAGGAAGTCACCAATAAGGATTTCCACCTTAGTTGTGAAAATGCACTAAATATGATCTGTCAAATGTACGTCAATGCCAGAAAATGGAAATGGAAAGATTCTGACCTCTCTTTACCAAGATTTATCAAATGAAAGCTAGTGCACTGGATTTGAAAAATGAAGTAACTGCACATAACACTTGGAGCATACAAGAAGTATTTTACCATGGTTTGAAAATGAACTGCAATCACAATATCCCTGGTAATGGCACCACTTATGTTGGTGTTGTTGACTGGCCAAATGGATGTGAATGGACTATAAATCAATAACTCAATGAAACTCCAGATTAACAAGTCCCCAGAAATGGCGCCACTTATGTTGGTGTTGTTAACAGTCCAAATGGATGTAAATGGAATGAAAATCAATAACTCAATGAAACTCAAGATTAACTAGTCCCCAATAGCAGCGCCACTTATGTTGGTACCTAAATTTAGCGTCGTTCAAATACCGAGCAGCATCATGGATTAGACAGGACACTCAGAGGTAGATAGACAACCATGTATGTCATTTTGTAGTTGGGGAAGAAATCTATTTGAATTTTGGGCACTCAGTCCTTGAAGGGAGTGGGTAGCACATTAAAATGGATGTGATTTGATAATAAATATTTTAGGTTATGCCTTTCAACCAAGGTAAGAGAACCTATTTTGTGACCTCTGTTATATGAAAGGAGATACAGGTACCTTTCTTTTGCATAAATTTTATAGAGAAGACCTTGGGGAAAATATGATCAACACACTAGATCTGACTCTCATGAGTTGTCACTTCTAGATCATGGAGATACTTTTAGAAGGCAGAGGTTACTAAAGACATTTGAGACCCTCCTTTCTTCTTCATGTTTAGGTGATGAGGATTGTGCATTGGCATACACACATGACAAATAGGGGTAGTATGGGTAGGGTTGGTTGTTGTTAAATGATTTTTTTGTGGGAGGCGAGGTAGGGTGAAACTAGTTTCACCAGATCCTTGAGGAACCTTACAAAATGGAGATTCATAGCAACAAAATGCCACACAACATCTAAAATTTTTCTTAAACTAGAATATGTGCTTTAATGGAGGCCCAGATTAGCACTCTTTCACACAATCTCTTAGATTCTATCAGGAAGGCTCGAGTTAGAAAACCCAACAAAACATCAAGAAATAAGCTAAATCACGCCTAAGGTACACCCAAAGGCTTACAAACAATCTTTGTCAATGGATGAGAGAAAAGTGATTTTAAATCGTTTATTCCAATCCCAAATGAAAGCTCTTCTAGGAAATGGAATTGTAGATGCCACTAAACTATCATGAGGATTGAGGCCTATGTGATTGAATCAAATTTTAATACAAGATTGCAACAGAAACAAGAAAAACTACTTGCATACATTTAGAAATACAACCAACATATTTTTCTCAAGAAAACACAGAAAAACTCAAATTTGATTAAGTCTATTAGCAGGGGAAAGTTTCTAGAATGATATCAGAGCTTGTCAATGGCTATACACTTACAGCCACCTTGACACAATAAAGCTTAATACAAAAAGAAATAACCTAATTTTTCAGATGGATTCTCAAAAGACGGGCTTACTCAAATTTTCCTCTTCAGAATTTTCTTCTACCTCTAGCACTCTGACCTATAACTTCTAACCTCTAAACCATTTTGCACGAAAAATTTGTGTCATTTATAGCATTTACAATAGATCCTCTTCCTCCTAAAAGACAAAAATGTTTAATGCACCAGTGTTCACCATGATTCTTTCGTGATGCACAGAATCAAATCTGTAAGAAGTTTTCAAGTGCTTGAAGGGGCAGATCTCATCGAGTACCTCCTGCATTCAACTCCTTCCTTTGGTCGATCACTCTTTCTTAATTTTTCCAACCACTTCCACCCCTAATCTATCAAATCTAGCCCCATGCATGCTTGGGAGAAGAAAAATGGAAAATCCGATTTGGCACGAAAATTAGACCATATTAATGGTGAAAGACATCCTCCAAATCTTCCCACCAAACTGCAGATATCAAAATTAACTTCCTTCTCTTCTTGGCATGTAGAAAAGAACAAGAAATCATGGATACTCACACTCCCAGACGTGTTTCAGAGAAATGGGGGCGAAATCATATTTAGACTCACATCTTTTGTTGATCTTTACTTTGAATTTGGGCCATCCAAGTGGCAGATTCAGGCTTCAGAATAGATCCGCGGCCTTCCCTTGACTTTTTACAACTTTAGGGAAAAATGGAAATAAAATCCATTTTTCTCCGCACCTCCACCCTCGGGATACGAGCCTAAAACATGTCCAAATGTAATCTAAGTGGAACCATGACCAAATTCTACCATTTTATTCTCTTTTTGGAAAAGGGAAAATTTTCCAAATTTTCCCCACAACTCTACCCTCTAGAAATGAGCCTAACACGTGTCCAAATGTGATTAGAGCAAGGCTGCACTACCTTTTTACTTTTGACTCTATTTTCTCTAAAGGAATTTGTTCCAAATTTCCCCCGAGAGCACACACCATCGCCATTGACCGCAGCAAAATGTTGACTTTCTCCTTCATTGTTCTTGCGGGCCATTTTGAAATTTTGATCCTTAAGGGGTAGAAAATCCAAGTTGCCTCTAATGGTCCACTTCCCCACCTTATTAACCTTTCAAACTACCACATGTCCCATGGCACACCTTGAGGCAGTGCCAAAATTTTGATACCTTGAATGAGCACGGGCTCGCCACATGTCCTGTTCCAGAAAGGTCTGTCTAAATTCTTGAAACACAACAGAAGGTGCCACGTGTCATGCTCTGAGGTAGTCTCCTTTTGGTTGTTGAAAATTCTAAGTAAAATGTGAATCAAGTGGAGGCCTCCATGTGTCTCCATGGCGTAACTCCAAGATGGTGCCCAAAGTAGAGACTTTGAATGAGCGTGAGCTAGCCACATGTCATGTTCCTCCAAACTGATCCAACTGCATAAAAATTTGTCTAAGTATTGGCCAAGCAACGGAAACCTCCATGTTTCCTCCCAGTACTACTCCAAGGAAAACTCCAAAAGTAGATCTTCAAATGAGCATCGTGCCTCCACGTGGACACATTTTGAGTTGAGGATTTTCATGAATTTTTCATAAGTACCCAATTAAGACGCATCCAACCAAAAGGATCCATGTCCACAGTAGATACAAGGATGTAAATTTGACCGGGAGAAACACCTGTCAAATGGTAAAATATAGAAAAATGACCATTTGAGCTTGGGAATGAAATTTTCTTCAAGGAAAAAAAGTTTAGAAGTGTTACAAGGTTCAAATACATTCTTCAGGGATACATCCATTCATTTTCTTCAAGTACTTAGGGCAGAAAAAATAAGGAAAACAAATTCTGACTGTGGAGAACAGACAACATGGGGGAACCTGATTTTTTAGATGAACAAAGAATGGGGAACCCAAACTACAGACCCTTAAGCGACTTGCAACCCATGAACAAATTAAAACTGGCAAAAAATATTAACCAGGCACAATATGTGGAATGAGAAAATGACAGAGGCCATAAATCAATAAGTTTTCATAGGCACAAATGGGGCAAGAAAATTTTGAGCACCAACAAGTACCATCATCATTATCAACTTCTTCTTCATGTTGATTTACTTCACATGGAGGATGGGGCACAAAGCATCTATCACACCAATCATTCACATTGGCTTCATCAACTGCAGCAACCTGGGCAATCAGAGGATCATGCACCATGTTACTTTCACATGCTTGGGGATGTCTATTTGTAGATCCCATGGGTCCTTTACCTCTATCATCCAACCTCTGATCAACCATAGGATGATTACCAAATCTGTCATGATTTTGTGCCTTTTACTGACCTTGTGAAGTCTACCAAATTCCTTTCTCTTCCTAGGCTAGTTTGTAATAGATTTCTTTGACAACCCCTTCCAAAGTTTTAACAACCTCCTTAAGATCCACATTCTCTCTTACTTGAGGTTTTTTTTGGTTTATCAGTTTGACACCTTCCCTTTTAGGAGTTTTTCCAATTGCTTTGATTTTGTTCTCAATTTGTAGAGCCATGGTAAAGGCCTTCCTCAAAGTGCCTGGGTTTTTATCCCTCAAATATTATGCAGCCTTCTTGTTAAATGCATCAACATACTTTATAAGAAAAGATTCATCACATGGCCTCAAACTCATAGATAATATTGTCAATGTATTATTGAATCTTGTATTGAATTCATTCACTTATTCATTAGGATTATTTTTAATATTCTCAAATTCTGACAAAAGAAACCTAGGGTCTGTTCTATCACCATACTACAATCTAAAAGCATTCTTGATTTCAATCCAAGAATCAATAGAGTTATTAGGAAGAGATTTATACCAGTCCCTTGCATCCTCTTCTAAAGTATGAATAAATAATTTAATGCATACATCTTCAAAATCTATTTAGAAATCCTCCATCATATTGACAAAGATTTTTAGGTGTCGATCACTAGTTATTGCGTTATTTCCTTGAAACTTGGGTAATCTATTTCTTACATCCTGTGGCACTACATTTAGATAGCCATCCATACCTATAAAACTGATGGGAGCAAAATTATTAATGAAAAATGGAGGTATGGGTGGAGACTAAGCCATATTATTCTGAGGAGGTGATCTTACAGGGGAAATAGAGTGATGAGGAGAAAGGGGCCTGTGTGGTACAGGGATATAATTTTCAGAATGATTATCACCTAATGAATCTTTTTCATGGAAGACACTACCATATTTGGAAAATAAAGGGGTAGAATGAGAAGGCCCCACTCCAGATGGAGAATTTAGATTTACAAAGAGACTACCTAATTCATAAACAGTTGAGGAATCATTGCAGTCTTCAATCATGTGCCAATTCGTTTCACCAATGGAGACCTCTTTTCTTGATGCTTGATCTCCAACAACATTCCAAAATTTTCCTCCTTCTAAATCATACTTTCCAAACTCTGGAAACAACCTTCTACTAGGCTCTGTAGTGAAGAAAAATTTTCTTCCTTCCATCTTTGCAAAGGTTAGTAAAAAATTTCAATTGACAGAGGTTAAGAAATTGGCATTTATCAAAATAAATCAAAAATGAGTCACCACTAAGGATTTTCATCTGATATGTGCAAAAATTCACTAAAATATAATCTTTCAAATGCCTTTCAGTACTAGAATCTTGGAAAACTTATCAAATCTGATCTTCTTTTACCTAAATTTATAAATGGTGAGGCAAACCTAGTATAATAACTATTGGAAAAATTAGACCGACAACACGTAGAACTTATAACTTTGTTCAATCCTTACAGATCTTACCAAAGAATGATGTTTAAAAAACGTATTTGTAGACAGAACTACAAGAAACATTACCAGGATGAAGAAAACTTTAAATTCTTGAAAGATTCCCTGGCAATGGTGCCACGAGTGTTAGTATCCAAATTCCTTCTCCCTTTAAATCCGAGCAGCAACACAGATTCAATAGGGAGCTTAGAGGCAAATAGATCATAAATGTGTATCATTTTGTGTCGAGGAGGAAATCTAACTGACCCTTTGTTACTTAAATTTGTGGAGAAATGGATAGCACCTTAAATGTATGTGATCTTATCCTAACTATTTTAGGTTGTGCCTTTCAACCAAGGTAAGAGAACCTATTTTGTAACCTCTATTATTGAAGGAGACATGGATACCTTTCTTTTGCACAAATTTTATAGAGAAGACCTTGGGGAAAATATGATCAACACCCCAAATATGACTCTCACGAGTCATCACTTCCAGATTATGGATATATTTTCAACACAAGGCTAAGGTTACTGAAGACATTTGGAATCCTGATCTATTTTACATACTTTAGCAAATGAATGTTGTTCTTCTGTGGATATACATAGAAAAAGAGGGGTAGTTCGGGGTAGGATTGGTTATTTTAATATAAAAAAATTGTGGGAGATCAACAAGATAGATTGGACATTTACAGATCCTTGAGAGACTTCAAAATAAATTGAGAACTCAATAGCAAAAAGCTTCAAAAATAGTTAAAACGTTCCTTCAACCAGAAGGTGTGCATCAATGGAGGCCCAAACATGCACTTTTTCACACAATATTTGAGATTCTAGAATGAAGGATCAAGTTAGAAGACCCAATAAAACATCAAAATCTAAGATTAGTCATGCCTAAGGTACACCCAAAGGCTTACAAACAATCTCTATCAACAGATGAAAGAATAATGATTTTAAATCGTTTATTTCATTCCTAGATGAAAGCTCTTCTAAAAATGAAATTGTAGATGCCACTAGACTATCACAAGCATTGAGATTATGTGATTCAAAGAGATTTTGATACAATATTGCAATAGGAAAAAGAAAAGCTACTTCCAGACATTCTGAAATTGAAATAAATTAACTCAAAATTTATTATATTCATCAGTAGGGGATATTTATTTAAACAATCTCAGATCTTCTTGATGGCTATACACTTGTAACCAACTCAACATGAAGGAAAATATAACACAGAGGAAGTTAACCTGGTTTCTTAGAAAGTTTTCTCAGAGGGTGAGATTTTCTCAAAATTTACTCATGAAAATGAGCTCCTAAACATTTACATGAGTAATCTCATTGCATTTATAATACACCCTTTACATCCAATTTTTCCCCCAAAAGAGGAATATTCGAAGCACCTTTGTTGTACATATCGGATAATGATTTACAAAAAGTGACATTCAAAAGATTCACAAAAAGGTTACTATGCGTTTTCAAAAAGGTGAATCATTACAAATATTCACATCATTGTTCTAACTAGAGGAATATTCTTCATCCTTGGCGCCTGCAACACCTTTTCCCCTCAAAAGAGAAGAATATTCCACGTACCTTTCCTTGTTGCTGATTTGTTTCAAACAGAGACATTTAACATATTCAGATCCGAATTCTTCCAGGTGGACAAAATTTGAATAGATCACATTTCTTAGGCTCTCGACTACTAACTAGGATGCCATGCCACAAATTTTTAGGAGTCCTATTAATAATTTTGATTATGTCATGCGACAAATCCCCTTTTTAATCATTTTTCAGAGCCTCTACATAGCTGGGCTAGATAGGTCATCCATTTTTTTCCCAAGGCATGCCTTTTTCACCTTTTACGCCTATACCTTTTAATCATTTCATCCCTTTTCCCTCTGAAATTTTACTCCGTAACTTCTAGATATGGCATATTATGTTTCTACACATGTCTGAGCAAAAAATCCACTGCAAGAGTACTTTAGATCTATAAATTGAGCTCCCAAATTGATTCAATTAAACTTTACAGACCCAAACAACACAAATTTTCCAAAAATTTGATGAAGAATGATGCAAAAAAGCATCTCCAAACATCCTAGAGCTTCAATGGTGGCAAAATCAAATGAAATGCATAACTACAGTTGATCCTACATTTCAACTATTAATTTGAGCCCTCCGCATGGAAAAATGTGATTGGAAACGGGTCTGGGGGCACCTTTTGACATTTTATAATGTTTTGGAAAAAAGTAAAATGTTAACATTTTTCTCTGCCCCTCTGCCCTCTAAAAAATGGGCTTGACAAATGTCCCAATTGGGGTCCCAGCAGACCTACGCTTCAACTTAAAAATTTTATCCCTATTTTCTAGAAAGGAAAAATTTCCATATTTTCCCCGCGGGCCCGCACCTCCATTTTCCCACTTGCTACGTGTCTCAATGATGCACATTGAGATATCAATGAAAATTAGAGACCCCAAAAAAGCACAGGCCCAACACGTGTTTGACAGAGTCTCCAAGTGTCCTCCCGATGCTTCTTCAAAATAAAACTCAAGGGCCGGTCCCCAAATATGTGCATTCCCTCTACGTGTCCCAGGCCTCTTTAGGAAGTTGCATGAAAAGTCTAAGTATGGGAAATCCTGGAGGAATCCTCCACGTGCACATGTTTTGTGTTAAAGCGAGCCTTAGAATTTTTAAAGTGCCCTGCATAGCCGTATCCAACCAGAAAGGGCCACTTTTCAACTGATGCCAAGAAGTAATTTTGATTGCGAAATTACACCTGTCAAACTTTAAAAATGTAGGACAACCACCATTTGAACCCGATGAGACAGAAAACATAACAAAGGCCACAATCTGAAGAATTTTAATGAACAATAGGGTGAGACAAATTTGAGCACCAACAGAAACAATGTAGGTTTGTTACGAAAAATTAGTAGAGCTATAAGAGCTAAGAGATAAATCTCATCTGAACATGGAAAAGAACCAAAGACAGATATAGAGAACGCTTGATAAAAAGGGTACATTTAGAGTCTTTAATGAAGGATACATTGTGCTAAAATGGGATGATGATTGTGCAAAGCTAGGAAAGCAAATGAAGTTTGATATAATCTAGAGTGCTCCTTACATTATTTTAGCTTTCAAAGAACACAATGCATTTAATCTTTCAAGGTTAAACAGAGAAGAACTTCCCATTCCTCTTAATGGTATGTTTCTTAAGCATTGTAATATAAAATCCTATAGTATCTAGTTAGAGTAGGATTTCCCTTCAATAAGTGTACTCATGCACATTGCAATGTCTTTCAATTCAATAAGTGCATTCATGCACTGGATCTGGTTCACCACATTCTTTCCCAGATTTAGTTTAGTTTTTAGAAGGGTCAGTTTTTTGAAAAAAGACATATTTTGGTTATATTCTTTGACTCCATGCCCAATGGACAAGAGCAGGGCATTGGTCTTGAAGCTAGTAGGAAGCTTCCATGCAGTATCGCCAGAAATGTTGATTTTTCTTACAATTGTTAAAAAATACGCAACTCAAAATTTTATTTTCGATGGAAAGAATTTATGAGATGGACCTATCTAGGGGGAAATCATACAATTTTCATTGTGTTTTCAGTTGCACTGATGGATTACCAACATGCAATCTGCAACTATGTCTTTTGTTACAGAATGTAACATCTCACATATGTTGTCATTCCATGTTTGTCTTCAGCAAGGAAACATAAAATCCCCGAACGACTAATGCATTTCCTTTATGAAGGTGGGAATCACGTGATATGTGATATTTCACATCCCATAGCAGAAAATAGATTTCTTGATTATAGATTCCACATGTTTATTATTGAGTTACAATTATTTTTAATTTGTTAATTTCCTATGATTAACTGTTATTAAGTATGTTATTGATTTTCTTAATTCAATATACAATCATTACATATCATAAGAGATGAAAGTAAAAGAAAGCACACAACACAATTATATAAAGTAATATCATTTATTCATGAAGAAATTCAATTTTCCCCACATATTCCGTGGGATGTAGCTTATGACTACTAAAGTAACATATACATGTGTATAAATCTAAAAGTAAGGGAACATAGAAGCAACCCATCATTGCCTTAGGGTTTCCTCTTTGTCTTTATTGTCCCAATTTCAGCTCCTTTATCTTCATCTTCTCTGCATCATTTAATTGCATTAGTGTGCCTGAAAAAAATAAAAATAAAAATTCAAATTAGAGCTCAGGGTTCATCTGTATGCCCGTGCTACTAGCTTCAAGAAAATGAATCTCCTAAAATCAAGAGGCATAAGGTACATCAAAGTAACATATGTAAAATTGAGAAAGTAGTATCTTATAAATTCTCATGGCATTCACAGAAATCATGACAGACAACAACCAAAATAAAGGAAGTAGTATGGAATACAAGAGAACCTGAAGCCTATTAATTTTCTAACTGTTTGTTTTAAGTGTACAAGTACAGGTTCTAGCAAAAGAAAACAAGAATCGTGTTTTGAATTTTGTACTAAAAAATATAGATAACATCATAACATGAAACTGTACATTTTATATGATGAAACAAGTATTGTACACTTTTCATAATGATCAAGTACAGTCAAAGAAAAGCACATCATCAAGGTAAAAGTACATTTTTAGTTCATAATATGTAAGTACAAATTCAAAAGTTTCAAAAGCTTCATGGTTAGTGAAGAAATAACTTATCTAAGTTGCAATAATTATTGTTCAATTTCAACAAATGAATCAAGTTCATGAAATAGAGCTTTGAACAAATATGTTTTTACTTAACAAAGTTCAATTCCATATTTGATGACTCCATTAATACTCTCTTTAAAAAAGGAAGGATTTTTCTTAAGGTAGGAAAAAATAAAACTATAGGGTTTGAATAAGAATAAGAAAAGAACCAAGTTACTGCTTTTCAAAGCTTCATGGAACATTCATGCATAGAAGATATCCAAATTCAGGTCAAATCTGTAGAATAGAACTTTCTAATTTTTGAAAATATTTTACAAAGCTTTAGCAAGCTACAAGTAGAATCAAGAAAGCCAAGAAAGGTTATGAGAAGATCAAGTACATTTTAGGATCATTTACTTGATAAGAACATGAAATAATAAAGGCTACAACACAAGTTTCAGAGCTTCAGGAGAATACCGAAATTGAATCATAGACCGTATAGGTTTCTTTAACCAGAAGAAAATAAGTTTGAACCAAGTAAATGATCAAAAGGATAATGTTGACCATAATTAGAGGAGATTTATCTTATAACATCTAAGGATAGATGAAATTTTCAAATCTTTTGAAAATAGACATAGTATTAGTTCTACAGATCTGACTATATACAAATAAATATTTTTCATGTGCATAGTTAAACACAAAGTTTTGAAATTTCAAGAGGCCCAAGATAGAATGGGGTTTCAAAGTAAACAACTGGGAACAAATGTTCAGTGATAAACTACAAGTTACACATCTGAAAGGCTCAAATAATCTCAAGCAACAAGGAAGCTACAATAGTAAACAAATAACGAAGCCCAAGTTTAAAGCTTGTTTTGAGTTATGTATACTAATCCATGAGCTTGAAATAAAAAAAAATTAGACTCAAAATCTAACTCCGTCAGAAGCATGAATGGATCCATACAAATCTAAATATCATAGGCTTCAAAAATATGAATCATAGCACATAAATGAATGGTAATGACAATGACCCAAAAGTTTCAGGTTCTAAGCTCAATATGGTTACCAAACAGAGGGTAATTTTAAAACTCAAAAAGATAAAGCACGAGAGTATAAACCATTTATTCTTAAATCAAGAGTTTAATCAACAGTTCATGAAAAATGCAGAATTAAAGAAACCATCCATTTCTCTTCTACGCGTTTAGAATATTTCTCATAAGTTTTCAAAAGGGATCAACGGTTGAACAAAAAATCATCAGTTCAATCAAACTTATACAAATCCTCAAATTATAGAATAACAAAGAAAAATAACGATGACCCACAACGTGTTTCAAACTCGGTATGGCACAAAAACAAAATGGAAATGAAAAGATTTGAAGTATCAATGTTTTGAAATAATAAATAATCAATGAAGAACTATCTATAGAGATGAATGACCAAAATCTCACCTTCTTACAGTTTAAAACTGTTCATAGCTTGAAGAACAAACAATGGTGGCCACTTCATTTTAAACTCCACAAAGAGCTCAAGAGGAGAAAAAAGATAGAGAACAGAAAGTATTCAAACCTATAGCCTCATAGTGGTAAGAATAACACAAAATGTAATTTAGGGGGATAAAAAATGCAAGGAAAGGAGTAGAAGACCATCAACAATGGCGGTCATGCACCACCAAAATCTCATAGAGATTGAAAAATAGAGAAGTGACAAAATTATAAAATATTCAACCTCACAGAGAAACACAGATATCAGAAATGCATGGATTCGAGCTTCAAACATTAGAAATGGCACTGTGGAGTAATTTCTACATGGTTTCGCCACTCGGGAGAGTGAAATGAAAATGAATAAATTACAAGCTCGATGGGGTTTTACCCAAACCTAACTTCCTGAGTAAGTGAATCGACCATTCAAGATCAATAGTACAAGATCAACGGTGAATAATAAAAACCCTCACTCCAACCCGAGTTAAAAATCTACAGTGAGGATATAGAATATACATGGATAAACGGTTTATATTCGTCACCAAATTCAATGTAATATAAATGGAATATAGAGTACCATGGTACCGAGATATGCAAATTTAATCGACATAGTACAGGATCGACTGCCACAATCAGATTGACCTTTTCAAAGAAAACTCCGATGCAACCCCTTAACTCCACCATAGTTGAAAATTCACACACGTGTCAAGCCTTGAAAAAACCTAATATGATCAGGGTTAGAAACATTCCACCAAAACAGTTAAGGTTCGATGTCTCATGGAAACATGGACACATCTTACAAATTGTAGTGCACGGACTATATCATTACCAAATGTGCCACATCAACAGTGCAACCAGATTCTGAGTCACATCATAGTTTTCATAGCCAAATCGTCAAGTGCAGGTGATAAACATTTTAACAACCATGTAATAAGGGCTCGATAAAAATACTATATGCCATGATAAGTCAAATGAAGGGGTTGTTTGTTATTAGTTGATGATCTAAGTTTATACCTTGGACTATAATAAGCCAAATGATTATTGAATCAAGTGTATATGCCATGTAATCGAATGGAAGGGGGATACCATTTGATGGACGAGGATGACAATGATTCCAAGGTATATGCCAAGGTTGAGGTGGGGGGTGTTGGTATCCAAATTTATTCTCCCTTGGAAATCGAGAAGCATCACATATTTAGAAGGACACTGAGAGACAAACATATCATATTATGAGTCATTTTGTAGCTGGGGAGGGGATTGTTTTGAATTTTTCTCACTCCGAGCATTAGAGAAATGGATACCACCTTCATTAAGGATTTTATCTATCCTCAGTACTTTAGGTTGTGCCTATCAACCAGGGTGAGAACACCCATTTTGTAACCTTTGTTGGTGAAGGATAATGAAGATATCTTTCTTTTCACAAATTTGAAATAAAACCTTGAGAAAATATGATCAATGCACCACAATTTAACTCTCACAAGTTGTCACTTCTAAAGAATGGTGATATTTTCTAAAAAGGATTAAGGTTACTAAAGACACTATGGAATCCTGATTGCTTCTGCATATTTTGGTAGTAGAAGTTATTCATTTGTGGACATACAGGGAAAACATGGGTAATTCAAGTAGGATTCATTATGTTTGAATAATTTTTTGTGGGATATTAAGCATGATAAACTTGATTTTACTAGATCTTCAAGAAACTTCACTATAATTGGAAAACTAAATGACACAATCCTTCACAATAGCTAAAATATTCCTTCAACCAGAAGGTGTGCATCAACAAAGGACCATATTTGTACAGTTTTAAAAAATCTCAAAGAATTTAACATGAAGGCTCGAGCTAAAGACTAAATTAAACATTAAAGACCCCTGGTTCCTCATGCCTAAGATACACTCAAAGGCTTATAGAAAATCTTTATCAACAAATGACAGTAAAGTGATTTTAAATTGTTTATCTCAATACAGGATGAAGGCTCTTCTTGTAATGAAATCACAAGTGCCACTAAACTATCATAGGGATGAGATCTTGTTTGATTTAGAGGGACTTTAACACAATATTGTAATAAAAACAAGAAGAACTACTTACAGACATTCTGAAATAAATCAGACACAAATTTTCCCAAGATTGACATAAATTAATTCGAAGTCTGACTAGATTTATCAGTAGCGGAAAAGTTTCGTTAAATAGTCTCAGAGATTTTCAATGGCCTGTACACTTGCAACTAAAATGACATGATTCAAATTTAAAACATAAGAGATTTAATAGGTTTCTGAGATTGGTCTCTTAGGAAGATGGGCTCTCTTAAATTTTGTCATAAGAATTCAATACCTGACCATTTGCAAGAGTATCCTCATCTAGAATTTATACATTTCACTCACTCAGTGATCCTAAATTTCCCCCAAAAAAAGAGGAATATTCGAGGAATCCTTTGCTTGCTAAAAATTTGTCTCAGAAAGCGACGTTTTAAAAATTCACACCCAAAAGTTGCTAGGTGGACAAATTATGAACTAATCACATTTATTAGACGCTTGAACCATGGACTGGGATGCCATGCCACAACTTTTTTACATAGTCCTTTTAATCAATATTTTTATTATATCGTGTAAGAAATCCCCTTTTTAATCATTTTCTGGTGGCTCTGTGCAGCTGGATATTGACAAGAAATTCCTTTTCACCCTTGAGGCAACACCTTTTTGATCCTTTACACCTGTAACCTCCATCATTGGACCCTTTTCCCATTCATTCCTCTACAGACTCTGATTTGCATCCAACTTCTATAGACTAATTTGTGTTTTAGCAAGTGCGCCGAGCAATTTCAATCTTCAAAATTTCAACAAGTGCATTCCTTGGAGTCTGCGGATTAACCTTCTTACGTCCAGTGAAGTTGGCGCAACTGGAGAAGGTGAAGTGATAGAGGTAACTCTCTCAAAAAAATGATCAAAAAAGCGCGCCTTTGCATGTGCTCCTTGGCCGTGTTGGGGCAAAAATTGGCAGTATTAAAAGCAGATAGCAGAATCAACCAGGTGATTCTACCCTGGTCTCAACTATAGATTAGATTGATCCACATTTTTCTTGGTACAACTACAAAGGTGAGGTCATAGAGCCTCAAGTTTCCAAACAAGCATGGAATCTTCCACATACCCTGGGCCCTAGAAAAATTGCCTTTTGTGCCTTTGAAAAACTCTTAGAATAAAATGGATCCAGCAGAAACCTCCACGTGTCTCAATGGTACACTTTTTATATGGTGCCAAAAAGTAGAAACCGCTAAACAATCATGGGTACTCACCATGTGTCTCAATCCAAAAAATTTGTTGGAAAATGTTTAAGGACCAGCGGAAGGTGCACACATGTTTCTAGGGTCCGACACAAGTTTTCCTCTGGTCGTTAAAAAGTATCCAAGTAAGGGAAGACCTGAGCGGAAACATCCACATGTCCCTTTATGCTACTCTTTCAAAAATAAAATTATAGGGGCAAGTCCCACATAATAGGCACGGACCCTTCACATGTGTCCCAGAACCCAATAGAAAGTGCATCCAACACTAAAAAGTTTGAATTATACAAGAGGAACCAACGGAAGCCTACACATATCTCCTTCGGCACTTCTTCAAAATTAAAGTACAGGGGCATGGTGCCCAAATAGGTGCGGGCCCTCCATGTGTCCCAGGCCTTAGAAAATTTTGAGTATAGAGAGGATCCAGCGTGAAGCTCACCACAAGTCTCCTTGGCACAACTGTTAAGGTAGGACCCAGAGGCGGATCCTCAAATGAGCGTCCAGTGCTCCACGTGGAAAAGCTTTGAGTTGAAGTGGGCCTTAAAGTTACAAAATGCCCGACCGACCTGCCTTCACTGTTCTAACTTTTGATGCAAGGCCCAGTCAGAGTTACGGGTTACTTCATAACTTTAATCCCTCAGCGCAACACCAAGAGGAAAAACGAAGTTAGGTGACTGTTCCACTGACCTGCCTTTCCGCTTGTATCATGAAAAAAGGTCACGTTTCCTTCTTTAGGGTCAAAGTAAAACTTTTTCCCTACTGCTTCATATTTGCTGAATAGCCAATCAAATACTATTGGGGCCGCGGGGCCAAATTGATATTTTTCAAAACATAGCAAAAAATTACCTGTAATAAAATATACCTGACTTGTCTCATTTTATCAAAAGAGACCACATAGCTCCATAGATGTTGAGATATAATTTGACAGGGAAAACAAAACCTATGTGGAAACAATAAAATGTAGGGAAACTTCACCATTTACGCCCAGAATTGAATTCTTTCCTTAAGGAAAAAGAATTTGGAAATGATACAATTGGCCTAAATGTGATCCATGACCATGGATAAGGATCTTCAATAACATACAAATGAAGGAAAAACTTTCACGCATCAACATTCGAGGGAAATAGAAAATATGACACAAGCCTACAGACTGAAGAATTTCAAGGGAAAACAGGGCGAGATCAAATTGAGCACCAACATCAGGCTCTGACTTGGGGATGGGCACTCCCAGAAAGTTCCACAAGAACAAATAGTAGACCAAGTGCCAAAAATAAACCATTGGGCAATGGACTCAAAGTCATGCTTGTAGAGTAGCCAACCCTCCAAGGATCAAACTAAGAAACCAAAAAAATGGCCATGCCAAGGACTAGGGATGAAACCAAAATAAAAAAACAAGAAAGTAGAAAGAAACCAAAAGACTATACACTATACAATGGTGTATACCTTGATTATTCTGAGAAATAAAATCAAGGAAATGTTTCAAATTCCTGCCATTAACAGGGTAATTCAAGCAATTCCCCATCTAGGTATTTTAAGAAGAAAGTATGTTCACCAATTTGAATGTCAATTGAATAAGGGCCCATCCACAATGCATCAAAATTTCCATGTTTTCCCTTATCCTCGTGTCTGCTAATCCCACAATATCACAAGATCTCCCACACTAAAATCTCTTAGAGTCACCTTCTTATCAAACAACTTCTTCAATTTCTGTTTGAATTTTACATGCCTCTGATGGGATGCCCTTCTTTCTTCATCTAACTCAACAATCTGATTGATGTGAGCATCATAGGGACTAACCTATTGATCTTCCAATTGTTGAAGAAATTTAAATGAAGACAATTGCATATGCAGGGGTAACAGAGCTTGAGTTCCATACACCAACTTGTTGGTCAAATGGGATTTTTCCAGTAGCTTGTTTAACATTTATTTGAGGAATCCCAAGGTGAAAAAAACATTCAAATGTGTCATTTTGTGCTCAGGGATGAATATCACACTACCTCTTTTTCAACTCCAAATGTTCTTCTAATTCATAGCACCCTCAACTAGGATTGACCTTCCTCACTACTTTATGTGTTGTGCTTTTTAACCAAGGTGAGAGGACCTCTATGTGTAACCTATTTTTTGGAGGATAATGGAATGTCCATTCCTGGGTTGAAATTAAGAA
This sequence comes from Taxus chinensis, assembly GCA_019776745.2. NCBI lineage: Eukaryota > Viridiplantae > Streptophyta > Pinopsida > Cupressales > Taxaceae > Taxus > Taxus chinensis. The sequence continues at coordinate 832,343,546 of CM034146.1, forward strand.
TACCATGAAGAAATTATGATTACATAGTAACCAAAGGTTGTACTCTCATGTTATCACTCTAGATAATGGGGTCTGTCAACAACTATTTTGGTAGGTACCCCAAATCTTCATGCCATCTATATAATTTAATATAAAATCTATGACAATTTGGTGATTTTCCTTCTTGGTCGGGATTTTCCACCCACTTAGTCAAAATAGTCTGCCACTACTACCCACTTGATGAAAAATGCAATGGATGTAGCTCAAAAATCTATTCAAGCCTTGTAAATCCATTTCCCTTTTTCCTTGGAAAATGATTTCATCTGATACAGGCTGCAAATGGAAGTAGGATCTTGAAGTCTTTTAGACCTTCCAGATGGGTGTTTCTTACCGTAATTTTCAATCCTTACATGGGCCGATCAAGACGTTGCCTTCTTTTTGTTGAACGAAGGATGGCCATCCAATGATCAGACCCTTCAGCACGTTATTTTATGAGTTTGACTCTCCACTTTGAAAATGTCCATGGTGTAAAAACTCAATTGAAGATCAACAATTATTTTATTTGGCCTTGGAGTACAGAATTGACATCTTATAGAGAACTCCTTATCAGGGTTCTTCGATAGTGACTTGAACAAATTTGTTTATGTAGTTAATGACAATTATGCCCAGGATCCTCTTGACATGTAGTTTGAGCCTTTTAAATTCTTGTCTCATACATGCTTTGGGCACCTATAAATTTTGAGAAGAAAATGATGTCCTTGATTGCCTTGATTGGTGCTAAAAATACTCTAGCCCCATTTCTTCAAAAAAAGTTAGCAGACATTGGTGATGGTCTCTGTCACACATTTAAATAACTGTGCATCAATTTGAAAAGTGGACCAGCTTCCTTGAAAGTTTCTAGTAATAAATCAGATATTCCTGGACGCTGGGATGGCACGTATACACTCACAAAAATTTTACTCACGACTTGATTCAACACAAAAAATATCAGGTTTCTATCAGACTATGTACACAGAAACCTTCAGGATCTATCAAGCCTTTCAAACATTTTTAGCAAGGATCATTTAACGTCTAACATTCGTTTTTGTCTCAAATCCTTTGGATAAAAAGGAATGTATGCCTATTGTGAGGAAATGTATTTGAGTTTGTAACATTTCTTTTCCCGTCCTTGGGGAAAATATTCATCACGAGCTGCAAAAATTTTTACATGATCCTTATCGCGATTCCCAGAAGGCATTAATATAGTCAAATGTTATCATGGCCTTGCATAGCCCGACATAGGATCTACGTCAAGCCTCTAGTTCCGTATGTCACATCCCTCGGTGGTGTAGACCCTTAGGGGAAATTTTGATCAAACTTTTTCCTTTTACTAGGCCAACCAGTTCCACCCCTAATGAAATTTGAAGGTTCACTTTCTGATGCTCGGGACCTTAGAGTTGAAAGATCAGGAGGACACGTGAAATCAAAGCTCATCTTCTCTCCACGGGTTTTCTCAGACTTAGAAAATTTTATGCAACAGGTTTTTGTGCAGGAAAAAGGGACACTTGGAGGCAACGCTCAATAGTAAGGATTGCATCTTTTCTCATTGGATGAAATTGGAAATAGACGATCCCCACGAAACTATGTAGGAGTACTAAATTAATGCTCCTCTTCCCTGTCACTTAGACTTTTTTTTGAAAAAGAACCATAAGGACACTTGGAGCCTCTGCTCATTTTGCATTTTGCTTGGAATTTCCTACACAGGCCAAAGGAGATTTACCTCAAACCCTGACACATGGCGCCTTTTGGTGAGGGGAGATCAAACAAATTTTACTCAGCCAGGACATGTGGTGAGCTTTTACTCATTCAAGATCTTCAATTTTTGGGGACCATCTCAAGATGCGCCATTGAGATGCATAGCATTTGACATGTGTCAAGGGGTGCGGAGAAGTTGGACCATCGGAGGAAGACTTCTATTTTTTGCCTCTTGCCATCAAAAGGAGTTAAAATTATCAAAATGGCTTCGAAAGATCCCGAACAAAGGATAAGTTAAAATTTTCTGTCGGGTCAATGGAATCATTTTGAGGTGTAATCCTTTGGAGGAAAGACTGGAAATGTTTCCCTTTTTCCTGGGAAAAATCTGCTTCCCCACCCCTTTGTTAAGAGAGCAAGCTTTTTTCTGTTGTCAGACCCACTTGTGGGCCATTTTGGCGAAGAAAATTCCTAAGAGGAAAATTTGAGGCAAAGCCTATCATTTTTCTAGAAGGTTGTACAGGGGAGATGGTTTGCCTGTAGGCCTTTTGACTTTTAAATTGTGATCATGGCACACCTTGGATGGTCCCCAAAATTCAAAATAAAAATGATCACCAGATCACCATTTCTTGTGTCTAATTTAATTTTCCTCCATTAAAGTACGACCCAAAGCACCATGGGGATCAAACTCGAGTTATTTTGTCTTGATCTATGAGCAAAAGTTTGTGTCATAAAATGAATTGAGTGAACATTTCCTCTAGTTCTTGTTGTAATCTCGTGGGGAATTATTTCTGTAATCACATCAAGGTCTCAGTCCTTGTGAAATATGGAATCCTCAATTTCATGTCCTAAGAAGAGATTTTCTTTCCTTGAGTGAAATACTAATGTTGATATCTTGGTTTTGTGAGGAAAGATCTGGAGAACGTATTTTACTATTAAGACCAAACTGAAAAGATCTCAGGCATGACTGGGCTCAGATCTTGATGGACCTTCCATTTTTCTCTTCCAAGGCAATCGCAAAGAATTTTAGAATTGACAGATTAGGGGTGAAAGTTTTCCTGATTAGAAGGAAATTTGATCCATACCATAGAAAGACTTCAAATGCCGTAGATATTCGGAAGAATTATACCCCCTAAGCACCTGATGAACTTTTTCAAAAGATCTGATTCTGGGAATCCTACGATCAATAAATTCATGGTGAACACTAGGTCCTACTCCATGTCTAGATTTATTTGAATCTATTGTAAAATGTTATAAATGGACACAAATTTTTACTGTACCAAAATGGTAGAAAGATGTTAGGATGTGCCTGAGTCTTTAGATAACTGAACAAGGACCCCTAATAGAATATCTTGATAGAGCCCACTTTCTAGAGTGAGCAACTCGTTTGAGAAACTTTTATTATCTGATTATTTTCTTAAACGTGATCCTGTCAAGCTGGTTGGAAGGTTCTACAGCCATTGACAATCTCTAAGATTGTTCTACAAAACTTTCCCCTACACTGATAAAATTGAAGATTGATCAAATCCTCTTAAGTGCTATTCTGAGTCAGAGCCTGAGTGAAAAATGGTGATGAGACTTTATTTTAGAATATCTAAACGACAAATAGTTCTATTCTCTGAGTTCCTATTGTAATCTGATAGCTAAAATCGGCCTTTACGAAGTCACATTCGATCTCAATCCTTATGACCAACTTCAAGTGGCATCGCACCATTTCCTTTTGTTCAACTCAAGAATTTCATCTGGGAATCTAAATTATCTTCAAATCAATTTTCTTCATTGTTAACAGAGACTATGCTGTAAGCCTCCAGGTTTCCTTAGGCATGATTATACTTAGAAGCGATATGTAAAATTGATCCCATATTCTTGACACATGAGCCACCAAATGTTGAATCTTGAAAGATTTATGTGAATTAAAGTGCAACTATTTTGACAGGCACTCCATTGATTTGCACACCTTATGATTTAAGGAAAATCCATGACAATGTTGGTGAGTTGCTTTCTTGTTGGGATTGCCTTCCACCCACTTTGGTGAAGTAATCAAAGGTGTGGGCACTAATCAAGTCCATCTATGCCTCACCTCCCACTAAAAAACTTGAATTTAAAAATCACCAATGATACCCATACTACCCCTGTTTTAAATGTGGGCTATACAATTGCATAATAGGTACTACCAAACATGTAGGGAAAAATAAAGCTTTTCATTGTCTTTTAGTAGGCCTAAAAAATGTCATTAGGCAAATATCTCCATTATATAGAGTGACCAACTTGTGAGAGTTGTATCTTTGAAAAGCAGTTGGCCACCAATAATTTTCTTCAAGGATCCTTATGACCAAATTGACTCTTCCAAAGAAGGATATCTCCATCTCCTCCCACAAAACTCAGGCTGTAAAATGGAGATCCAACAACCTATTTAGGGGCACAATCATTCAGTAATGCATCTTAAGAGAACTCCTCTCAGGGTTCTTCCCAGCTAACCCAAAATCTGAGTGTAAGGGCTAGACATATTTCTATGGGAAGCTAACTTAAGTGATGCTTTTCTGATTCTTGTCACTCAAATGTTATCCAAGGCCAGCACTGTAGATGTTTGAGATAAGGAAAAATTTCCAGAAAAACGTTGGTACCAATAGAGTTGTATCTTTGAAAAGATTTACCATTCAGAATTTATCAGTTTTTCAAGGACATTCAACCTTTCTTCTTCAAATTCATTTACCTCAATTGTCTACAGATTTGCTCTCTGCCATAAGTTTTTCCAGGCCCAAACCTCTATTGTTCGCTGCCAACCAATTTTTTGTTTGGATATCCATATCATACTCTTGCAATTTGTTTACCCATCGACATCTTTTTCTTGAAACCTCCATTTCTGATAGGATATCTTTCACCATGGTGTGGGGAACATAAGAAATGACTTTGGAACTCATAATATATGGCCTAAAGACCTTTGTTGCTTTTACCAAAGAAAATTCCTTGCTTCTCCATGATAGTATACTTTAGCTCATCTCCTTGTAATGCCTTATTGAAAAAGGAAATTGGTCTTTCAGCTCCCTCATCATCCTTCTGCAACAACACAGATGCAATAGTACTTTCTGAAGCAAAAGAAAACATTTGGAAAGCCTTCTTATAATCTGGAGCTACTAAAACAGGGCAATTCTTTAATGCTTCTTTGATCCCAGTCAAAAGCTTGAATAGTTACTTCTTCCCATTTGATACTTTGGTCTTTCTTCAGCATGCTAGTGATTGGGATAGTTAGTTCAGCAAATTTGGAGATAAATATCCTAATAAAATTAATCTTCCCAAAAAAGGATTGAATTCCCTTCTTGGTTCTTGGAATAGGGACTTTGCTGATGGCTTCTACCCTTTCAGGATCAATCATGACCCCTTCCTTTGACACAATGTGTCCAAGCAACTTTTCTTTCTGAACTCCAAAATGACACTTCTTGGGATTTAGTGAAATACCATACTCCCTGCATCTTAACAACATTTTTTCTAAGTGTTACAGGTTGTCACTCCTTTTTCTAGAGAAAACAGTCACATCATCTTGATATACAACAATGAAATCATTAATATAGCCAGAGAAATCTACATCCATTTCTCTTTGGAAAGTGGCTCCAACATTCATTAGACCAAAAGGCATTCTGACATATACATATGTTCCCCAAGGAGTGGTAAAGGTAGTCTTGATTCGACTCTGATTCCTTCACAACTACCTGGTTATATCCAGAAAAACCATCCAAGGTGGATAAAAATTCTGAACTAGTAACCAATTATAACATATTGTCCATATTTGGCAGAGGGTAGTTATCCTTCATTGATGCTCTATTCAAGTTTCTAAAGTCCACAACACAGCCTTATATCTCTATTCTTCTTTCTGAACAGGTACCAAGTTTACAACCCATGATGAGTACCTTGTGGGCTGTATGATTCCTCCATCCCTCAAATTTTTCAATTCTTCTTGCATCTTCAAGGAAAGGAGTGGATTGATCGGCCTCTGTTTCTGCCTAAACGGCTTGGTAGAAGATTCCAAGGGAATTTCATGCTGGAAAAGATCCTCTCTGTATGCTTTCAGTTCAGAATAAGACCATGCTAAGAAGTCCTAGTATTTCTTCAACAATTGGACATACGACTACTTTTCTTCCTTGCTCAGATTGCTACCTAGCCAGATCTTACATGGTTTATCCTTCGTGCCCAGGTCGTTCTCTTCAACATCCCTCGAGGCTGACATGTGTCTATTGACAATGCAATCAACATTATCAAAGTTTGATTCAAGTGCTACCAAACCTATGGGAATAGTATTAGTCTTCAACTGAATGATGTCTTTGCCAAATAAAGTCTCCTTTCCATCAGCTGCAACAAACCATTGGCTCCCAATCTATACATTGATAGAAACTTCTCCTTGGTTCTACAAAAACCTTTGCACCTAGGAGTCATCTTCAAACACTTTCCAATGTTTAACATTGTTAGGAACAGATGGCCTAGTTAATATCTCAATATTATACTCACAATAGGGGGATACAATACAATTTTCAAATCTGGACCCCAATATGGACCAATTTTTCTACTAGAGTATTGTACTTTCTATCATGATGTATTATGTTGAAGGAGTCAAACATTTCAATGAAATCCCAGACTGCATGCTTATACTACTTCATTCTCTAATTTTTTGTTGCATACAATTTTCTAACCTTCTTGACAATTAGCTCTGAATATCCTTTAACAATGATGTCTCTAACACCATATTTCCAAGCAATTCTTAGACCCAATAACAGTGCTTCATATTCTGCAATATTTTTAGTGCACTCAAAGTTGAGTTTAAAAGAGAAAAAGAAACTCTTCCTGGCCTGGAGATATCATAACAATACCAGCACCATTTCCAAATTTAGAGCAAATCCCCATAAAAACAACAAAGTCCAAGGAGAACCTACTTGATTAAGAGACTTGCATTGATCAATTTTGTGCTCTTTACCATCAGCAAATCCAACAAAGTTATCAACATCAATGTCAGTGTATAACACTTCATAGGAAGCATTATTGGGATCCTCAATGAGATGTAGCATCTTATTTTCACCATAAAACTTTACAAGGCTTCCCTCAATAGGTATAGTGGAAAAATACATATCCATTTGCACACTCCCACCCACACTAGCAGTCCATTTTCTTGATAACAACATTCCCCATTTGGTAGGGTAATCAACAATAACAACATCTAGTTTTAAGTTCTTTCCTAGGTAGGCTGTGCAAGTTGCACTATCAAACCCTTGACACATCAAACCACTGGCACCTCTCTGGAATCCATGGAAGTGCACTTCCCATAAGTTGTTGTCACTTTTATATCTAATTCATTCATGACCTCAAGAGGCATAACATTGCATGATGCTCCAGAATCAAACATATAATTGTGTAACAACCTGTCCCTAATAATCAAAGTAGTGAAAAATGGATCTACATTCAGCTAGGACTCAACCAAGGATGTTCCCAAATATACTTCAGGTGGCTCACCTAGTTCTTCTAGCACTTGGGGTTTTTCCAACTCTGTAATGGTAAGAGGAGTCTCAACATTGTTTACATTTCTTCCTTGGGTAATATTTTCTTCTTTCAATCCCAAATACTCAAAGGCCCTTTTCTTGTGCTCAAGAATCCTAAGCAGCTCAACAATTGGAATAGAAATCTTGATTTGACTCAAGACTTGGGGCAATTTCATAAGGAACATATTTAGGAAAGGCAACATTTAGAGGAAGACTAACAAACTCATTTGACAACAAAGGATTTTTCACGGTCTGAGCATGGGCAGGGATACCAGTTCTATTTTAGGGGAAAAAAGGCCTTTTCCAGATGTATCTTTCTTAGGATTTTCTTTTGGGATATTGGTGAGAATTGGATTTTTTGGTTTGGTCTCGAGGCCCTGCCCCTTTAACAACTTTACTCCTAGTGTTTTATTCTTTTCTCTTGGGCAATAAACAACATTCATTAACAACTTCCTATCCTCCTCAGAAGGGATTCCTCCATCATAATTTTTAATCATTAATACGATTAAGTATTCAAAATCATTATTAGGAAATTCAAAATCTTGTACCATATCTATTTCAAAAGTATGAGAAGGAGGAAGGAGTGATACCCAGTGAATGCAATCCCAGAAATCTGTAGCAGTTCTGGAACTGATTAATTCAGTTTTGAAGTTGCTCCCTTCTCGTGAACTTGTAGAGAAAGCCATCATGCATACATCATCATCTACCTCATCATCATCATCTTCCTCAACTTATTTATCTTCATCGCATGGGGAACTGGGCAAGAAACATCTATCACACCACTCCATATCATTGGACCTCTTCCAACACTAGCAACTTTGACAGCTAAAGGATCAGGAACCAATTTATTTTCCTTAGGGTTTGGGACTGTATATTTTTCCTGATCCCACGATGTCGTTTACCCCTATCATCTGATATTATGATCACCTCTGGGATGATTTGCAAATATTTCTAGACCTTATGGCTTCGTGCTGACCTTGAGAACCTTGTCCAATCTGTTTCTCTGATCTTAGCCAATTTGTAAAATATTTCTTTAACAACTCTGGCGCAAAGTTTTTACAACCTCTTCTAGATGCATAGACTTACTTGATCTGAGGCTTCTCTGGATTGATCAGCTTGATACCTTCCCTCTTAGGAGGCTTACCAAACACTTTGATATTGTTTTCAATCTGTAGATCCATGGTGAAGTCTTTCCTCAATGTTTTTGGGTTCTTATCCCTCCAATAATAGGAAGCCTTCTTATCAAAAGCATAAAAGTATTTTATCAAACAAGAAACATCACTTGGCCTCAATATCACAGATAGCCTATTTAGGGTCTTATTGAACCTTGCATTGAATTCATGAAAAAACTAATTAGATTTTTTTTTTATATTTTCAAATTGTAATAAAAGAAACCTAGGGTTTGTTTTATCTCCATACTGTAATCTAAAAGCATTCTTCATTTCTATCCATGAATCAATGGAGTTGTCTGGAAAAGATTTATACCAATCCCATGCATCCTCCTCTAGAGTATGAATAAACAAATTTATGAACACATTCTCAAATTTAATCTCAAATTCTTCCATCATATTGACAAAAATCTTTAAGTTTTGATCACTAGTAATAACAATATTTCCTTTAAATTTAGGCAATCTATTTCTAACATCTTGGGGCACAACATTTTGGATATCCATCCATACCTCTAAAATCTATAGGACCAAAAGTGTTCACAAAAAATAGAGGTCTGGGTGGGGGATGGGCCATCTTGCATTAGGGAGGTGATCTTATAAGAGAAACATAATGATGGGGAGTGAGGGGATTGTGGGGGACATGAATACAGTTATCAAAATGAATGTTCTTTAAGAAATCTGTATCTTCGAAGATCAGATCAGCTTTGGATAACACATGGAAAAAATGAGACGTAAATTTTTAAAATACAAAAGAAGGCTCCTCTCCAGATGGAGAATTCAGATCTACAAAAGACTACCTGATCCAGAAGCAGTTGAGGAAGTATGGTAATCTTTAATGACAGGATGATCAGTTTCCACAATTTATAACTTCTTTATTGATTTTTGATCTCCAACAACTTTCCATATTCTTCTTCCTTTAGAATTTTTCTTTCCCAATTCTGGAAACAACCTTTTAGCAGGGTCTTCAATGAAGAGAGATCGTCTTCCTTCCATCTTTACAGAGATTAGTGATAAATTTCAATTGACAGAGGTTAAGACACTATCATTTATCAAAAGTTAATTCAAAATGGAGTATCCACTAAGGATTTTCACCTTAGTCTTGTAAATGCACTAAAATTGGTCTATCAAATGTCTTTCAACTCTAAATTCATGCAAAGCTTCACAGATCTAACCTTCCTTTACCCGTATTTAACATTGACGATGTAAAATTAGTGCAAAAACCAGCAAAAACTTGAAATATTGCACGCAAAACTTGTAACTTTGCTTGATTCTTACAAATTTGAACACAAGATGACGTTTCAACAACGTATTTTAACTTAGATCATGTAAGAAACATTACCAGGGAAAAATATAAGAATGCCTTTGAATATCCCTGGTAATGGTTCCAATATGGTGTTGTTGCCGCAGAAATAGGTCCCAGAGCTCAAATAATCCCTAACAATGCTAATTAGTCCTCGACAATGGCACTAATCAGGTGTTGGTATCCAAATTGATTCTCTCTTGGAAACCAAGTAGCATCACAGATTTAGCAAGACAATGAGAGACAGAAAGATCATATTATTAGTCATTTTGTAGCTAGGGAGGGGGTTAGTCTGACTCTTTGTCACTCGGGCATCGGAGAAATGGATAGCACCTTCATTAACGATTTGATCTATCCTCAATGCTTTAAGTTTTTATTGTCAACCAGGGTGAGAGGACCCAATTTGTAACCTCTGTTAGTGAAGGACAATGAATATATCCTTCTTTGCACAAACTTGGAAGAAAACCTTTAGAAAATATGATCCATGCACAACAATTTAACTCTCACGAGTTGTCACTATTAAATAATGGTGATATTTTCTAAACCGAGTTAAGGTTACTATAGACACTATGGAATCCTGATTTCTTCTGCATATTTTGGAAATAGAATTTATTCATTTGTAAACATATAGGGAAAACAAGGGTAGTTTAGTTAGGATTTATTGTGTTTGAATAATTTTGGGTGGGAGATTAAAGAGGATAAACTTGATTTTTCTAGATCTTCAATAAGATTCACAATAATTAGAAAACTAAATGACATAATGCTTCAGAACAACTAAAATATTCCTTCAAATAGAAGGTGTGCATCAATGCAAGCCCAGATTTGCATGGTTTCACACAATCTCCAAGAATTTAACACGAATGCTCGAGCTAAAGACTTAATTAAACATTAAAGACCCCTGGTTCCTTACACCTAAGATACACTCAAAGGCTTACAGACATCCTGTATCAACAAATTGCAGTAAAGTGATTTTAAATTGTTTATCTCATTATAGGATGAAGGATCTTCTCATAATAAAATTGCAAATGCCACTAAATTATAACAGGGATGAGATCATGTCTGATTCAGAGGGATTTTAACACAAGATTGCAATAGGAACAAGAAAAACTTCTTGCAGAAATTTTGAAATAAAGCAGAAATTTTTTTTCCCAAGATTAACACATATTAATTCAAAGTTGATTAGATTCACCAGCGGGGGAGAATTTCTTTGAATAGTATCAAAGCTTGTCAATGGATGTACACTTGCAACCAACCTGATGTGATTGAAATATAATACATAGGAAATCAATAGGTTTCTCATATGGTCTCTCAGGAAGATGGGATTTCTCAAATTTTCTCTTAAATATTCAACCCCCGACCATTTACAAGAGTATCCTCATTGCATTTATACACTTTACTCAATCACTCATCCCAAATTTTTCCCCCAAAACGAAGAATATTCGAGGAATCCTTTACTTGTTACCAATTATTCTAAAAAAGTGGCGTTTAACAAATTTACACCTGCATCTGCCAAGTGGAAAAATAATGAACTAATCACATTTCTTAGAGCCTCAACTAATGAATAGGATGTCATGCCACAACCTTTTGAAATTCCTTCTAATCATTCTTTTATTCTGTCATTTGAGAAATCCCCATTTTACTAATTTTCTGGTGGCTTTGTATATTCGGGTCTGACAGGGAATCCTTTTCACCCTCAAGGAAATAATTTTTTCATTCTTTGCACCTGTAACCTCCATCATTTAATCATATTCCCATTCTTTCCTCTAGAACTCTTCTATGTATCCAGCTTCTCTGGTAATTTGCATTTTTTCAGGTTCCCTAGAAATTCCAATTTCAAAATATCAACCTTTACAATCCTTAGAATCACAAATTAAGGTCTAAGTCCGTTCAATTGCACATTATAGACAAAAATGACAAGTAATTTCATCAAAAATGATTGAAAACAATGTGTATTCGCATCCCCAGGAGTTTTGGAGCAAAAATGGTGACAAAATCAAATGCAATGCACAACATTCGTCGATTCTCCCCTTTCTCAACTTTAGTTTAGAGTCATCCACATGTTTCCTTGGTGCAACTACAAAGGTGAAGTATAGAGGAAAGTTTCTAAACAAGCATGGGCCTTCCACATTCCCTGGGCCCAAGAAAATTTTTGTTTGGCCTTCAAAAAGTATCAATTTAAAAGGAGCTAGCAGAATCCTCCACGTGTCTCACTAGTGCACTTTTGATATAAAGCCCAAATACGGAGACCCTAAACAAGTGCAGGCACACCACGTGTCTCAGTTCGACATAGTTGTTGAAAATTTTTAAGGATCAGCAGAAGGCACCATGTTCCTAGGGTCCAAGAAAGTTTCATTGGATGTCGAAAATCCAAAGCAAAGGTAGAGTGAGCGGAAACTTCCACGTGTCTTTACGACGCTCCTTCAAAAATAAAATTCAGGGGCAGGTCCCCAAATAGGCATGGGCCCTCCACATGCCCCAAGCCTTAGAATTTTTCTTGAAAATTTTAAGTATAGAGAGGATCTGACAGAATCCTCCACATGTCTCCTTGGCGCAACTTCGAGATGGTGCCCGAAAGCGGAGATCCCAAAAAAGTGCGGGCTCACCACGTGTCTCCCTGGCCCAAATACTAAGGTAGGACCTAGAGGTGGATCCTCAAATGACAACCAGTCCTCAATGTGTCCATGGTTTGACAAAGCTACATCAGCCACATGAAAATTTTTCTAAGACTAGACAAGGCCAGCGGAAACCTCCACGTGTCTCCCTGGCGCAACTCCAAAGGTAAAACCAAGAGACAAATTTTTAGATGAGCGTAAGCCCTCCACGTGGACAAGAATTGAGTTGAAGCAGGCCTTAGAGTTTTAAAATTCCCTATCGAGCCACATCCAATCAGAAAGGATCAAGTTTCCATAGACGCTGAGATATAAATTGACGTGGAAAACACACCCGTCAAACCGTAAAATATAGGGAAATCACCATTTGCACCTGGAAATTAATCTTTCTTTAAGGGAAAATATTTTGGAAATAATATAAGGCCCAAATTTGATCCACAGCCATGGAGAAGTATTTTTCAATAGTATACAAATGAAGAAAACTTTTCATGCATCCATTCAGGGAAATAGAAAATATGACAGAGCCCGCAGATTGAAGAATTTTTAGAGCAAACACGGCGAGACCAAATTGAGCACCAATAGAGGGGACCGTAACAATATAACCAATAAGATTATTATCGCAAATAATAATACATACCCATGTGAAAACAAAAGGAGATCAATGATATATAAGCTAAGGAGAAAATGTTAATTTACCTCAATATTTACTAACTTACCTTATTATTTAAAAAAAGGATTATTATTGTTGCCCAAGCACAGATCATACCAGAAGAGTAAGAATGATTATCTTAATCATACAATCAAACAAATCAACTAGCACTTGTAAAATAAGATAAAGGTTGAGTATGTATAGAATGTCAACATCAAAAGCGTACATGATGGTAATAGAGCACTAATTTCCTTGTTTTACACACAAGGGGATATTATTTTCTTCAAAATGGACAAGTGGTCCTCACAAAAAGGAGTTTAATAATTTTTACTAAGTATTGAAGACTAAAGGCATTATGTTTGCATAGAATGTATTTTTACATGTATTCACAAGACAACATTACAAAGATAATGCTAAAATACCCTTGAAAGTGGGTGAATACACAAGTGTTACATCAAGGATTAAATATTATTATTTAATAAAACAACAAGAAGAAAAAGTTGCATACACATTGCAGATGAGTTGAACATCAAGTAAGAGCTATTATTGACTAAATTTTATTTAGCTAAGTATATTAATTACATTAAAAAAAAAGCCAACTATAATTTGACTAGAGTGTATTCTTGTAACTAAGGATTTTAATGCCTCGTTGTAATTAGCATGTCTATTTTTTCCTTTAATTATTAATGATAAAGGGGTATAATTAGCATGCCTAGGTGTGTAGAGACTATAGTCTATTTTAGGAGGGGTTGAGTTAAGTATTATATATATATATATATATATATATATATATATATATATATATATATATATATATATATATATATATATATATATATATATATATTGTGTGCATTAGCAAGAGACAAGGAGGACTTTTTCTACACAGGGGGAATTTTTTGACACAGGAGTGCTGAAGCATATTTTTGCCAATTTTTCCTTGAATGAGAACCAGTTATTTCCTTTCCAATTATTTACAATGTTGTGTATATTTAATTTAATTATTGTGAATGTCAATTCCCTTATTAATAATCTTACCTTGCTGCAAATTTGGTGCCTTATTTTCAGTCCTAGTGTTCATGTTAGCTTTGTGTTGTTGTGATTTATCCCTCAACACACAAGTGTTTTCCTTAGGATTAAGCTAAAAACCCATTGGTTTATGCATCTTCTAATTGTTTTTCTCAATTTTAATTTACATGTATTCAGTCAAAGCCGTCAATAAATTTGGTTTATCACCTCATTTCATGTCAGTTACATCAATCTTCTAATGCTCCAAACCCCAAAAAATTAGTTTAGGATACATCAATAAAAAACCGGCCTTGATACCAGAGACTCACCTTAACAACAGGTATATCGACAGACCTAACTTTTTTCTATTGTATCTAAAGAAGTGACAAATAAAGAAATCTTAGAACCCCTATTTTCATCTTTCAACAAGGGTGCACTTTGTAGAGATAACAGGTCCATTTGATTTGTAACCCCTCAGCAGTCGAGTATGGACCAAGGAACTAAAGTTTGTCATAGGGTAATGAGTGCACCACGTAGAAGTTGGTGTATTATGTAGTAGATGAGATGATGTGAGATGACCATATGATGTGTAAAATGTGTAAGTGTGTGATTTATAATGTGTAATTCAATGCATGTAGATATATTTGTAATGTAAAAATGCACACTATGTAGCATGTAGAATGAGAAATGCTAGACTCGTAGACAATAGGCATGTGACATATGTATGATGAAGACTAATATTATGTATGATGTATAGATGTGCAGATGTTGAAATATGTAAACTAAATGTAGAGTGTATGATGTAAGATATAATACATATGATTCAATATGTATGAATATTCGCAATGTGTAGTATCTATTGTGCAATGTGTGAGGTTCATGTGGATTATACCCTCAACATTCAAGTGTGAACTGAAGCACAAGAGTGTGTCATCAGGTAATGATCAAACCTACAATGTGGATGAGTATGCCTATCCTATGAGATGAATGTATGACTATGCAAGTATGAGATATGTGTTGATACTAGGGTGGGGGTGATATCTGAATGTTGTACCTCAAATTATGTAAGCAATGGAAGTGTAGTAAAAAAACTAAGAGGATCAATATAAGAAGTAGTTTCCTTAACAAAAGTGAAGGGACATTGAAGTGATAGAGGAGTGTGACCAAGAAATGGTTCATCATCATCGTAAGCTTCATATGGGTCCTAATCATCGATATAGGCATCATCTAGAGGAGATGGTCGAATTACAAGTTTAACTATAGGAGGTGTTTACTAAGCATGACTTCGTGATGTCATAGATACCTTGAATGGAAGAGGACTTATAATAACATTAAGAGGATGTTTATTAGTTTAATGAGGTATTGTTTTACATGAATTAGTAGGAGGAGTTATAGAACTAAATTTTAAAGGAAATTTCTTATGTTGACTTGGTGATACCGTAGGTGGTTTCTTAGACAACTCTTTTCTTTCCATGGTAGATAAACAAAATTTAGGAACCCAATGAGATGTAACTATTATCATCAAATCATAGCACCCTTCATTTTACAAAAGTGTGTGTGCTTGAGCTCACGGTGTGAGTGGGTAACATTGGACCATCTCTCAAGTTGTGGGACTTGGTACTTGAGATAGACCTCCAGAGAGAGTTGGTTCTTGCACCTAAACCACAGCCACAATCTACTTTAATGTGGTATAACCTATTTTATCCTAATCTAACTTTCCAAGGGACCAAGGAGATAGAGTGCATGAAAAAAATTCCTACACTAAAGCGGTGATACACCACAAAAATGGAGATGAGAATAGTTTTCCAATGTGTGAAAGATGGAAGCAAAGTACATACTTGAAAGGGTGATAACAATTCTCCACAATCTAGCAACTATATTCACAACAGTATTTCATACACACACATTGATAATTAATCCATGCAAGAGCATAAAATAGACACAATATATTTGCAATGAGGTTAAAAGGGAAAGAAGAATGCAAACAAGCATAGCAAGGGAAGATACATCCACAAATTTGCATCTATTGCTTCATGATATGGACAATTCAATCTATCAAAAATCAGGGCCTGGATAACCATGTAAGGAGTCCACTACAAGGGCATGCAGTAGATTGGCTTTACACAACCAATTTGACAATTTTTTTCTACAAAAAAACTATCTCCCTTCTTTACAATGAGCCCAACACTCTAATTTATAGAATTCTGAGAAATGAAAGAGAGAGAGAGAGAGAGAGAAATGAAAATCCATAAATATTCCTTACCACCACTTGAAAGATGTCATAAATGGAGTGAAATGATGGTATGTTTCTTATGAAAATCTCACCATATTGTCCCATGACTTGTTGTAGTGAAAAATGTCTTCCCATGCTTCATTTAATGTTCTCCCAACCACCAATAAAATCATTATTCTAAAACTGGAAACGTTTTCAGAAAAATCACAATTAGGTCTTTATGAAATTTTAAATTTCTTGATTGTTTTGCATTGTTCTCGGAGTCACGATTCTAATGGTACCAATTTTGAGTGATTTTTTTGAGAAATGCAAAAGTTGTGGCCTTCTGAGTGTGGGAAGTGTTATCCAAATAACTCTCCTAATTTTTTTGGATAACTTGTGTCTTCATTTTTACTATAATGCTTCACATTTCAAGTTGCATGCCCACAGGCTTGCTCACTTGGAATTTTGCATAGGCTATATTTCTTTGGTGTGCCCCCACGCTTTGCTTCCTTCATGCCTCCCTACTCCCTTTCCGCTGTAGTATGTCATCCCTTTCTATTTTTTCCTTCGCGTGTTGCTTCTATGCACCTGCTTTCTCCTAATCATGTTGCACACTCCTTGTGTGCCCCTCTTCCGATTTGCCTTCCAAAATGGCTAATTCCCTGGTATTTGTCGTATGCCCTTGCATGACCCATTTTTTCACATGCCCTCTTTTCTTCCATGTGCCCATGTGTGCCTTATTGCTTCTCACTTCGCATTCTGCTTTCTTTCCATCTCCCCTTTGCACCTTCCTCCCACACACCCACTTTCTTCCCCTTTGCACCTTCCTTTTACGGATGTGCCTTCTACGCCTTCCCCTCACACACTCTCCTTCTTTCTTATCCCCTCGTGCCCTCCTAGCACGCCCCTCTTTGGACTTGGCTAAATTTGGGTAAGTCCATGCTCTTCCTCTTACGTGCTTACTTACACCCTATTCTGTTATGCACCCTCTTTTCTATTCTAGTGCCACATGCCCTCCTTAAGTTGAACACCTACATGCCCTGTTTCTATGCCTTCTGTAGGTATGCCTTCCTCCTGTGCATGCACCTACGCACGTTCCTTCTCTCTGTTTCCCTTATGCGGCTTGTGCCTGACTCCTAAACTTCAAAAGGACATAAATTTTGATCCAGAGATCTGATTTGAACACAAATTTGGAATTTTCAAAATGGGCATGACGTCCTCTTAGTTAAAATACTGAGTCCCATCAAATGACAGAAATGCCTGGCAAACCCAAAATAGCTTCCTGCACTCAGAAGGCCATAACTTTTGCATTTCTCAATGAAAACAAACAAAATTGGTACACTTGGAATCGTGGTTTTGAGCCCGAATCAAAGAAATCAAGAAATTTAGGATTTGACAAAGAATTGATGGTCATTTTGCAGAAAACACATCTAGTTAGAACAATGTTTTATTTGGTAGATGGAGTGCATTAAATGAATCATGGGCAAACATTTCTCACTGCTACAAGTTATGGGATAGTATGGGGAGCCTTTTTTAAGAAACAAAACATCATTTCACTTCATTTACTACCTCTTGCAAGTGGTTAGAAGATAAATTTTGGGATTTTCATTTTCCCCTTCTCTCTCTCATCTCAGATTCTATAAATTAGAGTATTGGGCTCATTTTAAAGGAGATAGTTTTGAGTATAAAAACTCTATCAAAATTGTTTTGTGAAGCCAATGTGATACAAACGCTTGTAGTGGAATCCTTACATGGTGATCCAGGCCCTTATTCTGTAATAGATTAGATTGTGCATATCAATGAAGTAATAGATATAAGTTTTTGGATACTTCTTCCCCTGTTGTGCTTGTTTGCATTCTTCGTTCCCTTTTAAGCTTATTAAAAATATATACTATCTACCTTATACTTTGCAGGGATTCATTCTCAATGTGCATGTATGGAATATTGTTGTGAATGCATTTGTTGGAATGTGGAGAACTATTATCACCCCTTCTAGTATGTACTTTACTTCTATTTTTCACATGTTGGACACCATTCTCACACTCTCCTTTTCTATTGTATCACCACTTTAGTGTAGGCCTTTTTTTCCATGCACTCTCTCTCCCTGGTCCCTTGGAAACTTAGATTAAGATTAGATAGTTTTGCTTGCATTAGAGTAGATTGTGGCAGGTAGTTTAGGAGGAAGAACAAACTTTCTCTAGAGGTCTATATCAAGTAGCAAGTCCCAAAACATGGCGATAATACCCATGTTATCCAATCACATCGTGAGTTCAAGTATACACACTTGTGTAAACCCCAAGGTGTTGTGATTTGGAGATAACATGAAGCTATGTTGAGTTTGTCAGGGATTTCTTACATTTTACGGGAATGAGCATTTAATTTATTGCAGTTGGAGATGTTTAATTTATTTTCACATATCTACCCTCATTAAAATTAGGACGTGAAATTTTTGAAAAGTCAAATTTTGTGAAAATCAGAGCTCTGGGTCAAAATTTATGACTATTTGAAGTTTATGGGTCAGGCGTTAAATTTTCCTTTATATGGCGGGTATGTAGGTTTTTGAGGAACTCATATCCCTATGGCACTCAAAATGTCCAGGCCTCCTTCCTCAAATTTTTCCAAATGTCTTCCTTGTGCGGTGATTTCGAGGTTGGATGTCCCACTTGTCCTGTCGTTGATCAGGCTATGTCGGCCATTGACTCCCGCCATTTTCGCATTCAACCTTCCTGTGGGTGTTTCAGGTATTTCAGGTCTACATGTCCCAGTTGTCTGGGACAATTTTCTCCACCATCTCTGCAATACATTACCTATGGGATTTTCATATTTTTGAGGCCAGACTATCCTGGGCGCCTTTTTCTACTTTTTCCACATTTTACCTTGACTCCTTTGTTGTGTGAAGATTTTGACGATGTGGGGAACTGGTGGCCTAACTTAACCTGTGCATCCTATGACATCGAAAGCTGACTTAGATGTAATACACTAACTGCTTTGCATTTAACACCTAAACTTGGTACGATGAACCCTGGTATGATCCGTATCAGTTCCATTCATATCCCCTAAACCTGATTTTCACTAAAATAGGCCCTTGACTTCATTTTTTTGGATTTTTGGAAATTTTCAATAACTCCTTGGACTTTTCTTTAGACAGGGAAGTTAGAGAAAATCCAAGGGATCCCTCAAAACCTAATTCTAGGCCTCGAACAATTTCTACTTGCCCCATCCTGAGGAAAATGTGTAAGTTATCAAAATTACCTTCGGTGTGAATTTTGGATAAAAGTAACATTTATAGATGGGCATGCAACATAATTTTTTCAAGCGAATGAGATAAATGGTGACACTCAAGATGTTTCATTGTTCGTTGTAAATCATAATTCATTGATTTTCATTATGGCCATTAATTCGATGATAGTGGTAATATGGATTCCCTTGATACTTTGTTAGTCAATAAGGAAGATAATAATGAGTAGGTGTTAAAGTGATCAAGCAATGACTAAAGAGCTCTGTAGGAAGCTCATGTTGTTGAGTATTGCTATCAAGGATGAGAGGCTCCTGTAATTTTGTGACTTGAGGCACACTAATATGAGCACATGTAGAAGTGATAGAATGAGATGGAGAGGGAGAACAAACATGAGCCTAAGAAGCATCCTTAAGATATTGAATTTAATTCTTAAGAGACGTGATTATGGATTCCATAGCATAAAATTGTCTTGAAACAAATAATGTAAATCTTGAATTGATTCAAATAGGGGCTGATTAGATAGATGATCACTAGGGTTTTCAAATAGATGAGTGAATATATGACTTATTTCACGTGGCAGCATATTGTCATCAAGATACTTGGTGTAGAGGGATTTTTCTAAAGCATCTTGGAAATTGGGATATCTCTTAAGTAAACCAGATAAAGAAACTTGAGCAACTTTACAACCAATGATAGAAGAAAGATGTGGATCCTAAGAATGAATATGGTCGGGTTCACTAATTATTAACTAAAATATAAATTTTAAAAGTTAATATAAGAAGTAAAGTAGTGAAATAAATGTCTAAAGTAAATAAGGAAAGTTACCTAAAAAACTAAGTAGAAATTTGAAACCCTAATGAGAAGAGAGAGTTATGAAGAGCTTTGCTGATTCGAAAAAGGTGCTAAATTGTGTCATAGTGTGAACTAGGAAAATGGTAAGAGGAAGTGATCACACAAAATCCTGAGAAAGCACTGATCCGAGCTCTCTAGCTAGACTGGGGTGCCTCGAGAGGAACAATGGAACCCGTGGGCACCCTGGTCTGAGATATGGGTAGTTTGGTTAGCGGAAATAGCCTAAAACCCTATTTTGTGGTGTTGATGGATGTTTGCATATGTTTTGTTCTTATCACACTAAATTTTATAAACGTCTTCAGATGTCTCTGAATTAAATGCAATAAGGAATCACCTACAAAACCCCAAGACGAGCATCAAATACCTAAAAAAACAAAGATGCATATGAAGGGGTTGGATTATCCTCACCAGCCACAATGGTTGACTTACTAACTAATTGTTGCACTACATCTCAAACCCAATGTAGTTCTATGTGTGTGTGTCCAATGATGCCCTAGGTGCTCTTCTGCCGGTCGCACTTTTTGAAATTAGCAATAAATAACTACGTATAAAAATGTAATACAATGTTGAATGGAATAAAATAAAATTCTCTCCTTGCTAAAAAAATCTATCAAACTTGAATGAAGTAGTTTAGATTAGACACAAATCCCATCATCTTTGTGGAAAACACAAGATTTCTCACCCTAATCCATTTCTTTCTCCACTTTCTTTCATAGACAATGATTTAATTAGGTGTTCTTGAAAATAATTTCCACAAATTCTTGAATTCCGTATCCGGTCCAATAATTTTTGAAAAAAAAAATACACTGGAGAAGACCCCTCATATTGCACTCTTTGCATTTTTAAAATGGGAAATTATATAGAATTTTTTAATTAAAAAATCCGAGGAAAATATTTCAAAATAAAAATATTGAATTTCCTGCAAAGTTTAGTTTTCGTTTTTTAATGGAGAAAAGTTTTTGTTTGTAACGATTTTTTTGAATAATTTAAAATCAAATTTTCTTATTTAAAAGTCCATAAAATTCAATTTGGAAGGTCTAACTATGTTGAAGACATTTATTAAATGGGATTGGAAGTGGTTAATTCACATACATGTAAGACATTTAGATGGTCAGGATTGTGTTTGGATGGTCATTGATGTCTCAAATTATCTAGGTTTTTTATGTGGAAAACCTAATATCTAAAAGAATCCTTGATAGATGTCACTTATGTGACAACCCCTATATTGGCCTTTAGTACTCAACCTCATTTCATATATCACCCTAGGGATTACTAGTGAGTCTTTAGACGATGCATTTTTTTTAACGAAGGGCTCAAACTACCTACTGGTAGCTGGGTGGTTGAGTTTTTTGTAGTGGAAAAGGCATCTATAAAAGTTAATTGGGTCACATGTGGTGGAATGTTTAGTTTAGCTCGAGGGATTAAAATATTAGCAAGCCAAATGTCACCAGAGTGACAATAGAAGGAACTTATGAGGTCATTTTTACTTGGAACGGGGGACTACATAGATGTCGCTATTACGACTTTTGTTGGTTTTCCAACATATTTTATTGACTCTGTAAAGCATCTAATGCTTATAATTATTTTTGCAAGCAGTGGTGAAGGAGGCTCTGTAAAAGCCTCTAATGCCAAGGAGAGTGTGAATATTAGGATCAATATTATGAGGTTAAGGCTTTCCCACTTACGCATTGGTCATTGTTGTACTTGGTAGCCTATATAGAGCTCCTCTTCATAATTATGTTAAATGTTTTGTGAGTATGTTTCATCCTCTACTAGGCATGTGCATTGTGCCAATAGTTATATTATCTGGTGGGAATATTTGAAAGATCGTTTGTAACATCACATGGATCTATTTGAGGTCCTCCAACTTTCTTGTGGGAGAGTATTTCCACTTCATGTGATTTTTTTATGTGATTCCATCAAATTCTTTTCAGACTGCAATTCAAAAATCCTCCATGGTGTCAACAAAATGTTGTAGAATAAGACACCCTCACTTATATATATATATATATATATATATATATATATAGAAAAAGATATACCAGCAAAAAAATACCCACAGATAATATTGCTTGATGACGTTTGTTGAAATTTTAATTTTAACAAATAATTACACTAGGTAGTTGTTTTTCCAAACTAAACTGATATGAGAAAATTCCAATTATCGATCAAGAGAAGAATAATATTCGAGTTAAAGCACGAAAGAGACCAATTGGGAGACATTGAAGAAGTTAAAATTGAAGTCGTATAAACTTCTTAACCACCAAATTTAAAATCATTTTTTTATTGAACTAGCAGCTCTCAGGGATTACTTCTATTACATTGTTATGTGTTTAAATAACATAAGTGTGGATGGAATCACATAACATAAAAACATGAGATAGTAACCATGTACTAGTATCATCGCTTCATGTTTTTGTATTATGGGTTGTCGTATCTTCCTTATCTTTCCTCGACTGACACCCATACATTCATATTTGCCAATCAACCAAATTATAATCCTGAGACTGATAAATCAAATTACAATCTTCAAACTAAAACATTCCATATTTAATCTTGGATAAGTTCGAGGATTGAAGGAGGATCCAAATCCACACTGAAAAAAATTATATTCCTATTTTGGCAATGCTTCAAAAAAATATTATGTTGATAGGCATTTTCAAAATGGATTCTCAACAGCTATTCTTGACACTCATCCAGGAAATGGAAGGATGAGGATTTGTAGTTAAGATTATCGATAGATGGTTTCATCAGGACTATTGATGATGGGAAACCCTAATCACTACGGAGAAACCCTGCTCACAAATGTGCACAAAGTCAATGACATAAGGCACCCTCAATACATAGTATCCATTTCTGGCGTATGTATATTATAGGACTTAGACATATGCAAGTTTCCCATTGATTTATTCACTGACCACACCTTGGTTTCTAAGATATCTCAAAAGTACAATGCCTCAACAACCTGTACACAACCTCTTTCTTTTTTCAAATAATTGACAAAAATGACATGCGGTTCATATGTGCCTATTCGTGAGAAATATGAGTGTCGCATTGATTCCCCCTAGCATTTTCTTCAACCAAAGACAACTCCTCCCTCAAACCCCTTCATATCCACCCCTTTACCTCTCCCTTTGTCAGTCTCCCTCCAATTTTGCTTCATTAGTGTATTCCCTCAAACGTTTCCATGGCATGTATACACATCCAATAGCTAGTATTTTACCATCGACTTCTATCATCTACATTGCGGGAAAATACGGCTGGTGTGTATCTAAAATAGATTTGACCCAATAAAACATTTTGACCCTTCGAAACATTATACTATCAGTTTCGCGTTTCTCCGCGTTGCGGAAACCATGCGGTTGACCAGCATTAGTTAGTCGAAGCGCGGAATTTTTTGTTCAAGCGTTAGCCTGATACCCTGTTGAACGCACTTAGTTGAAATAATAATAAATAGTAATATTGGGAGAGCTGGCGAGTTTACAACACGCCATACGACTTTGAATACAAAAATATTTGTGTCGTTGCTCTTTATGGCTTCTACCTATAAATATGACACCGGAAGGCATCAAATGAGCAATCCCACCTCCATGTTGATCTAGCTCACCATCATTCGGTCTTCTATTATTTGGTACGAATTTTCCCTGCATTTAAATAATCAAATCAGACTTCTCAACATGACGAGTTTAATGATTATGAAAATTAACACACTGCTTCTTCTGGTCAACATTATGTTTATGCTCCATGTTTCAGCTCGAAATAACCTCTTTGCTGAAGATAATTACAATGCCAACCCAGACATTGTGGTTAGTACAAGTATGGAAAAGCTACCTCCGTGCCACAGCTGCTCTCACAACAGTCCAGATCCCCCTAGCTGCTGCACAAAACCATCCAATAAGCCTGTTTTATCATAGCAAAACTGGTCATATGGTAGTAAGAGTACTATTCAATTCTCCCATTCAGACTCTCTGCACAGGGACAACGGTCGAATTAAGAACAAGTGATTTCAAACAATGTATGATGGGCTCAACAATAGACTATCGCTGAGCTACTTCGTGAATACATGCATGAAATTGGCGAAGAATTTAATAAGCTTGCAAGTAGAGCTCGTAGAGTCAAGCCAAATGGAGAGGCTTTGTGTGGACAAAATTTTTATGAGCTCGACTTTTAAAATGAACTCAAACAGCGAGGATATCGAAGGTTGGATAGCCGGCGAGGTGCTCGAATACGAGCTCGGCTCATCAAGGCGGCTAAGGTCACAGTTAGGGTGTTTATATTCAGAGGCCCAGTGCATCG
Organism: Taxus chinensis; assembly: GCA_019776745.2. Lineage (NCBI taxonomy): Eukaryota > Viridiplantae > Streptophyta > Pinopsida > Cupressales > Taxaceae > Taxus > Taxus chinensis. The sequence goes on from CM034146.1 coordinate 832,368,114, forward strand.
CTGGAGAAAGCAACTCGGAGCCCAAGTTAAAATTTTGAACTTCGCTGGATCATTGTTGAGAAGACCAAGTTGTAAGTCATTCGGCGAGGCAGAAAGGTTGGAGCTCATGAGAATGTGATCGACATGGTGGAATGTCAATGAGCCAATTCGAAAGAGTGGTCACCGCCGAATTGGAAGAGGTGTCACTCGAGTTCATGAATGAATAATTTTGCTCGAGCTCGAGCTCGCCGAGAAAGGAAGCGGAGAAGAGTTTGGTTTCAGAATGATGCGAGGCATAGAAACACATATGCCACCAGGAGTAGGATTCAACTCACTGCATCGAGATAAGAGGTCGAACCATGGGTGCATCAATGGTGCTCTCCATGAAGAGACATGTCGAGCTCATGAGTAGGATGGATCAGGAAAAAAGTAGATAGCCGAGCTCGGGTCGACAGATAGAGCAGCTCGTATCATATAATTCTTGGTGGAAGATCTCAACCAAGAGAAGAATGTCTCGATCGATAGAAAGGGGGATGACTAGGTAGAGGTGAGCTCGAGGAAGGAATTGGAGAAGTGGAGTTTGTGTCTTTGGAGATATGTTTCAGTATCAACTTTTAGATCTCAAATAATCCTCGAAGTATAGTACACGGGTGAGCTCTAAATCAATCAGATTGCCAAAGAAGCTCGAAGCTTGTAGGTTGTCTTATCAGGTGAGAGTGATTCGTGAATGAACTATAAACGGCTTGGCATTGTTGTAAGCAAGAACACAAACCGAGTCACCATCGAGCACTTCAAGAACATATCGGGTTGTCAGTTGTATAAAGATTTGGGGTATGAGATTTGAAATGCAATGTTGCAGCGTTGATGGTCCCAACCGAGGTGGTCAAGCTATTCCGCCAAATCAATGAGCTCGGAGTCTATTGCATTCATGATCGAGCAAATCATTGAGTTGGAAAAAATGGTGATGGAGTTTCTTAGATGATTCGGGCGAGTTCCTGCTGAAGATAACGAGTAACTCGATGGAGGAGTTTCAAGCCTTTGCAGCCATGGTGTAGACAACGCTTTGGAAAGACAAGCCAATAATTTCGCGTGGGAAAATTTCATCCTGATTGCCAGGTAGGAATGTTTGGATGACAAATTAACATAAGACTTCCACACGAGAAGGTCGCCAAGAGGATCAAAGCACGTTGGCGAAATTGGAGGAGGCGGTTGATGAATGAGTCATGGCGAGTGAATTTCCGTGTAAACAGGTGAATAAGGCATGACGTCGAAGGTAGTGGAGTGAGTCGAATGCCAAGTGGTGCGGAAATGATTGGGCAAAGAGGTGAACGAGCATGGTGGAGTTAGACTACCGTGAAAATAATGAATCTTAAGCTATGTTGATCATCAAACGAAGAGATCGAGTTCTAAATGTGAATGGGCCTAATGATGAATGGCTTTGCAACCAAGGAGGCTAAAGGAACTCGGAGTGGGTTTGTATGTCGAGTTAAGACCAAGTGATTTCAAACAATGTATGATGGGCTCAGCAATAGACTATCGTCGAGCTACTTCATGAATGCATGCATGAAATTTGCGAACGGTTCAATGAGCTTGCAAGTAGAGCTCGTAGAATCAAGCCAAATGGAGAGGCTTTATGTGGACAAAAATTTTTATGATCGCAACTTGCCAAGTTGAACCATTTACATGGTGGAGCTTAGAAAACTCATACGCATTGGGTGGTTTGAGTCGGTAACGACTCGCATGAAAAGAGTCCTTTGAATAGACAACTCAACATGAGGCACATGGACATTGAGTTCAAGCCTGAAATGATCAACAAACGAGCTTTTTGGAAGTCAGCCCATGGAGTTGGAATGTATCACAAAGGAGGAGTCATTCGACATCGAGTTCCAAGATGGCAAGTTTACATGGGAGATGAGTTTGTCGGTGATGAGCACGAAAAATAGAGCCTACTGAGGCATATAAGGAGCTTAGTTGAGCTTGTTGGGCTAATAAAGTGCACGGTGAGTTCAAAGCTGAAGATTGAGGAGAGTTCAAAATAGTACAAAGGGATTCAGTTTCCAAGATAATGAACTCATAGATAGATCTTGAAAGACCTAACCTTGTTGGCTCAATGCATTGGAGTTGTGTTTGGGGTAAATCAAACGGGAGATCAACTTAGAGTGAGTTGCGTTGGTTGATGCGGTGATGCGAAGGTGACCAGTAGAGATGTTCATGGCATCAAGTCTATGGAAGAGATCAGTTGAGAAAGATGGCGGCTCTGATCCATGCATGACCAACTCAATGGATTTTTTGGTGACCTCGGTAAATTTCATGCGAAGGTTGCTAAGTCAGAGAGAATGGAGCTCGGTAAAGATGGAAGTGTAGATGATTTTGAGATCGGAATTTATGATGCAAGGAGTCATTAAAGATCAGTCTGAGGAGAGTTGTAGTAAGTCGTAAGATCATTGCACAAGCTAATATGACGATCTCGCGGGGAGTACTAGACCAAGCCATCTCATAAGCTCAAAGCATGGCCTCAACAGGAGGATAAATGGGAGATCGACAATAAGAACTCAGCAAAGAGCTTGCACATTCGCTGAGATAGACATAGAGAGTGGGTTGAGTGAGCATAGCTCAGTCAATGTGATGGAAAGAGGAGCTTGACAGCAGCTCGATCAATTGGATTGCCAAGCCTACCACCGAGTTGATCTATTTTGATATTTTCTCATTGACCCCTCCTTCAATGCAAACCGGTTTTTTAGGGAGTCCCACCTAATAATTATTAAATTAATATTTTTATTTAAATATATTGATAAAAACATTTAGTATTATTATTAAAATATTTTATTTAAATATTCCTTTAATTAAATAAGACGATTAAGTCAAAATGGGCATTAATGACATATGATGGAGGATTAAGTAGTTCAACTAACTTTGTAATAAATGAGCCATCATGTACCTTTAATTTAGGAAGGAATTTATTGCTTTTCCTCTTTTTTCTCACAGAACTCTTCTATAAATGTAAGTTGGAAGCTCATTCCAATAGGTTGGACAAGTAAGATAGTTAGACATTTTCCACATTTTTCAAGGATCCTCTCTCTTCTGCAAGCTATTTGGTTATGCAATGGGGAATTTTAAAGCCTCTCTTTCAGGATTGTAACGAAAACTATCTCCTCTTCCTAATGTACTGATGCATTGTGCACATTGTTGAAGTAATAAAAGTGTGTGTTTTGTGACTAATCTTGGTCCTTTTATCCTTCTATAATTTTTTGTGCCTTTCTCATGCTTGTAGATACACCGTGAAAGTTCAAGTTTCTATTACAGGTTCTTGGAGTTATGTGCTTATAAAGTGATGGAGTATTGCATGCAGTTGAGTTATGGTTCTTGTTCACCCTTCTCAATTTCATCTTGCTTCACTAGAAGACTGATATATTGTTTTATCTGATTGATTTTAACAAAGGGAATGCATGTTTTCTACTATGTGGTATTATTTCACCTTCTCTAAGTTGTAGTAGGTGAAGTTGACTTGTGGTGCTCAACACCCTCTTCAAATAAACCCTTCCTGAGTCTATAAAAACCCTTTATTATACTAGGAGTAGTACAACACTTAGTTTAGGAAGATGAACTCGGCCTTCTTTGGAGGTTCACTTAGAGCCCAAGTCCCACTGCTTGAGAGGTGATCCCATGTTTGTCAATAACACCGAACGTCTTATTCACATTATGGCCATTTGGAGGGTGTAGTGATTTGGTGATAACACCTAACCTTCATGTAGATTCATGGGGGGTCGATTTATTAAAAATCAGTCAAATATCTCCATAACAATTTCTATGGCATAGTGGTGGGGCACTTGTCAGCTCATAGGTCATGAGTTTGAATATTTTCCTAACTCCACGTGAACATGCATGAGAGTTAGTCTCTTCCTAGAATTCCTATATGCACCAATGTGTCTTATTGTTTCATGTCCTATTTCATTCATCCTCTACACAACCTTGCACACAGTCTACTCCAACCTTTGCGAAAACATCCAAGAACTAAATTACTCTACACCACACTCTCTACTTCAATCCATTGTATAAATTCCTTGTAAAATTCCATTCAATCACCTTTTCACTCAGCTTTATTTCCTCTCTTAAATCTGTATTCTTTTCCTTCTTGGATGCACTCTTAGCTAGCCAAAATTTGTGAAGGACTTCTCTACACCTTGTATGCTCTTTCATCAATCTCCCAAGGTACTTAAAAATTGTGTTTGGCCTCAAGTAGACCGAGTGAGTTGTATAACAATGATTCAAGCTATTAGTGTTGATTCTTGGATTCTTCATCAAACAAACCTTATCGTAGCCTTCATGTTTCTTTCAGAATATCTTCAAGTCCTTCACCTCTTTGTGACTTATTTCAACTATCTTGTGCACCCTTCTAACCCTTTTGTCATTGAAGACAAACCAAGTCTAGAAAATGAACATCCTCCTTTCATCTATTTCCTTTACCATTTTGAGTCTTTGTTCATCTAAAATTTTATCCTTTGAGAGTCTCTTCTCACCTCTATCCATACATTTTGACCAAAACTATTAGGGATTTTTCTTCTTCCCTTCCCACATCATGTTTGGGTCTTCATCCTCCATGTCTATCTTCTATGTGAGATCCCTTGTACATCTTATCTTTGTGTATTATTTATTGCACAAAATGTTTAGAGCCTTTTTTTCTCCTACTCAGCTTCCATTTTTTCCCTTCAAACTCTCTTGTTTTCCTTTTATGCTCCTTCACTTCTTTTGAATCCTCTATTGTTCACACATTTATCCTCTCCTTATCCTCTCTCTTTGTGCACTTTTTCGATCTTCTTCTTATAATACTCCTATTTTGCTTCATTTGGTGAATCTTTCTCTCATTCTAAAAATTCCTCTCTATTGTACTCTATACTCATTGTGTTCCCTTTTACACCCTCCTTGAGATCTTCGTGGATCTCTTTATTCTTTAGTGCACTCTATATTATGTGGAATATTGTAATGTAAATTATCCACTGATCTACTCCTATTACCTTTAGAGAAAATAATTTTGTCTTCGCTATTTCCTCTTGTATTGTACTCCTATTTCTATACACTCCTTCATGTACACACTCTTTACCTAGAGTAATCATATTTTCTACAACTGCACAATCTCATATACACTCATTTCTTTCCATTGGGATCTAATCTTTCATGCTCTCAACAATACGCCCCTTATTTCCTTCGTTTGATAAAAATTCTTCCATATAATACATTATGCCCTCTGATGTGTACTCCTTAGATGTCGTATACTTGTTACCATTCTCTCTCGATGGAATCAAGATGTGACCTCAATTAATCTTTTGTATTCTCATTGTATCTCACCACCATTTCTTCATCATCTTCCATCATCGCTACCTCCAAATTTTCAAGCCTTGCTTCACCCATCGACAAAATCTCTTATTACTTTATGTTTCTTCCTTCCTCAACCTCATTTTATGGTCCCGTGTAATCTTCTACACTTTCATGTTTTATTTGATCATTTTTTCCTTAACAATCTACTACTTTGGCATAATACTCTTCCACTCTACCACGAGATTCTAAGTGGATTCTCTCTTCATGATTTTCCCATATTATGGGATTTATCCATGCGTTATATCTCATACATCTATCAGATGTACCCCCACATATGTTTCATTCTTTCTCTTGGACAATTTGAATGGAATCTAACAATATGATTTTTGTATGTCCATTATTCTCTCTGACTCTCAATTGGCATTATCTAAGTGCAATCTAATCTATTTTATTGACTCCTTGTTGAGTCTTTTTCCCGCTTCTATGAACATGGATCCACAAGACCCCTTATTCTATAGTGGTTTTCCTCCATAGTATATAGTATGGTCCTTAAACTATTTATCTCCACCAATTCTTTCTTCAAAATTTATGTGACTAATGCATGTGAAACATCCCTTGTCCTTTGTACTATCTTACTTTCTTGCACAAGATCTCTATCTCTTCTAGCTGATACACTCTTTTATCGCCTTGCACTTTCTACCCACATTATCTTCATATTGAGAACAGAATTCCTTGGCTACCACTATCACATTCATCACTCTTCCATATTCTCTCTTCTCTCTAACTTGTAGCATAATATCATTCTTTAATACCATTTTGATAGTGACACAAGTATCAAGATAATCATATGCCATTTATAGAGTTTACATGGTTGAATGAAAAACAATGGAATCTATGAACACTCAACTTTGGTAATTTACTCTTTGACACTATTAGTTTTGACAATGCACTCTTGCTAAGATAAATACAACCTTACCATTCCTACTTATTACATTCTAATGTCTCGTGTATAGCTTGTTTATCATTGTGAACTGACATGTAAACAAATTATAAGAGTAAAATGCATAAAATCCATATACTTAGTCAACCTAAAATGATGTAAATTTAATTCAACATGTTTTTTCATCCCTAGTCAACAGCATACCATTTCGTCGGGAATTTTTATCAAGTCCTACTCTATCTATAAATTTTTACACTTACATATCTTGCATCTCTTATTTCAATACCAATTTTATAATGGGTCCTTTACTCCCTCTATGTCTTCCTTCCTTTAATAATTCATCTTCAAGACCTTATATAAACAAGGTAATACTATCTACTTTTCTAACCTAGATATCCTATAACATTACACTTATACAATCACATATAATAATTCTAAAAGGCACCTAAGGCTCCCTTTATCTCACAAACACACATCTATAATCATTATAGAAGTAATCTCTACAATTTTGAAGCTTCTTACCATGTCAAAGTATCATTCTCTTTCATCCACAAGCACTCAAACCTACATTCTCTGAGTATTTTTAGAAAGCGAAAAACTCAACTCAACCATTATCAAAAAGGCATATGAATCTAGTAGCATTTATTAAGATATCACATGTTTGCTGGATAATGATGTGTGTTTTGAGGCCTTTTTAGAGTAGTGAAAATGTTGGTGGTTCCCGTAACTCAACTATCTAGACTTATCGGTTGACTCACCCTTATCTTGCCAAACATCTCACCAATTATGTCAGTGCTTTACTCTACTCACCAATGAGTACTCTACAGCTCAACCAACATGGTTTCTAGCTTGGTTTGTGAGCTAAACTTGATCAATAGGCTTGATGAGCTTCTTAGAATTCTATAGAGGTTAGGTCTCCCTTCGAAACAAGAGTGGACCCCACTGTTGTACACCTTTTTTATGTGTGCCAGATACTAAAGGTTAACAAACACCACCCACTTTTTTGTCTGATACACATTTGACATCATGAAAACACATCTCAATTTTCAACAACATGCTCAGTCTCTATGCCCTGCTCTATCCTAGGAATACCAATTTCATGTGTAGAATTCATCTAAAGCATACGATATCCATTTTTTACCATTCAAATGGGTGAATAAAATATCTAGACATATTATTTTTTAAGGAGTAGGTTTAGGGATATCTTGGGAAATTTTATATCACACATTGACCATTGGATCACATCTCCCCACAAGGAGAATTTTGGTCCACCAAAAGCTTCATTTCCTCCACTCTGGTTGTGTAAATTTATGTTATCTTGAGAAGATCTATGTAGTTGACTCCATGGTATTCAAAACTTATACTCCTTTAATCAGATAATCACCATCTCATTCGATCTTTGGACCTATGGCACATGGGACTAGTGCCTTCTCTTGTGCCACTCTTATGTTGACGTTGCCAAATTGAGATAGATAATTTCCATGTGGTCTTTATGAAGACTTCATAATAGATATTTACTTAAGAAAATACCAACATGATAAACCTATTACAAAGTGATCCCTTACATGGTGGCTCTAGTCATGTGTCTTCTCCTTAAGACGAGGTAGATTTTTCCTTGTCTTAATTGGAAATCACCTCTATATGTTTATTTTGTTTTCCACACCAAATCACACCATGACTATTGGGTCCAAAATAACCATATTGATATGTCCATAATAGATTTGGAGTTATTATAGGATATTTCTTATAATCAAATAAGATACTATCATACTTCTTATGGATGTCAAGTTTGCAAAAATCATGGGGAGAAACTAAGCCTTATTTTTTGGTGTTGGCTTTAAGAGGTTTCCAAATTTCCTTAGCAGTCTTCTTCAATTCCATGTTTTAGGCTACTTCAGAAGAACTCCTTGCCTGGGCTCTATGCTCGATGGGTGTCTATCTTTGGTTTTCTTAGAGATTTCTCTTGACTCATTTTTTTCCACTATTGTGACCTATACCCATATATCAAGGTATTTCCTCAACCTTGATAGGGTTAGTGATAATTTTTTTATTTAAACCAAGGCTTTTTCCTTTATATCCAATTCTAAAAATTAATTTTGATCGTATATCTCTAGTGTACTTTTGAAATTCACCAAAAGTAGGATTTTTAGCTTCATGGGAAGGAAAGTTTAATCTATCACTTATAGTAATTTTATTGGTGAGCATACCTTTATTCACACACTATTCACTATCTTCTAATATTTTTAAGAGATATTCCTTAGCTTGCAATTCATGCTATAATTCAGTGATTACTCCTCCAAGGAATTCTACTTGAGACTCAAACCTGTCTTGTTGCTCTTGTTTCTCTGATTTTATGAGCTGTAGATAGATCCTCAATTGATAATCCTTCTATAGGATATAGTAGGTGTTCTAGGATATAGCTATTGTAGGTTGAATACTACTTTACTTTATTGATGCCTATCTATGTTCCAACATTCTATGTTGGAACCATCTTGGTGATCACTCTGGGAAAAAATACGAAGATTTTCCATATCATGCCTTGTCATAGAGAAATGTGCACATACCTGAGGACCATTGCCATTCTTTTTTGGTCCCTTGGTGATGAAATTTTTCTTGCAACGTAGAATATAGGAGTTCTGTGATCCATCTCAATTCAACAATATGATGTGATTAATCTCGTCGATGTAGAATCACCATGTGTATTATAGTACCAAAATGATGAGTACAATAGGCCAATAAATGAGCTAGTAAAAGTCCATTTCAGTAAAGCATAGTGTTATTTCAAGATACAAACCATCTCTAATACCAAAAATTATTTGGATAAATCAAGTTTGTAGAAAAGATAACATACTCTGATACCAAACTTGATCCGTAATTTGTTATAAAAAAATTCTCAACCAACGGATCCTTATGGGAAACTTATTTTAATGTTCTTTTTAACACTAAAAAATAAATCAACTTTATGGAAATGTAATTCAAGAGAAATAACAAACTCTGCACATGAGTTGATAAGAGATTTTGGAAATTGCCTTTGTCTTTAGGTTCACTAAATGCTTAACCAATTCATTATAAAGATCTTATCATAAGTACAAAGAAACATACAATGCTAGAATAAATGTTTCATCTCACCTTGAACTCTAGTGCCAATAAGTCCGAAAGAACCTAACTCCCCCTATGATACATGGCCTTTAGCCTCTAGATAGAGCTAAGTTTGATCTTGTGTTTTTTTCAAGGCGTTACACCCTAATGTAGACTTCCCCTCTATTGCATGGCCTCTAGCCTCTACAGAGAGAAAAATTTGATAGTGTATGGTGGCGATGAGTTCCATCCTCTTATAAAATTTCCCTCTACTTCTATAACTTTAGTCTCTACAAATATCTAAGTGTCATCAACGAACTTAGCAATATGACTCTCCTCTGTGGCCTCCAAGCATTAATAACTTGGTTGAAGAATTACCAACATACAGAATAAAATCTCCGTAATATTTCTCTAGTGCCATATCAATTTCATTCAAATCCACTCTTGAGATCAAGCCCCGCATGAGAAGAATAAGGTATAAAAATAACATTTACAAATGATGATAAGTTAAAAAATTAATTAATTAATATTTACAAATCCTATAAAAATAGGCCTTAAATATTCACCGTGCCTATTTAAAATAGGTATTATTTTCAAAAAAATTATACATTAATTTTTCAAGGATTTCCTTACTCTCCCTCCTTCACACTTTTTTGGAGAAGTGATTGTTGAAATGGGGTGGTTCATATACACACCCCTACACCGAGTTTATTAATAATATGCCTAATCATCCAATGCATAGCCAACCAAATTAGTTAGTAGAGTTGGTTATGGTTGTTTAGTTAGCACGAGTAGGTTAGCGATTCAAAAATGTCACCAGCCATTTTATTTAACCTCCGCATTGTTTTTTTTTCTTCCCACCTACAACGTGATTACCTACTCACCCATGTTTCTCCTGACCCTAATACTCTTGCCACATGTCCATCTTGACCCATGCACATCCACCTCAACATCTATTCTATTGTCGAAGTCACTTACTGAGTCACTTTTTCGTGAGTGGGTTTGTTTGCATGTGGAACTAATCTCACATATAGCGGGTGAGGATTTACATGGGACTTTTAATGATTTAACCGCCCACATGATTCTCAGAGCTTTAGCCACATCATTTCCATTTTTCTCAATGGTTGACTAGCCCTTAGCTTTCCGAGAAGCTCACCAATGAGGTCGGTGCTTGAATCAACTCACCAATGAGTACTCTATAACTTGATCAACTTGGTTTATAACATTGTTTCTATTCTCAGCTCGGTTAATCATCTTAATGAGCATCGTAGAATTCTATTAAGGTTGGGTCTCCCTATAAAACAAGAGTGACCCAAATATTAAACAGCCTTTTTACACCTATCAAAGTCTGGAGGCTCACAAAAATGACCCGTATTTTTTCTCTAAGTCACTTTTGATGTCATGATAACATGCGTCAATGTTCAACATTTTTCCCATTCTCTACATCTCGTTGCCCTGTTCTGTTGTATGAAAACCATCTTCTTGTGGTGACTACATCTAGAGCATACGATGTGTGATTTATGTGTTCAAATAGGAGAATAAAATATCTCTACCTATTGTGTCGTAAGGAATAAGTTTAGCGAGACCTTATAAAATTATAAATATTAATATTGACCATCAGATCACACCTCCCCCTAAGAGGATTTTTGTCCTCCAAAAGCTTCTTTTCCTCCACTCTAGACCTGGAATTTTTTGTTTTCCTCAAGAGGTCTGTGCAATTGACTCCTAGTTATTCAAAACTTCTACTCCTTTAATCACACAATCACAATCTTGTTCGTACCTGGGACCTATGGCACATGGGACAAGTGCTTTCTACTGTGTCACTATGATGTTGACATTACCATATTGGGATAGTTAATTTCTGTTTGGTCTTTATGAGGACTTCATAATAGATATTTACTTATAAAATTTCTTAAGAAAACACTAGGAATGATAAACCTATTGCAAATGTTTCCCTTACCTCTTGGCTCTAGTCATGCATCTTCTCTTTAAGACGAGGTAGATTTTTCATTTTCTTCATTGGCCAAAATGCTCTTGACATTTTTCTTTTATTTTCCACAGCATGGATACTGGATCCACAATAGCCACATTTATATGTCAATAAGAGCCTTAGGGTTATTATATGGTATTTCTAGTAATTAAAGAAGAAAAAATCATACCTCTTAGGGTTATAAAATTTGAAAGACTCGCAGGGAGAAACTAATCCTTATTTTCTGGTGTTGGCTTCAAGAGATTTCCTATGTTCCTTGGTATTCTTCTTCTCTAGAATAGATGATTTCTCCCTTTGAAATTTCTACTTGCCTTTGCTCTCACTATTCTTTTAAAGAGAGTATGACCAATTCCCTGATGTAGTCTACTTGAAGAAGACTTGTGGCCTAGTATCTAAGCTCAATGCATGTCTCACTTTTGTTGTCTCAGAGCTTTATACTAACTCATTTTTTCCACTGTTCTAACCTAGACCCATATATCAAGGTCTTTCCTCCACTCGGATAGGGTTAGTAATAAATTACCTATTTATACCAAGGCCTTATCCTTCATATCCCATTTCAAAAGAAATCTTTGATTGTATACCTTTTTAATAATTTTCATATTGACCAAAAGTAGGATTTTTAGCTTCATAGGAAGGAAAATTCAATGAATCACTTAGAATAACTTTATTGGTGGGTGTACCTTTCTTCACCTGTTCTTCGCCATCTTGAAATGTTGTTAGGCTATCTTCATTAGCTTTTAGTTCATGTTGTAATCCAGTGATTACTGCTCCAAGGAATTTATCCTGAGACTCAAACCTTTCTTATAGCTCTTTCTTCTCTTATTCCATAAGTTGTACACTATTCCTCAATTGAGAATCCATATTTGGGCTACGGTGTGTGTTCCGAGATATAACTACTATAGGTTGACTACTAATGGTATTTTTTGATGCCTTTCTACATTCCAAAATTCTATGTTGTAACCCCCTTAATGTTGAGTCTAGAAAAAAATATCAACATTTTTCCTTATCATGCCCAGTCATAGAGAAATGTGGACATACCTAAGGACCATCTCATTCTTTTTTCATCCTTTGGTGATGATGTTCATCTTGTAACTTATACTGTAGGATTTATATGCTCCATCTCAATTCAACAGTATGACATTCCTGATCTAGTCGATGTAGAATCATCATGTAGATTATAGTACCCAGTATGGTGAGTACATATGCCACTAAATTAATTGGTAATAGTCCATTTCACTATAACACATGGTTATTTTAGGTGAGAAAATAACTCTGATACCACACATGCTTCGGAGATAGAAATTTTTCAGACAAGATAATATGCTTTGATACGAAACTTGATCTGAATACTACTTTAAAAATTTACTGGACCAACGAATCCTTATAGGAAAATTATTTTAATTTCATTTTTAACATAAAAAAAAAATCAAATTTTAGGAACTTCAATTCATTATAAATATCCAATCGTATGTATAAATAAACTTACAATAATGTAACTGATGTTTCAGCTCATCTCGAACTCTAGTGTCAATCGGTCCGATAGAACCTAGACTAGTCTTGGAAATCTTCTCAATTTTCTGGATATGTTTTTCGTCTTTACACCTCTTTTAGAATTCCCCTCTGTTGCATGGCTTCCAGCCTCTACACAGAGCTAATTCAAATAGTATCTAGTGTCAAAAAATTCCACCCTCTTATATACTTTCCCTCTCCTTCACTACCTTTATTCTCTACATAGAGATAAGTAAAATCTAGTTTCATCGAAGAGCTGAGAAATACGGGTCTCCATCGTGGTCTAATAATAATAAAAACTTGTCTTAGGAACTCCCAATGTAGAGAATCATAACTCCATACTATTCCTCCAGTTTCATATAAACATCATTCAGCTCCACTCCTGAGCTCTAGCCCCACACAAGAATACTAAGGTGTAAAAAAGCCTTTACAAATTATGATGAGTTAAAGAAATAATTAATTAATATTTTCAATGCCTGTAAAAATAGGTCTTAAATATTCATGGTGCCTATTTAAAATAGGTGTTATCTTAAAAAAATATCATAGACTAATTTTCCAAGGCTCTCCTTACTATCCCTCCATCTCACATGGCTTGAGAAGTGATTTTTCAAATAGGGGGTGGATTCATATACACACCCTTGCAAAGAGTTACTTAATTATAGGCCTTATCTACCAATTCATATCCAACCAACTTAGTTGGCAAATTTGATTATGGTCATTTGATTAACATGGATAGGTTGCTGGTTCGAAAATGCCATCTACTATTTTTTTACCCTCCACACTGTTCCATTTCCCCCCTCCTACAATGTGCTTACCGAATCACCAATGTGTCTTTCAATATCCAAGATCTCACCATGTGTCTATATCTCACCAAGTCAGCCATCGAGTCACTTTATCTTCAGGTGGGAATGTTTGCATTTGTGATTAATCCTACATGTAGTGGGTGAGGATTTTCATTGTACTTTTTAAGTATTTAACTAGCCCATGGTTTTCATGGATTCAACCACATCTTTTCCATTTTCCTTGTTGGGTATATGGCTCACCAGTTGACTCACCTTTAACTCATTCAACAACTTGCTAAAGAGCTCGATGCTTGAATCAAACCACAAATGAGTACTCTACAACTTATTCAAATCAATTTTTAGCATGGTTTATGATCTGAAATCAGTCAATCAGCTTGATGAGCCACATAGAATTCTATGGAGGTGGAATCCCTCTCCAAAAATAGAGTGTACGTCAATGTTCCATACCCTTTTTACGCCTATCAAAGACTATAAATTTGAAAACATGACCTATATTTTTTATTTGATTTAATTCTAATTTCATGACAACACAACTAAATTTTCTTCAATGTGCCTAGTTTCTGTGTCTTTGTGCCCTATTCTATCATTCAAACACCATCTTCTTGCACAAAATGCATCTGGAGTGTACGATATCTATTTTATACTTTCGAATAGGTGACGAAAAGATCTCGAATTTTTCTTATGTAAGAAATTGGCTTAGCAAGATCTTGAGAACTTCTATATCCCAATGTTGACCTCTAGATCAATTACAAGAAACAATTTCAAGCTTTACCATCTTGTTAGAGTGGCTCACTACTATAACACTATTGACATTCTCCTTTTGACCACTGCATCAGCTGGGAAAATTCATATTATCAAAGAAAATCCTATACACATGTTCTTTACCCCTCCTATGGTAGATCCGAATAGGAGACAACTACTAGCCTATGTAACCTTTCATTCAAATGTATTATTGTCTTCTCCCCTTTTACTTTTTCAAAATTTGAACACTTTTAAGTTTACACTGCATATATTTAGAATATATTTCTTGGCATATTTGGTTATATGATATATTTAAATACAACTTCACACCATATCCAAATGTTCCTTGTCATATGTTGTAGTTGTAACCCCAAACTGTAGTTAAAATTAACTATATGCAAACATGCAACCAATTTAAACAGATACCTATACAACCAACAAAACTATACATACCACAACTATAATGCATCATATTACACCTACAACTTTCTACCACTAAAATAGGATACATAAATGGAAACTCATTGACATTATCATTTCCAGCAACTCTATTACAAATCACTATTCTAGCAAGTAATTCCCAACAACAAAAGATGCAGTCTAAACTGTATAATGTTTTTTAACAAACATCCATACAACACAACAGTTTGATTTCTTTGGGACATGTGAAGGATGCTACATTAACCTACTACCCAAGTTTCACATATTTACACTACTGTTCTAGAGAAAACTCCAAGATCATTTCAGGATAAAATGCTAGCAACAAGATGTCTCAACAATTTGAGACCATTTCAAAGAAAAATTAAGGTAACCTTGAAATGTTTAAAATCTAAATTTTTTTACCTATATTATTTTAATGGAAAAATCCACTTGAAGTACTTAACTAACATGCACATTTATTGAGATAACCAGAAAATATTGTTTCCCCATACACATACACACAAATTAAAATCCCATAATGTTTTTTAAAATCCTTATACGTGTTGATGTTCTCTTCTCATTTACTAAGTATTTGTATGCACAAATGCTATTAATATAACTACATTATCAAGACCATTTAACATTTCCGTACGCAAAAAAAAGAATTAAACAGTTAAAATGTGGCCAATATTGTCATTTCTTTATGCAAATATATCTGAATGTATTTAATGAATATAGGTAATTTCCTTAAATATCTTACACATATCTTATAGACTATCTCTTTTTAACCCAGTTCAAATTGTGAACTATAAAAAGTGAAAGTTCTAGTATTAAAAGGAGAAAATGAAACTCAGTCAGATACTTTCAATTACATAAATAAATGTACAACACTTCAAACAACGTCCCTTTCGCCAAATACCATTGTTTGTGTGAACTTGATCCTTATAGAGCAATCGCTAGTTTATAAAGGGAAACCATAAAATTGCCTATGTTTAACACATTCGAATTCATATGGTGTATTGTACACACACTAACTCTCGAGAGTAGAAACTATCATTTTTGTATAGTTGACGAAATATTTTAGTTGAACAACATAAATTTGTGTACTTATCTATAAAGAACAATGCACATGGCGTGAATGGTGTCTAGTTTCTAGTAGTTAACTATTTAACCAACAATTATTTTTAACAATCTAACTGACATAGACTTTTATTGTGTGAACTAAAAAATTCCTTCTTTTTTTCAGTTTTCATTTATTTGAAACTAGCAATTGTGTGAAGACAATGCAATGGAGATGCTAATAGAATAAGAGAATTTAATATTATCGAAGGAGTTGTATGGTTAATTTATTGTAATTCAATGGAAGGGAATGGGGAATTTTGTAGAAGGAGCAGGAAGGGTGAATGAAGAATTATATGTTGAAGTTCTACAATGGTAGCATTGGGTAAATAGTGGCAGAAGTATGCATAAGTGAATGGTGGAAGGATTGAATTATATTCTTATAGCCAATTTTCAAATGTTGAATGATCACGATCATGTAAAGAAATAAATATCTACTCTAACATGTAAATTTTAGAAAAATCATGAAGAGGCCTTAAATCCCCGTATTTTTAAACAGAGTGAAAAACTGAAGGTGTGTTCAAATTTTATAAAAAAGAAGAAAAATAGTCAAGAATTGCATCACATAAGAATTAATAAAAAAATTAGTTGCATGAAATGAAAATATCAAAGTGAGGGATAAAAATAGATAAGGATCCACTTGTAGTGACATTAGTTATTCCTTTAATTTTTGTTTTATTTAAATATAGACACAATTTAATGTTTTGATGTGCCTTTCAAAAGAGAAATTAGGTGACATATGAAGGAAAAAACCCTAGAGGTTGTAGTAAATGTAATTATTTGTCTATCTTTGAGCTCTATGTCAATTCAAACTTTAGCTATTGTTAATCTTTGAGATTTGTAGATTTTTAGCTCCCATGCTATTTTGAGGGATTGTTGTTTGTGATTACAATGAAAAATAGAGCATATCAAAACATGATGGGAATTGTGGGCTTCTTATGATGGGTAAATGTATTTATTCAAATTGGTAATCACTAATAATGGAAAAGTAAGTGGTTTTGTGTTGGCTATACATAGAATAATAGACTACTCTAAGTGCACCATTACCAAATTTAGGTTCGACCTTGAGAGATTTGAAATTAGAATAAAATTTTATTCAATGTGGAGAAGATTTTTTTTTGTAACAAATTATTATTAATATGGCTTGTTTTGTTATGTCTCATGCTTTCAATAACTACACCTATTGGAGAGAGCAATAATAATGAAAAGGTTATCTCTATTGAATAGAAAATAAAAAAATTTAAAGCACAAAAATGCATTCGACACAACGTCTTAATTTTCTATAATGGATATTGAATGAACCTATCATGTTGTAATGTGTCATTAGTTTATTGAATATAAAGTTCCAGTTGGTTGATGACTAAATATCTTGTGCATGTTACGTTAGATCATGTTTTGTATAGTATATCTTTGCATGTTATGTTAACCATGGTTGTAGGAATACATCTTGCTAGTCAAAAAAATGGAGGGACCTAGTAGAGTTGCGCGTGCTTTAGGTTAGAGCTTAGGCTATTTTTGGGTGATGTGCTAGCACAGCCGATAATGTTGTGTTGAACCTATCTACGGGTGCAACAACACTGAAGAAAGAAACAAATGCAGAGAAGTTATATTGTGACATAAATTTTACCCATGCACATAAAAAAGGTAATATAATATATGTGTAAATAAAAATAAATATAAAATATTTATGAGCTCATATGAGTTTTTGGTATTATTACCCATTTCATGATATAAATCAAGATTATGGAGGTGTCTAATTTTTTCTAAGAAAGTATTCGTGTATTTTTTATAATACCAATGGTACAACCAATAAATGCTAGTATAATTGAAGGAAAAATGTATTTAATTTTCAATTCCTAACTTTTTTATGGAATTTTATATTTCTTTTTATGGAGGAATTGGTAGGCCTTGTCCAAATACCAATATTTCAAAAAACATGGGATCTACATAATAATTTTTATTACTTTACAAAAAAAATGGTGATTTATTCATGTTTGAGTCCATCACCTACTTGATATTAGTAAATTGGAATCAAAAGAAAATTTTAATAAAAATTCATATTTTTTTCATTATGAGCACTTCCTACAATTAATTTTCTCCATCCATGGAATATTTATCATCCTTGTGCAATAATTTTAAAGGATATTTGTTTTCTATTTGTATGGAAACTTCTCTAAATTTGTTATTTATTATGATCATAATAAAACATTAAAAATATGAAAATGTAGATAAATTTTATTGATTTATTTAATGAGAAGAAAATATTAATTGAAATTGTAAGAAGAGCGTCCACTCCAATTATTGCCTAGGACACTTCTAACCTTTAATTTAGCCAGCCAGAAGGAAACTTTAAATTAAAAACACTAACTTTTTACTCTTCAGATGCCAAATTAAAATTAAAAAAACTTTGTTTTCCTCCTTGAATGCCAACTCCAGATTAAAAGCACTTCTCCTTCAAAAATCTTGTACCAAGGATGTAACAAGAGTACACACTCACTCTGGCACAAAACAAATAGTGTATCTAACTGATACGTTTAGTGAAGAGTGTAGCTTTGAAATTTGACTCATAATTATTATCATTTACATCTTCTGTGTTGTTACCGGTCCGAAATACACACTTGACTTGGAAATGCAATCTAGCTCTCTACTTCGGCTGGTACAATGGGAACTCATCCGATTTTTTTGTGCCTTGCATTTAGGAGAACCTCCAGAGTGGGATGGTTTCCTTAGTAGATCACCTAAAATAATTTTCAGGTGGGGTTGAGGGAGAGAAAAACAACACAAACTAAATGAAAGTGGGTAAAAAAGGTGATACACCAATGTTTTGGGACTTATAGTTGCACAAAATCACACTTAATTGACCAAAAAAGACTGAAAAAAGCTAACTACAACTGTTTTATGATGGATCTTGCACTCAAAATACATTAACATACACTTACGTGAGTAACAAAACTTACAAAATAGTTAAATGGAGGTGCTGAAAAGTTATGGGCATGAAAAGGAAATTAAGTTTTCAGTAAAACATATAACACAACCTATTGTAACACACTTCAGAAGAATTTAATTGGAGGAAAATAATGTCTTTATTTCTTCAATGAGGTGTACAAGTACAATTTCAACATACAATTCTATAGAATAATGATAAGACCCCCTAAACACTTGCACAAGAAAGGTATAAGTACAAAAATTCACCCCCAAGCTCCAAAAATAGGACTTGCCTAAATTTGACTAGTAGGATAATTGGTGGCAAATTCAATTTTAGACTTTACATGCACAATTTTAAATCTCTTTGTAATTAAACAATGTTCCTAATAATAACAAAGATAAAATTGGACTGCATGAGGCTCTAAGGCTAAAAATAGCTTTTTATGATTCAAAATCCTCCTCGGTCAACTACTGTTGACTGTTCAACACTTATTTTTGTCAAGAATGAGGTGATGGTGCACACTTGTTTGCAAATTTTTAAGGTATTTTGGAAATTACAAGGTAAAGTGCTTCTTGTCTTATTCTAACACATGCATGGTTAACTATGCTTTATAATTTGTCTTTGGTCACTTTTGACTCTAGCATATACATGAAACATTGATCATTACTTGGCTTACTTTTGATAATCATCACCCCATGAAAAGTTAAATCATTGCAAATATTTCAAAGTTCCCAACATGGAAAGATCTAGGGGTTGAACTAACCCTAAGTTTTCTTATGCAAAGCTCTTTTCTCTTTTGTAAGGATACACATACTTCATTTAATTTTCTTGTTTTATTTACACCCTCACCTAGGGTTTCAATGTATTTATTTATTTTATTCTTCTCATTATTTTAGTATTTGCCCAAATGGGCATATGGGTTTTTCCCCATTTTAGAGAAATGGTTAAAAAATAGATATATAAATTTACTTGGGTAGTAGGAGATATATATATATATATATATATATATATATATATATATATATATATATATATATATATATAGGTAGGTATGTATGTATGTATACAAATGTATATACATACATACATACATATACACACACATATATACACATATGTATATGTATTGTGTGTGTGTGTCATGTGTGTGTGTGTGTGTGTATGTGTATACAAACAATAACACACATCACACACATGATATAGAAGTGAAAGTAATTTTTTCATACAAACCTTTTCGAAACTGTGAAACAATTTTTGTAGGAACTCCCTTAATACATTGAGAATGCGGTTTTATAAATGTAAGGAATTACCTAGATGTCTATCGGATTTCACAAAATTTGGCATGAAAGTATTTTAGGAGAGAACTACACATCAAGGATGTATTTAATTAAAAAATTAACTATAATAAGGAATTAGAGGTATAACCCTAGTATTACATGGGTTTAAATTCCACGATTTTAAATTTTTTTAGTTTGAACATGGGGGGTAAAATACCGACCCCACCCCCCATCCCATGTAAATGGGGTGGAGGATGGGATCAGTGACCCTCTCCTCACGAAAATTACTTTAAACAAAAATAAGACGAAGCCTGTAGGGCCGCAGATTTCTCAAAGAAATTCTTTAATTTTTATTTTTTTTGTTTAATATATATATATATATATATATATATATATATAATAAACATGTATAATTTATTAGTAAAATTATATATATAATATATTAAAATAATAACAACCAGTAATATTTTAATATAATTATTATTATTAGCAATAATAGTAATGTTAGGGTATTAATAATATCAACAAAACCATGACCCTTCAGTTTAAAATTCTTTTTTTTTCTAATTTGATATAACTTTATAAGAAGTTAAAAAAAGAAAAAAATCCTAATTCCACTTATTGTTGCATTGTTTAATATGATATCATTTATATATTATTATGACATATATTATAATAATAACTTAATACTAAATTTATATAACCCATTAAGCCATGATCACAATTGTAGTCATGTAATTTCTTTGCTCCACTAGGTTTAGGAATTTGTATATTTTATTGACCAAGGAAATGGCAATTGAAATTTAAGTTCTTTACATCTATATATATAAAGCTTGACTCTCTTTCAACCAATGCAAGGAAATGAACAAATATGATGTATCTTTCCATATATATCTTCCAAATAATACAATAGAAATTGAAATATTTAAATTTCCTTTGTAACATACAAGTTTCAAACATTCTCACAAGAAACTTTCATCAATGTTTCCAATAATT
Source organism: Taxus chinensis (assembly GCA_019776745.2). Classification (NCBI taxonomy): domain Eukaryota; kingdom Viridiplantae; phylum Streptophyta; class Pinopsida; order Cupressales; family Taxaceae; genus Taxus; species Taxus chinensis. The sequence continues at coordinate 832,389,205 of CM034146.1, forward strand.
TTAAAACAAGAATAACACACCCATGTGAGGCAATAAATCAAGTCAATATGAACAAGTTGTCTTCTTTTCAAATACATTTCCATCATAAAAAATTGCCTTTACTAAAATGTCTTTCTTTCCCACATGCATTACAATCTTAATAACCTATATTCAATGCAACCTTTCTTTCACAAACAATGCAATAATCTTCCACTTGAAGTGGAGATTTTTTAGAAGAAGGTAACTACAATGGAATATTTATTAGTCTTCTACAAGTGCTCCAAGTATCAAATATCCTACAAGGCTCCATATTTTCTTCACTTGATCACAACAACAAAAAATGGGGGAGAGGAAACACTCTCCACCCAACCAAAACTCCAATGAATAGAAGAAGCAATTCTTCTCATTGGCCACCAAGCCCCAACCGCAAGACAATAAGGGATGGATAAAACACATGGAAACTATACAATGCTTCCACACTTATTATCCCAAGCAACAAACACACAAGTAATATAACCACACAAAAACACTCAATTTTAAGTACAAAAACTTCCTAAAACAATTGCTCTAAAATAAGCCAAGTAGAGATAGGAATATTGGGAAAACCTTGTGCCTCCCAATGGTTTATATGCCCACCTATAAAATCCTCCAAAATATAACCAACCCCAAAATCTCTTATGCCTCCTTACAACAACAAATATGTCTCTTATGCCTCCCTCTCTCTTATGCCTCTCCTTACAATGCAAAAAATAAAAGAGAACAAGGTAAGGCATCCAAAACCCATTCCCTCCTAAACACACAAAGAAGCTCTTATTCCTCCCAAGATATTTCATCCCCATTTCACTATCTCCACACAACCTAAATCCATTTCACTACCCAACACTTCAAGCAAGAAAACACATCCATACAACACATAACATAGAAGAAAACAAGGGTGCAAGACCCTACCTTGCCATGGTAAAGCTCCACTTTTCAAGAAAGTCTCAGAAATATTTCAAACTCAAGAAATTCCATGCTTTATTCAACTCAAACAAGCAAGCATTCCAAAATCCAAGAGCCAAAACCAAACAAATAACCCCAAATATTTCTCAAATATTCCAATAAATAGAAAAGAGGAAGAGGGAGATGATGTGGATCCATGTAGGTTGCCGCATCATTTCTTCTCCATCACACATCACCTGACTCAAATCCATACCCCAAGGAATATTAAATGGGTGGTTGAGAGGTTTTACAAACCTCTTACACATAACACTCCAACCCACACACTTTTAGGAAAAAAATTAAACACATGTAAGAAAGTGGAATTAAAACTCACATTTTGCCTTCCAAAACACATAATGGGGTCTTTTTTGAACCCCCAACCCATAGGTAGGGTTGGTATAATAAATTAAGATATGTGGAACAAGCTTAGCTTATCCCACAAGCCTCCAAAATTTACCCTTAAGGCCAAATCCGAATTTCCAAGGTGAGGTAGATGATGAGGCCATAAATTACTATTATTTTGTCCTTCCAAGTTACCTTTGAAAGTGGATTTAAATGTAATATAGGAACTTATAATTTACTTAAGATAGAATATTAGATATATATCTTGTTCATTCTTTAGAAATATTTTGTTATCTATTTTGTTGACTAATCCTATTGATTATTTGGGAAGAGATGCAAAGTCTTGTGTATGCAGACCATAAAGGAAAAAATAATGCTAGTATTGGGAAAAGTGGAAGTGATCATGAACTCAGTATATTTAAAATAATATCTAATTCATATTCAGATTCCTCTTAAAAAATTATGCAAGTTCAATAAAAATAATCATCTCAATCTGAATTCACATGTAAAAAGTATAGCTGTTCTAAGTTAGCTGCGGAACTCGCAGAGTTAGTTCCGAAACTCATAGAGTTAGTTCTGGAACTTACAGGTTTAGTTATGAAACTCACAAATTTAGTTCCAGAACTTGTATCAATTGAATGATAGTTACTTTCAGAAATTTAAATTCATGGAAAAATCATATTTAGTTCTGGAACTTGCAGATTTAGTTCCGAAACTTCCAATTCAACAGAATGATAGTTTTTGAGGGATTGTAAAAACTCATAGATTCCAATGGGAAATATGAGAGAGGGTTAGTTGTTCATAGAAATTTGTTCAAAAAATACCTCATTTATATTTTCTACAAGTTTTACCAATGAAGGAATATCTAACTTTTCGTGAGCTGCAGTCCGAGGAAAAGTGTATCAGACGAGCACTAAAAGTTCCATAAACAGAAATAGAAAAGTCAAATGAAAAATATGAGAGAGGTTTTTTTTCATAGCAATAGGTTTTTAACAAAAAATCATTCAGATTTATTACAGGTTTTAACAATGAAGAGAGATCTAACATTTAGTAAGCTGCAGTAGAGGAAAAGTGTATTAGACGAGCACTAAAAGTTCTATAAAAAGAAATAAAAAAGTCAAATGGAAACTATGAGAGAGATTTTTGTTCATAGCAATGTGTTTAAAAAAAAAAACTCATTATGATTTTCTACATGTTTTACCAATCAAGATAAATCTAACTTTTAGTGAACTGTAGTCCGAGGAAAAAGCATGTATTTGACAAGCATCAAAAGTTCCACAATCAAAAATAGACAAAGTCAAATGGAAAATCTGAGAAAGGTATTTGGTCAAAATTATATTTTGAGGAAAATAATTCTTTCAATAATGTATAGGAATAAAATTATCATTATTCTTGTTACCTAAAAAGAAAGGAGAAGATTTGGGAGCAAATCTTCCTAAAATAAGTGAGATAAGATTTGACTTCAATAATATATCTCTCTCCATATTTTATGGAGATGAAGATCTTAGTTGTTAGGATTGGAATAAAAATAAGATCATATTGTATTTCCTAAAATAAGGAGTTGGTTGGATACATGAATTATAAATGCAACCTTCCACACTCAGATATGTAATGTTTTTCTCTAAAGAAATAAAGATCTATTCCTTCCTCTCAAATATTCTGTAGTTTTAAGATCTCAGAAGTATGATTTAAATCCTCTTCCAAGGAATGAGTTGGCCACTCATTTCAAGGAAGATGTATCTGTGTATTTATGTTTATGTTTATTCATTTTCTTTCAATTCATTATGTTGTATTGTTTTTATCTTTGTATTGTGAAAATTCAGTCTGTTCTAAACCTGCAGGTGTTTTATTAAATTATGCTTATTTTTAATTTAACAATTTCATTTATGCAAGTGTACCTTTTAATTCATGCAAGTGTGTTTATTTCATGCAAATTTCATTTATGCAAGTTTATTTTTCAATTCATGTAAGTGTGTTTCTTTCATGCAAAATTTAAAGTGTGCCTTTAAATTTCTGCAAGTGTGATTTATTTTATGCAAGTTTGGTTTGTGTTTAAAGGAGTTACTTTCCAAGATTTTATTCTCTTAATGCATACATCCTTTGGACACCAACCCAGATTGACATTATTAATGGTGAGGATTGACGACCCTCATCATTTTGGCGCCGTTGCCTAGAAACACGGTGTTATTAGGAGATTCGAAGTTCTCTAAAAGAATATTTTAGTGATAGTAGAATATCTTTTAGCAATTCTTTGACAGGAAGAATTTGGTAATTAGTTTCTTTAGATTTTTATTTCCAGCAAGTAGATTAAAATTTCATTTTTGCAATTAGGACTATTAGATTGTAAATATTTCCCCATAAACTAACTCTATGTATAAGAAAAATGAATGTGATATTTGATCAAGAGGTATAATGGTATGAACAAATAATTTAGATCTAGAAATGGTATAATATGATACTGAATTTGGAATTAGATCCAATTGATGAAATATCATATGCCATTTTTGATAACCACCACGATTTGCCCTTGTATCAACTAACAACTCAATGATCTTATTAGACATAACCTTAGTAAAAAAACTAGCTTATCCAGTTTGTAATAATGAATTGGTAGAATTTATAATTAACTTCATCCATATTCGAAGGATTTCATTAGAGCTAAAATAAAAACCCACTCATAAATCCACCCATCCAAATTAATTTTCATCCCATAATAAAATTCAATCCCTGAACCATATCCATTAGAAAAATTTGTTCTCATGTCTTTCAATTTCTTCATTTTTGTATATGTTTGTATAACGTTAAAAAAAAACTATAGTAAATATTAATAGAAATAACTTTTTGTGTACTAACGTCTGAGGACTAGATCTATAGGAATTTCTAGAGTTGTTCTTGATACCAGCATGCAGATTTTAGAGCACCAACAGTATCAACCAAGGAGTATGTAGATTTTTGAAGGGACACACAGATACCTTCACTCTCTCTTTTAATAACTATCCATGTCCTCAAGATCACTAGTCTCGGGCATTGAAGATTACTATGGTGATTTCAATAATGCACAATTCATGATGGGCTTTGAAGACCTAGAAATTGTCTACACAATTGTTAGAAATCTTCTTAGAATTACCAAGTATGCAAAAAGGTTGTTATGAGATCTTAGACATTAGTTCCTATTTTACACAAGTTGTACTTTGATGAATATAGTCTGATGAAGGATCAAATTTTTCTCTAATCCTTCTCATGCTATCATTTTAGAAAAAAAATAAAACAATAAAAAATCTTTGATTGGAAAACCAACTTGTTGGCCAATCAAAGGAAAAAAAAAAGTCAAATTTTTTTTATTGGAAAACCAACTTGTTGGCCAATGAAAGGAAAAAAAAAAAAAAATTGATTGGAAAACCAGCTTCCTGGCTAATCAAAGGAAAAAAAAAAACTTTGATCGGAAAACCCACTTGCTGACCAATCAAAGGAGAAAGGAGGAGGATATTCTTCAAAGGAAATCAAATGTTACCTAGTGGCTTTCTTCTTGGAACTATTTGATCATGTTAACAATAGGATGACAAAGACAACTAGATGTATGATCAAGTTATTTTGTTCTACTATTTTATTTTTAATATTTGTTGTAAGTTTTTTTATTACAGCTAGACCCACTTTTAAAGATTTCCAAGGAAGGCAAGATTAAATTCATATCTCCCCTACTTATATGAAAAATATGAACACCTCTTTGCAATAAAATTTTTTGAATCTAATTTATGGGCAGCCATAAATAAAAAACATGCATGAGGACATGCATGAGCTTAGGTGAGGGAGAGAAGGAGAAGCACAAGCTATGCATTTTGATTTCAAATATGACACACAGAAGAAGGAGATCCACACAAGAACCTGCTATAAAATAAAAGAGATCAAAAGTAGTAGAAGGATATCCACACAAGAACATGTTGTAAAAGAAAGAATATCAAAAGCAACAGAAGGAGATCCACACAAGAACCTATTATAAAAGAAATAAATCAGAAGTAACAGAAGGAGATCCACACAAGAACCTGTTATGAAAGAAATAATATCAAAAGCAAGAGAAAGAGATCCACACAAGAACCTGTTGTAAAAGAAAGAAATCAAAACCAGCAAAAGGAGATCCACACAAATATCAAAAACAACAGAAGGAGATCCACATAAGAACCTATTGTCAAAGAAAGAAATCAAAAGTATCAGAAGGAGATCCACAAGAATTTTTCCTCAATACGGAGAAGAATTTAAGAAGAGGAGATAATAATGTAATTATTGACTACATGCATAAGATTAAGTGTGGGGCAATGATGAGGCCATAATTTTTTCATAAATTACCATTATTTTGTCTTTCCAAGTTACCTTTGAAAGTTGATTTAATTATAATCTAGGAACTTATATTTTACTTAAGATAGAATATAGGATATATATTTTGTTCATTCTTTAGAAATATTTTTTTATCTATTTTGTTGACTAATCCTATTGATTATTTAGAAAAATATGTAAAGTCTTGTGTATGCAGGCCATAAAGGAAAAGATAATGCTAGTATTGAGAAAAGTGGAATTAATCATGAACAATAGATTTAAAATCATATTTGATTTCATATTCAGATTCTTGTCAAATAATTATGCAATTTCAAAATAAAATAATCTCAATCTGAGGTCACATGCAAAGATTATAACTGTTTTAAGTTAGTTGCAGAACTCGTAGAGTTAGTTCCGGAACTCACAGAGTTAGTTCTAGAACTCGCAAGTTTAGTTCCATAAATCATAGATTTAATTCCAGAAATTGTATCAATTGAATGAAAGTTAGTTACATAAATTTTAATTCGTGGAAAAATCATATTTAGTTCAGTAACTTGCAAATTTAGTTCCGGAACTTGCATAAAAGGAATGACAACTTTAGTTCCAAAACTTACATCAACAGAATGACAATTTTTGAGGGATTGTGAAAACTCAGAGATTCCAATGGAAAATATAAGAGAGGTTTTTGTTTATAATTTTTTTTTAACAAAAACCTCATTCATATTTGCTACAGGTTGTACCAATGAAGAGATATCTAACTATTAGTGGGCTGCAGTATGAGGAAAAGTGTATCAAACAAGCACTAAAAGTTCGAGAAAAAGAAATAGAAAAGTCAAATGGAAAATTTGAGAGAGGTTTTTGTTCGTAGTAATGTTTTTAACAAAAAAAAAAATCAGATTTATTACAGGTTTTACCAATGAAGAGATATCTAACTTTTAGTAAGCTGCAGTTTGAGGTAAAGTGTATTAGACGAGCACTAAAAGTTCTATAAACAGAAATAGAAAAATCAAATGGAAAATATGAGAAGATTTTTGTTCATTGCAATGTTTTAAAAAAAACCTCATTTATATTTTCCACATATTTTACCAATGAAGAGAAATCTAACTTTTAGTGAACTGCAATCTGAGGAAAAAATGTATTTGACAAGTGTCAAAAGCTCCACAATCTAAAACAACAAAGTCAAATAGAAAATCTGAGAAAGTTATTTGGTCAAAATTATATTTTTAGGAAAATCCTCCTTTCAATAATGTAGAGGAATAAAATCATTATGATTCTTGTTACCAAAAAGTAAGGAGAAGATTTGGGAGAAAATCTTCCTAAAATAAGTGAGATAAGATTTGACTTCAATAATATATCTCGCTCCATATTTTGTGAAGATGGAGATCTTATTTGTTAATATTGGAATAAAGATAAGATCAGATTTTATTTCCTAAAATAAGGAGTGGGTTGGATGCATGAATTATAAATGCAACTATCTACACTTAGATATGTAATGTTTTTTTCCAAAGAAATAAAGATCTATTCTTTCCTCTCAAATATTCTGTAGTTTTAAGATCTTAGAAGTATGATTTAAATCATTTTCCAAGGAAGATGGATATGTGTATTTATGTTTATTTTTATTCATTTATTTTTAATTCATTATGTTGTATTATTTTTATCTTTGTATTGTGAAAATTCAGTCTGTTCTAAACCTGCAGGTGTTTCATTCAATTGTGTTTATTTTTAATTCAACAATTTTATTTATACAAGTGTGCCTTTTAATTCATGGAAGTGTGTTTCTTTCATGTAAATTTCATTTATGCAAGTGTGCCTTTTAATTCATACAAGTGTGTTTCTTTCATGCAAACTTTATTTCTACAAGTGTGCCTTTCAATTTCTGCAAGTGTGAATTATTTTATGCAAGTTTGGTTTAATGTTTAAAAGAGTTAATTTCCAATATTTATTCTCTGAATGAATACATCATTTGGACACCAACCCATATTGACATTATTAATGGAGAGAATTGACGACCCTCATCAGTATGGTGTAAAACACTCATGTTACTTACACTCAACTTAAAAACACAGAAACCAAAGAACCATATAATCTAATGAATGAATTATTTTTGTCCCATCAATAATTAGTTTAGTAGCATGATTAATTTACTAATATAGACACATAAATTAATTAATGATAAAAGGGTATTACATCACCATAAAATCCATACTCTAAAATTAAATACACAAACCCGTTAGTCACAATTGGAGGTCATCCCCCCAGGGGAACCCCCTAACAACAAATAAAACACACACAACATAACACAAGTTACAACGGTGACCATTTTTGTATCCACCAAGTATTGCATTTTGGTTGGTCTCCAATCCCCATTTGATTGTTGTGATATAATTACCTACAAAACGTACAATACCTCATTTAGCCTCGTGGCTGCATCAAAAAATCCAAGATGAAATATATGCATGTAAGTCAAAAATTATCCATACATAAATTAAATCATAATCTAGGCAAATAATTTTACTATTTTAAAATTCCAACAACATCTCAATTCTATATTTCATCAATACCTATAAGATCACAAGATTAGTTTTAATGGTAAATCCTACTCAATATGACGAAAATGTCGAATGTCAAAAATATATATAAATATGTCAACAACACATAATCGTCAATATAAAATGTCTCTCTAGGAAATCTGAACAAATCATACTATGAATCGAAATCCATCAATAGTCAAAGTATCGTTATCACCTAACATCATGCTAAGACAAAATGATACACTAATATCCATGTATAAAGTGAATAGTACTCAAAATCAAAATATAATAAGCCTCAAAGGGAAGTGGGCACTACAAGTTTATGATAACCTCAAGAGTATGATGGTTCCCTTATTAGATCACCTAAAATAATTTTCTGGTGGGGTTAAGGGAAAGAAAAACAACACAAACTAAACAAACGTGGGTAAATAAGGTGATACACCAATGTTTTGGGACTTATGATTACACAAAAGCACACTTAATTGAACGAAAAATACTGAAAAAGTTAACTACAACTATTTTATGATCGATCTTGCACTCACAAATACATTAACATACACTTATGTGACTTAAAAACTTACAAAATAGTTAAATGGAGTTGCTGAAAAGTTGTGGGCATGAAAAGGAAAGTAAATTTTAACTAAAAAATACAACACAACCTATTATAACATACCTCACAAGAATTTAATTGTAGGAAAAGAATGTAGATCCAAATAAGGGTGAAGGATGGATAGTGGTGAACAAAAAAAGAAACGAAAAACAATTAATGACCCTCTAAAGATGAACATTAGGTCTCAAAGGGTAGAGAAACATGGAAGAAAGGAATGCTTTTATTGGGATATTGAGCGGCTTTGACTTTCTTGCCTTTGGGAACATTCTTTTTTTGTGTGTTTTTTCTCTGGATTATGTACTTGTCTTCTTTTGCACTCCACTTTGTTTCACTTTTGAGCCTCGACATGTATCTTTCAGAAAGTAAAGGGTTTTTTTATCCCTTCAATATCAAATATTTACCTAATCTAAAAAGAAATGTGAACAAATTGGATGTCTATTATTAAATTAGGATTCATCTTCAAAAAGCATGAGAAAGGAGTTATTTGGGAAGTGAAAATTTATAATAAACTTGATTAGAATATTAGGAAATATTTAAAAAAAATTCTAACAAAATAACATAGAGTGTGAGATATTGCGATTAACCCTTCTAGATAAAGGTAAATAGGCCAACATTAATTGAATTGTGACCTTTGAAATTTATACAAGAATAAGCATTAGAGAAGTGTTTGTCTACATACTAAAGGAAAACTTGAACAAGGATACCATCATGAAGCAAAAAAAGGATTAAAAACTATTCAATATAATCACATGTGATTTTTTGAAGTAAGTTTTCATGATAAAGATATTTCCCTATTGATAGGAACACACAAATTACATACCTTTCTACATAGCTACGATATTTTCTTAGATATTTAAGCTATGTTGATAAAGGTTGTCTACCAATTTTAATGATAACTAGAATGGATTTTTGAATGAGAAACACTAAAGCATTAGTAGTAATTTTTTAGAAGAAATTAAAAAATGTGGTAGGTCACAAAATAGAAATGAGCTTAGGATCACCAATTTAACCTATAACTATCATATTTCATTTGTTTAAAATTTTTACTAAATAATATGTAGATAATTCCTCATCATAAACTTGTAGCCAGTTGGGGCCACGTAGCCAAGTTTGTTACCAACAAAATAAATGACAAAGCACGCCCATAGCTCGATGAGCTAAATGGTCGATTCGCCCTTGCATGCCTCCATTTATATCTCTAAACAATTGATTTTCATTTGCATGACTCCACTTATAGCTCTAAACGGTCGATTCACCCTTGCATGCCTCCATTTAGAGCTTTAAACGGTCGATTTTCCTTGGCATGCCTCTATTTATAGCTCTAAACAGTTGATTTTCCCTTGCATGACTCCATTTATAGATCATCAATGCTCAAATCAAACTCATCGATGCAATGTAACTCGACCCATACCCATCTGGGGGCTAAAAATTAGGATTCAACTTGTTTTATTTTTTCCTCTTTTAGGGCATTAGTTAATTTTAATCTCTAGAATGCATAATAGGTTAGAAAGTTGGAAATTCATCTAATTTATCCATGTAGAAGATGTGTGGTAATTTTCGTTCCTGTACGAATAAGCATGTGAACTTACTAAGAATGACAAGTTCTAGTAAACTGCTAAAAATAGTAAATTTCACCACCTAGAGTAAATTTAGTCAAAGTTAGTTAGATTTTGATTGGAAACTTGAGTTGGGAGTTGTATTACTATTTATGAAGAATTTTAATCCATGATTGAATAATGAAGAAGAAGATTTATTCTCTTTTGAATTCAAGATTTACAGAGTAATGGGTATGTGTTAAGTTTGGCTACATTAGGAAACGGGACCAACCAATAACAAATAGGAAAGAAACTAATTTAGTCCAAGATGGTGATGAATTCCAAAGACCTTATAGATCTCGTAGCATGATAAAGAAACAAGAATGGACCTAAGACCATAATAATCTTCATGAGTAGCTCCACCTCTACTATACTAGAAGAAGTGGAGAGTTCATATGTGGAGAATCAAAAGAACCTATCCCATGGTGCAAGTAGTTGTCTTGTAGTGATTAAGAATATCCTAAAGGTGTTGAAACATAAGATTCATTTCTTGTCCTTCACTTGAATCTATAGAAAAATAAATGATCTAATAATAATAATGTTAATAATAGTAAATTTCTAATAAATAGATTGGTTATCAAAATTACTGGCATTTGTAGCTTTGCATAGTAGATAAATAATAATATATCTACAAAGAACCACAAAATAATAATATAATAAATGACATATAGGAAACGCCACTAAAAAAATATAATTTTCTACATGAAGGGATAAGAGTGGTAAGGCTTAAAGAGGGTGGATCCATGTCCAAACATCTCCAAATTGCAGGGAAAATGAAAAAATATCCTTAAAAGTCTTATATCCGTCACACATAGAACATTTGTTATTAGAAATTCCAAGGTGTCAAAACATTCCTCTTAGAGGATGACCTTGATAAGTAAAGCAATTCATAGAAACTACACAATTCTTGGGCTAAATTATTTATTTTCAAACTTAACTAAATTGTGTAAGAAAACATTGGGGGTGAAATTTAGACTCCAGTGGGAATATATATTGTCAATAATTTAGAGGAAGGACTCATCATATGCTACAAAAATGTCACAAAATAATTTTTTAAAATAGTATCGATATTCAAATACCATTCCCACCAAAGCATCTCTATAGGATGGAGGCAAAAATTTTCCATCATGACATCTAGAAGATCCTATATCCTCAAAATAGAGGGAAGATATGGATGAAAAATCTTGTATCAGGCCATGAAACTAATTCCTTTACTGAAACTAGTTTCTAAATAACAAAAAATTCTTTTTGGTACAACTGAATAGATTTGATATCATGTGTGTCTGCAGGTGGAAAATTATTTCTTTTCTTGATGAGTTAAAAATAGAAATTATGATTATAAATAAATTATCAATTTGAAGCCATAGACATCCCATTGAAAATAATAATTTATATCCTTCTAAGCCTTCCACAAAAATTTCAAACAAAAATAATCCTTCAAATTTGATGAGCATTTAAGTGACAAGAAATACATGGAGGGAAAATTTCTCCTAACAAGTTTTAGTATTATGTGCTACTACAAATTTGTAATTTGTAACGACATATTCTACTACCTCATTCTCTTCAATTCCTTTAACTATCCATTTTGTGGAAAGATAAATTATCTATATATAAAAATCGAATATATCCACCACTTTTTTCTTCAAGGAGGAAATATAAATCCTAAGTAGCTTAATGAAAATACACATGGTTTATTTGGAATTAGCCAAAAAATAAGCTTGATTAACATATCATAACACACCTTGTAAATATCTGAGAAAAATGTATAATATGCATGAGTAGCAACAAGATTCTAAATGAAAAACTTTAACTTACTTATAAGAGAGAAGTATACCCAAATGGTTTTGTTATTCTTAACTCTATCAAGAACATTATTTTATAACTCAAATGGTTTGTACCAAAGGTAAAAAAAAATCCTAAAAAATATATTTTTCTCCTAAGTATATCCTTTTCTAGGGATACTTTAAAGTAATTATGACATGGTTAATGTGTTATTCCTATAGAAAATGTTTTAGTTTGGTATAAATTTTATCTAGAAGCTTTGTATAAAATGTCAAGACATTTCCTTTTAGATGCAGAACCTATTTTTCCGTCATCCATTTGGTCTCTGATTTTCACGTTGTTAAAAAATCGATTAGGGGTTGAATTTATTTCTGCAAGGATTTCAATCTGGATCATTTAGTTGTCAAAGGCCATTTGGATAACGACATCGAAAATGTTTCTGTTAGGAAAGAAGATACTTCCAAGCTTCATGAAGTGTAAAAATGTGCGGAAAACCTCCTTTCCTGAAGCCCAATTAAGCATACGAAACATATTGAAGAGAAGGAGGATTTTCCTATACCTCAACCTCCTAGGTCCTCAAAGATTCATATTCCAGAAAACAAGGAGATTATTGAAGTTCTTCAACCAGTTCATCTAGACAAGAATGTAGATCCAAATAAGGGTGAAGGATGGATTGTCGCGAACCATAAAGGAAAGGAAAAACCTTTAATGACCGTGTAAAGATGAACATTAGGTCTCAAAGGGTCAAGAAATATGGAAGAAAGGAATGTTTTTAGTGGGCTATCAAGTGGCTTTGACCTTCTTGCCTTTGGGAACCTTCCTTTTATTTTGTGTTTTTTTCTCTCGCTTATGTACTTGTGTTGTTTTCCGCTCCACTTTGTTTCAGTTTTAAGCCTTGATACATATCTTTCGGAAAGTATAGGGTTTTTTATCCCTTCAATATCAAATATTTACCCAATCTACAAAAAATCTGAAGACATTGTATAAATTTATTAAATTAGGTATCATCTTCAAAAAGCATGAGAAAGGAGTTATTTGGGCAGTGAAAATTTATAATAAACCTGATTAGAATATTAGGAAATATTTAAAAACTTTGCCTACGAAACAACATAGAGTGTGAGAGATTACGATTAACCCTTCTAGATAAAGGTAAATAGGCCAATGTTATTTGAATCGTGACCTTTGAAAGTTATAAAAGATTAAATTAGAGAAGTTCTTCCCTACATACTAAAGGAAAACTTCTCCAAGGATAACATCATGAAGAACGAAAATTATTAAAAACTATTTAATACAGTCACATGTGATTTTTTGAAGTAAATTTTCATGATAAATATATTTCCCTAGTGACAGGAACACACATTACGTATGTTTCCACATAGCTATGATATTTTCTTAGATATTTAAGCTATGTTGATGAAGGTGGTCTACTGAATTTTGAAAATAACTAGAATGGATTTGTGAATGAAAAAAACTAAAGGATTAGTAGTAATTTTTTTGAAGAAATTAAAAAATGTGTTAGGTCACAGAATAGAAATGAACCTAGGATCACCAATTTAACCTATAACTATCATATTTCATTTGTTTAAAATTTTAACTAAATAATATGTAGACAATTCCTCATCATAAACTTGTAGCAGGTTGGGGCTTATAAATATCAAAGTGGATTTATAGAAACTATGAGGAATGTCACAATACCTATGTATTTTTCATAACCATATATTGAAAACACATATAAAGATCATATAATATGAGAGAGATGTCACATTGTAACCAATTTGTGGGGAAAATATTATTGGGAGCAACAACCAATATTTCTAAAGTGATTTTTGCCTTTCCTTAATTAATCCTTGAAAAAGAAAAATAAATTTATAATGTTAGAAAAAAATAGTATATGTCTTGAGAGAAATGGTAAGTGAACTATGATCCCTTTCAATGACCTTAGTCTTCTCTTTATCATGATTGGCACAAAAGAATTTACGATAATCTTTACAGGCATGACCTATGACCTTCAACTAATATGGCTGGTTTGATATTTGATTTGTAGTCATAGCCTAGGATTCATTCAGTTAACTTTTAATCCTATATAGATAAATAAAATACTATATTATAGAATAAGAAAGATTGATTTCAAAATAAGATAAAAATATTACATTTTTTTTAGGATTGCATATTTGGCCCATTTGTGAACTTGCATCACTTCCTTTCAAAAGTTGGGAAGGAAGTGTTGTCAAAATTTCACCCCCCAGGGTAAAATTTCGATAACATGCATCAAAGGTTGCAGAAAGGCAAATAGGTCAATCCAGGAAAAATCATGAAAATCGGCTAAGTCCTAGTCCTAGGGGCAGTCAGGACATTTGGGACAAAAATGTGCGGATCGGCCGAAAAGCCTCCAGGCGGCCCAAGTGCCAAATGGGGCATTTGGGACAAAAGTACGCGGTGGGCGCGAAAAGCAGATCCTACCGAAAAAGAGAAAATTGGCTAACTGCTGAGAAGGACACCTGTGGGACAAGCGGGCCAAAAAGGCGCGAACCGGCCGAACCGGGCGAAAAAGGGCCAGACAGTCCAAGGCAAAATGGGACAAGCGGGACAAATGGACGTGAATCAGCTAGTTCGCCTGAAATCAGTACAAAGAGCACTATGCAAAATGGGACAAAGGGACGCGCGGGACACGGATCGCCGAAGGAGCCGAAAGCCAATAAAATTGCGCCACGTCATCGGTCAAATGAGGGACAAGGAAGCCCATTTCGGGCGGATCAGAGGTTTTTGTCCCAAACGGTATGGGACATCCGGGACAAAAAGACGCGAAGGGCGCGAAGGAGCTGGCAGGCCCGCGGACTAATCAGAAGCTGCCACGTGTCCTCACAAGAGAAAAGTTAAAAAGTCAAAGGGCGAGTTTTTGAGCACCGATCCAAATCAATGAAATAATGCCACGTGTCCTGGCTAGGGCCCACAAGGAGATTTCAAAGGAAGGCCCACCGAAAAGCAGAAGAGAGAGAATCATTCAGCGAATCAGAGCTTGCCACGTGTCATCCAGGTGGTAGAGCGCGGGAAGAAATTCAAAAAAATCCGTTTTCACCTATTCTGTGCCCTAAATCTTCAGATCGACATAACTTTCGATCCAGAGCTTGGTTTTACACGTTCTTTATATCAGCGGAAAGCTTGTGAGATTCTCTACACGTTTCCAGGGTCAATCTTGCATTTTGGTTCAGTTTGAGGAGAGAAAATCAGAAGACGCCTCTAGCACGAAATAATAAGCAGAAGTGATGCTCAACTAATAACTTTAATGCAACAGACAGTCCGCCGCTTCTGCTAGGCAGCCCGTCGTTTTTCCAAGATCCGCCACTTCCATCATTATGAAATGAGTTAAGTGCATTCTGGAGGTGGTTGGGGCAGATTTTGAATTCCTCTCTCTTTTCTCTCTCATTCTTCCTATAAATTGTAAGGAGGGGCTTCTTCCTAACATTGGACATTTCTGTTTTGCAACCCCTCCCTTCTCTCCTGCTTGTAAGAGAATTCATGGAGTTTTCAAGCCTCCCACATAGACTGTAATGCCATTGTGCCTCTTGGCCATTGCAATGTATGGAATCGATCCTTTGAGCAATATATATGTATGTGATTGAATTTAAATCCTCTCATGTATTCATTGTTGTCATTCTGATCTCTCATTGCATTTCGGTTACCTATGCATGGTGTGGTATTGCATCTATATGGTCTGTGTTTATGTTGCAAAGCTTATGTTCTTTATTCCTCAGTGCATCACCTCCTTAACTTAGGTTTATTTATATGCATTTCTCTCTCCCTGTCTCCTTGGTAGTTAGTTTAGTTTTGGTGAACCTCTGCGTTTCATTGATGCATCTGAACAGAGGAATAGGAACTATCCTTTCTCTGGAGAATCCTTTCTCATTTTCAAGTCCCACACTTGGAGGAAGGATTTAATGTTATGCAATCACACTGGACGCATGAACATCAGTCTAGAAATCTGATATGCAACCAGGGATGCTGTGATTTTACATCAACAGGAAGTACATTGTGTGATGAATGGATTGATTCCACAACTCAATCAAGATAACAAAACAAGGAGGATATAAAGTGAAGTTACAAACCATAGATAACAATGAGATGGATTATCAATGTATGCTATAATAGTGATGTGATGAGTTATATTATATAATGTGAATTTTTAATCCAAAAATCTTCTAAAGTGAGATCAAATGTAAGGTGATCAAATTATTATTGGAAAACATACTATATTGAAATGGAATGTATAATAGCCCTAAACCATACATGTGAACTATTCAAAATATGATGACAATACAACCATTGATCGCCTTAACCTAATGGTTTGTTAAAATCATCTTCTTTTGGTGATTTTAGACAAGCATTATAGGTTGTAATTGGTCATCATCAAGGTTAGAGGAAGAGAGCTCCATTTTTTAATTTAATGGTTGGATGGTAAAAATAGACACTTAGATACCATAACATCAATTATTTATGATTTTTTATGATCTAATTAATCATGAACAAATTCATCATTTTTCGGATATCTTTAGTACAAATAAATTTATTTGTGCACATCATCAGTGTTTCCAACTATCAAAATTTGTGTCCACATTTTGAATGTTGAGAATAAGGGACCTCAAAGAAACCTGAGAAGGGTATGAAACTTTTTGGCACAATATAGTCTAGGATAAAGGGTCATGAATTTCTAAATCCTTTCCAGAAAGTAATTCCATACATATTTACCCAACATACATAGGTTCATTTTTCATGAAAGGATGTTTGTTAAGGTCCTCAATACGGACAATTGACCCAATCCCAAAGGGTATCTTTTGGTTTGGGGGAAATCCTTTTGAATCTTTAGGTTGCAAAGGAAAAAAAAATTCTATACAAAAATCATTTTATGAATAAGAAAATAGTGGCCATTATTGAGGGATTATTGTACTGCTTCTACAAGAGAGTGTCCCTCTAATGTATTTATTTATTTGATTGCTATTTAGAGACATGAATGTATTGTAGTAGACATAATTTTAGAAGTTATGAAACTGGTGGAAAAGGATCCTCAATGTTACCCTACCTTATCATGACATGCTTTGATATGAATATGTCATCACATGATTTTTTGATCCTCTACCACCTCTATTTTTTCCTTTCCTTGCACATCGAGATCGAATGGAAGAAAATCCATCTCAAAAGATATATTTGTTGGATGTTGTGAAAATGGAAGTTGGAAAAACGAAAGAACTCGAGGACTTGCATTGAAGGGGGAAAGCATAAATTCATTTCTTGTATATCCACATTAACCCTAATATAGAAGACATGTAACCTCTTCACTTGAAAATGCTTAGGTCATTCTTGGTTTTTCCTAGACTATATTGAACAATGTAAAAAATTTGTCTTTACTTTGCTTTTGAAATTTAGAGTATAAATTATTTTCATTCTTATTTCTGATTCTTCATCTCATCAACACAATAAATATTAGATGAAAAATTATTGTTAGTTGTATCATTGCAAACTTAGATATTACTAATCAATATAAACAACTATCATGTTTATTGAATTGTGTGTATGTAAATATTTTTTTGCAATGTAACATTGTCGTTAAATAAAAAAATAATTAGATGTTGTACATGTATTTTTAAATTCCTTTCACTAAAAAAGAAGTGTATTTTAATGAAGTAATTACCTATGTAAGGTCTAGCTAAATAATTATGGTTTTTAATGTTATCAAAGGAGTTATGGAGAGAATTGGGGGTCTATTATTCTAAAGCAGACAAATTAAAGGTCGGGAGTGCCATAGGCAATAGTTTGAGTCGGCGCCCTCCTCAAATTTATTTAATATTTTTTCCATAAAGTAAACAAATAAAATATGTCGATATTTATGTATTTTTAAATTTACATCATGGTCATAATAAAATAATAATAATAAAATATTATTAATTTATCACGGAAGGATGAAAAATATAGTCTGGATGGAAAAACTTAATCATAGGAGATGGTTAGAATGCAAAAAATACAATATTTTATACAAGGCTTCGTACAAGTATAATTTAGCCTTATCAAGTAGGTCACATGAATTCTATCTTGAAATAAAGCACCATTTTTTTTTGCAAAGAAACGAAAACATTTATGTAGATCCCATGGTTTTGTGAAGAGTCGTATTTGGACTAGGTCTATAGATTCCTCCTTAACAAAATAATATAAATATTCCCCAAATAATTATGAATAGAAAATTAAATACTTTTTTCCTTAATTATACTCACCTCTACTAGATACACCAACAAAATTATAATAAATACATTAAGGTCTTTTTTATAGAATAAATTACACACCTACATAATCTTGAGCTAAATCAGAGAATGGGTAACAGTACCAAAAAAATCAAATGTGCTTATAAATATGTAATATTTTCTTTGCTTGCAAAATATTCCAAACTTTTTTATGTGTATGCATGAAATTTATGTTACTATACAATAATATCTATAAACAGGTTGATCAATATCAAGTCTTCAAATAAATTATTCTAAAGTTAAGTTCTAAAATTAACCGACAAAAAGGAAATTTTTGGATTCAAGGCCCCCTCATGGCTAGCGCCCTAGGCAACTGCCTAGTCCTTTAGGAATTTGAATTTAAATTATGTAAGTTTAGGAGTCTTACAGTGTGGAATTGGATGAATATATAAACAAATCTCAATCACCTTAGATATTAGTTCAACTTAGCATGATCTGGAACTCAATTGTTTGTTTTTAAGATTATAATGTGGATATGATCTTAAGGCTCAATAAAAAAAATGATTTTGGTATGTAAATGATGGTAAATTTCATAGCCATATTATCTTAAGATTACGAATTCATCGTTAGAAATAAGTATGTGGTTTTCTTCTGATTATATTAATAAAAGTCTTTTTTTTATTTAAGTGTTCAAATATGTGTTGATTTGATCTTTCCTAATTATGCTAGTTTCAATTCTATTTTCGTTTGTTTTATGCCCATATTATGAGTGATACATGGTGCAAGGAGAATATTTGTTGAGAACCATGATTGAATCTACATCATTTGGTGTTAGAGGAAAGATTCATTTTGTTACAAGTGGAGGCATCACGTACCTTTACAATTTTCCACATTTTCGAGTGTGGGTAGAAAATCATTATAAACATCGTATAATGAGTAACTATCAGGAAGAAGGTGTGGTAGAATGATACAATACAATAATTATAAATTTACATAGAATAATTTTTGGGTATAATATCATTACATACATATTTTAATAGGAACACTTTGTGTATAAGATGTGAAGATTACAAAACAAACGTTGGTTGCTTTCCATTTTAAGAAAAGTGGGTAGAAAATCATTACATGCATCTTTGAGCAAGAATAATTTTTGGGTAAGATATTGTTAAAGTCATTAAAATTGAGTTTTATATGATATATAATGGCACACAGGAGGTATGTGAATTTTTTGCAGACTTGAGGAACTTAGCTAAGTTGATGTGAACAATGCAATCTTGCTTGGATACCATGGAAGCCATGCAATGTTGAGGTGTTGTTATGGAAGAACACATTGATGATGAAGGTATACCAACATAATAGGTAGTGTATGAAAAAAACATGAATGTGAATAAGGAGGAGCAAAAAGTGCAAGATAGTCCTAAAGACACTATTACATCTAATTAGTTGAATGGGGAGTAAGCCTAGATTAGATACCCCTTGTTATTCTAGTAGTTTAGAACCAATAGGGCTCATGGATTGGATAATTGAGATGGAGAAATATTTTGAATATAAATACGTGGAAGATCCCAAAAAGTTAAAAAATTCATACATAATGTTAAAGGGTCATGTGTCTCTTTTGTGGGATCATATCTAAACAAAATAAGTGTATTGTGGTAAAAAAATCAAGATATGGGATAGTTTGGTGAAAATATCAGGGTGGATTTTTTACCCATGGATTACCAACTCAATTTGCTTAATATTTTATAATAGAGGTAGATTAATGTGAAGGAATACAATAAGGATTTTTAATGACTCACTATTA
Source organism: Taxus chinensis (assembly GCA_019776745.2). Taxonomy (NCBI): domain Eukaryota; kingdom Viridiplantae; phylum Streptophyta; class Pinopsida; order Cupressales; family Taxaceae; genus Taxus; species Taxus chinensis. The sequence continues at coordinate 832,409,361 of CM034146.1, forward strand.
GAGTATAACATGTGGAAGATGAATGTGGAGAAAATCTCCATATATATGACTACATTGTGGATTGAGATTTATGATGAGTTCAACATGTTGCAAGTACATTCCATGGAAGAATCTTATTAGGATGATTTTAAGGTAGAAGAGAAGCTTCTAGGAAAAAAATAAATTACAACCCATAGAAAAAGGAAGGTTGTAGGATGGACAAAGCATTAAGGAAGATAAAATTCTACACAGAGTAAAGGAAAGTCAAGTTTGACATTGCAAAGTACCAAGGAACATCTAATAAGGAGGTGGAAGTGTACCTCAAGGTAATAAGGGTCCTTTAGAATTGTTGGTAAGAGTAGTCGTTGGTTTAATGGAAAATTTTATATGTGTGGAGAAATATGGCATTAATCATTTCAATGTTGACATGCCCAAAGTGGTGGTAAGTGAAATGTGCACATTTTGCAAGGAGAGGAAGTTGTGTTGTTATTAGTTAACCAAGATATAGTTAATGGGAGAGAAAGATGTTTAAGTGCATATGGTTGAACACTATAAATAGATTTTTTTTCATTCATGGGATGCGAAGAAGTGTTTTAAAAAATTAGTAAGTAAGGAGGAAAAATATTCAACTTTTAAGAAATAGATATATTTCAAGAGGCTAACAGGGTAATTTGGTTGTGGAAGAGATGAACTAAGTTGAATTAGTGAAGAGAAAATTTAACATCCAAATAAATAAAAGTTGTTTGGTGTAAAATATTCAGTTTAAACAATAGAGTTATAAATTTTAGGTAAGCTGGTTTTGTCTATCAATCCTTTTTTAAGGATTTGAAATACAAAGATAAGTGATTCACAAATCAACACTTGGACACATTTTACAATACTTGTAACAACCATGGTAATTTAACTAGAATCCAAACATGATGGCTATGAGCGTACCTATACAATGGAGAAGTATGGGAGAATTTGTACATTAAACCCATTTGAGAGAAGACTACAGAATTGCACTTAAAATAGTTAAATAAGGATAGCATAATTTAAAATAGGTGACATAAGAAGTGAATGACTTACACTCATAGTGAATACTGTGTATATATAAGACATGGTACAATAGAGATGAGACTGGTAATGTCCATGAGAGGGCAAGAGATGAATAAGAGAGTTTTAAAAAGTTGTATTCATACCTTACTTGTAATACCTATGGAAGGCATCTATCACCTACATGGATTTAATTCTATGTGTAGACACTAAAATTAGGTCACACTCCCCTTTGGTCCCTCAACAAATAAGCACCCTTCATCACATTCACCTAGCCATGGCCCCCTTCACCTCACTAATATTAATTTAATTAATCTAATTAAATTAATTCATTATCCTCACCATATTTATTATTTAAATATCTTAATTTAAATAATATCCACACATACACTTCACCTAGAAACCTCATCAAGGAAACCTCACCCTAAGACCTATTCTTAGTAAGCTGCCATAACTAACTAAGACTTACCAAAACCCTAAAAATCAATGCCTACATTCCCTCTAACCACATTCCCGCATGCTTACAAGAAGCTTCCAGTCTAATCCATGGGTTAATGACATGAGATCTGAGAAAATCAAGAGGATCTCCTTTGTTTAGTAAAGCTAGGAAATCCCACCTTGAATGACGCCGATTACCCCTAACCGTCATTGGTTAAGCCGGAACTCGTCGGTTACCATTTTAACCCCCAAAACAAGCTTATTCTCAAGGTTGGAAAAAGATTGGAAATTTTTGGTGCAAACATTGAGATCTCCCTAAGAGATATCGCATCTTTTTAGATCGAATTCCAGTGAGAATACGCATGTAAGGAAAGGAATTTTCCCCTTCAGCACTCACCCCAGTCAATGATATAATATCTAACCAAGCAAAGAGGGAATGCCCATGTAGTGCATGAAGAAGCTCTCCTATGATTGGTGATCACCTGCAACCTTCAACCTCTTACCAACACCCCCATCCCTCACTCACAAGTGTCTAAGACCAGAATCCAAGTAAATAAAATATTATACTTATCTGGTTCACTTCATTTCATTCATTATATTATCTCCTATTGTCTACCTAGCCACCCATTGACCTCCTTTAACACTCCCCCTCCATGTACCCATTAAAACCTTGCTAAATCCCATCCCAAAGCTACCCAATATCTCTTTCTAACCAACCAAAATCCTTTGTGCAATCACAAAGGAGACCCAAAAACCCATTCTGTGGCATTCCAAGAACTCCACAGTAACTAGGCACCAGTTAAACCTAACCGTCTGTTAGTCACCCTTAATCAGAATCAGTTATCTGTATTTTCCCATACAACTCATAACATACCTACCCACCTAATTTTACATCACTCATCATTCACCTGTGATCTTCCTGAGACCTTTATCAGACCTACAGAGACCCATAAACAATTGCTTGACCTTCGAATCCTATTCTAACCTATCCTGTTAGATTAGATCTTTCTTATTGTGTTTTAAGTGAGATACCTAAATCATTTCAAACCAAAATAGGATTTGCTTTATTTCTGGCATTAAATGGTTTAAACTAGTGGAATGACAGCCATCTAGGAAGTATACACTTCTCAGATCTAGCACATGCTAGGTAGTTGACTGCATATATTGTTTAACTTTTTTTGATGGTCTTTATTTTCATTACAGGTAGTTCCTCATAGCCAAAAGGAAGCTCTCACAACCAGTTGTGGATTCAGAATTCATACACGTGCAACAACTCATCAACCAACATTTGAATAGGTATTCCTCCTACACCCGTTACCATATCTGTTTCATCAATACTTCAAAGAAACGTCCAAGAATCAGGTGAAACATTTTGGCACACCCTGTGGGACCCATCCGGGGTTCCTTAGATTTTATTCATTCATAGGAAAATTTGTGTGTTTTTTTCCCTTCTGAAAAGTGTACACATTAATTTTCTTTCTTAGTAACCCACCTTTTATTTCTATTTTCTCTAAAGGAAACCTTTCTTTTGGTGTAATTAAAAAGAACCATTTCTTCGTACGTTTTCTACATTATAGTGAAAGAGCATCCCTCTTCTCTTCATCTTTTCGTGTCATATAACTTCACACTTTAATTTGGGCTTAAAAATAAGTGAATTGCATTTTGATTTATCACATTAGCTCACATTAATTTTGGGCAACCTATATGCTGGAAGTCATGACCAACTGATGGTTGACAAACGAACCATAGAAAACACTTTCTCATTCTCTCTCTCTAAGTCTTACCAAACCTCACAAAAATTGAAAATACACACATTCTTAAACAACATCTTACTTAGAAGAAGTCTGTAGGTGATCACACGATCACAAAAAAGTGGGCACCTAACTTGCTGCTTTATCAATTCATACTTCAAAGCGAGGCCTACCCCCACATAACATACCTGAAACATCACCTTTTAGATCTCCTTCTTTGTAGGAAGCTATCCTCACCAAAAAAATCTATTTCAAACCGTTCATGTGTCAATCCTTAAATATCATAAGCTAAACAAACATAATAGAAAAGGCACTCCTAGGATCGCATTTTTCTTAGTGTTTCTTCTTGGCTTACATTTTGAGGTGAGAGATCAAATTCTTCATTTTTCTTGTTCATCCTTGCACATGCTCCTCATCACAAGCTGGTGTATTATAGCTTCACCTTGGCTATGCCTAGGCCATATCATCATCATTCTCAAAATTTTGGGTCTGATTCTACATCAGTTTTATAATTCACAACTACTTTTCTTTCATCACTATTTCAATTTTACAGTGACTGGTTTCGGTCCAGTGACCATTAGCGGTTACCATCTTACCATCATCAGTTATTGTTATCCAAAATTCACCCCTCAAGGTAATTTTGATAACATGCATCAAATTCTTTAGTCCCAAGCATTATATTGAGTCCAGACAAAAAGTCATGTTTCTAGGGTCCCCTCATATTTTTTCTAACTCCCCTGTCCAAGTAGAAGAGAGCAAGTTCTAAGGAAAGGTAAGAAAAATTGCAAAAAACAGGCTCGGGCCAGAAAAAAATCATGAAAAATGGCTAAGTCCTAGTCCTCGCAACAGTCGGGACAATCGGGACAAAAGGACGTGAACCGGCCGAAAAGGCCGGTAATATGCGGTCTGTGTAGCATTTGGGACAAGTGGGACAAAGGGACGCGCGGGGATGCGAAAAATCCGAACTGGCTGAAAAATGGAAAAAATTGACTAACTGTTGAAACAGGCAGTCTGGGACATCTGGGCAAAAAGTACATGAACCAGTCGGATCAGCCGAAATGAGTCAAGGCAGCCCGAAACAGTTGGGCCGAAGGTACGTGAAGTACGTGAACCGGTCGGATCGGCTGAAATGAGAACTTAAAGTCTGGGACGCGTGGGACAAAAGTACGCGAACCGGCCGAAACCGGGTGAATCGGGAAAATTTGTCTCGAACGGTCCGAAAGAAAATGGGACATCTGGGCCGCGAGTATGCGAACCGGCTGGTTCGGCCGAAACAGGTAACTTCAGCACTGGGCCAAATAGGACAAAGGGACGCGCGGGACGCGGATAGCCGAAGGAGCCGAAGGCCAATCAGATCACGCCACGTGTCACCGGCAGAATAGGGACATGGAAGCCCATTTCGGGTGGTTCGGAAGAATTTGTCCTATGCAGCACTGGGACATTTGGGACAAAGGGATGCGTGGGACGCGAAAAGCCGAAGAGGCCAAAGGCAGAGGAGAAAAGTCAACATTTGACCTATGGAACTTCAAACGGCCATAACTTTTGACTCCGAGCTCCGATTTTCACAAAATTAGACTTTCTGGAACGAGCACGATGTCTTATTTTTAATGAGGGTAGATATATTTAAATAAAAGAAACATATTCGGCTCCAGTCAGTCAATGCTCATTCCCGTCAAATGACAGAAAACGCCTGCCAGACCCAAAATAACTGCCCGCACTCAGAAGGCCATAACTTTTGCATTTCTCAACGAAATCACACAAAATTGGTACCGTTGGAATCGTGGTTCCGAGCCCGATGCAAAAAAATCAATAAATTCCATATTTGATCATAAATTTATAGAGTTTTTTAAGAAAACGTGGCCGGGTTCAGAACAGTGTTTTATTTGGTAGCTGGGAGTGCAATTAAGAGGCATGGTCATCATTCTTTCTCTGCTGCAGCACCTGGGACAGTATGGGGAGACTTTTTCAAGTAATTTATAACTATTCCATTCAATTTAATGCATCTTATAGGTGGTTGAAGGACATATTTGGGGTTTTCCATTTTTCCTTCTCTTTTCCTTCTCATTTTTCTATAAATTGGAGTGTTGGGCTCATTGTAAAACAGAGAGTTTTCGGGTATCAAATCTCTATAAAAATTGCTTTGTGAAGCCAGTGTGTTGCAGGCCCTTGTAGTGGACTCCTTGCATGGTGATCCAAGCCCTTATCTTGTAATAGACTGAACTGTGCATACCAGGAAGCAATAAAATACAAGTTTGTGGATGTATCTTCCCCTGCTGTGTTTTCTTGCATTCTTCTTGCCCTTTTATCTTTCCACAAGAATATTGTGTCTATTATTATGTTCTTGCAGGAATCTATTAACATTGTGTATGCTTGGAATATTGTTGTGAATGCATTTTGCTAGATTATGGTGAACTGTCATCACCTCTTCTAGTGTGCACTTTCCCTCTGTATTTCACACATTTGGAGACTACTCTCACACCCTCCGTTTCTAGTGTATCACCGCTTTAGTGTAGGCTTTCATTTTATGCATTCTCTCTCCCTGGTCCCTTGGAAATTTAGAATAGAACAGTTAGCTTATCCCGCATTAGAGTAGATTGTGGCAGGTAGTTTAGGAGAAAGAACCAACTTTCTCTGGAGGTCTATCTCAAGTAGAAAGTCCCACAACTTGGAGATAGTACCCATGTTATCCAATCACACTGTGAGTTCAAATATATGCACAGGGGTGCTGTGATTCGGAGATAACAGTTCTACCCAACCGGCGCCAGTTCTAGTTCCTTTTGTTAACCTACTCAAAAGGACATTTATTCATTATCATCCTTTCTATTTATTCATCCTATTCCACTTTGCACAGTCCCTGTCATTGCTATCATTCCCATTGACGTTGTAAACCTCATCAAATTTGGCATATTTGTCAGATTTGACTTTATACGTGGTTTTTCACTCACTATCCATTTTCTACAGTGACCAGCAGCAGTTACCCCTAACCCGCGTCGATTTTCCCTAACCGGCATCGGGTAGCCTATTTTACTTTCCCACTAACATTTGGTACCTCATACACTTTTTTAACGCTAGATTCACCTGTTCCTACTATTTTTCTGTGTCATTTATAGAGAAGAAGCCATACCTAATCATTATTGGTTCACATGGTGCTGACCCAAAGACAAGCATGCGCACTCATTTTTCATGCCAGTTTTCAACCACTCTCACCTAGTCCTTCACCACCTTCAATTTTATCACCAGACATGGATCCCATCCAGCCTATCACTATCACCACCGGAGATAAGGAGTTCTCACAACTCCTTGACCAAAACCCTACCACTTTGTAGTTTTACCTTTCCCACTCGTCCACTCGAGAAGCCTCAGGTTAGTTGATATACGACATACCCATATATATCCCCCCGAATCTCACTCCCACTCCTGTATTGGCCCCATCTGGCTCTATGCTACCCGAATCTACTTTACCCCCATTCGTTTCATAGCTAGGTCCTATACACGCTATGACTGCCACGTCTGCCACCTCTGTGACACCCAACACATCCACCATACCTTCGAAAACTACCAAAAACACAACCTCATCTGCCCCTAATGTCTCACACATACCCGTAGCTACACTTGCACCTCAGATCTTAGTGACCCCTATCTCTTTTAAGAATGTGGTCCTTTCCATTCCAAAATCATTAGCCCCCATTTCCACTAGGGTTGCCACGACCCTTCCACCTCCATATACATACTACCAGCAACCTCCTGTTTCATCTATTATTCACTCTGGGTACGTACCCCTTATTTCACTACCTTCTTCTCAATCAACCTACATGGAAGTACCATACACTAGAGTGCCACCCCCCATTATATGGCCAAAACTAGCCCCTCACACTACAAGGGGCACCCAATCATTGCAACCTACCAATGACCTAATCAAATTAATGTTGGACAAGATGCAAACATTGGAGGCATTAATTTTCGGCTCCCACAACACTCTCACCTACGATGAGATTTGTAATGAGCCCATCCACGCATCCATTCCTATCTGCCCATACCCCATGCATTGGGAAATGCCTAAATTCAATCATTTCAATAGCAAATAAGACCCGCAACAACATTTGTGGTCGTTCAAACAAGGGTGTTATCTAATCGCTCACAATGACACTTTGCTATTGTGAACCTTTCCCATGTCTCTGACTGGACCTGCATTAGATTGGTATAGTGGGTTACCTAAACACTCTATATTTTCATTAAATCAGGTATCCCAAGCCTTCTTGGATCATTTATCCATCAACATCATCAAGAAGGTTACCATGACTGATCTATACTCCACGCGTCAGTATGAGGATGAATCTATCACATATTTTATTGCTCGTTACTGTAGCTTGATCAATCAACTCACCTTCCAACTACCAAAAATAGAACTCATCAAGCTCTTCACACAAGCTTGTGCTAGACATATCTCACTGACTTTACAGGTGCAAACCTTCCGAACATTCAATGAAGCATTCACTATGGCATGAAAGTTAAAGATTCGGGCCATCGAAGAGAAGAAAATCCAATTACGCAATAAGAATTCAACATTCAAGATGAATGATACCTCTTATTCTTTCAAACCACAAAATAATTATTCAAAAGCTAAGGGCACCACTAACACAGTGGTACTCAAGGTTGGCCCAGCTCATCTGTCAAATTAGACCACCCCCTCATCTAATCTCTCACCCATCCAGACTTTTCAAATTCAGACGAGAGTAGTGGAAATACACCCCAATTGGGGAACCTTACTCTTCTGTCTTAGAAAATCTTATCAAAGCTGGAGCCATCACCCTTCCACCTATAAAACCACACATTGGTTTCAACCCTTCTCGCCCCATGCCCGCTTGGTATAAAGCACATGAATTCTATAACAATAATCGAGTAAAGGGTCATAGTGATGGAAATTGCATCACTTTCAAGAATATACTCCAAGAAATGCTCAAAAAAGGTGAGTTAATAGTGGATAATCCTAACGCACCTACCAACCAAAACCTACACATGTTCAAGAAACAATTTCCTAACCATGCCCCTTCATCTGATCAAACCAATGAGACCTCAACTCATGATACCCATACCTGCGAGGTCCATGCTATTTTTAATGACGTACCTGTTGCCTCCCAATTACCTCACATTCCCTCCATAGAGGAAATCCTACCCCTAAATCCTCCTTCTATGCTAAAACCCACCACACCTAATCCTCCACCCGCAGAGGAACACCTTTCATCTCCTTCGTCACCTACAGAAGAGTCTTCCACTAACATCGAGACCATTTCATCTTTGGCATCTCCACTTAGAGAACCGATACCCACAGCACCTCCTCTACCCACAGAGAAGCACCCATTACCTCCCCTACCCACAGAGGAGCACCTATCCATTACTCAACCTATAGAGGAGAACCTATCACTTTCTCTTCCCATCACAGACTCATTTGATATACCTTTGCCTCTTGGTGAGCATCCTCCATCTGCTACCCAAGATCCTACAAACCTACTTTACACTCTCTTACCCACGGAAGCTGAAGCTAGCCAATTTCCCATCCCTAAGAAACATTTTACGGGAATTACCATTAGGTTCTCATTAACTCCACCTACATACATGCCATTATCATGTTTGTTTGATCACATAGATTATGTGGATAGGGCCTTATTATGGGAGCATCTTCTACTTCTGGTGTCAATGCAGATGCAGATGTCACTTAGTGATACTTCCACTATCTACCCAAAATTATTTCAACCAAGCGAACTAAACACAACCACTTCTATCACAAATCCTTCCATGACACCTGTCATAACTCAACATACACCCTTGCCCATAACCCAGACTACATCTAAACCCAAACCCACACCTACAGCATTTTCCTAGACTAAACCTATTACCACCTTAGGGGTCACCCCAACCACCAGCCTTACTCATCCACCTATCAAACTGGATTTAGCTACATCCTCCAAAGTCAACACCACACCTACTATGAAACCCAAACAGATGCACCAAACCCATAGAACTCATACACCGGCTGCACCAATCACACCTTCATATGTCCCACCTATCTTAGGACCTCAGCTTCCCAACATGGTCAAGAAACCTCCACCCATCAATAAATGAAAAACACACCAACCCATTCCTTCCTCACAAACCTCTAACCTACCCAGATGCCCAACATGACTTACACCCGCACCTGCAACATCGCTACCACCCATACCTCCAATACCTTCAGCTATTTCTTCACTACCCACTACACTCCAGTCGTTGTCCCTCACACCCCATGTGTAACCTTCGTCATCTACCTTCGTAGCATCCCCATTATCCCCGTGGGTAACTCATCCTCTTCCCCCATCTGACTCTCCTTCTAGACGTCGTACACCCATATAACCTTTACCCAAGAAGGTGCAGCCCAAAAACAAAACTCCACTACCCCACAATAGGGTAATCAAAACAACCACACCCCCTCCTACCCGTTCATCTACTATACCCCTACCTAAACAAACACAACCAATGCCCAAGACCATGCCAGCACCCAAAATCACGACTCGACGTACTCCCGCTCCTGCAAGGACCTTTCCTCAACAATCAACTATACTTACACCCAAAACCACGTTCACTTCCCATTTCAATCACTAGTAGGGTCTTATGCCATAATTTTAACCAACCTCCTTGACACTTCTTTCATCACATTACCATCGCTCAGACCTTATGATCCTCTCAAACCCAAGCCAAAAGGGTTTGATGACACCAAAATTTACGCATACCATTGTGTGCCAGGGCATGAGGTTGAGAATTGTAAGGCCTTGAAATCCATCCTTTTCTAGTTGTGTCCTCCTGAAGCCAACTTTGATGATGACGACCTTTTTCGATGAGGACCCTGCTTCACTAACACCAATTCCAACACTACCCACTCAATAAACACAACCTCCACCCCCACAACTCCTCAAACCAACGCCAAGATTCTAAATTAGCATGGTTTGCATCAAAGAACTAGCCATGCCACCACCCAAATGTCATTGTGACCAGCTCACCTCATAGGGTTTTTCTCCTTTGGCATATTTTTTCCCGTTGTGTCGTTATACCACTCACCCTACACCTTCTCTATTTTCTAAATCTCCTCAGATCAACATTATACATGTCACTAAACATGCTCAGAAAGATAAGGGTAAAGAAAGGGTGACTAACCCACCAACCAATCCTATACCCAACATACCAACTGCACCCATACCTAAAATCACTATTCACGGCCCCACATATCCCATTTCTAATGGAGTCACACATCGCACCATGCTCAAACAATTACACCAATATCCCCTCAAAATGTCCTTATATGACCTCATTCAAACCTCAAAATCCCATCGTCAAGCTCTCATGGAGGTTCTTCAATCTATTGAGGTTTTTCCCAATGACCCTACACCTGAAGCCTCCATTATCACAACTCATCATGTAGCCTCTCTTACTAAATTACCACCTTCACCCACACCTCAACCTAATAACCAAATAGCCTCCCTTAGCTTTTCAGAGGAAGAGATTCCACCACACCAAAACGATGACCCAGACCTGGCCCTCTTCATCTCTATCCACATTGATGACATATGGGTACGATGTGTGATGATTGATGGGGGCACTAACATTAATATTATTTCATCCCATGCATTCACTCAAATGCGTATACCTAACAATTACATGCATAAACATCCTGTCATGTTCCGTTCATTCAATGATGCTATCACCTCTACACTATGCATCATCATCCTCCACATCCGTATGGGCCCCCACACAGTCCCTGAATTATTATACGTCTTAGAAGGGGAATTTCAATATAACTTGTTGCTTGGTAGACCCTATATTCTTGTCATGGGGTGCGTTCCTTCCACTTTACATCGTTGTGTGAAGTTTGAACATGAAGGACACACCTATACCATTCCAGCTGACCCATCACGTTTCAAAATCTGCAACATGTTTTACCAACCCAATGATGTGCTCATACCTGTTAAAGTGTCTACCTCCGCGACCACCACTGTTTAACCTACACCTCCACTTACTAGTACAACTACTACTTCTACCACACATGTGTCCTCCATTCCAATCGTTGCCACAACATCTGGGGCTGACCCATCCACCTTCTAATCTATTAAATTCACTTCCGCATCGACTTCTAACACCTCATCCATTCCAGCTACCTATGTACCAACCACCGATCCCTTGGAAGGTGTTTTTCAATGCCTCACTCTATGGGAGTACCGCCTATATAGTGTCAACACATTCCTTACTCCACAAAAGTACGGATGTCTTCACCAACATCCTCGATATGATCACCACATAAGAGAATGCCTCCTTTATGGCCCTCCTCAATTTCCAACCAATCTCACCTATGAGGGACTTGATACTACCACTTACACTCCCGAACCACCACCACAAACTCACACATTTTCTGTTGACTTCCAATCACTTACCAATTGTCATTTTACCTACACTGATGTGCGTGGAAGAGTTTTGCTTTTGGATTTTACGAGTAAGGCCGCCATACCATTATTCCATGTGCTACACGCAAACATAATGACCATAGTAGTATCAACTTTCTTGAACCACCTACCAAATAGGCCCATTGAACCATCAAGGACATTATCCCTTCTCTACCTTCTTCACCCGTTCCACCTTAATCATCACCCTCACTGACAGAGTCGATGGATCCTGAATCTATCCCTCCTAATTTTTTTTTTAATAAACACCATTTCCTTGGGGCCTTTGACTTATCAACACGAGGGCGAGACCCCTTCCACTCTTCCCTTCCTGTATCCTAAAATGATCGATGAGGATACATCTTCTATTAATGTCATTTAATGTCAGGATGATGAATCTATACTCACCTACCTTGGTACAGAAGACTCATATATTCATTGGTCATTACTTTCTGAGATGTAAACCATGTTGAATGCATCGAATATCGAGATCAACATTCATACTGAGAACGACTTGCACATCCTAAAGATTGGTCAATCTTTAGATGCTGCTGAACAGGAAGCCATCACTTCTTTTCTTAGAAACCATAACCACAATTTCACTTGGTCTTTTGCAGAAATGCCCGGTATTGACCCTAGCATAGTGGTCCACAATATCGTAACCATTCCCAATGCCAAACCCATCAAACAAAAGCTGAGGAAAATTCACCCTCGCATTGCCCTTCTCGTCAAAGAAGAACTTCAGTGCCTTCTTTATGTTTCCTTCATCTTACCCATTGATTATCCTCATTGGATTCCTAACAATCTCCCTATCACTAAGGCGATAGGGAAACTCCGTATTTGCATAGACTTCTATTACCTCAACTTAGCATGTCTAAAAGATGACTTTCCCTTACCCGGTATTGACCAGTTGGTTGACCTTACCGCTGGCCATGAGATGCTATCACTCATGGATGGCTTCTCGGGTTACAATCAATTCTTGCTTTTCCCCAACGATCAACACAAGACCTCGTTCATTACTCCTTGGGGGACCTTTTGCTATCGAGTCATTCCTTTTGGCATTAAAAACACTAGTGCCACATATCAGTGGGCAATGAATTATATCTTCCATGACATCATGCATTGCATATTGGAAGATTATGTGGATGATCTCTTGGCCAAATCTAAACACAACTTTGAGCACCTTACCCTCCTCAAAACCATCTTTGACCGTCTCATCAAATATTGCATCCACCTTCAGCCTAAGAAGTGCATCTTCACCCTGGGGGTAAAAGCACAATAAAATGTCCCACTTTTTGGTATGGTTTGTACCTTAGTAAACATGAATTTTCAGTTTAATTAATTTTCTAAAGGTAATAGCCACAAAACCGTACACATTCATGAAATTCCACAAAATAACGAATTTTTTTTTTTAGAGTGTAGAATACATGTATATTTTTTTAATTTTTTTTTGCAAAAAATATGGTCTTTTTCTTAATTTTATTCATATGTTGTTTCTTATGTTATTAAAGAGGAATGACTGTCCCCCGGTGGTTTTTTTAAATGAAAACTTATCTTTTCACCATGAAATTTTAGATATATATTCAAGATTATAATTTTGACGTGCTGTCAAATTTTCATATTTTTTTGACTTATTTATTTTTTTAATTAATTATTTAGTAACAATATTTTAAAATAAATGGCGTGTATATTTCTATGCCAATAACTTTTAACATTTATATTGAAATTATTATTTTTTTCACTTGTAAGAAGAAGAACTCAACAAATACTAAGAATATTTTTTTCAATTTTTTTGATATATTCTACTATTTTTTAAATTTGGTTGATTGTCCTAAAATACCGTATGTTAGTAAAAAATTAAAAATAAATAGCAAAACCAATTTTTTAAAAATGAAAATTACAATTTTAGAAAGCTAGTAAAAATCTGAATTTTGTGTCAAAATTTTGTAATTTAACTAGTATGTTTACCCTAATTACGTGGCACTAAAGTGGCAAATTTTGGCTCACAATTGTCCCCCAATAGGATTTAGAGCCAAAATGTGCCACTCAGGTGCCACGTCAGTGCCACTCAGAGGGGTTCACATGAACTATGTTCATGCAAACCCCCATTCGTGTGAACCCCCTCCACACCACCAAAGCACCGCCAAAACATCTCCTTCTAAATTTAATGTTTCGCAATTGCGTCTACCCTTCTAAATTTAATGTTTTACAAGTTACTTATTTAATATTGTTCATTTTTTATGTTTTAAATTTAGTTTTTTACATATTTATTAATTTTAAACTAAGTTTTTTTTTTATTGTTTTTAACCAAAAATATGTAATATTAAATTAGAAAAGTTGTTTTACATATTAAATATAAATTCTATTAAAATTAGAAAATTTGTTTTAAAGTTATAAAAAACTAAAATTAAAAATAACCTAATTTCTACTGAGATTTGTATATAAATAGAGTTGCATGCACATATTGTTTTGTATCGAGTTTACTCTTAGACATTCAGATCTATCACGATTTATGTGTGCAGGTGAAAATTATTGAAGTGGATGAATCATGGGAAATGCAAAGAATGAGAAATGAAAATATACCAAGGAAGAGAATGCAGAGAAGAATGCTAGGATCTATTTGTAGGAGGGCACAAAGAGAGAGAGAGAGAAGACACAACAAGTGAAAGACAATGCTGAAAAAATTGGTACATATGTATAGAAACCCTTGATAGATTGTAATATTTTTTAGTTCTAAGGTTTAAATATGATAATATGTTTTTTAGATTGGGTAAAGGCAAGGGTTTTGATAGGATCCCATGTGTATGTTTATGGACACAGATCATGATGCACAACATTATGCTGATGTGATAACAAAATTTATGGAATTACTTCCCAAGAAAAATGTGAAACACTTGGTGAAGACAGAATTACAAAAATTAAAAGAATTTTCCAAACAAGAACCACTATCATGAAAGAAAACAGCAAAAAGTGTAGAGATAATATATGGTGAATTTGTTAATTTGACTATAGTTGCTAGAGCACATTTGTTGGTTACATTCTTGAATCATGTTGATATGAGGGAAACATTAGAATTGTTAGGTGTTGATTTTGGACGAAAAAATTCAAAACGTGTAGAAGAAGAATTTGTTGGGAATGTTTTTAAAGGAATAAGTTCTTTGGGTACAAAAACTAGGTTTGCTGATAAGAGTATTTCTTGTAGAGCAATATTAACTTCAGTTATAAGTGAAGATACAACAAATAATCATCATGTTACCGCTGTTTCCAAGGCATTGGGTTTATCTAGAAAGACTGTAAATAGGTATGCAAAGAGGAGGAAGACATTAGACGACTCTACTATGGAAGGAAATTGGGCACTAATGTGTAGAAATCCACGTTCTGATAAAATAGAGGATAATATTGTGAAGAAATTTTCTGATTTTTGGACTGAGAGGAATCATCCTTCTCTGAATGTGAGGGATGTTTTAAAACATAGGATAACTCGCAATAAATATGATGAACATATAAAACATTGGCTTGAAATAACTCAACATGAGATTTACATAAAGTTTACAGAAGAAAATCCAGATGTTAAGATTGGACAACGAATGTTTGAAAATTTGAAGTCTTGGTATGTGCAAGCTGATAAAGTCCTTGACACATGTTGTTGTCGCTATCACGTTGAGTTTGATTATCACTATCAAGTACAAATTTTTTTTTTTATATCTATATATTTGAAATTTGTTTAAATATCATTTTTTGAGATGTGATTTAAAATTAATGTATTTCAAAATCTATGTTTTTTTTAGGTGTATAGAAAGTTACGCGAAGAAATTACCCCACCTACACATTTCAGTGAATTCATAACTTCAATTCTTTGCATGATATCCGATGATCATGTCGATGATCGTATGACTTGCATCAAAGGTGTCTATGACAAGTGTGGGCACTTGAAATTATTGCCAAAAACATATGAATATTTCGACACAGTTAAAATAGTTGCTTGTAAGAGGTGATATATATAAATTTATGTTTTTAAATTTGTATGTTAGATTTTATTTTGATTTTTATGTATACTGGAAATGAATACATGACAATTTGTCCATGTTATGAATTGATTTTGTAGGATCAAATACATAAAATATTGAAAAAGGCTTGGAAAAGATGCAACCAGGTTGGATTTGGTAGAAGAGGAAATCCCCATTGCTACATTCATGCAAAGTTTTTGAATTTTAATTAGTCCGTACATCAAACATTCTCACTATTCAAAGTGGTAGGCTACATAATTCAAGACTAATAGGGACACATTCCCCATTGGTTCCATATTGTCCGTGGTTGATTTTCCTGAGAATTACTCATTTTCTCATCAAAAAGAAATTCAAACACAGTATTATCATACTGACAAAGTTACTATCATGGTTCAAGTATTTTATAAGCATGCAGAATTGGATTTGATGGGGTTGAAAGTACATATGTGAAGTGAATGATCAAGAAGGAGTATCACTTCTATATAAGTGATGACAAGGAACATGACACCCACTTTGTGCAACATTGTTTTGGTTTGTTCTTTTTATATCTTCATCAGCGAGGAATACAAATAGATCAACATTTTGTTTGGTCAGATGGTTGCGCATCACAGTTCAAATCCTCTTGCCCTTTCTTTGAACTCAATCATTATCATTGTCATCAAAAAATTCCTCATTTATGGAGTTTTTTTGAGAGTGGTAATGGGAAGGGAGAACATGATGGTGCAGGTGCATGCATCAAACGCGCTCTAAAGAAAAAAAGCTTTGATTATGAGGAAGATCGATTGATTGATGCCCACACATTGTTCACTGGTGTAAGAAACATTTTACAGTTCAGGGTTCAACCTCACAGGATTCAACATCACCCGCTTCAACCCCATAGGCTTCAATCCCATAAAGAGTGTTTTGGGAGATAATAGGTACATGCAAATTTAAAACATAGATATGTAGATTTTGATGTGATTTATTAAGTTAACTACAAGTTACTAACTTTAAATTTTTTTATTCTGATTTTTGTTGTTTGTTTTAATCTTTATTGATCTTTTGAGCATGATTAAATGAAGGTATTGATCGAAGGACAAAGTATGGATGTGAAAGGATTCCCAATTATAGGTCTTTTCACTCTTTGATGACTATAGATAGTAATAACTGGACAATATGTACAAGAGATTATTCTTGTTTTTGTTATGAATGCATGAAAAAATCATATTCAGAGTGTAATAGTCAAAAACATGGGTATGTAGGTGAGTGGAAGCAAGTTCCTTTAGTTGTGGATGACACGTATGGATCAGATCATGATGATAGTTTTCAAGATGTGCCATTAATTTCAACTGATTATGACCACATATCTGGACTGGTTAAACAAGGTATGTTTTATTTGAAAGGATCAAGTATAATTTGATAATTAAATATATATGTATAATTTATACTATACATGGATCATTGAGTGTTTCTTTACATTTTGTTGTAGGAGATGTATTTACAGTCATTGCTGAAGAAACCAATATTGAGAAAGTGGAGTATTACTTTTTGCGTTGCACGAACAAGAGAACAAAGCTAACATGTGAAATAACAAGTGAAGTGACAACATTTTATATTGGCTCAGTTGTAGTGCAGGAAACATACTTACAACCTGTGAAATCCCTCCAAAGTGGGATTCACTTTGTTGATTACAAACTATACAAAAAGGTGTATCAGTACACCCCTCACATAATTGCTACATGGTTACAATTGTAGCAGGTGAAGACTACAAATAGTAAACGAAAAAAATGGAGACTAGATGTAGAACACCATCAAAAAATTTTACAGGTCATTCAACAAGCAGAGCCACTTGGTATTATATAGAATGACATGGAATAAATTACTAAACCTTGTTGGTAATAAACTATTAAGCTATAACATTGTATTTTCTACTTGAAGGAACTATGGAGACCACTATACAATAAAGTTGTTTAATACTTGTGATTCTTACTTGTTGTGAAATGGTTTATGGTTTACTTTAAGTATTGTGATATGGTTGTTACATGGAAGTATGTATGGTATAAACATAATTTATGATGTGGATGTATGTTGCATTATTATTTTTAATGTGGAAATGTTAGTTGGGAATTCAGATGTACATAGTTTTTGATATATGTTATTTGTTTAGTTGTGAACCAAAAGGTTGTATATGGAGTACCCTTTATCACTGTACAAGTTTATCATATTTCAATATGCTTGGAATTGTGTTGCATCATTAAGGATTCATTATGTCATAGAGAATGAGATAGGAGGGAAATAAGGTTCTTTCATCTAGACTGAACTTACTGAATAAAAAATAAGGTTTTTCTTATGCATTATTATTTTTAATGTGGAAATGTTAGTTTATAATTCAGATGTACATAGTTTTTGATATATGTTATTTATTTAGTTGTGAACCAAAAGGTTGTATATGGAGTACCCTTATCACTGTACAAGTTTATCATATTTTAATATTCTTGGAATTGTGTTGATTCATTAAGGATTCATTATGTCATATAGAATGAGATAGGAGGGAAATAGATTGTAGAATATGTAATGGAACATAGATTGTGAGTAGCTAGAAATAGAAGGAGACAAATCTCCTACAATCAAGAAGGGGGAATGTATCCTAAAAAAAATCCTAAACAACGAAGTTACCATTTTTATGGTATATATGTAGAGCATGCTAACATGTGGGAGACATGGTTAAATAATACAAGAAATGTGAAACATGATAGTATTAGTCTTTCTGGGTATAGTTGATTAAGAAATGGGAAATAAAATCTCTTAACTCCCTTATTTTCTCTCAAATACCTTACAATATTTATAGAAATTTAGGAAATGTATGGCATGTTTCAAGGTGTTTTGGAAGCACACAAGAGTGGTATGATTGTGTGTGCTTAGCATGAGGTATTTTGTAGGAGTTAAGTGCTTCACATTTTTACAATGGTGCATACCTGCACTAAAAAATAACAATTGTGAACAAGGAATTTTTTTCATAAGGGTGCAATATGTCAATGATGGCGTGAGGCTTTAAAGGCTATGGGTAGAACAAATTGTTTTTCTAGTTTTATGATAAAGTAAAAGAAGGTCCATACAATTTTCAAGTGTAAGTCTTGCATGAGATTGCAAGAAGGCGTAATTTGACCAAGAGACATGCTTGTATGGACTAAGGATGTGTGAGTGTTTTAAAGAAAGTGGATGAATGTATAGTATAGGTTGTAGATGTAATGAGCGGAGATTAATGGTGTTAAAAAATATGTGAGAACTATGGATTAGTATGCACAAGATTGCAAAAAGTGTGAAGATTATTTGAGAATGATTTCAAAATTTACCCATCTATGTTATTAGCAATGCCTACTATGTTGGTTGAATTTTAAAAATATATATCATCTTAGGTATAAAATTTGAGGCACGACACCTTTTATGTGTAAGAAGAGTTGCAAGAAGACATAGAGTTAGCTACCTTAGAAAGAGAGGAGGAGAAAGAGAGAATGTAATTAATATGGAAGGTTTTGATACAGGGATCAATTACCAAGAAAATTTAAATGGTTCTCTAAGGAGAAAATGGATGAATTTCTCTTTTCTAAGTTTCTAAAAAACAAAATCCTTCCAATTGCAAAGATATTATATGATTTGGAATATATTTTAATGTAAAATGCAATTCGTGATTTGTTGTATTATTTGTTTGCAAGACTCTAAGTGGTTCACATGACCTATATGACATTTTATTCCTACATAAACAAAAATATATGTAGATTCATTCATAATTGCATGTGTCCAAAATGGGGGTGAGATGACTTTAAAATAGAAAGGATGTGTAAAAAATGATCTATTGCCCAAAATAACCCCCAAAAGTGATCTATTATAATCTATGGTCATTAGGAGTCTTATTTCAAGTTGTTAATTAAATGATCTATTGAACTTAAACTTTCAACATATATGATTCAAATAGTAACATAAGCCAATATACCATGGAATGTTTAATGTAACATAAAGTATTACTAAATTACCTAAGCATTGAAAATGATTCAATATAGAATTTTAACAAAGTTTACAATGTTATATCACAAAATGAAGGGTATTTAATATCTTATCTATCATTATATACCTATTATGATATCATCAAGAGACAAAAATGAAAGATAAGGGGGTGTCTTATATTCACATCCATAATTGTAAGTACGCGTGTCTAAAACATATATCAAAATATAATAATCATGTCTAGAATGAGTATGAGTATATATACATGTCTAAAATCTCTAAAAGTATGTCTAAAATGTCTGAAATCTATAAAATATCACTGAAGTCTCATCCGTGCACTAGGGCGAGTGCTAGACCCCTCACTATGCTCTGCTACACCCTGCATGTTTAAAAAAAGGAATATACATGTCATAAACTATACATAGCATGTACCATATATTAAAATATATAAGCAAAATTCTACAACAATTTCTTGATTAATTCAATAAATCATATAACATATATGTACAATTGATTACCTCAGTATCTGTCCCTGGGTGGATGTTGGGAGTATCTACGCTATGTGTAGATATTTGTCCCGTAGATCCCTGTGAAACAAAATTTATAAAATGTAAGAACTTGATAAATAATTTTTTTGATTAAAGTTCATTAATTTCTAACATTTCAATTTACATTAAATATTAATTCTATTAAAACATATGTATTCATACCTCTGCGGAACGCGTCTCCAAATGTATGGGATTGTCATGCATGACCTCAACACCAACAAATATATCACCAACTGAGCCAAGTTGACTCAGACCTGGAACATCGAGATCCATGGTGTGCTCAGTCAAGAGTTGTGTGTATGTGACACAGGTAGATGGTGTTGGCTGTGAAGCTCCACACACTGGAGCAGAAGCCTAAACACAAAAGTACATGTTTAATTTTAATATTAATAAACTATAAAGTAATGATCAATTAAAATAAATTTTAATTATATTAAAGGTTTAATTTTCACACACCGGAACAGAAATCTGCTGGACATCAGGTGTGACAATCCCAGCAATATGAAGTCTATCTGTAGCAGCGGTAGTAGTACCCTAACTAGAAGATACACTCCCACTCTACTCTATAAAATCTAAAACCCCCGATAGTGGAATGTTGCAATGCTGAGCAATCACTTCATGTGCATGCAACAAGTCAGCAGCCATGATGCGTCCTAGCTGACATGCATGAGTGGGATCTGTAACTAGCTCAAAGTCATCTAGGGAAATCAAAGATGCACGAGCGTATACCTCGCTGCGTGCATCGCTACTACTACTAACACCTCCACTGCTAGTATCATGTCTCTAAAGGTACTGACCCACACAGTCATAAGAGATCAATTGGGTCTCGTGAGCAATGCCAGCAAGACCCTTGATAGCAACCTCATGTGCAGTCATAATGACATGTGTTGCAACATCCTAAAAGCCTGATAAGAATGGTTGTGGCCTTGGTACAAGCTACTGTGTGTCAACAACTATAGGAGCTCCCTCATTTCTATATGCCTATCTGTGGCTAATACAGCCACGCCCCTGCCCCAAATAACTAGAGATGTCTAAATAGTTAACCTTTAGGTTTAAGTGAACCTCAACATGTAGCATCATTATGAAGTATAATGGTAATTGGTCATTATTCAGAAATTGGCCTTGAGAGGCAACAAATCTAGGATAAACCAAAGGGGCACATAGGGGACATGAACATTTGTTTACATAATATGCCCGTATTTTTCGTTTTTCTACATAAAAAATCCAACAAGACCTCTTAACAACTTCCTTATCGGAAAGTTGTGATGTAATCTCATTATAACCTACATCTCCTGAGACACTTAATTTTAGTGAATCCATAAAATTTTTTATTGATTCAGAATCAAATGGATTATATGTTTTCAAACTTGTCTCTATTCTACGAAGATCAACTAGTATTTTTTCACAATGGGCTTTATACTGCCCAACTGTAGTTGGATTTTGAAGAATAGATTGCAATTTTTCAATCTCTAAATTGGTCCCCTCAAACAAATAAGGAGTGAAACAAGCCATGACTATAAACAAAATTAAAGTAAAATTGAATTAATAGTACTTTTAATTTAAAAAGTTCCTAAGATATTCTCCTATATTAATGAAAAGAGAAATAGGAAATTTTCAAGCTTCAATGCAACTAATATAGAAAATAAATTACAAAATAAAATAAATTAAAAAATCACATAAATTACATAAATTACAAATCACATAAATTACAAAATTTCCCATCTAATCAAATGCAAGAAACATATTGCACATATTGTTGAGTTCCTACACAACATCACACAATAAATTTTGGTGCACGTAATTAGGAAACTACATAATAACCTAAAGGCTATGATATCATATATCAACTTAGGAATACTTAGACCAAATTTTTCATGTACGATTAGATTCAATGAGCTAAATTGTATACAATAATATTCTCTATAAACTTTGATTGAAACCACTTTACAAAGTGATGACAAGATGACATATTTCTAATATATTGTCAACACATTGAGTGGATTCGAAAATACCATTTCATTTTATCAATACGACTTCCTTTAAAGAAAAAAATATTCAACAAAATGGTATAATTGTTAATATGTAATATCATGTTTCTCTTAGTAAACTGAATTGATATTAAGGATCATACTTATTCTAACACACAAATTATAGAATTGGATATTTTCAATAAAAAAATTAAGTCAATTTATGTTAGACATAATATTGGGGCCAATTTTTTTTTGCAAAAAATTAGAGGCCATGTCTACAACTCAAATTATAATCCCATTATATGAATAGTGTTCCTTCTATTATGTAGGTATATGTTTACAATACTTTCTTAGTGACATGGTGTATATATTTCCTTCAAATGATAGTCCATTCAAGTTTTGTGCCATGACTAAGACCATAAAAAAATTATACCACTATCTAATGCACCCCAATCAACCACTAAGCACCTTATGTTCAAATCCTAAAACCAACCTTATCTCATAAGGCACGTGGGAAGTCAAACGCTATTATTAAAATCCAAGAAGGTATTTCCAATGTTTGGAAAAATAATAAAACACTTATTATATTTAGAAATTGCGACCAAATTGGTGGTCTTTATTAAAAACAATGAAGCGGATGGTAGTGAGGACCCATATTCATTCAAATAATACCCATCAATAATGATTATCAATACCTTAATGACATCCAAGGAAAATTTAGCACTCAAGTTATTAAGAGATTGTTATCTTTAAGTTAAATTTGTGTGGCTTCTCCAATCTTGATAAAAACTTCCCCTACATATAGATTTGAAATTCTATTTAGAAT
Organism: Taxus chinensis; assembly: GCA_019776745.2. Lineage (NCBI taxonomy): Eukaryota > Viridiplantae > Streptophyta > Pinopsida > Cupressales > Taxaceae > Taxus > Taxus chinensis. Next base: position 832,432,358 of record CM034146.1, read on the forward strand.
TTTTTTTGCCATTAACACACCATTGATAAGTAGTAAGAGGTATATGAGGGAATGATCAGACATAAATCTAGATATTAGCCTTAAACATTAGCACGATGATGAAAACAAGTGAAAATGGGAGTTGTGATCTTAGATGTGAAATACATGGAGAATTAAGAAGAATAAACATGTTCTTTGATATCGATTTCAAGATAATAATATTGGAATGAAAATGAACAATAATCTAGTAAAAAGCAAAATTATATTCACGTTGATTCAAATGAAGAATGATTACAAATATATATACCCAAAGGATGACTATTCATTTCATCTTCCAAGAAGACTCTTCACATTTTTATGATAATTATTCATCTCCCAATACACTTGACAAAATCTCTCCTAAATATTACCTTTAAGATTGCTTAATATTATGTACTATAACATTACATCAGATGCTTTTGAACATGTTGAGGTTAGTCCAACCCAGTAACTCCTAAGACATTTTACTAGGATTTGATGTTTGAAGTATTGTAAGCATTTGGATAAATAATAGCCCAACTATATATCATCTTATCATAATGCACATGCACAAATACAGAATCTAGAAGCAAAGGAAAATATGAACCTACACACAAAATTTTGGAGTAGTTAGAGAAATGCTTGATGATTTTGTAACCCCCATGATGGTTTTGAACATAAAAATGTTTGCAGTCCCTTTCATCAATGATACTATCTAGCAATTGATAAAATTATCCAAGGCATATTTCTAGAGAGATAAAATTACAATAATTTCTAACAAATGTCTCCTGAGCCCATAAGTTTCTAAATTATGTGATTAATGTGCACCCACCTAAGATATGCAAATAAGTTAGGTTGTTCTATTACACATTGCTTTTTAAATATTACTATTTTTAAACCACATCTATTTATCAATATAGTGTACTTAACATTAGAATAAGACTCAATATTTTCTATATTCTAAAATACACTTAGTTCTAGTTTTTAATATATTTGGTGTAAAAGAGTTAAATTAATTAGAAAAATTATGTCCTCAAGGAGGATATTTTGGCATAGGAAAATAACATAGTGAAATTAAAAAATTGAGTGGATTTTTTAGAAGAGATTCAATTCAGAAAGGTACAACAATTCCATCTGAAAGAGAAGCCTTTATTTGATAGTTATCACCATGACATCCCATTGAATAATCAATTATTTTTCATTGTAGTCAATATATGTTTTATATTTAGATTTGGATTTCCCTACAAAAAACTACATTGTTTTTATTTTTGGTTTGTTTTTTTGTTAAGCTTTAATGCCTTGTTAAATCTTTTTAAGGGCACACTTTGAATGTATGAGAATATTCTTTAGGGAACATCTTGAAGTAATAACATGTTTTAATTGGGATTGCATTAGGGTATTCCATAGTTACATTAAAATATCATGTAGTAATTGCATTAGTTTATCAAACAATTCAACACTTGTTGCATGAAAGTACATGAGCTATTTGACATTATGTCTTGAGGAAATGTGGTCAAATGGACTTCAATGTTTTGGATGAAGCAAAATATTGTAGCTTAGATAAGTAGGTGAATTGTTTAACATAATGTCTCAACAAAATGTGGTCACATGAATAAAAATGATTGTAAGATGTGCATATAAATGTCTTTTACATTGATCCTTTCAAACTCTTTCAATAAATGAAGCCCAATACAACATACCGTTAGTCAATTATGCAATGAAAAAGTGAACTTTATAAGGATACTCTTAAACTCTTCCAATTAATGAAGCCCTATGGAATGTACCTAGCCAATTGTATAATGACGTAATGACTTTTACCTAAATAATGAGTACAATGACTATGATAATGAGTATAATGACTATGTTAGTGAAAATAAAATTGATATATTTTATAAAAAAATTAGAAATCAATATTGATCTTAAACAAAACAAGCTCGAAAAATATAGATTTGGATTTACTTGTCCTCAAAGCTAATTTTTCCTTCCAATATTTCTTCGATTCTTTATTTTTTTCAATGTCCAAAGAACCTAACATACCATTGGTTACGACATTCCTCATATTCCTTAACATGCCATTGCTTTTAATGTCCTATTTCTCAAAATGTTATTGTTTATTGTCATGCATGTCAATGAATAGGGGTGGTGATCTTCAATGACATGATCCCAATCAATATATTTGCCTATGGTTTTGTTCCTTTTTTTTGCATTATCTAGAATTTCTAGCAGAGACACAAATACTAACCAATGGGTTTTTTAATTTAATATATCATTAAACTAGAAATTACAGTTTTCATAGCACCATTATTCTTCCACAAGAAATTTATGAAGCCTGGTCACGCTACAAGAGATTTGTGAAGCCTGGTCATGTAGGAAACTGAACACCCAAATTTGTGAAGCTTGGTCATGATACAAGAGATTTTAAATGGGATTTTACCAAAAAACCGAGCTAGGGTTTTACAAAAAATGGTATCGAAATGGCTAAAAAATGGGTTTCAATTTTTTTTCACCCAAATACATCACCAATACAAATGGCTATGAAATGGCTATGGGTAACATACCTGGTCACTCGTCATTTGTTGGTGGGATCTCTGTTTACTGGTGGGCTCATTTGATCATGGGATGGTGGGCTCGTTTGCTCATGGGCTAGTGGGCTCGTCGCTGGTCTGGTCCGGTTTGGCATCGTTGGTGGGCTCCCTTGCTCATTTGTTGGTTTTGTCTGCTCTGTTTTGGTGTAGTTGGTGGGCTCCCTAAATCTTCGTGTGAACAGAGGTGGGTAGAAAGAAAATGAATTCCTCCGTGGCACGTCCAATATATAAAAAGGGGTGGTTCACGCGAAAGTGGTTCGCGCGAATGGGGTTCGTGCGAACCCCCCATTCACATGAACCACATTAAATGTTACACATGGCAGGATAATGGCCTACATGTCACTTCGCCTGAACTAAGTTTACGTGAATGGGGGGTTCGTGTGAATCCCCCTTGCCAACTAACCCACTCCCTTCCCCACTCGCATTTTTGGGACATCAAGTGGGACACAACACCATGCATTGACTCGTGGTCATCTCAGGAAGACTCCTGGGCTTTATTATTTCCCTACGTGGTATAGGAGTTGACCCTACTAAATTCAACACCATTCTCAAAATGCCTTCACCCACTAACCTTAGACAATTCCTTAGCTTGCAAGGTAAGTCGCAGTCTATTCGCCATTTCATTTCACAACTATCAGATCGGTGCCAACCATTTCATCATCTACTCAAGAAGGATGTCTCCTTTAGATGGGATGATGACTACCACAAATATTCTGAATCCTTAAAAAAATACCTTCTCGAAACCACCCATACTCATTCCACCTAAAGATGATCAACCTTTTTACCTATATATCTCAGCTACTGATCATTCCTTGGGAGCCATGCTCGCTCATCGCGATGAAAAACACAGAGAGTAGACGGTTTATTACATAAGCCGTACTCTTTTGGACTATGAAACCCAATACACCCATCCAAAAAAAAAATTCTTAGCCTTATTTTTCGTTGCCACAAAACTCCGTCATTACCTACTCAACCAAAAAACCTATGTTGTGACCAACACCGACCCCTTACACTTCATGTACACCAAACCTTATCAAAATCAACGTGCCACATGATGGCTTATGATTTTAGCTAATCTTGACCTTCAATTCATTCATCAAAATTCCATCAAGGGCAAAGCAATTACAGACCAATTGGTCGATGCACCTATTTTTCAGGATCAGCCCTCTAATTTTGATTTTCCAAATGAGTCAATTGCAACCCTTTCTTTGGATGAATCCCCTTACCAAATGACACTCTTCTTCGATGGTTCAAAGTGTTAGTGTGGGGGTGGGGCTGGTATTATCCTCATTCCGCTTGATGGTGAGCCCATGCCTTTGTCTTTAAAACTCGATTTTGAATGCACAAATAATATCACCGAATACGAAGCACTCGTATTCGATCTCTAAGTCACCTATGCCATAGATGTCAAATCAATCAACATCTTTGGTGATTTTCAATTGGTCGTAAACCAAGTCAATGGTATATACCAATGTCGTAACGAGATAATTCAAAAGTATAAACATCACGTAGATGTACTTTTGACCACCTTTGACCATTACACCCTTCAAACCATCCCACATTTAACCAAAAAGTTTGTAGATACCATGGCCTGCTTAGCTTCCCAAATACCCACTTCGCCCGTCGATTCTAAAATATTTGTCACCATAAAATGCCTCCAATCACCTTCTTATTTACCTCAAGATGTTTACTCTATCGGAACCACTAACTCGGACCCAAGTGACCTTTTCTGACTACCTTTTTGTCTCCATCTTACCTCGTAATCTCACCCATAACGGACAACGCACCTTCCTTAAAAGGGTCTCTTGTTACGTCATCCTGGGGGGACTCCTCTATAAGAGTGGATTTGATGGTATTCTCTTACAATGCCTCACAAGTTCTGAAATTCCTTATACCATTAATGAAGTTCATGACAACATATGTGGACATCACTTCAATGGCCTTGTTGTTAAGCGTATTCTTCACCTGGGCTATTACTGGATGACCCTTAAACATGATTGTTGCAACTACATCAAAGGTTGTGTAAAATTCCAAAAACATGCCAATATTCATCATACACCTAGTCATGCCTTATAGGTCTCCCGTGACCTTTGGCCCTTCTCTGAATGGGGTTTGGATCTTGTCAGAGAGATCAATCCCCATTCTTCCCAATGCCATCAATGAATCATTACCGCTACTTAATACTATAAAAAATGGGTGGAAGACATACCACTCATCTCCACGAAAGCTAAGAAAATATGTGAGTTTATCAATCACCACATCATTTGTCGCTTTGGTGTTCCGCATCACCTCATCACTGAAAATGGAAAAAAAATTATAAAAAAAACATTGCAAAAACTATGTGACACTTTAGACATTCAGATTAGTTTCTCATAACCTTATTACCCACAAATCAATAGCCAAGTCGAATCCACTAACAAAACCTTAAACAAAATTCTTATGAAAGTGGTTGACAATACTATGAAGGATTGGCATATGCCCATTCCTTTTGCCCTGTGGGCATACTGCACTAGTATTCACACCTCCATTGGTACCACACCATTTTCTACGATACAGAGGCAGTTCTTCCTCTCGAAGTCCAAATTCCCTCACTCTACATTTCTCTCCATGACATGCTCAATGATGATGACTTTCATCAGGACCGTTTAGACAAACTTGAATTATTAGATGAACATTATCTTAATGCTCTGGATCACCTTAAAATTTACCAAAAATGTATCAAACGTGTCCATGCATGAAATTTCCAAGTCGATGACCTTGTCCTGAAAGAAAATCAACATGTAACTAAAGTAGAAAAAATAAAATGGGGAAAATTTGATCCTAATTGGCTTGGACCATACATTGTGACTCATACCTATGGATCAAGTGCTTATCGTTTATCTTCACTCGATGGTAAACCCAAACCTGAGCCCCTTAACACCTTGCATCTTCGACCATTCTATTATTGACTTCTAAGTCCTATATCACCCTTTGTCTCTTTCCATGCTCATCCCTTGAGTGCTATCCACTCCATACACCTCACCAATGATTAAACAAGAATCATGTGAGTACCTGTCACTTGTTATCTTCTCTTGAATATGTGTACCACGGCACTGCACATAGCATGATTCTCATGGATACTTTTTGTCTACCTTTAGATGAGATCCCATGGTTGTTTCACCTTTCCTTTTGCACGAGAATCCTATCCTCACCTTGCTGTTGTCCATGACTTCAAATCCCTCACATGGGATATAACTCCTTGAGTCAAACTTCCACTCAAAAGATGACTCCCTCAAAAGAACATATTCCTCTCGACAATGGCTCTTATAAATAGACTGCTCCCTTGAAGGACAACTATGTAAAGATATTTTTTTAAAAATGACAAGAGAAACCAAATATTCCTACATCAATCAGCTTCACGAAGAATTCAAGGAGTTACATTTTCTTCATCCCATAAAGACTTCCCACATCTAGCAGTCTATCTCAATTATAAATCAAAACAACAAACCTTTTAGTCACGGACTTTCCCCAAGCGCATGTTACCTCATACAAAATAAAACTTAACTATGTTTCAACCTTCTAGCCATTCCCACTCCCATTTCCTACTGCCTCAAGGGACCTATCGGAAACCACAACATTTGGTGATCATGTGACTACTTTTCACCGTAGAACAATCAATCATGAAATGTCTTTAGGGTCTTATGTTCATCACCTCTTTCAGGGTGTGATCTACTCGGTATCATCCTTGCCAATCAGGTGGCTTTATTGCCCCCTTTTACCTTTAAACCTTATTTGTTTACATTTTTATTACCTTATACAAAACTTGGTCCTTGACACTTACCTTTGGGGTAATCTTATTCTTTCGCCACAATCGACCAACCTACATCACTTTACCTATAATCCACCCACACCTAACAAACCTAAACCCACACCATGCCTAAAACCTATTAACTCATTTTCATACCTCCTCATATTCTTCCCTAGCTCATGGGAGAACTACATTAGCCTGATGTCCCTTTTTGCTAGGACTATGTAGGCAGCACTCTAAGGGCATGGGGCCCATGAAGGTTAGCTCGGCTATTCTCTACCCTAAACAATTCATCTTCTATGTTCCTCACATTACATCACAGCTCACTTAGTTTCCCTTTTCTATCCCGAATTGGGAATGTAACCAAATACATAACAAGTTGCTTCATATTTTAATCCTTATCACAACATACATTTATTACGCCTACCGTTTCTTTATCATCACTATGTGCTAGATTATACCACATCTCAAATATGACCCATATTATCATTCATTTCATAAAATAATGATTCATAACTTCACTAAATTTGAACTCAATCATGCCTATCAAACCTGACTCCATCATGCCTAACAAACCTGACTCAACCATACCTACGACCTGACTCAACCATGCCTATGACCTGACTTGATCCATGCCTAAACTAACCTGATTCGATCCATGCCTAAACCAACCTAACTCGATCCATGCCTAAACCAACCTAACTCCATCCATGCCTAAACCAACTTGACTCAATCCATGCCTATACCAACCTGACTCCATCATGCCTAACTCACCTAATTTCCATCCATATCAAAACAACAAATCAAAAACTCATCAACACATCAAAAAATCTAGAAATAACATGTATCTCATCATATAAATAACTGTGTATCTCAATATAATATACATGGCTATCTCCTCATGTCCGTCATCTCAAAATGGTCGGCACGAAGGCCGATACACAATACAAAATGTCATCGGCATACAGGCCAGTCTCATCTATACAATAAAATAATGAATCCATACAAAATATCTTCGATATATAGGATGATATATGCTCAAAATATAAAAAAATATCTCATACATTCTCATTATCTTTGGCATGCAGGCTAGTATATATCACAAAATGACTATCATACATCAACAACTAGGCAACCACATATCAGGAATCTTGGTAGATGTCCTCCATCTTTGTATCACCTGTATCCTCAACCTCTTGGGTCCCTACTCATGCCACAACTTGAGCTGGTCTCCATGTGTTGGAAGCCTCTGCCTGATCTAGCCTCGGAGCTTGTTGACCCCATGTGCTCTCCACACTGTTAGTGTAGGATCTCATCCTCTCACTAGACACCTACTGTTCTATGTACTCGGCATAGGATATGAAGTCTATCACAGCCGCCATCAGCTGGTCCCTGATAATATCTAGCATCACCTAGGACATCTCGTAACATGGATACATGCATAGTCTGTGGTGGTCCCATAAGGTCTAGGCCCCTGTACCTATCCTGCGGGACCCTACCTCGCTCATACCTATGAATTAGGACTTGTTCTTGGTGCCTGTAGTGGTTCCCCCTACCCTTGTGCCTATATATAGGCCTATAAGACCCCAAATCTATGCCTGGGTTGTGGCCAACTGGACATGTAAACCTACCACATGGGATTGTAAGGCCACCACCTGACCATCACCCCTCCTCTCCATCTCCATGTCCTCCATCACCCACCTGGGCCTGCAAACTGGCCACCTATACACATAGCTCTACTACCTCTTGCCTCAGAGGTCTCCAGCTATGTCTGTAATAAACCAAACTAGGTAATGAGAGTAGCCACCTGCCCCTGTAGGACGTATCTTTGCACCATGATGGTGGGCTAAATTCGACTGCCCTGGTCTGGGTGGTATGGCTCATAAGTGAGCCTCCCACCATTGTCTGTGCACCCAGTGTCATCTATCCGCTGGTCCACTACTTGCTCCTCCTACCCTATGGGAACTATCGGCTATGGTAGAGGTAAGGGCCTCTCCACGTCATCTCTCTGGTACTGTGGGAAGGGTAGAGATATGTCCTATACTAGCCTGATCTGTCGTCGGACACTGTCTACCAGGAAGATCTCCTACTCCTCGGCACGGAAACCCCGTATCCATCTCTCTAGCTAGAGCTCAGCTAGCTCCTCGTGCATATGCCTATATGAGGGGAATCCCACATATGGCCTCCAGATAATGTCCACTCCGAACAAACCCTCCAATAACTACCAAAAAATGCCACATCATGTGTGGGCCTCTCAGATCTCCACTCTCCAATATCCCGCACCCATCTCCTATACCCCAATCACATAAATATTGGTGGGAATGCATCTTCTCGGGGCATCCCTATAGGGTGCAAACAAACTATGTGCTCATACACCTAGCAGTGTAGTAAACATGTACAACACAGGCTGAACCTGCACAGCTGTCCATATGCACACAACTCCCTATATAGCTGCACCAAGAATGTCGGTGCCCAGGAAAAGCGGGTCTCCTATATCATCATACCATGGAGTACCCCCATCAACGATCATAGAAAACTTCCACCCTCTACATCTGGCAGTGTAAAGCAACACACTTCCTCCATCAACAGAACCACTATCCTCATTTCCTCTAGACGGGCTAGGTACATCTCTCCATAGCTTAAGTTTGTACTATGGAATTTTAGCTCAGCCATCCCCTCTCCAAAAACAGTCACAATTAGTTCCTTTGAGGCCTCAAAGGACACATAGTAGACCTGTTCAACCAATATGGGTAGCCATAGTATCCTGAACATGTCCTCCAAGGTGATAGTAATCTCACCCATCAGCAGGTGGAATGTGTTGGTCGTGGAATCCCATCTATCGATGAGTGTGACCATCAAAATGGGTTGTCAGACTACAAGCTGATAGCGACAAAACCCACTCAAGCTAACTACCTCCACATGCTGCACCTCCTCCGGGGTTGCTACGCCATGTACTGTCACTAGTAGAGGTAGAACTTTGTCCCGCATATGTAGCTACGCTCTCCCATGCATCCAATACAAACAAAACATTAATCTACATTTATCATATCCATATTTACCAATTATCATTTTCGCACACCCTATTTTCACCATACCCATCTCAACCACCTAGCTCACATCACTTTTGGACCCTTGTTCCCAATAAATTAACCAGTACCGGTTCATCTTTACCGACCCCTGTCACCCCTTAACTGGCATCCGTCACCTGTTTGGTGACCGATATCGGTTCATCTTTACCAACCCCAGTCACCCCTTAACTGGAATCGATCACTTTTTTGGTGACTGATATCGGTTAACCCTTACCGATGCCAGCCAAACTTGCCTGACGCCAGTCACTATCGCAGTAAAAGCCATGATTTCCCAAAATCCACCTTTTCTAAAAAAAACCTTCCCCTTACCCCTTTTACCCACCTACAAGGACCTAAACTACCCTAGGACCTCCACCCACCCCGCTAGCCCATTTATTACCATCCTCATTCATTTTTTTACCCAGTATTGCCCCCATTCCCAAATTTAATCCATCCCCACCCACAAAAACAAAAAAAACAAAAACTAAACACACTGCCACTACATTAAACAATTTCCTAATCCCCTACTCTATCTACTCAAATACACATATAGTAGCATGCTTACCTTGTCACGATGCCATCATCACTATGGCATGTTTGGCCGTTGCACCGGTGGCCCACCTAATCCCTCACCGGCCTCTGCCATCACCAAATCGCTACCCGTAACCTCTACCCAATAAAATCCCTCGCACTGATCCTGTGGAATCACTTCTCACCAACCGATCACCGATCATTTACACTTCCAACTTAATGCTCCATTCCATATGAGCACTTTTCTCTCTCTTTTGTCATTTTCTCAATTATCTAAAAGATAAATGAATAACAAAACACATAGATTTTTTGGTTTTATAACAAACCCGACCTAACCGACGTCAGTTACCCTTGACCGACATCAGTCACGTGCCCTACCTTACCATCATCAGTTGACCTATACTGACATAGGATACTCTTGACCAGCATCAGTCACCCTCACCTATAGATTTCCCTACATTTTACCCTTTTACCCTACCCCTACCTCCTTTTTTCCAAACCCAATCTTCACACTGATCATTTACCCCACCCCACCTTTACCCAAACCATTTACCTCAACTTATTGACCTCATCATTTACTACCTCCCTTTTTCTTCCTTTGGGGACTCATTATTTTACCCCTACCTTGGCCTTACTTGTGCCGTGACCTAGATATTTGGACCTGGACCATTGCTAGTGACCTTTGACCTCATGTGTTTGCTATACCTTACGGCACTGTCACCTATGTTGTTGACCTAATTACCTTACCTAGCCTATTGTCTTGTCCGTTTATCCTGACCCTACCTTTGGTGTACCAGAACATGCCTAACCATTCCTACACCTAACCTATGTTGTGTTTCCTAACCATATCCTATACCTTGGATACCAGAATCACTTCAACCTCGTTTGGATAAACCTATCGACCTTAGACAATGTATATTTTGCCTACTCTTCAACCTCGTAGTGTGCTGTCATTTATACGTGTGTGTGCATTTAACTGTTGATACCTTTGACCCTGACCCATTACCTTGATTCCCGCGTAGACCTTCAACCTTTTTTCCCCCATGCCCACCTGCCTTCTCCTCACATTTACCTTTTATCAAACCAATCACTGCTTCTGCCTTCACCCTCATCAGTTCCTGGTTTGAGGGGGATTACCTTCACCCAAACATGGGGCAACCACATCTTATTTTTGTTAGTGCCACTTACCAATACAAGCTACGCAACAAAAAGGGAAAAAATGTAGATACTAAAATTAGGTCACACTCCCCTTTGAACCCTTGACAAATAAGCACCCTTCATCACATTCACCTATCCATGGCTCTCTTCACCTCACTAACATTAATTTAATTAATCTAATTAAATTAATTCATTATCCTCACAATATTTATTATTTAAATATCTTAATTTAAATAATATCCACACATACACCTCACCTAGACACCTCATTAGGCCAACTCACCCTAAGACCTACTCTTAGTAAGTTGCCATAACTAACTAAGACTTACCAAAACCCTAAAAATCAATGTCTACATTCTCTCTAACCACATTCTCATATGCTTACAAGAATCTTCCAGTCTAATCCACGGGTTAACAAAACGAGATCTGAAAAAATCAAGAGGATCTCCTTAGTTTAGTAAACCTAGGAAATCCCACCTTAACCGACACCAGTTAGCGCTAACTACCACCGGTTAGCCTTGAACCACTGTCGGTTACCCTTTTAACCCCCAAAACAACCTTATTCTCAAGGTTGGAAAAATATTGGAAAAATTTAGCAAACATTGAGATCTCCCTGAGAGATATCACATCTTCTGAGATCGGATTCTAGTGAGAACACGCATGCAAGGAGGAGATCAAACATTTTTCTCTTGCACAACCATCTAGCACTTACCCCAGTAATGATATGATCTTACCAAGAAAAAGGGAATGCCCATGCAGCCCATGCGGAAGCTCTCCTACGATTGGTGATCACCTGCAGCCTTCAACGTCTTACCAGCACTGCCATTCATCACTCATAGGTATCTAGGACAAGAATCCAAGTAAGTAAAATGTTATACTTCTCTGGTTCATTTCATTTCATTATTATATTATCACCTATTGTTTACCTAGCCACCCATTGACCTCCTTTAAGAGTGCCCCTCCATATACCCATTAAAACCTCACTAAATCCCACCCAAGCTACAAATTCCTCATTCCAACCAACCAAAGTCCTTTTTGAAATCACAAAGGAGACCCAAGACTCATTCTGTGGCATTCCTAGTTTTCCACAGTAATCTGTGCCGATTACACCTAACCATCGTCGGTCACCCTTAACCAGCATCAGTTTCTGTATTTTTCCATACAACCCAGAACAGTGACCTATCCACCTAATTCTACATCACCCTCATTCACCTATGATCTTCCTAAGACCTCTGTCAAACCTGCAGAGACCCAGAACCAGTGGCTTGACATGTGGATCTTATTTTAACCTAGCCTATTAAATTAGATCTTTCTTATTGTGTTTTAAGTGAGATACCTAAATCATTTCAAACTATGATAGGATTTACTTTATTTCCTGCATTAAATTGTCTTAAATAGTGGACTGACAACTGTCTAGGAAGTATCACACTTCCCAGATCTAGCACACGCTAGGCAGTTCAATGCACATATTGTTTAACTCTTTCTGGTGGTCTTGTTTTTCATTACAAGTAGTTCCTCCTAGCCAAAAGGAAGCTCTCACAATTAGTTGTGGATCTATAAGTCATACGGGCGCAACAACCCATCAACCAACATTTGAACAAGTATTCCTCCGACACCCTTTACCCTATCTGTTTCATCAATACTTCAAAGAAACATCTAAGAATCAAGTGAAACAGTGATAAAATAGGCTTATTGGCAGTTCATTTCTAGGAGCTTGGTGGGTCTAGACTGTCTCAATCACAGTTTACGTACTTATTGATATTGGAAAGCCTTTTATATGTTAAGTTATGGTATGATAAAACATGCTTATTTGCAGTTATTTTGCAGCAGCTTGGTGGGTCTGGACTGTTGCCATCACACTTTGGGTAGGAATCTAACTTAACGATACTAGGAATCCCTTTATATGCCTAGTTATGGTGTGATAAAATATGTTTATTGGTGCTTTATTTGTAGTAGCTTGGTGGGTCTGGATGTAACACCTGTTAAAAAAACCAACTTGAGACCCAAGAACAACCTAGGATTAGTTAGGAAAAAATTATGGAATTTTTTTTTATTAAAAGAATCTACAACCATGTTACAAGACAACAGTTGCCACTAACAGGTTCTAGAACAAATCCAATATACTATAATATACCTTTCTTTTATTAAAAATTATTATAGGTCACAAGTTTGAAAATTTAGGGTTAGAAGTTTCAATTAGGTTCAGAGGGAAATTCCTCACCAAACACACTCTCGAACATGCCTAAAATTTCAACTTGATTTTTATCATGCTTAATGCATTCAAAAATATCCTAAACTACACCCATTGGATATGAAATTTCCTCACCTTTCTAGTGATATAAATAAGTCCTCCTAACTCCTTATATTTTTCAACTTATGAGCCGATGGGCCTTGGGGTGAAAATTTTCCCCAAGAGCAGGCCTACAAGCCCAAGGGTGAAAATTTGCCCAAAGGGCAGGTTGGTGAGCAATGGAGAGACCTTTGGAATTTTTTTTACTGAGTGGGGAAAAAATCACATTTGCACCCATGCTCCCATAGGTCTGCCAGTCCACAAGGGACACGTGGTGCTCCCTAAGGCAGCGCAGGGAAAAGTGGGGAAGGCGGGGTGGCGGGAGACATTTTAAAATTCTCCCACATGGGGTGGAAAGAATATTTTTCATCAGTGCTCCCGTGAATCTGTAGGGGACACGTGGCATCACCTATGCCCACGTGGGGAAATTAGGGGGGTGGGGAGAAGATTGACTTGACGTTCCAAAGGGTTAAGAGGGAACATAGACCCACACCTCTGCCGACACCTCGCGATACCACATGCCAGCCCTTGATTGGTTGTGGTCTGGTGTGATAGTGGGGGAAACATGAAAAAATTTCCAAAAAATTTCTGAGTCATAAAATATAAAAAGGGACCCGTTCCTCTTCCGATGCCTCATGATGCCACGTGGCATCACCTGATTGGTTGCGGGCTGATGGGGAAAATTTCAAAAAAATTCCTAAAATTTTCCAAAAGCTTTAAGTTAAAAAGAGGATCCACCCCTTCGCTGTCACCTCATGATGCCATGTAGAAGCCTCTGATTGGTTATAGGATGGCGGGGCAGCGGAGAAAATTTTGAAAATTTTCCAAATTTTTTGACCTAATTGGTTGAGGGCCGATGGGGAAAATTTGACTCAGAATCAGAATCAAAATCATTCTTCTTCTTTTTCTTTTTCTTTTCTTCTTTGCATTCCCTTCGGAAGTGTCTAGATTTTCCACAGTTCCAGCATATTTCTTTGAACTTACAAGGGGATTTTGATCTCCCCTTATTCTTGGAATGGCCATGCTTCTTCTCATCTTTGCCTCATTCCTTGTTTCTTCCTCGAACACACAAATCCTCTTTGGTGTTAAGAGAGACCTTCCTTCTCATCTCTTCAGAGATTAGAGAACCAACAACATCCTCCATCTTCATAGTGACTGACGTGCTCCCAATGGCCATGACTAGGTTGTCCCATGATTTTGGAAATGAAACCAACATAGTTTTGCACCTTTCTTCTTCATCCATATTAACTCCAACCGATCTCAACTAATTCACCAACGTATTGAATGTTTCTAGATGCTCAGATATTTGTCCACCTTCTTCCATTATCAAGGAATACAAATTCTTCCTGAAGAAAATATTATGTACTAGAGACTTATCTTGGTAGATCTCACCCAACTTTTTCCAAAGCTTCTCTGAAGTGGATTCTTCATGGACATTTATCAGGATCGAATCTGCAAGATAGTCTAATAAGACCTTTAGCTTTTCTATCCATTACATCATATTTTTTAGATAAAATTGGATCCTTAGTCCTATGGACCTTCTCATCCACCGCATCCCATATATCTCAATCAACCAATAGATCTTCCATCTTCAACTTCCACATTTCAATTTTGTGGTAGAAAACTTCTCTGCATCAATCCTCCCAGATGTGCTCGCCATTTGAAAAATATCTGCAACCAGATAACAAAGTATTTTCTGCACAAGCTCCCACTCAAACCTGGATTAGCAAAAAAAACCCAACAACCCACAACTGAAACCAAAGGTGATCAAGCTCTAATACCACTTGATAGGAAATTAAGAGTAACGGAACAACTTCCTACGCTAATATTAAGGACAAATATTATGCAAAACTTTCAACATAGTAAAACAGTTACAAAAATATCAGCAACATATTCATAACAAAAACACAAACACTAGATATACATGGGGAAAATCCTTTTAGATAAAAAATCCCACTCAATGTATTTCAAATCTAATAACATGATTACATACACTTGCAAAGAAAGTTTCTAACATGAGTATCACTAGAAATAATTCTAGGAGGATTCCAACTTTATAGTACTTGAAAAGCTCACCACACCAATTACTTCTCCAAGCCTTCAATTTATAGACCTCAACTTATACAAGAAACCATTTATGGTTTACAAAACCATGTGCCAAACCTCTCATGAGGTGGATAGCATTAAAGAGAAAAATTTTAGTCTAAAATTAGGCTCTCAAGTCCACAATATTCTCCCCTATTTTTTATCCTTACAGATGTCATAAAATCTATCATGATATCTCTAAAAATAGTTCTTCCATGATATACTATCATATGGGAATCTTTTGACAACTCCTATTTCTATTTTTAGAGTATTGACAATATGAAACGAATGTAAGAAAATATTGACTGAATAAACCAAACAAGGTTGAAACACCTTATTTACAATAGTATAGTGCACGAGTGAGCTCTAAATCAACCAAATTACCACCAAAGAATATCAAGTTTTGTAGATTGTCTCAGTAGGTGAGAGTGAGTCGTGAATGAACTATAAATGGCTCGGAATCATTGGAAGTAAGAACATAAACCAATTCACCATCGAGAACTGTAAGAACATATCAAGTTTTTAGTTTTATAACAAAGAGTTGGGGTATGAGACTTGAAACGCAATGTTTCAGCGTTGATGGTCCCAACCGAGGTGGTCAAGCTATTTTGCAAAATCAATGAGCTCAAATTCTATTGCGTTCATGATCGAACGAGCCATTGAGTCGGAAAAAATGGTGGTGGAGTTGATCAAATGATTCAATTGAATGCCTACAGGAGATAGCAAGTTACTCGATGAGGGAGTTTCAAGCCATTATGGCCATGTTGGAGATAACACTGTTGTCAAAATTTCACCCCCCCAGGGTAAATTTTTATAACATGCATTAGAGTTTTGCAGTTCCAAGCATGTAGATTGATCCAGGAAAAATCATAAAAAATGACTAAGTCCTAGTCCTAGGGGCGGTCGGGACATTTGGGACATCTAGGCGCAGATCGGCCGAAAAGCCTCCAGGCGGCCCGTGAAGCAAAGGGACATCTGGGACAGAAGTATGCGGTGGGTACGAGAAGCCTGATCTGCATCCAGGGGTGCTGTGATTTTGCACTAACAGTTCTGGCACGCCCAGTGGGACCTTAGAGGTCTTCCACTTCATCTTTTGTAGGTTGATGTGTTCCTGTGAAGATTTCAGCCTTTGGAGGCACTTGCAAACACATCTGGCGACTCCATCTGGTCAACAACCCATCTCTGAAGTTGCAGACCTTCCTTTCCATTCATTTTCATTCTTTTCTATCCATTCTTCCTTCCATCTCTTCTATCATTCTTTCATTCTATGAAGATGTGCAATCATGACTTCATTTCCATCATGGAATTCACATCAACAATAGCAGTATATCACACCTCCAACATGTTTTACAAATCCTCCAAATCAACATTTTGAGCATATTCAAGATTAGTATGCATAACCATATGAGCAGCAATGCCAATGTCAGTTTGGCTATGGAGCCTTCCAAGAGCAAGAGTATGCGTACAATGAAGACCATCAGATCCAAGATGTTGGTCTGTTGGAGAAAATCCAAAAGATGGAGGCAAAGACGGTGCAGTCCAGAGCAACAGCTCAGATGAGAGCTTTTAGAATTGGTTGCAGGACTCCTTGTCCATGGGGAGGCCCTTTTCCAAGACACTTTAGCCCTCAAGAAAAGATGGACTTCATGATAAAGATGCTGCCCCAACTTGCACAATGGACAGCAGGAATAGAGGCCTATACATTCGGTGTTGAACAACCTTGTCAATGGGTAAGTTCTACACCATCATCTAGTTTTTCTCTTCCCATTACTCAAGCAGCATCATCTCATTTGGACTTGCAAATTTTAAACTCTCCATCTGCTGTCCCAAATGTTTATTCCATGTCTCCACCTCTCAGTCTTCCACCTCATCTCAATTCTTCTTTCCCTTTTCCTTCCAAATCCAAACCCCCCTCCACAAGAGCTAAATGAAATACCTTCCAATCCAAAGAAACAAGAGGTTTCACCTCCTCCACCACCGTAGAAAATTGTAAAATTAGTTGAGTTTCAACCTATCCCTCCTCTTGCATCCCCAATTCCATGTGGGGAAGAAGAAATTGAAAAAATCAATCATCAAGGACAACAAGAGGAAGAGCCAAAAAGAAAAGAAATGACAGACAGCTTGAAGGTTTAGGCTACCAAATTTGGGATAACAAAGATCCCCTTGATGGTTAAGCCTATAGAAGAGGCTAAGGTTGAACAAATGCTGGTCATAACTGATTTTGTTACAGCAGAAGAAGAGCAAAAGGAAGAAGCAGATCAACAATCAGTTTGCTCAGAGTGTAGTGTTCATGTTGGCACTCTATTTGAAGGAAATGCTAATCTAATTCAAGTTGCACAATCAGCCATGGAGGAAGAAAGCCCTGAAGAAGATCTTGTAGTCCCAACTTGTCCTCTAGAGCAGCAGACTGAAGAGTTTGACTTGACAAACTTCATGCTAGAGGAAGAGTTCTATCAAGAGCAAGATTATATTCAACTAGTAGAGGAAGGAGAAGTTGCTCCAAATCCAAAAGAGGAGCACAATCTAGCTGTGGAAGAGAAAATTGCGGATCCAAGGGGTTTGAGCACAAAGCAGGCTACAGGAGAACCTTCAATTCTTCTTTCTACTTCATCTCTCTCTAGCTCCAATGTCGAAGAGGAGTTTGATCTCTCAAACTCAATGTTGGAGGATGAAGGAAACCATGGTGGTCAAGTTACAAATCAAGAAGACACCATGGAGGAAGTTGAACATTTGCAGCAGGAGAGTCATGAGGCAGTTTATCTGTCAGATTTGGAAGACTATTTTGATGGAGAAGAACTGGTTGAGTTTCCAACATTCTCTCTTTCATCATCCATCTTCCAAACACAAGAGCCTGTTGTCATGGAGGAGAGTATTCATTTGCAGCAACCTAGATCTTATAGAAGCTCTTTGGAACCAAGATTGGAAGATTTTAATCTTTCATGTCCTTCATTGGAGGAAGAGAAAGGGCAGAGGAATTTCGCCATTTCTTCCACATCATCCATTCAAGAAGGTCCGCAAGAAGACTCCATTCTTGGAGTTGAAAATCACAGCAACGGGCATACTCAAAGGACCATACCTTGCCCAATCAGGTATTTGGCTTCATTGGAGCCAAAGGAGAAGTCATAACCAGTCATGCTTGCTTCTGAGCATGAGGGTGAGCTACAAAGTACCAAGGATCAGCTGTCATACCTCTTCAATCCAAATGCAGAGCAACTAAAATAGGTATTGAATTTGCCTTCAGCTGATACCTTGATGATTTGGGTGGAATACCAGCTTCTTGTTGATTTTCCACTCATCCTAACAGCCATGATCAGCTCCAAATCAATTGCATGGCTGCCACTTTTGAGAAAGGGAAGCGATTTCTCACAACCAATTGCAGGTTTTGTTTAGCTTGCCTTTGCTCCACTTAGAGTAGAGTAGGTAGATTGGCTTTCAGCAGAAGAAGTGCTTGTGCACACTCTGCATGTTTCATTTTGGAGCATGTATGATTTTCAGTTCTGTACATAGTTTTTGTTGTGCTAGTTTTTCTCTTGCACAGTTCGTTTCAGTGGCATTTTGGTAAGAACAACTCCATGTCCGGTGGGTTTCAAGTGGCTCAGAGGGAAGTTTTCAAAGTTCAGATCAGTTTTCAGGGTTGCTTATGACTCCATGCCCAATGGATTGCTTCAGGCTACTGATCATTCATCTAGGAGGTAGATGACCCCACTGAGTCGCCAAAATGTTGTCAAAATTTCACCCCCCAGGGTAAATTTTGATAACATGCATCAGAGTTTTGCAGTTCCAAGCATGTAGATTGATCCAGGAAAAATCATAAAAAATGACTAAGTCCTAGTCCTAGGGGCAGTCGGGACATTTGGGACATCTAGGCGCGGATTGGCTGAAAAGCCTCCAGGCGGCCCGTGAAGCAAAGGGACATCTAGGACAAAAGTACGCGGTGGGCGCGAGAAGCCTGATCTGCATCCAGGGGTGCTGTGATTTTGCACTAACAAACACTTTGGCAAGAATATCCAACAATTCCATGTGGGAAAATTTCATCTTGATCACCAGGTAGGAATGTTTGGATGAAAAATAAACATAATAATTTTGAATGAGTAGGTCACCAAGAGGATTAAAGAATGTTGGTGAAATTGGAGGAGGCGGTTGATTACCGAGTCATATCGAGTGAATCAGTGTGCAAACACTTTGGCAAGAATATCCAACAATTCCACGTGGGAAAATTTCATCCTGATTGTTGGGTAGGAATGTTTGGATGACAAACAGACATAATATTTTTGCACGAGCAGGTCACCAAGAGGATTAGAGAACGTTGGTGAAATTGGATGAGGCGGTTGATTACTGAGTAATAACGAGTGAATCACCATGTAAACAACTGAATAAGGCATGACATCAAAGGTGGAGGACTGAGTCAAATGCCAAGTGGTGCAGAAATGATTAGGAAAAGAGGTGAACAAGCATGGTGGAGTTAGACCTTTGTGAAAATAATGAATCTGAAGCTATGCTGATCATCAAACAAAGAGATTAGGTTCTAAATGTGAATGGGCCCAATGATGAATGGCTTGGAAACGAAGGAGGCTAAGGGAACTTGGAGCACATTTGTAGGTTGAATTAAGACCAAGTGATTTTAAACAATGTATGATGGGCTCAACAATAGAATTTTGCTGAGCTACTTCATGAATGCATGCATGAAATTGGCGACAAGTTCAATGAGCTTACAAGTAGAGCTCGTAGAGTCAAGCCAAATGGAGAGGATTTTTTTGGATAAAAAATTTTATGAGCTCAACTTTTAGAGTTGAACCATGCGTGTGGTGGAGCTTGGAAAATTCATAGGCATTGGGCGGTTTGAGTTGGTGAAAACTCACATGAAGAGAGTCCTTTAAAAAGACAACTTAGGATGAGCAACCTGCACCATGAGTTCAAGCCTAAAATTATCAACAAACGATCTTGTTGGAAGTCAACACATGGAGTTCAAACCCATCGCAAAGGATGAGTCATTCGACATCGAGTTCCAAGATGGCGAGATTACATGGGAGACAAGTTTCTCGATGGTGAGAATGTAAAATATAGCCCACTGAGGCATATAAGGTGCTTAGTTGAGTTTGTTGGGATAATAAAGTGGATGATGAGTTCAAAGTTGAAGACTGAGGAGAGTTCAACATAGTGTAGAGGGAGTAAGTTTCCAAGATAATGAACTTGTAAATGGATCTCAGAAGACCTAACCTTGTTGGATTGATGCATGGAGTTGTGTTTAGGGTGACTAAAATAAGAGATCAACTCAGAGTAAGTTGCGTTGGTTGATGTAGCGATGCAAAGGTGACCAATAGCGATATTCACAACATCAGGTCAATGAAAGAGATCAGTGGAGATAGAGGGTGTCTCTGCTTGATGCATGATCAACTCAGTGGATTTCATGTGGAGCTAGGTAAATTTCATGTGAAGCTCACCGAGTCGGAGAGAATGGAGCTTAGCAAACATAGAAGTCTAGATAATTTTGAGCCCAACATTTGTGATGCAGGGAGTCATTGAAGTTTCCTTTAAGGATAGTTACAGTAAGTTGTAGGAGAATTGCATGAGTTTATATGATGATATCAGAAGGAGTACTAGACCAAGCCATCTCGTAAGCTCAAAGCATGGCCTTGACAGGAGTATAAATGGGAGCTCGACAAGAATAACTCACCAAAGAACTTGCAATTTGGCCGAGATATACATGGAGAGTGGGTCGAGTGAAAATAGCTCAGCCAATGCAATGGTAAGAGGAGCTCGACACCAACTTGGTGAGTTGGATTGGTGATCCAACCACCGAGTTAGTATGTTTTGATATTTTCTCATCGACCCCCCCTCTTCAATGCAAACCGGTTTTTTCGTGGTCCCACCTAATAATTATTAAATTAATATTTTTATTTAAATATTTTGATAAAAATCATTATTATTATTAAAATATTTTATTTAAATATTCCTTTAATTAAATAAGATGATTAAGTCAAACTGGGCATTAATGACACATGATGGAGGGTTAAGTAGTTTAACCAACTTTGTAAAAAATGAACCATCATGTACCTTTAATTTAGAAAGGAATTTATTATGTCTCCTATTTTTTATCATAGAATTATTCTATAAATGTAAGTTGGAAGATCATTCTAACAGGTTAGACAAGTCAAAAAATTAGACATTTTCCACATTTTCAATGATCCTCTCTCTTCTGCAAGATATTTGGTTATGGATTGGGGAAATTTCAAGCCTCTCTTCAAGTATTGTAATGAAAGCTATTTTCTCTTCCTAATGCACTGATGTATTATGCACGTTGTTGAAGTAATAAAAGTCCATGTTTTGTGACTAATCTTGGTCTTTTCATCGTTCTATACCTTTTTTGCCTTTCTCATGCTTTTAGGTACATTGTGCAAGTTAAAGTTTCTATTGTAGGTTCTTGGAGTTTTGTGCTTATCAAGTGGTGGAGTATTGCATGAAATTGAGTTGTGGTGCTTGTTCACCCTTCTCAATTTCATCCTTCTTCATTGGAAGACTGATACACTATTTTCTCTGATTGAGTTTAATAAAGGGAACACATGCTTTCTAGTCTGTGGTATTCTTTTACCCTCTTTAAGTTGCAGTAGGTGAAGTTGACTTGTGGTGCACAACACCCTCTTCAAATAAACCCTTCATGAGTCTAGAAAAACCCTTTATTTGGTGCATTACCATCCCTAATATAGTTTCATTTCTTGCAAATATATCTCTCTAAAACCCATGATAAGTTTAGAATAGGTCTAGATAACCATTTTATTACACCAAGATTAGTACAAAACTTAGTTTAGGAAGAGAAAGATGGCCTTCTCAGGAGGTTTACCTCAAGCCCAAGTACCACAACTCGAGAGGTGATCCCATGTTTCCCGATCACACCGATTTTCATGTTTACATTTTTTCCATTTGGAGGGTGCATTGATTTGGTGATAACACCTAACCCTCATACACATTCACATGGGGGGGTGTGATTTATTAAAAATTAGTCAAATATCTCCTTAAAAATTCCTTTAGTGTGGTGGTGGGGCACCTGCTAGCTCATAGGTCATGAGCTTGAATTTTTTCCTAACTCCACATGAACATGCATGAGAGTTAGTCTCTTGCCAAAATTCCTATATGCACCACTGTGCCTTATTCTTCCATACCTTGTTTCCTTCATCCTCTACACAACCTTACACACACTCTACTCCACCCTTCGTAAAAAAAATAAATAATTAAATCACTCGTAACCTTCTTTTGTGTACTCTACAGCACACTCTACACTTCAATCCATTGTATAAAGTCCTTGTAAACTTCCATTCAATCACCTTTTCACTCAGCTCTATTTCCTCACTTAAATATATATGCTTTTCATTCTCCCATGCACTTGTAGTTAGCCTAAATTTGTGAAGGATTTCTCTGTAATTTGTATGCTCTTTCATAAATCTCCCTAGGTACTAGAAATTTTTGTTTGGCCTCAAGTAGACCGAGTGAGTTATATAAAAATGATTCAGGCTATTAGAGTTGATTCTTGAATTCCTCATCCAACAAGCCTTATCATAGCCTTCATGCTTCTTTTAGAACATCTTGAAGTCCTTCACCTCTTTGTGAATTATTTCAACTATCTTATGCACCTTTATGACCCTTTTTTTAGAAAATAAAAACCACCTATAGAAAATTGACATCCTCCTTTCATCCATTTCCTTTACCTTTGTGAATCTTTGTTTGTCTAAAATTTTATCCTTTGAGAGTCTCTTCTCACCTCTATCTATATATTTTGTCTAAAACTCTTAGGGAATTTTCTTTTTCCCTTCCCACATCATGTTTTGGCCTTCATCCTCCATGCCTCTCTTCTATGTGAGATACCTTTTACATCTTATCTTTGTGTACTCTTCATTGCAAAAAATGTTTAGAGCCTTTTCATCTCCTACTCAACTTCTTTCTTTTTTCCTTCAGACTCTCTTCTTCTCCTTTTATGCTCCTTCACTTCTTATGAGTCCTCTGTTGTTCACAAATTTATCCTCTTCTTCTCCTCTCTCTTTTTGCACTTTTGTGATCTTCTTCTTATACTACTCCTATTTTTTTCATTCGGGAAATCTTTCTCTTCTTCCTAAAATTCCTCTCTATTGTATTTTATACTCATTGTGTTCCCTTTCAGACACTCCTTGAGATCTTCATGGATATATTTATTCTTTAGTGAAATATTTATTATGTGGAATATTGTAGTGTAAATTATCCATTGATATAATCATATTACCTTCAGAGAAACTCATTTTGTATTCTTTGCTTCCTCTTGTATTGTACTCCCATTTATATGCAATCCTTCATCTACACACTCTTGAACTAGAGTAATCTTATTTTATGCACTTGTACAATCTCATATACACTCATTTCTTTCTACTGGGATCTATTCTTTCATGCTCTCAAAAATACACCCCTTATTTCCTTTGTCTAAGAAAACTTCTTCCATACAATACATTATGCCCTCTGATTTGTACTCCTTAGATGTTGTATACTTGTTACCATTCTCTCTCGATGGAATCAAGATGTGACCTCAATTCATCTTTTGTATTCTCATTGTATCTCATGACCATTTCTTCATCATGTTCCATCATCTATACCTCCAAATTTTCAAGCCTCGCTTCACCCATCGGCACAATATATTCTTTCTTTGCATGTCTTTATTCCTCAACCTCATTTTATGGTCTCGTGTAATCTTCCACACTTTCATGTTTTTATTTGACCATTTTTCCCTTAATAACCTTTTTCTTTGGCACAATACTCTTCCACTCTACCATGAGATCCTAAGTCGATTCTCTCTTCACACTTTTCCCTTATCATGGGATTTCTCCATGCATTATATCTCATCCATCTATCCGATGTACCCCCACACATGCTTCATTCTTTCTATTGCACACATTGAATGCAATCTGACAATGTGATTTTGTGTATGTCCATTATTCTCTCTTACTCTCAATTGAAATTATCTAAGTTCAATCTAATCTATAGTATTGAATCCTTGTTGAGTATTTTTCCCACTTCTATGAGCATGGATCCACAAGACCCCTAATTCTTCAGTGTTTTCCTCCACATTATATAGTCTGGTCCTTAAACTGTTTATCTCCACCAATACTTTCTTCAAAATTTATGTGACTAATGCATCTGAAACATACCTTATCCTTTTTAGTATATTAATTTCTTACACAAGATATCTATCTCTTATAGCTATTACACTCTTGTATCTCCTTCCACTTTTTACCCACATTCTTTTCAATATTGAGAACATAATTCCTTGACTACCACTATCACATTCAACAATCTTCCATATTCTCTCTCCTCTCTAACTTGTAGCATAATATCATTCTTTAATACCATTTTGATAGTGACATAAGTATCAAGATAATCATAGGCCATTTATAGAGTTTACATAGTTGAATGAAAATCAATGGAATCTATGAACACTCAAATTTGGTAATTTACACTTTGACACTATTAGTTTTGACAACACACTCTTGTGAAGATAAATACAACCTTACCATTCCTATTTATTACATTATGATGTCTCGTGTATATCTTTTTTATCATTGGAAACTGACATGCAAACAAATTATAATATTAAAATGCATAAAATCCATATACTAAGTCAGCCTAAAATGATGTAACTTTCATTCAACATGTTTTTTCATCCCTAGTCAACACCATACCATTTCGTCGGGAATTTTTATCAAGTCCTGTCCTATCTATAAATGGTTACACTTACATATACTCCATCTCTGATTTCAATACCAAATTTTCTAATGGGTCATGTACTCTTTCTAGGTCTCTCTTCCTTTAATAATTCATCTTCGTGACCCTATATAAACAAGATAATACTATCTACTTTTCTAACCTAGAAATACTATAACACTAGATTGATAAAATCACATCTAATAATTCCAAAAGGCACCCATGGATCCCTTTATCTCACAAATGCACATATATACTCATTATAGAAGTAATCTCTACAAGTTTGAAGCTTCTTACCATGTCAAATAATCATTCTTTTTCATCCACAAGAACTCAAATCTACATTCTCTGAGTATTTTAGAAAGTGAAAAACTCAACTCAACCATTATCAAAGAGGAATCTGAATCTAGTAGCATTCATTCAGATAGCACATGTTTGGTGGATAATGACGTGTGTTTTGAGGCCTATTCAGAGTAGTGAAAAAGTTGGTGGTTCCGGTAACTCAACTATGTAGATCCCCCTTTTCTACTTTACACCTCCTATAGAATTCCCCTCTCTTTTATGGCCTCTAGCCTATACACAAAGCTAATTCAGATCTAGTTTCTAGTGTCAACGAGTTTCACCCTCATGAATAATTCCTCTTTACTGCATGGCCTCCATATTCTACATAGAGATAAGTTGGATAGTGTCTCGTGTCAATTAACTTCACCCTCCTATAGAAATCCTCTCTACTACACGAACTTTATCCTCTCTATAGAGCTAGGTCATATCCATTTTCATTTATGGGATGAGTAATATGACTCTCCTTTACAGCGTCTAAAAATATGAAGTTATTTGAACAATGCCCAATGTAGAGAATCAGAGCTTCGTAATGTTTCTTCAACGTTATATAAATGTTATTTAGCTCTAACCCCACACAAGAAGACTAAAGCATAAAAATAACCTTTACAATTGATGATGAGTTAAAGAAAAAATTAACTCATATTTGCAATGCCTTAAAAAATAGGTCTCAACTTTGTAAATTTTGTACACTCATTTTCCAAGGCTCTCCTTACTCTCCCATATTCACACTTGACTTGAGAAGTGCTTGTAGAAATCGAGGGGGAGATTTATATACCAACCCTTACTTTGAGTTTCTTATTTATAGGGGTTTCTTATTTATCAACCAATTCATAATCAAACAAATTACTTGGAAAAGTTTGTTATGGCCATTCAGTTCACATGGGTAGGTCACCGGTTTACAACTACCATCGGTCATTTTATTCACCATCCAAATTGTGTTGATGGATGTGCACCTTCCACAGCCACATGTCTTGCGACCTACACGCTCTCGTTGTGTGTCCATCTCAACCTATCCATGTATCCCCTAATGGCGGCTATGTTTTCCGAGTCACCCACCAAGTTGTTTTTTTTGTGGGTGGATTTTTTTTGCATGTGGGGTTAATGCCACATGTAGTGGGTAAGGATTTTCATGTGCTCTCTTATGTATTTAACCACCCCATGGTTTTCATGACTTACACCACATCATTTATATTTTTCTGGATGGATATGTGGCTCACCATTTGACTCGCCCTTATCTCACCAAACATATCACCAATGATCTTGGTGTTTTACTCTACTCGCTAATGAGTACTTTGTAACTCGATCAAATTTGTTTCTAAATTGGTTTTTGAGATCAGCTCGATGAATAGGCTTGATGGGATTTTTAGAAATATACAGAGGTTGGGTCTCCTTTAATAAGATAATCACCATCTCATTTGATCCTAGGACTTATGGAATATGGGACCACTTCCTTCTTTTGTGCCAATCTTATGTTGAATTTGCCAAATTGAGATAGATAATTTCTGTGTGGTCTTTATGAAGACTTCATAATACATATTTACTTACAAATTTTCTTAAGAAAACACTAGCATGATAAACCTGTTCCAAACTATTCCCTTACATGGTGTCTCTAGTCATGTGTCTTATTCTTAAGACAAGGTATATTTTTCCATGTCTTCATTGGCCATCACCCTCTCTACATGTTTCTTTTGTTTTCCACACCAAATCACACCATGGCTATTGGTTCCAAAATAACCACATGGATATGTCCACAATAGATTTGGGGTTATTATAGGAAATTTCTTGTAATCAAAGCTGACATGGTCATACTTCTTATGGATGTCAAGTTTTTAAAAATAATGGCGAGTATCTAAGCCTTCTTGTCTGGTGTTGGATTCAAGAGGTTTCTAATGTTTCTTGTCATCCTTCTTCTATTCCTTGTTATAGGCTACTTCAGGAGGACTCATTTCTTGGGATCTACGCTCAATGGGTATCTCTATTTGGCTATCTCAAAGACTTCTCCTACCTCATTCTTTCCATTGTTGTGGCCTAGACCCATTTATCGAAGTCTTTACTCAACCTTGATAGGCTTAGTGATAATTTTTTTTATATAAACCAAGTCCTTTTCCTCTATCTCCCATTTTAAAAACTAATTTTGATCGTATACCTCTAGTGTACTTTACAAATTCACCAAAAGTGGTCTATTTAGCTTCACAGGAAGGAAATTTTAATCTATCACTTATAGTAATTTTATTGGTGGGCTTACCTTTATTCACACACTCTTCACTATATTGTAATATTTTTAGGAGATCTTCCTTAGCTTACAGCTCATGCTGTAATTCAGTTATTACTCCTCCAAGAAATTTTTCTTGAGACTCAAATGTATCTTGTTACTCTTGCTTCTCTGATATTTTGAGATGTAGACATTTCCTCAATTGATAATCCTTCTCTAGGATATAGTAGGTATGTTGGCATATAGCTACAGTAGGTTGACTACTATTGGCCTTTATCGATACCTATCTATGTTCCAACATTCTATGTTGGAACAACCTTGGTGATCAATCTAGGAAAAAATACCAAGATTTTTCCATATGATACCTTGTCATAGAGAAATGTGCACATACCTGAGGACCATCCCATTGTTTTTTGGTCCCTTGGTGATGACATTTTTCTTACAATGTAGACTATAGGAGTTCCATGCTCCATCTCAATTAAACAATATGACAAGCCTGATCTCATCAATGTAGAATCACCATGTGCATTATAGTACCCAATATGGTGAGTACAATAGGCCACTAAACGAACTAGTAAAAGTCTATTTCACTAAAACATACTCTTATTTTAGGAGACAAACCAACTCTAATATGAAACATTATTTGGATATATCAAGTTTGTAGGCAAGATAACACGCTGACACCAAACTTGATTCGTAAATTGGTTGAAATTTTTTCTCAACCAATGGATCCTTAAAGGAAAATTATTTTAATGTTGTTTTTGACCCTGAAAATAAATCAACTTTAAGGAAATGCAATTCAAGAGAAATAACCAACACTCCACATGAGTTGATAACAAATGTCGACAATTGCCTTCATCTCTAGGTTCACTAAATGCTTAACCAATTCATTATAAAAAAAATTATTATAAGTGAAAATAAACGTATAATTATATAATGAATGTTTCATCTCAACCCAAACTCTAGTGCCAATTGGTCCTGTAGAACCCAAACTGATCTTAGAAAGTTACTCAATTTCCCAGCATCACTTTCAAGTTTTTCACCTCTTGTTGACTTTTCCTCTATTGCACGACCCTCTAACCTCTACATAGAGCCAATTCAGAATATGCCTGGTGTCGATGAATGCAACCCTCATGTTGAATTCTCCTACGTTGCACAGACTCCATCCTCTATGCAAAGCTAAGTCGGATTTGGGATCATCAACGAGCTCAATAAGACGATTCTCCTCCGTGGCCTCCAAGCAACAAGATTGGAAATACACCCAAGGTATGAATAATAAGAGCTCCATCATGTGCTTCTCCAATGCTATATCATGTCCCTTTATATCCACTATTGAACTTCAGGCTTGCACGAGAATACTAAGGCGTCAATATGCCTTTACATCTGGCGGTGAGTTAAAAATAATTAACTACCATTTTTACAATATTGCCTTAAAAAAGGTTTTTTAAATCTTCATGCCCATAAAAAATAAGTTTTGTCATCATGCCTATTTAATAATAGGTCATTTTTCTTCAAATAGTTCCTTAATATTCTCTAAGGTCTTCTCAAATTTCCCTCACTCTTTCCTTACTTTGCACTTTACATTGGAATTTCTTGTCTTTTGAGTGGGGGTGGGGGTGTTTAAATACCCCAAATGCCACCCAAGATTCTTGCATATATCCCTTATCCATCAATTCGTTCCCACCGTGATGAGTTAGGTGGGCCGCGTTGGACCTTGTGAGTTGGGAGGGGAAGTTATCGGGTTGAATCACCTGCCCTTCATTTCCCCGTCCATTTTTTTACCGTTGCATCGAGCTATCATTCTTGGTTCACATGTTACCCCTGTTGACCACCACGTTTTCCACATCCCTAAGTCACGTTGATGATTTGTCCCACGTCTTCCATCTCGTGCCTGAGATGGACATGCCACGTCTATCAGATGGGTTTGCTAGTGGCCACATTGCAGTTGGCATTTTTATGGGTGTTTTGTCCCACATTTGGTGGGTTGTGTGATCCCTTCGGATTTTAAAATCCTTTTTCCAACTCTATTTCCTGTGGCTTATGCCAAGTTTACCCTTTTGTTCATTGAGTAATGTGTGGAATGTCACTATTGTAACTTGGTACCAAACTCGGCATTGGCTCATCTAACTCGTCATGACCTCGACTCGCCTAATGTAATTTGATCTATATCTTGGTCAGCTCACCATGTGAGCTGGTTCCTGAATCGAGGAATATATTTCCAAGGTGGCTTGTTTAAATTCCCCTTAGCTCAGTTCTTAGCTCAATAATTGTCTCAATGAGCTACTTGGAGTACTACAACAGTTAGGTCCCCTTCTGAAACAAAAGTAAACCCCACTGTTGTAAACATTTTTATCACCCGTCAAAGATCAAAGGTTTGCAAAAACTTAATTTTTTCTTTCGTGATGTTATGACAACCCTTTTTCTATTACACCCATGCCCAGCCACTATGTCATATGTGTTTTGGCCTCATCCTACAAACACCTTGTTCTTACACAGACTACATCTGGAGTGTACAGTATTAGTTTTGTACATTCCAATAGGCGTTAGAAATCTCTCGAAGCCTTCTACAGTATTGCTATGATCCCAAGTTATTTATGGGTAACTCTTCCCACTGATTTAATCTCTAGATCACTAATCCCCATTGGGAAGGCTTTTTTCCCCAAAAATTTACTTTTTCTTCCACATCTGGATCCAGAACTTTATGTTGTCTCAAAGATATCTCTACAACTGACACGATGGTCTTTGAAGTGCTACTCCTTTAATCAGACAATCAACTTGATCTTGGTACTCATGGCACTTAGGACCACTTCCTTCTATTGCGCCAATCTAAGGTTGACATTTCCAAATTAAGACAAAGAATCTCCATTTGGTTTTTATAAGGACTTCATACGTAGAGCTTTGATTACCAATTTTGCAAGAAAACACTAGGCATGATAAACCTATTACGAAGTTGATCCATAGGGATCCAAAAAAACACACTACTTCATCAGATCATCAGCACTATGAAGGGAAAATGAAGAAAATAAGGAAGGAGGTTCTGTCAGATTTTTAACAGAATCATCGCTCTATGCAGATTGGTGGTTACAGAAAAGCCACCGTGTAGGGTCGCGGTCCTATAACCGCCAGTCTGTACCAAGCAGCGATCCTGTCACTTTTGAAATAAAAATAAAAATGAACCTGAACGGTTCAAATTTGAAATGATTTTATTTTTCTCTTCCTTTCATACGTCCCTTCCTATTCTCCACTGCACGAGAGGACATGGGAAGGCTATAAATGCGATGAAGGAGGAAGGGATTTGGACATTCAAAGATCCAAAGAGATCAAGAGAAAAAATTAATTATATGAGATAAAATGAGCAAGGACTTTCAGTGTTGGAGTTTATTTGTAGAAGCAAGGTGTAAGAAACAAAGCAAGCAACTAGAGGGGAAGTTTACATTGTTGTTTCTCTCTATACTTATTGTAATCTGTAAATTATTTATAATTGGCCAATACAAGTGGGAAGAAAGAGCAATTTCCCTTCCCAACTAGTTTTCCCCCCGAATTGGGGGTTTCAAGGATAAAATTCTTGTGTTGTGTTTTGAATTCCTTTAGCATTTCTCTACAATTATATTCTAAGCACTAGATAATCAGTCACTAAAGCTCAAAACTATCATTTTCCAAAGTAGAAAGTATAACAACATTATTTGTTGTGATTCATAGATTTCCAAAGCTAGAATTTTATGGATTAGAAGTGTTCACTTACTTTATGGCTCTGGTCCCATATCTTCTCCTTAAGGTGAGGTATATTTTCCCTTTTCTTCATCATTTGTGACCCTCTTGGTGTTTTTATTTTGTTTACCACACCAAATCAAACAATGGCTAGTGGATCCATAGTAAGCACATGGATATGTCCACAATAGCTCTGGGGTTATTGCGGGTTCCTTCTTGTAATCAAAGAAGACATGATCATACCTCTTCAATATGTCAAATTTTCTTTTTATCTCATCATTCTTTGGAGATTCTGGTATATACCCTTATGCAGGATTCTTCAGGAGGACTTTTGGTTTGGGCTCTACACTCGATATTATCTCGGAGCTTTCTCTGACCTCATTTTTGCGGACTGATGTATCCTAGATCCCACATATCTAGGTCCTTCCTCTAATTAGGAAAATATTGTATTAAATATATGTTAAATCTAAATATGTACCAACACAATGATATAAATAATTAAGTATAGATGTTAACCAAAGTAAGTAAGTTAGAAATTATGAAATCCTAGTTGTAAATGGAGGGATAAAATACTTAGTTGATTTACAATGATTCTAAAGTTGTGTCAAGCTAATGAGCACTGAGGGACGGAATTGTCACATCGAAGCCTAAAAAATACAGAAGTTTCAAATAAACTGGACTAGGTTAGGGTGCTTAGGGCACTGCAGACCTCCTCTGGGTACCTGTGACTGCTTAGAACCTCAAAAAACTAGTTTCACAAGGTCGCAAGATGTTTGCTAATGTTTCACTTGTGTGTCATTTTACTTCGTTGTTATTCACCTAAAACTTGCAATAAGAAAGAAGCACTTGTAAAACCCCAAAACACATCAAATCCTAAAATAAAAAAGATGCAAATCGAGAGTCATACTGATTCCAGCAGTCACCCGAATGATTGAACTTATGATCCAGATGCTACACTGCATTTTAGACTTTGTGTAGTTTTTCATGTGTTTCTGTGTAAAATTGGTCCCTCGGTTGCTCTTGTGTGAGTTGCACTTGATAGCGAGAAAGTAGCTAGATGTAAAAATATGTAAGTAGATGTGTGCATGGAAAAATGAACTTCCCCTCCTATGAAGTGTATGAAGAAGAATGTAGTCTCTTTCCCTTGTGTGGATGTTAGATGGATGTTTGAATTCTCTTGCAAATGCCTTTGGATGCAACCCTAGGTGATGATAGATAATGCTTAGTGCTTGTTCCTTTGTTACGACCACATAGCTTTATGTTTATATGATTCCCTTGCTCCAATTTTTTAATTAACCACTAAAAGGCCAACTAGTAAAAAGAAAGATGCCCAAATAGCTATAAGAGACACAAAATATGTGAGCAACGTAAAAAGAGGTTAGGGGCTCCCAGAGGGGACGGGGGTGCCTAGGCACTGGTGTCCAGATTCAGAAATGCCAAAGTATGAAAATACGGATTGGGAAAGAACATGTGAGAGACTAACAAAGCAAAATAGAAAGAAAGCAAAGAGGCCCAAGACAATGGTCAATTAATAATTTTCTTTCTTAGGAATCATATGAATAGTAGTATATGATCAGGACTAAGTAAATACCCAAAGTACATGATTTAGTGTCTACATCCTCCACCTAGATAGGTTTATTGATACATTGGTTATTCACACCAAGGCCTTTTCCTTCATGTCCCATTTAAAAAGAAATTTTGATCCTATAGCTCTAATGTACTTTTTGAATTCACCAAAAGTAGGATTTACATCTTCATAGGAAGGAAAATTCAATGAATCACTTACAGTGTTTTGATTAGTAAGTGTACTTTACTTCACCATCCTGCAATGTTGTTAGGACCCTTCCTTAGCTTGTAGTTCACGTTGTAACTCTATGATTATGCCTCCAAAGAATTATTCCTAAGAATCAAACATGTCATGTAGTTCTTGATTCTATGATTCCACGTGTTGTAAACGTTTCCTCAATTGAGAATCCTTCTCTAGGCTAGGGTGTATTTACCGAGTTATAGCTACAGTAGGTTGAATACTATTTGTTTTTTCTCGTGCCTTTCTACGTTCCTCCATTCGACATTGTAACCACCTTGGTGCTCGGTCTGGGAAAAAATACCAACATTGTTTTCATATCATTCCCAATCATAGAGTAATGTGCACATACCTGAAGACCATATCATTCTCCTTGGGTCCTTTGGTGACACGTTATTTTTGTAATGTATACTAAAGGATTTCCATACTCCATATCATTTCAAAAATATGATGTGTCTGATAATCATCAATGTAGAATCACCATGTGCAGTATAGTACTCAGTATAGTGAGTACAACGAGCCATAAGATGAACTGGTACAAGTCCATTTCACTAGAATTGTAGGTGATAACCAGTTCATGATATCAAACTTTCTTCAAAGATAACAAGTTTACAGGAAAAAATATCTACTCTGATACAAAACTTGATCCATAAATGGTTGGAAGAATTTCTCAATCAACGGATCCTTAAAGGAAAATTATTTTAATAACATTTTTAACCCTGAAAATAAATCAACTTTAAGGAAATGCAATTCAAGTGAAATAACCAACACTTCACATGAGTTGAAAACATATGTTGATAATTGCCTTCATCTTTAGGTTCACTAAATGCTTAACCAATTCATTATAAAGGTCCGATCATAAGTACAAAGAAACATATAATGCTACAATAAATGTTTTGTCTCACCTTGTACTCTAGTGCCAATCAATCTTACATAACCCATAATCCCCCTATGCTACATAGCCTCTAGCCTCTACATAGAGCTAAGTTGGATCTTGTGTTTTTTTCAAGGAGTTACACCCTACTATAGACTTCCCCTCTATTGCATGGCCTCCAACCTCTACACAAAGAAAGGTTCGATAGTGTATGGTTGCGATGAGTTCCATCCTCTTATAGAATTTCACTCTACTTCAATAACTTTAGTCTCTACAAAGATCTAAGTTGGATCCAGTGTCATGGATGATCTTAGCAATATGACTCTCCTTTGCAGCCTCCAAGCAATAATAACTTGGTTGAAGAATTCCCAACATAGAGAATTAAAGCTCTGTAATGTTTCTCCAGTGCCATATCAATGTCATTTAGATCCACTCTTGAGCTCCATCCCTGCACGATAAGAATAAGGTCTAAAAAAAGCATTTATAAATGATGATAAGTTAAAAACTTAATTAAATAATATTTACAAAGCCTATAAAAATAGGTCTTAAATCTTCACTTTTCCCATTTAAAATAGGTCTTATCTTAAAAAATGCTATAGATTAATTTTTCAAGGCTTTCCTTACTCTCCCTCCTTCGCACTTTTCTGGAGAAGTGCTTACACCTCAACACCGAGTTTCTTAATTATAGGCCTAATCGTCCAATACATAGCCAACCAAATTAGTTTGCTAAGTTGGTTATGGTTGTTTAATTAGCACAAGTGCGTTGGTGGTTCAAGAACGTCACCAACCATTTTATTTTCCCTCCAAATTCTTCTATTTTCTACCCACCTAAAATGTGATTACCGACTCACACACGTGTCTCCAAACCTCCTTGCTCTTGTCACATGTCCATCTCAACCCATCCACATCCACTTTAATATCTATTATATTGTCCAAGTCACTTGCCAAGTCACTTTTTTCACTAGTAGGTTTTTTTTCATGGGGAATTAATCCCACATATAGCGTGTGAGGATTTACATGGGCCTTTTAAGGATTTAACTACCCCATGATTCTCATGGCTTCAGCCACATCATTTCTAGTTTTCTCACCGGGTATTTTTCTCGTCGTCTGACTCACCCTTAGCTTGCCGATAAGCTCACCAAAGAGCTTGGTGCTCGAATAAACTCACCAATGAGTAATCTACAAGTCAATCAACTTGTTTTATAGCTTTGTTTCTGTGCTCAACTCAATTAATCGTCTTAATGAGCATCCTAGTATTCTACAAAGGTTTAGTCTCCCTACAAAACAAGAGTGGACCCCAATATTGTATATGCTTTCTACACCTATCGAAGACTGGAGGCTCATAAAAAAGACATGTATTTTTTCTCTAAGTCACTTTTGACGTCTTGAAAACATGCGTCAATGTTCTAAAATTTTCCCATTCTGTCATATGTATGCCCTGCTTTGTCCTATGAACACCATCTTCTTGTGGTGAATGCATCTAGAGTGTATGGTATGTGATTTGTGTGTTGAAATAGGCTAAGAAAATATCTTGACCTATTGTGTCATAAGGAATAACTTTAGTGAGATCTTAGGATATTATAAATCTCAATATTGACCATCAAATCATACCTCCCCCTAGGAGGATTTTTTTACTCCACTACAGATCTAGAACTTTGTTTTTTCCTAAAGAGATCTATGCACTTGAATCCATGGTATTCAAAACTTCTACTCCTTTAATCATAAAATCACAATCTTGTTCATACCTAGGACCTGTGGCACATAGGAAGAGTTCTTTTTACTATGTCACTATGATGTTGACGTTAACATATTGGGATAGCTAATTTCCATCTGGTCTTTATAAGGACTTCGTAATAGAGATTTACTTATAAAATTTCTTAGGAAAACACTAGGAATGATAAACCTATTACAAATTTTTCCCTTACCTTGTGGCTCTAGTCATTTGTCTTCTCTTTAAAACAAGGTAGGTTTTTCATTTTCTTCATTGGCCAAAATGCTCGCAACATTTTTCTTTTATTTTCCACACCAAATCACACCATGGATACTAGATCCACAATAACCACATTGATATGTCAATAATAGCCTTGGGGTTATTATATGATATTTCTGGTAATAAAAGAAGAAACAATCATACCTCTTAGGGCTATAAACTTTGAAATACTTGTGGGGAGAAACTAAGCCTTATTTTCTATTGTTGGATTCAAGAGATTTTCTACATTCCTTGGTATTCTTATTCTCTACAATAGATGATTTCTCTCTTTGGAATTTCTACTTGCCTTTGCTGTCACTATTCTTAAGAGAGTATGAACAGTTCCCTGATGTAGTCTACTTCAAGAGGACTTGTGTCCTGGGCTCTAAGCTCAATGCACGTCTCACTTTGGTTGTCTCAGAGCTTTCTACTACCTCATTTTTTACACTATTCTCACCTAGACCCATATATCAAGGTCTTTACTCCACATGGATAGGGTTAGTAATAAATTACCTATTTATACCATGGCCTTATCCTTCCTATACCATTTTAAACAGGAACTTTTAATCGTATACCTCTTGTATATTTTTCATATTGACCAAAAGTAGGATTTTTAGCTTCATAGGAAGGAAAATTCAATGAATCACTTACAATAATTTTATTGGTGGGTGTACCTTTCTTCACCCATTCTTCACCATCTTGAAATTTTGTTAGGATATATTCATTAGCTTGTAGTTCATGTTGTCATTCAGTGATTACTACTCCAAGGAATTTATCTTGAGAATAAAACCTTTCTTATAGCTGTTTCTTCTCTTATTCCATGAGTTGTAGACTATTCCTCAATTCAAAATCCATCTTTGGGCTATAGTGTGTGTTCCAAGATATAGCTACTATAGGTTCACTACTAATGATATTTTTTGATGCCTTTGTACATTGCAACATTCTATGTTGTAGCCCCTTTACTGTCGAGTCTGGAAAAAAAATACCAACATTGTTCCATATCATCCCCCGTCATAGAGCAATGTGGACATACCTAAGGACCATCTCATTTTTTTTTGTTCCTTTGGTTAGATGATGTTCATCTTGTAACTTAGAATTTAGGAGTTATATGCTATATCTCAATTCAACAATATGACATTTCTGATCTAGTCGATGTAGAATCACCACATGTATTATAGTACCCAATATGGTGAGTACATAGGCCACTAAATGAACTGGTAATACTCCATTTCACTGCAACACATGGTTATTTTAGGTGAGAAAATAACTCTGATACCACACATGCTTCAGAGATATAAATGTTTTAGATAAGGTAACATTCTTTGATACCAAACTTGATCCGTAAACTAGTCAAAATAATTACCTGACCGATGAATCCTTATAGGAAAAAAAAATTAATTTCATTTTTAACCTCGAGAATAAATCAAATTTAAGGAAATGTAATTCATTATAAATATATGATAATAAATACAAAGAAACTTAGAATAATACAACAAATGTTTCGGCTCACCTCAAACTCTAGTGCCAATCGGTCCTATAGAACCTAGACTAGTCTTGAAAATGTCCTCAATTTTCTGGATTTACTTTCTAGATTTACACCTCTTGTAGACTTCCCCTCTTCTACATGGCGTCTAGCCTCTACATAGAGCTAATTTGGATCTTTTTTTTGTGTTTGACGAGTTCCAACCTATTATAGACTTCCCCTCTGTTGCATGGCTTCCATCCTCTAGACAGAGATAAGTCAAAAAGTATCTGGTGTCAACAAATTGCACCCTCTTGTATACTTTCCATATCCTTCACTACCTTTATTCTCTACACACGGATAAGTCAGATCTAGTGTCATCGAAGAGTTGAGAAATATGAATCTCTGTCGTGACCTACGAGTACTAAGAGATTAGTTTAGGAATTCCAAAAATAGAGAATCAAAACTCCATATTATTTCTCTAGTGCCATATCAATGTCATTCAGCTCCACTCCTGAGCTCCAGCCCCACACAAGAATACTAAGGTGTAAAAATTGCCTTTAGAAATCATGACGAGTTAAATAAATAAATAATTAATATTTTCAATGCCTATAAAAATAGGTCTTAAATCTTCATGGTGCCTATTTAAAATAGGTGTTATCTTAAAAAATATCATAGACTAATTTTCCAAGGCTCTCCTTACCATCCCTCCATCTCACTTGGCTTGAGAAGTTCTTTTTCAAATAGGGGATGGATTCATATACAAACCCTTGCACTGATTTTATTCATTATAGGCCTTATCGACCAATTGATATTCAACGGACTCAGTTGGATAATTTGGTTATGGTCACGGTTGTTCGAAAACACCATTTACTGTTCTTTTACACTCTACATTGTTCCATTTTCTACCCACCTACAATGTTCTTACAGACTCACCCATGTGTCTTGCAATCTCCAAGATTTCATCATGTGTCTGTCTTGACCCATCCACTTCCACCTCAACATCTTTTTTGTTGGCCAAGTCACTCATCGAGTCAATTTATCCACAGGTGGGTTTGTTTGCATTTGTGATTAATACCACATGTAGTGGTTGAGGATTTTCATGGTCCTATTTAAGTATTTAACTGGCCCATTTTTTTTGTGGTTTTAACCACATCGTTTCCATTTTCCTCGCCGGGTATTTGGCTCATTGATTGAATCACCCTTAACTCATCAAAAAACTCGCCAAAGAGCTCGGTGATTAACTCAAACCACCAATGAGTACTCTGCAGCTTAATCAAATAAATGTTTAGCTAAGTTTATGATCTCAACTTGGACAATCAGCTTGATGAACCACTTATAATTCTATGGAGGTTGGGTCCCTCTCCAAAAAATAGTGTACCACAATGTTCCACACCCTTTTTACGCCTGTTAAAGACCTGAGATTTGAAAACACGACCTATATTTTTTATTCAATTCAATTCTAATTTCATGACAACACACCTAAATGTTCCACATTGTGGCCAATTTTTGTGTCTTTGTGCCCTATTCTATCCTACAACCACCATCTTCTTGTGTGAAATGCATAAGGAGCGTATGATATCTATTTTATACTTTTGAATAGGCGATGAAAAGATCTCAACTTTTTCTTATGTAAATAATAGATTTAGCAAGATCTTGGTAACTTTGATATCCCAATGTTGACCTCTTGATCAATTACAAGAAACAATTTCAAGCTTTACCATCTTGTTAAAGTGCCTCACTACTATAATCCTATCGAAATTCTATTTTTGACCACTTCTTCATCTAGGAAAATTCATATTATCAAAGAAAAAAATATACACATGATCTTTACCCCTCCTATGGTAGCTCCAAATAGGAGACAACTACTAGCCTATGTAACCTTTCATTCAAATCTATTATTTTCTTCTCCCCTTTTACTTTTTCAAAATTTGAACACTTGTAAGTTTACACTACATATATTTAGAATATATTTCTATGGTATATTTGGTTATATCCTATATTTAAATACAACTTCACACCATACCCAAATGTGCCTTGCCATAAGTTGTATTTGTAACCCCAATCTGTAGTTAAAATTAATTATATGTAAGCACCTAACCAAGTTAAATAGATACCTATGCAAGCAACAAAACTATACATACCACAACTATAATGGATCATATTACACCTACGACTTTGTACCACTAAAATAGGATACATGAATGGAAATTCCTTGACATTATAATTTCCAGCAACTCTATAACAAATCACCATTCTAGCAAGTAATTCCCAACAACAAAATATGTAGTCTAAACCGTATAATGTTTTTTAACAAATATCCATACAACACAATAGTTTGATTGCTTTAGGACATGTGAAGGCTGCTACATCAATCTACCACCCAAGTTTCACATATTTACACTATTTTTCTAGAGCAGATTCCAAGACCATTTAAGGATAAAGTGCTAGCAACAAGATGTCTCCACAATTTGAGACCATTTAAAAGAGAAATTACGGTAACCCTAAAATCTTTAAAATCCAATTTTTTTACCTATATTATTTTAATGGCAAATTCAACATGAAGGACTTAACTAACACTCACATTTATTGAGATAACTAGAGAATAGTGTTTCCTCATACACATACATACAAATTAAAATCCCATTAAAAATTTTGATATCCTTATACATGTTGATGTTCTCTTCACATTTAATAAGTATTGTATGCACAAAAGCTATTAACATAACTACATTGTCAAGACCATATAGCATTTCCATGTTAAAAAAAGAATTAAATAGTTAAAACATGGCCAATATTGCGTTTATTTATGCAAATATATCTGAAATGTATTTAATGAATTTAGGTAATTTCCTTAAATATATTACACATATCTTATAGACTATCTCTGTTTAAACTAGTTCAAATTATGAACTATAAAAAGTGAAAGTTTTAGTATTAAAAGGAGTGAATGAAACTCAATTAGATACTTCCAATTACAGAAATAATTATACAACACTTCAAATAATGTCCCTTCCAGAAAATATCATTTTGGCATGAGCTTGATCCCTATAGAGCAACCACTAGTTTATAAATGGAAACCATAAAATTTCCAATGTTTAGAACGTTCGAATTCATATGGTGTATTGTCAACACACTAACTCTTGGTTGTAGAAACTTTCATTTTTGTATAGTTGACAAAATATTTGAGTTGAACAACATAAATATGTGTAGTTGTCTATAAAGAACAATGCACATGGCATGAATGGTGTCTAGTTTCTAGTAGTTAAGTATTTAACCAAAAAATATTTTTAACAGTCTAACTGACATAGACTTTTAGTGTGTGAACTACAAAATTCCTTTTTTCAAGGTTTTCATTTATTTGAAACTAGCAATTGTGTGAAGATGATGCAATTGAGATGCTAATAGAATAAGAGAATTTAATATTGTCGAAGTAGTCTCATGGTTGATTTATTATAATAGAATGGAAGGGAAAGGAGATTTTTTTTTAAGGAGTAAGAAGGGGAAGGAAGAATTATATGTTCAAGTTATACAATGGTAGTGTTGGGCAGATAGTGAAAAAAGTATGCATCCATGAATGGTGGAAGGATTGAATTGTATTCTTATAGTCAATTTTCAAATGTGGAATGATCACGATCATGTAAAGAAATAAATATCTACTCTAACATGTAAATTTTAGAATATTCATGAAGAGGCCTTAAATACCCTAATTTTTAAATGGAGTGAAAAACTGAAGGTGTGTCTAAATTTTATAAAAAAATAATAAAAATAGTCATGAAGTACATCACATAAGAATTAATAAAAACATTAGTTGCACAAAATGAAAATATCAAAGTGAGGGATAGAAATAGATAAGGATCCACTTGTAGTAACATTAGTTACTGGTTTAAATTTTTTTGTATTTAAATACAAGCGTAGTTTTATGTTTTGATGTACCTTTCAAAAGAGAACTTAGGTGACATACAAAGGAAAAAACCCTAGAGGATGTAGTAAATGTAATCATTTGTCTTTCTTTGTGCTCTATGTCAATTCTAACTTTATCCAGTCTTAATCTTTGAGATTTGTAGATTTTTAGCTCCCATGCTATTTTGAGGGATTGTTGTTTTTGATTACCATGAAAAATAGAGCATATCAAAAAATGATCATTTTCGAGAACTAAATTCATTGTTGATTTAAGCCTTTCCTGATGTCATAGTGCCTTTTGATAAATTTGTCTCTTCTAAAAACCTGAAGATCTCTTGTAGGCTTTGTATCTCTTTTGAGTTAATAAGGAATACTTGAATGCTAAATAATATTTTTTCCTTGGAAATAATGAGTAGATCTAGAGTAAATTTATACTTTTCTATTGTAATTTTTTTATAAAAAAATAGTAGTTATAATTGTAACTTTTACTTTCATTCTACGTAATTTCCATTCTTAGCTCTGATGTATTTATGTATCTTTAAACCTGTGGATTTTACATTCTTTAAATTTTAAATTACTACTGGTCTTGAAAAATCTATGTATGACACTTTGTTTACTTCTTTAATATGAAAAATTATATTTACCTCTTCATTTTATTTGAATGGATATACATTGCAAAATCTAACCTTTTGTATATATTTGAATGCATCTCAAAGCAGAACTCAATAATTTTAACTCACAAATTAGGGAGTAGTAGTAATCTTCTCTTTCTTCAGCATGCATATTAGCCCTTTCGAAATATGTAATTGTTCATATCTTTGTATTGAACTTAGTTAAGCTATATTGCCTTGCAAATGTATTGTTGTATGTGATTCCCTTATGTTGGTTTGTAATGAAAATATTCCTCAAAATGGATGTAATCTTAACCATTAGTCATGTTGAAATGTTGTGGTACATCAAACCCAATACATGATGAATATGGAGGGTTGCTTCCTCATGTAATTTTCTCTAAATCCTTGCAGACTTTATGGAAGATTTAGTGCCCTGTGCTTGTGATCATGATGCAAATATGTAGCTTATTCTTCTCTTTAATCTATTTAAAATGCATTATTAGAAAATAATTTGTATTCTCTATACTTGCTACATGATTTATTCTTCGATTGTGTAATGCCATCTTGAAATATGAAGAGTTCATATAAATATTTTAAGTGACATACTTGTCTGTCTGTAGTTTTGAAGCTTTCCTTGATAACGGAAACACTTAACATGTTTATTCTTATTTATATTAGATGATGATGCATATACATAGAAAGTTGGTAACATAAGGATTTAGAGATCCTACACTCTAGCCCTCTTAATTTTTCCATTTTATATACAATGGACCAGAAGCTTGGAGCAATATGGAAAAGCTTGGGGTGGTGTTAAACTTAGACAATGATGGGTTTCTTCTTCCTTATGTTTTCAATTTTCTATTTAAATGAATTCCTTTACTTTTGATATCCATATCCCATGGCTTGTGTGGGATCATTGTACACTTTATTTATGAATAAATGAAAAATTTCTTATGTTATGAGTTGTACTTGTTTCTTTAGCACTTTTTTTTGTAACATGATGCTAAATGAACCTCTACAACTCAACACACTAAGACAATTTCACATAATCATAAGGAAATAAAATTAATTGAAAACTCTAAATGAACATGATGCTAAATGAACCTGATTTTTCTCTATCTTCATCCCATCTCCGCACTAAATATCCTTCATTGGAAAATCTGAATGTAACCTTCTTGTCAAATCTCCCATTAATATGAGCTTTATTTATCTCCATAGAATTCACGGATTTGTTTCTAACGTCTTCAAGTTCCGTGAGCTGAGCATACCACACTTCTATTTTTTCATTATGCATCAATTCCAAGGTTGGAAGCTCAAGTGAAATGGGTAGCTTGGCTTCAAGACCATAAAAAATCTTTAATGGTGAATAAGAAATTGACCTTTTATGAGTTATTTTATCAGCCCATAAGGCTGCTTTAAATTTTTTATGCCAACTTATTTTGCTCTCATCTGTATTCCTTCTAATCATCCTCAAAATATTATTGTTAGATGATTAAGAAATGCCATTTCCTTGTGGATAACAATTAGAAGAAGTACTAAGATAAATACCATTTTGTATAGCACATAAAGCAATGTTTATACCAACAAAAGATTTTGCATTATCTGAAATGATGGTAGAAGGAACTCTAAACCTGGTTATATTAACTTAGTACAAGTCCAAGATACTTGTCTCTTTAGCTTCCTTTAAAGCAACCACTTCAGCCCACTATGTAAAAGAATCAATTGTGATGAGCATCCATATATGCCCTAAAATTGAAGGTGGGTTTATAAGACATATAAAGTCCAAACCCGATTGAGAAAAACACTTGACTACTATAATTGGTTACAGTGGTAAGGTAGCAAGCCTCTCTTTTCCTATGAAAATGCACACTTATGACACCTTCTTACCCATACATGGTTTTCCCCGAAGAGAGTAGGCCAATAATATTCTCCTTTCATGATATTGAGGACTGTATGTTTTTGTTGAATAATGCCCTCCAGCTTGTCCATCATGAAAATGTTCATATAATCTCTCCACTTGGTTTGGTTTAACACATCTCAACAATACACCATTGATGTCTTTCTTTAATAAAACACCATCAACCAACAAGAAAGGAATTGATT
Source organism: Taxus chinensis (assembly GCA_019776745.2). Lineage (NCBI taxonomy): Eukaryota > Viridiplantae > Streptophyta > Pinopsida > Cupressales > Taxaceae > Taxus > Taxus chinensis. The sequence continues at coordinate 832,476,564 of CM034146.1, forward strand.
TCAATCTGAAGTGTTTTGTTTTTGAGTTATTCATGGTTGGTGGATACATACCATGTTGAAGGTACCTTGTCATGTCTGAAATCCAATCTGAAGGATGTTGATTTTATGCATTTTAGGCCCATTTTGTAGAAATAAAATAGATTCCTTGCTCTCTTGCAAATCTTGAGCCAATTTCTCACATAATATTATTCCTCTAATAATATTTGTCACTTTAATATTGATGTCATATTTCATCACTTTGGTAATCTAACCTCCTCTCTTTTCACTTATATATTTTTTCAAAAGAAATGATTTAATACTTGGATGAGAAACCATTAAACGAATTCTGTTGTTAGAGAGTAAGTGCCTAAACTTATTGAGTGATCTAAAAATTAAAAGAAAATGTTAGTCAACACATGAGTACCTTGTTTCATAATCCATCAAGCTTTGGCTGAAAAATGCAATTCATTTCTCCAAACCATCTTGATTCTTCTACGTTAACATTTCCGAAATTATGTCAATGTTAGCATAAGCATTCAACATCAAATATTTTGTAAAATCAATATTTATGATTTTAGGGACAGAAGCAATAGCTTTCTTGATGGATTAAAAAATTATTACTCCTCCTTTTTTCCATGTAAAATTAAGATCTTTCTTGAGCATTCTCATTAATGGCTTTGATAAAGAAGAAAAATCTGCATTGTACCTCCTTATGAAATTAATTTTTCCATGAAAACTTTGAAGTTTTTTGTTATGTTTTAGAAATGAAAAAGAAAGAATATAACTTACTATTTTTAGATCAATCCTCACATGATGTTTTGAGATGATATAGCCAAGAAGCTTACCCTCATTAACAGAAATAAACATTGTTGTGATTAAGTGATACACCATATTCTTTGTATCTTTCGATAACTGCTTTGAGTTGTAGTAAGTGATACCTTGCAAACTATGAGAAAAATGTTATATCATCTAAATAGACAAAAAAACTTGTTAGTGATACCTTGGAATGCCATTTCCATGGCTCTCTGAAATGTTGCACCTGCATTGGAAAAAATCAATAAAAGAATACCTTTCTGAACCAGTGACTAGCTGAAGTATATGTTTAATGGATGGAAAAGGATAGTGATCCTTAAGAGAATCCTTGTTCAAATCACGAAAATTAACATAGAAATTAATTTCACCATTTTTCTTTCTTACCGTTACATGGTTTGGCACCCAATTTTAATTCTTGATGGAAAAGATACTGGAGGAATCCATGATTTTTTCAAGCTCTTTCCTCATAAAGGGTTCCAATTTGGGATTAATTAGCCTTTATTTTTATCTAACCAGTTTTGAATTAGCTTCCAATTCAATGGTGTGTTGAGATAATGAGGGATCAAACCCCATTAAATCACTATATTTCCATGAAAAAACATGAGCATATTCTCTACGTAGCTCAATGAATGTATATTTTTCTTATTTTGAAATACCCTTCTAAGACTGTGGTTGTTACCATAAAGAATGGTGAAAATTTCATGTTGATTTGTACTTGTGGTAAGGACAACCCTCCCTTGCTTCATTTTGTCACTCTATCTAAAGATGCTTTCCAAAGTCACAAGGCCTTTTAGGATCTTGTTTTTCTTTGATTGTATAATCTGATTTACATACCTATTTCTGAATTTTCCTTTATTTTGACATGAAAAATCATCCTCTTCCTACAAAAATATGATAATGTGAGCATCATCATCACAAAAATTATAATGAGAGTTATTATCTGGAATGGATGGGCTAACTATAACCTTGATATGAGATTGAAATTTATCATTTCTGATATCTACAGGTATGTCAAACTAAGATCCTGTGGTTGCAAGCATATCAACATGTTTGTTTATATCTATAGGAATAGTTTCAATTTTGAAAAGAAGAAAATCCTCAAGCATGTCCCATACTCTATGTTTATAAGTCCTCATTAATGGACTTTTGCAAGAACATGAACCTCTTACCTAATTAATAACAAGCTTGCTATGAACACAAAATTGCATTTTCTTGATTCCCTTCTTTCTTGCCCACTCTAAAGAATGGATAAGTGCCTCATATTACGATATATTATTAGAATAGACAACATGAAACTTAACAGCTAAAAACTACCTGTGTTTTGAGGCTGAAATCAATGTCAAACAAGCTCCTGAAGCATGTTAATTTTTGGAGCCATCAAAATATAGTTTCTATACACTATCATCTTGTTGATTTCTCTTTTCCATAGCTAGTATTTTAGTGCTATCACCATAAATACAATAAATTCAAATTCCCTATTCTTTAATAACTCAATAATGGTCATGCTCATAAATTTGATTATTCATTTCATCCTTAAACAAATATGGAATGCTTTCTAATGCATGAAGAGTTTCATATTCAATAGCACCTAGTTTTTATTCATTGATAACATAATTTACATTTCTGGCACTAGGTATATGAGGCTCAATGTGAAAATTTGACAAAGGATTAGAAAAAATGGTAATTTTAGTTCCATACCTGGTTCTAAAAATAAGATAAGAACAATCAACTGAAAGGTAACATTCAATCTTGGGATTGTAGTTTCTTGTAAGACACATTATAAACAAATCCACCACCATCACATCCTACAAAATGGTCACACTTGGGAAAACAAGTAAAGTAAGTTTCATATTTTTAAGCATGCCTATAGTCTTTGTGGGTGATCCATCAACTATAAAACACCCTTAGCACTTGGTTCATACTTAATACCTAAATTTTCTATAAATAATTTAGGAATAATAGTGCTTCTTGCTCCACTATCCACCATACAATTATGAACTAATGAATCTCAAATAATCAAGGAAAGATAGAAATGGGGTGTTTTTACAAATTTTACCTCTCCAAAAATAGTTTTTACCTCGTTAAATGCTTGTTGTTTTGATCCTTTATCTTGCTGGTCTGCATTTATCATCAGCATGTTGGCAACATTTTTTACATTATCTATTGATTTTGATGTTAATGTCAAACCTGAAAGCTCTTGGACCAAAAAATCCTTTTGTCCCAAAATAGATAATGTGTCCCACATGCTCATAGTAACGTGATATTTATTCATATGATCAACTATATTGAATGGGAAAACTCCTACTTTATTCTGAATTTTCAAAACAACAGTTTTCTCTTGAAATTATGATGGAGAAGAACTCTTACCATTAGTAGTATTCTGATTTTCTTGGGATGGTACAATACTTTCATCAGCTCAATTTTCCTCCATAGCTATCTTTCTTGACCTTCTAACAACTGTTGCAAACTCAACGCTTTCTTTAGTTCCAACCTATTAATTTAAAGCCACATGATCACTGATTTCAAATTTTACCATAGTTTTATTAGGATACCATTGCACAAAATTTTGATCTCCTTGTGTTGTAAGGTAATAAATTTTCTGAATATGATAATATGCTTCCTCTCGAGTCATTTTTGGAAGATAAGCACTAAATATTTCAATTTTCATCATTCTTTAAAACAACAAGGTAAACACAACTAAGAAAAATAGGTGACTTGACCAAACATTCAAAAATAATTGAAAATTTCACATTTTGGGGTTTGTGACAACACTATATATAAAATTTAGAAAATATGAACAAAATTGTATAAAAAATGTTTGAAATTTACACATAAATATAAATGAATAATTTTAAGTGGTGCATGCGCTCTTACTGATTTATCAATTGGAAAATTCTCTCTACGTTGCTTTCCCAAAAGGCATCCTTCATAAATCCTTTCTATTTTTTGAATTAAATTTAATCCTTTCAACATGTTTTTCTTATGAAAAAAATTCAATCCTAAAAAATTTGAATGCAAAAATATACGATGTTAGGGCCATGATTCATATTTTATTAGTGAATTAAAATTTGATTGATTTTTTAGCTCTATACTTACCTTTGGACTGATCTCCAATCCTGGATTCAGACTGAGCTCCAATATTGTCTTCTTACTAAGATCCAATCTGAGCTCTAAACTAGACTCTATAATGAGTTCTAGACTTGGCTCTGGATGGAGATTGAGAGTTGGGTCTAAAATTATTGTATTATAACAAAGGAAAATCCATAGTGAGCTCCAGAATGATATTTGTAATTATCATAAATCTCTTGATCTAACTTTTGTTTTATAACTATTTTCAATCTTAGGGGAAACATTCTATTTCTTGTCATTTGTGCTTTAGCAATAATCTGAGTACTTAGAGCTTTATCCACAATCAAAGATTCATTGTCTTCAATGTATACTCTATATCCCTTATGTACAAATTGACGAACGATCATCAAATTATGTTTCAAACCTATTGCATAAAAAACATCATGAATAATATTTTTCTTCCTTTTTTCCTTAGAATGTTGAATATTTTGTTTCCCATTATAGCTACTCTATTATTTCCAAGAGCAACACCATCCTTTACTAATTCGTCCAAACTAGAAACTAAATCAATGTTTCCTAACATATGATTACTACAAAAAAAATCCAAATATAAAATTTATATCACTCATACTTTCTTGTGAAAGATTACATTTAAGAAGGGATTTTGTTTTTTATCCTTTTAATAAGCATGGACCTTAGTGTATATCTCCTATATGGATTTTCATTTTACTTGTTCTGGTCATAAAATAGTGCATTTAGTTTTTACAATAATGACATTGTGCATGAGACTTATCTTGTCTTAGACTAGGTGAATGATTATAGCTATAAGCATGACTTTTTCCTCTTCCAGCTCAGTTTGTTGGAATTTTATTGTGTCCACCTCTTTTTTGGACTCATTCCTCTACCTCTAGGACTAAACATTCCTCTACCTCTGTAATGACTTACTAAATTCTAGAATGAAAACCATTTTTCAAAATTTATTTGATTTGTTCAACCTCTACTCATTATTTATTAAATATACATGTAACTAATCAATTTTCATCTTACTAAAATACTTTATTTCTTCTATGGATAATACCAAAGGTTTGAATTTTGAAGGTAGATTCCTAAGTATGTTTTTTATTATCCTTTTATCATCTACAATTTTTCCATAAGATTTAATATGATTTACTAGGCCAACTACCTAAATAAACAACAAATTTATAGAGTCTAACTCTTTCATAGATATATTCTAAAAATATATTCTAATTAATTGAAGTTTGATAGTTTCAACCTTATCCTTAGCTTGAAATGTAACATGAAGTGTGTCCCATAAATATTTTTCTTGGTTGGATGATGTCTCTCTAGGAAGAATGCTTTCATGCATAGCTTGATGTATGTAGAAGAGGGATTTTCCATCTTTCTTTCTTTTTTCCTTCAATAGATCTTTATATTCCTGAGAGAACACATCATATGATGTTGGATATACTAGTTCGATGTATCCATTGTAATAAATTTCCCAAACATCATAGGGTTTGAATAATCCTACAAATTGAGGAGTTTGGAGATTTGATAAGGATGTTCAAAATGTAGAGGCCATTGATGGTTGTCAATTTAAAACACCTTCTATGATACCATTTTTTACAAAATAAAATATAGAACGCTAAATATAGAATTTAAGACATCAATTAAAATCAAATAATAAACCCAGAATAATTGTCTTGTGTGTATCCATTTTTTTCTTTTTACCTTTAGGCTCCCCTTACTTCCTTTCTTTACATTGCTTTCATTAAGATATTACATATGCCTCAAATATATTGAGGAATTTTTCATTAAATTTATCCATGAAAACTAAAAAAAAGTATCTAAAAAGGGGCATGAAAAGCATGCATAAAACAAACTTTTTTATTTACTCATTTTTCTTTATAATAGGAGTAAAAGTGGATAGTTATAACATCTAAGAATCATGGATACATGAAAAATAAAATAAAATTGTTTTCTTAATAATAGGATAGGTACAAAATTAAAGTATTTATACCATTGTCCTCGTACACATTCAACCTCACTCATATACAATCTATTACCTTGTATATGACTTATAGAAATTTCTCGAGTTCATAAGGGGAACTATTTTCATGAAATATAACATCTAATGGATGGGATACCCAACAAGAAAATACATAAAACTTGAAGACATTAGGGCCCATAAGGGTAGGATTTCTAAACTGTGTAAGTATTAAAAAAGTTATATTAATATAAAAATTCTATTTGGAAAATATAAACAATCCTAATTTTTTATTACAAATCCTTAATTATTTTATTTATATTTATCTAATGTCCATTGTAATTTTTGAATAAATACAATGGAAGTTGAAAGGTTTTTTGACCGATAAAATCTGTAATAAGCATTATCAATGTTTTTTGAATTAGGATAAATGAGGGTGTTGAAAGGACCCACATCCTTGTACAATTGACAATTTTTTTGAGAGGATTCACAACCTAGGTTACAATGAAGGGGACCACCATTAGGAAACCAATTGAATAAACCATGAAGTCATAGTGAAGATGCAGTGATAAGAGAAAGTTAACAACGACAATGACCATAGTGAGTGGAACAAATACAAGTGATTACAGCGAGATGAGCAACAACCAACCTCAACAACAAGAGGATTAGTAACTAGCATCAACAGTGAGAGGAGAATCCACCAGTTTCAGTAGTGAAAGGAGCAACCACCATCAATAGTAGTAAGAGGAGAAAACACAAGTGTCAGTAGCGAGAGGAGTAGCCACCAACATTAGTAGTTAGAGGAGAAACCACCAATGACATCAACAGCCATCAGTGAGAGGAGCAACCACCAATGTCATCACGAGAAGAGATGTTGCATGTAGCAGTGAACCTCCTTCGAGGATGATTGTGCCTCAGGGGGATATGAAAATGCGTGGGCAAGCACACAACCATGTGACTTGAGCACCCCACTCCCACCCCGTCGACAAGCATTATCAATGTTAGGATTGGCTATATTGTATTATTTTACAACAATGAAATCTGTTACATGTTGTTTCCAAAATAATTTTATTTTTGTATATATGTCAAAAAACATTATTTTTTTGTTGAAATATATTTATTTTTTATTTTAACAATAAATATAGAATTCATGATATTTCATCATTTATCCACTACATTAATTTTAATTTTATCTCACTTGTATTTATGATCATATAAAACCTGATATATAAATTACACTTGACCTAATCATATATAAATCATTATAGAACATTACATTCTATATTGTAATATGTAAAAATTCATCCAGGTATATTAAGTCATGATACCAAAAAATAGGAAATTCATACCTAAAAGCCATTATACTTAAAATAAAAAATCATAGTCGTAAATAATCTCAAAACAAATGGGTAAAAATTGTTTATTTATTGTTTGCATCCCATGTTATTAAAGTAAGATACAAAAAACTATGAAATTTGACTGTATAAAATTTAAACATCATACCTAAAATAAGTAATCCATTCTTCGAACTAATAAAACAAATGAAACAATTAGATAACACGTGAAATACATTATATTACAACAAGTGAAAGACTACATAAATAAAACTTAACAATCATTTATACATGAGAATACACTCTCCTACACGAAGTGTGATAAGTCATTGTATTGAATCAAATTTGTGTTTCCACACTTTTCTTTTGTGTTTCTCGAATTTATTTACATGAAATTGTGTTGTATATCTGACACAAAATTAATGTGATTTTAATTCACATTACACTACCAATTTTATGTTAATTTAGGGTAACTCAAGTTTTATTTTCCATTTATCAATTTACAAACAAGATTTATTATAATTAAGTTTGAAGTTTGATAGCAATCTTATTGAAAACAAATTCTAATCAAACCTCTAACATTATAATATAAAGTTGGGTAGATGTATAGACAGTTCTACTCTAAGATAAATATTAGAAACACTAAGAACAATTATTATATAAAAGAATTTTAGTTTATAGAATTGCATCATATAATACAAAATAAAATTAAAGTCACATCCAAATGAATGATAAAAACAATCTATATTATTGAATAGTGAAATCCAAAAGGACCCAAATTTTAAGGATGTTGCAAAATTATTTACTCAAGTGGAGATAAGTAAGGCTTAAAGAGCTCCATATTTACTACTACATGAAGACCAAAATATGGAATAACACTTTATAACCATCTTCTAAATTTTCAGATACATGATACATGTTGTGGGGATCTTTGTAATTTTTTATGAACATGAGAGCATATGCTAAAAATGTTGATGTGAACTTGTATATGTGTTGTAGGAACTTCTACTCTTTAACCACTCTTTGTTAATGTGCACATCATTTAGTTCCACGACTTCATTAGATGATATTTATAGATGTTAAAACCTAATACATGTATGGAATGGACTATGCCCTATAGAAACTTGTAGAGATATATTATAGGCATGCTGGAAATAAATAATTGTATCATCCTAAGTGAAATAATGCATAATGTTATACATGTGAATAATATAAACAACTGTATAATTGAAAATATTCATTCTTACATATGTTTGATATTCAAATTTTGTCTATTGAACCAACTTTGTACCCATCAATTCCTATAAGGGTTCTAAAAAATTACTAATAAATAAAATATATTGATCTAATAAAATGGAATTTTAGAGTCCAAATGGAACCCATACATGGTTAAAGAAAGTGTGAATGTTTCCAAACGCTCCAATTTCCTTCTTAAAGGAAATAATGATAGTTATCTTCAATAATATATCTAGTAAAATTGTCATATTGGTAGCTTCTCATGGAAATCCGAGTCATGATTTCCATGTTAGTGAATTGTAGTCATCTAGATGGAATAATTAGAGGTGTAGAGGGACATGGCTTCCTATTCATGGGATGTACGACCCAACAATGAATGTAATACTAAAAGTGGAACTCATCATATGTTCACATTTGCAGCCAATATAAATGTCTCTTCATTTTAGTCTCAAGTGTTTTGATAACAATTTTTTTAGTTCCTAGATGTCTCCAGATAGTGTTCCTCTTAAATTAGTCTCTAGCAAGGTTTTCAATGGAGTACACAAATATATATAAGATTTCGTAGAATCTTGTTAGAAATTTATAAGTCTCGACTCTTTTCACTAATTGAAATAGTGGTTAAGGTGTCTTCAAAATAATTTTCAAATTAAATTATAAGGATACCTATTTTGGATTCAAACTTGGAAAGATATGATAGCCAAAACAAAATTTTGAAAATTGATACTACTAAAAAGAATAAAAAATTAAATTGGGTATAAAAAATTAATAATAAAATAATGAAAATAGAAATTTACCATTTCATATACATTGAAATAGAAAGGGGACAATATAAATAGGGGAAACTAGGAAAATAAGAAAAAAAATGCTATTTACGACTACTTTGTACCAGTTGTAAACAACTAAATGTAATTTCCTATTAACCCATTTAGCGTTCCTAAAGTGCATTATAATTTTGTACAAGCTCACTTGGATTCCTTTATCTCAATTAATTATTGCATTTGGGTATAATTAATATCATTAATTAAACTAAGGGACCATTTTGATGAGTATTTTCATTGTATCAAGTGAAAAAGGATATCTTGGGTATATGATTGATATTCGATCCATTTTTACTTGAAATGCTTTTCTGATATTGAAAAATAATTTAGACTATATGAAGGGCATATGCCACCTATCAAGATCCTTTTGCCAATAGTGTGGCTGGTCAAGCTAGGTCCGTTATAACATATAAATCTAAATATATCACAATCCTTGTGTCAATATTCTAGGTGATTTAATAGGAAGCAACCCTTATTCTAACATAACCATTAATTTCTTATGATATGATTATGTTTTCTTACTTGACCTTCTCATATCCTCATTTTAGGATTCACAACTAGCAAAATATCATGTACAATCTCCTTTAGATGCATTCCTTACTACCCAAAGTCATATACACCTCTAACTATAACTTCCAATTAGTTCTACAACTCTGAAAAATCCTCATTGAATAAAACAATTAATCCCACATTAGTTGGTCATCATGGTTTGTAATAACATATAAACCCCAACATATCTTTTTAATTTTTCCAATAGGGGTGACACCATAATGGTAGTGACAATCTTACTAGCACAATAATGTATTGGTTGTAAGATGAAGATGTTATGTCTCTCGATCTTCTCTATTCCTCGTATAGATATTCATAATACACAAATATATCTATAAAATTTCATATAAGTCCATGCCTTACTACCGTTAAAACTCCGTAGTTGATAAAAACATTAATCCCATAATGTTATATTGATTTAGTCCGTGATAACATATAAACCTTAGTATATCATTATCCTTTTTCCAATATGGGTGATGTCATAATTTAAGTGACCCTCTTACTAACATAATTAATGGTTTATGGGTTTTCATATGAGTATGATTTATTTCTCGACCTTTCGATATATTCCATTATGTCTTAAAAATCCTACATAAAATTAGTTACAATTTCCTCTAAATACATTTCTTACTACCATAATTTTGGTATGTCATTTCATTATATCTTGAAATTTCTCCTTTAAATAAAAAAATATTGAAATCCTCATATGAAAGTGAAGCTTTTTTTTCTTTACAATTTTGTATTCTTACATTAAATTCAACCACTTTCACCTTGAATGTCTCATTTAATTATTCATTATTTTAATAACTCATGAAATAAAGTACCTAATTCATAAAAGAAATGATATAAAAATTAATACTCATTTTTATAAAAACAAAATTCTATTAAGTGGAAATTATGATAGTGGAAATTTTAATACTCATGCCAAATTTCGTACAAGTGCACTTTACTAGTACCATACATATAGTAGTTAGTTCATACTTGTTAAAAATTTAAGGTAAAATTTAAACTATTTTCATATTCATCAAACAAAGATTTATAAGTCCCCACCTAATGATTTCCTCCATAATATTAGTATCATTTCTAAGGCCCTTTTTGTTACTACAAACCTATGATTATTTATCATCTTCTTCCCCTCGAGATATATTTATATTGAAACCATCAATAATTGTTGAAAATTAAATTCCTTATTGAAATCCTTAGCCCCAGGTCATATGGTATGGTCATATGAGGGATTAATCTTATAGTAGGTGCTTAAATCCATCCCCATTTGTTTTTATTTGTGTGGTGAAGGAAAGAGAATTTTATTTATTATAGTGCTAACTATAATAAATAGCAAACCATAAAATTGAAAAGCTTCTATCTTTTGATCGATAACTCAGATTTGGGTGTCCTTTTTACAAAATTAATTTTTTTGTGATACTTACATTGGAACTATTTATATTGAGAAATGTACTATAATTATAAACTATCATATTGCAACATGCCCTCAATTATAAAGAGCCAAAAATCTTGGGGGGTCTTGTTGCATTTCTTGGTTCTTGAATTGTTTTAGTGATTTTTGAGAATGATGTCTTTATCTACTTCTGCATTAGATGATGTTGAGCCATTACCAACACATAATTACCACACATGGAAGCCAAGAATGAAAACAATAATGAAATGGGAAGGATTATGGGCTTTAACTTCTTAAGAAAAACCAACATTCACTAGAGAATATGAGAAATTTTAGTACCAGTGTAAATTTGATGAGTGTATGGGTTTGATACGAACTTATGTAAGTGATAGTCATTTGTTTAATTTGAAAAAATGTGACTCTCATTTTTAAATATTTGAGAAACTGGAGGGTTTATTTGGTAAGGTGGATCACATGAGAGCCATGCAACTTGAAATTGATATCACCTCTCTTAATCCTTAAGATTTTCCATCAATTATAGACTATATTACCAAGTTGAATAATTTATTGACATAATTGAAGGAGAGTGGAAGAAATAAGAAAGATGAAGAGTTTGTTTACTTAATTCTATGCAGTTTGAGAGGACAACTAAAAATATTTTATTCTACATTTTTCTCTAGCATGGATGCCCTAGGTGACACATTCCAAATACCTAACTTAGGATTAATTTGTGAAAGAATTGCTAGGGAAGAATCTAAATTGTCTAACCTCGAGTCTTCCACCTTTCGCCTCTAATCCTAAGGGTAAGGGGGAAAAAAAAGTAAAACTAAATCCACCCCTTCTCCATCTCAAAGTGCTCTTAAACCCAAAGGAAAAAACTCTAAACCCAATGATTCTTCTTAATCTGAAAGTAATTTTAGCCTTTCATTTTCTTTTTTTGGGGGTATTTGTCATGAAGAAAAATAGGTGTTATAAGTGAATGCAAGCCTTAGAGGATGCAGTCAAGAAATAAAAAAATTCTATCTCCACTCCACATACTTTTAATTAGCATTGAAAATCACTTAATTTTGTTGGGAGATCAGAGTCACGACTTGCAGATAGTTGGGTTATAGATTATAGTGCTTCTCATCAAATGAATTCTTCCAAAAATTCTTTTGTATCTCTAGGTTTGAGTTCTACGTCCAAAATTGAGGTTGGATATTCTTCCTTCCTTTCTATTAAAGGAAAAGGTGACATACACATTGATGGTGGAAGTATCCAAAATGTCCTATATGTTCTTAACATCACTACAAATTTGCTTTATGTACATTAAATTGGTCATTCCTGTCAAGGAAAAATAGTGAATTTTACACCACATGGGGCATAACTATGAAATGTTTTGGATCCTTATTCACTTAATGCTAAAGGTATTGTTGATAATAGTTTTAGACTATATGACTTTGAGGGTTTTGATGACACTTCTTGTATAGGGACAAGATTGCTTTCTCATATAGATTCAGAGAGTAATCTATAGCATGATAAATTTGGAAATATCAATTAAAGATATTTGAAGGATTTTAGAACTCATGGTACGCTTAATGGTCTTCTTAGATTTTTTTCTCTTGAGGGAGTTTTCCTTGGATGTGCATTACAAAAACAACACCAGGATCCATTTCCTAAGAATTTGTCCAAGAGTGATTATTCACCACTTGATCTCATGCATAGTGACTTGATGGTTTTTAATACCCCCTCTTTTAATAGAACTAAGTATGCAGTTAACTTTATTTATAAGTTCTTGAGGTGTACTTGGGTTTACTTTTTTAAGTAAAAAAGTGATGTATTTTCAAACTTCAAAGACTTCGAGGCTTTGGTTGAGAAACAATCTTCTAGTTTCTCAAAGAACCTTCACACTGATAATGGCGAGGAGTAATTCAACAACGAGTTTTTTAAATTTTTGGTAACTCATGACATTATTCAAAAAAATTATATTTCTCATACTCCACAATAGAATGGCTCAATAGAAAAGAATAATCAAACTTTGAAGGAAATGGATGACTGAATGATGCATTCTAGAGATATACCTCCTATATAATGGGTAAAAGGAGTTAATTGTGCCAAACACATTCATAATCACACACCACATAGATAAATTGAGCATTAGACTTAAGAGGAATCTTGGTCCAACACTAAGCTTGATGTCTCATTTTTTCAGTCTTTAAGAGCCCTTCTTGGGCCTTTGTGCCTAAGAAGAAAAGGAAAGCCTTGGATAAGAAGAGAAAACCCTTGATATTTGTAGGGTATTCTGAGGATATATGATCTTATCAAATTTTAGATCCTAATACTCATGAGGTTCCTTTTTGAACACATGATCAATTTTATGAGCACTTCACACCGCATGAGTCTTCATCTTCTTCCATGCCTAATTCTTCTTCTTTATCTAAAATTGAGTATCCTTTCTTTGAGGAGACTAATGAGGAGGATATAGATGTTGATGAGGATCTTATTCCTAATGATGTTGTCAATATGCCTTAGTGGGATCATACTATATTTTATGAGGTAGCACATTTCATACAAGATCTTACACCCACTAGGAATCATCATGCACATTCTATGAGTTTTGGAATTTTGTGTCAAGAAGTTTATGAGGATCCACGGTCTTTTTGAATGTCTCATGGGATACATGAGTGGGATGATATGATGGTATATGAGTATTAATTTTTGGTGAAGAATCATAATTAGGATTTGGTATCTCTTCCTAAAGGAAGAAATATGGTTAGGTGTAAGTGGATATACTGAACCAAATACACAGCTGATGGGTCCATTAACAAGTATAAGGCTCATTTTGTTGTTACTCTGAGAATTTTACACCCATTAAAAAATGGATTCTATACGCCTTGTGCTTGTTATTTTTGCATCATAGGGGTGGCCCGTATACCAGATAGACATGAAGAGTGCCTTCTTATATGGATATTTACAAGAGTAAATATACATCAAGCAACCAGACATATTTTTTTAGGATTTTTCTCTTATTTTGTAGACTCCTAGTGTCTCTCTACAGTCTCAAACAAGATCCTTGGGAATGGTATGAGAAGATGGATTATTTTCTTCTATCTACTAGTTTTGTTCATTGCCAATTCAATCCTATGTTATATCTCCAACATGTTCGTGAGGATATTATGATACTTGTCTTGTATATTGATGATTTTTACCTACTGATATCTATTCTTCCCATATTCGGTGTATTCAAAGGGATATTTCTATGCAGTTTGAAATGATAGATCTTTGGTTATTGCATTATTTCCTTAGATTATATATTTCTTGGATAGATTCACGGATTAATTTGAGTCAAAAAACGTACTCCCATGATCTTCTTAATTACTTTAATATGGATGATTGCAAGCCAAGTCCATCTCCTTTTCAGTCTACGGTTACTCTTACTTCCACATGTAGCACTCCACTTTATTACACTATGTGATCCTACACTGTATAGGCCTTTTTTTTGAAGTATCATGTACTTAACCCATATTATCCCTAATATTTCATTTGTAGTAGGGCTTGTATCTCAGTTTACACATTCTCCTCATTGTAGTCACTAATAGGTTCCTAAAAGGATTATGCGCTATTCAAAATAAACTTCCAACTTTTGACTACACTACACTAGGGGTTCTACTCAGTTGGTTAGATATACAGATTCAAATTGAGTAGGTTCTATTGATGTCATGTGTTCCACTTATGGATATATTTTGACTTCCACTCTTTCCGTAATAGACAATTTTGAATTTTCAGGTCCCAAATGTCCCTCGTGAACTTGTGCATCCTGGGACAAAAACTTCCACTTTTTTCGCAATGAACCAAAATCAACAACTTCAAACTTTCCGGGGCCATGGGGCAAATTTACCATTTTTTTCCAAAAGTGACCAAAAGTGTTAAATTCACCAAAAATACCATTCCTCCCCATCCAATAGGATATGATCATGTACCTACATTCATTGGGGTAAAAAATTGATGGGGAAAAGACACCCATCATCTCGACTATGGAAAATACGCAAAGGAAGAAAAATTCAACGTTTTGAGTCAAATTTTTGAATTTCCTTCACGAACTAGAGGCATGGAGTAAAAAAAATTATTTGAAAATGTAGCCCGTAGAACAAGTGAACAATTTTGATCAAAAATTGAGGTTGCATAGAGGATATTACCTGTACAGATCGGGAAAAGGAGGATTTTGAAAAATGAGGAAAACAAAGGTTTAAACAGCTCGAAGGCACGATGTTTGCTAATATCTTGAATCTATGACTTGGTTTAAACACCGACGAAGGGCATGAGCTCAAAAAAATTGAATTTGGCTAAGCAAACACAGAGTATTTTTTGGGAGACAACAAATCTTTAGACTAAAATGTTCACTTTTTATAACCTTTAATAAGCTAGAGGATTAAATGAGAACTTATACACATGCAAAAAAAATCTTTTCCAATTCCTTAAACACCAATTACACTAATAGATGGTTCTAAATGTGACTATTAGTAATTGTTTCTAGCATGGATTGGGTAAATGATCCACTATTTCACTTCCTCAAATTGAAATTAGTTTTGACTTCCCTTTCAAAATTTCCCTCATACATTTCCTTAGTGGTTGTTATTTTTTAAATATTTAAAATACAGATTTATTTTTTAAAAATAAATAATATCACATGAATTAATATAATCATTATAAGGGAAAACAAATTTCGTAAATTTGATAAAGTTACGATATTACATAAAACATAACTTTTTTTAACAAAATATAATTGAATAAAATTAAAACATGGGTGATTTATTAACTTCAAACATGCTCCCTCAAGTCCCCAATAAAAATTTCTTTCAGCTTTTGACTTCGCCATCTCTTACTTTTAAGTGTCCTGGCTCCTATGTAAACTGTCAACCCATAGTATTAGCTTCAGTCATGTACATTGTGACTTTTTTTCACAAAATAATTAATGGCATGAGAGGGTTATCTTATATATTATTTCAACTGCTTTAAATCTAATACCAAGTCCCACCATTTACGTCAACATTAATTGGAACACATAAGTAAGATGAGGTGTTCTAACAATAATAGTAGGTCACACTCTATAAAAATGGGAAAATGGGGCAATAGAGGAAAATATTTATACTAGCTATCGTACACAAGAAGTGAAATTTTTTGAACACCAAAAGGGATACAATGGAGGAATGATATGTAGAAAAAGGAAGGAAATAGAGAATTATAGTACGTTTGGTTAATGTATTTTATTTTTTGGGTATAACAAGGAAGTGATAGTGTAAAAGAAGCAAAAATTAGTATGGTGGGTGGAGGTGTAGTAGGTGGTAATGATATAGAGGAGTAATGAGTGTTGGTAGTTATTTATATAAAAGTAGTTAAAGTATGAGTGAAGAGAAGGGAAAAAATATGTAGAATATGCATAGGAAATGTACAAAAGGTTTTTACATAATAGTGAAAGATGTCAGTGCAGGATGTGGTAACGATCAATAAAGACAAAGTGATAGGAAGGGTTCAATCTTTGTGAACCTTTTTTCTATTTGAGTGAGACAATTGGAGTGGGGTGACAAATGGCAGAAATCATCCTTTTAGAGTTTGGTGTGCTACATGAAACCTAATCGATGTACAAGAATTTTTATGATTTAGATGATGTGTTAAAAAATATAAAGCATTAGAGGAAATATATCTCATAATGCACTTATATTAATGTGGAAAAGGTTCAATGTTTGGAAATAACATTCACGATGTGGGAGAATTGATAATTAATGTAGAAGTCAAAGTGAGTGGGGTTTCAAAATTTTGAAAATGTAGTTGACGTCGATAGGTGCTAGTGTTTTGGGTGAAATGTGGTAACCGCCATATTTACATAGCTTTCTGATATGGTCAAGCCATAACTAAAGAATGACATTTGTGAAAAAATGACTTTTTTGAAAGTGGGAAGCATCAAATCCTGTAACTCTCACAAGCCACAAATATTTGCATTTTGATTGTGCAACATTTTGAAATATACAAAGTATATGTTATCTACATGTGGGAAGGAGGTATAGATGGTGGTGGTGTATCTTCAATACCATCTTATTTTGACCAAATTTCAAATGTATGTAGTGTATAATTTTCACATGTGCATAGGAGGTACTGATGGAAGTAATCGGTCTTCAAGGATGTTCTGTTATGATCAAAGGGAAATATCCACCTGTAAATATTACGTTGTCTTGATCATGGACATATCATATCAACCCCATTTACAATATTCATACAAGTGTAAAATTAGGTTAGAGTGGCCCAATTATAAGAGGAAAAACCCTAAAAATTGAAAATGAGGAGAATCCAATAAGTTATTGGTTTGAAAAAAAACCATATTTGGTTACTCATTATAGCACTTAGTACCACACCCTTCAGTTGTAAGATGTAGTAATTGTAGGAAAGAAAGAAATATCAAAATATCCATCTCTGATTAAAACTTAAGAATATTATCTCAAATAGATGGAAGAATGTGAAAACATGGTATTGGGTGGTCTTGACACTCGTCCATAATGTAACTATATAGTTAAGAGAGGAAAAAATATTCTCCAGACTCGATAGCTCTAGAATCAACACCACTGTCTTGAGCTTGAATGGACTCCACACATATGAAACATAACTAATCTTCAATAAATCCCAGAATATGTGAACTAAGTTGTCTTTAAGTGGACAACCTTGCCTCTAAAGAATAAACATATCAAAGGTGATGGAAGGAAGAAGTATATTTTGAGAAATCGATAAAGATGACGATGATGAGGGTTGATAAAGAAGGTTTTTTAGGGAGAATAATTTTACTGTGTTCCATTGAGCAATGTATATGTTTCACGCAATAGTCACGTGAGTAGAATACACTTGAAGGATATAATCTAAAAACTAGAGAAATTCGAAGAGGTTCTATATTTGAAACCCAACTAAAATACTTTCTTTATGGTGTAATTTTTACCCTCCTTTACAATTATAAGCTTTATTAAGTGCAAGGAAATGAACGATTTGTGATGAATGAAGTTTTCTATCAGAGGCGTGAAAATACAAAACTAGGAAAAGTAAAAAATACATTTGCTCTTCATGATGGGGATTTCTCTCAAATGATACCCTAACCCTAGGGCTCCAGATGTTGGAAACAATAGTGCTCTTTGTGATGGATCAATACACAATGGTCATTTATTTTTACGGGTCACATATGGTGGCTTGAAGGATGGTGTTAGTCACCTAGGATCCTCTGGTCATGTGGCTATGACTTCCCCAATTTCTTGTGCTTCTGTGAAAGGTGTTGGGGAGCATGGTGGTGGTATTTCATGGATGAATGTGGGTTTCCCTTTATCCCCTATCATGATCTACACCTCTATTTTTGTAGTTGTGTTGGTCTCCCCCTCTATAATCCATGTTGTCCCTATTGGTGGCATGGACGGTTCTATAGATGTTGATTGTTAGCGGGGATCGGATCTAGTTTAAAACTAGTTCATGATAAAATTAAAAGATTCTTATATGTGGCTAAATCCTCTCCTCACTCACCTTCTAAGCCCATAAGACATGCTAAATCATCCCCCACAATGAGCTTTAGATAACATGTCTTGAAATCATAGGCATATTACAAGGAAAATGGCTTTATCTATAGATTTAACAATATTTTATCGGGTCTTCCTACACTCCATGACTGGTTATCTTATTTTTGGAATCCCTTTATGGAAGTTAAAGTGGAAATCCATCCCATAACTAGAGGTTTCTTCATTGTTATTTTTGATAATACCTCTGATAAAGATCTTATTTTTTATGGAGTGTGGGATTATCAATCCCATGTTTTTCTTATGAATCCATGGTTCCCTCATTTTAATCCTGTTAGTGAAAATTTCCAAGTCAGACCTATTTGGAATCATTTTTCATATCTTCCTCTCTAGTTTTGGGATGGGAAATGTTTAATCTATATTAGTATTCTCTGGGTAAAACCTTGGCTATTGACACAAAGATGACCTTATATGAGTATACTATATATGCCCACATCTTGGTTGACATGGAAACTTCAGTGGATTTCCTTATTTCTATTGATCTTAAGGTTAAGGAAAGAATTTGGACTCAGAACTTAGGCTAATAAGGTTTATCCAAAAAATGCTAGTAGTTGTGCTTATTGGTGGAAGAATGTTGATGTAAGTCATTTGGTTGTTGACAATCACTCCAATAGTGAGTCTGAAGATTAGTCACTGAATGAGAAAGATGTAGTTCTTGTGAAAGAGGTCGTCATCCCTTATTTTACCCCCGTAAAGAAGGATTCTACCCGAAGATCTAAGATTAGGACTATGTCACTTCCTCTTGGTTCCTCGGAGATCTGAAATCGGGTGGATAACTATAGTGACAAAATCATGTACTTTAGACATTTATTTATCCCAATCTCATACTACTATTTAGAAGGTTCTTGAGTAAATAAAGCACTAATTAAACTCCATCCTTTTGGCCATCCTTTTTATTTTATTTCGTAATTTACGACTGATTGCACCCATATATCCAACCATTTTCTGACATCCCACGTTATTTTACCATTAGCTAGGGTTCCTATAGATTCCCTGGTCCCACCTGGGGAAACCTTGATCCTTCTATCATGCACTCGCCACTTTTTAAACTCTTCTTTCCATTTTTATCTTTATCTTTTCTATTTTCATCCTTTTTGTGGTTAACTATGAAATTAGAGAAAGAAAACCATATAAATATAAAGGTATGAGACCATTGATCAGAAAATTTACTTAAATATTTTTCTCGATCATGGATCCCTATAGGCTTTAAATTCTTTCCTGAACTTAACCCATTAAAAATCAACTTTAAGAAATTCTAGAATTAAAACACACTACACATAGGTTGATAACGAAGTTGTGAAGAATGCGTTTATCTTTGGCTTCATTAATAAAAATCATATATTATATACTTCAACGACTGCTAAAAAATTATAGTCTAAGCATGATAATATTGAATACAAATGGAACAAGAACCCTTATACCAAGTAGCTACCCTAGAAGATTTGATCCTGTATTATAATCATGAAGACCTCAATACCTTTATCGCATGGTGCTATGTCTTCTTCCAGAAACCTCCATGCTTCCGTTGTGCAATTCTAAGTCTCTAGATGTCAACAAACATTAATTGTCACCAACAAGCTCAAAATTTAATAACAAATCTCCATTGAAGCTAATGGTTTGACGAATCATCTAGCATACTGAGGTTATGAGCTCTACTACTTCTCTGATGCTCTGTCACATCCCTTGGCTCCATGTCGTCTCCGGGCTCCATCTTGAGAAGACTCTTGATCAGTCTTATCTTGTTGATAACAAATAATATTGGTCCTCAATATGCCTATTAAAAAATAGGACTTATATTATTTTTCCATATTTCCTATAACAAATAACATAGGCCTTTAGTAGTCCCTATCAATAATAATAATAGGCCTTATTCATATAATTCCTATAACAAATAATATAAGGCTTATATATTTTATCTCTCCATAATACCTCTATTATAATAGGGATTTCGTCTCCATAATGCCTCCACGATTGATTACCTTTGAACTTCATGTCCTCCTCCTTGGATCGGGTATGGAACACTAGATCTTGGAGAGAACTCAAAGATTCATCACCTATAGGACTTATACAATACCTATAATAAGCCTTTAATAATATTCACTCCATAAATATACCTATTAAATAATATAATAGGACTTAATAATAATGCCTATAATAATAGGGCTTACATATTTTTATCTCCTAAAGATAGGCCTTTATACATTTACTATGGCCACCTTATTTCTCGCTTTATAATATGCTTGGCCGTTATAATTTTTACTAAGGCCTTTTAACACCTTAACTTCACTTCACTTCATGCCTCTTCGGGATGCTTGCGAGAGCTCCTTCCAAAGATGGTCACAATGAGCTTATGTTAACATTTAATATAGTAAAATATAGGACTTCTCCATAATGCTCCCTGGAACTTCATATAATCCTCCTTAATTGAATTTTTCTCTCCTATTGGCTCTTGAGGATCTCGTTGAAAGCTAATCTCGAAGGTGAGCTTATGGCTATATTCCTTTGGAGGAAGGTTATATTTTATGAGCGGGTGATATCAGATTTTATAGCCTTTGGGTGGCCCAAAACATGTGGTGTTATACCACATCCACCAACTAGATGTCAATGTAATTTGTTGGTTGAGTTGGTTTGGCCACTCTGCATACAAGGGGGACCTCATAGGTTCAAGTCGTTTGCCCCCACTTCTGCCTTGTCAGTTTTACCGACTGCTACCAATGTTGCCAAGTGGCCTTTATGCCATGTACCGCTTCCTTAGTCAGTGTCTTAGAGTCCACTTCACATCCACGCCATTCACCAACGAAACTTCCTCGCTAATTCCGTTGGCCTTATCGACTCCAATTTATTTTTATATTGCTCATTATCGCCGAGTTAGGTGTGGCTTCGGCCACGTAGACAAGTTTTTTACCAGCAAAAGAAATGACACAACTCGCACATAGCTGGATGAGCTAAACGGTCGATTCACCCTTGCATGCCTCCATTTATAGCTCTAAACGGCTGATTTTCCCTTGCATGACTCCATTTATAGCTCATTGATGCTCAAATCGAACTCACCAATGCAATGTAACTTGACCCATAGCCATCCGGCAAATAAAAATTAGGATTCAACTTGTAGTTTGATTTTTTCCTCTTTTAGGGCATTAGTTAATTTTAGTCTCTTGAATGCATAATAGGTTATAAAGTTGGAAATTCCTCTAATTTATGTATGTAGAATATGCGTGGTAATTTTCACGCTTGTACGAATAAGCATGTGAACTTACTAAGAATAGCAAGTTCTAGTAAACTACTAAAAATAGTAAATTTCACCACCTAGAGTAGATTTAGTCAAAGTAAGTTAGAATTTTATTGGAAAATTGAGTTGGGAGTTGTTTTCCTATTTATGAAGCATTGTAATCCATGATTTAATGATGAATAAGAATATTTATTTTATTTTGAATTCAAAATTTACAGAGTAATGGGTATGTGTTAAGTTTGGCTACATTAAGCAACAAGACCAACCAATAACAAATAGGCAAGAAACTAATTTCCTCCAGGATGGTGATGAAATCTAACGACCTTATAGATCTCCTAGCATGATAAAGAAACAAGAATGGACCTAGCACCATAATAACCTTCATGAGAAGCTCCACCTCTACCAGACTAGAAGAAGTGGAGAGTTCATATGTGGAGAATCACTAGAACCTAACACATGGTGAAAGTAGTTGTCTTCTAGTGATTAAGAATCTCCTAAAGGTGTTGAAACATAAGAGTCATTTATTGTCCTTCACTTGATTCTATAGCAAAATAAACAATCTAATAATAATAATGGTAATAATGGTAAATTTCTAATAAATAGATTGGTTATTGAAATAACTTGCATTTGTAGCTTTTCATAGTAGATAAATAATAATATCTCTAAAAAAAAATCCACAAAATAACAATATAATAAGTGATATATAGGAAGCAACACTAAAAATATGGCCAATTTTCTACATGAAGGGATAAGGGTGGTAAGGCTTAAAGAGGGTGGATCCATGTCCAGGCATCTCCATACTGTAGGGAAAACTAAAAAATATGCTTGAAGGTCTTATATCTATCACGTATAGGACATTTGTTATCAGAAATGCCATGGTGTCAAAAAATTCCTCTTAGAGTATGACCTTGATAAGTAAAGCAATTCATAGAAAATGCATAATTCTTGGGCTAAATTTTTTATTTTCAAAATTAACTAAAGTGTGTAAGCAAACATTTGGGGTGAAATTTAGACTTCAGTGGGAATATATCTTGCGAAGAATTGGTAGGAAGGGCTCATCATATGCCTACAAAAATGTGGCAAAATGTTTTTTTAAAATAGTATTGAAATTCCACCACCATTCCCACCAAAGCATATCTATAGGATGGAGGCCACATTTTTCCATCGCGACTTTTGGAAGATCCTATATCCTCAAAATAGAGGGAAGATATGGATGAAAAATATTGTATCAAGCCATAAAACTAGTTCCTCTGATGAAACTAGTTTCTAAATAACAAAAAAATCTTTTTGATACAACTGAATAGATTTGATGCCATGTGTCTCTGCAGGTGGAAAATTATTTCTTTTCTTAATGAGTGATTAATAAACATTATGATTGTAAATAAATTATCAATTTGAAGCCATAGACGTCCCATTGAAAATAATATTTTATATCCTTCTCAGCCTTCCACTAAAATTTCAAACACAAACAATCCTTCAAATTTGATGAGCATTTAAGTGACGAGAAATACATGGAGGGAAATTTTCTCCTAACAAGTTTTAGTATCATGTGCTACTGCAAACTTGTAATTTTCCACAACATATTCTACTATCTCATTCTCTTCAATTCCTTTAAATATCCATTTTGTGCAAAGAGAAATTATCTATATATAAAAATTGAATATATCCACCACCTTTTTCTTCAAGGAGGAAATATAAATCCTAAGTAGCTTGATGAAAATACACATGGCTTATTTGAAATTAGCCCAAAAATAAGCTTGATTAACATATCGTAATACACCTTGTAAATATCCAAGAAAAATGTATAATATGCATGAATAGCAACAAGATTCTTAATGAAAAGCTTTAACTTACTTATAAGAGAGAAGTATACCCAAAAGGCGGTATTATTCTTAACTCTATCAAGAACATATTTTTATAACTCAAATGGTTTATACCAATGTTAAATAAATTCCTACAAAATATTTTTTTCTCCTAACTATATCCTTTTCTAGGGATAATTTAAAGTAATTATGACATGGTTAATGTGTTATTCCTATAGAAATTGTTTTGGTTTGCTATAAATTTTATCTAGAAGCTTTGTAGAAAATGTCAAGACATTTCCTTTTAGATGCAGAAAAATATTTTTCTCTCATCCATTTGGACTCTGATTTTCACATTGTTAAAAAACATATTAGGGTTCGAATTTCTTTGTGCAGGAATTTTAATCTGGATCATTTAGTTGTCAAATTCCATTTGGATAATGAAAGTGAAAATGTTTCTGTTAGGAAAGAAGATACTTCCAAGCTTCATGAAGAGAAAAAATGTGAGGACAACCTATTTTCCTCGAGTCCAGTTAAGCATACGAAACATATTAAAGAGAAGGAGGATGTCACTATGCCTCAACCTCCTAGGTCTTCAAAGATTCGTATTATGGAAAAAAAGGAGATTATTGAATTTTTTCTACCAATTCATCCAAACAAGAATGTAGATCCAGATAAGGGTGAAGGATAGATGATTGTGAACAAAAAAAGAAAGGAAAAACCTTTAATGACCCTCTAAAGATGAATATTAGGTCTCAAAGGGTGTAGAATTATGGAATAAAGGAATGCATTTAGTGGGCTATCAAGTGGCTTTTACCTTCTTGCCATTGGGAACCTTCCTTTTATTTTGTGTGTTTTTCTCTCGCTTACGTACTTGTCTTGTTTGCCGCTGCACTTTCTTTCACTTTTGAGCCTCGACACGTATCTTTCGAATGATCCCTTCAATATGAAATATTTACCAAATCTAAAAATAAATGTGAAGAAATTGGATAAATTTATTAAATTAGGCTTCATCTTCAAAAAGCATGAGAAAGGAGTTATTTGGGAAGTGAAAATTTATAATAAATCTGATTAGAATATTAGGAAATATTTAAAAAAAATTCCAACAAAATAACATAGAGTGTGAGAGATTATGATTAACCCTTCTAGATAAAGGTAAATAGGCCAACATTAATTTAATTATGAGCTTTGAAATTTATAAAAGATTAAGCATTAGAGAAGTGCTTGTCTACATACTAAAGGAAAAATTCAAGAAGCATAACATCATGAAGTACAAAAAGGATTAAAAACTATTCAATATAGTCACATGTGATTTTTTGAAGTAAGTTTTCATGATAAATATATTTCCCTATTCATACCTGAACACACACATTACATACCTTTCCACATAGCTATGCCATTTTATCAGATATTTAAGTTATGTTGATGAAGGTGGTCTACTGATTTTTGACAATAAATAGAATGGCTTTGTGAATGAGAAACACTAAAGCATTAGTAGTAATTTTGTAGAAGAAATTTTAAAATGTGGTAGGTCACACAATAGAAATGAGCTTACGATCACCAATTTAACCTATAACTATCATATTTCATTTGTTTAAAATTTTAACTAAATAATATGTAGATAATTCCTCATCATAAACTTGTAGCCAATTGGGGCTTACAAATGTTTAAGTGGATTTATAGGAACTAATGTGCCAAAATTAGTAGCAAGTTGACAAGGTCATAACTTGAGCTCCAGGTGTCCGTTTGCTTCCATATTTTTTAAACCACATGTTTCGATGAGACGAACGCATTTGAAACCAGCCCTACCAGTTGGAAATGACTCGGCACATTTTCGGTCCCTAAATCCGCCATCTTGAGACCGAAAATTAGGATTTAAGGTATAGTTTGGAATTTTAGTCTATTAGTTGCATTATGAGTTAGAAAGTTGGCAATTCCTCTAATTTAATAATGTAGATGTGTGGCAATATCTATATCCATATGAATAAGCATGCGAATGTACTAAGAATAACAAGTTCCAGTAAACTGCTAAAAATAGTAAACTCCGCCACCTAGAGTAGATTTAGTCACAGTTAGTTAGGGTTTGCATGGAAACTTGAGTTGTGAGTTGTTTTCCTATTTAGGAAACATTGTAATTGATTATTGAATAATGAAAAAGGAGATATATTTTCTTTTGGAGTTCATGTTATTTGCAGTATATCAAGTTTGTTTAGAATTTGGCAACATTATCTAGTATCTTTAAAAAAAATGGTAGGAAGAGGAAGAGGAAGAGGAGGCAATATTGCTCATATGAATAGAAATATGCAAGATCTTTAGAGGCAAGTTATTGCACTTGCTAAAATGATAACCTAGAGAGGAAATCAAGGTGAAGATGACACAAATGAAGAAGAAGTTTGTGAAGAGAAGGAAACGCAAGTGCCACCATTAGATTTTGAAGAAAGGATGCTTTGAGCATTAGAAGGAAATAATGATGGGATAAGAGTTGATGTTTCAGAGTATGGTCGTAGTCTAAACCCAAAGGAGCTGATAAACTAGTTGACTAGCATGGGGAAATTTTTTGAGTGGAAGGCCATGTCAAAAGAAAAGAAGGTAAAATTTTCATGCACGAAATTGAAAAGTCATGCTATGTTATGATGGGATTACCTATAGAAAGAGTGGTCAAGAAAGGGGAAAGAAATAATTAGGACATGGAGTAAGATGGAGAAGAAGCTGAAAGATAAATTTCTCCTAGTTGATTATGCCCAAACCCTTTACAGGAGGTTTTAGAATCTTAGACAGAACTTAAAAACAGTGCAAGAATACACATATGAGTTCTACAAGATGTCCAATCATTTAGAGCATGAAGAAACCAAGGAACAAATGGCTGCAAGGTATGTTAATGGATTAAAATTTTCTATTCAAGATGAGATAAGTATGCATAGGATTAAGAGCATGGAGGATGCCTATCAATTAGCCTTAAAGGCAGAGGAAAAACAAATCGTCAAAGTTTTAGGAGATCACCTGGAATGAATAGGGGGGCCTCATCTTCCTTTCGGGGACGAGATGGTTTCAGCCAAGGTAGGGGAGAATCATCTAATAGATTGGAAAAGTAAGAAGATATGAGACAAGATTTTCAGAATCAACAAAGAGACTCCACAAATACCATTTGTTTGTTATAGATGTGGAGAAGAGGGGCATTGGGATTTTCGATGCCTGCATTCTTATACACATGAAAAGAGGCTAGGAGATGCTCCAAGAGTAAATATTATTGAATTTGAACAAATAGAATATGAACACAAAATAGAAATTCTACCAGATTTTGGAGAAAATATAATGATAAAGAGGACGTTGATTTCTCCAAGAAATGGAATCAAGGGGGATGCATGGCCGAGTACAAATATTTTCAGAACAAGATGCACTTCAGGAGGAAAGGTATGTAATGTTATTATTGATGGTGGTAGTTGTGAGAACATGGTTTCAAATGAGATGGTTGAGAAAGTAGGTCTTCATTGTGAGAAGAATCCTAAGTCTTACCATATTGCATGGTTTAAAAAGGGTAATGAAGTTACTATTGATAAGAGATGTTTGATAAGTTTTTATATTGGGAATAGTTACAAGGATTAGAATTGGTTTGATGTTATTTCTATGGATGCATGTCATATGCTGCTAGGAAGACCATGGAAATTTGATAGGAAAGTTATTCATGACGGTGGAAAGAATACTTATAATTTCTAGAAGGATGGCACAAAAATAGTTTTTATACCTCTTAAGGAAGAGGAGAAGGCTGAAAATATGCTTTCTGCAAAGGAATTTTTGAAGGAGGAAAAGGCAACCGGTTTTTATTATGCACTAGTCGTAAATAAGGATGAACCTGCAAGTGAACATATACCAGTAGAAATAGCAAAATTAATAGAAGAATTTTCTGATGTTATTCATGATGAGCTACCAGATGGATTACTGCCTAAAAGATATATTCAACACCATATTCATTTTATTCTAGGGTCTTCACTCCCAAATCAAGCAGCTTATAGGACGAGCCTGACATTGCATACAGAGTTGAATAGGAAAGTGTAAAGCTCGTGAGAAAGGGTGTCGTAAGGGAGAGCATGAGTCTTTGTGTAACGCCAAATTTATTAACACCGTAGAAGGATGAACATGGAGAATGTGCATGGATAGAAGAGCAATCAATAACATTACAATCAAGTATAGGTTCCCAATACCTCACCTTGATGATATGATGGATGTGCTTACTTAATCTAGGTATTTCACCAAGATTGATCTTCGAAGTGGTTACCATCATATTCAGATCAGAGAAGGAGATGAGTGGAAAACAACATTCAAGATAGGAAATGGATTATATGAGTGGTTGGTGATGCCATTTGGGTTATCTATTGCACCTAGTAATTTTATGAGATAGATGAACACCGTGTTGCGGGAGTATAATGGTAAGTTTGTTGTGGTTTATTTTGATGATATCTTGATCTCTAGTAAAACTAAAGAAGAACATTTGAGGCATCTAAGGGTGATATTTGAAGTTTTAAGGAAAGATAAACTCAATGAAAATATGAAGAAGTGCACATTTATGCAAGAGAGTTTGGTATTCTTGGGCTTTATTATTTCAGCAGATGGGGTATAGATGGACTCAGAAAAGATAAAGGTAATTATTAAAAGGTCTAATCCACGGAGTATAATAGAGGTAATAAGCTTTCATGGTCTAACAACATTTTACAGAAATTTTATTAAAAATGTTAGTAGTATTCTAGCACCTATAATAGATTGCACAAAAGGAAGGGATTTTTTGTGTACAAAGGTAGCTAAGTATAGTTTTAAGTTCTTGAAGAAGAACGTGACAGAGGCACACATTTTGGCACTACCAAGTTTTGATAAAGTGTTTGAGGTTGATTGTGATGCCTCACATGTGGATATTGGTGTTGTGCTAAGTCAAGGTGGAAAGCCAATAGCTTTCTTTAGTGAGAAACTAAATGAGGTAAGAAAAAACTACTCTACTTATGATATGGAATTTTATACAGTTGTACAAGCATTAAGGCATTAGAGGTATTACTTAGTGCCTAAGGAGTTTGTGTTATTTATAAACCACATAGCCCTGAAGTATGTGAATACGCAAAATAAGTTAAATAGTAAGCATGTAAAGTGGGTATCATTTTTGCAGGGTTATAATTTTTCTCTAAAACATAAATCAGAAAAACATAATCAAGTTTTAGATGCATTGAGTAGGCATGTGACTTTGTTTACCACTATGGAAAATCAGGTGGTGGGTTTTGAAGCAATAAATTGGTTTGTATTATTCTGATTCTA
Organism: Taxus chinensis; assembly: GCA_019776745.2. Taxonomy (NCBI): domain Eukaryota; kingdom Viridiplantae; phylum Streptophyta; class Pinopsida; order Cupressales; family Taxaceae; genus Taxus; species Taxus chinensis. The sequence continues at coordinate 832,505,645 of CM034146.1, forward strand.
ATTTCAAGGATATTGTTGAAAGGTTAATTTTTCCATTGTCAGACAATGCAGGAGATGTCCAGGATGAGTACATTTTACAGGATTGCTACCTATTCAAGGGATGCCAACTATGTATTCCAGTTGGGTCTATGAGAGAGAATATAGTGAAAGAGTTGCCTAGCAGAGGATTTGGCTTGGAATTTTGGTAAAGATAAGATGATAGCCTTGGTAGTAGAGAAATAATATTGGCCAAAGATTAAGAGGGATGTGGTAAGATATGTGGAGAGGTGTCAAATTTTCCAAGTCTTGATAGGCCATGCACAACATAGAGGGTTGTATATGCCATTTCCTATTCCTAAAGGGTCATGGAAAGATCTTAGTATGGATTTTGTTTTGGGATTACCAAAAACACAACGAGGTAATGAATCAATTTTTGTGGTTTTTGATAGGTTTTCTAAGATGGTTCATTTTATTTCCCATAAGAAAATAAGTGATGTGACAGGCGTAACAGATTTATTTTTTAGAGAAGTTGTTTGTTTGCATGGTGTTCCAAAAACCATTACTTCAGATAGGGACACAAGGTTCTTAAGTCACTTTTGGTAGACTTTATGGAAGAAATTTGGAACTCAACTATAATTCAAAAGTGCCTATCATCCTCAGACTAATGGGAAAACAAAGGTGGTCAATAAAAGTTTGAGAAACCTTTTAAGTTGCATCATTGGGGAAAAGCCGAAACAATAGGACTTAGCATTACCACAAGCTGAGTTTGCTTATAAAATTTCTATAAATAGATCCATAGGAAAGTATCCATGTTTAATTGTTTATGGGAGTAATAAAATTGGGGTTTTAGATTTGGTACAACTACCAGTTGATGGCAGAGCCAATGATGATGCATAAGCATTTACCGAACATATCCAGCAATTACATGAAGAAGTGTGAAAGAAGCTACAGAATATTAATGATAAGTATAAGGAAATAACAGATGTGCACAGATGGAGAAATATATTTACAACTGGTGAGTTGGTTATGGTACATCTGTGGAAGGAAAGGTTTCCAAAAGGAATGTATAACAAGCTGAACTACAAGAAGATTGGTCCTTGCAAAATTGTGAAAAAAAACATGATAATGCTTATGAGGTAGAATTGCCAAGGAATTTTGATATTTCTCTAGTGTTTAATGTTTTAGATTTGTATTATTTTCATGGGGATGGTGCAGAAGGGGATGTTATTGATGAAGTAGTAGATTGGAGGTAGCAAGTTCCAGTAAAGAAGAAAAAAGAAGTGGATCAGATTCTAGATAAGAAAACAATGGACACGCAACATGGGAAATGCATCAAATATTTGGTACATTGGAAAGGACTAGAACAAAAGGACAATACTTGGGTCACAGAGTGGGAGATTAAGAAGTTGGATGCAAATAAATGTAACTAGTTTGAAGAAGACAACTTGCAGGAGCTGTGTTGTTTTCAAGAAGGGGAGAATGATGCTCTAAAATTAGCAAGAAGTTGACAAGGTCATAACTTGAGCTCCAGTTGTTCATTTGAGTCTATTTTTTTAAACCGCATGTTTTGATGATACAAACACACTAGAAACCAGCCCTACTGGCTAGGAAATGTTTAACACATTTTCGGGCCCTAAATCCACCATCTTGAGGCCAAAAATTAGGATTTAAGTTGTATTTCAATTTTTTCTTATTTTTGGGAATTAGTTAATTTTATTCTATTAGTTGCATTATGAGTTAGAAATTTGGAAATTCATCTAAGTTAGGAATGTAGAAGATGCATGTAAATTTTTGTTCCTGTACGAATAAGAATGCAAACTTACTAAGAATAATAGGTTCTAGTAAACTGTAAAAAATAGTAAATTCCACCACCTAGAGCAGATTTAGTTAAATTTATTTAGGTTTTACATGGAAACTCGAGTTGGGAGTTGTTTTCCTATTTAGGAAACATTGTAATTGATTATTTAATAACAAATAAGGAGATCTATTTTTTTTGGAGTTCATGTTATTTGTAGTATATAAAGTTTGTTTAGAATTTGGCTACATTAAAAACTAAGAGGAATGCCACAATACCTATGTATTTTTCATAACAATATATTGAAAAAACATATAAATATAATCTGATATGAGAGAGATGTCACATTGCAACCAATTTGTGGGTAAAAGATTATTGGGAAAAACAACCAATATTTCTAAAGTGCTTCTTATCTTCACTTAATTAATCCTTGAAAAAGAAAAATAAATTTATAATGTTAGAAAAAAACATTATATGTCTTGAGAGAAATGGTAAGCGAAATATGATCCCTTTCAATGACCTTAGTCTTCTCTTTATCTTGATTGGCATGGAAGAATTTACAATAATCTTTAAAGGCATGACCTACAATCTTCAGCTAATATGGGTGGTTTTATATTTTATCTCTAGTCATAGCCTAGGATTCATTCAATTAACTTTTAATCCTATATACATAAAGAAATTACTATATTATAGAATAAAAAAGATTGATTTCAAAGTAATATAAAAATATTACAATTTTATTTAGGAGTGCATAGTTGGCCCATTTGCGAATTCACATCACTTCCATTCCACAGTAGGGAAGGAAATGCATTGCACGCTGAATGGCTTCATTCCACAACTCAATCAAGATAACAAAACAAGGACATAAAATGAAGTTACAAACCTTAGGTAACAATGAGATGGATTATAAATGTATGCTATAATAGTGATGTGATGAGTTAGATTATATAATGTGAATTTTTAAGCCAAACATCTTCTAAAGAGAGATGTAAGGTGATCAAGTTATTATTGGAAAGGATAATATATTGAAATGGAATGTATAATGGCCCTTAACCAGACATGTGAACTATGTAAAATATGATGACAATGTAACCATTGATCGCTTTAACCTAAAGGTTTATTAAAAGCATCTTCTTTTGGCCATTTTAGAGAAGCATTATAGGTTTTAAGTGCTCATCATTAAGGTTAGAGGAAGAGAGATCCATTTTTTAATTTAATGACTGAATGGTAAGCATAGACACTTAGAAACCATAACATCAATTATTTATGATGATTGATGATCTAATTAATTATGAACAAATTCATCATTGTTCAGATCTCTTTAGTAGAAATAAATTTATTTGTGCACATCATCAGTGTTTCCAAATATTAAAATTTGTGTCCACATTTTGAATGTTTAGAATAAGGGACCTAAAAGAAACCTGAGAAAGGTATGAACCATTTTGGAGCAATATAGTCTAAAGGGTGATGAATTTTTTAATCCTTTCCACAAAGTCATGCCATATGGATGTACCCAACATATATAGGTTCATTTTTCATGAGAGGATGTTTCTTAAGGTCCTCAATATGCGTGATTGACCCACTCCCAAAGGGTATGTTTTTGTTCTGGGGGAAATCCTTTTGAATTTTTAGGTTGAAAAGGGAAAGCAATTTTTTTGTACAAAAATCATTTTATGAATAAGAAAATAGTGGCCATTATTGAGGGATCATTGTACTGCTCCTTCAAGTGAATGTCCCTCTAATGAATTTATTTATTTGATTGGTATTTAGAGACATGAATGTATTGTCGTAGACATAATGTTAGAAGTTATGAAATTGGTGGAAAAGGTTCCTCAATGTTACCCTACCTCATCATGACATGCTTTGATACAAATACGTCATCCCATGATTTTCTGATCCACTACCACCTCCATTTTTTATTTTCTTTGTACATTGAGATTGAATGGAAGAAACTCCATCTCAAAAGATATATTTGTTGGATGTTGTGAATGTGGAAGCTAGAAAAAATGACAAAACTTGAGAACCTGCATTGAAGGGGGAAAGCATCATTTCATTTCTTGTATATCCATATTAACCCTAATATAGAAGACATGTAACTTCTTCACTTGAAAATTCTTAAGTCATTCTTGGATTTTCCTAGACTATATAAAACACTATAAAACTTTTGTCTTTACTTTTCTTTTAACATTTAGCGTATTAAGTATTTTCATTCTTATTTCTAATTCTTCATCTCATCAACACAATAAATATTAGATTTAAACTTATTTTTAATTATAGCATTGTAAAATTAGATATTAATAATCAATATAAACAAGTGTCTTATTTATTGAATTGTTTGTATGTAAATACTTTTTGCAATGTAACATTATCATTAAATAAAAAATAATTAGATGTTGGATGGGCATTTTAAATTCCTTTCACTAAAAAAGAAGTGTATTTTAATCAAGTAATTACCTATGTAAGGTCTAGTTAAAGAATTATGGGTTTTAATGTTATCAAAGGAGTTATGGAGAGAATTGCAGTCTATTATTCTAAATGACTTTCCAAGATTATTGTTTTGCATCATATGCATTAAAAAATTGTGGATTCAAAACATTTACATGTCATCCCAACATGTTCAATGTATGTACGTAAAAATATTCAAATTCTAAAAAATGGCACCCTTCAATTGTAAGATGTAGTAATTGTAGGAAAGCAAGAAATATGAAAATATCCATCTTTGATTAAAACTTAAGAATATTATGTCAAATAGATGGAAGAATGTGAAAACATGGCATTGGTTGGTCTTGAGCCTTCTCCATAACGTAACTATATAGTTATGAGAGGAGGATTTTTTTTTTTCCAAACTTGACATCTTTGGAATCAGCACCATTGTCTTGAACTTGAATGGACTCCACACATATGAAATTTATCTCATCTTCAATAAAACCCAGCATATGCGTACTAAGTTGTCTTTAAGTGGACAACCTTGCCTCTAAAGAATAAACATATTAAAGGTGATGGAAGGAAGAAGTAAATTTTGAGAAATTGATAAAGACGAAGATGATGAGGGTTGATAAAGAAGGGTTTTGAGGGAGAATAATCATTTTGTGTTCCATTCAACAATGTAAATGTTTCATGCAATATTCACATGAGCATAATACACTTGTAGGATATAATCTTAAAAATAGGGAAAGTCGAAGAGTTTCTATCTTCAAACCCCAACTAAAATAATTTCTTTATGGTGTATTTTCTTACCCTCCTTTACAATTCTAATCTTGAGTAAGTGCAAGGAAAAGGAATGATTTGTGATGAATGAAGTTTTTTATCAGAGGGGTGAAAATACAAAAATAGGAAAACTACAAAATACATTGGCTCTTCATGATGGGGCTTTCTCCCAAATGATGCCCTAACCGTAATGATGCAGATGTTGGAAATAATAGTGCTCTTGGTGATGGATCAATACACAAAGGTAATTTTTTTTATGGGTCATATATGGTGGCTTGATGGGTGGTGTTAGACACCTAGGCTCCTCTGGTCATGTGGCTATGACTTCCCCAATTTATTGTTCTTCTGGGAAAGGTGTTGGGAAGCATGGTGGTGGTATTTCATGGATGAATTTTGGTTTCCCTTGATCCCCTATTACAATCTACACCTCTATTTATATAGCTACGTTGGTCTCCCCCTCTCTTATCCAGGTTGTCCCTATTTGTGGCATGGACGATTCTATGGATGTTGATGGTTTGGGGGGATCAAATCTGGTTTAAAACCAGTTCAGGATAAAATCAAAATATTATTATAAGCAGATAAATCCTATTCTCTTTAACCTTCTAAGCCCATAAAAAATGCTAAGTCATCCCCCACAGTGAGATTTGGATAAGATGTCTTAAAATCATAGGCATATTACAAGGAAAATGGCTTTATCTCTAGATTGAACAATATTTTCGTGGGTCTTCCTACACTCCATGACTGGTTATGTTATTTTTGGAAGCCATTTATGGAAGGTAAAGTGGACATCCACCCCATTACTAGAGGTTTCTTGATTGTTGGTTTTGATAATACCTCTGATAGAGATCTTATTTTTTATCTAGTGTGGGGTTATCAATCCCAAGTTTTTATTATGAATCCATGGTTCCCTCAATTTAATCTTGTTACTTAAAATTTCCAAGTCATACCAGTTTGGAATCATTTTTCATATCTACCTCTCTATTTTTGGTATGGGAAATGTTTAATCTCTATTGGTTATTCTCACGGTAAAACCTTGGCTATTGACACAAAGATGACCTTATATGAGTATACTATGTATGCCCACATCTTGGTTAACATGAACACTTCAGTGGATTTTCCTACTTTTAATTTTCTTAAGGTGGAGGAAACAATCTGGACTCAGAACTTAGACTAAGAAGGTTTATCCAAAACATGCTAGTAGTTGTGATTATCCATGGAAGAATGTTGATCAGAGTCATTTGGTTGCTCACAGTCACTTTGATAGTGAGTCTAAAGATCGGTCACCAAATGAGGAAGATGTGGTTCTTGTGAATGAGACAGTCATCCCTTCTTCTACCCCCATAGATATGTATTCTACCCCAAGATCTAAGATTAGGACTATGTCCCTTCCTCTTGATTCCTCAGAGATCCAAAATCGGGTGGATAAATATAGTAAAAAGATCATGCAATTTAGAAATTTATTTATTCCAATCTCATACTATTATTTAGCAGGTTCTCAAGTAAAGACAACACTAATTAAACCCCGTCCTTTTGGCCATGCTATTTTTTTTATTACGTACTTTACGACCGATTGCACCCATATATCTAACCATTTTCTGACATCCCATGTTATTTTAGCATTAGCTACCCTGTTCCTGTAGATTCCTTGCTCCCATTTGGGGGACACCTTCATCCTTCTAGCATGTTCCCACCACGTTTTGGACCTCTTCTAGCCATTTTTATCTTTATCTTTTCTATTTTCATCCTTTTTGGGGTTAATTATGAAATTAGAGCAAGAAAACCATATAAATATAATGGTATGAGACCATTGATCGACAAATTGACTGAAATATATTTCTTGACCATGGATCCCTATAGGCTTTAAATTCTTTCCTGAACTTAATCCATAAAAAAAAAATTTAAGAAATGCTATAATTAAAACACACTGCACATAGGTTAATAACAGATTTATGAAGAATGCTGACGTCTTCAGATTCATTAATAGAACTGATATATTATATAATTTAATGACTACAAAAAACATTACAGTCTAAGCATGATAATACTGAATACAAATGGAACGAGAACCTTTATACCAAGTAGCTACCCTGGAAGATTTGATCCAGTATTAATGGATCTAGAAGATGTGTGGTAATTTTCATGCTCGTATGAATAAGCATGTGAACTTACTAAGAATAACAAGTTCTAATTTCACCCTCTAAAGTAGATTTAGTCAAAGTTAGTTAGATTTTGATTGGAAACTTGAGTTGGGAGTTGTATTCCTATTTATGAAGCATTGTAATCCATGATTGAATAACAAAGAAGAATATTTATTCTATTTTGAATTCAACATTTACAGAGTAATGGGTATGTGTTAAATTTGGATACATTAGGCAACAAGACCAACCAATAACAAATAGGCAAGTAACTAATTTCCTCCAAGATGGTGATGAACTAAAAATACCTTATAGATCTTGTAGCATGATAAAGAAACTAGAATGGACCTAGGACCATAATAACCTCCATGAGCAGTGACACCTCTACTAGACTAGAAGAAGTGGAAAATTCATATGTGGAGAATCAACAAAACCTAGCCCATGACTCCATTTATAGCTCTAAACAGTTTATTTTCCCTTGCATGTATTCATTTATAGCTCGTCGATTCACAAATGAAACTCACCAATGCAATGTAACTCGACCCATAGCCATCTGGGAGCTAAAGAATATGATTCAACTTGTAGTTTTATTTTTTCCTATTTTAAGGCATTAGTTAATTTTAGTCTCTTGAATGAATAATAGGTTAGAAAGTTGTAAATTCATCTAATCTATGCATGTAGAAGATGCATGGTAATTTTCATGCCCGTACGAATAAACATGCGAACTTAGTAAGAATAACAAGTTCTAGTAAATTGCTAAAAAATAGTGAATTTCACCACCTAGAGTAGATTTAGTCAAAGTTAGTTATAGTTTTATTGGAAACTTGAGTTGGGAGTTGCATTCCTATTTATTAAGCATTGTAATCCATGATTGAATAACGAAGAAGAAGATTTATTCTCTTTTGAATTCAAGATTTAGAGAGTAATGGGTACATGTTAAGTTTGGCTACATTAGGTAACAAGACCAACCAATAACAAATAGGCAAGTAACGAATTTCCTCCAAGATGGTGATGAACTCCAAATACCTTATAGATATCGTAGCATGATAAAGAAACAAGAATGGACCTAGGACCATAATAACCTTCATGAGTAGCTCCACCTCTACTAGACTAGAAGAAGTGGAGAGTTCATATGTGGAGAATCAACAAAACCTAACCCATGGTGCAAGTAGTTGTCTTCTAGTGATTAATAATATACTAAAGGTATTGAAACATAAGATTCATTTCTTGTCCTTCACTTGAATATATAGTAAAATAAATGATCTAATAATAATAATATTAATAATGCTAAATTTCTAATAGATAGTTTGGTTATCGAAATTACTAGCATTTGTAGCTTTGCATAGTATATAAATAATAATATCTCTACAAAAATCCACAAAATAACAATATAATAAATGATATATAAGAAGATCCACTAAAAATATAATTTTCTACATTAAGGGATAAGGGTGGTAAGGCTTAAAGACGTTGGATCCATGTCCAGGCATCTCCAAATTGTAGGGAAAACAAAAAAATATGCTTGAAGGTCTTATATCTATCACGCATAGGACATTTGTTATTATAAATGGAAAGGTGTCAAAACATTCCTCTTAGAGGATGACCTTGATAAGTAAAGCCATTCATAGAAACTACACAATTCTTGGGCTAAATTATTTATTTTCAAACTTAACTAAAGTGTGTAAGAAAACATTGGGGGTGAAATTTAGACTCCAATGGGAATATATATTGTGAAGAATTTGGAGGAAGGGCTCATCATATGCTACAAAAATGTCACAAAATAATTTTTTAAAATAGTATCGATATTCGACCACCATTCCCATGAAAGAATCTCTATAGGATGGAGGCCACATATTTCCATCATGACATCTGGAAGATCCTATATCCTCAAAATAGAGGGAAGATATGGATGAAAAATCTTGTATCAGGCCATAAAACTAGTCCCTTTGATGAAACTAGTTTCTAAATAAATAAAAAATCTTTTTGATACAACTGAATAGATTTGATGCCATGTGTGTCTATAGGTGGAAAATTATTTCTTTTCCTAATGAGTGACAAAAAGACATTATGATTGTAAATAAATTATCAATTTGAAGCCATAGACGTCCTATCGAAAATAATATTTTATACCCTTCTAGGCCTTCCACAAAAATTTCAAACCCAAATAATCCTTCAAATTTGATGAGCATTTAAGTTACAAGAAATGCATGGAGGGAGGTTTTCTCCTAACAAGGTTTAGTATTATGTGCTACTACAAACTTGTAATTTGTATCAACAATATATTCTACTACCTCATTCTCTTCAATTCCTTTAACTATCCATTTTGTGCAAATATAAATTATCTATATATAAAAATTGAATATATCCACCACCCTTTTCTTCAAGGAGGAAATATAAATCCAAAGTAGCTTGATGAAAATACACATGGCTTATTTGGAATTAAACAAAACATAAGCTTGATTAATATATCGTAACACACCTTGTAAATATCTAAGCAAAACATATAATATGCATGAGTATCAAGAAGATTCTCAATGAAAAACTTTAACTTACTTACAAGAGAGAAGTATACCCAAATGGTTGTATTATTCTTAAAACTATCAAGAACATATTTTTATAACTCAAATGGTTTGTACCAAAGGTAAAAAAATTACTGCAAAATATATTTTTCTCCTAACTATATCCTGTTCTAGGGATATTTTAAAGTAATTATGACATGGTTAATGTGTTATTCCTATAGAAAATGTTTTGGTTTGCTATAAATTTTATCTAGATGCTTTGTCGAAAATGTCAAGACATTTCCTTTTAGATGCCTGACCTATTTTTCTCTAATCCATTTTCCCTTTGATTTTCACATTGTTAGAAAATAGATTAGGGGTCGAATGTCTTTGTGCAAGGAGTGTAACCTGTATCTTTTAGTTTTCAAAGGCCATTTGTATAACGACACTGAAAATGTTTCTGTTAGGAAAAAAGATACTTCCAACATGAAGCGAAAAATTGTGGGGACAACCTCTTTTCCTCAAGCCTAGTTAAGCATACAAAACATATTGAATAGAAGGAGGATTTCGGTATACCTCAATAACCTAGGTCCTCAAAGATTCATATTCCAAAAAAAAGGAGATTATTGAAGTTCTTCTACCAGTTCATCTAGACAAGAATGTAGATCCAAATAAGGGTGAAGGATGGATGGTCGTGAACAAAAAAAGAAAGAAAAAACCTTTAGTGACCCTCTAAAGATGAATATTAGGTCTCAAAGGTTGGAGAAATATGGAAGAAAGGAATAATTTTAGTGGGCTATCAAGTGTCTTTGACCTTCTTGCCAGTGGGAACCTTCCTTTTATTTTGTGTGTTTTTCTCTCACTTATAAACTTTTCTTGTTTGCTGCTCCACTTTTTTTCACTTTTGGGCCTTGACATGTATCTTTTAGAAAGTACAAGTTTTTTTATCCTTTCAATATCAAATATTTACCCAATATAAATTTTTTTTGAAGACATTGGATAAATTTATTAAATTCGGCTTCATCTTCAAAAAGCATGAGAAAAAAGTTATTTGGGAAGTGAAACTTTATAATAAACCTAATTAGAATATTAGGAAATTTTTAAAAAAGTTTCAAACAAAACAATATAAAGTGTGAGAGATTGCGAATAACCCTTCTAGATAAAGGTAAATAGGCCAATGTTATTTGAATTGTGACCTTTGAAAGTTATTAAAGATTAAGCATTAGAGAAGTTATTATCTACATACTAAAGCAAAACTTCACCAAGGATAACATCATGAAGAACGAAAATGATTAAAAAATATTCAATATAGTCACATGTGATTTTTCGAAGTAAATTTTCATGATAAATATATTTCCCTATTGATAGGAATACACACATTACATACCTTTCCACATAGCTATGATATTTTATTAGATATTTAAGTTATGTTGATGAAGGTGGTATACCAAATTTTGACAATAACTAGAATGGCTTTGTGAATGAGAAACACTAAAGCATTAGTAGTAATTTTGTAAAAGAAATTAAAAAATGTGGTAGGTCACAAAATAGAAATGAGCTTAGGATCACCAATTCAACCTATAACTATCATATTTCATTTGTTTAAAATTTTAACTAAATAATATGTAGACAATTCCTCATCATAAACTTGTAGCTAGTTGGGGCTTACAAATATCTAAGTAGATTTATAGAAACTATGACGAATGCCACAATACCTATGTATTTTTCATAACCATATATTGAAAACACATATAAAGATCATCTAATATGAGAGAGATGTCACATAGCAACCAATTTTTGGGTAAAATATTATTGGGAACAACTACCAATATTTATAAAGTGATTTTTGTCTTCCCTTAATTAATCCTTGAAAAAAAATAAAAAAATTAAAATGTTAGAAAAAAACATTATATGTGTTGAGAGATATGGTAAGCAAACTATGATCCTTTTCAATGACCTTACTCTTCTCTTTATCATGATTGGCATGGAAGAATTTACAATAGTCTTTACAGGCATGACCTATGACCTTCAACTAATATGGGTGGTTTGATATTTGATCTGTAGTCATAGCCTAGGATTCTTTCAATTAACTTTTAATCCTATATACATAAATAAAATACTATATTACAGAATAAGAAAGATTGATTTCAAAATAAGATAAAAATATTACAATTTTTTTTAGGAGTGCATAGTTTACCCATTTGTGAACTCGCATCACTTCCTTTCCAAAGTCAGGAAGGAAGTGCATTGTGTGATGAATGGCTTCATTCCACAACTCAATAAAGATAACAAAACAAGGAGGACAAAATGAAGTTACAAACCATAGGTAACAATGAGATGGATTATCAATGTATGTTATAATAGTGATGTGATGAATTAGATTATATAATGTGAATTTTTAAGCCAAAAATATTCTAAAGAGAGATGTAATGTATAATAGCCCTGAACCATACATGTGAAACTATGCAAAATATGATGGCAATGCAACCATTAATCGCCTTAACCTAATGGTTTGTTAAAAGCATTTTCTTTTGGCCATTTTAGAGAAGCATTATAGGTTGTAATTGGTTATCATCTAGGTTAGAGGAAGAGAGCTCCATTTTTTTATTTAATGGTTGAAAGGTAAACATAGACACTTAGATACCATAACATCAATTATTTATGGTGATTGATGATCTAATTAATCATGAACAAATACATCATTGTTCGGATCTCTTTAGTAGAAATAAATTTATTTGTGCACATCATCAGTGTTTCCAACTATCAAAATTTGTGTCCACATTTTGAATGTTGAGAATAAGGGACCTAAAAGAAACCTGACAAGGGTATGAACCATTTTGGAACAATATAGTCTAAAGGGTCATGAATTTTTAAATCCTTTCCACAAAGTCATGCCATAAACATTTACCCAACACACATAGGTTCATTTTTCATGAGAGGATGTTTCTTAAGGTCCTCAATATCGATGATTGACCCACTCCCAAAGGGTATGTTTTGGTTGTGGTGGAAATCCTTTTGAATATTTAGGTTGCAAAGGGAAAGCATGTTTTCTATACAAAATCATTTTATGAATAAGAAAATAGTGGCCATTATTGAGGGATTATTGTACTGCTCCTACAAGAGAGCGTCGCTCTAATGAATTGATTTATTTGATTGGTATTTAGAAACATGAATGTATTGTAGTAGACATCATGTTAGAAGTTTATATGAAACTGGTGGAAAAGGATTCTCAATGTTACCCTACCTCATCATGACATGCTTTGATACGAATATGTCATCACATGATTTTTTGATCCTCTACGACCTCCGTTTTTTCCTTTCTTTGCACATCGAGATCGAATGGAAGAAAATACATCTCGAAAGATATATTTGTTGAATGTTGTGAAAATGGAAGTTGGAAAAAATGAGAAAACTCGAGGACTTGCATTGAAGGGAGAAAGCATAATTTCATTTCTTTTATATCCATATTAACCCTAATATATAAGACATGTAATCTCTTCGCTTGAAAATGCTTAGATCATTCTTGGATTTTTGTAGACTATATTGAACACTTTAAAAAAAAAATTTTACTTTGCTTTTGAAATTTAGAGTATAAATAATTTTCATTGTTATTTCTGATTCTTCATCTCATCAATACAATAAATATTAGATGTAAACTTATTTCTAATCATATCATTGCAAACTTAGATATTAATAATCAATATAAACAAGTGTCCTATTTATTGAATCGTTTGTATGTAAATACTTTTTAGAGTGTAACATTCTCATTAAATAAAAAACTAATTAGATGTTGGACATGTATTTCTAAATTCCTTTCACTAAAAAAGAAGTGTATTTGTAGCGCCTAGTAGGAACTACTCGCATGAGGCCAAAACAAAACAGGTTTAGAGAGAGAGAAATTATGAAATAATTTTTATTTATTTTTAATTAGATTCAAGTAACAAGAGGACAGTTGCGATGTGTCGGAGAAAATTATTGATCTACTAAAACCACCTCAAATTTCAAATTCAATTACATCTTTGTTACCTTCCTCCACAAGGTCCTAGAGTTTTAATTAAGAGACTTCGTTAGCCTTTCCGCAAGGCTCCATTAATCCTGGTTGGATTAAATTATTTAAGGACCCTTAATTAAATATTAAAATTTAATAATGCAAAGGCCTAAAGTCTTGTAGTCCAAGGTCATACAAATAAAATAGTTAATTACTTGCTTGGAGGATCAAGTGTGCACAACTTTTGCTAAAATTTCTCCCCCCTTTTAAATCTATTTAACATTCTAACTCCCACCAAAAGAAGCCCCTCACTTAAGTGGTGTAGGATATAACCTCCACTATTGGATATTTTCTCTCCCCACCCTTAGATCTAGGTTGGGCAAGGAAAGCCTAGAAATCCTTATGGATTTCCTTATGTTTCCTTTTTTTTTCCCTTTTTGTTTTATTTCCCTCTCACACCCAAAGCTCTCATTTCCTTTTTATTTTTGCTTGCAGGTTAAGGGAGAAGAGGAAGAAGCTCCATCTATGGAGGCCATTACAACCATGGAAACTCTTCTCAAAAATTTTTTTCTTTGGCTCAAGCTCTAATGGAGGAGTTTTTCATTGCAGATCTGACCTGGTTAGGGTTGTTTGGTTACCCAAAACCCCATACTCACGAATTCAGAGTATGTATATATATATATATATATATATGAAAATATATATATATATATATATATATATATTTAAAAATGTATTTAAGGCCGAGGAAGGGGCGCAAGGGGAAGGCCGCGCACAAGGCGCATTTTGGAATGGCCGCGCATTGTTTTTTGTTTAGTTTTTTTTTTTTGCTCGTTGTATATGGCAGGGGGGACAGTATATTGGGGGGGAGGGGCGCCGACCCCATCCCCACCCCCATATGGTAAACGGGGTTGGGGGTGGGGTCGGCGCCCCTCCCCCCAATCCTTTGCATAGTCGGGACAGGCCACGGCCTTTACAGGCTTTTCTTTTAAAAAAAAAAACGTTGGTTTGAAACTTATTTCCTTTATTATTATATAATGGTTTTTTTTTTTTCAATTCGTATGTACACACACACAGATATATATATATGTGTGTGTGTGTGTGTGTGTGTGTGTGTGTGTGTGTGTGTGTGTGTGTGTGTGTGTGAGTATTTTTTTTTTGAAAGATATACAAAAGAAATTTGCAGTCTAATAAAATTTATATATTTTAATAATACTTATCTTATCATTATTAAAATAATTTAATTATTGAGAATATTGAATACTATATTTCTTTTTTTTTCTTTAAAATAATAATGAATATAGAAGGGAATGTTGACAAGATATAAACTTGTTTTAGTCCTCTTTTCCTCACAATTTGACAATTATTGTATGTAAGATAGAAACAAGAAAGTTTCATTTCAATGAAAAATACAAAATACAAAATACCTCCTTCGGCCTTGCGGCCATGTCAAAATATCCAAAACAATCCATATGCATGAAATTTATTAACATCTATACATAATTCAATCAACCATTATTTCTAGGTCTAAATCACAACTTAATTATGCATTTCATCATTATCCAAAATTATAGTAATGTAAACTCAACAACTACATTCTACTCATCATGGTGAAGAAATCCAATGTTAGAACACATGCAATATATCCATATAAAAATAATATCGGTATCCAATAGTCTGTCCATGAGTCAGTGTAGATCATACTGAAAACAAAATCCAATCATAATCCAAATGCATCTAGTCACAAAACATCATGCTAATCAACATAAGTATAAGTCATATCCATATCCAAAGTTTGCATAACTCAAAATGATAATCAACTAAGTGTCGTAGGGAAGTGGGCATTACATCCCCCTCCCCTTAGACTAGACTTCCTCCTGGAAGTCACTAAAATAAGTGTGGAAACTGAGCTCGCAATGATGTAGCATCCTCCCAAGTAGCAGCAATCTCATCGTACCTGTCCCATTGGACCCGAACCTGATCAATCTCTCTGCCGCGAAGGCCCAGGGTCCTGCGATCTAAAATGCACACGGGCTCCACCATCACCTACCCCTGAGCCTGCACCTTCAATGCAGTCCAATCTAATACATGAGAAGGATCAGAAACATATCTCCTAAGCACAGAAACATGAAATACATAATGGACGCGAGACAAGCTAGGTGCAATGCTAGGCGATAGGCCAAGGGACCGAGGCGCTCCAAGATCTCGAAGGGACCCACAAACCTAGGAGCAAACTTAGAACCTTTTCCATAACGGATAGGGCTCTTATGCGGTCTGACACGAAGAAACACCTTCCTGCCTACCTCAAAACTACAATCTGTCCTATGCTAGACTGCATAATTCTTCTGTCTATCCTGTGCCTCTTGCAATCTCTGTCTGATCAGGGTAACTTGCTACTCCATGTCCTGTAATAATGTTGGCCTAAGGGAAACCCTGTCCTCAATCCTGTCCCAACTGAGAGGTGTCCTGCACTCTCTACCATATAATGCCTGAAAAGGAGCCATGCCTATAGAACTTTGGAAACTATTATTGTAGGCAAACTCCACCAAATACATATACTCCTCCCATCTCGATTGGTGATCCATCACGTACATCCTGAGCATATCCTCCAAAATCTGATTCACCCTCTCTGTCTGTCCATTTGTCTCTGGGTGATAAGCAGTGCTGAAATTAATCCTCGTCCCGAGGGCATACTGCATGCTGGTCCAGAAATGGGAAGTGTACAAAGGGTCACGGTCGCATATGATCTTCCGCGGAATCCCATGTAGTCTGACAATCTCATCAAGATATACTCGTGCCACCGCACTAGCCGTATAGGTAGTCTTCACTGGGGAAAAATGAGCTACCTTCGTCAATTTATCCACCGTGACCATGATGGCGTCGTGGTGGTATCTTGATGTTGGCAACCCAACAATGAAATCCATAGAAATGGTGTCCCACTTCCACTCCGGTATAGCGTGAGGATAGAGAAGGCCGGCTGGATGCTGATGCTCGGCCTTCACCCTCTGACACTCTAAACAGTGGGATACAAAAGAAGCTATGTCTCTCTGAAATCCTCTCCAAAAGTACAACTGTCTCAAGGTGGCGTGCATATTCTTCACCTCGGGATGGGCCAAATATGGTGCACGATGAGCCTCTGTCAAAATGTCATGTCTCAAGCCTCCATCTCTAGGAACATAAATTCGACCTCTGTGTCTGAGAAGACCATCTTCCTCTAATGAAAATCCAATAAATCTCCCCTCAAGTGGTCTCTGACACTCAATCTCTGCTCTGGCTGCAAGATAGAAACTATCCTGAGGAAGCTGCTGCAAGATCCTACTCCACAAATCTGTGCCCACTGAGGTGGCCATAGCCACATGTCTCCGTCTACTCAAGGCATCTTCCACCACGTTCTCTTTCCCCTTCACATGCTCTATCTCAATGTCATACTCACAAAGTAACTCCATCCAACGTCACTGACGAGCATTGAGATTGGGCTGCGTGAAGAGGTGGAAAAGACTCAAGTGATTAGTCCTGAGTGTAAATCTCTGGCCAAGAAGAAAATTTCTCCACCGCAATAAGGTATGTACCACTTCTGCAAGCTCAAGTTCATGGGTCGGATAATTGAGCTCATAATCTTTGAGTTTGCAAGACTCAAAGGCAACTACTCTACCCTCCTACATTAACACTCCTCCAAGTCCTGCCAAGGAAGCATCTGTACATACGAAAAACTCTCCATGAGGATATGGTACTGCAAGGATAGGTGCTCTCGTAAGGCATTCCTTCAGTGTACTGAAGGCCTGCTCACATCTATCTGACCATAAAAACTTCTTCCCTTTCCACTGAAGAGAAGTGATAGGGTGCGCAATCTGAGAAAAATCCTGAACAAACCTCCTGTAGTACCCTGCTAGACCCATGAAACTACGCACCTCGGTCACGCTAGTGGGTGATGGCCAGTCCATGATGGCTCGAATCTTGGAAGGATCGACTGTGATACCTTCCCCAAAAATAACGTGGCCCAAATACTGCACCTCAGTCTGAAAGAACGCACACTTCTCCAAGTTCCCGTAAAGGCGCTGTTCGCGAAGACACTGAAGAACCTGGCGAAGGTGCTCCTCATGCTCCTCACGTGTGCGTGAGTAAACTAGAATTTCATCAAGGAAGATGAGCACGAAGCGATCAAGGAAGGTCCTGAATAGCCCATTCATCAAACTCATAAACACTACGGGGGGATTTGTCAAACCGAAAGGTACCACTATAAACTCGTAGTGGCCATATCTCATGTGGAAAGCTGTCTTGTGAATATCTGTCTCCGAAATCCTGAGCTGATGGTATCCTGACTTAAGATCTATCTTAGAGAAAACTGTAGCTCCCTTCATCTGATCAAATAAAACATCAATGCGTGAAAGGGGGTAACGATTCTTAATCGTTACTTTATTCAGCTGACGATAGTCAATACACAACCGAAGAGATCCATCCTTCTTCTTCACAAAGATAACTGGTGCACCCCAAGGGGATACGCTAGGATGGATTAGGCCTTTCTCCAGAAGGTCCTCAAGCTGCAACTTGAGCTCACATAACTCAGGAGTAGTCATCCGATAGGGTGCTCGTGAGATAGGCTCTGTGCCCGGAACTAGATCTATATGGAAGTCGATCTCACGTGGGGGAGGTAATCCTAGTAGCTCCCCTGGAAACACATCAGAAAACTCTGACAAGATAGGATGATTATCGAGGGAAGGTCCTCTCGACTCATCCTCTGATCTGTCACTGACCATAATAGCAAACATCTGACAACCCTGTCGCGCACACCGCTTAATCTACACAGAGGAGATGGTGTGAATGGATACGGCCCTCCTAACTCCTGATATCACTGAATCTACTCCAAGATCATCTATGCAAGCAACAGTCTTGTGGTAACAATCCACTCTAGCTCTGTGAGCAGACAACCAACCCATGCCTAAAATGATGCCATAAGATCCTAATGGAAGGATCCTAAGATCGGAAGTAGTGGTGAAGGGTCCCAAATCCACTACACACTCCTTAACTAAGGAGTCTATAGAAATTTTGGCTCCAGAAGCCATCTCAACGTCCCATCTACGGCCCTACCTAACTGCCACCAGCCTACAACACTCTACTAAGGATGGTGCAATGAAAGAATCAGAAGAACCAGAATCAAATAATATAGAGGTGGAAATACCACCAATACTACCTGTCGTCTCAATCACAGTACTCTGATGCTCAGCCTGGCGGTTCTCGACCGGTGCGTAGATCTGATGACTCTATGCCATATCTCCAATAGTAGGCTCTGAGCTCTGTGTCTTACCCTTGGTAGGGTTATGTGGGCAATCTCTCCAAATATGTCCAACGACTCCGCAACCATAACAGCTGCCTGGTCCTCTCCAGTGGGAAGCAGCTCTAGCTGGTACTCTAGATGACTGAGATACAGATCCTGACAATCTGGCTATGGACTGCTGAGGTCTCTGTTGACGAGCTCCTACTGATTGAGCTCTCGGTGCACCCTGTGTCCTGATGGGACCCCTAGGAGGAGGCCCCATACTATGTCCTCTCTGTGCATCGAATCTCTGAGGAGGTCGGTAAGGTGGGCGGGTCTGCTGCTGCTGCTGCTACTGTGGTGGCCTTAATGAAGCTTGTCCCTGAACTCTATCCACCCCGTGGAGGAGGAACTAACCCCTTCGACCTACTATCCTGCATCTGCTGGATATGGCTCCGAACTCTGTCTCTAGCCTGCTGTGTCTTTCCCCGTGTCTCCTCTGCAATATAGGCCTTCTCCACGGCCTCTGCTAATGTCTGTGGGCAGTGAATGCGCACTGCGCCACCTAAATCCAAGTTCAGGCCCCAGATGAACCTGTGAATCCGTACCTGCTCATCCTGCATATAGTCGACGTACTGGAGTAGGTCCAGAAATCGACTCTCATACTCAGCTACTGTCATCGATCCCTGACGAAGGTCATGAAACTCGTCTATCTAGCTGCTGAATAAACCTCCTGGGTAAATACCTACTTCTGAAACACTCCTCAAATAACTCCCAGGTAACCGTCTCTGAGTCAACATGGAGCTTCTGCTCCTCGGTCCTCCACCAGACTCCTGCTCCATCCCTCAGAAGGTGAATCGCTACACGAGCTTTCGTGTTGCTACTACAAGGACAGAGCTTGAAGCATCCGCTCAAGCTCACCAACCAGGCCTCTGCCTGAAAACCCCCTGTATCACCTGAATACTGAGATGGTCGCAGCTTCAGGATCTCCCTGATATGGTCTGCAGCTGATGTATGACGAATCCTAGGTCTCTCTGTATGTTCCTCCTCTGTCTAGGGCTCCGAGACCTGTCCCTATGTCCTGAGATCCTGTCCCCATATCCTCTCTGAGGTGACTCTGCCCTAACCGACTCTGCGCGAAATTTTTCTACTCTGTGCTCCTCGCTGTGTCGAGGGGATGCCTGGGCATCTACTGATGGCTCCAGACTACGTCTAGCAAGTCGTCCTCCCAAGGGCTCTCCGCGTATAGCGGCATTGACATCCTGGAGTGTCTGCAAGATCTGAGGCAGAAGGGCTGCTACGGCCTGCTCTGGCGGTGGTATGTCTAGGTCTATATGAAGAGACCCCTCGCCCAATCCGCGCCTCCTGCACAGATCAAGGCGAGAGTTAGTTCACTGTTCTAGGTCTTGTGTCAGTTTTCTAAATTTGGGGTTTGCTATAATTATCAACATTGTGGTTTTATATAAAAAAAAAATTCAGCTCTGTACTAAGTTAAATGTTTCTGTTTCGTGTGTTCTGCGTGTGCCCAAGGGTCCAAGCTTCAAACCCCTGGCTCTGATACCAAATGTAACGCCCAGTAGGAACTACTCGCATGAGGCCAAAACAAAACAGGTTTAGAGAGAGAAAATTATGAAATAATTTTTTTTTTTATTAGATTCAGGTTACAAGAGGACAGTTGCGAGGCGTCGGAGAAAATTATCGATCTACTAAAACCGCCTCAAATTTCAAATTCAATTACATCTTCGTTACTTTCCTCAACAAGGTCCTAGAGTTCTTGTTTAAGAAGTTTCATTAGCTTATCGACATATGACTCCGTTAATCCCTGGTTAAAAAATATTTAAGGACCCTTAAAATAATTAAAACCCCCTTTTCTTTTATTTAAAACAAAATTATAATAATACAAGACTCACACTTTGTAATTCAGGGTCATAAATAAATGATGATTAATTGCTTGCTAGAAGGGGTCAAGTGTGCACAACTATATTACTAGTTTTCCATCCCCTTCTCTCTTTATTTCTAATTGTCAATCCACAAATAAATTAATCCCCATCACTTAAGTGATGTAGGGTGCATTCCTCCACCCTTGGATCTAAATTTTTTTAACCCTTAGATTTAGGCTTGGCAAAGAAACCCTAGAAATCTCTATGGATTGCCATAATTTATTTCTTTTATTTATTTTCTTTCTCTACATCCAAAGCCCTTATTTCTTTTGTTCTTTGTTTGCAGGTTAAAGGAGACAAGGAGGAGAAAACCAAGCTATGGAGGCCATTACAGCCAAGGGGACTCTTCTCAAAAATTTTATTTTGGCTCAAAACTTAATGGGGGAGTTTTTTCATTGCAGATCTGACCTGGTTAGGGTTGATTGGGTTGCCCCAAAACCCTGGGTGCACGGATTTAATGCGAGTGTATATATATATATATATATATATATATATATATATGTAGACACACACACACACACACACATATATATGTATTTATATATATATTTAAAAGAGAGAAAAAAAAAATACAGGATGGCCGTGTAAGGGCCGAACACACACAGGCCGCATTTTTGGGTATGGCCACGCGCAGGCCGTTGTTTTTTTTTTCTTTTTTTTTATTGTTTTGCTGTATTTTGGTAAACGTAGGTAATGAAAATGGGGAGGGGGGGGGGTGCGGAGGGGCGCCACCCCCATCCCCACCCCATATACCAATATGGGGTGGGGATGGGGGCGGTGCCCCTTCCCCCCACCCCCAATCCGCGAATACATAGAACAGGCCGCGGCCCTTCTTCTTTTCATTTTGTTTAAAACGTTAAAAGTTTAATAGTATTTCCTTTTTCAGTTAATAATGGTTTTTATTTACGTATATTACTTATATACATATATTTATGTATATATATATATATATATACATACATATATATATATATATATATATACATACATATATATATATATATATGTATGTATATATATATATATATATATATATGTATGTGTATATATATATATACACACACGCACATGTGTGTAGTATGGCATCAGCAACATTATTTTTTTTGAAAATAATTAAGAGGATTGCTTAGTTTAATAATATTAATATACACACACACACACACACACACACACACACACACACACACACACACACACACACACACACACATATATATATATATAAACCTATCTCATTCATTATTAAAACATTTTCATTATGGAGAGTATGGAATTTTATCGTTTTTACCAAAATAAACATAGAAGGAAATATTAAGAAGTATAATCGTTTGTTTTAATCTATTTTTTTTTGTTTCTCACAAATTGATAATCATTGTATATAAGGTAGACACAAGAAGGTTTCATTTCTCTAACAAGGTTAAATATAGTTTGCAATGGAGTTCCGAAAATGAGAAATACTTACTATAATTTAGTATTTTAACTATTGATTGTCCAACTTGAAAGAAATGGTGTTCAAATTTCTATCTATCAACAAGAAAGAACTAACTTTTGTACTACACATATCATTTGATTAATACAATGAATATAAAACCAACATTTCACAAGAAAGTATTTGCAACCATTTTCCCCATTTTTATATTCACAAAATTATCACAAGCCTTTTTGTACACATCATTTCTTTATTATCTTACAATCCATTCAGTAATATAACATCTTGCAAGTAAAATGTTGCATTCAACCATGTGACTTTTGATACAATATAGATTACAATGTCCATTATTTTTGAATGAAAACAAGGTGATACAACTCTCTTTCTCTTACAAATTTACAACAAAATAAATTATAGAAGGTAAATGGAAAGAGTCTTCACAAGCTCCAAGGTGCTCTTCATCCATGCTCCAAGTACCAAGTAGCTCAAATCACAACCAAAATAGGGGGAGAGGCAACACTCTCCTCCCAACCAAAACTCAATGGCGAAGAGAAGCAATCTCCTCCATTGACCCCCGAGCCCCAAACACAACACAATGAAAGGGTGGTCTCCAACTCAAGGCAACAATACTTGCTTCCACAATACAATTTCTTCACAACATTCAAGCTAAAATAGAAGAAACAAAGAGACACACAAATAACACCAAACATTTCACAACAAGGCTTGCATCCAAGCCAACAAGAGAAGGAACTATGGGAATGTTTTCCTTATGCCTCCCAATTGAGATGAGATGCCCATCCAAAACCCTCCACAATAAAACTCAAGCCCCTATGAATCTTATGCCTCCCTAAAGTACCCATTTTTCCTCCCATACTCTTATGCCTCCCTCCTCTTATGGCTCCCTCAAGAACAAGGTAAGAATGTGAACATTCTTACCCAAGATGGGCATCCCTCTCAAACTCCCTCCACAATATCCTAATCTACTCTTATGCCTCCCTCATGAGTATTCCCATAGACCTCTCCTATACTACACAATAAGCATTCTATCCATTTTTCACAATACACCAAAGTAAACATGCATTATTCACAATTTTAGCATAGAAGCAACAATAATATGAAAGAAAAACAAAGGAGAAGGTTTCCTACCTCTCCATTGGAGAAGCCCAAACCAAGAAATTTGTCCAAGCTCCCTTCCAAAACAATCCAAGCATGCAAGTCCAAGCACTCTCTTTTTTTCTTCTTTTTCCCAATTCTTTCCTCTCCAAAAATAACAAAAGAGAACTCTCCACAAAAAAAAACAAAAACTCCAACCCCCTCCACAATGGAGGAAATTTCCATAAATAGACAAGAGGAAGAGTGAGGGTGATGTGGCTCCTTGTGGGATGCCACATCACACATCCTCAAGACCACCTCCCTTAAGTCAACTCAAATCCCAAAACACCATAAATGGGTGGTTGGGTTGAATGACATCTCTCATCCACATCCATCCCTTCCCATGTGTCCTAAGGCACAAATAAATGCAAATGGAAGAAAAGTGCACTCCAAAGTCATATATCTCTTCCCAAACACAATAAATAATCCCCTTTTTGGCTTCCAAACCCATAGATATGGTTGGTAAGGGGTTTTGGGAAGTGTGGGACAAGTTCAACTTGTCCCACAAGTCTCCCAAAATTGCCCTAAATCTCAAATTCGAGTTTCAAGGGATTTGGAGTGGTCAACACTCAAAACAAGCATTCAATACAAGAGGCAAACACAATGCTCAAGGAGCCAACCACCAAAATTAATTACCCCCACTTGACTTCCCTCCAAAACTTAAAAAAATTAAAACAAGATATTAAATTAATCTAAACATACTTAGCAAAAGTAATAACAAAAAGACATCACAAATGAAATCACCTACTAAAGTAAATAAAAACAATTAAATAAAATTCTTAACCCCATGGTCACATTAGAACATTTCCCCCTCAAGAATATTTTCTTAACACATACAAGAATAAAGGTAACACAATACAATTTACTAGTTGCCTTGACGACCAAATGTTGTAAGCACCCGACATCCTGTTGTGTTTTGTTCCCAATCCCCCTCATGGTTGTGATCATGTTGTGTTTCCTACAAAATATAAAATACCTCCTTCGGCCTTGCGGCCATGTTAAAATATCCAAAATAACCATATGCATTAAATTTACTAACATCTATACGTAATTCAATCAATCATTATTTCTAGGTCTAAATCACAACTTAATTATGCATTTCATCATTATCCAAAATTACAGTAATGTAAATTCAACAACTACATTCTACTCATCATGGCGAAGAAATCCAATGTTAGAACATATGCAATATATCCATATAAAAATAATATCGGTATCCAATAGTTTGTCCATGAGTCAGTGTAAATCATACTGAAAACAAAATCCAATCATAATCCCAAATGCATCTACTCACAAAACATCATGCTAATCAACGTAAGTATAAGTCATATCCATATCCAAAATTCTGCATAACTCAAAATGATAATCAACTAAATGTCGTAGGGAAGTGGGCATTTTTAAAAAATCAGTTTTTTCTAATAGAAATATATTCAACTTTTAAGAAAGCTATTTTCCAAGGCTAAGAGAGTAACATCGTCGAGATCGAACCCAACTGTCCAAATTCAGTAAAGAGAAAATCCATCTTTTACATATTTAAAAGTTGTTTGGTCTAAAATATTTGGTTTAAATGATAGAGTATAAATTTCAAATAAACTGGTTTTAAAATCAATCTTTTTAAAGGTGTTTGAAATTTAAATAACATTTCGAATAACACATTTAAATTTTACAATGTCTTTGTAACAATAAGTTTTTTTTTTAAACAATTAAAATAATAACAATTCGATGTATTGATGAAGTATGTGACTTTGTCACCAATATTATATAGACTCAGATTACCTTACAATAGTTAAATAAATACATAATTTAAATCAAACATAAAAGTGAATGACTTATCTTAGATTACCTATATAAAGACACATAATACAATAGAGATGTCACTGGTTGTCTCTTGGCAGAGATTCTGAATAAGAGACTACAATTGTATTCTTATTACTCGTCATACTAGGAAGGCCTCCATATACCCAGTACCGGTGTGATAAAACAGGCTTATTGGCAGTTTGTTTGCAGTAGTTTGGTGGGTTTGGACTGTTGCAATCACAGTTTGGGCACTTATCGATATTGGGAAGCCTTTTATATGTTCAGTTCTGGTGTAATAAAACAGGCTTATTGGTGGTTCTTTTACAGCAGATTAGTGGGTCTGGACTGTTACCATCACAGTTTGGACAGGAATCAAACTTATCGATACTGGGAAGCCCTTTATATGCCCAGTTCTGGTGTGATAAAATAGGTTTATTGGCGGTTTGTTTGCAGCAGCTTGGTGGGTCTGGACTGTTGCGATCACAGTTTGGGCAGGAATCTAACTTGTCCAAACTGGGAAGCCCTCTATATGCCCAATTCTGGTCTGATAATTCAGGCTTATTGGCGGTTCGTTTGCAGCAGCTTGGTGGATCTAGACTGTTGCTATTACAGTTTGGGCAGGAAGCTAACTTGTCGATACTGGGAAGCCCTCTATATGCCCAGTTCTGGTGTGATAAAATAGGTTTATTGGCGGTTTGTTTGCAGCAGCTTGGTGGGTCTGGACTGTTGCGATCACAGTTTGGGCAGGAATCTAACTTGTCCAAACTGGGAAGCCCTCTATATGCCCAATTCTGGTTTGATAATTCAGGCTTATTGGCGGTTCGTTTGCAGCAGCTTGGTGGATCTGGACTATTGCTATCACAGTTTGGGCAGGAAGCTAACTTGTCGATACTGGGAAGCCCTCTATATGCCCAGTTCTGGTGTGATAAAATAGGTTTATTGGCGGTTTGTTTGCAGCAGCTTGGTGGGTCTGGACTGTTACGAACACAGTTTGGGCAGGAATCTAACTTGTCCATACTGGGAAGCCCTCTGTATGTCCAATTCTGGTCAGATAATTCAAGCTTATTGGTGGCTGGTTTGCAGCAGCTTGGTGGATCTGGACTGTTGCGATCACAGTTTGGGCAGGAATCTAACTTGTTCATACTTGGAAGCCCTCTATATACCCAATTCTGGTCGGATAAGTCAGGCTTATTCGCGGTTGGTTTGCAGCAGCTTGGTGGATCTGGACTGTTGTGATCACAATTTGGGCAGGAAGCTAGCTTGTCAATACTGGGAAGCCCTCTATATGCCCAGTTCTGGTGTGATAATTCAGGCTTATTGGCTGTTGGTTTGCAGCAGCTTAGTGGGTCTGGACTGATGTGTTCACAGTTTGGGCAGGAAGCTAACTTGTCCATACATGTACCCAGGAAATTGTTGGTGTTGGGGTTGAAAGCATGTCGAGCGGAGACATGGAGCATAAAAATAATGTTGAGCACAAGAAGCCATGTTATCATTTTCATTACAATTAAACTCGCCATATTGTTCACAAGTATGATTTGATCAGCTAAGTGCAGAGAAAATTCTTAAAATATTAAGCAAATAATAGATGAGTGGATGATGCGGTGATAGATCAAGATGGACGTGCGATTGCTCATTGCATGCCTTACTGTATCGTATTTATAAGTAACAACGTTACCAATATGTAGTTCATTCAAAGTCATATGGCGTATTGTACACGCACTAGAAACTTTCATTTTCGTATAGTCAACAAAAAATTTCAGTTTTGAAAGTCGATGCTTCGACTAACTTGAAATATTCATTATCAAAGTCTATGGGGGAACAGCGCGTACACCGTGAATGGTGTCTAATTGCCAATTCTTAACTGTTAAGCCGACCCAAAAAAAAATTAGCATTAGTTCCTTCTAGCGTGTCAACTTAAACATTCCTTATTTCAAGTTTTTTTTAAAAAATAATGAGTTTTCACCTCGAGCGTATTTTGAACCTCAAGGGAAAAGTTTTATTTCCTTTCTGTCGGGTGCTTTTAGATTATCTCTAATCCTCTTCTCTCTCATAGAACTATTGTTACGGTTTTCACCATCGATGTTTTTCGAATATGGAGATGGTCACTTTTGTCAGATGGTTCATAGCGATATAGGGATTGAGATGATCTAGGGCTATTTATAAAGTTTACACAGAATAACGAAACTCAAAGGTTTCTATATTATCTTAATGGCTGGAACGACATATACTAGCATCCGCTCTTTATGGAGCTACAAACTCTCTCTTATGGAGCTTGTAGAGACTCTGGGGTTATCTTGTGGACCTAACCTAGACTGGTTTTCTTCGTTTTCTCGAATCTAAATGCCTAAAATGACTTCCATGCTCTCAATTGGCTTGGTGTGCTAGACATGGACTTTAAACAACCTCAACATGTTCTCCCTTCAGCTGCTCAATAACTTCTAGCTACCTCCTCATCCAACTTTTCTTACCCTGAAATTGTGAACTAAAACTCATTTCATATCAGCATGTTCCCACGTTTTTCTCCTCATTTTAATTTCCTTTGGGTGGGATGGAGACTTTCTAGCTACCCTGCAGATCTTCCTGCGCAAACTCAAATTCAAACTAGATCATTTAATGCTCTGAGCTACCACACCATCTATAAATTTCCCCGTTATGCCACATCAATTTAGTCATTCTGCTCAACCGATCATGGACCCTAGTTAGCCTCCTTGTTAGACACCTTCTAAGACCTTCTTTTCTCTTCTCAACAAACTACTAGCTCTTTTAAACTCTCCTAGATTGCATGCAATTATCACACCTCTCCTCTGCTTTACTACCCTCTACTTATATGATTAGCCGTGCTTCATCTCATCCTTTTGTACAAAGTCAACGAGTTTCTTGACCCTCTCCGAAACATCCATGCATCTTATTCACAATCCAATTTATTATGTAATCCTTCCTTTCATACTCGTGCCCTTCCTGCACACTCATTTCCATTATACATAACTTCTTCACAGTCACAACAAACCTCGAGTCTCCAAGGTTGGGCCAAAATCCTATAACACTCCGAAAATTCCTATGTCCACCACTACACATTATTCTGATGGTCCTTATTTCCTTGCCTACAAATCCCTGTGAAGCAAGTGTCTTCATTTTTGGCAAAGACCTAATTACACCATTATGCATCACCTTCTATTATGCACCTCACACAATGATCTTCACTGCTAGCCATTGTGTAAAGTCCTTGCACACTAATCTCTAATAAAATTTTCACTTTGTTGAAATTCCTCTCTTAAATTCACGTGCTCTCCATCCTTTCATGATTTTTCCACGTCTCTTCAAGTACTTTGTCACCTATCTATGAGTTCTAGATGCTATCTTCCACACCCTTGTGAGCCTTTTCTCACAGTAGAGAAACAACACCCTCCATATGGATCTCCCGCTTTCATCTATTTCCTTTACCTCTTCAAGTACCTTCTCACCTTAAACAACTTCCTTTTTTAGTCTCTCCTCACCCTTAACTGTGTCATTTCAATGTCTCTAGTCACATCCATCCATCCACATCCACCAAAATTCATTGGGACCTTCCTTCTTCCCTTCCCACGTCATCTCTATGCCTTCATCCGCTTTGTGTCTCCTCTTTGTTCCATCACTTACACATCTTCCCTTTACACACTCTTCATTTTACAAAATATTTGAATCATTTTTCTCTTCTAACTCCTCTTCTTCTCCTGTTTAATTTGGGTATACCTCTTATTCGCCTCTCAGTGCTCCTTATCTTATGGCACAACATCAATGTTGATGCCTTTCTTCTATTTTACGCATCTCTCTTTGTGCAGTTTTGCAATCTCCTTCGTAGACCTCTCATCTTTGGTTTCCTTCAAGGAAAAATCCTCTCCTCCACGAACTTCCTATTGATCTCACTCTTCAATCCTTGTATGCTCTCTTACACGCTTCTTAATATTTGAGAGGGTCTCTTCCTTTCCTGATGCACTTTAAGCACACTCTCGCAGTCTTTATTATAGAATAGTATACATTTATTTCCTTACTGGAAACTCCTCTTTTGTCTTCCCGTGTTCCTCCTACATTGTAATCCCATCACCATGCATGCCTTGTACTATGCATTTAAATCCAATATGCATATTTCGCTCACTTTCACAATCTCTTGCACACTCCTTTCTTTCCACTAGGATATCCTCTTTCCACTGGGATCTTCTTCTTTTGAATTCATCGTGAACTATGATTCCTTTTTATGGACTCCTCATTCTGTACACCCTTCCTTCTCCAACCGCACAAATTTTTTATCGACTCCTTGGATACCAAATTCTTGTTACTATTGTTTCTAAATGGCCTATAGATGTGACATGATGTCACCTTCTATGTTCTCATGGTACGCCATGACCATCTTTTCATATTTTCCCTAAGCTGAGACATCCACCATTCCATGCCTCTCTTCTCTCAGATATGCAATCTCTTCCTACTTCTCTTCTTTTCATTCATTGACCTCATTTTGTTAGTCCTACGTAATATTCTGTGCACTAATGGTTTTTTGTGATCATTTTGACCTCGGAATCCACATTTTGTGTGATACACCTGCACACTACCACATGCTCTTGAACGGTTTCCGTCTTCACCTTTTTCCCATTATGTGATATTCTTTCATTCACTATATCTAATGCGTCTCTCAATGACACCCCGCACATGCTTACTTTTCTCTCTTGTACTCTATTCGTGTAATTTGTTGATGTGCATCTGTACATGTCCTCTCATCTATCCTATTCTCTATTTTCAGGGTGATAATGTTGATACGGATGACGATGATCACGATGGTGATGGTGGTGGTGGTGATAGTGATGATGAGAATGTTGACGATGACAATCATGATGACAAAAATGATGATTGAAGATTGTGGTGATGATAACAATGATGACTATGATGATGAAGACAATGACAATGGTGACGATGATAGCAATAAAAATGACCACAGTGATGAAGAGGAAACCGATAATGACGATTAAAACAATGATGGTGATAACAATTATGATGATAATGATGATGACGATTATAATGATGATGGAAAATATGATGATGACTATTTCTAACTTTTAATTGATTGTTGAAATATGTACTTATTAATGTTATTTTGAAACTTTTGATATTTATTTTTCTTTGTTACAAAGGGGATGTGGTGGTTGATAATTTTAAACATGATTCAACGACAATAAAAACAACATTCATCAGGTATGTGTTACATAATTTTTTCATTTTCAAAATTCTAATTTTTTTACATATTTAAAAATAATTTTTTGTGTAAAATTAAAATTTTGAATTATACAATTAACTATTTCACATTTTATGTCATTTGACAGACTCATGGCCATACCACTAAGACATGTAAAAATCAACTTGCAATGAACTTTTTTTTTCAAGGAACATAAATGTTTTTACTTGTCATTTATGACATGTATGTGTTTTAAATATGTAAATTTTGAGAACTATTTTAGATAACGTAATTAGGATTTGGTTTTGAAGGGACCAAAAAAATCCTGTACAAGAAAATGAAGCCAGGCCATATAACGACCATAATTAAACAAGAGTGATCTTGAAGGGATCAAAAAACCATATACAACTGAAAGATAGGCATCAAGGCCACAACAAGGTACAAAGTGAATCTTTCTCAAAAGACCATATAAAAAATAAAACACCCAGAAAACCCCAAAATGAACACCTAGGATAGAAAATTAAAAAAAAGGAAAAAAAAAAAAAAACTCCAAAGAAAACAAGTCAAAACAGACTTGAACCATCCTGGAGGAGCTCCCTAAATCCCTAATGAACAAGCCTAAACAAAGGAAAAGGAAGCATTTATGCTAGAGAAACTCGTACATGAGATATTAAATTCATATTTGAACGAGCGAAAGGGTTCGATCCTTTCTTATTAATATTCACAACTTTCCAATCCTCACTATTATTAGGATTTGTATTTTCATCTAAATGAATTGGAATCAAGACCTCCAACATCTCATTTTTCCCCAACATTCGATTCCTTCAAACATTGTTCCTTTTTTACACTCTATTCCTAAAGGAAACTGTTTATTCATAATAGACTAAGAAGAAAAAAGACACCTTCCTAACCGAAATTTGAGTCTCACCTTATTCAGTATGAGAATTCTCTGAAGAATAATCTAAATCATTTTTTGTAACAAACATATTAGGCAGAGCATTCCCATCCCTCCACCAAGAAAATTTCCCATTCACCTTATGTTTCACTCTTTTACAGTTTGAAGCTAGGTGACCTAGGCTAAAGAATTTCCTACATCTGAAGGAAATCCCTTTACAATATAAAATTTTGGGATCAAATTTCGGTCCAACACCCCTAATTTCCATTGATGCCCAGTAGATCAACCGAGGTATCCAAATCTACCAAAATATGAGCATATGTGGTATGAGTATAAAAGTTCATTTTTTAGTATCAATGTCCCAAACATTTCCCCAAGGCATTGCCAATAAAAAATCAAACTCTCCTCCCACAAAAAATTGCAGTGGAAAGGTGAGGAAAATTGAATCTAAATAGGCTTAACATGCAAGGTTTTTAGTGAGTGGGTTTAAGGAATGAAACTATAGTTTCATGAGAACGAAATGATTCTAAAGTTCTCAAAGCATAGGAAAAATTCTATCTTTTATATTCAATCAAATTAAACACCACAATGAAAAAACCCCTCTGGCACAGGGATAAAATATCCACTCTACCTAACATAATGGGCGCCACCATTATGTTGAGATTTTAGGAATGAAGTTGTAGGAGACCTCGGCACATTCCATTCAAATCTATAGATCCAACCTTTTTCTGATGATTTTTTTCCTTAGCTTTCAATCATTTTGAGCACCAAAGGTGTGATAATGGATGCCCTTGAGGGGTATATGTCTAAAGGTTACAGTAACATAGGGGGTTCAGACACAGGCCGACCAGAGGTGTGCACAGAGCCCAACCCATGTGCAGGGATCCGAAGCATGAGACCCAAATATCACATGACAAGGAAGGAAAAAAATAGGGGATCTGACCTTTGGTAAACACATTATGATCAGATTAGTAGCTAACCAGCCCTAAAGAGGGTGCTTCATCACCGCTAAGGATATGGATTGCAACCCATCATCACATTCATTGTTTCTCTAGAGAAAAGGTGACCAAGGAAGAATAGGGAAGGACCCGAGCCATGGAAAAACTCCTAGTATTCAAAAAACCCTCGTCAACACCCCATCTGAGTACTAAAGAGAACAGGGGAACCACCATCGATCCCATAAAACAAGGTATCTGCTATCGATTTTGCCTCAGACCAGAGCTCAATAGAATGAAATATGCTTCCAGTCGGAGCAAGGCCAACCAGCGCCTGCTGAAAGCAACATGCCATCGGGTAGGATAGGACCATACGTGGCACAACTAGACGTTGCACTAGTCTCCTTAGGGGTTTGAGAAACCATTACCCATAGGTTATCATGGTTTCACATAGGGTTCAAGAAAATAGGATTAGGGCTCTGAGAATTCAAATTCAATAGAATTTCCATATTCATTAGAGTCCTAAAATTCATATTCGATAGGTGTAATACATCATTTAACCGTTTTCATTTTAATCATGATTATTCTTTGAACTAAATTTAATACTAGTATTTAAATATAAAGCTTTATGTTTAATTTTTCATTTTGCACATATTCACAACAAAATAAGATTCAAAATGTACATTATTTTTTACAATTGTAGTAATAGTAATTTGTTTTCAAATTCCTCATTGTTTTTACTCAATGTTTGGGTTTCATCATGAATGATGCAACTCATGCATTGCGAATGATAATGTGAAATCATATATATAACATATATGTGTCGATTATAAGAGTTGATAAATTCATTTTATGAAATATGTATTATTTAAAGTTTTTTCGCAATAGTTAAAATGAGTACATAAATTCAAGATCAAGGATAAAATGTGAATGACTTATCTTATAATTCCATTGGATAATTCGTATATAAGGACACCTAATATAATATGTATTATTTGTTTTGGTGAAGTATTCAATTGAGATGTGATGTAGGCGCATCTAAAAGGAACTTAAAAATTGTTAATTGTCCAATCCTAATCAGGTGTATGAGGTCAATTTGAGCATGTTGGAAGACTTTTGAGATCATATGGGAGAGAGAGTTAGGTTTTTGGGAGTTTGGAAATTCAAATTTGTGTTTCCCCTCCAAATTTAATTCAAAATTACCAAAATCATGTAAAATAAACAATTGTGGCTTGTAATGAATAAATGGGGGGGTATTAGATGTCTACAAAGGGGATAAAGAAGTCTAAGTGCGAGTTAGAGTTTAGAAAATGTCAAATTTGGGTAAAAATTCCCATAATGTAATTAGGAGACATATGAAGACTTAAGTGTGACTCACTAGAAATAAGTTACTGAAAACAAGAAGAAGTCACTTGAGAGGAGAAAAAATTTGAAAATCTGGGGAAAAAGGGAGTTAGTTATAAGTGATTCTTCAAGTTTGGGAGGATGAGAGGAAGAAAGGAAAATAGAGGGGAGGCCTGAATTTTGTAAGAAAATACAATTGTGTGTGTATATGTAGCTCTTTTTGGTGTGAAGAACATAATCTTATTTTATGATCAATAATCCATAGTGTTGATGTATTTTTTTTATGAAGGCTCTTGAAAAATTATCGATACATTGAGTTTTTCTTCATTCATTATAGGCTTGATGAGATTGGTACACTTTGTTTTAGTGACAAGCAAACTATGTAAGTTGTCTTCGCAGTGAGAAGTGTAAGATAGAGTCTTGAAGTCACAAGTAGAGATGGTTGGGGAGTGAATGATGTCTCTTAAGTATGTAATATAATGTTTCCAAGGTATGAATGTGAGTAACTTGATACGTAATGACCAAAGTAGGAATATACAAATCTGCTTTAAGCTTGCAAACAAGAAGATCCTAATTTTCTTTATCAAAACTATGCAAAAGTGTGTATGGATTCATGAACGAGTTATGAATGGATAGCTTAGGTAGGATAGTTTGACTGTGATGAAAAATCAGTGATCAATCGTTGAAGGTAAGTTAAGGTTTTATATCATTTAATAACATGCATTTTTAGAACTCTGTCTGCTCAGGGCGGTACAGTGAGAGATAAAGTTTTTTGAAAAATCGGAGAGCTAGATAAGATGTACATGGTAATAAAATAATGAGAAATGCATAGTTAAAGAACTTCATGAGAAAATTTAGATCTTCAAAATAGTTTCCAAAAAAGATATAAGTTTTGCAAGCTTCTTAGGTTTCATGAAGATACACAACTAG
Organism: Taxus chinensis; assembly: GCA_019776745.2. Classification (NCBI taxonomy): domain Eukaryota; kingdom Viridiplantae; phylum Streptophyta; class Pinopsida; order Cupressales; family Taxaceae; genus Taxus; species Taxus chinensis. The sequence goes on from CM034146.1 coordinate 832,540,120, forward strand.
GGTTTGTAAGAAAATTGTGTTAGAACCCTTAAAATCTAACATCTTTCCTTCAGAATTGGAAAAAAAATCTCAGACCTTATTGTCTATCAGATTCATGAGGACTTTTATATTTTCAATAGTGAAAATTGAACATAATTTTTATAGTCTCCATCTAGTACAATGTGCAGAAAGAGATATGTAATCTAGAATGTCAGTTAACAAGGGAAGTAGGAGTTAGGTGTGGAGTCCAATCATGAAAATTTTATCACATCTAGGTGTGGCTCCTTTTTGCTGCAAATTTTTCACAGGCCAAAAGGTGTTTATTTTGGGCCCAGGGCATGTGGAAGGCTCGTGTTTGTTTGAAACCTTTCCTCTACACTTCTCCTTTGTTGTTGCTTCAAGGAAACATGTGGACGGTTCTAAATATAAAGTACAGAAGGGGCAGGATAAATGGTTGTTGTGCATTACATCTATTTTTCCACCATTTTTTCTCCAAGAATCCTGGAGATACGAATACACACTATTTTTCATCATTTTTATGAAATTCCTTGTCATTTTGTCAGCAAAGTGCCATTGAATGGGTTCAGAACTTAATTTGTGAGTCCAAGGATTGTTAAGGTTGATATTTTGAAGTTGGAATTGCTTGGGCACTTGAAAAATGTGAATTACCAGAGAAGATGGATGTGGGGCAGAATTACAGAGGAAAGAGAGGGAAAATAATGAAATGATGGAGGTTATAGGCACAAAAGATGAAAAAGGTGTTACCTTGAGGGAAAAAAGGATTACCTGTCAGATCCAGCTGTATAGAGCCTCTAGAAAATGATTAAAACAGGGATTTCTCACATGACAGAATCAAAATGATTAAAGGGACTATCAAAAAGGGTGTGTCAAGGCATCCTAGTCATTAGTCGATAGTCTACAAAACGTGATTAATTCATAATTGGTCCACCTTGCAGCTTTTGGATGTGAATTTGTTAAAATTCGCTTTCTGAGGAAAATTGGTAACAAACAAAGGTCGCTTGCATATTCTTATTTTTTAGGGAAAAAATTTGGGATGCGTGAGTGATTGAAATGTATAAATGTAAAGAGAATAATCTTGCAAAGGGTCGAGGGTTGAATTCTTAAAAGAAAATTTTAGAAATACATCTTCCTGAGAGACCAATCCAAGATACCTGGTGAATTCCTTTTGTATCATGTCAACTTAGTTGCAGATGTATAGCCATTGACGAGCACTAAGATTTCTCTTAAAGCTTTCCCCTGCTGATGAATCTAAGAAATTCGGAAATTAATGTTTGTTCAATCTCTAGCAATTTGTGTCTGCTTTGTTTCAAAATGTCTGCAAATGGTTTCTTTTGTTCCTATTGCAATCTTACATTGAAATATTTGTGAAATCACACAAGATCTCATCCCTGTGACAATTTAGTGTCATTTTTAATTTCATTTCAAGAAGAGCCTTCATCATGTGATGAAATAAACAAATTTAAAATCACTCCACTATCATTTGTTGATAAAGATTATCTATAAATCTTTGGGTGTACCTTAGGCATGATTGATCAGAGATTTTGGTATTTAATTGAGTCTTTTAACTCAAGCCTTTATGCTAGATTCTCAAAGATTGTGTGAAAACGTGTTGATTTGGGCCTCCATTGAAGCACACCTTCTTGTTGAAGGGACGTCTTAACTATTCTGAAGCTTTTTGTTGTTGAGTTGTCCATTGTTGTGAAGTTTCTCAGGGAGCTAGTATAATCATCTTTATCCTGCTTTATCTCCCACCAAAATTATTCAAAAACCATGAGTCCATCCTAAACTACCCCTGTTTTCCTTGTATATCAACAAAGGAACAAAATCCATTTACTAAAATATGTAGAACAATCAGGATCCCATAATGCCTTCAATAACCTTAACCTTGTTTTGAAAGTGTCTCCATCTTTTGGAAGTGACAACTCTTGAGAGTTAAATTATGGAGTATTGATCATACTTTCCCAAGGTTTTCTTCATAAAATTTGTGCAAAAGAAGGATTTTTCCAGCTCCTTCATCAAAAAGAGGTTACATTAAGGGTCCTCTCTCCCTGGTCGAAAGGCACGACCTAAAGCAGTGAGGATAGATCAAATCATCTTGAAGGCGCTATCCATCTCTCAATAAATCTGAGTGACAAAGGGTCAGTTAGATCTCATCCCTGTCTACAAACAACACACTTTATGATCTATCTGTCTCTAAGCTCCATGTCGAATTTGTGATGCTACTCATCTTGAAAAGAAGAACGAATTTGGATACCAACATAGACCTCCTCGATTTAGTGAATATATGGTTGTTATTATTTTTCATTCACCAAGATGTCACTTGGTTTTCCCTCAGCAGAAATTTTGAATAAGATACTTTAATGGTATTCTTATTACTGGGAAGCCCTTTATATGCCCGGTTCCAGTATGATAAATGAGGGTTATTGGTTGTTAGTTCACAGTAGCTTGGTGGGTCTGGACTGTTATTATCACACTACGGGCAGGAATCTAACTTTCCATACACGTACCGATAAAATTGTTGGTGTTGGTGTTGAAATAATGTTGAGAGGAGAAGCAATGTTATCATTTTCATTTTTATTAAACTTGCCATGTTTAGAAGTTTGATTTGATCATCTAAATTCAGGGTAAGTGCAGGAAGTTGATGGACAAATATAGGGTCATCCGTGGACATCATATTGCAAATAACAACATAATATCAACTTGTAGGGATTATTAGCAATACATACACTCAAAATTAGACAAAATTATATTAATATGAATCGTAGCATCTGGAATCTAGTTTCTAAAATACTAATTTTTGTAAAAAATGGACAATATTAGCTATATTAAACACTTAAAATTCAATGACTTGGTATTTTTTTTTAAAAATGCTGATAAGATTATAGTCCGTTTGCCCACAATTTGGATGACCAAAAATTGATATATATTTTTTTCCTTTGGTGAGAAGTTATATGCCACTATCTATCTTGGGATGGATTTTATTTTGTATTTTTTTGAGTAATATTTTATTTTTTATGATGTTTTCTGTGAAAGTGGTATGAAAACATAAAGAAAACATAGCACTTTCCGTTTGCCCGCCTTAACTTCATCAAAAAATATTGAAATCAAATAAATTTTTTTTGAACATGTATTTAATTTCACCACGGTTGGGATGGTATAAGTTTTATCACATTCTAATAAGTGAAACAAATTTTGCAGTCTTAAACGTAGACATAAAAATTCATAGGAAAAAGTGTCTTAAATACCTACTATTAGTAAAAAATTATAAAATGATATTTATCCTCTTCTATTCACTTTAAAATCAGTATTTCTACAAAGCTAATAGTCTCCCCTACGCAATGGTACCATTTTTATGACATAGTTTTTACTTTTCGGCATGGTTCAAGTCTGCGGAAGACTAAATTTGATGTTTTGCTATTTTTAATGTAAAATTCAGGATTTGATGTCCACTTAATTGTCCCTCTACTTGGTGCACTTACCCTTCAGGGATTTTTTTTTTTTAAATATTAACCAAATAATAGATGAGTGGATGATGCAGTGGTAAATCAAGATGGAGGTGTGATTTCTCATTGCATGACTTACTGTATCATATTTATAAATGGAAATTATAGAAAAAAATGTTACCAATATGTAGATCACTCAAAGTCATACGGATGTTTTAACTGTTTAAAGTGAAAACTTTCAATTTTGTATTGTTGACTAGAAATTTTCAGTTACTAGGTAAAAATTTTGATATCTGTTTTCAAAATAATATCTTCCACTAACTCGAAAATAATGAATTTTTTTTTCAATAGAGAACAGTGTTTATACTGCAAATGGTGTATGATTGCTTATTGTTAACTATTAAACCGACCAACAAAATTTTACATTAACTAGTACCAGGTCAAGTTAAACATTCCTTATTTCAAGATTGTTTTTTTAATATAATGCATTTTCACCTCCATGCTATGCTTTAAATTTCTTGTATTTCGGGGCCTTCATATTATCATTAATTCTATTCTCCTTCATATAGCCATTTTTATGGTTTTCACCATTTCTATCTTGCATTCGGTAGAGTTTCTCTCGCTCATCCCATCATCTTTTACTATCCTCTCCAGTAAGGGACTTCTTCATAAGGTGTTTGATTGAGAAGCCCAAAGGATGTTTTCAGAGTTCACACAGAGGAATGGAACTCAATGGTTTTTATATTATGTTTATCACATTAACAACATAATATCCCTTATGTTGCTCAAGAAATTATTTCCATCTCCACATCAACCGAGCTAACAAAAAAATGCCGAACTTGACCTCTTTTTATAACCAAACATTCCATATCGACCCTTATTTTGATTTCTTCAAGGCAGGTTGGACCCTTACACCATCTTCCATATCCACCCGCTCAAATTGTAATTCAAAGTATCTGATTTAATGCTTTGAGGTACAACACCCTCTATGCATTTCAATCTTATGATATATCTATTTGGTTGTTCGACTCAACTGAATGTTGATCTAAGTTAGCTTCCTTGTCAGGAACCTTCAAATGCCCTCTTTTGTCTTATCCACCAGCTACGAGATTTTTCGCACTCCTATGCTTATTCAAACTTCATGTAATCCTTTCAGTCACTATTCCTAGGCTTCTCGACCAACTCAAAAAAATCCATGTGTCATATTTACAATTCAAGATATTATAATGCAATACTTGTTTTCATGCTCTCGCGGATTTTACACATTCCTTTCTATTGTGTATAACTCCTCAATCTCCACACAACTTCAGTCTCCTAAGTTGTGACAAATTTCTATTACACTCACGAAATTCTTGTGGTGCCTAATATTATCCAATTTTGTCCATTTGGGAAAAATTAGAAACTGGGGGCCTATTGGACCCTGGGACCAATATTCAAAATTGCACCTATCACAAGCCTTTCGAGGGATTCCAACCCGTCAGAGAAGGGCAGGTAAAAATTTTCCTGTAAAAAAAATTCAAAACCTATAAATCATTTGACAAATTGTAAGTGTAATATTTTATTCAAATTGGTAAAAGAAGGGATGTGTGGATAAATGGTCGTAAACCATTGTCATTTTAATTTGTAAATCCCGATAAAATATTTAGTTGCAAACACAAAATTTAGATGTTGGCCATTAGGAATATCGAATTAAATATACTACAAACATAAGTACATCATTTTTCCAAATTTCCATCCCATATATCAAATCATGTGACAAGTGATGATGCAAATATTTAAAACACGAGTAAAGTCCTTTAGATTTTGTCATTGTAAACAACTATTTACATAGCTTAGTGGCTTCTAGGTTCTAACCATAGTGATATTTGGCCATATTTCTCTTGGATTAATCAAAAGGATTAATAATTCAATTTCACTAAACAAAAAAATTCTAAAAATGTGATTTTTTTGGTCAGAAAATGGAGATATTTAGCTTACTAGTCACTTGCTAAATTGCTAATACATCAACATGACCATGGTAAATTTTAGAGCTTAGCGGTCACTAGGTAATTTTGGATAGACCATGGTGAATTTTAGGATACAAGCAAATTCCATTAGATTTTGTCATTGTAAACAACTCTTTGCATAGCTTAGCAGTGGCTACCCTACAACCATAGTGATATTTAGTAATGTTATATATATGAAGGTGAATTTTACAAATTTTAATTTCTCGCTAATGACAATTTGAATTAAAAAATTTGGTTATTGGCGTAAACATTGGGTGAATAGACCCCTAAAAGTAACTTGAACCTTTAAAATTTATGCGAATTAGTCATATCCATATACCTAAATTTTTAAAAAAAATTATGAACCAGAATATTTGTGAATTAATGAAGATTCGCCACTAAAATTTTCCCTAAGCGAAACCCACAACCTATGAGATGGAAATAGTGGACAATATCAATTAACCGTGAAGGCTCGAAGTATAAATTATGTAAGCCAAGGATCATATCAATGTCGAGTCAGAGGATCACTACATTGGAACCTATTGGCTTGATCCTAATGTGAATCAAAGGGATGTTCTTCTTGTTTAACATGCACATTAAGCAAAGTGAGTTTGAAAAGATAGTGGAAGGTGCGTAATAATGGCATTCATAGAGGTGGCATATAGAAAATCAAATCTGAGTTTGAGTTAATAGTTACAGATAGTTTGCTTTTGTTTTTGTTGTCTAAATGCTCGAGTGTTTAGAGGTGCATTAACACACCCTAACATATTTAGACCAGTACAATTGATCTTACTCGTTACTTGTGTGCTTAATGTTGTAAGAAACAAAGTATTAAGCAACTTTTCAAAGTAAATGATTTAATTAATAGATGAGTTGTTTTAGGTTGAGTTTTAAAATAGCATTATAATAAAATAGACCCTATGTAGGGGGTATAGATATTGTTCTTAGATGTGATTGATGTAAAATATTATATTCAACACCTAATTAATGTTCTTAGTTTTTATAAAACATTCATTTTTAAAATAATGAATCTCTCGATTAAAAAATGTTCTTAGTTTTAATAAACATTCGTTTTTTTAAAAAAATCTCTCAATTAAAAAATGTTATTTATTTTTGTGACGTGGTTACTTAATCTACTCTTATCATGCGAAGTGTGAAATATTTATACTACTTTTCATCAACAAAGGGTTGGTCCAATATTTACCCTTCATAGTGAAATTCATACCAGCCCTTCAAATTTGATCACTGCCTGGGACTAGAAAGGTCCATCATGAGCATTCTCAGATGAACTTTTAATTTAAGGAAAATTTATGGCATTTCAAGAAATGTTGGGGTTATCTTGAGCTCGGCTCATCAAGGTGGCTAAGGTCACAGTTAGGGTTTTAATATTCAGGAGCCCGACACATCGCTGGAGAAAGTAATTCAGATCCTGAGTTAAAATTGAGAAATTCGCTGGATCATTGTTGAGAAGACCAAGTTGTAAGTCATTCGGTGAGGTGGAAAGGTTAGAGCTCATGAGAATGTGGTTGACACATGGTATGCCAATGAGTCAGTTCGACAGAGTGGTCACCGCCAAATTGGAAGAGGTGTCACTTGAGTTCATGAATGGATAGTGCGGCTCGAGCTCGAAGTCGCTGAGAAAGGAAGTGGAGAAGAGTTTGGTTTCAGAATGATGTGAGGCATAGAAAAATATGTGCCACCAGATGCAGGATTTAACTCACCCAATCAAGCTAAGAGGTCAAGCCGTGGGTGCATCAATGCTGCTCTCCATGAAGAGACATGTCGAGCTTGCGAATGGATCAGGAAAAAAGTAGATAGACGAGCTCAGGTCGACGGATAGAGGAGCTCATATCATAGACTGCTCGACGGAAGAGCTCAACCAGGAGAGGAATATCTCGATTGATAGAAAGGGACATGACTAGGTAGAGGCGAGCTCAAGGAAGGCATTGGAGAAGTGGATTTCGTGTCTTCAGAGATATGTTTTAGTATCGACTTTCAGAGCTCAGATCATCCTAGAAGTATAGTACATGGGTGAGCTCTAAATCAATCAGATTGCCAAATAGGCTCAAAGCTTGTAGGTTATCTCAGCAGGTGAGAATGATTCGTGAATGAACTATAAATGGCTTGGCATTTTTGTAAGCAAGAACACAAACCGAGTCACCATCGAGCACTTTGAGAACATATCAGGTTGTCAGTTTTATAACAAAGATTTGGGGTATGAGATTTGAATTGCAATGTTGCAGCATTGATGGTCCCAACCGAGGTGGTCAAGCTATTCTGCCAAATCAATGAGCTCAGATTCTATTGCATTCATGATCGAGAAAGTAATTGAGTTGTAAAAAATTGTGATGGAGTTTCTTAGATGAGTCGGGCGAGTTCCTGCTGAAGATAACAAGTAACTCGATGGAGGAGTTTCAAGGCTTTGCAGCCATGGTGTAGACAACGCTTTGGAAAGACAAACCAATAATTTCGCGTGGGAAAATTTCATCTTGATTGCTAGGTAGGAATGTTTGGATGAAAAAAAAACATAAGACTTCCACACGAGCAGGTCGCCAAGAGGATCAAAGCACGTTGGTGAAATTGGAGGAGGCGGTTGATGAATGAGTCGTGACGAGTGAATTTCCGTGTAAATAGGTGAATAAGGCATGACGTCGAAGGTAGACGAGTGAGTCAAATGCCAAGTGGTGTAGAAATGATTGGGCAAAGAGGTGAACGAGCATGGTGGAGTTAGACTACCGTGAAAATAATGAATCTTAAGCTATGTTGATCATCAAACGAAGAGATCGAGTTCTAAATGTGTATGGGCCTAATGATGAATGGCTTTACAACCAAGGAGGCTAAAGGAACTCAGAGCGGGTTCGTATGTCGAATTAAGACCAAGTGATTTCAAACAATGTATGATGGGCTCAACAATAGACTATCGTTGAGCTACTTCATGAATTCATGCATGAAATTTGTGAAGAGTTTAATGAGCTTGCAAGTAGAGCTCGTAGAGTCAAGCCAAATGGAGAGGCTTTATGTGGACAAAACGTTTTATGAGTGCAACTTGCCAAGTTGAACCATTTACATGGTGGAGCTTAGAAAACTCGTAGGCATTGGGTGGTTTGAGTCGGTAATGAATCGCATGAAAAGAGTCCTTTGAATAGACAACTCAGCATGAGGGACATGGAGATTGAGTTCGAGCTTGAAATGATCAACAAACGAGCTTTTTGGAAGTCAACCCATGGAGCTCAAATGCATCACAAAGGAGGATTCATTCCACATCGAGTTCCAAGATGGCAAGCTTGCATGGGAGATGAGTTTCTCAGTGATGAACATGCAAAATAGAGCCTACTGAGGCATATACGGAACTTAGTTGAGCTTGTTGGGCTAATAAGGTGCATGGTGAGTTCAAAGCTGAAGACTGAGGAGAGTTCAACATAGTACAAAGAGATTCGGTTTCCAAGATAATGAACTCAAAGATAGATCTCAGAAGACCTAACCTTATTGGCTCGATGCATTGGAGTTGTGTTTGGGGTAAATCAAATGGGAGATCAACTTAGAGTGAGTTACGTTGGTTAATGCAGCGATGTGAAGGTGACCAATAGAGATGTTCACGGCATCAAGTTGATGGAAGAGATCAGTGGAGACAGAGGGTGGCTCTAATCCATGCATGACCAACTCAATGGATTTTTTGGTGAGCTCGGTAAATTTCATGCAAAGGTTTCCGAGTCGGAGAGAATGGAGCTCGGTAAACATGGAAGTGTAGATGATTTTGAGCTCGGCATTTGTGATGTAAGGAGTCATTAAAGATCAATCCGAGGAGAGTTGTAGTAAGTCATAAGATCATTACATGAGTTGATACGATGATCTCGCGGGGAGTACTAGACCAAGCCATCTCGTAAGCTCAAACCATGGCCTCAACAGGAGGATAAATGGGAGATCGACAAGAAGAACTCAGCAAAGAGCTTGCACATTGGCTGAGGTAGACATAGAGAGTGGGCTGAGTGAGCATAGCTTAGTCAATGCAATGGAAAGAGGAGCTCAACACCAACTCGGTCAATTGGATTGCCAAGCCAACCACTAAGTTGGTCTATTTTGATATTTTCTCATCGACCCCCCCTTCAATTCAAACTGGTTTTTCAGGGAGTCCCATCTAATAATTATTAAATTAATATTTTTATTTAAATATATTGATAAAAATATTTATTATTATTATTAAAATATTTTATTTAAATATTCCTTTAATTAAATAAGAGGATTAAGTCAAAATGGGCATTAAGGACACATGATGGAGGGTTAAGTAGTTCAACTAACTTTGTAATAAATGAACAATCAAGTACCTTTAATTTAGGAAGGAATTTATTACTTTTCCTCTTTTTTCTCATAGAACTCTTCTATAAATGTAAGTTGGAAGCTCATTCCAATAGGTTGGACAAGTCAGATAGTTAGACATTCTCCACATTTTTCAAGGATCCTCTCTCTTTTGTAAGCTATTTGGTTATGCAATGGGGAATTTTCGAGCTTCTCTTCTAGGATTGTAATGAAAAACTAGTTCCTCTTCCTAATGTATTGATGCATTGTGCACATTGTTGAAGTAATAAAAGTGTGTGTTTTGTGACTAATCTTGGTCATTTCATCCTTCTATAACTTTTTTGCTTTTCTCATGCTTGTAGGTACACTATGAAAGTTCAAGTTTCTATTACAGGTTCTTGGAGTTCTGCGCTTATAAAGTAATGGAGTATTGCATGCAGTTGAGTTATGGTTCTTGTTCACCCTTCTCAAGTTCATCTTTCTTCACTAGAAGACTGATATATTCTTTTATCGAATTGATTTTAACAAAGGGAATGCATGTTTTCTAATATGTGGTATTATTTCACCCTCTCTAAGTTGTTGTAGGTGAAGTTGAGTTGTGGTGCACAACACCCTCTTTAAATCAACCCTTCCTGAGTCTATAAAAACCCTTTATTATACTAGGAGTACAACACTTAGTTTAGGAAGAGGAACTCAGCCTTCTCTAGAGGTTCACTTAGAGTCCAAGTCCCACTACTTGAGAGGTGATCCCATGTTTCCCAATCACACCAAATGTCTTATTCGCATTATGGACATTTAGAGGATGTAGTGATTTAGAGGTAACACCTAACCCTCATGCAGATTCATGGGGGGTCAATTTATTAAAAATCAGTCAAATATCTCCATAACAATTTCTATGGCGTAGTGGTCGGGCACCTGTCAGCTCATAGGGCACGAGTTCAAATATTTTCCTAACTCCACGTGAACATGCGTGAGAGTAGTCTCTTCCTAGAATTCTTATACGCACCAATGTGCCTTATTCTTCCATGCCATGTTTCCTTCATCCTCTACACAACCTTGCACACAGTCTACTCCACCCTTTGCGAAAACATCCAAGAACTAAATTAGTCATCCCCTTCTATGCCAAACTCTCTACTTTAATCCATTGTATAAATTTCTTGAAAAATTCTATTCAATCACCTTTTCACTTAGCTTTATTTCCTCTCTTAAATCTATATGCTTTTCCTTCTCGCATGCACAGGCAAAATTTGTGAAGCACTTCTCTACACCTTGTAAGATCTTTCATCAATCTCCCAAGGTACTTAAAAATTGTGTTTGGCCTCAAGTAGACCAAGTGAGTTGTATAACAACAATTCAAGCTATTAGAGTTGATTCGTGGATTCTTCATCCAACAAGCCTTATCGTAGCCTTCATGTTTCTTTCATAATATCTTCAAGTCCTTCACCTCTTTGTGACTTATTTCAACTATCTTGTGTACCCTTATAACCCTTTTTTCATTGAACACAAACCAAGTCTAAAAAATGAACATCCTCCTTTCATCCATTTCTTTTACCTTTTTGAGTCTTTTTTCATCTAAAATTTTATCCTTTGAGAGTCTCTTCTCACCTCTATCCATACATTTTGAGAAAAAATATTAGGGATTTTTGTTCTTCCCTTCCCACATCATGTTAGGGCCTTCATCCTCCATGCCTCTCTTCATTGCACAAAATTTTTAGAGCCTTTTCTTCTCCTACTCAGCTTCCATTTTTTCCCTTCAAACTCTCTTGTTTTCCTTTTATGCTCCTTCACTTCTTTTAAATCCTTTGTTGTTCACACATTTATCCTCTCCTTATCCTCTCTCTTTGTGCACTTTTTTGATCTTCTTCTTAGAATACTCCTATTTTGTTTCATTTGGTGAATCTTTCTCTCATTCTAAAAATTCCTCTCTATTGTACTCTATACTCATTGTGTTCCCTTTTACACCCTCCTTGAGATCTTTATGGATCTCTTTATTCTTTAGTGCACTCTATATTGTGTGGAATATTGTAGTGTAAATTATCCACTGATCTACTCCCATTACCTTCGGAGAAAATCATTTTGTCTTCACTATTTCCTCTTGTATTGTACTCATATTTCTATACACTCCTTCATCTACACACTCTTTAACTAGAGTAATCGTATTTTCTATAGTTGCACAATCTCATATACACTCATTTCTTTCCATTGGGATCTAATCTTTCATGCTCTCAACAATACACCCCTTATTTCCTTCATCTGAGAAAACTTCTTCCATACAATACATTATGCCCTCTAATGTGTACTCCTTAGATGTCATATACTTGTTACCATTCTCTCTCGATGGAATCAAGATGTGACCTCAATTAATCTTATGTATTCTCAGTGTATCCAACCACCATTTTTTCATCATCTTCCATCATCGCTACCTCCAAATTTTCAAGCCTTGCTTCACCCATCGAAAAAATCTCTTATTTCTTTATGTTTCTTCATTCCTCAATCTCATTTTATGGTCTTGTGTAATCTTCCGCACTTTCATGTTTTATTTGACCTTTTTTTCCTTAGCAATATACTACTTTGGCATAATAATCTTCTTCCTACCACGAGATTCTAAGTTGATTCTCTCTTCACACTTTTCCCATATCATGGGATTTATCCATGTGTTATATCTCATACATTTATCGGATGTAACCCCACATATGTTTCATTCCTTCTCTTGGACAATTTGAATGGAATCTAACAATGTGATTTTTGTATGTCCATTATTCTCTCTTACTCTCAATTGGCATTATCTAAGTGCAATATGATCTATTGTATTGACTCCTTGTTGAGTCTTGTTCCCGCTTCTATGAAGATGGATCCACAAGACCCCTTATTTTGTAGTGGTTTTCCTCCACATTATATAGTTTGGTCCTTATGTTGTTTATCTCCACCAATATTTTCTTCAAAATTTATGTGACTAATGCATCTGAAACATCCCTTATCCTTTGTAGTATCTTACCTTCTTGCACAAGATCTCTATCTCTTCTAGATGATACACTCTTGTATCTCCTTGCACTTTCTACCCACATTATCTTCACTATTGAGAACACAATTCCTTGGCTACAACTATCACGTTCATCACTCTTCCATATTCTCTCTTCTCTCTAACTTGTAGAATAATATCATTCTTTAATACCATTTTGAAAGTGACACAAGTATCAAGATAATCATATGCCATTTGTAGAGTTTACATGGTTGAATGAAAAACAATGGAATCTATGAACACTCAAATTTTGTAATTTACTCTTTGACACTATTAGTTTTGACAATGCACTCTTGCTAAGATAAATATAACCTTACCATTCCTACTTATTACATTCTAATGTCTCATGTATAGCTTGTTTATCATTGTGAACTAACATGCAAACAAATTATAAGAGTAAAATGCATAAAATCCATATACTTAGTCAACCTAAAATGATGTAAATTTAATTCAACATTTTTTTTCATCCCTAGTCAACACCATACCATTTCGTTGGGAATTTTTATCAAGTCCTGCCCTATCTATAAATTTTTACAATTACATATCCTGCATCTCTGATTTCAATACCAAATTTTATAATGGGTCCTTTACTCCCTCTATGTCTTCCTTCCTTTAATAATTCATCTTTAGGACCCTATATAAACAAGGTAATACTATCTACTTTTCTAACCTAGATGTCCTATAACACTACACTTATACAATCACATATAATAATTCTAAAAGGCACCCAAGGCTCCCTTTATCTTACAAACACACATCTATACTCATTATAGAAGTAATCTCTACAATTTTGAAGCTTCTTACCATGTCAAAGTATCATTCTCTTTCATTAACAAGCACTCAAACCTACATTCTCTGAGTATTTTAGAACGCGAAAAACTCAACTCAACCATTATCAAATAGGAATATGAATCTAGTATCATTTATTAAGATATCACATGTTTGCTGGATAATGATGTGTGTTATGAGGCATCTTCAAAGTAGTGAAAATGTTGGTGGTTCCCGTAACTCAATTATCTAGACTTACCGGTTGACTCACCCTTATCTCACCAAACATCTCACCAATTATGTCCGTGCTTTACTCTACTCACCAATGAGTACTCTGTAGCTCAACCAACTTGGTTTCTAGCTTGGTTTGTGAGCTGAACTCGATAAATAGGCTCAATGAGCTTCTTAGAATTCTATAGAGGTCAGGTCTCCCTTCAAAACAAGAGTGCACCCCATTATTGCACAACTTTTTTATGTGTGTCAGACACTGGAGGTTAACAAACACCACCCACTTTTTTTTCCAATACACTTTTGACATCATGAAAACACATCTCAATTTTCAACAACATGCCCAGTCTCTATGCCCTGCTCTATCATGCAAATACCAAGTTCATGTGTAGAATTCATCTAAAGCATATGATATCCATTTTTTCCCTTTCAAATGGGTGAATAAAATATCTAGAGATATTATTTTTTAAGTATCAGGTTTAGGGATATCTTCGGAAATTTTATATCACAACATTGACCATCGGATTGCACCTCCCCATAAGGAGGATTTTGGTCCACCAAAAGCTTCATTTCCTCCACTCTGGTTGTGTAAATTTATGTTGTCTTGAGAAGGTCTATGTAGTTGACTCCATGGTATTCAAAACTTATACTCCTTTAACTAGATAATCACCATCTCATTTTATCTTTGGACCTATGACACATGGGATTAGTGCCTTCTCTTATGTCACTCTTATGTTGACGTTGACAAATTGAGATAGATAATTTCCATGCGGTCTTTATGAAGAATTCATAATAGATATTTACTTACAATTTTTCTTAAGAAAACACCAACATGATAAACCTATTACAAAGTGTTCCCTTACATGGTGGCTCTAGTCATGTGTCTTCTCCTTAAGATGAGGTAGATTTTTCCTTGTCTTAATTGGAAATCACCCTCTCTGTATGTTAATTTTGTTTTCCACACCAAATCATAACATGACTATTAGGTCCAAAATAACCATATTGATATGTCCACAATAGATTTGGAGTTATTATAGGATATTTATTGTAATAAAAAAAGATATGATCATACTTCTTATGGATGTCAAGTTTGCAAAAGCCATAGTGAGCAACTAAGCCTTATTTTTTCGTGTTGGCTTTAGGAGGTTTCCAGCTTTCCTTGGCATTCTTCTTCAATTTCATGTTGTAGGCTACTTCAGGAGAACTCCTTGCCTGGGCTCTATGCTTTATGGGTGTCTATCTTTGGTTATCTTAGAGATTTCTCTTGACTCATTTTTTTCACTGTTGTGGCCTAGACCGATATATCGAGGTATTTCCTCAACCTTGATAGGGTTAGTGATAAATTTTTTATTTAAACCAAGGATTTTTCCTTTATATCCAATTTTAAAAAGTAATTTTGATCGTATATCTCTAGTGTACTTTTCAAATTCACCAAAAGTAGGATTTTTAGCTTCACGGGAAGGAAAGTTTAATCTATCAATTATAGTAATTTTATTGGCGAGCATACCTTTATTCACACACTATTCACTATCTTGTAATATTTTAAAGAGATATTCATTAGCTTGGAATTCATGCTGTAATTCAGTGATTACTCCTCCAAGGAATTCTACTTGAGACTCAAACCTATCTTGTTGCTCTTGTTTCTCTAATTTTATGATCTGTAGACATTTCCTCAATTGATAATCCTTCTATAGGATATAGTAGGTGTTCTAGGATATATCTATAGTAGGTTGACTACTAATTCACTTTCTTGATGCCTATCTATGTTTCAACATTCTATGTTGGAACCATCTTGGTGATCAGTCTGGGAAAAAATACCAAGATTTTCCATATCATGCCTTGTCATAGAGCAATGTGCACACACCTGAGGACCATCCCATTATTTTTTGGTCCCTTGGTGATGACTTTTTTCTTGCAACGTAGACTATAGGAGTTATGTGATCCATCTCAATTTAACAATATGATGTGTTTGATCTCATTGATGTAGAATCACCATGTGTATTATAGTACAAAATATGATGAGTACAATAGGCCAATAAATGAACTGGTAAAAGTACATTTCACTAAAGCATAATGTTATTTCAGGAGACAAACCATCTATAATACCAAAAATTATTTGGATAAATCAAGTTTGTAGAAAAGATAACATGCTCTGATACCAAACTTGATTTGGAATTTGGTCAAAAAAATTTCTCAACCAACGGATCCTTATGGGAAACTTATTTTAATGTTCTTTTTAACCTTGAAAAATAAATCAACTTTATGGAAATGCAATTCAAGAGAAATAACGAACACTCCACATGAGTTGATAAGAGATTTTTGCAATTGCCTTCATTTTTAGGTTCACTAAATGCTTAACCAATTCTTTATAAAGATGTGATCATAAGTACAAAGAAACATACAATGCTATAATAAAGGTTTCGTCTCACCTTGAACTCTAGTGCCAATAAGTCCAAAAGAACCTAACTCCCCCTATGCTACATGGCCTTTAGCCTCTAGATAGAGCTAAGTTTGATCTTGTGTTTTTTTCAAGGTGTTACACCCTAATGTAGACTTCCCCTCTATTACATGGCCTCTAGCCTCTACACAGAACAAAGTCTGATAGTGTATGGTGGCGATGAGTTCCATCCTCTTATAAAATTTCCCTCTACTTCTATAACTTTAGTCTCTACAAATATCTAAGTTGGATTCAGTGTCATTGACGAACTTAGCAATACAACTCTCCTTTGCGGCCTCCAAGCAATAATAACTTGGTTGAAGAATTACCAACATAGAGAATCAAAGCTCCGTAATGTTTCTCTAGTGCCATATCAATTTCATTCAGATCCACTCGTGAGCTCAAGCCCCGCATGAGAAGAATAAGGTATAAAAATAACATTTACAAATGATGATAAGTTAAAAAAATAATTAATTAATATTTACAAATCCTATAAAAAATAGGCCTTAAATATTCACCGTGCCTATTTAAAATAGGTATTATTTTCAAAAATGTTATACATTAATTTTTTAAGGATTTCCTTACTCTCCCTCCGCACTTTTTTGGAGAAGTGATTGTTGAAATGGGGTGGTTCATATACACACCCCTACACTGAGTTTCTTAATAATATGGCTAATCGTCCAATGCATAGCCAACCAAATTAGTTAGTAGAGTTGGTTATGGTTGTTAAGTTAGCACGAGTAGGTTTGCGATTTGAAAATGTCACCAGCCATTTTATTTAACCTCCGCATTGTTCTATTTTCTTCCAACCTACAACTCACCCACGTGGCTCCCGAACCCAATACTCTTGCCGCATGTCCATCTCGACCCATGCACATCCACCTCAACATCTATTCTATTGTCCAAGTCACTTGCCGAGTCACTTTTCCGTGAGTGGGTTTGTTTACATGTGGAACTAATCCCACATATAGCGGGTGAGGATTTACATGGGACTTTTAAGGATTTAACCGTCCGACATGATTCTCAGATATTTAGCCACATAATTTCCATTTTTCTCGCCGGTTGACTAGCCCTTAGCTTTCCGAGAAGCTCACCAATGAGCTCGGTGCTTGAATCAACTCACCAATGAGTACTCTATAACTTGATCAGCTTGGTTTATAGCGTTGTTTCTGTTATCAACTCGGTTAATCATCTCAATGAGCATTGTAGAATTCTATTAAGGTTGGGTCTCCCTACAAAACAAGAGTGGACCCGAATCTTAAACACCCTTTTTACACCTATCGAAGTCTGGAGGCTCACAAAAATGACCCGTATTTTTTCTCTTCACTTTTGTTGTCATGATAACATGCGTCAATGTTCAACATTTTTCCCATTTTCTACATCTCGTTGCCATGCTCTGTTGTACGAAAACCATCTTCTTGTGGTGACTACAGCTAGAGCGTACGATGTGTGATTTATGTGTTCAAATAGGAGAAGAAAATATCTCTACCTATTGTGTCGTAAGGAATAAATTTAGCGAGACCTTATAAATTTATAAATATTAATATTGACCATCAGATCACACCTTCCCCTAGGAGGATTTTTGTCCTCCAAAATTTTTGTTTCTTCCACTCTAGATCTGGAACTTTTTGTTTTCCTCAAGAGGTCTGTGTAGTTGACTCCTTGGTATTCAAAACTTCTACTCCTTTAATCATAAAATCACAATCTTGTTCATACTTGGGACCTGTGGCACATGGGACAAGTGCTTTCTACTATGTCACTATGATGTTGACATTACCATATCGGGATAGATAATTTTCGTCTAGTCTTTATGAGGACTTCATAATAGATATTTACTTATAAAATTTCTTAAGAAAACACTAGGAATGATAAACCTATTGCAAATGTTTCCCTTACCTTGTGGCTCTAGTCGTGCATCTTCTCTTTAAGATGAGGTACATTTTTCATTTTCTTCATTGGCCAAAATGCTCTCGATGTTTTTATTTTATTTTCCACACCAAATCACACCATCGATACTGGATCCACAATAGCCACATTGATATGTCAATAATAGCCTTGGCGTTATTATATGATATTTCTGGTAATTAAAGAAGAAAAAATCATACCTCTTAGGGTTATAAAACTTGAAAGACTCACAGGGAGAAACTAATCCTTATTTTCTTGTGTTGGCTTCAAGAGATTTCCTACGTTCCTTGGTATTCTTCTTCTCCAGAATAGATGATTTCTCCCTTTGGAATTTCTGCTTGCCTTTGCTCTCACTATTCTTAAGAGAGTATGACCAATTCCCTGATGTAGTCTACTTCAAGAGGACTTGTGGCCTAGTATCTAAGCTCAATGCACGTCTCACTTTGGTTGTCTCAGAGCTTTCTACTAACTCATTTTTTCCACTGTTCTAACCTAGACCCATATATCAAGGTCTTTCCTCCACCCGGATAGGGTTAGTAATAAATTACCTATTTATACCATGGCCTTATCCTTCATATTGCATTTTAAACAAAACTTTTGATCGTATACCTCTTTTATACTCTTCATATTGACCAAAAGTAGGATTTTTAGCTTCACAGGAAGGAAAATTCAATGAATCACTTAGAATAATTTTATTGGTGGGTGTACCTTTCTTCACCTGTTCTTCGCCATCTTTAAATGTTGTTAGGATATCTTCATTAGCTTGTAGTTCATGTTGTAATTCAGTGATTACTGCTCCAAGGAATTTATCCTGAGACTCAAACCTTTCTTATAGCTCTTTCTTCTCTTATTCCATAAGTTGTAGACTATTCCTCAATTGAGAATCCATCTTTGGGCTGCGGTGTGTGTTCCAAGATATAAATACTATAGGTTGACTACTAATGGTATTTTTCAATGCCTTTCTACATTCCAACATTCTATGTTGTAACCCCCTTACTGTTGAGTCTAGAAGAAAATACCAACATTTTTCCATATCATGCCCAGTCATAGAGAAATGTGGACATACCTAAGGACCATCTCATTCTCTTTTGGTCCTTTAGTGACGATGTTCATCTTGTAACTTATACTATAGGAGTTATATGATCCATCTCAATTCAACAATACGATTTTCATGATCTAGTCGATGTAGAATCACCATGTGGATTATAGTACCCGATATGGTGAGTACATAGGCCACTAGAAATGAATTGGTAATAGTCCATTTCACTGTAACACATGGTTATTTTAGATGAGAAAATAACTCTGATACCACACATGCTTCGGAGATAGAAATTTTTCAGATAAGATAATATGCTTTGATACCAAACTTGATCTGTAAACTAGTCAAAAAAATTACTGGACCAATGAATTCTTATTATAGGAAAATTATTTTAATTTCGTTTTTAACCTCGAAAATAAATCAACTTTCAGGAACTTCAATTCATTATAAATATACAATTGTAATTATAAATAAACTTACAATAATGTAACTGATGTTTTGGCTTATCTCGAACTCTAGTGTCAATCGGTCCAATAGAACCTAGACTAGTCTTGGAAATCTTCTCAATTTTCTAGATATGTTTTCCGTCTTTACACCTCTTGTAGACTTCCCATCTTCTACATGACATCTAGCCTCTACATAGAGCTAAATCAGATATTTTTTTTTTGTTTTACTAGTTCCACCCTAATGTAGACTTCCCCTATGTTGCGTGGCTTCCATCCTCTGCACAGAGGTAAGTCAAATATTATCTAGTGTTGACAAATTCCACCCTCTTGTATACTTTCCCTCTCCTTCACTACCTTTATTATCTACATAGAGATAAGTAAAATCCAATTTCATTAAAGAGCTGAGAAATACGACTCTCCTTCGTGGCCTAAAATTAATAAGAACTTGGTTTACGAACTCCCAACATAGAGAATCAGAACTCCATACTATTCCTCCAGTGTCATATCAATGTCATTCAGATCCACTCCTGAGCTCTAGCCCCACACAAGAATACTAAGGTGTAAAAAATAACCTTTACAAATTATGATGAGTTAAAGAAATAATTAATTAATATTTTCATTGCCTTTAAAAATAGGTGTTAACTTAAAAAATATCATAGACTAATTTTCCAAGGATCTCCTTACTATCCCTCCATCTCACATGGCTTGAGAAGTTATTTTCAAATAGGGGGTGGATTCATATACACACCCTTACATCGAGTTACTTAATTATAGGCCTTATCGACCAATTCATATCCAACCAACTCAGTTGGCCAATTTGATTATGGTCATTCGGTTAGCATGGATAGGTTGGCAGTTTGAAAATGCCATCAACTATTTTTTTTACCCTCCACACTGTTCCATTTCCCCCCACCTACAATGTTCTTACCAAATCGCCAATGTGTCTTTCGATATCCAAGATCTCACCATGTGTCCATATCTCGCTAAGTCAGCCATCGAATCACTTTATGAGCGGGTGGGTTTGTTTGCATTTGTGATTAATCCGACATGTAGTGGGTGAGGATTTTCATTGTAATTTTTAAGTATTTAACTGGCCCATGGTTTTCATGGATTCAGCCACATCTTTTCCATTTTCCTTGCCGGGTATGTGGCTTGCCAGTTGACTCGCCTTTAACTCATCAAACAACTCGCTAAAGAGCTCGGTGCTTGAATCAAACCACCAATGAGTACTCCACAACTTAGTAAAATAAATTTTTAGCATGATTTATGATCTCAACTCAGTCAATCAACTTGATAAGCCACATAGAATTCTATGGAGGTGGCATTCCTCTCTAAAAATAGAGGTGTACGTCAATGTTCCATACCCTTTTTACGACTGACAAAGACTATAAATTTGAAAACATGACCTATATTTTTTATTTGATTTAATTCTATTTTCATGACAACACGCCTAAATTTTCTTCAATTTTCCTAGTTTCTATGCCTTTGTGCCCTATTCTATCATTCAAACACCATCTTCTTGTGCAAAATGAATCTGGAGTGTACGATATCTATTTTACACTTTCGAATAGGCGACGAAAGGATCTCAACTTTTTCTTATGTAAGAAATTTGTTTAGCAAGATCTTGGGAACTTCTATATCCCAATGTTGACCTCCATATCAATTACAAGAAACAATTTCAAGCTTTACTATCTTTTTAGAGTGCCTCACTACTATAATACTATTGACATTCTCCTTTTGACCACTACATCGGCTGGGAAAATTCATATTATCAAATAAAATCCTATATACATGCTCTTTACCCCTCCTATGGTAGATCCAAATAGGAGACAACTACTAGTCTATGTAACCTTTCATTCAAATGTATTATTGTCTTCTCCCCTTTTTCTTTTTCAAAATTTGAACACTTGTAAGTTTACACTGCATATATTTAGAATATATTTCTATGGCGTATTTGGTTATATGATATATTTAAATACAACTTCACACCATATCCGAATGTGCCTTGCCATATGTTTTAGTTGTAACCCCAATCTGTAGTTAAAATTAACTATATGCAAACAAGTAACCAATTTAAACAAATACCTATACAACCAACAAAACTATACATACCACAACTATAATGGATCATATTACACCTACAACTTTCTACCACTAAAATAGGATACATAAATGGAAACTCGTTGAAATTATCATTTCCAGAAACTCTATTACAAACCACTATTCTAGCAAGTAATTGCCAACAACAAAAGATGCAGTCTAAACCGTATAATGTTTTTTAACAAACATCCATACAACACAACAGTTTGATTTCTTTGGGACATGTGAAGGATGTTGCATCAATATACCACCCAGATTTCACATATTTACACCATTGTTCTAGAGCAGACTCTGAGATCATTTTAGGATAAAATTGTTGGAAATGAGGTGTCTCAACCTTGTTTTGTTTATTCATTTAAGATTTTCCTACAACCATTTCACATTGTCTAGGCTCTAAAAATAGAAATAGGAGTTTTCAAAATATTCCCATATGATAGTATATCATGGAAGGACTATTTTTAGAGATATTATGACAGATTTTATGAAATCTCTAAGGTTCAAAAATAGAGGAGAATATTGTGGACATGGGAGCCTAATTTTAGACCGAAATCTTGCTCTTTAATGCTATCCACCTCATGAGAGGTTTGGCACATGGTTTTGTAAACCATAGATGGTTTCTTGTATAACCATAGGTGTATAAATTGAAGGCTTGGAGAAGCAATTGAAGTAGTGAGTTTTAATTCTCCTAGAATTGTTTCTGGTGAAACTCCTGTAAGAAAATTTCTCTGCAAGTGTATGTAATCTTGTTATTAAATTTAAAATACATTGAGTGGGATTTTGGAGTGTGGGGTTTTTTATCTGAAAGGATTTTTCCCACGTATATCTGGTGTTTGTGTTTTGTTATGAATATGTTGCTGATGTTTCTGTAACTATTTTACTATGTTGAAATTTTTGTATAATATCTCTCCTCAAAGATTAGCATGGGAAGTTGTTCCTCTACTCTTAATTTCCTATCAATTGGTATCAGAGCCTGATCACCTTTGGTTTCAGTTGTGGGTTGTTGAGCTTTTTATGCTAATCTAGGTTTGAGTGGGAGCTTGTGCAGAGAATACTTTGTTATCTAGTTTCAGATATTTTTTCAAATGGCGACCACATCTGGGAGGATTGACGTAGAGAAGTTTTCCGGTACTAACTTTGAAATATGGAAGCTGAAGATGGAAGATTTGTTTGTTGATCGAGATCTATGGGATGCGGTGGATGAGAAGGTCTATAGGCCTAGGGATCCAGTTTTGGCTGCACAATATGTTGTAATGGATAGAAAAGCTAAAGGTCTTATTAGACTATGTCTTGCATATTCTATCCTGATAAATGTCCATGAAGAATCAACTTTGGAGAAGCCTTGGAAAAATTTGGGTGAGATATACCAAGCTAAGTCTCTAGTAATTAAGATTTTTTTGAGGAAGAAGTTGTTTTCCTTGAGAATGGAAGAAGGTGGAAAAATATCTAAGCATCTGGAAACATTCAATATGTTGGTGACTCAGTTGAGCTCGGTTGGGGTTAAAATGGATGAAGAAAAAAGGTGCCAAATGTTGTTGGTTTCGCTGCTAGACTCATGGGACAGCTTTTTCATGGCCATTGGGAGCACTTCAGTCACTCTGAAGATCGAGGATGTTGTTGGTTCTCTAATCTCCAAAGAGATGAGAAGTATGGTCTCTCTGAATGCCAAAGAGGCTTTGAGTGTTCGAGGAAGAAAAAAAGAATGAGGCAAAGATGAGAAGAAGTGTGGCCATTCCAAGAATAAGGGGAGATCAAAATCCCCTGGTAAGTCCAAGGTGATATGCAGGAACTGTGGAAAATATGGACACTTCCAAAGGGAATGCAAAGAAGAAAAGAAAAAGAAAAATAAGAAGCATGATTCTGATTTTGAGTTTAAAAAAGAAGATAGAGATGCCTTTATTACAGCTTTGGCCACTCATGCAAGTGATAATGTATGGTTTATAGACTTAGGTGCATCTTTCCACATGACTCCTAACAAAAATTGGTTTAGTAAGTATGAAAACTATGATGGTGGTAAGGTGTATTTGCGTGATAATTCTTTCCTTGAAATTTTTGGTCGTGGTAGTATTCAGGTGAAATTTTCTGATGGTAGAATTAGAATATTTGATGGTGTCTTACATATCCCAGGACTAGCAAGAAATTTATTATCTGTTAGCAAGCTAATAGATGCAGGTGTGCATGTACATTTTTCTGAAGCAGGTGTGAAAATGGTGAGAGGTGTTATGGTGATAGCAAGAGGAAGTAGATTGGGTACATTGTACCAACTTGATGCATGCACGGTTGAGTGCAATAGTACTTCAAATAAAACTAAGCCAATAACTACTTCATTGAAAAAGGAGAGGGTTTCCTCCTTTACGAATGGTCATGGCTTCTGGGTACCCAAGGGTGCTCTATCTACCGAATCAAAATTACCTGTAAAGAAGACCATGTTATGGCACCAAAGGCTTGGCCACATTGGAGAGAAGGGTGTAAAAGCCTTGAAAACTAAGAACCTCGTTGAGGGGTTGAATGATTGCAATCTGGAGTTTGATTTCTGTGAACATTATATTTATGGAAAATAGAATCTAGTTCAGTTTTACTCGTCTACTCATAAGTCTTCATGTATCTTGGATCTAATCCATTTGGATGTGTTAGGTCATGTTAAGGTTGCTTCTATTGCTAAATCAGTTTACTATGTTACTTTCATCGATGATTTTAGTAAGAGAACATGGGTATATTTTTTTTAAAGTAAATATGAAGTTTTTAGTTATTTCAAGGAATTTAAGGCTATGGCTAAAACTCAAACTGGGAAGAAAATTAAGTGTTTGAGATCTGATAATGGTGGTGAGTACTGTTCTGTAGACTTTAATAGATTTTGTAAAGACAACTTCGTATTCTCCAAAGTAAAATGGAGTTGCAGAAAGAATGAATAGAACGTTGATGGAGAAGGCTAGGACCATGCTTATTGGAGCTGGTCTAGAAGAGAGGTTTTGGGTTGAAGCTATTACCACTACTTGCCATTTGATAAATAGATCTCCCACATTAGCGCTTGTTGATAAAACACCAATGGATGTGTGGTCGTGGAAAAATCCTTCAATTAGACATCTGAGAGTTTTTAGTTGTGAGGCATATGCACATGTGCGCAACGAGAAGATAACAAAGTTGGATTGTAAGGCTGTCGAATGTATCTTCATTGGATATGGCTATGGTGTGAAAGGATACAAGCTTTGGGATCCTGTTGCACAAAAGTTAATATACTCTAGAAGTGTTATTTTTAGAGAGACTAAATCTTTCCCTATTAATTTTCAGCCAGAACAACATAAATAAAATGAACAAAAAAAGGATGTGGTTCAACTTCCTTCTACACCTGAAAAAGTTGAATCGACACCCCAAAATAGACAAGAAGTTGAGGAGAGATCACCAGGCTCTGAATCTTCAGAAGAGAAATAAGAAGAGGAAGAAGTGGAAGAATCTCCACCTCATCTTGTTGAAAAGTCTACAAGGAAAAGGCAACCACCTGAAAGGTATGGGTATTCTCCAAATGATTGGAAGTGTATATTTGCTTTGACTACTAACATTGATGAACCGAGATCTGTACAAGAGGATTTGGGTATGAATGATGAAAAGTCCTGGCAAATAGCCATGGATGTAGAGATGGCATCCCTTAGAAATAATGATACATGGGACCTTGTACCATTTCCTGAAGGTTGGAAACCTGTTGGATGTAAATGGGTGTTTAAGAAAAAGATTGGTTCAGATGGAAATGTTGAAAAGTATAAAGCATGGTTGGTTGTGAAGGGTTACTATCAAGTTGAGGGTATTGATTATGGTGAGATATTCTTTCCTGTTGCTAAAATGACATCCATTCATTTTTTATTATCTATTGCAGCAGCTTATGACCTAGAGGTTGAGCAAATGGATGTGAAAACTGCTTTCCTTCATGGTGATTTGGAGGAATAAATCTATATGACATAGCCAGAGCACTACATGGTGAAAGGTAAAAGTAATATGGTTTGTAAGTTAAAGAAATCCTTGTATGGCCTTAAACAATGTCCTAGGATGTGGTACCAGAAGTTTGATTCATATGTGTTGAGTTTGGGATTTGTGCAGTCTAAATCTGATCACTCTGTATATTTTAAATCTGATGGTGATTGTTTATTGGTAATTAATTTATATGTTGATGACATGTTGTTTATTGGGAAAGGAAATGGTTTGATTGCAGAATTGAAATCTTAGCTCTCTGCAAAATTTGAAATGAAAGATCTTGGTACAACAAAACACATACTTGGGATTGATATTAGAAGAGATCGTGAGAACAAAAAGCTATGGCTTGGCCAAAGTAAGTATGTTTGTTCTATTTTGCAAAGGTTTAACATGCAGGATTGTAAAATACTTTTTGTTCCTGTTCCTTTGGGAACGAAGCTCTCCATTTCACAATGTCCATCATCCCCATCAGAGATGGAAGAAATGCCCAGAGTGCCTTACAAGAGTGTTGTTGGAAGCTTAATGTATGCTATGGTCTATACAAGACCATACATTGCCCAAGCAGTGGGAGTTCTTTCTCATTTTATGTCTAATCTTGGAAGAGTGCATTGGGATGCAGTTAAGAGGGTCTTCAAATATTTTTGGGGTACATCAGAGTACTCTATATGTTTTCATGGAAGAGGAGATCAACATTCCCTATGTATTCATGGTTTTGTGGATTCAGATTGGGCCGGTGATATCGATAGCAGAAGATCCACCAGTGCATATGTGTTTACTCTTAATGGTGGTGCAATTAGTTGGCTGAGTAAGCGATAAGCTGTGGTGGCTTTTTCCACTACTGAGGAAGAGTACATGGCAGCTTCTCATGCCTGTAAAGAAGCCATTTGGCTAAAGCATTTGTGTTCAGATGTTCGATTAAAACAGAGTGGAGTTACAATATAATATGAAAGTCAGAGCGCAATCTGCCTTGCGAAGAACCTGACTTTTCATGCCAGGACCAAACACATTAATGTTCAGTATCACTTCGTGAGAGATATGGTCAAGGATGGAAGGGTGAATCTAGAAATGGTAGAGACAATTGTGAATGTTGCAGATGCATTAACTAAGCCCGTGAGCATAGTGAAATTCAGGTGGTGTTCCGAGTCTATGGGCCTGTCAGCCCGTAGAAGTTGATCAATGATGGTATCTTTCCCTTGGCCCTTGCAAGATATTTGAAAAGTGGGAGATTGTTGGAAATGAGGTGTCTCAACCTTGCTTGGTTTATTTATTTAAGATTTTCCTACAACCGTTTCACATTTTCTAGGTTCTAAAAATAGAAATAGGAGTTGTCAAAAGATTCCCATATGATAGTATATCATGGAAGGACTATTTTTAGAGATATTATGACAGATTTTATGACATCTCTAAGGTTCAAAAATAGGGGAGAATATTGTGGACGTGGGAGCCTAATTTTAGACCGAAATCTTTCTCTTTAATGCTATCCACCTCATGAGAGGTTTGGCACATGGTTTTGTAAACCATAGATGGTTTCTTGTATAACCAGAGGTCTATAAATTGAAGGCTTAGAGAAGCAATTGAATTAGTGAGTTTTAATTCTCCTAGAATTGTTTCTGGTGAAACTCCTGTAAGAAACTTGTTCTGCAAGTGTATGTAATCTTGTTATTAGATTTGAAAAACATTGAGTGGGCTTTTGGAGTGTGGGGTTTTTTATCTGAAAAGATTTTCCCCACGTATATCTGGTGTTTGTGTTTTGTTATGAATATGTTGCTGATATTTTTGTAACTATTTTACTATGTTGAAAGTTTTGTAAAATATCTCTCCTCAAAGATTAGTATAGGAAGTTGTTCCACTACTCTTAATTTCCTATCAAAAATGCTAGCAACAAGATGTCTCAACAATTTAAGACCATTTCAAAGAAACATTAAGGTAACCCTGAAATGTTTAAAATCTAAAAAAAATTACCTATATTGTTTTAATGGAAAATTCCACATGAAGGACTTAACTAACATGCTCATTTATTGAGATAACCATAAAATATTGTTTCCCCATACACATACACAAAAATTAAAATCCCATAATGTTTTTTGAAATCCTTATACGTGTTGATGTTCTCTTCTCATTTACTAAGTATTTGTATGCACAAATGCTATTAACATAAATACATTATCAAGACCATTTAACATTTCCACAAAAAAAAAAAAGAATTAAATAGTTAAAACAAGGCCAATATTGCATTTCTTTATGAAAATATATCCGAATGTATTTAAT
This sequence comes from Taxus chinensis, assembly GCA_019776745.2. Classification (NCBI taxonomy): domain Eukaryota; kingdom Viridiplantae; phylum Streptophyta; class Pinopsida; order Cupressales; family Taxaceae; genus Taxus; species Taxus chinensis. The sequence continues at coordinate 832,568,011 of CM034146.1, forward strand.
GAATTTAGGTAATTTTCTTAAATATCTTACACATATCTTATAAACTATCTCTTTTTAACCTAGTTCAAATTGTGAACTATAAAAAATGAAATTTCTAGTATTAAAAGGAGTGAATGAAACTCAATCAAATACTTCTAATTACATAAATAAATGTACAACACTTCAAACAATGTCCCTTACGTCAAATACCATTTTGGTGTGAACTTGATCCTTATAGAGAAACCGCTAGTTTATAAAGGGAAACCATAAAATTGGCAATGTTTAGCACATTCAAATTCATATGGTGTATTGTACACACACTAACTCTCGGGAGTAGAAACTTTCATTTTTGTATAGTTGACGAAATATTTCAGTTGAACAACATAAATTTGTGTACTTTTCTATAAAGAACAACGCACATGGCGTGAATGGTGTCTAGTTTCTAGTAGTTAACTATTTAACCAACAATTATTTTTAACCATCTAACTGACATAGACTTTTAGTGTGTGAACTAAAAAATTCCTTTTTTTTCGGTTTTCATTTATTTGAAATTAGCAATTGTGTGAAGACAATGCAATGGAGACACTAATAGAATAAGAGAATTTAATATTGTTGAAGGAGTTGTATGGTTGATTTATTGTAATTAAATGGAAGGGAATGGGGATTTTTTTACAAGGAGCAAGAAGGGGAAGGAAGAATTATATGTTAAAGTTCTATAATGGTAGTGTTGGGTAAATAGAGACAAAAGAATGTATAAGTGAATGGTGGAAGGATTGAATTGTATTCCTATAGCCAATTTTCAAATGTTGAATGATCACGATCATGTGAAAAAATAAATATCTACTCTAACATGTAAATTTTAGAAAATTTGTGAATAGGCCTTAAATCCCCGTATTTTTAAATGGAGTGAAAAATTGAACGTGTGTCCAAATTTTATAAAAAAGAAGAAAAATAGTCAAGAATTGCATCACATAAGAATTAATAAAAAACTTAGTTGCAAAAAATCAAAATATCAAAGTGAGGGATAGAAATAGATAAGGATCCACTTGTAGTGACATTAATTATTGCTTTAATTTTTGTTTAATTTAAATACAGACAAAATTTAATGTTTTGATGTACCATTCAAAAGAGAAATTAGGTGACATACGAAGGAAAAAACCCTAGAAGTTGTAGTAAATGTAATTATTTGTCTATCTTTGTGCTCTATGTCAATTCTAACTTTAGCTACTGTTAATCTTTGAGATTTGTAGATTTTTAGCTCCCATGCTATTTTGAGGGATTGTTGTTTGTGATTACAATGAAAAATAGAGCATATCAAAACATGATGGGAATTGTGGGCTTCTTTTGATGGGTAAATGTATATATTCAAATTGGTAATCACTAATAATGGAAAAGTAAGTTGTTTTGTGTTGGCTATACATAGAATAATAGAATACTCTAAGTGCACCATTAACAGAGTTAGGTTCAACCTTGAGAGATTTGAAATTAGAATGAAATTTTATTCAATGTGGAGAAGATTTTTTTTTTTTGTAACAACTTATTATTAATATATCTTGTTTTGTTATGTCTCTTGCTTTCAATAACTACACCTATTGGAGAGAGCAATAATAACGAAAAGTTTATCTCTATTGAATAGAAAATAAAAAAATTTAAAACACAAAAATGCATTCTACACAATGTCTTAAATTTCTATAATGGATATTGAATGAAGTTATCATGTTGTAATGTATCATTAGTTTATTGAATATAAAGCTCCATTTGGTTGATGACTAAATATCTTGTGCATGTTACATTAGATCATGTTTTGTATAGTATATCTTTGCATGTTATGTTAACCATGGTTGTAGGAATACATCTTGCTAGTCAAAAAAATGGAGGGGCCTAGTAGAGTTACGCGTGCTTTAGGTCAGAGCTTAGGCTATTTTTGGGTGATGTGCTAGCACAACTGATAATGTTGTTTTGAACCTATCTATGGTGCGACAACACTGAAGGAAGAAACAAACGCAGAGAAGTTATATTGTGACATAAATTTTACGCATGCACATAAAAAAGGTAATATAATATATGTGTAAATAAAAATAAATATAAAATATTTATGAGCTCATATGATTTTTTGGTATTATTACCCATTTCATGATATAAATCAAGATTATAGAGGTGTCTAATTTTTTCTAAGAAAGTATTCGTGTAACTTTTATTATACCAATGGTATAACCAATAAAAGCTAGTATAATTGAAGGAAAAATGTATTTAATTTTCAATTCCTAACTTTTTTATGGAATTTTATATTTGTTTTTATGAAGGAATTGGTAGGCCTTGTCCAAATACCAATATTTAAAAAAACATGGGATCTACATAAGAATTTTTATTACTTTATAGAAAAAAATGGTGATTTATTCATGTTTGAGTCCATCACCTACTTGATATTAGTAAATTGGAATCAAAAGAAAATTTTAATAAAAAATTATATTTTTTTCATTGTGAGCACTTCCTACAATTAATTTTCTCCATCCATGGAATATTTCTCATCCTTGTGCAATAATTTTAAAGGATATTTGTTTTCTATTTATATGGAAACTTCTCTAAATTTTTTATTCATTATGATCATAATAAAACATTGAAAATATGAAAATGCAGATAAATTTTATTTATTTATTTAATGAGAAGAAAATATTAATTGGAATTGTAAGAAGAGCGTCCACTCCAATTATTTCCTAGGACACTTCTAACCTTTAATTTAGCCACCCCAGAAGGAAACTTCAAATTAAAAACACTAACTTTTTACTCTTCGAATGCCAAATTTAAATTAAAAAAACTTTTTTTTTTCCTCCTCGAATGCAAACTCCATATTAAAAGCACTTTTCCTTCAAAAATCTTGTAGCAAGGATGTAACAAGAGTACACACTCACTTTGGCACAACAAAAATAGTGTACGAGTGTATCTAACTGATACATTCAGTGAAGATTGTAGCTTTGAAATTTGACTCATAATTATTGTCATTTACATCTTCTAATGTTGTTACCGGTCTAAAATACACACTTGACTTGGAAATGCAATCTGACTCTCTACTTTGGCTGGTACAATGGGAACTCATCTGATTTTTTTGTGCCTTGTGTTTAGGAGAACCTCCAGAGTGGGATGGTTCCCTTAGTAGATCACCTAAAATAATTTTTAGGTAGGGTTGAGGGAGAGAAAAACAACACAAACTAAATGAAAGTGGGTAAATAAGGCGATACACCAATATTTTTGGACTTATAGTTGCACAAAATCACACTTAATTGACCGAAAAATATTGAAAAAGTTAACAACTATTTTATGATTGATCTTACACTAAAAAATACATTAACATACACTTACATGAGTTACGAAACTTACAAAATAGTTAAATGGAGGTGCTGAAAAGTTATGGGCATGAAAAGGAAAGCAAATTTTCACTAAAACATACAATATAACCTATTCTAACACACTTCAGAAGAATTGAATTGGAGCAAAAATAATGTCTTTATTTCTTCAATGAGGTGCACAAGTACAATTTCAACATACAATTCTACAGAATAATGATAAGACCCCCTAAACACTTGCACAAGAAAGGTATAAGTAGAAAAACTCACCCCCAATCTCCAAAAATAACACTTGCCTAAATTTGACTAGTAAGCTAATTGGTGGCAAATTCAATTTTAGACTTTACATGAACAATTTTAACTCTCTTTGTAATCAAACAATGTTCCTAATAATAACAAAGATACAACTAGACTGCATGAGGCTCTAAGGCTAAAAATATCTTTTTATGATTTACAATCCTCCTTGGTCAACTACTGTTGACTGTTCAACACTTATTTTTGTCACGAATGAGGTGATGGTGCCCACTTACTTGCAAATTTTTAATCCTATTTTTGAAATTACAAGGTAAAGTGCTTCTTGTCTTATTCTAACACATGCATGGTTAACTGTGCTTTATAATTTGTCTTTAATCACTTTTGATAATCATCACCCCATGAAAAGTTAAATCATTGTAAATATTTCAAAGTTCCCAACGTGGAAAGATGTAGGGGTTCAACTAACCCTAAGTTTTCTTATGCAAAGCTCTTTTCTCTTTTGTTTGGCTTATTATTTCTTTGTGTTGTTTTGTAGATTAGTGGAGGAGGATGAGGAAACCATGAGACTCTACCTCAAGATTTTGGAAAGATACACATGCTTCATTTAATTTTATTGTTTTATTTACACCCTCACCTAGGGTTTCAATGTATTTATTTATTTTATTCTTCTCATTATTTTAGTATTTGCCCAAATGGGCATATGGGTTTTGCCCTATTTTAGAGAAATGGTTAAAAATAGATATATAAATTTACTTGTGGTAGTAGGAGATATATACATATATATGTATATACATTTGTATATATATATATATATAATATATATAGAGATTCATAATCTATTTTTGTAGGACTCTGCTACAGTTTTATATGTTAACGTAGACTGCGGCTTTCACAAATTTTGGCCAAGTATTTTTGTTATGTATTTGTGGCAGGGGAGGTATAACCCGTTTGGTTTTAATTCAATGCTTCTTTTTTCTTTTTCTTTTGAGGGGGAGTTTTCCGAACCCACCCCCCATCCCATATAAATGGGGTGGGGGATGGGGTCGGTGACCCTCCCCCGATGAAAATTATTTTAAACAAAAATAAGGCTAAGCCCATAGGGTCGCAGATTTCTCAAAGCAATTCCTTTAATTTTTAATTTTTTTTGTTTAATACGTTATATATAGATATGCTGGTATATATATATATATATAATAAACATGTATAATTTATTAGTAAAACCATATATATATAATATATTAAAATTAATAACAACTAGTAATATTTTAATATAATTATTATTATTAGCAATAATAGTTTAATGTTAGGGTAATAATAATATCAGCAAAACCATGACCCTTCAGTTTAATTTTTATTTTCTAATTTGATATTACTTTATAAGAAGTAAAAAAAAGAAAACAATGGCCTAATTCCACATATTATTACATTGTTTAATATGAATTTTATACATAATTTTTTTTATAATAATAACTTAATAATAAATTTATACAACCCATTAAGCCATGATCACAATTGTAGTCATGTAATTTCTTTGCTCCACTAGGTTTACGAATTTGTATATTTTATTGACCAAGAAAATGGCAATTGAAATTTAAGTTTTTTACATCTATACATATAAAGCTTGACTCTCTTTCAACCAATACAAGAAAATTAAAAAATATGATTTATCTTTCCATATATGTCTTCCAAATAATGCAATAGAAATTGAAATATTTATTTCCTTTGTAACATACAAGTTTCAAACATTCTCACAAGAAACTTTTAACAATGTTTCCAATAATTTTAAAACAAGAATACCAAACCCATGTGAGGTAACAAATCAAGTCAATATGAACAAGTTGTCTTAATTTTCATATACATTTCCATTATAACAAACTGCCTTTACTAGAATGTCTTTCTTTCCCACATGCATTACAATCTTAATAACCTATATTCAATGCAACCTTTCTTTCACAAACAATGCAATAATCTTCCACTTGAAGTGGTGATTTTTTACACGAAGGTAACTACAATGGAATATTTCTTAGTCTTTTACAAGTGTTCCAATTATCAAATATCCAAAAGGCTCCATATTTTCTTCACTTGATCATAACAACCAAAAATGGGGGAGAGGAAACACTCTCCACCCAACCAAAACTCCAATGAATAGAAGAAACAATTCTTCTCATTGGCCACCGAGCCCCAACCGTTGGACAATAAGGGATGGATAAAACACATGGAAACTATACAATGCTTCCACACTTACTTTCAAGCAACAAACACACGAGAAAGATATCCACACAAAAACACTCATTTTTAAGTACAAAAACTTCTCAAAACAATGGCTCTAAAATAAGCCAAGCAGAGATAGAAATATAGGGATAACCTTGTGCCTCCCAATGGTTTATATGCCCACCTCTAAAATCTTCCAAAATACAACCAACCCCAAAATCTCTTATGCCTCCCTACAACAACAAATATGTCTCTTATGCCTCTTTCACTCTTATGCCTCCCTCTCTATTATGGCTCCCATATTGCAAATAATAAAAGAGAACAAGGTAGGGCATCCAAAAACCATTCCCTCCTAACACACAAAGAATCTCTTATTCCTACCAACATATTTCATCCCCATTTAACTATCTCCACAAAACCTAAATCCATTTCACTACCCAACCACTTCAAGCAAGAAAACACATCCATACAACACATAACATAGAAGAAAACAAGGGTGCAAGACCCTACCTTGCCATGGTAAAGATCCACTTTTCTAGGGAAGAAAGTCTCAAAATATTTCAAACTCAAGAAATTCCATGGTTTCTTCAACTCAAAAAAGCAATCATTCAAAAAATCCAAGAGCTGAAACCAAACAAATAACCCTAAATACTTCCCAAAAATTCCAATAAATAGAAAACAGGAAGAGGAAGATGATGTGGATCCATGTAGGATGCCACATCATTTCTTCTCCATCCCACATCACCTAACTCAAATTCATACCCTAAGGCATATTAAATTGGTGGTTGAGAGGTGTGACAAACCTCTTACACATAGACACTCCAACCCACACACTTTTAGGAAGAAAATTAAACATATGTAAGAAAGTGGAATTAAAACTCACATTTTACCTTCGAAAACAAATAATGGGGTTTTTTTGACCCCCCCAACCCATCGGTAGGGTTGGTATAATAAATTAAGATATGTGGGAAAAGCTTAGCTTACCCCACAATCCTCCAAAATTGGCTCTTATAGGCCAAATCCGAATTTCCAAGGTGAGGTAGATGGATGAGACCATAAATTAGCCATAAATTACTGTTATTTTTTCCTTCCAAGTTACCTTTAAAAGTGGATTTAAATGTAATATAGGAACTTATAGTTTACTTAAGATAGAATATCAGATATATATCTTTTTCATTCTTTAGAAATATTTTGTTATCTATTTTGTTGACTAATCCTATTGATTATTTGGGAAGAGATGCAAAGTCTTGTGTATGTAGACCATAAAGGAAACGATAATGCTAGTTTTGGGAAAAATGGAATTGATCATGAACAGTAGATCTAAACTCAAATATGATTTTGTATCCATATTTCTCTTGAAAAATTATACAAGTTCAATAAAATAATCATCTCAATCCGAGATCACATACAAAAAGTTATAACTGTTTTTGTTAGTTCCGAAACTCGCAGATTTGAGTTCCAGAACTCTCAGAGTTAGTTCTGGAACTTATACGTTTAGCTCCGGAACTCACATATAGAGTTCCAGAACTTGTATCAGTTGAATGATACTTAGTTTTGAAAATTTCAATTCATGGAAAAATCCATATTTAGTTCTGGAACTTGCAGATTTAGCTCTAGAACCTACATCAACAGGAATAACAGTTTTAGCTCCGGAACCTACATCAATGGAATGATAGTTTTTGAGGGATTGTAAAAACGTTAGAGCTTCCAATGGGAAATATGAGAGAGGGTTTATTTCATAGCAATGTGTTAAAAAAAACCTCATTTAGATTTTCTACAAGGTTTACCAATGAAGAAAGCTCTGACTTTTAGTGAGCTGCAACTCGAGGATAAGTGTATCAGACGAGCACTAAAAGTTCCATAAACAGAAATAGAAAAGTCAAATAAAAAATTAGATGGAGATTTTTGTTCATAGCAATATATTTTTAACAAAAACCTCATTCATATTTATCTATAGGTTTTACCAATGAAGAGAGATCTAACTTTTCGTGAGCTGCCAGTCCAGAGGAAAAGTGTATAGACGAGCACTAAAAGTTCTATAAATAGAAATAGAAAAGTCAAATGGAAAATATGAGAGAGGTTTTTGTTCATAGCAATGTGTTTAACAAAAACCTCATTCTATATTTTCTACAGGTTTTACCAATGAAGATAAATCTAACTTTTAGTGAGTTATAGTTCGAGGAAAAAGCGTGTATTTGACAAGTGTCAAAAATTCCACAATCAAAAACAGAAAAAGTCAAATGGAAAATCTGAGAAAGATATTAGGTAAAAATGTTTTTTTAAGGAAAATCATCCTTCTAATAATGTAGGAGGAATAAAATAATTATGATTTTTGTTACCAAAAATAAAGGAGAAGACTTGGGAGAAAATCTTCCTAAAACAAGTGAGATTAAGACTTTGACTCCAATAATATATCTCTCTCCATATTTTGTGGAGATGGAGATCTTAGTTGTTAGGATTGAAATAAAATAATATCATATTGTATTTCCGAAAATAAGGAGTTGGTTGGATGCATGAATTATAAATGTAACCTTCCACACTTAGATATGTAATGCTTTTCTCCCAAGAAATAAAGATCTTCTTTATTTCCAATCTTATGAGTGAAATCATTCTGTAGTTTTAAAATTCAGAAGTATGAATTAAATCCTTTTCCAAGGAATGTGCTGAACACTCATTCTAAGGAAGATGAATATGTGTATTTATGTTTATGTTTAATTATTTTTCTTTATTTCATTCTGTTGTATTGTTTTTATCTTTGTATTGTGAAAATTCAGTCTGTTGTAAACCTGCATGTGTTTTATTCAATTGTGTTTATTTTTAATTGTAGCAATTTCATTTATGCAAGTGTGTCTTTTAATTCATGCAAGTTTTTTCTTTTAACAATTTCATTTATGCAAGTGTTGATTTTTTTCATGCAAACTTTATTTCTGCAAGTGTGCCTTTCAATTTTCTACAATGTGATTTATTTTATGCAAGTTTGGTTTGTGTTTAAAGGAGTTACTTTCCAAGATTTTCTTCTCTTAATGCATACAGCCTTTAGACACCAACCTGGATTGACATTAGTAATGAAGAGGATTGATGACCCTCATCATTTTGGCACCGTTTCCAGGAAACACAATGTTATTAGGAGATTTAGAGTTCTCTAAAAGAATATTCTAGTGATAGTAGAATACCTTTTAGAAAATTCTATGACATAGGAAGTATTTGGTAAGTAGACTTTTACTTTTAGAATTTTATTTCCTGCAAGTAGATTAAAATTTTATTTCTGTAATTAGGAATATTAGATTGTAAATATTTCTCCCCAAACTAACTCTGTGTATAAGAAAAATGACTGTGATGTTTGATCAAGAAGGTATAATGATATGAACAAAGAATTTAGATCTGGAAATGGTAGAATATGATATTGAATTTGGAAGTAGATCTAATTGATGAAATATCATATGTCATTCTTGATAACCACCACCATTTCCCCTTATATCAACTAACAGCTCAGTGATCTTATTGCACATAACCTTAGTAAAAAACTGGCTTATCCAGTTTTTAATAATGAAGTGGTAGAATTTCTAATTTAATCCATCCATATTCAAGGATTTCATTAGAGCCAAAATAAAAACCCACTCATCAATCCACTGATCCAATTTTTTTTCATCCCATAATAAAATTCAATCCTTGAACTATATCCATCAGAAAAATTTGTTTTCATGTCTTCCAATTTCTTCATTTTTGTATATGTTTGTATAACATTAAAAATCAATTTATTATGAATATCAAGGAAATCATTTTTACGTACTTTCATGCTAATGACTAGATCCATAGGAATTTCATAGAGTTGTTCTTGATACCAACATGCATATTTTATGAGCACCAACAATATCAACCAAGGAGCACACAGATTTTGGAGGGACCCATAGATACCTTAACTCACTTTTAATAACCATCCATGTCCTGAGATCACTAGTTTGAGATTTGAAGATTACTATGGTGATTCCAATAATGCATAATTCAAGTTAGGCTTTGAAGACCTAGAAATTGTCTACACAATTTTTGGAAATCTTTTTGGAGTTATCAAGTATGTAAAAAGGTTTTTATGAGATCTTAGACATTGCTTCTTATTTTATCAAAAGATGTAATTTGATGAATATAGTTGATGAAGGATCAATTTTTTCTCTAATCATTCTCATGCTATCATTTTAGCAGAAATAAATAAAAATAATCAAAAAGCTTTGATTAGAAAACCAACTTGCTGGCTAATCAAAGGAAAAGAAAAGAAAAATCAAAAAATTAATTGGAAAACCAACTTGCTAGCCAATCAAAGGAAAAAAAAAAGAAACTTTGATTGGGAAAACCAACTTGTTGGCTAATCAAAGGCAAAAAAAAATACTTTGATCAGAAAACCCGCTTACTGACCAATCAAAGTAAAAAGGAGGATAAATCAAAGGAAATCAATATTACTTGTTGGCTTTCTTCTTGGAATTATTGGATCATTTTAACAATAAGACAACAAGGACAACTAGACATATGATCAAGTTATTTTGTTCTACTATTTTATTTTTAAGCTTTCTTGTAAGTTTTTTTTTTATTATAGCTAGATCCACTTTTAAATATCTCCAAGGAAAGAAAAATAAAATTCATATCTCCCCTACTTAATATGAAAAATATGTTCACCTCTTTGAAATAAAATGTTTTTAGTCTAATTTATGGGAAGCCATGAATAAACAACATTCATGAGGACATGCATGATCTTAGGTGTGGGAGAGAAGGAGAAGCACGAGCTATGCATTTTGATTTTAAATATGAGACACCAAAGAATGAGATCCACACAAGAACCTGTTGTAAAATAAAAAGAGATCAAAAGCAGCAGAAAAATATCCACATAAGAACCTGTTGTAAAAGAAAGAATATCAAAAGCAACAAAAGGAGATCCAAACAAGAACTTGTTGTATGCAAAGAAAGAAATAAAAAACAGCAGAAGGAGATTCACACAAGAACCTGTTATGAAAGAAATAATATCAAAAGCAAGAGAAGGAGATCACACAAGAACTTGTTATAAAAGAAAGAAATCAAAAGTAGCAGAAGGAGATCCATAGAAGAACTTGTTGTAAAATAAAAATATCAAAAGCAACAGAAGGAGATCCACACAAGAACCTGTTGTAAAAGAAAGGAATCAAAAGTAGCAGAAGGAGATCGACAAGAATTTTTCCTCAATCCGGAGAAGAATATAAGAAGAGGAGATAATAATGTAATGCATGAGGAAATGCATAAGATTAAGTGTGGGGCAATGATGAGGCCATAAATTTTCCATAAATTACAATTATTTTGTCCTTCTATGTTACCTTGAAAGTAGATTTAATTATAATCTAGGAACTTATATTTTACTTAACATAGAATATGTTACCGCATTATTAACCACAGTGTTGTTAGTAGTGTTAGTAAACGGTTATGTAACTATTTTTTCCTTCACGCCTCCTTCCCACAGCCTATATAAAGGCGTGTTCTTTGTATTAACATATAGCAATCAATAAAACATTACTTGCAGCGCCATCATTGGTATCAGAGCAGGTTTTTCATGCGTGGGAGGAGCAGCGACCAAAACTGGCCTACAATTCTTGACCTGAGCGCTGGAAAAGGCGACCAAGGAAGCTTGTGATAGTTCTGAAGAGCATTTGGCATTGGAGAAGCCCCGCGTGGATTGCAGTGCATGGAGGGATAGTTGGAGGAGCCCCGCGTGGAGAATTTATTGTGCTGAGCGTGGAGGATTTGCTGTGCTGAGTAGTGTAGATGTTGGCATATTAAGGCAGTGACCTGTGTGGAAGAAGTGGTGGTTCTGTCCTCTTCAGCATGGAGGAAGTGGCTGTGCTGTCCTTGGAGGTATTAGCCTGTCTATCCACTCCCTTTGAGGTATTAGTTTGCAGCATGGAAGACAAGAAGAATTTGCTATGCATGGACAGTGACCACGAAAGGAGACATTGCTGAGCAAGAGCCATGCTTCTATGTTGTGACTGCCATACTACCTGTAGAACCATGTGAAATACCATCCAAACCCCTGTATGTGTAAGCAAAGCTAGGAAATTACAAAACTGTGTGTGCGCGTATGTCTCAAATCTCAGATGCACAAAGCATCACGAGCAATGCACCAAAATATTTGGGCCATTGAGTGACAATGAAGACACCACTGGGCTGTTCTTTGCCTTGGTCAATGAGCTACACAACACTGGAAACATTCTCTTTGACGAGATTAGCTGCAAAACTCGACAGACTGTTGGAAAATTTTAGGAACTCGCACATTTAGATGTCCAAGCACTCATAGATTTAGTTCAAGAACTTGTATCAATGGTAAATGATATTTAGATTCTGGAACTTTCAATTCGTGGAAAATTTTGATTAGGAGTGTCTGGCATCTCACTTGCATGAGCCTATGAGAGACAACTCTAGTTCAGGAAAGACTTACATCAATGGAATGCTAGGTTTTCGAGCGATTTGTGAAAAATAAGAGATTCTAATAGGAAATATGAGAGACATTTTTGAGTTCATAAAAAATGTCTGTTTAACAAACATATTGCTATTCGATGCCCAACTCTTGAAAGGGCCAAATTTCACCACATGGAAAATCAAGATGCGGACGATTATTAGTGAGTTTGAAGATCTTTGGGGGATCGTTTCTGGCACAGACTACCCCTCCCATAGATGCTGATCTGCTGGAAAAGTCATATGAAAAGTCTGATGCGAAAGCATTAATGCTTATCACCTGAGCCTTTCTGATGAGGTTTTAACCATCACATTCGGGAAGCAACCACTTCTTCTCAGTGCATGGAGTCTGTATTAAGTACCATTTACGAAGCTAAGAATCTGACGACAAAGTTGCATCTTCAGAAAAAGCTTCACACAATGAGTATGCATGATGGTGAATCAGTCAGAAGCTATTCTTACGGCGTGTGACTGAGTTGACGCGTAGAAATTTCTACTCTCAGTGAATAATGGTGGATGACAAGTTGCTAGTCCCTGCTCACCTTGCGAGATCTTCCTTCCCAGATTTCAGAGACACTAATCACCATGTTGACATCACTCAACAAGAGGTGAGTTCTGCTACCCTGGTGAATTATCTCCAGTAGGAAGAAGCCATGAAGAATGTACAAGAAGCCTTCGAAGATTTAAGGCTCTCATCATTCTGAGGCAAAAATAGCAAAAAGTCTTCAGTAAAGGGCATGTCATCCCACATTTAATCAGAAGTAGCATCCTCAACAGCCATTTAATTTATGCAAGTGTGCCACCCCAGAAGAAGCATAATCACAAGGCGGATCGGTGGTGCCACATTTGCTCCACGGATACGCACATGACTGCGAACTGTTATTACAATGGTCGCAAGTATGGAAACTCTGGTGAAGAGAGACCTTTTGGCTAAGGATATTCCAAGAAATCCCGATGGCATGCTCGTAATCAGAGGCAGAAGGGCCACATTGCTGCTCAGCAGGATGCCACCTCCGATGAAGAGGTACCAGACACGACTCATTCTGATCATTGTTCTGGTCTCACAGACTTTGCAGCCGTCAGAAGATGTGTCTGGTTGATTGATTCAGAGCACCAGCAAACACATGGCTGGACAATAAGAATTTGTTTCATACTCTAAGTGATCGGCCCAATGGAGATTGGATCACCATTTCAGACAATCAAAAGTATATTGTGGCAGGGATTAGTGATGTCATCATTCCTCTTGGGACATGAAGATGTAACACGAAGGTGTTTAAGATTGCCTCCCTACACTCACGAATGCAGGTTGAATTCTTTGTTGAGAAAGGGGTCAAGTCTTGTATCATTTCCCAGGGAGAGTCAGTCATTGCTCAAGCATTTTTGAAGGGCCGTCTATTTGCACTGGATGCGGTCACTTCATCTAGCGTTACTCTTTCTACTTCAACGGCAGAGTCCACTGCACTATGGCAATTTCGATATGGTCATCTTTTTTCTGGGGCTCTGCATCAGCTCAGTGCCAAGGAAATGGTAAGAGGGCTTCCTCCACTCTCCCATTCCTTAGCTGTTTGCTCGGGATGTCTTGCGGGCAAACAACATAGAGGTCCATTCAAACAAAGCTCCTATCATTCTACAAAGCATCTTCAGGTCGTTCACACTGATCTGTGTGGACCCCTGCCAGCTAGCTTCCAAGGTTTTGAGTACTTCTAGCTCATCATTGATGATTACTCATGGAAAATGTGGGTATATTTCCTTCGGAAGAAGAGTGATGCATTTGAAAATTTCCAAACCTTCTACCAGCAAGCCACCAGGAAGTCTGGGAAGCCTCTTGTTCTCCTCCACTCAGATCAAGGGGGGGAATTTGTGTCAAATAATTTCTTAGCATACCCGAAGCAGCATGGCATTCAGCAACATTTGACTGCACCCTACACGCTCCAATAGAATGGGATTTTCGAGCGCCACAACAGGACTGTCATGGAGATGGCTCGTTGTATGCTCTCGACCGCCAAGTTGGAGGATCAGTTTTGGGTAGAAGCAGTCCAGACAGAAGTGTATCTACTCAATCGAGAACCCATGAAGATCTTGCAGAACAAGACACTGGAAGAGGTATGGATTGGTCGTAAACCTTCTATTCATCATTTGAGAGTTTTTGGTTATACTACATATATGCATGTTCCAGATAAGAGAAGGAAGAAGATCAATCCAAAGACACTGCCATGTCTTTTCTTGGGGTATAGTACTACCTCAAAGGCATATCGTCTCATGGATCCTGAGACAAAGAAGATCTACGAGAGTCGAGATGTGGTATGTGATGAGTCATATTTTGAATCCCTGCCACACAATGGAGATCCAGTACCAACCTCATCACATAGATTGCTCACACATCCAAATGATGAGCAAGATGATTCTTCTCAGAGAGAAGAAGAGCTAAGTGGAGACTTGTTCGTTGATCTTGGCACACTAGAAAAAAAAATCTTCACATCAGTAGTAGCACCAACGTCCGAAATGGGTCCAGATTACTATTAGGGATGCACACTTGAACTCACTTCCTAGTACTTCTACTAGAGTTAGAACACGAAGTCAAGTGAGACATGAGGTAAATTTTGCACTAATGAGTTCAGTTGTTGAGAGCACCGAACCTGAGACTGTTCGTGAGGCATTAGACCAACCACAGTGGAAACAGGATATGGATGCTAAATATGATTCCCTGATTCAGAATCAGACGTGGGAACTTGTCGATTTGCCTCCAGGTAATAAATCCATTGGCTGCAAATGGATTTTCAAAACAAAATATAAGGCAGATGGTTCAATCGACAAACACAAAGCATTACTTGTTACAAAGGGTTATGCTCAGCAAGAAGGAATTGACTATGACGAGACCTTTGCACCCACTGCGAAGATCAAAACAATCAGAGTTGTTTGTGCACTAGCAGCACAAAATGGATGGAAACTTCAGCAGATGGATGTCAAGAGTGATTTTCTAAACGGTGATCTACAAGAAGAAGTGTACATGGCCCAACCTGAAGGGTTTATAGACGAGCATCAACCACATAAGGTATGTCGTTCTGATAAAGTCTCTTTATGGAGTCAAACAAGCACCTAGGGCATGGTATATAAAAATTGATGATCACCTATTATAGCATGGATTCACTCATAGCCCCTCAGATAAAAATTTGTATAGCAAGAAGGTAGGAACAGAGATTGTCATTCTGGTTTTGTATGTAGATGATCTTGTGATCACAAGAAGTTCTGACAATCTTCTAGATGATGTAAAGAATGATCTAAATATATAATTTGACATGACTAATTTGGGGCTACTTCACTATTGTCTTGGCTTAGAGATATGGAAAAAGAAGAATCATATCTTCATCTCCCAGATGAAATATGCCAAGACACTCTTGGAAAAATATGGAATGTCAGATTGTAAACCAATGTCCACACCTAGATGGAAAAAGGTTTGCAATTATCTAGATTCCAAGATTCACCGAAGGTAGATGGCACTCACTACAGGCAACTTGTGGGGAGTCTTATTTACTTGACTTATACTAGACCACATCTTTGCTTTGCAGTGATATATATCCCTAGATTTATGCAGGAGCCGAAGAAATGTCATTGTATAGAAGCAAAGCATGTGTTGAGATATGTCTGAGGTACAGTTGACTTTGGTTTGGAGTATCAGAAGAACACTCAGTTCTTCTTACAGGGATATACAGACTCGGACTATGCAGGGTCCGTTGATGACAGGAAATTGACTACAAGATATGTTTTTCATCTTGGATCTGGACCTATCTCGTGGATTAGCAAGAAGCAAACTGTTGTTGCTCTCTCATCCACTGAGGCTGAATACCACGCTGCATGAGGAGCTGTTGTGCGAAGTAATTTGGTTACATGTCGCATTCTTGCAGATATAGGGATTCCTGAAGAGAAACCTCCCATCATTCACTGCGAAAATCAAGGTGTGTTGAAACTTGTGAAGAATCATGTTTTCCATGAACGAACAAAGCATATTGAGGTCGAATGTCACTACATTCGTGAACAGGTCTTGAACCACCAAATTCAGCTGCAGTACTGCCCTACTGATTTTTAGGTTGCAGATATTCTCACCAAGCCTCTCGGCAAGGTGAAGTTTGATTTTCTTAGGGCGTACATTTGTAAGAGCAATGTATTAAGGGGGGGAATGTTAGCGCATTATTAACACATTGTTGTTAGTAGTGTTAGTAAACAGTTATGTAATTGTTTTTTCCTTCACGCCTCCTTCCCATAGCCTATATAAAGGCGTGTTCCCTGTATTAACATATAGCAATCAATAAAACATTACTTGCAGTGCCATCAGAATATAGGATATATATCTTGTTCATTCTTTATAAATATTTTTTTATCTATTTTGTTGACTAATCCTATTGATTATTTGGGAAAAGATGTAAAGTCTTGTGTATGCAGGCCATAAAGGAAAAGATAATGCTAGTATTGAGAAAAGTTGAATTGATCATGAACAATAGATTAAAAATCATATCTGATTTCTTATTTCAATTCTTCTTAAAAAATTATGCAAGTTAAAAACAAAAATCATCTCATTCCAAGGTTGCATGCAAAAATTATAGTTGTTTTAAGTTAGTTGTGGAACTCGGAGAGTTAGCTCTGGAACTCACAGAGTTAGTTCCGGAACTTGTAGGTTTAGTTCCGGAACTCATATATTTAATTCCATAGAATTTTATCAATTGAATGAAAGTTAGTTACAGAACTTTTAATTCGTGGAAAAATAAGATTTAGTTTTGGAACTTGCAAATTTAGTTCAAAAACTTGCATAAAAGGAATCACAACTTTAGTTCTAGAACTTACATTAACGGAATGAAAATTTTTGAGGGATTGTGAAAACTTAGATATTCTAATGGGAAATATAAGAGAGTTTTTTGTTCATAGATAATTTTTTTAACAAAATCCTCATTCAGATTTGTTACAGGGTTTTACCAATGAAGAGATATCTAACTTTTAGTGAGTTGTAGTCCGAGAAAAAGTGTATCAGACAAGGCACTAAAAGTTTCATAAACAAAAATAGAAAATTCAAATGGAAAATCTAAGAGTATTTTTTTTTCATAGCAATGTGTTTATCAAAATAATCATTTAGATTTATTACAAGTTTTACAAATGAAGAAATATCTAACTTTTAGTAAGCTGCAGTCTTAAGAAAAGTGTATCAGACAAGCACTAAAAGTTCTATAAATAGAAACATAAAATTCAAATGGAAAATATGAGAGAACATTTTTGTTCATTTGAATGTTTTGAAAACAAAAACCTCATTTATATTTTCTATAGATTTTAGCAATCAAGAGAAATCTAACTTTTAGTGAACCACAGTCCAAGGAAAAAGCGTATTTGACAAGCGTCAAAAGCTCCACAATCTAAAACAACAAAGTCAAATGGAAAATCTAGGAAAGGTATTTGGTCAAAATTATATTTTGAAAAAAATTCTCCTTCCAATAATGTAGAGGAATAAAATCATTATGATTCTTGTTACCAAAAAGCATGGAGAAGATTTGGGAGCAAATCTTCCTAAAATAAGTGAGATAATATTTGACTTCAATAATATATCTCTCTCCATATTTTGTGTAGATAGAGATCTTATTTGTTAAGATTGAAATAAAGATAAGATTAGATTGTATTTCCTAAAATAAGGAGTTTTTTGGATGCATGAATTATAAATGCAACCTTCCACACTTCGATATGTAATGCTTTTCTGCAAAGAAATAAAGATCTATTCTTTCCTCTCAAATATTTTGTAGTTTTAAGATCTCAGAATTATGATTTAAATCCTCTTCCAAGGAATGAGATGGCCACTCATTCCAAGGAAGATGGATATGTTTATTTATGTTTATGTTTATTCATTTGTTTTTAATTCATTTTGTTTTATTGATCTTTATCTTTGTATTGTGAAAATTTAGTTTGTTCTAAACCTACATGTGTTTCATTCAATTGTGTTTACTTTTAATTCATAAATTTTATTTATACAAGTGTGCCTTTTAATTCATGCAAGTGTGTTTCTTTCATGCAAATTTCATTTATACAAGTGTGCCTTTTAATTTCATACAAGTGTGTTTACTTTTAGTGCAAACTTTATTTCTGCAATTTTGCCTTTCAATATCCACAAGTGTAATTTATTTTATGCATGTTTGGTTTTTGTTTACAAGATTTAATCTCCAATATTTTATTCTCTTAATGCATACATTCTTTGGACACCAACCTAGATTGACATTATTAATGGCAAGAATTGACGACCCTCATCATTTTGGTGTACAACACTGAAGATCAAGATACAGTCAACTTAAAAACACTATAAATCAAAGAACCATACTACGTTCTAATAAATGAATTCATTTTTGTCCCATCCATAATTAGTTTAGTAGCATGATTAATTTACTAATATAGACACATAATTAATTAATGATAAAAGGGAATTACATTACCTTAAAATCATATACTCTAAAATTAAATAAAGGAAAAGATAAGAACAACACACATACCCCTTGGTGGACAATTGGAGGTCATACCCCCATGGGAAACCCCCTAACAACAAAGTTAAAATACACACAACATAACACAAGTTTCAATGGTGACCATTTTTTTATCCATCCAAGTATTCCATTTTGGTTGGTCTCTAATCCCCATTTTATTGTTGTGATATAATTACCTGCAAAATGCACAATACCTCCTTCAACCTCGTGGCCTTGCATCAAAACATCCAAGATAAAATATATGCATATAAGTCAATAACTCATCCATACATAAATTAAATCATAATGTTAGGAATAAATAATGTTACTATTTTCAAATTCCAACAACATCTCAATTCTATATTTCATCAATACCTATAAGATCACAAAATTAGTTCAACTGGTAAATCCTACTCAATATGATGAAAATGTCGAATGTCAGAAATATATATAAATATGTCAAAAACACATAATCATCAATATAAAATATCTCTCTAATAATCTACACAAATCATACTATTAATCAAAATCCATCAATAGTCAAAGTATCGCTGTCACCTAACATCATGCTAAGCCAAAATGATACAATAATATCATGTAACCCTATAAAGTCAACAGTACTTGAAATCAAAATATAATAAGCCTCAAAGGGAAAGTGGGGCACTACAAGTTTACGAAAACCTCAAGAGTGGGATGGTTCCCTTATTAGATCACCCAAAATAATTTTCTGGTGGGGTGTTGAGGGAGAGAAAAAACAACACAAACTAAATGAATGTGGGTAAATAAAGTGATACGCCAATGTTTTGGGACTTATGATTACACAAAAGCACACTTAATTTACCGAAAAATTCTGACAAAGTTAACTACAACTATTTTATGATGGATCTTGCACTCAACAAATACATTAACATACACTTATGTGACTTTAAAAACTTACAAAATAGTTAAATGGAGTTGCTGAAAAGTTGTGGGCATGAAAAGGAAAGTAAATTTTAACTGAAAAAATACAACACAACCTATTCTAACATATTTCACAAGAATTTAATCGTAGGGAAAAGAATGTAGATCCATATAAGGGTGAAGGATGGATGGTTGTGAACATAAAAAGAAATGAAAAACAATTAATGACCCTCTAAAGATGAACATAGGTTCTCAAAGGGTGGAGAACCATGGAAGAAAGGAATTCTTTTATTGGGATATCAAGTGGCTTTGACTTTCTAGCCTTGGGGAACATTCCTTTTTAAATTTTGTGTTTTTCTCTCACTTATGTACTTGTCTTGTTTTCCACTCCACTTTGTTTCACTTTTGAGCCTCGACATGTATCTTTCGGAAAGTACATGGTTTTTTTATCCTTAAATATCAAATATTTACCTAATCTAAAAAGAAATGTGAACACATTGGATAAATTTATTAAATTAGGATTCATCTTCAAAAAGCATGAGAAAGGAGTTATTTGGGGAAGTCAAAATTTATAATAAAATTGATTAGAATATTAGGAATATTAAAAAAAAAATCCAACAAAATAACATAGAGTGTGATATATTGCGATTAACTCTTCTAGATAAAGGTAAATAGGCCAACGTTAATTGAATTGTGAACATTTGAAAGTTATACAAGAATAAGCATTAGAGAAGTGTTTGTCTACATACTAAAGGAAAAATTCAACAAGGATACCATCATGAAGCACAAAAAGGATTAAAAACTATTCAATATAGTCACATGTGATTTTTTGAAGTAAGTTTTCATGATAAATATATTTCCCTATTCATAGGAAACACACACATTACATACCTTTCCACATAGCTATGTCATTTTCTAAGATATTTACGTTATGTTGATGAAGGTGGTCTACTAATTTTTGACAATAACTAGAATGGCTTTGTGAATGAGAATACACTGAAGCATTACTAGTAATTTTGTAGAAGAAATTTAAAAATGTGGTAGGTCAGAAAATAGAAATGAGCTTATGATTACCAATTTTACCTATAACTATCATATTTCATTTGTTTTAAAATTTTAACTAAATAATATGTAGATAATTCCTCATCATAAAACTTGTAGCCAGTTGGGGCCACGTAGCCAAGTTTATTACCAGCAAAAGAAATGACAAAACATGCCCATAGCTCAGATCAGATAAATGGTCAATTCACCCTTACATGCCTCCATTTATAGCTCTAAACGGTTGATTTTCATTTGCATGACTGCATTTATAGCCCTAAACAGTCGATTTTCCCTTGCATGCCTCCATTTAGAGCTCTAAACGATAGATTCACCCTTTCATGCCTCTATTTATAGCTCTAAACGGTTGATTTTCTGTTGCATTACTACATTTATTGATCTTCAATGCTCAAATAGAACTCGCCGATGCAATGTAACTCAACCCATAGCCATCTGGGGTCTAAAAATTAGGATTCGACTTGTTTGATTTTTTCCTCTTTTAGGACATTAGTTAATTTTAGTCTCTAGAATGCATAATAGGTTAGAAAGTTGGAAATTCCTCTAATTTATCCATGTAGAAGATGTGTGGTGATTTTCATGCCTGTACGAATAAGCATGCGAACTTACTAAGAATAACAAGTTCTACTAAACTGCTAAAAATAGTAAATTTTACCACCTAGAGTAAATTTAGTCAAAGTTAGTTAGAGTTTGATTGGAAACTTGAGTTGGGAATTGTATTCCTATTTATGAAGCATTGTAATCCATGATTGAATAATGAAGAAGAAGATTTATTCTCTTTTGAATTCAAGATTTACAGAGTAATGGGTATGTGTTAAGTTTGGCTACATTAGGCAATGGGACCAACCAATAACAAATAGGCAAGTAACTAATTTCGTCCAAGATGGTGATGAACTCCAAAGACCTTATAGATCTTGTAGCATGATAAAGAAACAAGAATGGACCTAGGACCATAAAAACCTTCATGAGCAGCTCCCCATCTACTAGACTAGAAGAAGTGGAGAGTTCATATGTGGAGAATCAACAGAACCTAACCCATGGTGCAAGTAGTTGTCTTGTAGTGATTAAGAATAGCCTAAAGGTTTTGAAACATAAGATTCATTTCTTGTCCTTCACTTGAATCTATAGAAAAATAAACGATCTAATGATAATAATGTTAATAATAGTAAATTTATAATAAATAGATTGGTTATCCAAATTACTGGCATTTGCAGCTTTGCATAGTAGATAAATAATAATATTGTACAAAAATCCACAAAATAATAATATAATATATGATATATAGGAAGCGCCACTAAAAATATAATTTTCTACATGAAGGGATAAGGGTGGTAAGGCTTAAAGAGGGTGGATCCATGTCCAGGAATCTCAAATTGCAGGGAAAACAAAAAATATTCTTGAAGATCTGTATATCCATCATGCATATGACATTTGTTATAAGAAATTCCAAGTTGTCAAAACATTCCTCTTAGAGGATGACCTTGATAAGTAAAGCAATTCATAGAAACTGCACAATTCTTAGGCTAAATTATTTATTTTCAAACTTAAATAAATTGTGTAAGAAAACATTGGGGGTGAAATTTAGACTCCAGTGGAAATATATATTGTGAAGAATTGGGAGGAATGGCTCATCATATGCTACAAAAATGTTGCAAAATAATTTTTTAAAATAGTATCGATATTTGAACACTATTTCCACCAAAGCATCTCTATAGAATGGAGGCCACATTTTTCCATCATGACATCTGGAAGATTCTATAACCTTGAAATAGGAAGATATGGATGAAAAATATTGTATCAGGCCATGAAACTAATTCCTTTGCTGAAACTAGTTTCTAAATAACAAAAAATTCTTTTTGATACAACTAAATAGATTTGATATCATGTGTGTCTGTAGGTGGAAAATTATTTCTTTTCCTAATGAGTGACAAATAGACATTATGATTGTAAATATATTATCAATTTGAAGCCATAGATATCCCATTGAAAATAATCTTTTATATCCTTCTAGGCCTTCCACAAAAATTTCAAACACAAATAATCCTTCAAATTTGATGAGCATTTTAAGTGATAAGAAATACATGGAGGGAAATTTTCTCCTAACTACAAACTTGTAATTTCTAATGACATATTCTACTGCCTCATTCTCTTCAATTCCTTTAACTATCCATTTTGTGCAAAGATAAAATATCTATATATAAAAATTGAATATCACCACTTTTTTCTTCAAGGAGGAAATATAAATCCTAAGTAGCTTAATGAAAATACACATGGCTTATTTGGAATTAGCCCAAAAATAACCTTCATTAACATATCGTAACACACCTTGTAAATATATGAGAAAAAACGTCTAATATGCATGAGTAGCAACAAGATTGTAAATGAAAAACTTTAACTTACTTAGAAGAGAGAAGTATACCCAAATGGTTGTATTATTCTTAACTCTATCAAGAACATATTTTAATAACTCAGATGGTTTGTACCAAAGGTAAAAAAAATTCCTAAAAAATATATTTTTCTCCTAACTATATCCTTTTCTAGGGATACTTTAAAATAATTATGACATTGTTAATGTGTTATTCCAATAGAAAATGTTTTGGTTTGGTATAAATTTTATCTAGAAGCTTTGTATAAAATGTCAAGACATTTCATTTTAGATGCAAAAACTATTTTTATCTCATCCATTTTGGTCTCTGATTTTCACATTGTTAAAAAATCGATTAGGGGTCAAATTTAATTGTGCAAGGATTTTAATCTGGATCATTTAGTTGTCAAAGGCCATTTGGATAACGACACCGAAAATGTTTGTGTTAGGAAAGAAGATACTTCCAAGCTTCATAAAGCACAAAAATTTGTGGACAACCTCTTTTCCTCAAGCCCAATTAAGCATACAAAACATATTGAAGAGAAGGAGGATTTTGCTATACCTTAACCTCCTAGGTGCTCAAAGATTCGTATTCCAAAAAACAAGGAGATTATTGATGTTATTCAACTAGTTAATCCAGACAAGAATGTAGATCCAAATAAGGGTGAAGGATGGATGGTTGCGAACCAAAAAAGAAAGGAAAAAACCTTTAGTGACCGTCTAAAAGATGAACATTAGGTCTCAAAGGGTAGAAGAACTATGGAACAAAGGAATGCTTTTTGTGGGGTATCAAGTGGATTTGACCTTTCTTGCCTTTGGGAACTTTTCCTTTTATTTTGTGTTTTTTTCTCTCCCTTATGTACTTGTGTTGTTTTCTGCTCCACTTTGTTCACTTTTGAGCTTTGACACGAATCTTTCGGAAAGTACCAGGGTTTTTTTATCCTTTCACTATCAAATATTTACCCAATCTACAAAAAAAAGTGAAGACATTGGATAAATTTATTAAATTAGGCTTCATCTTCAAAAAGCATGAGAAAGGAGGTTATTTGGGAAGTGAAAATTTATAATAAACCCTGATTAGAATATTAGGAAATATTTAAAAACTATTACCAACAAAAAGACATAGAGTGAGATAGATTATAATTAACCCTTCTAGATAAAGGTAAATGTTATTTGATTTGTGACCTTTGAAAGTTATACAAGATTAAATTAGAGAAGTGCTTGCCTTCATACTAAAGGAAAACTTCACCAAGGATAACATCATGAAGAACGAAAATGATTAAAAACTATTCAATATAGTCACATGTCATTTTTTGAAGTAAATTTTCATGATAAAGATATTTCCCTATTGACAGGAACACACACATTACATACCTTTCCACATAGTTGTGATATTTTCTTAGATATTTAAGCTATGTTGGTGAAGGTGGTCTACAAAATTTTGACAATAAACTAGAATGGCTTTGTGAATGAGAAAAACTAAAGAATTAGTAGTAATTTTTTTGAAGAAATTAAAAAATGTGGTAGGTCACAAAATAGAAATGAACTTAGGATCACCAATTTACCCTATAACTATCATATTTCATTTGTTTAAAATTTTAACTAAATAATATGAAGACAATTACTCATCATAAACTTGTAGCAGGTTGGGGCTTATAAGATATCTAATTGGATTTATAATGAACTATGAGGAATGCCACAATACCTATGTATTTTTCATAATCATATATTGAAAACACATATAAACATAATATAATATGAGAGAGATGTCACATTGCAACCAATTTGAGGGAAAAATATTATTGGGAACAACAACCAATATTTCTAAAAGTGATTTTTGTCTTTCCTTAATTAATCCTTGAAAAAGAAAGATAAATTTATAATGTTAGAAAAAGACAGTATATGTCTTGATAAAAATGGTAAGCGAACTATGATCCCTTTCAATGATCTTAGTCTTCTCTTTATCATGATTGGCATGGAATAATTTACAATAATCTTTATAGGCATGACCTATGACCTTCAACTAATGTGGCTGGTTTGATATTTGATTTGTAGTCATAGCCTAGGATTCATTCAATTAAATTTTAATCCTATATAGATAAATAAAATAATATATTATAGAATAAGAAAGATTGATTTCAAAATAAGATAAAAATATTTCAATTTTTTTTAGGAGTGCATATTTGGCCCATTTTTGAACTCGCATCACTTCCTTTCCAAAGTTGGGAAGGAAGTGCATTGTGTAATGAATGGATTGATTCCAAAACTCAATCAAGATAACAAGACAAGGAGGACATAAAATGAAGTTAAAAACCGTAGGTTATAATGAGATGGATTATCTAATGTATGCTATATTAGTGATGTGATGAGTTATATTATATAATGATGAATTTTTAATCCAAAAATCTTCTAAAGTGAGATCTAATGTAAGGTGATCAGGTTATTATTGGAAAAACATATTATATCGAAACTGAATGTATAATAACCCTGAACCATACATTTGAACTATGCAAAATATGATGACAATATTACCATTGATCACTTTAACCTAATGGTTTGTTAAAATCATATTCTTTTTGCCACTTTAAATAAGCATTATAGGTTGTAATTGGTCATCATCAAGGTTAGCGGAAGAGAGCTCCATTTTTTAATTTAATGGTTGAATTGTAAATATAGACACTTAGATAACATAACATAATTATTTATGATTATTGATGATCTAATTAATCATGAAAAAATTCATCATTGTTTGGATATATTTAGTACAAATAAATTTATTTGTGCACATCATCAGTGTTTCCAACTATCAAAATTTGTGTCCACATTTTGAATGTTGAGAATAAGGGACCTAAAAGAAACCGGAGAAGGGTATGAACCATTTTGGCACAATATAGTCTAATGGGTCATTGAATTTTTGAATCCTTTACACAAAGTAATGCCAAATAGATATACCCAACATACATAGGTTCATTTTTCATGAGAGGATGTTTCTTAAGGTCCTCAATATGGATGATTGACCCTCTCCCAAAGGGTATGTTTTGGTTTGGGGGAAATCCTTTTGAATCTTTAGGTTACAAAGGGATAGCAAATTTCTATACAAAAATAATTTTATGAATAAGAAAATATTGGCCATTATTGAGGGATTATTGGACTGCTCCTACAAGGGAGTGTCCCTCTAATGTATTTATTTATTTGATTGGTATTTAGAGACATGAATGTATTGTAGTAGACATAATGTTAGAAGTTATGAAACTAGTGGAAAAGGATCCTCAATGTTACCCTACCTCATCATGACATTCTTTGATACGAATATGTCATCACATGATTTTTTGATCCTCTACCACCTCCGTTTTTTCCTTCCTTTGCACATCGAGATCGAATGGAAGAAAATCCATCTCAAAAGATATATTTGCTGGATGTTGTGAAAATGGAAGTTGGAAAAATGAAAGAGCTTGAGGACTTGCATTGAAGGGGGAAAGCATAATTTCATTTCTTGTATATCCATATTAACCCTAAAATAGAGGACATGTAACCTCTTCGCTTAAAAATGCTTAGGTCATTCTTGGATTTTCCTAGACTATATTGAACAGTGTACAAATTTTGTCTTTACTTTGCTTTTGAAATTTACAGTATAAATTATTTTCATTCTTATTTTTGATTCTTCATCTCGTCAACACAATAAATATTAGAAGTAAAATTATTTTTAATCATATCATTGCAAACTTAGATATTACTAATCAATATAAAGAAGTGTCATGTTTATTGAATTGTTTGTATGTAAATACTTTTTGCAATGTAAGATTGTCATTAAATAAAAAAATAATTAGATGATGGACATGTATTTTTAAATTCCTTTCACTAAAAAATAAGTGTATTTTAATGAAGTAATTACCTCTGTAAGGTCTAGAAAAATAATTATGGTTTTTAATGTTATCAAAGGAGTTATGGAGAGAATTGGGGTCTATTATTCTAAGAATCTAAACAAATTTCCAAGCTTATTGTTTTGCATCATATGCATTAAAAAATTGTGGATTCACATCATTTGCACATCATCCAAAAAATTTCAATGTTTTTATGTACATGAAAATATTCAAATTATGAAAAATGACATACTTGTAAAACTGTGTGATTCTCACAATAATTTCCAATATATCTTTTGATAACTTTTATGTTTCTAAACATAAAATATAAGAAGAATCCAAATTACAAATATGGATTTTTCTTTGGGAATACATGACCCATTATCATATTATAATGAATTTATTCAATTACAGTATCACCACCATTTTCTTAGTGACAATGGTTCAAGGAAGCCAATGATCACTGAACAAATTGGTAGTGTGGAAATTGGATTTCAAATAATAATAATATTATTACATTTAATGAAAACACAATGAAATGAGGTTTAAACGGATATAAATCAATAAATTAAACATGGATTAAATATTGAAATGTTTAAGCACCATAGGGAAAATCATAATAATTTAAATAATAGGTAAAATAAGGGTTTTAAATTATAAAGCAGTTGTTTGAGAAAATCTCATTACAAATAGGAAGTCAAAAATTGGTCCCCACACTGAGTCGAAATATACTAGAAAGATATAAATATGTATTATTAACCATGATATAGTCAATAGCCAAAGTGTTCCTTAACTACCATGGCCACACACATATAAATATGGATTTTTTCTCATCATGTGACTTTTAAAAAATTAGATTTTATAATAGAAATATATTCAACTTTTAAGAAATCTATTTTCAAAGGCTAAGAGGGTAATATCATCGAGAGAGAACCCAACTGTACAAATTTAGTAAAGAGAAAATCCAGATTTTAAATATTTAAAAGATTTTTGGTGTAAAATATTCAGTTTAAAACAATTCAGTATAAATTTTGAATAAAGTTGGTTTTAAAATCAATCCTTTTTTAAGGTGTTTGAAATTTAAATAAAATTTTGAATAACACGTTACAATTTTTACAATTTGTCTTTGTAACAATAGGCATTATTTTAAAAAATAATTAAAATAATAACGATTGGATGTATTGATGAAGTATGTGAGTTTGTCACCAATATTATATAGACCTCAAATTACCTTACAATAGTTAAATAAATACATAATTTAAAATCAAACATAAAAGTGAATGACTTATCTTAGAATACCTATATAAAGACAAAATACAATAGAGATGTCATTGGTTGTATCTCAGCAGAGAATTTTAATAAAAGACTTCAATTGTATTCACATTACTTATCATACTAGGAAGGCCTTTATATACCTAGTACTGGTGTGGTTGTAGACACTAAAATTAGGGTCACACTCCCCTTTCGTCCCTTGAAAAATAAGCACCCTTCATCACATTCACCTATCCATGGGCCCTCTTCACCTCACTAATATTAATTTAATTAATCTAATTAAATTAATTCATTATTCTCACCATATTTATTATTTAAATATCTTAATTTAAATAATATCCACACATACACCACACCTAGACACCTCATTAGGCTAACTCACCCTAAGACCTATTCTTAATAAGTTGCCATAACTAACTAAGACTTACAAAAACCCTAAAAATCAATGCCTACATTTTCTCTAACCACATTCCCCCGCATGCTTACAAGAAGCTTCCAGTCTATTCCGCGGGTTAACGACATGAGATATGAGAAAATCAAGAGGATTTCCTTAGTTTAGTAAACCTAGGAAATCCCGCCTTTAACTTCTGTCAGTTAGCCATAACCGTCACCGGTTAGGCTGGAACCGCCATCAGTTACCCTTTTAACCCCCAAAACAACCTTATTCTCAAAGTTAGAAAAATATTGGAAAAAGTTGGCAAAGATTGACATCTCCCTAAGAGATATCACATCTTCTGAGATCGAATTCCCAATGAGAAAACGCATGCAAGGAGGAGATCAAGGATTTTTCTATTGCACAACCATTCAACACTCACCCTAGTAATGATTTAATATTACCAAGCAAAAGGGAATGCCCATACAGCCCATGCAAAAGCTCTCCTATGATTGGTGATGACCTGTAGCCTTCAACCTCTCACCAGTACCTCCATTCATCACTGACAGGCGTTTACGACCATAATCCAAGTAAGTAAAACATTATACTTCTCTGGTTCATTTCATTTCATTATTATATTATCATGTATTATTTACCTAGCCACCCATTGACCTCCTTCAACACTCCCCCTCCATATACCCTAAATCTTGTTAAATTAGATCTTTATTATTGTGTTTTAAGTGAGATACCTAAATCATTACTTACAGCCATCTAGGAAAGTATCACACTTCTCGGATCTAGTACACCGCTAGGAAGTTCACTACATATATTGTTTAACTCTTTCTAGTGGTCTTTATTTTCATTACAGGTAGTTTCTCCTAGCCAAAAGGAAGCTCTCACAATCAGCTGTGGATTCAGAAGTCCATACACGTGTAAAACTCATAGTAACCAATCAACCAACATTTAAACAGGTATTCCTCCAACCCCCGTTACCCTATCTGTTTCGTCAATACTTCAAAGAAACATCTAAGGATCAAGTGAAATCATTTTGGCATCCCCAGTGGGACCCATCCAAGGTTCCTTGCATTTTATTCATTTCCTACGAAAAGTTGTGTGTTTGGTTTTCCTTCTGAAAAAGCATACACATTAATTTTCTTTCTTGGTAATCCACCTTTTCTTTCTATTTGCTCTAAAGGAAACATTTCTTTTTGTGTAATTAAAATGAACCATTTCTTCATGTTTTCTACATTGTAGTGAAAGAGCATCCCTCTTCCTCTTCATCTTTTTGTGTCATCCAACTTCACATTTCGATTTGGGCTTAAAAATAAGTGCATTGCATTCTGATTTATTACATTAGCTCACATTAATTATGAGCAACCCTATATGGTGGAAGTCATGACCAACTGATGGTTGACAAACCAAACCATAGAAAGCACTTTCTTTCTCTTTCTCTCTCTCTCTCTAAGTCTTACCAAACCTCAAAAAACTTGAAAATACACACATTCTTAAATAAAAATCTTATGTGGAAGAAGTTTTAGGTGATCACATGATCATGGCATAGTGGGACACCCAGCTCACTACTCTGTTGAGTCATACTTCAGAGCAAGGCTTGCCCCCACTATAACATACCTGAAACCTCACCTTTTAGATCTCCTTCTTTGTAGGAAGCCATCGTCACCAAAAAACTCTATTTCATAGTTCATGTGTCAGTCCTTAAAAAGCATAAGCTAAAAAAACATAATAGAAAAGGCACTCCTAGGATCACATTTTTCTTATTGTTTCTACTAGGCTTGTGTTTTGAGGTGAGAGATCACATTATTCATTTTTCTTTTTTCATCCTTGCATGCTCCTCATCACAGCTGGTGTATTTCAGCTTCACTTGAGTGTTCCTAGACCATATTCTCATCATTCTCAAAATTCTAGGTTTGATTCCACATAATAATTTAATTCACAACCACTATTCTTTCATAATTGTCTCAATTTCACAGTGATTGGTGTCAGTCCAGCGACTGTCGTTGGTTACCCTCTTACCCATCGTTAGCTATAGCCAACTAGCGTCGGTTCTAGGTCCTTTTGTTAACCTACTCAAAAGGACATTTATTCATTTTCATCCTTGTTATTTATTCATCTTCTTCCATTTTTCACAGTCCCTGTCATTGCTATCAGTCCCATTGACGTTGTAAACATCATCAAATTTGGCATATATTTTCATATTTGACTTTATACCTAGTTTTTCACTCACTAGCCATTTTCGACAGTGACCGGCAGCGGTTACCCCTAACCGGTGTCAGTTTTCCCTAAACCGGCAATTGGTTAGCCTATTTTACTTTCCCACCAACATTTGGTACGTCATACACTTTTTTATAGCAAGATTCACCTGTTCCTGCTATTTTTTTTGTCATTTAAAAGAGAAGCAGCCCTACCTGATCAGTACTGGTTCATATGGTGCTGACCCAAAGACAAGCAAGTAAAGCACTCATATTTCACACCATTTGTCAACCACTCCCACCTAGTCCTTCACCCACCTTCCATTTTATCACTAGACATGGATCCCATCTAGTCTATCACTATCGCCTCTAGAGATGAGGAGTTCAGACGACTCCTCGACCAAAACCATGCCACTTTGCATTTTTACCTTTCCCAACTCATCCACTCGAGATGCCTTGGGTCAGTTGATATATGGCATACCCTTATGTATACCTCTGAATCTCACTCCCACACCTGTATCGGCCCCATCTAGCTTTGTGCTTCCCACATATACTTTACCCCCAGTTGTTTCATAGCTAGGTCCTATACCCACTATGGACTGCTATGTCTACCACCTCTGTGACACCCGCCACATCCATCATACCTTCGACAACTACCCAAAAACGTAACCTTATCTGCCCCTAATGTCTCACAAATGCCCATGGCTACACTACTCCACCTCTGATGTTGGTGACCCCTATCCCTTTTATGAACGTGCTCCTTTTAAATCCAAATCATTAGCCCTCATTTCCACTAGGGTTACCGCAACCCTTCCACCTCCATATACATACTTCCAGCAACCTCATGTTTCATCTATTATTCACTCCGGGTATATACCCCTTATTTCACTACCTTCTTCTCAATCAACCTACATGGCAGAACCATACACTAGATTTCCACCCCCGTTATAATGCTTCAAAACCAACCCCCTCATGCTATAAGAGGTACCCAATCATTGCAACCTACCAATGACCTAATAAATTTAATGTTGGACAAGATACAGACATTGGAGGCATCGGTTTCCGGTTCCTGCAACACTCTCAGCTACGACTTGATTTGTAACGAACCCATCCACCCCATCCATTCCCTATCTGTCCATACCCTCTGCATTGGGAAATGCCTAAATTCAAATCATTTCAATAGTAAAGAAGACCCGCAACAACATTTTGTGGTCATTCAAACACGGGTGTTATTTGATCACTCACGATGATGCTTTGCTATTGCGAACCTTTCCCATGTCTCTAACTGGACTTGCATTAGATTGGTATACTGGGTTACCTAGACACTCTATATTTTCATTCAATCAGGTAGCCCAAACCTTCTTGGATCATTTCTCCAGTAACATTGTCAAGAAGGTTACCATGACTAATCTATACTCCACGCGTCAGTATGAGGACGAATCTATCGTAGATTTTTGTTGCTCATTGGCATAGCCCGATCAATAAAATCACCTTCCAACTGCCACAAACAAAACGCATCGAGCTCTTCACACGGGCTTGTGCTAGACATATCTCACTGACCTTGCAGGTCCAAACCTTTTGAACATTCGATGAAGCATTCTCTATGGCATGAAAGTTAGAGATTTGGGCCATCAAAGAGAAGAAAATCCAATCACGCAATAAGAATTCAGCATTCAAGATGAATGATACCTCCTCTTCTTCCAAACCACAAAACAATTATTCAAAAGCTAAGGTCACTGCTAACGCAGTGGTACTCAAGGCCGGCCCAACTCATCCGTCAAATTAGGCTACTCCCTCATCTAATCTCTCACCCATATAGACTTTTCAATTCAGATGAGAGCAGCAGAAATACACCCGAGTTGGGTAACCTTACTCTATTGTCTTAGAAAATCTTATCAAATCCGGAGCCATCACCCTTCCACCTATAAAACCACACACTATTTTTGACCCTGTTCACCCCATGCCTACATGGTAATAAAACACATGACTTCTGTAACTATCATTGAGTAAAGGGTCATAGTGATTGAAATTGCATCACTTTCAAGAATATTGTCCAAGAAATTCTTGAAAAAGGTGAGTTAACCATGGATTAATCCTAACGCACCTGCCAACCAAAACCTACACATCTTCAAGAAACCATTCTTCAACCTTTCCCCTTCGTCTGATCTAACTGGTGAGACATCAACTCATGATACCCATACCCACAAGGTCCACGATATTTTTAATGATGTACTTGTCACCTCCCAATTAACTCACATTACCTCCATAGAGGATATCCTAGCCTGAAATCCTCCTTCTGTGCTAAAACCCACCACACCTAGTCATCCACCCATAGAGGAACACCTTTCATCTCCTTCATCACCTACGGAGAGTATTCCACTAACAATGAGACCATTTCACCTTTGGCTTCTCCACTTAGACAACCGATACCCCACTTTACCTCCTCCACCCACAGAGGATAACCCATTACCTCCCCCACCCATAGAGGAGCACCTATCCGTTTGTCCACCTACAAAGGAGAACCCCTCACCTTCTCCGCCCATCATAGACCTAGTTGATATACCTTTGCCTCTTGGTGAGCATTCTCCATCCGCTACCCAAGATCCTACAGACCTACTTTACACTCTCTTACCCACAGAAGCTGTAGCTAGCCAATTTCTTGTCTCTAAGACACATTTTATGGGAATTTCCATTAGGTCCTCATCAACTCCACCTATAGATGTGCCATTCTCACCTTTGGCTGATCACTTAGATTATGTGGATAGGGCCATATTATGGGGGAATCTTTTGCTTCCGGTGTCAAAGCAGATGCAGATGTCTCTTACTAATACTTCCACTATCTCCCAAAAGTATTTCAACCAAGAAAACAAAACAAAACCACTTCTATCACAACTCCTTCCATGACACCTGTCATAACTCGACATACACCCTTGCCCATAACCCAAACTACATCTAAACCCAAACCCACACCTACAACATTTTTCCTCGACTAAACCTATTACCACCTTAGGGGTCACCCCAACCACCATCCTTACTCATCCACCTATCAAACTGGATTTAGCTACATCCTCCAAAGTCAACACCACACCTACTTTGACACCTAAACAAACACACTAAACCCATAGAACTCGTACCTTGGTTGTACCAATCACACCTTCACCTGTCCCACCTATCGTAGGACCTCATCTTCCCAACATGGTCAAAAAAGCTCCACCCATCAATAAACCAAAAACACACCAACCCATTCCTTCCTCACAAACCTCTAACCTACCCAGATTCCCAAAATGAATTATACCCACACTTGTAATACTGCTACCATCCATACCTCCAATGCCTTAAGCTATTTCTTCACTACCCAGTACACTCCAGTCCCTGTCCCTCACACCCCATGTGTGACCTATGTCATCTACCTTCACAACACCCCCATTATCCCTATGGGTAACTCTTCCTCTTCCCCCATTTTCCCTTTCCTTCTAGACTTCGTACACCCATATCACCTTTACTCAAGACAGGTACAACCCAAAAACAAAACTCCACTACCCCACAACAAGGTAATCAAACCAACCACACACCCTCCTACACGTTCATCTACTACACCCCTACCTCAACAAACACGACCAATGCCCAAGACCATGCCAACACCCAAAATCATGACTCGACCTACTCCCCCTCCTACAAGAACCATTCCTCAACAATCAAACTACACCTACACCCAAAACCACGTTCACTTCCCATTGTAATCCACTAACAGGGTCTTATGCCAAAATTTTAACCAACCTCCTCGAGACTTCTGTCATCACATTACCACCACTTAGACCTTATGATCCTCTCAAACCCAAGCCAAAAGGGTTTGATGACACCAAAATTTACGCATACCATCGTGTGCTCAAGGCACGATGTTGAGAACTATAAGGCCTTTAAACTATCCTTTTCCAATTGTGTCCTCCTAAAGCCAAATTTGACGATCACGACCTTCTTGACGAGGAACCTGCTTCACCGACACCCATTCCCACACTACCCACTAAAAACCCACAACCTCCACCCCCACAACTCCTTGAACCACCGCCAATATTTGAAATTAACATGGTTCGCATCATAGAACTGGCCATGCCACCATCTAAATGTCATTGCACCCAGCTCACCTCACAGGGTTTTTCTCCTCTGGTAGGTTCTTATCCATTGTGTCGTTATACCACTCACCCTACACCTCTATTTTCCAACTCTCCTCGGATCAACATGATACACGCCACTAAACATTCTCAGAAGGATAAGGGCAAAGAAAGGGTGACTGACCCACCAACCAATCCTATACCCAACATACCAACTGTACCCATACCTAAAATCACTATTTGCGGCCCCACATATCCCATTTCTGATGGATTCACACATCACACCATGATCAAACAATTACACTAGTATCCCATCAAAATTTCCTTCTATGACCTCATTCAAACCTCAGAATCCCATCATCAAGCTCTCATGGAGGTTCTTCAATCTATTGAGGTTTTTCCCAATGACCCTACACCTGTAGCCTCCATTATCACAACTCATCATGTAGCCTCTCTTAACAAATTGTCACCTTCACCCACACCTTCACCTATACACCAAGTAGCCTCCCTTAGCTTTTCAGAGGAAGAGATCATGCCACACCAAAATGATGACCCAGACCCGACCCTCTTCATCTCTTTCCACATCGATGGCATACATGTACAACATGTGATGATTGATGGGGGTGATAGCATTAATATTATTTCATCCCATGCAATCACTCAAATGTGCATAACTGAAAATTACATGCATACACATCCTGTCATGTTGCATTCATTCAATGACACTATCACCTCTACACTATGCACCGCCATCCTCACACATTCGCGTCGGCCCCCACACTGTCCCAATAATTAATTGTATGTCTTGGAAGGGGAATTTAAATATAACTTGTTGCTTGGTAGACCCTGGATTCATGTCGTGGGGTACGTTCCTTCCAGTTTGCATCGTTGTGTAAAGTTTTAACATGAAGGACACATATATACCATTCCAGCTAACCCATCACCTTTCAAAACCTGCACACATGTTTTACTGACCCAATGATGTGCTCATACCCGTTAAAGTGTCTACCTCCGCAACCACCACTATTTAACCTACACCTCCACTTACTAGTATAATTGCTACTTCTACCACACATGCGTCCTCCATTCCAATCGCTACAAAAACCTCCACGACTAACCCATCCACCTCCTAATCCATTAACTTCACTTCTACATCAACTTTTGACACCTCATCCATTCCAACTACCTATATACCAACCACCGATCCCTTGGAAGGTGTTTTTCAATGCCTCACTCTAGGGGAGTACCACATATATAGTGTCAACACATTCCTTACTCCACAAGAGTACAGAAGTCTTCCGCCAACACCCTCGTTATGATCATCACATAGGAAAATGCCTCCTTTATTGTCCTCCTCAATTTCCAACCAATCTCACCTATGGGGGAATTGATACTACCACTTACACTCCTGAACCACCACCACAAACTCGTCCATTTTCTGCTAACTTCCAATCACTTACCAATCACCATTTTTCC
Organism: Taxus chinensis; assembly: GCA_019776745.2. Taxonomy (NCBI): domain Eukaryota; kingdom Viridiplantae; phylum Streptophyta; class Pinopsida; order Cupressales; family Taxaceae; genus Taxus; species Taxus chinensis. Next base: position 832,604,365 of record CM034146.1, read on the forward strand.
CACACCTTCCTACACCAATGTGCGTGGAAGGGTTTTGGTTTTGGATTTTACGAGCAAGTCCACCATACCATTATTCCATGTACTACCTATAAACATAACGACCGTAGTGGTATCGGCTTTCTTGAACCACCTACCAAATAGGCCCGCATTGAAGTCATCAAGGAAACTAGACCTTCTCCACCTTCTCCACCCATTCAACCTTCACCACCACCCTCACCGATAGAGTCGATGGATCCTGAATCTATCCCTCCTTACTTTTTTTTTTCATAAACACCATTTCCTTAAGGCCTTTGACTTATCAACATGAGGGCAAGACCCCTTCCATTCTTCCCTTCCCGTATCCTGAAATGATCCATGATGATACACCTTTAATTAATGTCGTTTAATGTCAGGATGATGAATCTATACTCACCTACCTTGGTGCAGAATACTCATATATTCATTAGTTGTTACCTTCTGAGATTCAAACCATGTCGAATGAATCGACTATCAAGATCAACATTCATACTCATAATGACCCCCAAATCCTAAAGATCAATCAATCTTTAGATGTTGTTGAACAAGAAGCCATCACTTCTTTTCTTAGAAACCATAACCACCCTTTCGCTTGGTCTTATGAAAACATTCCTGGTATTGACCCCACCATAGTGGTCCACAATATCGTAACTATTCCCGATGCCAAACCCATCAAACAAAAGCTGAGGAAAATGCACCCTTGTAGTCAAAGAAGAACATCAATGCCTTCTTTCTATTTCCTTCATCTTACCCATTGATTATCCTCGTTGGATTTGTAACATTTTCCTTGTCACTAAGGTGACAGGGGGACTCCGTATTTACACAGACTTCCATGACCTCAACCTAGCATTTCTGAAAGACAGCTTTTCCCTTACTTGGTATTGACTAGCTAGTTGAACATACCACTGGCCATGAGATGCTATCACTCATGGATGGCTTCTCGGGTTACAATAAAATCTTTCTTTCCCCTGAGGATCAACACAAGACCTCATTCATTACCCCTTGGGGGACCTTCTTCTATTAAGTCATGCCTTTTGGCCTTAAAAATGCTAGTGCCACATATCAGTGGGCTATGACTTATATCTTTCATGACATCATGCATCACATATTGGAAGATTATGTGGATGATCTATTGGCCAAATCTAAATGCTGCTCCGAGAACCTTACCATCCTCAAAACCATCTTTGACAGTCTCATCAAATATTGCATCCATCTTCAGCCTAATAAGTGTGTCTTCGCGTCCTCTCAGGAAAACTCCTAGGCTTTATCGTTTCCCTACGTGGTATAGAATTTGACCCTACTTAAGTGAAGGCCATTCTTGAAATTCCTTCACCCAATAACCTTAGACAACTCCGTAGCTTGCAAGGTAAGTTGCAGTCTATTCACCATTTCATTTCACAATTATCAGATTGGTGTCAACCATTTCATCATCTGCTCAAGAAGGATGTCTCTTTTAGATGGGATGATGACTTCCACAAAGCTTTTGAAGCATTAAAACAATACCTTCTCCAACCACCTGTACTCATTCCACCTAAAGATGATCAGCCTTTTTACCTATATATCTCAGCTACCAATCATTCCTTGGGAGACATGCTTGCGAGCATCATGATGAAAAACACAGAGAGCAGACAATTTATTACATAAGTCATACTCTTTTAGGCTATGAAACATGATACACCTATCCCGAAAAACTTTTCTTTTCTTAGCCATATTTTTCATTGCCACAAAACTCCATCATTACCTACTCAACCACAAAAGCTATGTTGTGACCAACACTGACCCCTTACACTTCATTTATGCTAAACCTTATCAAAATCAGCGTGCCACAAGATGTCTTATGCTTTTAGCTGATCTTGACCTTCAATTCATTCATCAAAATTCCATCAAGGGCAAAGCAATTGCTGACCAATTGGCCAACACACCTATTTCCGAGGATCAGCCCTCTAATTTTAATTGTCCAGATGAGTCAATTGCTACCCTTTCCTTGGAAAAATCCCCTTACCAAATGACACTCTTCTTCAATGGTTCAAAGTGTCAGCATGGGGGTGGGGCTTGTATTATCCTCATTTCGCTTAATGGTGAGCCCATGATTTTGTCTTTCAAACTCGATTTTGAATGCACAAACAATATCGCCGAATACATAGCACTCATACTAGGTGTCCAAGTCGCATATTCCCTAGATGTCAAATCAATTAACCTCTTTGGTGATTCTCCATTGGTCGTAAACCAAGTCAATGGTATATACTAATGTCATAACAAGATACTTCAAAAGTATAAACATCATGTAGATGTACTTTTGACCACCTTTGACCATTACACCCTTCAAACCATCCCACGTTCAACCAACAAATTTGCAGATACCATGGCGTGTTTAGCTTCCCAAATACCCGCTTCGTCTGTTGATTCTAAAATCTTTGTCACTGTAAAAAACCTCAAATCACTTTCTTATTTACCTCACGATGTTTACTCTATCGGAACCACTACCCTGGACTCGAGTGACCTTTTGTACAAATAATACTCTGACTACCTTTCTCTCTCCATCTTACCTCCTGATCTCACCTGTAACGAACAATGCACATTTCTTAAAAGGGTCTCTCTTACATCATCCTGATGGGGACTCCTCTATAAGTGCGGCTTTGATGGTATTCTCTTATGATGCCTCACAAGTTCTGAAATTCCTTATACCATTAATGAATTTCATGACGGCACATGTGGAGGTCACTTTAGTGGCCTTACTATTACTAAGTGTATTCTTCACCTAGGCTATTATTGGCTGACCCTTAGCCATGATTGTTATGATTAAGTCAAATGTTGTGTAAAATGCCAACAACATGCCAATCTTCATCATACACCCAATCATGCCTTACAGGTCTCCCGTGACCTTTGGCCCTTCTCTTAATGGGGTTTGGATCTTGTCAGAGAGATCAATCCCCATTCTTCCCAATGCCATCAATGGATAGTCACTGCTACCGAATACTATACAAAATGGGTGGAAGCCATACCACTCATCTCCAAGAAATCTAAGAAAATATGTGAGTTTATCAATCATCACATCATTTGTCGCTTTGGTGTTCCGCATCACATCATCACTGACAATGGAAAACAATTCAAAAAAGAAAACATTGAAAAAATTATGCGATGCCTTCAGCATTCAGATTAGTTTCTCATCACCTTATTACCCACAAACCAACAGCCAAGCCAAATCCACTAACAAAACCTTAAACAAAATTCTTATGAAAGTGGTTGATGATACTGGGAAGGATTGGCATACACCCATTCATTTTGCCCTGTGGGCATACCACACTAGTATTCGCACCTCCACTGCTGCCACACATCCATTTTCTCTAGTCTACGGTATAGAGATAGTTCTACCTCTTGAAGTCTAGATTCCCGCACTCCGTATTTATCTCCATGACATGCTCAATGATGATGAATTTCATCAGGAATATTTAGCATAACTTGAGTTAGTAGACAAATGTCATCTTAAAGCTCTAGATCACCTTCAAGTTTACCAAAAATGTATCAAACGTGCCTATGACAAACGTGTCCATGCATGAACTTTCCAAATCAGTGACCTTGTCCTAAAAGAAAATCAACATGTAACTAAAGCAAAAAAAAATCAAACGCTGCAAATTTTATCCTAATTGGCTTGGACCATACATCGTGACTAATACTTATGGATTAGGTTCTTATCATTTATCTTTACTCAATGATAAACCCGAATGTGAGCCCCTTAATGTCTTGCATCTTCGACCATTCTATTGTTGAATTCTAAGTCCTACCTCACCCTTTTTCTCTTTCCATGCTCGTCTCTTGAGTACTATCCACTCCATACACCTCACCAATGATTAAAAAAGAATCATGTGAGTACACGTCACTTGTTATCTTCTCTTGAATATGTGTACCACAATGCTGCACATAGCATGATTCTCATGGATACTTTTTGTCTACCTTTAGATGAGATCCCATGGTTGTTTCACCTTACCTTTTGCATGAGAGTCCTATCCTCACCTTGGTCTTGTCCATGACTTCAAATCCCTCACATGGGATATAACTTCTTGAGTCAAACTTCCAATCAAAAGATGACTCCCTCAAAAGGACATCTTCCTCTCGAGAATGGCTCTTATAAATAGAATGCTCCCTCAAAGGACAACTATGTAAAGCTATTTAAAGAAAAATGACGAGAGCAACCGAAGCTTCCTGCATCGATCAGCTTCACAAATACTTCAAGGAGTTACATTTTCTTCATCCCATATAGACTTCCCACGTCTATCAGTCTATGTCAACTATAAGTCAAAACAACAAACCTTTTAGTCATAGAATTTCCCATTGTGACCTCAAATCTCTTGCCTAAAGAAACATGTTACCTCATACAACATAAAACTTAACTACCTTTCACCCTTCTAACCATTCCCACTGCCATTTCCTACTGCCTCAAGGGACCTCTCAGAAACCATGACATTTGGTGATTATGTGACTACTTTTCACCATAGAACAACCAATCATGCAATGTCTTTAGGGTCTTATGTTCATCACCTCTTTCAGGGTGTGATCTACGCGGTATCATCCTCACCAATCAGGTGGCTTTATTTCCCCCTTTTACCTTTTAACCTTCTTTGTTTACGTTTTTATTACCTTAAAAAAAACTTGGTCCTTGATGCTTACCTTTGGGGTAATTTTCTTCTTTCGCCACAATCGACCCACCTACATCACTTTACCTATAATCCACCAACACCTAACAAACCTAAACCCACACCGTGCCTAAAACCTACAAACTCATTTTTCATACCCTCCTTATATTCTGTCCCTAGCTCATGGAAGAACTACATAGGCCTGAGGTTCCTTTTCGCCGAGACTATGTAGGGAGAACTTCGAGGGCATGGGGCCCATCAAGGTTAGCTCGGCCATTCTATACCCTAAACAATTCATCTTCCATGTTCCTCACATTACATCACACCTCACTCAGTTTCCCTTTTCTATCCCAAATTGGAAATGTAACCAAATACATAAGAATTTTCTTCATATTTTAATCCTTAGCACAACATACATTTATAACACCTACCATTTCTTTATCATCACTATGCATAGATTATACCACATTTGACATATGACCCATATTATCGTTCATTTCACAAAATAATGATTCACAACTTCACCAAATTTGAACTCAATAATGCCTAGCAAACTTGACTCAATCATGCCTAACAAAACTAACTCAACCATACCTACGACCTGACTCAACCATGTCTATGACCTGACTCAATCCATGCCTAAACCAACCTGACTCGATCCATGCCTAAACCAACCTGACTCGATCCATGCCTAAACCAACCTAACTCAATCCATGCCTAAGCTAACCTTACTCAATCCATGCCTAAACCAAATTGACTCGATCCATGCCTATACCAACCTGACTCCATCATGCCTAACTCACCAATAGAGGTAGAACTTTGTCCCGCATATGTAGCTTTTCTCTCCTCTACATCCAATACAAACAAAACATTAATCTACATTTATCATATCCATATTTACCAATTATCATTTTCCCACACCCTATTTTCACCCTACACATCTCAACCACCTAGAACACATCACTTTTGGACCCTTGTTCCCAATAACTTGGCCGGTACCAATTCATCTTTACTGACCCTGGTCACCCCTTAACTGGCATTGGTCACCTATTTGGTGACCGATACCGGTTCATCTTTATTGACCCAGGTAACCCCTTAACTGATTTCGGTCACTTGTTTGGTGACTAATACTGGTTCACCCTTACCGACACCCGACCATACTTAATCGACGCCGATCATTATTGCAGTAAAACCCATGATTTCCCAAAATCCCCCTTTTATAAAAAAAAACATTCCCCTTGCCATTTTTTACCCACCTACAATGACCTAAACTACCCTTGGACCTACACCCCACCCCTCTATCCTATTTATTACCCTACCCATTCATCTCTTTACCCACTATTCCCCCCCATTCCAAAATTTAATCCATCCCCAGCCACAAAAACCAAAAAAAAAACCAAAGCACACCACCACTACATAAAACAATTTCCTAATCCCCTACTCTATCTAGCTCAAATACACATAGAGTAGGGTGCTTACATCATCGTGTTGTCGTCGTCATGGTGGCACATCTAGCTGTTGCACCGATGGCCCACCTGATCCCTCCACCAGCCTCCGCCATCACCAAATCGCTACCTGTAACCTCTACCTAGTCAAATCCCTCGCACTGATCCTGTGGATCACTCGTCATTCACAATGCTAACTCAATGCTACCTTCCATCTGAGCACTTTTCTCTCTCTTTTTTCCCTTTTCTCAATTAGCTACAAGACAAATGAATAACAAAACAAGCAGATTTTTTATTTTTATAACAAACCCAACCTAACCGACATTAGTTACCCTTGATCGACATCGATCGCAGTGCCCTACCTTACCGTCATCAGTTGACCTATACCAATGTCAGCTACCCTTGACCGGCATCAGTCACCCTCACCTACACATTTCCCTACATTTTTACCCTTTTACCCCTACCCCTACCTCCTTTTTGTTCCACCCAATCTTCACACTGATCATTTACCCCCACCCCACCTTTACCCAAACCATTTACCTCACCTTCCTGACCTCTTCATTTACTACCTCCCTTTTTCCTCCTTTGCAGACTAATTATTCTACCCCTACCTTGTCCTTACCCGTGCCGTGACCTAGATATTTGGACTTGGACCATCACTAGTGACATTTGACCTCATGTGTTCACTATACCTTGTGGCACTATTACCTATGTTGTTGACCTAATGACCTTACCTACCCTATTGTTGTGATCGTTTATCCTGACCCTACCTTATGTGTACAAAAAACATACCTAACCATTCCTGCACCTAACTTATGTTTTGTTTCCTAACCATATCCTATACCTTGGATACCAAAATCACTTTAACCTCATTTGGGATAAACCTATTGACCTTAGACAATGTAGATTTTTCCTGCTCTTTAACCTGGTAGCATGCTGTCGTTTATAAATGTGCGTACATTTGATTGATGCTACCTTTGACCCTGACCCATTGCCTAGATTTCCCGCATATATCTTTAAACTTTTTTCCCCCATGCCCACCTACCTTTTCCTCACATTTACCTTTTATCAAACCACTCACCACTTCTACCTTTTCCCTCGTCAGTTCCTAGTTTGAGGGGGATCACCTTCACCCACACATGGGACAACCACATCTTATTTTTGTTAGTGCCACTTACCAATACAAGATATGCAACAAAAAGGGGAAAAATGTAGACACTAAAATTAGGTCACACTCCCCCTTTGGTTCCTTGACAAATAAGCACCCTTCATCACATTCACCTAGCCATGGCCCTCTTCACCTCACTAATATTAATTTAATTAATCTAATTAAATTAATTCATTATCCTCACCATATTTATTATTTAAATATCTTAATTTAAATAATATCCACACATACACCTCACCTAGACACCTCATTAGGCCAACTCACCCTAATACCTATTCTTAGTAAGTTTCCATAACTAACTAAGACTTACCGTAACCCTAAAAATCAATGCCTACATTCTCTCTAACCACATTCTCGCATGCTTACAAGAAGCTTCCAGTATAATCCATGGGGTTGATGACGTGATATCCAAAAAAAATCAAGAGGATCTCCTTAGTTTAGTAAACCTAGCGAAATCCTACCTTAACTGACACCGGTTAGCGCTAACCATTGCCAGATAGGCTAGAACCGCTGTTGGCTATCCTTTTAACTCCTAGAACAACCTTATTCTCAAGGTTGGAAAAATATTTGAAAAAGTTAGCAAACATTGAGATCTCCCTGAGAGATATCACATCTTCTGAGATCGAATTCTAGTGAGAAAATGCATGCAAGGAGGAGATCAAGCATTTTTCTCTTGCACAGACATCCAACACTCACCCTAGTATTGATCTTATCTTGCCAAGAAAAAGGGAATGCCCATGTAGCCCATGCAGAAGCTCTCCTATGATTGGTGATCACCTACAGCCTACAACCTCTCACTAGCAACTCAATTCATCAATCATAGGCGTCTAAGACCAGAATCCAAGTAAGTAAAATGTTATACTTCTCTGGTTCATTTTTATTTCATTATTATATTATCACCTATTATTTACCTGGCTACCCATTGACCTCCTTTAATAGTCCCCCCTTCATATACCCATTAAAACCTCGTTAAATCCCACCCAAGCTACCAAATACCTCATTTTGACTAACCAAAGTCCTTTGTGCAATAAAAATGGAGACCCAAAACTCATTCTGTGGCATTCTTAGTTTTCCACAGTAATTGGCACCAGGTTACACATAACCGCCGTCAATCACCCTTAACCGGCATCGGTTTCTATTATTTTCCCATACAACCCAGAACAGTGACCTATCCACCTAATTCTACATCATCCTCATTTATCTGTGATCTTCCTGAGACCTCTAACAGACCTTGCAGAGACCCAGAACTAGTTGCTTGACCTTTGGATCTTATTTTAACCTAGCCTGTTAAATTAGATCTTTCTTATTGTGTTTTAAGTGAGATACCTAAATCATTTCAAACTGCGATAGGATTTACTGTATTTCCTGTATTAAATTGTGTTAAATAGTGGACTGAGAACCGTCTAGAAAGTACCACACTTCTCGGATCTAGCACACACTAGGCAGTTCAATGCATATATTGTTTAAGTCTTTCTAGTGGTCTTGCTTTTCATTACAGGTAGTTCCTCCTAGCCAAAAGGAACCTCTCACAATCAGCTATGGATTCAGAAGTCATAAGTGTGCAATAACCCATCAACCAATATCTAAATAGGTATTCCTCCTATGCCCGTTACCCTATCTTTTTCGTCAATACTTCAGTGAAACGTCTAAGAATTAGGTGAAACAGTGATAAAACAGGCTTATTAGCAATTCATTTGTAGTAGCTTGGTTGGGTCTAGACTGTCCCAATCATAGTTTATGCACTTATTAATATTGGGAAGCCTTTTATATGTTATTTTATGGTGTCATAAAACATGCTTATTGGTGGTTCTTTTGTAGTAGCTTGGTGGGTCTTGACTGTTTCCATCATAGTTTGGGTAGGAACCTAACTTAAAGATATTGGGAAGCCCCTTTATATGTCTAGTTCTGGTGTGATAAAATAGGTTTATTGGTAGTTTGTTTGCAGAAACTTGGTGGGTATGGATGTAATGCCCATTAAAACAACCCACTTGAGACCCAAGAACAACCTAGGATTAGTTAGGAAAAAATTATGGAATAATTTTTTTTGATTAAAATAATCTACAACCATGTTACAAGAGAACATTTGTCACTAACAGGTTCTAAAATAAATCCAATGAACTAGAGTATACTTTTCTTTTATTAAAAATTATTAGAGGTCACAAGGTCCAAAATTTAGGGTTAGAAGTCTCATTAGGTTCAGACGGAAATTCCTCACCAAACACACTCTCTAATAGGCCTAAAATTTCAACTTGATTTTTCTCATGCTTAACGCATTCAAAAATTTAATAAACTACTCCCATTGGATAGGAAATTTCCTCACCTTTCCAGTGATATAAATAAGTCATCCTAACTCATATTTTTCACATTATGAGCCGGCGGGCCTTGGGGTGAAAATTTTCCCCAAGAGCAGGCCTACAGGCCCAAGGGTGAAAATTTGTTTAAAGGGCGGGATGGCAGGCCACAGGGAGACCTTTAGAAATTTTTTTACCGAGAGGTGAAAAAATCAGATTTTTTCCCATGTTCCCATAGGTCTGCAAGTCCACAAGGGACACGTGGTGCTCCCTAAAGTAGCGCGGGGAAAAGCGGGGGAAGGCGGGGTGGTGGGAGACATTTTCAAATTCTCCTATATGGGGTGAAAAGAAGATTTTTTGCCAGCACTCCTGTGAATCCATAGGGGACACATGATATCACCTAAGTCCACGCGAGGAAAGTAGAGGGGCAGGGAGAAGATTGACTTAACACCCCAAATGGCTAAGAGGGAACATAGACCCGTGCCTCCGCGGGCACCTCATGATGCCACGTGGCAGCCCCTGATTGCTTGTGGGCTGTCAGGACAGTGGGGAAACATCAAAAAAAATTCAAAAAATTTTCAAGTCATAAAATATAAAACAAGGACCTGTTCCTCTGCCGACGCCTCGTGACACCATGTGGCATCAACTGACTGGTTACGGGCCAGCAGGGAAAATTTCAATTTTTTTCCAAAAGCACTAAGTTTAAAATAGGACCTATCCCTTTGCTATCAACTTATGGTGCCATGTGGCAACCTTTGATTGGTTGCGGGATGGTGGGGTGGTAGAATTTTTTTTGAAAATTTTCCAAAAAATTTTGCTAAGCCCCAAGGGAAAAATTTGGGCCACGGGCCTGCCAAGGAAATTTTTCCCAAAATTTTAACACCAAGTGAAGAAAACTTCATAAGGACATAACTTTTGATAGAGAGCTTAGTTTGAGGCCAATGGGGACTTTCTAGAAAACTCTCGACATCCTCTTTGCAGGGACCTCATTAATATTCTGATTTAATAAAGTTTAAGTGGTGAGTTTTAAGTAAACAGCCTGTAGGATTTTATAGTACGAACTGATAAATTTTTACTTGTTAGATCTGTTCAATTTGATCTTCCTGCTCTCTCAACATGTCACATAGTCATGGAGGATTGTTCCTAAATGGATTTAAGGAAAGATTAAAGGTTCAATTTGTCTGATTGACTTGCAAATTTGAGAATTTCCGTTTCTTGACAAAAAACGACTGCAAAACAGTTTGAGCCCATTTTTGCTAAGTTTTGAAATGTTTCCTTTAAGTGTTTTTGTCTATTTGAATTCTTTTAGGCCCTATTACTTCAATTCAATCATTTAATTTTTTATTTTATTTTTACAAGTTTGAACCATGCATTTTTGGTTTAATTAATTGCCAGTTTTAAAATTACAAATAACAGGGATCAAATCTTAATGGGTCCATTTTTGACTTTCTTCTTCCTAGTATTTAGAATACGTTCCAATTCCAATATAACACATTTTATTTTATTCAAAAAAATCATTCAAGACCAAAATGAAATACTGATTTCAATTTTTTTCACATTTCAAAGAGACAAAATATTGTATTTTTTCTCACACGCAATTATTCCTTTAAATAGATATTTTAATAAATTGATATGATCAGGTTCAATTTAACAATGCAATTTGGGAAAATAATTTCATTCATTTATTGATTTCCAAAGGCAATTTTACCCTTCTTTCTTTTATTCCTTCAAAAATCATTTATTAAACACAAATCAAAATATTACATATTCTGTTCACATTTTCCACTTTACCATTTTTAAAACAGAGATTTCATAGGGTATGCAAAACATGGACTTCCAATGGAATAACATCATATGGACAAGAAAAACTATTTCCATTAATTCAAATGAATTCTTATAACTTCCTTTCCATTTGATTACAAAATGCAGTATACAAAACACATAACATTCTTTAACATTCTTCCTAAATAGAATAAAGAGTATAACTCTTTTACATTTGTAATTTCCACTTGCAATCAGTAGAACATCTTTCCATTACAAACATTTACAAGGTCATCCACTTCAAGTGGGAAAGGTTCTAATGAGATTTAATTTAACAAGGGACTGTCAAACTATCTTTTCTCAGCTTCAGAAACACAACATACATTCTTCTCTTTCTTCCAATTTTTATCACAAAAGAGGTAGGGGAAAGACAACACTCTCCACCCAACCAAGACACCCAATGAAAGGAGAATTGATCCTTCTTTAATAGCCTCTGAGCCCCAACCAAAATGTACTAAGAAATCTATTTCAACTCATGGAAACAACAGGCTTCCACATCACAAAGCAATCTTTCAACAAACACATTTCAAATTAAAAAACACAGTCCAAAACAAAATAGTAGTTTTGCAACCACATGAAAGACATCACAAAAATCTTAGGCTTCACCATGCAAATCAAAGGAGCAAGAACTATGGGGGATGCTTCTTATCCCTCCCAAATGGGGAAATTGGTATCACTCCCTGAGTTACAACCGCAAAAATATAGTATATGAAAACCCTGACATTCCTTATGCCTCCCCAAGTAACCCTTATTCCTTACATTTCCTTATGCCTCCCCAACCTCTTATGGCAACCCATAATGAGTAAATAAATGCAAGATATTTCTCTTTAAGGTGGAACCAAAATCCAAAATCCATCCACCCTTATACGTCCATAAAACACACTTGTGCCTCCCATAAAATAAACCCCATAGTCTTCTCCTACACCATTCCTAAGCCATCTACCAATAGTCCCCAATAATAACAAACATACTAGAATTTACATATTCATAAAAGGAAAAACAAGAGTATTTCTAAGAGCCAAGCTCTTACCTCTCCATGATGGAGTTTGTTCCAAATTAAAAATAACAAGATCCTTTTAATGCAAGTAATCCAAAAAATCAACGCAACAAAAGCATGCAACAATCTTCCAAAAACGTATCCAAGCAAGAGCTCCCAAAACAGCAAGAAAATTCACCCAAAAGAACTCTCCCAAAAATTGAAGCAACCCAAAACAAGACAATAAATTTGAATTTTATAGAAGAGGGAAGAGAAGAGGATGAGGTGGATCTATGTAGGATGGCAGATCATACATCCTCAACCTCAAACACAAAGTCAACTTCATCCTTCAATGCATAATAAATAGGTGGGTGAATAATATGATAGTTTACTTAAATACTCATGTCCAACCCACACCCCAAAGGACTGAAATTAAATCATGTAAGAAAAGTGCAATTAAAACCTACGATTTGTCTTCCCAAAATGCATTATAAAAGTTTAAATTTAACCCTCCAACCATAGGAAAGGTTGGTATGTAAATTTAAGAGGGATATGACAAGTTTAACTTGTCCCACAAGCCTCCAAAACTAGCCTCCAAGGATTATTTCGAATTTCCAAGAAGGTGGAGTGTTTCACACTCAAAATTTAGGTTACACATCACTTACATATTCTTACAACACTTTAATTCTAGGCCAACAACTCTATTAATTACATTCTTATGACATATTTTAATTAGATAACTAAACAATATGATTACTCACAATATTAACACTACATTAATTAAATAATGAAAGGGGTAAGTGCACCATAAAAATAAACACATGCAAACATTAAAGAAAAAGGAACCAAATAAAAGAAAAACATAAAATCCCTTGGTCACATTTAAAGGTGATCCTCTCATGGGAATCCCTAACACTAACAAACACACCCACAAACAAAACTAGTTGCCATGGTGACCTTGTTGAATTCATCTAGAACACCAATGTGGTTGGTCTCCAATCCCTTGATATTTGCTGTGATATTTTAAACATGCAAAAATACAAATACCTCTTTCGGCCTCATGGCCGCATCAGAACATCCTAAGTCATGAAAACATATATGAATCACAACAATCATAAATCCTATCAAGAATATCACTTACAATTTCATCAACAACTATATAATCATCAATTTTAATTCAATTTTCATTTTCTAGGTCTACTCAAAATATTCAATTATCACAAGTCCGAACAACATCTATAATATAACCATGTCAAACAGTATATCAACATCAATATATAAAAATGTCTCTAATGATCATCATACATCATATATGAATCAGAGTTAACAATAATCCATGCTCTAACATCTAATTATCATACTAAATCAAAACTATAATAATGTCCATAATATATTCAGTAGTATCATGATCAATATCAAAAGTGTCAAAGGGAAGTGGGCACTACATCCCTCTCCTCTTAGACTCGACTTCCTCCTGGAAGTCACTGGAAGGAGAGATAGGAACAAATGCAATAGTAAAAGGATCACTCCATTATGGGATTGCTTACTTCAATCAAGTGTCGGTCTACAGAACCTAAGTTTGGTCCAATGCAATTCAACAAGAAGAAGGGATATTGCAAGGGATGATTTCTAATCTTTCTGCACGCAAGGCTATGAACACTTAAATCTAGAGAGTAAATTTATGCTATCATCCAAGATACCACACATAACAATATAACATGAAGAGTTCAAAAGAGTCCTAAGAATAACCACCAAGTAGAGGAATAATAAGGATAATTCCATGATTTTGAGAACAACCACGTAGTTTCCCAAGGAATACAACATACTACATTAATCAAAGTTAAGGTTTCTACACGTTCAAGCCATGAATTCAAGGTTCGTTGTGTAGACAAGGTTAGGAAAAAGAAACTATGGCCAAATTTTCATGAGGAACAAGTCTACTCAAGGTCCCACAATTTGAGGATCACACAAGATGAGGTGAATCGACAAGCACACCTAATTTAACAAAACATTTAAAATTAAGGAACTATTCTAGGAAAACACTTCTATAACACGAGAGGGTATAATTAACTTTTCATTGTAATAAAAGTGATTTCAAGACCACAATTTTTTCCTATAGTCTATTTTTTACACTTTTGTTTTAAGAATTGAACACACCATACCAGCCAAATCTAAAGAAGTCAATCGTTTAGCAAAAAAAAATTATATATATCCCCTAGTAACTAAAATATCAATATAAGTACCATACATTATAGTACAATGTGATTTTTTATCTTATTTCCTATTCATTTCTTGGAATAACCATAAAGAGAGCACAAGAAACACTAAGGACCACTAAAGGTCGCTAGGGAGAAGAACAAGTAACATGGGGTCCAATTACAATCCAAGGGTGTATCGTATCAAAAGTGAATAACATCATCTTGCACTTTCCATCCTAATAGAAAAGGGGCAACAAAAACAAGGTGACCCAAGAAAATATGAAGAAAAGAAGACTTCCCAAAGTTATTTTATATCCTTAACATATGTTGGCTTAAAACTACAATAACTTAGGTCTCAAAGGACAAGATAACACACAAGCAGGTTGCCTCTCAAACAAAAAATAAGTCTCGATCCAAGAGGACCACAACTCACATTCATCGAGCTACGGGATGATAAGGGTATGATGATCCAAAACTCCCACAAGAAAGGCACATACATATATGAACAAGAAGTACTAAGCAACTAGAACATATTGATATCCACCAGGTGTTTCACAATTTCAGGTAGGTGACAAAACTACAGGTTCAACTATACATTGCACTCAATACACATACATCTTACTTATTTTATAACTTAACTAATTAAGTCAAAAAAATTCATTTCAGTTTTTTTAGCACATTCCTCTACGAGTTTTCTTAATTAAAATATTCAGTTTTTTATTCTGATGTCACATGTTTGCGTTATTAGGATCACCACTAAGGTGGCCCTGATATCTTGCCATTCTGTATAGGTGGAAAAAATAAATTATTGTACTCCTAGGGGAGGTAGATGGACAAAGTTTTTCCCTTTCTATTCTTCTACATGGTTTTTATTTCTTCTATTAATCTACCACGGTTAAAGCAAGGACAATTTTTCCTTTCTATGTTCCAGTTTATTTATTAAGCTTCAAGGCCAAATCTCCTCAATTATAGTTTTATGATGTTTGGGTGAGTCAATTTGTCAACAAAATTTCAATGAGAAGGAAGGGTAAACATATCAAACTATTAATTTTATTGGAGAGAGAGGTAATCCAACACATGACATTTTTAATTCTAAGGAAACAAGGGACGTTCAACATAGAAAGCACATTATTAATTTGGTAAGAACTAGGAAACAATCAACCAATATGAATCACAACAATATTTTGAGATTTTTCCACTAATTACAAGTATCATACAACATTCCTCATGCGTTTCTATAATTTCTCAAAATAATTTATGAGGAAGAACCATTGAAAAATATTTTACTCACCTGATAAGACAAGGAAATTTTTCAAATCTACACCCATATTACCATAGGATACCACCAACTAAGAAATCAAAATGAAAAAGAAATATTTTAACTATAAGAACACCACATACTCATTAGAAGTGTCAAATGTAAGTAGACAATCAACCATCTTATTCAACATGGCTTTACGACCAAGAGTTATAGTTTCGCAAGAGAATCACATTATTAAATACCACCAAGATTAAGTTGTCAAGGTATAATTATACTATCATCACCAATGTCATGGTCCAAAAGACTCAAAGCATCCATAAGTGTCTCCACGTAATCCAAAATTAATAGGTCATAGAGTATTATTCATAGTAACTAAATTAAAAGTTAACGAAAGGGTAGACTTATTTATAGGTCAAGAGGGAAAATATACACACTTAATTTACACATAATACTCGAATGTGATTAAATCTAACCATAATTACCAAGATGCATACAATCCTCAAGTCACTACTTAATATAATGAAATGAGGAACTCTTGATAAAATTAGCATGCCATCAAAGAGAAGCCACTACCAGAAAAACACTTTTCCACTCACATTCACAGTGAGCCCAAAGAAAACTGATCTCGTCATATTTCATCAACCAACAATTAAATACCTCTACTCTAAAAAGGTTCAAGCTCTTATTGGATTGTAAGAGAATCACTACCACCATTAACAAGTAGCCAACTAGAATGCACAACTCATTGAACTCTCTTCCCAACAAGGTTGAGTAATGAAAAGGTCACTCTAATATCCTAGATACACTCAAGGTTCCATGCATCTAAAACCAAGGCATAACTTTAAGCACCCAAGAGGACATTCAAGACACCTAGGGTGTACTCACACATGATAAAATGTATGAATACAAGTAGCATATAACCAACTCATCATCATGCAAGAAGAAATCCACGTAACATTTAGCTAATCAGCCAACAACATAACGAGCTCCAAGTCACCAATCAAAATAAAGTCCAAGAAATATCGACAATCAAGGAAAGTCAATCAGTAGCCAGATTGTAAAGTCTTAAAATTCATAAACAAATATAAATAACTAGAATAGGATCAATGCTTCTCAATCCAATCATAAAATAAGATGCTAGTCTCTGATAAAATAACACAAGATTACGAATGTAAAACATAAAATTTAACACCACATTCACTCTGCAGCCCTTCTTGGCCGCCAATGGGGGTACTCTACCTCAAGGTTTGTTGCAAGAACACATACACAGGGTTGGGTCCTAGATGAAACCCTGACTTAATGTCCACTCTCGCATATGGGTAATAAAATGGAAGCTGACAACTAGACCCTCTTTCCTAACCACCATAGGAAGGAAGCTCTAAACAAATTTTAATTAACTCTTCCCAAACCAGAACACAACCACTATTGTCAAACCACAAGAATCACATCATACAACTCATCATTCCAACAAATTTAATAAGAAAGGGTCTCAAAAGGCTTAACGCATCATACAATTATATCAAGATTTAGGACTTGTAAAAACTGACACATTTTCAAAAGCGAACCAAGTTTTCAAAACTTTTAAGTTCACAAACATCAATTTAATCTAGCATTCTTAGTTACTCAGGCTTAAAAAAAATTCCACTAAGAAAACAAAACAACTCAAACAACTTATTATTTTATTATCATTTTAATTTTGGTAGTTCAAATGAATATAGTAATGTAATATTTCTTCATACTTATTTCTTTTTTCAATTTTCAAACAAGGTTGTTTTCTAGATTTACAAGTGTGCTAGGTTTACAGCTCATGTCTCAAGTTTTTCTTTTTTTAAGTGTGCCCAAGGGTCAAAGATTTCAAACCCATGGATTTGATACCAAGTGTAACACCCGTTAAAGAAACCCACTTGAGACCCAAGAACAATCTAGGATTAATTAGGAAAAAATTATGGAATAATTTTTTTTTATTAAAAGAATCTAAAACCATGTTACAAGACAACAATTATCACTAATAGGTTATGGAACAAATCTAATCTACTAGAATATATTTGTCTTTTATTTAAAATTATTAGAGGTCACAAGGTCAAAAATTTAGGGTTAGAAGTTTCAATTAGGTTCAGAGGGAAATTTTTCACCAAACACACTCTTTAACTGGCCTAAAGTTTCAACTTGAGTTTTATCACCCTTAACACATTCAAAAATTTCTTAAATTACTTCCATTGGATAGGAAATTTCCTCACCTTTCCAGTGATATAAATAAGTCCTCCTAACTCCTTATATTTTTCAAGTTATGGCCAGTGGGACTTGGGGTGTAAATTTCCCCCAAGAGTGGGCTTGTGGGCCTAGGGGTGAAAATTTGCCAAAGGGTAGGTTGGAAAGCCGCGGGGAGACCTTTGGAATGTTTTTTACCACACTAGGAAAAAAAAAAATTGTGCGCATTCACGTGGGTTCGCAAGTCCACAAGGGACACATGGCACTCCGTAAGGCAGTGCAGGAAAAAGTGGGCGAAGGCAGAGCAGCGAGGGACATTTACAAATTTTTCCGCCCGGGGTGTAAAGAAGATTTTCTACCCACGCTCCCACGAACCCATAGGGGAAAAATGGCATCACCTAATCCCATGTAGGGAAAGTGGGACAGTGGGGAGAAGATTGACTTAACACCCTGAAGGGCTAAGAAGGAACATACACCCACACCTCCACTGACACCTCACAATGCCATGTGGCAGCCCCAGATTGGCTATGGGCTAGCGGGACAGCAGGGGAAACTTGGAAAATTTTCCAAAATTTTTCCTATTTGCAAAAGATAAAAAGGGACCCGTTCCTCTGCCGATGCCTTGTGACGCTACGTGGCATCACCTGATTGGTTGAGGCCCGATGGGGAAAATTTGGAAAATTTTCCCAAATTTTTCCGAAAGCGCTAAGTTCAAAAGAAGATCTCCCCCTCTGCTATCAACTCATGGTGCTACATGGAAGCCTCTGATTGGATTTGGGTCATTAAGGAAGCGAAGAAAATTTTGAAAATTTTCCCAAAAATTTTCTTGAGCCGTAAAGGAAAAATTCGGGCCACCGGCTTGCCAAGGAAAATTTTCCCAAAATTTTAACGCCAAGTGAAGAAAAATTCAGAAGGCCATACCTTTTGATAGAGAGCTTAGTTTGGGGAAAACAAAGACTTTATGGAAATATCTCGACGTCTTCTTTGCACAAAGCTCATTAATTTTTTGTTTTGATAAAGTTTAAGGGGTAAATTTTAAGAAAACGACCTGCAGGCTTTTATAGTGCGAACTAATAAATTTTAACTTGTTAGATCTGTTCAATTTGATCTTCCTCCTCTCTCAACATGTTGAATATTCATGTACGATTGTCCCTAAATTTATTTAAGGAAGGATTCAAGGATCAATTTTTTTGATTGACTTGCAAATTTGAGCATTTATGCTACTTGATAGAAAACAACAAAACGGTTTGAGCCCAATTTTTCTATGTTTTGAAACATTTCCTTTAAGTGTTTTTTTGTATTTGAATTCATTTAGGTCCTACAACTTCAATTCAATCATTTAATTTGTTATTTTATTATTGCAGGTTCGAACTGTGCATTTTCAGTTTAATTAGTTGCCAGTTTTAAAATTACAAATAACAGGGATCAAATCTTAATGGGTCTATTTGCCACTTTCTTCTTCCTAGTATTTAGAATACGTTCCAATTACAATCTAACACATTTTATTGTATTTAAAACAACCACTCAAGACCAAAATGCAATACTGATTTCAATTTTTTTCACATTTCAAATAGACAAAATAATGTATTTTTTCTCACACGCAATTTTTCCTTTCAACAGAGATTTCAATACATTGATATGATCAGGTTCAATTTAACAATGTAATTTGGGAAAAAAAATTCATTCATTTATTAATTTCCAAACGCAATTTTCAGCTTCTTTATTTTATTCCTTCTAAAATCATTTATTGAACACAGGGTAGAGTATTACATTTTCTTTTCACGTTTTCCACTTTACCATTATTTAAACAGAGATTTCATAGGGTATACAAAACACATACTTCCAATGGAATAACATCATATGGACAAGACAAACCATTTCCATTAATTCAAATGAACTCTTAGAACTTCCTATCAATTTGATTACAAAATGTAGTATACCAAACACATATCATTCTTTCACATTCTTCCTAAACAAAATACAGAGTATAAATCTTTCACATTTCTAATTTCCACTTGTATTCAGTACAACATCTATCCATTACAAACATTTACAAGGTCATCCACTTCAAGTGGAAAAGGTTACAATGATACTTCATTTCCAAAGGCACTATCAAACTGTCTTTTCTCAGCTTCAGAACAACAACATGCATTCTTCTCTTTCTTCCAATTTTTATCACAAGAAAGGTAGGGGAAAGGCAACACTCTCCACCCAACATAGACACCCAATGAAATGAGAATCCATCATTCTTCATTGGCCCCTGAGCCCTAACCAAAATGCAATAAGAAATGTATTTCAACTCATGGAAACAACATCCTTCGACATCACAAAGCAATCTTTCAACAAGCACATTTCAAATTAAAAACACAATCCAAAACTAAATAGCATTTTTGCAACCACATGAAAGACATCACAAAAAAATAAAGCTTTACCATGCAAGCCAAAGGAGAAAGAACTATGGGGGATGCTTCTTATGCCTCCCAAACCTGAGTTACAACCCGCAAAATATAGTATATCAAAACCCTTAAATTCCTTATGCCTCCCCAACCTCTTATAGCACCCCATAACAAGTAAATAAATGCAAGCAATTTCTTTTTAAGGTGGAACCCAAATCCCAACTCCCTCCACCCTTATACCTCCCTAAAACACACTTGTGCCTCTCACAAAATAAACCCCATAGTCTTCTCCTACACCATTCCTAAGCCATCTACCCATAGCCCACAATAATAAAAAACATACCAGCATTTACATATTCATAAAAGGGAAACGAAGCATATTTCCAAGAGCCAATCTTTTACCTCTCCATGATGGAGTTTGTTCCAAGTTCAAAACAACAAGCTCCTTCCAATGCAATCAATCCAAAAAATCAACCCAACAAAAGCATGCAACAATCTTCCAAAAAATTCTCCAAGCAAGAGCTCCCAAAACAACAAGAAATTTTCCCAAAAGAACTCTCCCAAAAGTTAAGCAACCTAAAACAAGACAAGAAATTCAAATTTTATAGAATAGGGAAGAGAAGAGGATGATGTGGATCCATGTATAATGTTACATCACACATCCTCAACCTCAAACACAAATTCAACATCATTCTCCAATGCATAATAAATAAATGGGTGAATAATATGACAGTTTACTTATTCACTCAATTCCAAACCACACCCCAAAGGACTGAAATTAAATCATGTAAGAAAACCGCAATTAAAACCTACAATTTGTCTTCGTAAAATTAATTATAAAAGTCTAAATTTAACCCTCCAACCATAGGAAAGGTTTGTATGTAAATTTAAAAGGAATGGGAAAAGTTTAACTTGTCCCACAAGCCTCCAAAACCAACATCCAAGGAAAAATTCTAATTTCCAAGAAGGTGGAGTGTTTCACACTCAAAAGATAACTTACACACCACTTACATATTCTTACAACACTTTAATTCAAGGCCAACAACTCTAGTAATTACATTCTTATGACATCTTTTAGTTAAATAGCTAAACAATATGATTACTCACAATATTAAAACCACATTAATTAAATAACGAAAGGGGTAAGTGCACCATAAAACTAAACACATGCAAACATTAAACAAAAAGGGACCAAATAAAAGAAAAACATAAAAATCCCTTGGTCACATTTCAAGGTGATCCCCCCCATGGGAATCCCTAACACTAGAAAACACACCCACAAACAAAACTAGTTGCCATGGTGACCTTGTTGAATTCATCTAGAGTTCTAAAATCATCGGTCTCCAATCCCCCAATGTCTGTTGTGATATTTTTAACCTACAAAAATACAAATACCTCCTTCAGCCTCGTGGCCGCATAAAAACATCCAAATGAATATAATATACTTCCAAAGTCATCGAAACTTATGTGAATATAAACAATTATGAAGCCAATCAAAAATATCACTTACAATTTCATCAACAACCATATAATCATCAATTTTAATTCAATTTTCATTTTCTAGGTTTAATCAAAATATCCAATTATCACAAGGCCAAACAACATCTATAATATAACCATGTCAAACAGTATATTAACATCAATATATAAAAATGTCTCTAATGATCATCATGCATCATATATGAATCAAAGTCAGCAATAATCCATGTTTTAACATATAATTATCATACTAAATCAAAACTATAATAATGTCCATAATATAGTGAGTAGTATCATGATCAATATCAAAAGTGTCGAAGGGAAGTGGACACTACATCCCCCTCCCCTTAGACTCGACTTCCTCCTAGAAGTCACTAGAAAGAGAGATAGGAACAAATGCAATAGAAAAAGGATCACTCCGTTATGGGATTGCTTGTTTCAAACAAGTCTGGGTCTACAAATCCTAAGTTTGGTCCAATGCAATTCAGCAAGAGGAAGAGAGATTGCAAGGGATGAGTTCTAATCTTTCTTCATTCAAGGCTATGAACACTTAAATCTAGAGAGTAAATTTACGCTATCAACCAAGATACCATGAAGATTTCAAAAGAGTTTTAACCACCAAATAGAGGAATAATAAGGATAATTCCATGAGTTTGAGAATGACCACATAGTTTCCCAAGGAATACAACATACTACATTAATAAAAGTTAAGGTTTCTACACATTTAAGCCATGATTTCAATGTTCATTGTCTAGACAAGGTTAGGAAAAAGAAACTATGGCCAAATTTGCATGAGGAACTAGTCTAGTAAAGGTCCAACAATTTGAGGATCACACAGGATGAGGTGAATCAACAAGGAAACCTAAATCAACAAAACATTTAAAATTAAGTAACTATTCTAGGAAAGCACTTTTATAACTCGAGATGGTATAATTAAATTTTCATGGTAATAAAAGCGAAGTTAAGACCAAAATTTTTCCTATAGTCTTATTTTTACACTTTTGTTTTAAGAATCAAACACACCATACCAACCAAATCTAAATAAGTCAACCATTTAGCAAAAAAAATTTATATATATATATATATATATATATATATATATATATATATATATATCTCACCTAACAACTAACATATCAATACAAGTACCATACATTATAACAAAAACGGGATTTATTTATCTTATTTCCTACTCATTTCTCAGAATAACCATAAAGATAGAACAAGAAACACCAAGCACCACTTAAGGTCATTAGGGGGAAGAACAAGTAACATGAGGTCCAATTACAATCCAAGGGTGCATCGTGTCAAAAGTGAATATCATCGTCTTGCACTTTCCATCCTAATAGAAAAGGGGCAACAACAACAAGGTGACCCAAGAAAATATGAAGAAAAGAAGACTTCCCGAAGTTATTTTATATTCTTAACATATGTTGGCTTAAAACTACAATAACTTAGGTATCGAAGGACAATATAACTCGCAAGCAGGTTGCCTCTCAAACAACAAATAAGTCTCAATCCAAAAGGACCATTCATCGAGCTACGGGATGATAAGGGTATGATGATCAAAAAAATCCCCCAAGAAAGGCACATACATCTATGAACAAGAAGTACTAAGCAACTAGAACATATTGATATGCACCAGGTGCTTCACAATTTCAGGTAGGTGACAAAACTACAGGTTCAACTATACATTGCACTCAATACACATAAATCTTACTTATTTTATAACTCAACTAATTAAGTAAAAATTTGTAGTTTCATTTTTTTAGCACATTCCTCTACGAGTTTTCTTAATTAAAATATTCATTTTTTTTTTCTGATATCACATGTTTGCGTTATAAGGATCACCACTAAGGTGGCCATGATATCTCGCCTTTCTGTATAGGAAGACAAAAAAATATTTATTCTACTCCTAGGGAAGGTAGATGGAAAAAGTTTTTCCCTTTCTGTTCTTCTACATGGTTTTTTTTTCTTCTATTAATCTACCAATGTTAAAGCAAGGACCATTTTCTCTTTCTATGTTCCCGTTTATTTATTAAGCTTCAAGGCCAAATCTCCTCAATTATACTTTTATGATGTTTGGCTGAGTCAATTTGTCAAAAAAAATTCAATGAGAAGGAGGGGTAAACATATCACACTATTACTTTTATGGGAGAAAGAGGTAATTCAACACATCACATTTTTAATTCTAAGAAAACAAGGGACGTTCAACATATAAAAGGCATAATTAATTTGATAAGAACTAGTAAACAATCAACCAACATGAATCACAACAATATTTCAAGATTTTTCCACTAATTACAAATATCGTACAACATTCCTAGTGGGTTTCTACAAGTTCTCAAAAGAAGTTACGAGGAAGACCAATTAAGGAAGCATAATTACTTTTACTTATCTACTAGGGTTTAACACTGCTTGTTATTTTGGTGAAAAATATTTTACTCAACTAAAAAGACAAGGAAAATTTTCAAATCTACACCCATATTACCACAGGATACCACCAACCAAGTAATCAAAATGACAAGGGAATATTTTAACTATAAGAACACCACATACTCATTAGAAGTGTCAAATGTAAGCAGACAATCAACCATCTTATTCAACATGGCTTTATGACCAAGAGTTACAGTTTCGCAAGAGAATCACATTATAAAATACCACTGAGATTAAATTATCAAGTTCTAATTATACTATCATCACCAATGTCATGGTCCAAAAGACACAAAGCATCCATAAGTGTCTCCACATAATCCAAAATTAATATGCCATAGAGTATTATTCATAGTAACTAAAAAAAAAGTTAAGGGAAGGATAGACTTATTTATAAGTCAAGAGGGCAAACAGACATACTTAATTCACACACAATACTCAAATGGGATTATGTCTAACCATAATTACCAAGATGCATAAAATCATTAATTCACTACTTAATATAATGAAATTAGGAACTCTTGATAAAATTAGCATGCCATCTAAGAGAAGCCACAACCATAAAAACACTTTTCCACTAACATCCACAGCCAGCCAAAAGCAAACTGATCCCACCATATTTCATCAACCCATAATTAAACACCTCTACTCCAACGTGGTTCAAGCTCTTATCGGATTGTAAGAGAATCACCACCACCGTTAACAAGTTTCTAACTAGAACGCACAACATAATGAACTCTCTTCCCAACAAGGTTGAGTAATGAAAAGGTCACTCTAAGATCTTAGATACACTCAAGGTTCCATGCATCTAGAACCAAGGAATAAGTTTAAGCACCTAAGAGGACATTCAAGACACCTAGGGTGTACCCCCATACAACAAAATGTATGAATACAAGTAGCATAGAGCTAGCTCATCATCATTGAAAGAATAAATCCACGTAACGTTTAGCTAAGAAGACAACAACATAATGAGCTCTGAGTCACCAATCAAAATAAAGTCCAAGAAATATCGGCAATCAAGGAAAGTGGCTAAGTAGCCACATTGCAAAGTATGAAAATTCTTGCAATAATATAAATAACAAGAAGAACCTCAAAGCTTCTCAATCCAATATTAAAATAAGATGCTCATCGCTGAAAAAATAACACAAGATTACAAATGTAAAACATAAAATTTAACACCACATTCACTTCACAGCCCTTCATGGCCACCAATGGGGGTACTCTATCTTGAGATTAGTTCCAAGAAAACATACACAGTGTTGGGTCCTAAATGACACCCTAACTTAATGTCCACTCTCCCATACAGTACAACCTGGCCCTCTTTCCTAACCACCAAAGGAAGGAAGCTATAAACAACTTTTAATTAACTCTTCCCAAACCATAACACAACCACTAATGTCCAACCACAAGAATCATACCATACAACTCATCATTCCAACAAATTTAATAAGGTAGGTTCTAAAAAGGCTTAACGCATCATAAAATTAAATCAAGATTTAGGACTTGTAAAAATGACGCATTTTTGAAAGGGAACCAAGTTTCCACTACTTATAAGTTCACAAACATCAATTTAATTTGACATTCTTAGTTACCCATGTTTAGAAAAAAATCCACTAAGAAAATACAATAACTCAAACAACTTATTATTTTATTATCATTTTAATTGTGGTAGTTTAAATGAATAGAGCATTGCAATATTTCTTCATACTTATTTCTTTTGTCAATTTTCAAACAAGGTTGTTTTCTAGATTTACAAGTGTACTAGGTTTATAGTTCATGTGTCAAGTTTTTCTTTTTTAAAGTGTACCCAAGGGTTGAATATTTTGAACCCATGGCTCTGATACCAAGTGTAAAACTCGTTAAAGCAACCCACTTGAGACCCAATAATAACCTAGGATTAATTAGGAAAAAAATATGGAATAATTTTTTTATTAAAAGAATCTAAAACCATGTAACACGACAACAGTTGTCACTAACAGGTTCCAGAACATATCCAATCTACTAGAATATATTTTTATTTTATTATAAATTATTAGAGGTCACAAGGTCCAAAATTTAGGGTTAGAAGTTTCAATTGGTTTAGAGGAAACTTCCTCACCAAACACACTCTCTAACCGGCCTAAATTTTCAACTTGAGTTCTCTCACCCTTAATTCATTCAAAAATTTCTTAAATTACTTCCATTGGATAGGAAATTTCCTCACCTTTCCAGTGATATAAATAATTCCTCCTAACTCCTTATATTTTTCAAGTTATGGCCGGTAGGACTTGGGGTGAAAATTTTCCCCAAGAGCGGGCCCAGGGGTGAAAATTTGCCCAAAGGGTAGGTTGGCGGGCCGCGAGGAGACATTTGGAAAAAAAATTTAATGCACTAGGAAAAAATCACATTTTCACCCTCAATCCCGTGGGTCTGCAAGTCCATAAGGGACATGTGGTGCTTCCTAAGGCAGCGCGGGGAAAATCGGGGGAAGGCGAGGCGACGGGAGACATTTTCAAATTCTCCCGCGTGGGGTGAAAAGTATATTTTACACCCACACTCCCGCTAATCCATAAGGGAAACATGGAATCACCTAAGCCCACATAGGGAAAGTGAGGTAGTGGGGATAAGATTGACTTAACGCCCCGAAGGGCTAAGAGGGAACATAGACCCGCGCCTCCACTGACACCTCGCGATGCCATTGGGAAGCCCTTGATTGGCTGTTGGCCGGTGGTAGGACAGTGGGGGAAACTTGGGAAATTTTCAAAAAAAAAATTGAGTCATAAAATATAAAAAGGGATCCATTCCTCCACCGATGCCTCGTGACGCCACGTGGCATCACCTGAGTGGTCGCGTGCTAGCGGGGAAAATTTTCCCAAAAATTTCTAAAAGCGCTAAGTTCGAAAGAGGATCTTCCCCTTTGCTGTCAACTCATGGTGCCATGTGGAAGCCTCTAATTGGATTTGGGCTGGTGGATAAAATTTTGAAAATTTTCCCAAAAATTTTCGTAAGCCCCAAGGAAAAACTTCAAGCCGTGGGCCTACCACGGAAATTTTTTCCAAAATTTTAACGCCAAGTGAAGAAAACTTCATAAGGCCATAACTTTTGATAGAGATTTCAGTTTGGGGAAAACAAGGACTTTCTGGAAAGATCTTTACGTCCTCCTTGTAAAAATATCATTAATTTTTTGTTTGGATAAATTTTAAGGGGTAAATTTTAAGAAAACAGTCTGCAGGATTTTATAGTGCGAACTAATAAATTTTAACTTGTTAGATCTATTCAATTTTATCTTCCTCCTCTCGCAACATGTCAAATAGACATGGAGGATTGTTCCTAAATGGATTTAAGGAAGTATTTAAGGTTTAATTTGTCTCATTGACTTGCAAATTTGAGCATTTCTATTTCTTGACAGAAAACAAATGCAAAACGTTTTGATCCTGATTTTGCTAAGTTTTCAAATTTTTCCTTTAAGTGTTTTTTTTTATTTGAATTATTTTAGGCCCTAATACTTCAATTCAATCATTTAATTTGTTATTTTATTGTTGCAGGATGAAACTGTGCATTTTTGGTTTAATTAATTGCCAGTTTTAAAATTATAAATAATAGGGATCAAATCTTAATGGGTCTATTTGCCACTTTCTTCTTCCTAGTATTTAGAATACATTCCAATTACAATCTAACACATTTTAGTTTATTCAAAACAACCATTCAAGACCAAAATGCAATACTGATTTCAATTTTTTTCCGATTTCAAAGAGACAATCTACTGTATTTTTTCTCACACACAATTCTTCTTTTCAACAGAGATTTCAATACATTGATATGATCAGGTTCAATTTAACAGTGCCATTTGGGAAAATCATTTCATTCATTTATTTATTTCCAAAGGAAAATTTACGTTTCTTTCTTTTATTCCTTCCAAAATCATTTATTGAACACAGGGCAGAATATTACATTTTCTTTCAAAGTTTTTCACTTTACCATTTTTTAAAACAGACTTTTCATAAGGTATGCAAAACATATACTTCCAATGGAATAACATCATATGGAAAATACAAACCATTTCTGTTAATTCAAATGAACTCTTACAACTTCCTTTCCATTTGATTACAAAATGCAGTATACCAAACACATATCATTCTTTCACATTCTTCCTAAAAAGAATACAACGTGTAACTCTTTTACATTTCTGATTTCCACTTGCATTCAGTATAACATCTTTCCATTACAAACATTTACAAGGTCATCCACTTCAAGTGGGAAAGGTTACAATGAGATTTCATTTCCCAAGGGACTATCTAACTGTATTTTCTAAGCTCCAAAACAACAACATGCATTCTTCTCTTTCTTCCAATTTTGATCACAAAAAAGGTAGGGAAAAGGCAACACTCTCAACCTGACTAAGACATCCAATAAAATGAGAATCCAACCTTCTTCATTAGCCCGCGAGCCCTAACCAAAATATAATAAGAAATGTATTTCAACTCATGGCAACAAAAGGCTTCCACATCACAAAGTAATCTTTCAACAAGAACATTTCAAATTAAAAACACAGTCCAAAACAAAATACTAGTTTTGCAACCACATGAAAGAAATCACACAAAACTCAGGCTTCACCATGCAAGCCAAAGGAGCAAGAACTATGGGGGATACTTCTTATGCCTTCCAAATAGGGAAATGGGTATCACCACTTGAGTTACAACCGCCAAAATATAGTATATCGAAATCCTCACATTCCTTATGCCTCCCCTAATACCCCTTATTCCTCACATTACCTTATGCCTCCCCAACCTCTTATGGCACCCCATAATGAGTAAAGAAATGAAATCTATTTATTTTTAAGTTGGAACCCAAATCCCAACTCCTTCTACCCTTATACCTCCCTAAAACACACTTGTTCTTCCCATAAAATAAACCCCATAATATTCTCCTACACCATTCCTAGGCCATCTAACCATAGCCCACAATAATAACAAACATACCAGCATTTACATATTCATAAAAGGGAAAAGAAGAGTATTTCTAAGAGCCAAGGTCTTCCCTCTCCATGATGGAGTTTGTTCTAAGTTCAAAACAACAAGCTCCTTCCAATGTAAGAAATCCCAAAAATCAACCCAACACAAGCATGCAAAATCCTTCCAAAAACCTCTCTAA
This sequence comes from Taxus chinensis, assembly GCA_019776745.2. Lineage (NCBI taxonomy): Eukaryota > Viridiplantae > Streptophyta > Pinopsida > Cupressales > Taxaceae > Taxus > Taxus chinensis. The sequence continues at coordinate 832,633,817 of CM034146.1, forward strand.
GCAAGAGCTCCCAAAACAACATGAAAATTCATGCAAAGGAACTCTCCCAAAAGTGAAGCAACCCAAAACAAGACAATAAATTTGAATTTTATAGAAGAGGGAAGAGAAGAGGATGAGGTGGATCCATGTAGGATTCCACATCACACATCCTCAACCTCAAACAAAAATTCAACTTCATTCTGCAATGCATAATAAATATGTGGGTGAATAATATGATAGTTTACTTATACACTCAAGTCCAACCCACACCCCAAAGGACTGAAATTAAATCATGTAAGAAAAGTGCAATTTAAACCTACAATTTGTCTTCCCAAAATGCATTATAAAAGTCTAAATTTAACCCTCCAACCATAGGAAATGTTGGTATGTAAATTTTAGAGGGATGGGACAATTTTAACTTGTCCGACAAGCCTCATACACTAGCCTCCAAGGAAAAATTCGAATGTCCAAGAAGGTGGAGTGTTTCACACTCAAAATTTAACTTACACATCACTTACATATTCTTACAACACCTTAATTCAAGGCCAACAACTCTATTAATTACATTCTTATGACATATTTTAATTAAATAACCAAACAATATGATTACTCACAATATTAATAGCACATTAATTAAATAATGAAAGGGGTAAGTGCACCATAAAAACAAACACATGTAAACATTAAACAAAAAGGGACCAAATAAAAGAAAAACATAAAATCCCTTGATCACATTTAAAGGTGATCCCCCCATGGGAATCTGTAACACTAACAAACACACCCACAAAAAACACTAGTTGCCATGGTGACCTTTTTGAATTCATCTAGAATTCCAATGTGCTTGATCTCCAATCCCTCGATGTTTTTTGTGATATTTTTAACCTACAAAAATACAAATACCTCCTTCGGCCTCCTGGTCGCATCAGAACATCCAAATGAATATAATATACTTCCAAAGTCATCAAAACATTTGTGAATCACAAAAATCATCAAGCCAATCAACAATATCACTTAAAATTTCATCAACAACTATATAATCATCAATTTTAATTTTCTAGGTCTACTCAAAATATTCAATTATCACAAGTCCCAACAACATCTATAGTATAACCATGTCAAAAAATATATGAAAATAAATAGATAAAAATTTCTGTAATGATCATCATGCATCATATATGAATTAGAGTCAACAATAATCCATGCTCTAACATCTAATTATCGTACTAAATCAAAACTATAATAATGTCCTTAATATAGTCAGTAGTATCATGATCAATACCAATAGTGTCAAAGGGAAGTGGGCACTACACTGGACTATTGCAATCATAGTTTAGGCAGGAATCTAACTTGTCCATACTGGGAAGCCCTCTATATGCCCAAGTCTGGTTTGATAATTTAGGCTTAATAGTGGGTGGTTTGCAGCAGCTTGGTGGATCTAGACTATTAATATCACAGTTTGGGAAGGAAGCTAACTTGTCAATACTAGGAAGCCCTGTATATGCCCAGTTCTTGTCTGATCATTCAGGCTTATTGGTTATTCATTTGTAGAGGCTTGGTGGGTCTAGACTAATGTGTTGACAGTTTGGCTAGGAATCTAACTTGTCCATAAATGTACCCACAAACTTGTTGGTGTTGGGGTTGAAATTATGTTGAGAAGAGACATGGAGCATAAAGATAATGTTGAGAACAAGAAGCCGTGTTATCATTTTCATTACAATTAAACTCACCATGTTCACAAGTGTAATTTGATCAGCTAAATGCAGAGAAAATTCTTAAAATATAAACCAAATAATAGATGATGGGTGATGCAGTGACAGATCAAGATGGACGAGCGATTGCTCATTGCATGCCTTACTATATCATATTTATAAGTAACAATGTTAACAATATGTAGTTCATTCAAAGTCGTATGGCATATTATACACGCAGTATGTCGCGAGAGTATAAACTTTCATTTTCGTATAGTCAACAAAAAATTTTAGTTGAACCAGGTAAAATTTGTAAGATTTGTTTTGAAAGTCCATGCTTTGACTAACTTGAAAATAGTGAGCATTAGTCTATAGGGAATAACGCATATACCATAAATGGTGTCTAATTGCGAATTCCTAATTGTTAAGCTGACCCAAAAAAAATTAGCATTAGTTTCTTATAGTGTGTCAAATTAAACATTCCTTATTTCAAGCTTTTTTTTAAAATAATGAGTATCCACCTCGAGTGTATTTTGAACCTCAGTGGAAAATTTTTATTTCCTTTCTGTCAGGATTATATCTAATCCTCTTCTCTATCATAGAATTATTGTTATGGTTTTCACCAATGATGTTCTTCGAATATTTAGAGTATCTATCCCTCCTCCCGCATGCTTTTACCCATATCTCAACTTGGGTCACTTTTGTAAGATGGTTCATAGTGATATAGGGATTGAGACGATCTAGGGCTATTTGCAGAGTTCACACAAAATAATGAAACTCGAAGGTTTCTATATTATCTTAATGGTTGTAATGACATATTCTTGCATCCGCCCTTTATGGAGCTACAAACTGTCTCTTATGGTGGTTGTAGAGACTCCGGTGTTATCTTGTGGACCTAACCTAGACTATTTTTCTTCATTTTCTCAAATATAAATGTATAAAATGACTTACTTGCTCTCAATTGGCTTGTTGTGCTAGACATGGACATTAAAAAATCTCATCATGTTCTCCCTTCAGATGCTCAATAACTTTTGGCTACCTCCTCATCAAAATTTTCTTACCCTGAAATTATGAACTAAAACTCATTTTATATCAGCATGTTCCCACTTTTTCTCCACATTTTAATTTCCTTTGGGTGGGATGGAGACTTCTAGCTACCTCCAGATCTTCCTGCACAAATTCAAATTCAAACTAGATCATTTAATGCTTTGAGCTACCACACCATCTATAAATTTCCCCCTTATGCCACATCAATTTTGTCATTTTGCTCAACCAATCATAGATCCTAGTTAGCCTCCTTGTTAGAAACCTTCTAACACCTTCTTTTCTCTTATCAACAAAATACTAGCTCTTTTAAAAGCTTCTAGATTGCATGCAATTATACACCTCTCCTCTGCTTAACTACCCTCTCCTTATATGATTAGTCGTGCTTCATCTCATCCTTTTGTACAGAGTCCGTGAGTTTCTCGACCCTCTCCAAAACATCCATCCATCTTAATCACAATCCAATTGATTTTGTAAGCCTTCCTTTCAGGCTCGTGCCCTTCCTATACACTTGTTTCCATTATACATAACTTCTTCATAGTCAGTATAAACCTCGAGTCTCTAAGGTTGGGAAAAATCCTATAACACTCCATAAATTCCTATGTGCACCACTACATATTATTCTTATGTTCCTTGTTTCCTTATTTGTCTACGAATCCTCGTGTATCCACTCTATTCATTTTTCATGAAAACCTAATTACACCATTATGCATCACCTTCTATTATGCACCTCACATAATGATCTTCACTGCTAGCCATTGTGTAAATTCCTTACACACTAATCTCCAATAAATTTTTCACTTTGTTGAACATCCTCTCTTAAATTCATGTGCTCTCCTTCCTTTCATGATTTTTTCCATGTCTCTTCAAGTACTTCGTCACCTATCTATGAGTTCTAGGTGCTATCTTCCACATCCTTGTGAGCCTTTTCTCATTAGAGAGAAACACCACCCTCCATATGGATCTCCTGCTTTCATCTTTTTCCTTTACCTCTACGAGTACCTTCTCACCGTAAAAAACTTCCTTTTTGAGTCTCTCCTCACCTTTAACTGTGTCATTTCAATGTCTCTAGTCACATTCATCCATCCACATAAACCAAAATTCTTTGGGAATTTCCTTCTTCCCTTCCCACATCATCTCTATGCCTTCATCTTCTCTGTGTCTGCTCTTTGTTACATCACTTACACATCTTCTCTTTACACACTCTTCATTTTACAAAATATTTGGATCCTTTTCCTCTTGTCACTCCCCTTCTTCTCCAGTTTCATTTGGATATACCTATTATTCACGTCTCAGTGCTCCTTATCTTATGGCACACCATCAAATTTTGATGCCTTTCTTCTATTTTACACATCTCTCTTTGTAGTACTTTTGCAATCTCCTCCATAGACCACTCATCTTAGGTTTTTTTCGAGGGAAAAGTCCTCTTCTCCACGAACTTCCTATTGATCTCACTCTTCAATCCTTGTATTTCTCTCTTACACGCTCCTTTATATTTGAGAGGGTCTCTTCCTTTCCTGATGCACAAAATTTTAAGCACACTCTCACAGTATTTATTATAGAATAGTATACTTTTATGTCCTTACTTGAAACTCCTCTTTTGTCTTCCCGTGTTCCTCCTACATTGTAATCCCATTACCTTGCATGCCTTTCACTATACATTTAAATCCACTATGCATATTTCACTCACTTTCATAATCTCTTGCACACTCCTTTCTTTCCATTGGGATATCCTCTTTCCACTGAGATATTATTCTTTTAAATTCATTGTGAACTATGATTCATTTTTTAGGACTCCTCATTTTGTACACCCTTCCTTCTTTAACTACGCAGTTTTTTTTTGTCCACTCCTTGGATATCAAATTATTGTCACTATTGTTTCTAAATGGCCTATAGATGTGACATGATGTCACCTTCTATGTTCTCATGGTATACCATGACCATCTCTTCATTTTCTCCCTAAGCTGAGACATCCACCATTCCATGCCTCTCTTCTCTCAGATATGTAATCTCTTCCTTCTTCTCTTCTTTTCATTCATTGATCTCATTTTTCTATCCTACATAATATTCTATACACTAATGGTTTTCTTTGGTAATTTTGACCTTGGTATCCTCATTTTGTGTAATACACTTGCACACTACCACATGCTCTTCAGCGGTTTCTGTAGTTACTATTTTCCCATATTGTGATATTCTTTCATTCACTATATCTAATGCATCTCTCAGTGACACCCTTGCACATCTTAATTTTCCTTCTTATACTCTATTCGTGTAATTTCTTGATCTGAATTTGTACATGTGCTCTCATCTGTCTTATTCTCTATTTTCAGGGTGATAATGATGATGAGGGTGACGATGGTTATGTTGGTGGTGGTGATAGTGATGATTATGACAATCATTGACAACAAAAAAGATGATCAAAGATTGTGATGATGAAGACAATGAAAATAGTGATGATGATAGCAATAAAAATGACCACAGTGATGAAGAGGAAACCGATAATAATGATTAAAACATCATTCTCATCATAACTATTATCACCATCATTTTTTTAATCATCATTGTTTTTATTGTATTTATTATGTTATTTTGAAACTTTAATATTTATTTTTCTTTGTTACAAGGGGACGTGGTGGTTGATAATTTTTAACATGATTCAATGACAATAAAACAACATTCATCAGGTATGTGTTACATTATTTTTCATTATCAAAATTCTATTTTTTTCCATATTTAAAACTAGTTTTCGTATAAAATTAAAATTTTGAATATCGAATTAACTCTTTCACATTTTATGTCATTTGACAGACTCGTGGCCATTCAACTAAGACCATGTAAAATCAACTTGCAAACGAACTTTTTCTTTAACTCAAGGAAAACTCAACATTTTACTTGTAATTTGTGACATGTATGTGTATATATATGTAAATTTTGAGAATATTTTTTAGATAACATAATTAGGATTTGGTTTTTAAGGGACCCAAAAACCATGTAGAAGAAATGAAGCCAGGCCATAGAATGAACACAATTAAAAAACAGTGATCTTGAAGGAATCAAAAACCATATACAACTGAAAGATTAGGCAGTCAAGGCACAACAAGGTACAAAGGGAACCCTTAGTCAAAAAAACCATAAAAATAAACACCTGGAAACCCTGAATGAACACCTAGGATAGAAAATTACAAAAATGAAAAAAAAAACTCTAAAGAAAGAAGTCAAACAGACTTGACCATCTTGGAGGAGCCCCCTAAATCCCTAATGAACAAGCTTAAAGAAAGGAAAATGAAGGATTATGCTGGAGGAACTCGTACATGAGATATTAAATTCATATTAGGAGGAGCGGAATGGTTCGGTCCTTTCTTATTAATAATTCACAACTATCCAATCCTCACTATTATTAGAATTTGAGTTTTCATCTGAATGAATTGCAATACAAACCTCCAATATCTCGTTTTCCCCAAAATTCAAGTCCTTCATCATTGTTC